>CM077201.1:22973412-24407578 GCA_039654625.1 Rhinogobio ventralis
TATATATAAAGTCAGAGGAATAATAGGTAAGGAAGAGATGGGAATCAAAAGCAGTCATCATACCGATGAGTTTGAGTGTGAGGACACAGTGAGGCATGGTCCATTTGATATCATACTCGTCTGTAGCTGTGTAGTAATAACCCATCAACAGATATGTCTGCCACACACAAAAAGAGACAGTGTACACTATCAGGTTCGGTTGACATTGACTTGACTGTTTTTATGTCTGGGGTTAAAGAGATCCTAAAGATGTTAACTTTAAAATTAAGTTTTCCTTCAAATTCTTTTAGGTTCCTCTGGCCTTATCAATAAAAGATTTTTTTCGCTCTATTTTACCACAGCAGATATGCAGATATACAGAAATCAAAACAGAAAACTGGCAGGAGTGTATCTCTCGCAGTGTGTACACCAGGCAAAAACATTCTCCTTTTGTGAATGTAATCATGTTTTTTTTTTTTTACTGAGGTCTGGGTGACCCTGACATAAAATATATAATATGGTCATGGAGGATGGCATCATAAGTCCACACGAGTAAGAAAAGCAAGTAAATAAGAAGTATCAATCTGGTACTTCAAATGTTAAGCATTTTTTCCAACTATGAAAATGAGGATTAAATATATGATCCAATACGGTACTGATAAGCTTACAACATTTCATGCACAAGATCACATCAAGAGCACAAGAACTGATAAAGAGATAAAGAAAAGTGAATGTGTGTGTGTGTTGTCTCACCATCTGAAAGATAAAGCTACTCAGAACGCATGTGACTGTCCTTCCCATCAGCCTCAGCATCAAGAACTGAATGACTACACATAAGAAGGAGTGACAGACCTGATACCCTGAGAGTAGGACATGGAGAGATGAGTTATTGCATTCCAGCAGTACCTGACCATGACATAACAATATGATTACAGTTTATCTACAATATGAAGATTTTAACAGAATACTTCAGCCAAAATGCCAATTGCGTCATCATTTACTCACCCTTGTGTCATTTTCTTTCTTCTGTGGAGCACAAAAGGAGAATTTTTGTAATTGGAGGAGTAATATTTTTGAAGGTCTCTCCCCTCCATATCATGATAACAAATGAGTACTGGGTATGTCAAGCTCCAAAATAACAAAAACACCATTAAAAGTATCATAAACGTGATCTATGTATTGTAAGCCTAGAAACGTGAGCTATATTCTAAGTCTTCTGAAGCCATACGTCAGCTTTGGAACAAAAATGTTAAACTTATTCACTGACAAATCAAATATGCCATCTTTGACATCAATAAGATTTGCTCATGAGAACCAATGTATGATGTACCATTTTTGAAGTCATTTGTACATTTATAAAGCTTCAGTGAAAGATGGAAGTGAACATTATCAGTAAAAAAAATAACTCAATTGTTTATCACACAAGCATATTGTATGACTTTAGAAGGGCTTAAATATGTTGCACAGGTAGTACAGACTATATTTATTATACTTTAATTATACTTTTGTGGTGCATTTCTTTGACATTTTGGAGCCTGTCAGACCCTATTCCCATTCATATTCATTATAGGGGGGAAAAAAGTGCCTGGATATTCTTCAAAAATTCTTCTTTTGTGATCTACGGGAGAAAAGTCAAGTGGGTTTGGAACAATATTAGGGTGAGTAAATGATGATGAGAACAAGAAGAACAAGAATATTTTTTGGGGCGAACTATCCCTAAATAGTATAGAAACAAAGGAAAAAGTTAGAGAAAGACAGATTTCAGACACAGACTCAAAACAAAAGTAAAATATCTCAGATAGTGACAAAGAGAGACAGACCTGCTGTTAGATCCAAATGCAGCACAAAAGAAATCAAATACACAGAATACAAGCACAAGTTAATTTTCACATTTCCCAACACAACACACTCATCTGTTTTCATTAGCTTGCCTTTCAACCTGCCAATCATATTCTCATTAGCTACGCTCTCACCACCAGGGGTTATCGCCATGGCGACGACAAAACCTCATGTCTCTGTCACAATCTTCTTTATGCCAAAGCCACAGTCACCAGGAAATCATTACCACAGAATGCAGAGCAGTTAGTAAGGATACCCTTCACTTTACCTCCATTATTCTCAAGGACACTAAACGGTCAATAACTATACAGAGAATAGCCTCAAGAGAAAATCTGACAAGGACCAAAAAATAAATAATTAAGCACTTTCACTGGACGTCTAACATGTTATTGTGAAAAATAAAACTAAAAACCCTTAATGCTATGCGTTTATTAACTTTATGAGATTGAGAAATATACACTACAATTCAAAAATCTGGGAATTAAAACTTTTGTTCATCAAGGACTTATTAAATTGATCAAACGTGAAAGTAAAGACTTCTACATTGTTACAAAAGATTTCTATTTTTTTTTTTTTACTTTATATTCATCAAAGAATGCTGAAAAAAGTTTCCAACAGCAATAATAATGAGAATTAGGAGATTTTTTCTTGAGCAGCAAATCAGCATATTACAATGATTTCTGAAGGATCATGTGACAATGAAGACTGGAGTAATGATGCTGAAAATTCAGCTTTGCCATCACAGGAATACATGATATTTTAAAATAGAAAACAATTATTTAAAATTGTATAATATTTCTCAATATTACTGTTTTTACTGTATTTTAGATCAAATAAATAGAGCTTTGGTGAGCATAAGAGACATACCAAACCCCAAACTTCTAAACAGTAGTGTAATATTTTTAGAGCAACTGTTTTGAAATTAGGAAACTGAGAAAAAAAAAACTTCTGCTGAAAGACCTTATCTTTGACAAAATTCAACCACACAAGCAAAAAAAAGAAAGAAAAATGTCGGAAATAGAACTGTGACATTCCATTAATAATACTTTTAAAACTTAATTTAAAAAGTATTCTTAAACTTCCCTTTTTAAACTCTCATTCAGTGAGAAAATGTTTAAACCGGCTTTGATGTTGTTCAATATTGAGAATGCCGCTGACATATGTTGCATGCACACCTAAACTCAACTCTTTTGTGCAATTAGATCAGATGCAATTGAATCTGTGTGAACAGAGCAACTTTAAGATTGTGGGAAACTAGAGGAACTGAACTATAAGCAGAAAAATGCTCCAGTCTAAATATGGACCGACAGCCGCTAACCGACAAGGTCTGCTGTAGATCATAAGACTGACATTCAGCAGACATGACCAGTAGTGTGCTGCTAAGAAAAGCTAGTAGGTCTCACTTAAACATGTTACAGTTGTAAAGACACTAGTTATCAGATCTTTCAGCTCCTCACTGCTTCCCTGCTTCATTCTCTATCTCACCAAAATTAAACGTGGCCAGTGCCAGGCCGGAGAATGTGTGGAAGAGATGAACAACTGTCGCAGACTGATGAAAGAAAAACCACCGGTAGACCAGTGCAAAGGGATAACCTACAGGGGGAAAGAGAGAGAGAAACAGATTAGGCATATAATGTGAGGCATGAACGTGTGTCATGGCACATAACAAATTTGACAAGCTTAATTGCGTGCGACACACTAGAGAAACATCTTTGAGCGTTTGACGGATAGGAATGTGTACGGTCTGTTTTGAGATCTGTTTTGGGATGCACAAATATCAAATGTTAAAAACAAACACTAGAAATAAAAGTTTAATACTGCAAGTGAATTTAGGCATCACAACACTATAATGTACAGTATGAAAAATGGATATTCACTTTAATATATGCTAAAAATGACATTTAACATGCTTAATGCTATTAAAGACTAAATGAGTATGTGAGTACTATTTATATACTTTTATAGTATTTACTTAACATTTTGAATTTGCTTTCATTTTTATATTCTTAGGTTTTTTTTCCCCTTCGTTTCATTTTTAGTAATTGTATTATGTGCTTTTATCATTTTTATGAGTTTTATGAGTTTTTATTTCTATTTAGTTTAGAAATTATAGAACTTCAGCTTAAACATATTTTATTATTGGCGAAGTCTAATTTTTGTTGAAGTTATTCATAATATTTCGATTTTGTTTTAACTATTTCAAATATCTTTTTTAATAATATTGTTAGTATTGCTCAACAATAACGACTTAAATGCTTTAAGTGAGCGTCAACTGAAGGTGATCTATATGTTTAAAAAAAAAAAGGCAAACCGTTTTTCCTCACACCATCCTCATTGAATACAGCTTTGCAATGGAAACAGTTTCATCAACATATGCACAGGTTAAAACTGAAAAGCTATGGAAGTTTAGCAGGCATCATTCTGATGAGGGACTAGTAACACTACATACATTACAAACACATGAAAAGCACAGAGAGACTACAGTAGTAATGTAACAGTCGTTCCAGCGAAATCATGCAAATGTTTTCCCAACTCGGTTCCACGTCATTCATCTGGTTGAAGCGGTTAAGCAGTCCACTCCACTTCGATACACCTGGCCAAAGTACAGAGTTCTCTGCTATCTGCTCTCACAACCCTATTCTTATCAACCTGTAACCTGAAACCTTGAAACCCAGCTTAATTTGCAATTAATCCTTACAGGTAACTGTAGGTCAAAGAACTAAAATACAGTTGCAAAATGAAAAGACAGCTGTCAGATGAAGGTCTAACGAGTTAAACTAGTTGCAATCCTGGCAGTTGTGTGGACCTAACCATGAAATCTCGCCTGGCATGTAGATCGCCCTTGTCGACATTTGATGTTGGCTACAGTATGTGTGAATGGAGATAGTTGTGTTGGTTCCGTGTCTTTAGTGTTTGGACTTGAGGTGTGACTTGAGCAGACTTCTAATACAACTACAACTACAACTAACGTTACATACCTGTCCACGTTTCTAATGACTACTAACGACACTTCATCACAAGCTCTCAGCAGAGCCTGAAAGACCTCGCTTGTGCGCCGTTCACTTACCTAATAAGACAGACAAAATCAATCGAATCGCCGGTTCAGGTGAACCGAAATATTCGGCTATTTTCTCCATGAAGGGAGCCGCCATCTTTAGTGGGGGCGGAAGTAGCTGCGGTTGGGTTTCCGTGAGTGTGTGGCGCTCGTGAGGTCTCACGCACTGCTTAACTCCGTCCTGCAACTCCTCCTCTCGCCACCTCTCACACCATTCACAGTGAACCTTCACTCTCAGCTTTCGCAAACGCCTTTCGCAATACTAGTGCCATTTCAGTTCATATCAAAGCACCTAAATGACGCGAAATAATAATGAGATGGTTTACTTAGGGCAGAAGTCCATTTAGAATAATGGAAAAATGATTAGTCCATGAGACTGGGTTTAGATAGTAAAAGAACAAATAGAAGAACGACAGACGTATAAACTAAATTACTGTTCAATTTGACAGTAAAAAAGTGACTTGATAAAAATCATAAAGCAGCGTCACAATACCGCCCTCTAGTGTTTGTCAAACCAAACGGCCATCACATGTTGCAACATTGCAATCACGTGCAACTCTGCATACCTAGGAACTATTGTGTTGTTTCCAGCTCCAAGTGTTTTGGCATTTAAAAATGTTTTGAACATTTTATTTACATCCTTCAGGCAGCTCAAAATAGGGAATGCCTTAAAACTATAAATTACTTGCAAAATATGGCAACGCTTTACAATAAGGTCTCATTTGTTAACATTAGTTAATGTATTAACGAACATGAACTAACAATGAGCAATACATTTGTTACAGTGTTTATTCAACTTTGTTAATGCTAGTTAATAAAAATACAGTTGTTCATTGTTCATATTAGTTCACAGTGCAATGTTAACAAATACAACGAATACTGTATTAGTTGAAATGTTGAAATTATGATTAACTAAGACTAATTAAGGCTGTAGAAGGATTATTTATCCTTAGTTCATGTTAACTAAAGTAGTTAATTAATGGTAACTAAAGAAACCTCTAAAGAAAACAATTATAATGTCTGTTTGTTTTTGAAGAGTTAATAAAGAGATAATAAAGGTTTAAAAAGTTTACAGTGCTTCTATTTTCCATTATTACTCAAGGCATATTTTCTTTTTAGAGCACTAATATTTTTTAAATTCTATTTAAAGAACTTGTATAATAAATAATTTGCGTACATTAGTACACAAGTGTACATTAATACACGTGGTTTGTTTTAAACAATGGCATATAGGGCAAACTAGCTCTGGGATCACTTTTAACTTAGTACGATACATAGCTAATGCGTTGTTCTTTTGAGTATGGTGTATTTGTGTAGGATATGCTGTCTTTTATGTATTGAATATTTGTATGTTTATTGTCACTACTACTTGTAATATCATTGTTGTGACCTGTATAGGGACTACGGATATAAATGAAAATGAGCAAATTGTTACTGGTGTTAATTAACATGCATTGTAATAAATATGTATATACATGTTTCATTTGATAGAATATTACTGAATTCAACAAATTCTCATTTTTCAACAAGTATGAGAGCCTTCTGTTTAACAATGCCTGACAAAATCCCTGATATGATTCTAAGCTAACTCCTCAAACGTCTTCAGCCAGAGCTTCATCTTTCAAACAGTGAATGGTGGGCTTCCCTTTAAGGGAAACCTTCTCGACAAATACTAAAAGAGCAAATTTCCGCGTTAATCTACATGAAGAGCCATCCTCATTACTGTCGACAGGCATATCGATTACGGTGACTACATAACTGGAGAAAATATTTATGAAGATATCAGAAGACCAAGACTGAAATAATTGTTTCATTAATAAACGTTCGTGTACTTCATGCAATATTTTTCTCTAAATAACTTAAAATAACAGAAAACGTTTTATATAGACGACATAAGCGAAAAGCATTGTGGGAATGCAAATTTAATCCCACCTCCAAAGACATGCCATGCCACCCTCTACTGGCCGATAGTCTTTTTTCCCTATTTCAATCAAAAGTAATAGATTGTAAGAGCAATTATTAACGATTTACAAATACAGTTAGTGGTTACATCAGGATAAACAAACAAACAAAAAAAAGAGATAAACATTAAAAAATAAAATAAAATATTGACACATTTTTGCTTTAATATTGTTTTTAGGTATTGTTGAACTTCTGACTTTAAAATGATTTTTTTTTTTAATTATTCATCCATATTTACATTTATGTTTCGTGAGCCATGGGCATTGGCCTCCAACATATCCTAAATTTAGCTAATATATGTAGCTAGTATTTGGATTAATTAAATAATATTCCCTATGATGATAAACATGCCATAAGTGAAAGAAACGGATAAAATTTATAAACACAAATGAACAGTGGATGCATATATCTCTCTCTCTCTCTCTCTCTCTCTCTCTCTCTCTCTCTCTCTCTCTCTCTCTCTCTCTCTCTCTCTCTCTCTCTCTCTCTCTCTCTCTCTCTCTCTCTCTCTCTCTCTCTCTCTCTCTCTCTCTCTCTCTCTCTCTCTCTCTCTCTCTCTCTCTCCATTTATTTTCACAGGAGTGCTGTCTTGAGCCAATGGCGGCGCCGGGGGGCGGGGCTTACTAGTCAGCGCTATATAAACTCAAGCAGACTGCGTTTCCTCGCTGTCTCTTCGACTGTGGGTCGTCGGTTGGTTTCCTATATCAAGTATTACCTGGTGAAAGCAACACTTTTTGCAGTCATGACTGGAAGGAAGTTTTTCGTCGGTGGCAACTGGAAAATGAACGGCGACAAAAAGAGCATTGAAGAGCTCGCCAACACATTGAATAACGCCAAACTCAACCCAGACACCGGTGCGTATTTTTCATTCAGTTTCCTCTTCACCAGGCACAATCGTATTCCATTGCAAACACAGGCCTTTTCGGGGTTGTGCAACCCACTGCACTGACCCTGACCCTGAAATGACATTCACGCGGGACTTTTGACAGCTGCTATCGCCTATAAGAGCATGATTTACAGGCTCTTCCTCGTTGTAGTTATTTAATAAGGTAACAGCTGTGTTTTCTACAGTGTAAATCAATCTATTGCTTGTTGCCATCTAATGCCTAATCTTAGCAGTAATCAGGGAGAAGTGTTGCATAAACTGCCCTAACATTTACACCAGTTTCTGCTAAAATTCGTACTATTCGATTTATAAAAGAGTCGTGTTTGGTCAATGAATGAATGATGCTCATCTTGTGTCGTGATTCAAGGGTTAAAGCTGGAAATGGGTGTGTGATTTCCAGCACGTAGCCACCGTGTGCTTGTTCAAGGCATGTCAAATCAAATGACAGGATGATTGAGATGCTTGGTTTATCAGCAAAACTGTACTATATTTGCTCATGCTATTTCTTTAAAAAAAAATATGACATTGAAAAAAGAGCGATAGTTGCTACAGTTACGCATTTTGAGTGATTGTTGAACGCGCGCTGTTTCCGCTATTCCATGTGACGTAAACCTGCATCACTGTCCGACTTTTCTCAGGGCTTTATTTGACAGTCCAGACATAGTTTATCTGTCAATGGCACAACTGTGGACTTTGAATTGTAAAGTCCAAAAGTCACGCTGCTTGTGCGTCGCCCGTTTCATTCATGGTCTGAAACCCGAGAGAAGCGCAAAGGTCATGGGTCAGATTGTCATATCTCGGACGAGCTTTTGCCTTTTTGCTTTACTTCATGGCCTGTGCAGTATGCAGTCATATGAATAACTTTTCCTTTGACCTTTTATCAAAGGGGGACGAAGTGCCAGATATGTCTGCCCTTTACAGTGAGTTTAATTTAGGCTGACCCAAGATAATTTTACAGTATAAATGCCACCTCCAATGGTAATACAGCCTAGCCTTACAAATGATATGAACACTGATATATAAAAAAATCTTTTGTTTATTGAACCTTCAGACTTATTATTTTTTTTTACAAATCTGAATGGTTAAATGTCCAGGATATTAACATTTATTTGTTAGTGACGTGAAAGCAGCGCTTTGCCATGGTAGTCTGTCACACACAAAAAAGCACTGCAGTTACAATTCATGGTGATTTTTAACCCTTTTGCTTGTTTGACAGACATTGTGTGTGGTGCCCCACCCATCTACCTCGACTTTGCCAGGTCCAAGCTGAATCCTAACATTGATGTGGCTGCACAGAACTGCTACAAGGTTGCAAAGGGAGCCTTCACCGGAGAGATCAGGTACGTCAAGAAACACAGTAAATGAAATATGAACAAATAATTCATGAAAATGAATATGTATATGAATTCATTCACATTTTATGGTTGTTTTTTTCTTAATTTTTATTCTATTTATTTTATTTATATTTATCACTATAAAAAATCTGTCATATTCTCTCAGCCCAGCGATGATCAAGGACTGTGGTGTAAAGTGGGTGATTCTGGGACACTCTGAGAGACGCCATGTGTTTGGAGAGAGTGATGAGGTAACTTAGTGCTGTTAGTGCAGCTGTAGTGGAATAGTGTGTTTTCTGAGCAAAACCGTGTTTTACTGCCCCCTTGTGTGTAGATTGATTAGCATAGATCAACACAGCTGCTATAAAATCAATGTTAAAGCACATACTATATAAAACATGGTGCTTGGTTATGGTTACATTTTCTTTCCATTTAGATAAAACAAGTAACAAAATATGCATGGCATAAACATTTTAAAAGTCCAGAGTCCTTTTAAAGAAAATATACTGGATTTAGATACTACTTGTTTACAGATATTAATAGATCAACTAGTCTTTTAGCAGTTAATCCCACCCATTAGTTTGAATAGTGAGTATCTGAGTACCTCACTCATGGTGACTGAAACAAACAAGATCAATGGAAGTTAAAGTGCCTTTATTATGCAATTTTAAAGGTTTCTAATTTTGTTTTCGAGGTATCCTACAATAGGTTTGCATGCATTCAAAGTTCAAAAAACACTTTAGTTTTCTCATTTATACATTGCACCACCTTATTTCTCAAAGAGAAATTTAGTTTGAACATTCGTTTGAACACATCTCTAAACCCACCTTACTGTTAGCTTTCTCTGCTCTGATTGGTCAGATGGCCCAGTCTGTTGTGATTGGTCTACAGCTTACAGTGTGTGTCAGAAATGAAACACTTATTACCATATCTAAATTTCAGCTCCAGAGGCATCCTCAGAGCTTGATACACAGTAATACGAACGATGGCTCTGTTTTTCCCTATCAATTCTAGCGTGAGTCTTCATCCTTTGGCTGTACATGTAAAGTGGATTCGCAGCGCTGAAAAAAGCGCCTTCTTGACATGTCGACAACACAAACCAAACTCTTCCAAGCCTTAGCTACAACTACAGTGTTTGAGGGCGGCTCACAGGCAGCCACTGAAGACCATAGAATGGCATTATGCAAATGTATTACTTTGTTATATAGGTATGTAACAGGAAGACTTGAATTACTGACGACTCGTTTCAGATTGAATATTTATTTTAGTAGACAGTAAATTTATTTATCGTGCACTTTGATCTTTAAAACATTGCAGACCTTTTACATTCACAAACAACTATATTACACATGCCATGAAAGGTAATATTCAAAAAAGAATAATATGGGCACTTTAAACACGTGAAACACATTTCTATGCAAATTAAAACCACTAACAATGTCACCCTCTGGCACTGAAAAAAACATGTTTATTACAGCACATAAGTAAAATAAAGTAACACCACACACAGACATGTAAGACCTCTTCACTAAACATCAAATTCACTTTTAAAAATTTCTTTGACATGTTTCTTTTAACTGTTATGAAGACACTTCCTTTTATAGATAACCTACTTAACAAATACTAAGAGCAAATTTCTAACTATTAGTTGTGCAGTGAAGTCTCTCATCAATTTGAGTGGGTACCTCACTGGTGGTGACTAAGTCTTGCATAAGTTTTAGCAGCATTTGAACAATTGAAAGGCATTATGGGTATGCAAATTTGAACAGGCCATACAATCCTCTCACCCCTTATAACTCCTGCCCATCTCTGAACAAAAATATATAGAGTAAGAAATTGGATAAAAGTAGCACTGTGTGATTTAATGTAGTATAACATTATTTTGAACAGAAAAATTGCAACATTTCTTGTGATCAAATTCTATTACTTTGGTGGTTAAAATGTCAGCTATTATGATTATGCAAATTTGCCAAGCTCGTTAAATATGCAGTCTATATGCAAATATGAGCATTTTTATGAAATAATGGAACAGAATTTGAACAGAAAACAATTTCATTAGTCACTTAGTACTTAGTACATTTAGTATGTATAATTATGATTACCATACCAGACCACAAAAAAAGAAACATTGAAGTGTAAAGTTAAAGTTTAAAGCATATAATGCTCTCACAAAATATAATTAGTCCCCATTTCACTTAATAAATCATATGAACTTTCTGGGTTTTTTTTTTTTATAGTTGATTGGACAGAAGGTCGCTCATGCTCTTGAGAACGGTTTGGGTGTGATTGCCTGCATTGGTGAGAAGCTGGATGAGAGGGAGGCCGGAATCACTGAGAAAGTTGTTTTTGCACAGACCAAGTTCATTGCAGGTATCTTTCAGTTTAGTGAAGTATGTACACTCACCTAAAGGATTATTAGGAACACCATACTAATACTGTTTGACCCCCTTTCACCTTCAGAACTGCCTTAATTCTACGTGGCATTGATTCAACAAGGTGCTGAAAGCATTCTTTAGAAATGTTGGCCCATATTGATAGGATAGCATCTTGCAGTTGATGGAGATTTGTGGGATGCACATCCAGGGCACGAAGCTCCCGTTCCACCACATCCCAAAGATGCTCTATTGGGTTGAGATCTGGTGACTGTGGGGGCCATTTTAGTACAGTGAACTCATTGTCATGTTCAAGAAACCAATTTGAAATGATTCGAGCTTTGTGACATGGTGCATTATCCTGCTGGAAGTAGCCATCAGAGGATGGGTACATGGTGGTCATAAAGGGATGGACATGGTCAGAAACAATGCTCAGGTAGGCCGTGGCATTTAAACGATGCCCAATTGGCACTAAGGGGCCTAAAGTGTGCCAAGAAAACATCCCCCACACCATTACACCACCACCACCAGCCTGCACAGTGGTAACAAGGCATGATGGATCCATGTTCTCATTCTGTTTACGCCAAATTCTGACTCTACCATCTGAATGTCTCAACAGAAATCGAGACTCATCAGACCAGGCAACATTTTTCCAGTCTTCAACTGTCCAATTTTGGTGAGCTTGTGCAAATTGTAGCCTCTTTTTCCTATTTGTAGTGGAGATGAGTGGTACCCGGTGGGGTCTTCTGCTGTTGTAGCCCATCCGCCTCAAGGTTGTGCGTGTTGTGGCTTCACAGATGCTTTGCTGCATACCTCGGTCTTTACGAGTGGTTATTTCAGTCAAAGTTGCTCTTCTATCAGCTTGAATCAGTCAGCCCATTCTCCTCTGACCTCTAGCATCAACAAGGCATTTTCGCCCACAGGACTGCCGCATACTGGATGTTTTTCCCTTTTCACACCATTCTTTGTAAACTCTAGAAATGGTTGTGCATGAAAATCCCAGTAACTGAGCAGATTGTGAAATACTCAGACCGGCCCGTCTGGCACCAACAACCATGCCACGCTCAAAATTGCTTAAATCACCTTTCTTTCCCATTCTGACATTCAGTTTGGAGTTCAGGAGATTGTCTTGACCAGGACCACACCCCTAAATGCATTGAAGCAACTGCCATGTGATTGGTTGATTAGATAATTGCATTAATGAGAAATTGAACAGGTGTTCCTAATAATCCTTTAGGTGAGTGTATATATATATATATATATATAATTATATTATATTATATTATAAAACATTCCTTGTATTTAAAATAAGACTATCATCTCTTTTAGATAATGTGAAGGATTGGAGCAAAGTGGTCCTTGCTTATGAGCCTGTTTGGGCCATTGGCACTGGGAAAACTGCATCACCCCAACAGGTACAGACAAGCCATTTGCATTAGAACATGGAGATTTAAAAAAAATGTTTCCTGGTTTTATTTACTTTAGTGATTTAGTCTCGTACTGTTGCTCTTACAGGCTCAGGAGGTGCATGACAAGCTCAGGCAGTGGATAAAGGCCAACGTTTCAGAGGCTGTTGCCAACTCCATCAGGATCATTTATGGAGGTCAGTCCTTTAAATATTGCTTTTTGTTTTTCAAAGTAAAATACCAACCATCCCATTGAAATTGAATTCATCTCACCCATGGTGACTGAAAGTGAACCTAATGCAAATTCAAACACCCCAATGATGTCATCCACTACTAATTGGGCATACTATTTCAAGACCAAATAACACAGTTTATAGAGCTTTAATATTACTTCACTACAAAATATCACACTTCTCAAGCTATTTTTCATGTAACAGTTTTGATGGGGTTTTCTTTTATAGAAAACCTACTAGACAAATTCTAAAAGAGCAAATTTCCAACTTATCATTGTTCACTGAATCTCTCCCATCAGTTTGAATGAGTATCTCACTCATGGTGACTGAAGAAAACAGATCAAGTTCAATGTATAAAAGGCATTATTATGCAAATTTAAACACACCCCCAACAATGCTACTGGTTGCTAATTACATATACTGATTCTAGACAAGAGTTTTTATGATGGCACATGAGCAATGTGTTAAAATAACACCACATACAGAACCGTGATATTATTTCACTTTAAATCATCAAACTCAAAATTCAACAATAGTTTAAGAATTATTACTTTAAACAGTTATAAAAGTTTTCTTTATAAAAAAAAAAAAACCTATTGGACAAATACTAAAAGAGACCATTTCCGAATAATCAAAGTTTAGTGAACGACTCCAATCAATTTGAATGAGTATCTCACTCATGGTGACTGAAGAAAACAGATTAAGTTCAACGTGTGAAATGCATTATGCCAATTGAAACACACCCTCACCAATGTTACCTGATATTAATTACATATACAAGAGTTTTATGATGGCACACAAACAATGAGTAAAAATAACACCACATATAGAACTGTGATATTTTCATTCACTATAAATTATCAAGCTCAACTTTCATTTTAACAGCTATAAAAAGGGCTTCCTTTTAATGGAAACCTACAGGACAAATACTAAAAGAATAAATTTCTAGCCAGTGATTGTGCAGTGAAGCTCCTCCATCAGTGAGTGAGTATCTCACCTATGGTGACTGAAGCAATTATTTTATACTTTTACTAGTATATCATCCAAAGGCTTGCTCTAAAAAATAGTCAATTATATCCAAAACTATCAGCCAAGCAACAGGACAAACACTTCTGACGTGATTTTCAACACAATTGATATCTGAGATACAAGCTGGCTCAACAGTGTTCACATGAAACAAGAAATAATGAGTCGGTGGTGTAATACGAGAGATGTGAAACTAGTGCTGTTTTTTATACCCAGATGGGTGAATATTAACAAATACTAAAAGAGCATTTTATGGTAGACTGTAGTGACACATAGTGACATGATGCCATGTATTACTGTAAGCACTGGTTACTTTATAGCTGTTTATATTCACTTCAGTATGTTTATATAGAAACATTATGTAGGGATTTATTATAGTCATGCCACACAACTACATAAACACATAACTAAGTTCACTACTGACAAATCTGCTAACATTCAGTAGTTAGTTTGTAATCAAAATGCTCACTATGTACATAAAAGGTGCATTTTATACTGTTACTAAACACCTACAATTTAAAGTAGATAAAAATCTAATAAAATTTTTCATTTTCAATCAATCTTTAAATAAATCTTTCTTTTAACAAATATGAATACGCTTCTTTTTAAAGAAAACATACTAGACAAATATTTCTGGTGCAGTAAAGCTCCCGATGACTGCGACCAGATTCCTCACTCATGGTAACTGAAGTGATGAGGTTGTGATTGAAGTTAAGTGACAGTGATGTAGCATAATACTGTTTAAAACGTGCAATATCCCAGTTCTTGCATGGCCAGCATACTCACCAGACATATCACCCATTGAGCACAAACAAAACTCCTTTTATTTAACATATATGAAAAGGCTTCCCTTTAAAAGAAACCTACTGGATAAATACTAAAAGAGCAAATTTTCAACTAGTTTTTGTGCCGTGAACCACTGCCATGACTTTTAGTGAGTATCTCACTCACTGTGACTGAAGGGAAAAATAGTGATATTTGAACCAAGGGCAGTTAAATTTGTGAAAGGCGTTATGGGTATGCTTTCACCCCTGGCGTACTATCAGTACTGATTTTACGACGATACATAAAATGATACAATAAAATGAGATAGAAGATGCTTGATGTTGTGGGTTTGGCGATTATAGTTTTAGGACACAACAATACCTGAATGTTGGTTACAAAGCTATTTAAACCAGATAAATTGAGATTTCTTTCATTTAACAAACGGGAAAAAGCTTTCATTTTTAGAAAACCTTCTGGACAAACACTAAAAGAACAAATTCTTAGCTTATCTTTGTTCACTGAATCTGTTCCATCAGTTTGAATGAGTATCTCACGCATGGTGTGTGAAGAAAACTGATTCAGTTCAACATGTGAACTGCATTATTATGCAAATACCCAGTTATTGTGCAGTGAAGCTCCTTCATCAGTGTGAGTGAGTATCTCACCCATGGTAACTAAATACAATAAACAATACCGCATATAGAATCTATACAAAAATTATATATATATATAAAAATCACAATATACAAACACTAAAAATGATTATTTGTCCAGTGAAACTCATCACTTTCAATAGGTACATCAATGATGGTGAGTGAAGCAACTTAAAGATACTTTTGTAACTAACGTTACAACTAACAGGACAAACACTTCTGATGTGATTTTCAACACAATTGATATCTGAGATGCAAGCTGGGTCAACAGTGTTCACATGAAACAAGAAATAATAAGTCGGTGGTATAATACGAGAGATGTGAAACTAATGCCGTTTTTTATACCCAGATGGGTGACAGTGAATATTAAGGAACATATGACCACATAATGCCACAACTGACCAATCAGAATCAAGAACACATATTTCTGGACAAGCATGTCTATAACACATAAACAATGACAAAATGATACCATATGTACAACTGTATTGAGATTCAAATATTTCAAGCAACTTTCTTTTGACAAGCATGAAAGGGTTTTCTTTTATAGAAAACCTACTGGACAAATACTAAAAGAGCAAATTTCAAACTTATCATTGATCACTAAATCTCTCCCATAAATTTGAATGATTATCTCACTCATGGTGACTGTTGGAAACGGAGCTTGAACTTAATCTGGTTTGCTGCAGTTAAAATGACAAATAAATGCATACTCTGAGAGCGCTCCACAAGATATGTTTGATTATACCATCTGGATCAATATCTGTATCAGTATCAATACCGATTTTAAGACAACACATAAAATAAAATGAGACAGAAGACGCATAATGTTGTGGGCTTGTCGATTATAGTTTTTATATTTTTATAGTTACTACTATAAGTGATTGGTCTATTTAAATACACGTAAAAACCTTTTTAACAATTATGAAGGAACTTTTAGTGAAAAAATGAAAGTGACCCTAAAGGCCCTGATATACTTCAAGCAAAATCTAAGAACAAACTGATGTGACGTCATTTCAAACAAAATCAGTCCAAAACTAACTTCATTTCTCGCTCCAGCTGGTAAACACCTTTGTACTACCATTGGTCTGTGGCGATTTACGTAATAGGTGTGTTTGGAGGCTCCGCCTTCTTTCATGTCAAAATCTTTTCTGGTTAATTTTTTCTGTTGAGTCTGTCGAGGTCAGACATCCGCGAGTGAAAACATGAACACACTGGAGAGCTGCTATATAGTAGAAAATGAAGTTGTACTTCTGATGAAACGAGACACTGACACTGTTTTTCATGTTTAATACGGTAATGCTGCTAGATTTTAACCAATCTTTAAAGTGCTATATAAAAAAACTTTACCAAAGTGCCCGAATTGCAGAGCTTGTGCAAACATATCCACGTTGCTATGATCCGATGCTTTTCTTATGCTTTATTAAAATGCTTGCTATTTTCTCAGTTGTTGTTTATTTTGTTATTGAGAGGAAAGCATGCAGCACATATTTACATATTCATCTAAACGTCGCTCTCAGCAGAGCGGGCGGCGTCGGATGTTCGCTAACAGTATATCACTGTCACATATTTTGAACGCCTAAACGAATATCAAAAAAGAACTTCACTGTGAGTATTTCAGACTTAATGCAAATGCCCCCAGTGATGTCATCCACTACTAATTATGTATACTATTTCTAGACAAAATAACACCATTTATGGAGCTTTAATGCAACTTTAATAATATTAACTATAAAACATCAAGACAACTTTTTAAAATATCTTTCATTTAACAAGTATAATGGGGTTTTCTTTTATAGAAAACCTACTAGACAAATACTAAAAGAGCAAATTTCCAGCTTACCTTTGTTCACTAAATCTCCCCCATCAATTTAAATGAGTATCTCACTCATGGTGACTGAAGAAAACTGATTCAGTTCAACGTGTGAAATGCTTTATTATGGAAATGTAAACACACCCCCACCTGCTGCTAATTACATACAGGTGCTGGTCATATAATTAGAATATCATCAAAAAGTTGATTTATTTCACTAATTCCATTCAAAAATTGAAACTTGTATATTATATTCATTCATTACACACAGACTGATATATGTCAAATGTTTATTTCTTTTAATTTTGATGATTATAACTGACAACTAAGGAAAATCCCAAATTCAGTATCTCAGAAAATTTGAATATTACTTAAGACCAATACAAAGAAAGGATTTTTAGAAATCTTGGCCAACTGAAAAGTATGAACATGAAAAGTATGAGCATGTACAGCAATCAATACTTAGTTGGGGCTCCTTTTGCCTGAATTACTTCAGCTCTTCTGCATTGTTGGGTCTGGCATATCGCATCTTCCTCTTCATAAGGTTAAGGTCAGGCGAGTTTGCTGGCCAATTAAGAACAGGGATACCATGGTCCTTAAACCAGGTACTGGTTGCTTTGGCACTGTGTGCAGGTGCCAAGTCCTGTTGGAAAATTAAATCTGCATCTCCATAAAGTTGGTCAGCAGCAGGAAGCATGAAGTGCTCTAAAACTTCCTGGTATACGGCTGCGTTGACCTTGGACCTCAGAAAACACAGTGGACCAACACCAGCAGATGACATGGCACCCCAAACCATCACTGACTGTGGAAACTTTACACTGGACCTCAAGCAACGTGGATTGTGTGCCTCTCCTCTCTTCCTCCAGACTCTGGGACCCTGATTTCCAAAGGAAATGCTAAATTTACTTTCATCAGAGAACATAACTTTGGACCACTCAGCAGCAGTCCAGTCCTTTTTGTCTTTAGCCCAGGCGAGACGCTTCTGACGCTGTCTGTTGTTCAAGAGTGGCTTGACACAAGGAATGCGACAGCTGAAACCAATGTCTTGCATACGTCTGTGCGTAGTGGTTCTTGAAGCACTGACTCCAGCTGCAGTCCACTCTTTGTATTTTTGAATGGGTTTTGTTTCACAATCCCCTCCAGAGTGCGGTTATCCCTATTGCTTGTACTATTTTTTCTACCACATCTTTTCCTTCCCTTCGCCTCTCTATTAATGTGCTTGGACACAGAGCTCTGTGAACAGCCAGCCTCTTTTGCAATGACTTTTTGTGTCTTGCCCTCCTTGTGCAAGGTGTAAATGGTCGTCTTTTGGACAACTGTCAAGTCTGCATTCTTCCCCATGATTGTGTAGCCTACAGAACTAGACTGAGAGACCATTTAAAGGCCTTTGCAGGTGTTTTGAGTTAATTAGCTGATTAGAGTGTGACGCCAGGTGTCTTCAATATTGAACCTTTTCACAATATTCACATTTTCTGAGATACTGAATTTGGGATTTTCCTTAGTTGTCAGTTATAATCATCAACATTAAAAGAAATAAACATTTGAAATATATCAGTCTGTGTGTAATGAATGAATATAATATACAAGTTTCACTTTTTGAATGGAATTAGTGAAATAAATCAACTTTTTGATGATATTCTAATTATATGACCAGCACCTGTATACTGATTCTGGACAAGAGTTTTATGATGGCACATGAGCAATTTGTTAAAGTAACACCACATATAGAGCTATAATATTACTTCACTTTAAAACATCAAACTCAAACTTCAACAGCAGTTTAAGAAAACTTTCTTTCAACAGTTATGAAGGAGCTTTCTTTTAAAGGAAGCCTATTGAACAAATACTAAAAGAGTTTTCAACCTTATCATTGTTCACTGAATTTCTCCCAACAGTTTGAATGAGTATCTTACTCATGGTGACTGAAAAAAACAATATTACATATATGATGCCACATAAACAACAAGATAAAATTAAAGCTACAAGCAGCGATGAAAGGGCTCTCGCACACAGGAGCACCGCCACCTGGTGGCCTCGGGAAAACAGTGAATAGTGGGCGACATGCATTTATGCCGGTAAATATAGGAGAAATATGGCAAAGTCACTACAATGTGCCACATTTCCTGCTGCCAGCAGGTGGCGCTTTGACTATAATGAATATTGCCATGTAGATGTCTTCAGGCCAGGACTATTATCAAACATGAAGTTTGGGGCAGATTGGACATTGTATGCCTGAGTTACAACAACTCCCTCTTTTGTGGCGTTAATCGCATACGTTAGCACTTAGTCATGTGTTGTATGATTTAATGTGTTTCTAGCATGTTTGGGACATTATGGCATATTTAAATGAGTTTCTGGGAGTGAATTATAGTGTAAAGCATGCAATTTCCTGTTTCCAGCAGGTGGCGCTATGACTAACTGAATATTGGCATGTAGATGTGTTCAGGCCAGGACTCTAATCGAACATGTGAAGTTTGGGGCAGATCGGACATTGTATGCCCGAGTTACAACAACTTCCTGTTTCATGGCGAAACATCTAACTTTGTCAGGCCGCCACGGACACGCCCTTCAGGGAAAACTGAAGATCTTCGCAATTTAACATCACCAAGGCCTTTAGATTAGACTGTGCAAATCTGATTTTGATCAGATTAAATCTCTAGGAGGAGTTCGTTAAAGTACGACATCTGTTAATGGCAAAATTTGCAACAATTTTGCAAAGAAAATTAAAAATATCTCACTTCATGTTGGTTTTCAGATTTCGTACCAGGAGACTTTTTTGTAGGTATTGGGCTGTTACACGTGTATACGATAATTTCATACCTGTATGTGAAACGTAGCGGGAGGGGCACTTCATTGAAATGTTGTAGGTGGCGCTATTGAGCCATTTTGCCACGCCTAATTCTGAAACTCATATGCAGATGTCTTCAGGCCAGGACTCTTATCAAACATGTGAAGTTTGGGCCAGATCGGACATTGTATGCCTGACTTACAACAGCTTCCTGTGTCATGACGAAACATCAGACTTTGTCAGGCCACCACGGACACGCCCTTCAGGGAAAACTCAAGATCTTCACAATTTAACATCAGCAAGGCCTTAAGATTAGACTGACCAAATATGATGTTGTTCTGGTTAAATCTCAATGAGGAGTTATTCACAGTGTAAAACATGCCATTTCCTGTTGCCTGCAGGTGGCGCTATGACTGTAACTGAATATTGGCATGTAGATGTGTTCAGGCCAGGACTCTAATGAAACATATGAAGTTTGGGCCAGATCGGACATTGTATGCCAGAGTTACAACAACTTCCTGTTTCATGGCGAAACATTGAACTTTGTGAGGCCACCACAGACATGCCCTCCAGGGAAAACTCAAGATCTTCGCAATTTGACGTCGCAAAGGTCTTCAGATTAGACTGTGCAAATATGATGATGATCTGATTAAATCTCTAGGAGGAGTTTGTTAAAGTACGACGTCTGGAAATGGCAAAAACTGCAAAAATTTTGCAGAGAAAATTCAAAATATCTCACTTCCTGTTGGGTTTTCATAGTTTGCACCCTGGGTCTTTTTTGTAGGTACTGGGCTGTAACATGTATCTACCGAATTTCATACTCGTACGTGAAACATAGCTGGAACGGCGCTTAATTGAAATTGCAGTGAAGCTCCTCCATCAGTGAGTGAGTATTTCACCTATGGTGACTGAAGCAATTATTTTATACTTTTACTAGTATAAGTACTAGTAATCAATTATATCCAAAACTATCAGCCAAGTAACAGGACAAACACCTCTGGTGTGATTTTCAGTACAATTGATATCTGAGATACAAGCTGGCTCAACAGTGTTCACATGTTAAAAGAAATAATGTGTCCGCGGTGTAATAAGAAAGATGTGAAACTAGTGCCGGTTTTATACCCAGATGGGTGACGGTGAATATTAAGGAACGTATGACCACAGGATGCCACGACTGACCAATCAGAATCAAGAACCCACATTATTTCTGGACAAGCATGTGCATAGTAGGCCTACATAAACAATGATAAAATAATATCCTCTGTATACTATTACACAAATGTTCAACCTTTAAAAATATTTTATCACAACTTTCTTTTGACAAATATGAAGGGGCTTTCTTTTATAGAAAACCTACTGGACAAACACTAAAAGAGCAAATTTCCAGCTTATCATTGTTCACTGAATCTCTCCCATCAATTTGAATGAGAATCTCACTCATGGTGACTGAAGAAAACAGATCAAGTTCAATGTATGAAAGGCATTATTATGCAAATTTAAACACACTCCCAATAATGTTACTGGTTGCTAATTACATATACTGATTCTAGACAAGAGTTTTTATGATGGCACATGAGCAACGTGTTAAAATAACACCACATACAGAACCGTGATATTATTTCCTTTTAATGTGAGATGTGGTATTAAACAGGGGAATAAAACTTATGTACACATTTTAAAAATCGTTCAGTTTATCTGATTAAAACACTGCTGGATCTCCTGCTGTAGAGACACAAGGCTACTATAATGAGTGACTCTCAGGAGATCAGCAAATAAGGCCACTGCATGATGATAACAACTGTATCATCAAAAACAAGCCAACATCATCTGTCATCAACTTGTCATCATCAATTTTCTCTCACTTTTATATCCAAAACTATAAACCAAGCAACAGGACAAACACTTCTGATGTGATTTTCAACACAATTGATATCTGAGATGCAAGCTGGGTCAACAGTGTTCACATGAAACAAGAAATAATAAGTCGGTGGTATAATACGAGAGATGTGAAACTAATGCCGTTTTTTATACCCAGATGGGTGACAGTGAATATTAAGGAACATATGACCACATAATGCCACAACTGACCAATCAGAATCAAGAACACATATTTCTGGACAAGCATGTCTATAACACATAAACAATGACAAAATGATACCATATGTACAACTGTATTGAGATTCAAATATTTCAAGCAACTTTCTTTTGACAAGCATGAAAGGGTTTTCTTTTATAGAAAACCTACTGGACAAATACTAAAAGAGCAAATTTCAAACTTATCATTGATCACTAAATCTCTCCCATAAATTTGAATGATTATCTCACTCATGGTGACTGTTGGAAACGGAGCTTGAACTTAATCTGGTTTGCTGCAGTTAAAATGACAAATAAATGCATACTCTGAGAGCGCTCCACAAGATATGTTTGATTATACCATCTGGATCAATATCTGTATCAGTATCAATACCGATTTTAAGACAACACATAAAATAAAATGAGACAGAAGACGCATAATGTTGTGGGCTTGTCGATTATAGTTTTTATATTTTTATAGTTACTACTATAAGTGATTGGTCTATTTAAATACACGTAAAAACCTTTTTAACAATTATGAAGGAACTTTTAGTGAAAAAAATGAAAGTGACCCTAAAGGCCCTGATATACTTCAAGCAAAATCTAAGAACAAACTGATGTGACGTCATTTCAAACAAAATCAGTCCAAAACGAACTTCATTTCTCGCTCCAGCTGGTAAACACCTTTGTACTACCATTGGTCTGTGGCGATTTACGTAATAGGTGTGTTCTTCTTTCATGTCAAAATCTTTTCTGGTTAATTTTTTCTGTTGAGTCTGTCGAGGTCAGACATCCGCGAGTGAAAACATGAACACACTGGAGAGCTGCTATATAGTAGAAAATGAAGTTGTACTTCTGATGAAACGAGACACTGACACTGTTTTTCATGTTTAATACGGTAATGCTGCTAGATTTTAACCAATCTTTAAAGTGCTATATAAAAAAACTTTACCAAAGTGCCCGAATTGCAGAGCTTGTGCAAACATATCCACGTTGCTATGATCCGATGCTTTTCTTATGCTTTATTAAAATGCTTGCTATTTTCTCAGTTGTTGTTTATTTTGTTATTGAGAGGAAAGCATGCAGCACATATTTACATATTCATCTAAACGTCGCTCTCAGCAGAGCGGGCTGCGTCGGATTTTCGCTAACAGTATATCACTGTCACATATTTTGAACGCCTAAACGAATATCAAAAAAGAACTTCACTGTGAGTATTTCAGACTTAATGCAAATGCCCCCAGTGATGTCATCCACTACTAATTATGTATGCTATTTCTAGACAAAATAACACCATTTATGGAGCTTTAATGCTACTTTAATAATATTAACTATAAAACATCAAGACAAAACTTTTTAAAATATCTTTCATTTAACAAGTATAATGGGGTTTTCTTTTATAGAAAACCTACTAGACAAATACTAAAAGAGCAAATTTCCAGCTTTCCTTTGTTCACTAAATCTCCCCCATCAATTTAAATGAGTATCTCACTCATGGTGACTGAAGAAAACTGATTCAGTTCAACGTGTGAAAGGCTTTATTATGGAAATGTAAACACACCCCCACCTGCTGCTAATTACATACAGGTGCTGGTCATATAATTAGAATATCATCAAAAAGTTGATTTATTTCACTAATTCCATTCAAAAATTTAAACTTGTATATTATATTCATTCATTACACACAGACTGATATATGTCAAATGTTTATTTCTTTTAATTTTGATGATTATAACTGACAACTAAGGAAAATCCCAAATTCAGTATCTCAGAAAATTTGAATATTACTTAAGACTAATACAAAGAAAGGATTTTTAGAAATCTTGGCCAACTGAAAAGTATGAACATGAAAAGTATGAGCATGTACAGCAATCAATACTTAGTTGGGGCTCCTTTTGCCTGAATTACTTCAGCTCTTCTGCATTGTTGGGTCTGGCATATCGCATCTTCCTCTTCATAAGGTTAAGGTCAGGCGAGTTTGCTGGCCAATTAAGAACAGGGATACCATGGTCCTTAAACCAGGTACTGGTTGCTTTGGCACTGTGTGCAGGTGCCAAGTCCTGTTGGAAAATTAAATCTGCATCTCCATAAAGTTGGTCAGCAGCAGGAAGCATGAAGTGCTCTAAAACTTCCTGGTATACGGCTGCGTTGACCTTGGACCTCAGAAAACACAGTGGACCAACACCAGCAGATGACATGGCACCCCAAACCATCACTGACTGTGGAAACTTTACACTGGACCTCAAGCAACGTGGATTGTGTGCCTCTCCTCTCTTCCTCCAGACTCTGGGACCCTGATTTCCAAAGGAAATGCTAAATTTACTTTCATCAGAGAACATAACTTTGGACCACTCAGCAGCAGTCCAGTCCTTTTTGTCTTTAGCCCAGACGAGACGCTTCTGACGCTGTCTGTTGTTCAAGAGTGGCTTGACACAAGGAATGCGACAGCTGAAACCAATGTCTTGCATACGTCTGTGCGTAGTGGTTCTTGAAGCACTGACTCCAGCTGCAGTCCACTCTTTGTATTTTTGAATGGGTTTTGTTTCACAATCCCCTCCAGAGTGCGGTTATCCCTATTGCTTGTACTATTTTTTCTACCACATCTTTTCCTTCCCTTCGCCTCTCTATTAATGTGCTTGGACACAGAGCTCTGTGAACAGCCAGCCTCTTTAGCAATGACTTTTTGTGTCTTGCCCTCCTTGTGCAAGGTGTCAATGGTCGTCTTTTGGACAACTGTCAAGTCTGCATTCTTCCCCATGATTGTGTAGCCTACAGAACTAGACTGAGAGACCATTTAAAGGCCTTTGCAGGTGTTTTGAGTTAATTAGCTGATTAGAGTGTGGCACCAGGTGTCTTAAATATTGAACCTTTTCACAATATTCTAATTTTCTGAGATACTGAATTTGGGATTTTCCTTAGTTGTCAGTTATAATCATCAAAATTAAAAGAAATAAACATTTGAAATATATCAGTCTGTGTGTAATGAATGAATATAATATACAAGTTTCACTTTTTGAATGGAATTAGTGAAATAAATCAACTTTTTGATGATATTCTAATTATATGACCAGCACCTGTATACTGATTCTGGACAAGAGTTTTATGATGGCACATGAGCAATTTGTTAAAGTAACACCACATATAGAGCTGTAATATTACTTCACTTTAAAACATCAAACTCAAACTTCAACAGCAGTTTAAGAAAACTTTCTTTCAACAGTTATGAAGGAGCTTTCTTTTAAAGGAAGCCTATTGAACAAATACTAAAAGAGTTTTCAACCTTATCATTGTTCACTGAATTTCTCCGAACAGTTTGAATGAGTATCTTACTCATGGTGACTGAAAAAAACAATATTACATATATGATGCCACATAAACAACAAGATAAAATTAAAGCTACAAGCAGCGATGAAAGGGCCCTCGCACACGGGAGCACCGCCACCCGGTGGCCTCGGGAAAACAGTGAATAGTGGGCGACATGCATTTATGCCGGTAAATATAGGAGAAATATGGCAAAGTCACTACAATGTGCCACATTTCCTGCTGCCAGCAGGTGGCGCTTTGACTATAACTGAATATTGGCATGTAGTTGTCTTCAGGCCAGGACTATTATTAAACAAGTGAAGTGTGGGGCAGATCGGACATTGTATGCCTGAGTTACAACAACTCCCTCTTTTGTGGCGTTAATCGCATACGTTAGCACTTAGCCATGTGTTGTATGATTTAATGTGTTTCTAGCATGTTTGGTACTTTATGGCATATTTAAATGAGTTTCTGGGAGTGACATACAGTGTAACGCATGCCATTTCCTGTTGCCAACAGGTGCCGCTTTGACTATAATGAATATTGCCATGTAGATGTCTTCAGGCCAGGACTATTATCAAACATGAAGTTTGGGGCAGATTGGACATTGTATGCCTGAGTTACAACAACTCCCTCTTTTGTGGCGTTAATCGCATACGTTAGCACTTAGTCATGTGTTGTATGATTTAATGTGTTTCTAGCATGTTTGGGACATTATGGCATATTTAAATGAGTTTCTGGGAGTGAATTATAGTGTAAAGCATGCAATTTCCTGTTTCCAGCAGGTGGCGCTATGACTAACTGAATATTTGCATGTAGATGTGTTCAGGCCAGGACTCTAATCGAACATGTGAAGTTTGGGGCAGATTGGACATTGTATGCCCGAGTTACAACAACTTCCTGTTTCATGGCGAAACATCTAACTTTGTCAGGCCGCCACGGACACGCCCTTCAGGGAAAACTGAAGATCTTCGCAATTTAACATCACCAAGGCCTTTAGATTAGACTGTGCAAATATGATTTTGATCAGATTAAATCTCTAGGAGGAGTTCGTTAAAGTACGACATCTGTTAATGGCAAAATTTGCAACAATTTTGCAAAGAAAATTAAAAATATCTCACTTCATGTTGGTTTTCAGATTTCGTACCAGGAGACTTTTTTGTAGGTATTGGGCTGTTACACGTGTCTACGATAATTTCATACCTGTATGTGAAACGTAGCGGGAGGGGCACTTCATTGAAATGTTGTAGGTGGCGCTATCGAGCCATTTTGCCACGCCTAATTCTGAAACTCATATGCAGATGTCTTCAGGCCAGGACTCTTATCAAACATGTGAAGTTTGGGCCAGATCGGACATTGTATGCCTGACTTACAACAGCTTCCTGTGTCATGACGAAACATCAGACTTTGTCAGGCCACCACGGACACGCCCTTCAGGGAAAACTCAAGATCTTCACAATTTCACATCAGCAAGGCCATAAGATTAGACTGACCAAATATGATGTTGTTCTGGTTAAATCTCAATGAGGAGTTATTCACAGTGTAAAACATGCCATTTCCTGTTGCCAGCAGGTGGCGCTTTGACTATAACTGACTATTGCCATGTAGATGTCTTCAGGCCAGGACTATTATCAAACATATGAAGTTTGGGGCAGATAGGACATTGTATGCCCGAGTTACAACAACTTCCTGTTTCATGGCGAAACATTGAACTTTGTGAGGCCACCACAGACATGCCCTCCAGGGAAAACTCAAGATCTTCGCAATTTGACGTCGCAAAGGTCTTTAGATTAGACTGTGCAAATATGATGATGATCTGATTAAATCTCTAGGAGGAGTTTGTTAAAGTACGACGTCTGGAAATGGCAAAAACTGCAAAAATTTTGCAGAGAAAATTCAAAATATCTCACTTCCTGTTGGGTTTTCATAGTTTGCACCCTGGGTCTTTTTTGTAGGTACTGGGCTGTAACATGTATCTACCGAATTTCATACTCGTACGTGAAACATAGCTGGAACGGCGCTTAATTGAAATTGCAGTGAAGCTCCTCCATCAGTGAGTGAGTATCTCACCTATGGTGACTGAAGCAATTATTTTATACTTTTACTAGTATAAGTACTAGTAATCAATTATATCCAAAACTATCAGCCAAGTAACAGGACAAACACCTCTGGTGTGATTTTCAGTACAATTGATATCTGAGATACAAGCTGGCTCAACAGTGTTCACATGTTAAAAGAAATAATGTGTCCGCGGTGTAATAAGAAAGATGTGAAACTAGTGCCGGTTTTATACCCAGATGGGTGACGGTGAATATTAAGGAACGTATGACCACAGGATGCCACGACTGACCAATCAGAATCAAGAACCCACATTATTTCTGGACAAGCATGTGCATAGTAGGCCTACATAAACAATGATAAAATAATATCCTCTGTATACTATTACACAAATGTTCAACCTTTAAAAATATTTTATCACAACTTTCTTTTGACAAATATGAAGGGGCTTTCTTTTATAGAAAACCTACTGGACAAACACTAAAAGAGCAAATTTCCAGCTTATCATTGTTCACTGAATCTCTCCCATCAATTTGAATGAGAATCTCACTCATGGTGACTGAAGAAAACAGATCAAGTTCAATGTATGAAAGGCATTATTATGCAAATTTAAACACACTCCCAATAATGTTACTGGTTGCTAATTACATATACTGATTCTAGACAAGAGTTTTTATGATGGCACATGAGCAACGTGTTAAAATAACACCACATACAGAACCGTGATATTATTTCCTTTTAATGTGAGATGTGGTATTAAACAGGGGAATAAAACTTATGTACACATTTTAAAAATCGTTCAGTTTATCTGATTAAAACACTGCTGGATCTCCTGCTGTAGAGACACAAGGCTACTATAATCAGTGACTCTCAGGAGATCAGCAAATAAGGCCACTGCATGATGATAACAACTGTATCATCAAAAACAAGCCAACATCATCTGTCATCAACTTGTCATCATCAATTTTCTCTCACTTTTATATCCAAAACTATAAACCAAGCAACAGGACAAACACTTCTGATGTGATTTTCAACACAATTGATATCTGAGATGCAAGCTGGGTCAACAGTGTTCACATGAAACAAGAAATAATAAGTCGGTGGTATAATACGAGAGATGTGAAACTAATGCCGTTTTTTATACCCAGATGGGTGACAGTGAATATTAAGGAACATATGACCACATAATGCCACAACTGACCAATCAGAATCAAGAACACATATTTCTGGACAAGCATGTCTATAACACATAAACAATGACAAAATGATACCATATGTACAACTGTATTGAGATTCAAATATTTCAAGCAACTTTCTTTTGACAAGCATGAAAGGGTTTTCTTTTATAGAAAACCTACTGGACAAATACTAAAAGAGCAAATTTCAAACTTATCATTGATCACTAAATCTCTCCCATAAATTTGAATGATTATCTCACTCATGGTGACTGTTGGAAACGGAGCTTGAACTTAATCTGGTTTGCTGCAGTTAAAATGACAAATAAATGCATACTCTGAGAGCGCTCCACAAGATATGTTTGATTATACCATCTGGATCAATATCTGTATCAGTATCAATACCGATTTTAAGACAACACATAAAATAAAATGAGACAGAAGACGCATAATGTTGTGGGCTTGTCGATTATAGTTTTTATATTTTTATAGTTACTACTATAAGTGATTGGTCTATTTAAATACACGTAAAAACCTTTTTAACAATTATGAAGGAACTTTTAGTGAAAAAATGAAAGTGACCCTAAAGGCCCTGATATACTTCAAGCAAAATCTAAGAACAAACTGATGTGACGTCATTTCAAACAAAATCAGTCCAAAACGAACTTCATTTCTCGCTCCAGCTGGTAAACACCTTTGTACTACCATTGGTCTGTGGCGATTTACGTAATAGGTGTGTTCTTCTTTCATGTCAAAATCTTTTCTGGTTAATTTTTTCTGTTGAGTCTGTCGAGGTCAGACATCCGCGAGTGAAAACATGAACACACTGGAGAGCTGCTATATAGTAGAAAATGAAGTTGTACTTCTGATGAAACGAGACACTGACACTGTTTTTCATGTTTAATACGGTAATGCTGCTAGATTTTAACCAATCTTTAAAGTGCTATATAAAAAAACTTTACCAAAGTGCCCGAATTGCAGAGCTTGTGCAAACATATCCACGTTGCTATGATCCGATGCTTTTCTTATGCTTTATTAAAATGCTTGCTATTTTCTCAGTTGTTGTTTATTTTGTTATTGAGAGGAAAGCATGCAGCACATATTTACATATTCATCTAAACGTCGCTCTCAGCAGAGCGGGCTGCGTCGGATTTTCGCTAACAGTATATCACTGTCACATATTTTGAACGCCTAAACGAATATCAAAAAAGAACTTCACTGTGAGTATTTCAGACTTAATGCAAATGCCCCCAGTGATGTCATCCACTACTAATTATGTATACTATTTCTAGACAAAATAACACCATTTATGGAGCTTTAATGCTACTTTAATAATATTAACTATAAAACATCAAGACAAAACTTTTTAAAATATCTTTCATTTAACAAGTATAATGGGGTTTTCTTTTATAGAAAACCTACTAGACAAATACTAAAAGAGCAAATTTCCAGCTTTCCTTTGTTCACTAAATCTCCCCCATCAATTTAAATGAGTATCTCACTCATGGTGACTGAAGAAAACTGATTCAGTTCAACGTGTGAAAGGCTTTATTATGGAAATGTAAACACACCCCCACCTGCTGCTAATTACATACAGGTGCTGGTCATATAATTAGAATATCATCAAAAAGTTGATTTATTTCACTAATTCCATTCAAAAATTTAAACTTGTATATTATATTCATTCATTACACACAGACTGATATATGTCAAATGTTTATTTCTTTTAATTTTGATGATTATAACTGACAACTAAGGAAAATCCCAAATTCAGTATCTCAGAAAATTTGAATATTACTTAAGACTAATACAAAGAAAGGATTTTTAGAAATCTTGGCCAACTGAAAAGTATGAACATGAAAAGTATGAGCATGTACAGCAATCAATACTTAGTTGGGGCTCCTTTTGCCTGAATTACTTCAGCTCTTCTGCATTGTTGGGTCTGGCATATCGCATCTTCCTCTTCATAAGGTTAAGGTCAGGCGAGTTTGCTGGCCAATTAAGAACAGGGATACCATGGTCCTTAAACCAGGTACTGGTTGCTTTGGCACTGTGTGCAGGTGCCAAGTCCTGTTGGAAAATTAAATCTGCATCTCCATAAAGTTGGTCAGCAGCAGGAAGCATGAAGTGCTCTAAAACTTCCTGGTATACGGCTGCGTTGACCTTGGACCTCAGAAAACACAGTGGACCAACACCAGCAGATGACATGGCACCCCAAACCATCACTGACTGTGGAAACTTTACACTGGACCTCAAGCAACGTGGATTGTGTGCCTCTCCTCTCTTCCTCCAGACTCTGGGACCCTGATTTCCAAAGGAAATGCTAAATTTACTTTCATCAGAGAACATAACTTTGGACCACTCAGCAGCAGTCCAGTCCTTTTTGTCTTTAGCCCAGACGAGACGCTTCTGACGCTGTCTGTTGTTCAAGAGTGGCTTGACACAAGGAATGCGACAGCTGAAACCAATGTCTTGCATACGTCTGTGCGTAGTGGTTCTTGAAGCACTGACTCCAGCTGCAGTCCACTCTTTGTATTTTTGAATGGGTTTTGTTTCACAATCCCCTCCAGAGTGCGGTTATCCCTATTGCTTGTACTATTTTTTCTACCACATCTTTTCCTTCCCTTCGCCTCTCTATTAATGTGCTTGGACACAGAGCTCTGTGAACAGCCAGCCTCTTTAGCAATGACTTTTTGTGTCTTGCCCTCCTTGTGCAAGGTGTCAATGGTCGTCTTTTGGACAACTGTCAAGTCTGCATTCTTCCCCATGATTGTGTAGCCTACAGAACTAGACTGAGAGACCATTTAAAGGCCTTTGCAGGTGTTTTGAGTTAATTAGCTGATTAGAGTGTGGCACCAGGTGTCTTAAATATTGAACCTTTTCACAATATTCTAATTTTCTGAGATACTGAATTTGGGATTTTCCTTAGTTGTCAGTTATAATCATCAAAATTAAAAGAAATAAACATTTGAAATATATCAGTCTGTGTGTAATGAATGAATATAATATACAAGTTTCACTTTTTGAATGGAATTAGTGAAATAAATCAACTTTTTGATGATATTCTAATTATATGACCAGCACCTGTATACTGATTCTGGACAAGAGTTTTATGATGGCACATGAGCAATTTGTTAAAGTAACACCACATATAGAGCTGTAATATTACTTCACTTTAAAACATCAAACTCAAACTTCAACAGCAGTTTAAGAAAACTTTCTTTCAACAGTTATGAAGGAGCTTTCTTTTAAAGGAAGCCTATTGAACAAATACTAAAAGAGTTTTCAACCTTATCATTGTTCACTGAATTTCTCCGAACAGTTTGAATGAGTATCTTACTCATGGTGACTGAAAAAAACAATATTACATATATGATGCCACATAAACAACAAGATAAAATTAAAGCTACAAGCAGCGATGAAAGGGCCCTCGCACACGGGAGCACCGCCACCCGGTGGCCTCGGGAAAACAGTGAATAGTGGGCGACATGCATTTATGCCGGTAAATATAGGAGAAATATGGCAAAGTCACTACAATGTGCCACATTTCCTGCTGCCAGCAGGTGGCGCTTTGACTATAACTGAATATTGGCATGTAGTTGTCTTCAGGCCAGGACTATTATTAAACAAGTGAAGTGTGGGGCAGATCGGACATTGTATGCCTGAGTTACAACAACTCCCTCTTTTGTGGCGTTAATCGCATACGTTAGCACTTAGCCATGTGTTGTATGATTTAATGTGTTTCTAGCATGTTTGGTACTTTATGGCATATTTAAATGAGTTTCTGGGAGTGACATACAGTGTAACGCATGCCATTTCCTGTTGCCAACAGGTGGCGCTTTGACTATAATGAATATTGCCATGTAGATGTCTTCAGGCCAGGACTATTATCAAACATGAAGTTTGGGGCAGATTGGACATTGTATGCCTGAGTTACAACAACTCCCTCTTTTGTGGCGTTAATCGCATACGTTAGCACTTAGTCATGTGTTGTATGATTTAATGTGTTTCTAGCATGTTTGGGACATTATGGCATATTTAAATGAGTTTCTGGGAGTGAATTATAGTGTAAAGCATGCAATTTCCTGTTTCCAGCAGGTGGCGCTATGACTAACTGAATATTTGCATGTAGATGTGTTCAGGCCAGGACTATTATCAAACATGAAGTTTGGGGCAGATTGGACATTGTATGCCTGAGTTACAACAACTCCCTCTTTTGTGGCGTTAATCGCATACGTTAGCACTTAGTCATGTGTTGTATGATTTAATGTGTTTCTAGCATGTTTGGGACATTATGGCATATTTAAATGAGTTTCTGGGAGTGAATTATAGTGTAAAGCATGCAATTTCCTGTTTCCAGCAGGTGGCGCTATGACTAACTGAATATTTGCATGTAGATGTGTTCAGGCCAGGACTCTAATCGAACATGTGAAGTTTGGGGCAGATTGGACATTGTATGCCCGAGTTACAACAACTTCCTGTTTCATGGCGAAACATCTAACTTTGTCAGGCCGCCACGGACACGCCCTTCAGGGAAAACTGAAGATCTTCGCAATTTAACATCACCAAGGCCTTTAGATTAGACTGTGCAAATATGATTTTGATCAGATTAAATCTCTAGGAGGAGTTCGTTAAAGTACGACATCTGTTAATGGCAAAATTTGCAACAATTTTGCAAAGAAAATTAAAAATATCTCACTTCATGTTGGTTTTCAGATTTCGTACCAGGAGACTTTTTTGTAGGTATTGGGCTGTTACACGTGTCTACGATAATTTCATACCTGTATGTGAAACGTAGCGGGAGGGGCACTTCATTGAAATGTTGTAGGTGGCGCTATCGAGCCATTTTGCCACGCCTAATTCTGAAACTCATATGCAGATGTCTTCAGGCCAGGACTCTTATCAAACATGTGAAGTTTGGGCCAGATCGGACATTGTATGCCTGACTTACAACAGCTTCCTGTGTCATGACGAAACATCAGACTTTGTCAGGCCACCACGGACACGCCCTTCAGGGAAAACTCAAGATCTTCACAATTTCACATCAGCAAGGCCATAAGATTAGACTGACCAAATATGATGTTGTTCTGGTTAAATCTCAATGAGGAGTTATTCACAGTGTAAAACATGCCATTTCCTGTTGCCAGCAGGTGGCGCTTTGACTATAACTGACTATTGCCATGTAGATGTCTTCAGGCCAGGACTATTATCAAACATATGAAGTTTGGGGCAGATAGGACATTGTATGCCCGAGTTACAACAACTTCCTGTTTCATGGCGAAACATTGAACTTTGTGAGGCCACCACAGACATGCCCTCCAGGGAAAACTCAAGATCTTCGCAATTTGACGTCGCAAAGGTCTTTAGATTAGACTGTGCAAATATGATGATGATCTGATTAAATCTCTAGGAGGAGTTTGTTAAAGTACGACGTCTGGAAATGGCAAAAACTGCAAAAATTTTGCAGAGAAAATTCAAAATATCTCACTTCCTGTTGGGTTTTCATAGTTTGCACCCTGGGTCTTTTTTGTAGGTACTGGGCTGTAACATGTATCTACCGAATTTCATACTCGTACGTGAAACATAGCTGGAACGGCGCTTAATTGAAATTGCAGTGAAGCTCCTCCATCAGTGAGTGAGTATCTCACCTATGGTGACTGAAGCAATTATTTTATACTTTTACTAGTATAAGTACTAGTAATCAATTATATCCAAAACTATCAGCCAAGTAACAGGACAAACACCTCTGGTGTGATTTTCAGTACAATTGATATCTGAGATACAAGCTGGCTCAACAGTGTTCACATGTTAAAAGAAATAATGTGTCCGCGGTGTAATAAGAAAGATGTGAAACTAGTGCCGGTTTTATACCCAGATGGGTGACGGTGAATATTAAGGAACGTATGACCACAGGATGCCACGACTGACCAATCAGAATCAAGAACCCACATTATTTCTGGACAAGCATGTGCATAGTAGGCCTACATAAACAATGATAAAATAATATCCTCTGTATACTATTACACAAATGTTCAACCTTTAAAAATATTTTATCACAACTTTCTTTTGACAAATATGAAGGGGCTTTCTTTTATAGAAAACCTACTGGACAAACACTAAAAGAGCAAATTTCCAGCTTATCATTGTTCACTGAATCTCTCCCATCAATTTGAATGAGAATCTCACTCATGGTGACTGAAGAAAACAGATCAAGTTCAATGTATGAAAGGCATTATTATGCAAATTTAAACACACTCCCAATAATGTTACTAGTTGCTAATTACATATACTGATTCTAGACAAGAGTTTTTATGATGGCACATGAGCAACGTGTTAAAATAACACCACATACAGAACCGTGATATTATTTCCTTTTAATGTGAGATGTGGTATTAAACAGGGGAATAAAACTTATGTACACATTTTAAAAATCGTTCAGTTTATCTGATTAAAACACTGCTGGATCTCCTGCTGTAGAGACACAAGGCTACTATAATCAGTGACTCTCAGGAGATCAGCAAATAAGGCCACTGCATGATGATAACAACTGTATCATCAAAAACAAGCCAACATCATCTGTCATCAACTTGTCATCATCAATTTTCTCTCACTTTTATATCCAAAACTATAAACCAAGCAACAGGACAAACACTTCTGATGTGATTTTCAACACAATTGATATCTGAGATGCAAGCTGGGTCAACAGTGTTCACATGAAACAAGAAATAATAAGTCGGTGGTATAATACGAGAGATGTGAAACTAATGCCGTTTTTTATACCCAGATGGGTGACAGTGAATATTAAGGAACATATGACCACATAATGCCACAACTGACCAATCAGAATCAAGAACACATATTTCTGGACAAGCATGTCTATAACACATAAACAATGACAAAATGATACCATATGTACAACTGTATTGAGATTCAAATATTTCAAGCAACTTTCTTTTGACAAGCATGAAAGGGTTTTCTTTTATAGAAAACCTACTGGACAAATACTAAAAGAGCAAATTTCAAACTTATCATTGATCACTAAATCTCTCCCATAAATTTGAATGATTATCTCACTCATGGTGACTGTTGGAAACGGAGCTTGAACTTAATCTGGTTTGCTGCAGTTAAAATGACAAATAAATGCATACTCTGAGAGCGCTCCACAAGATATGTTTGATTATACCATCTGGATCAATATCTGTATCAGTATCAATACCGATTTTAAGACAACACATAAAATAAAATGAGACAGAAGACGCATAATGTTGTGGGCTTGTCGATTATAGTTTTTATATTTTTATAGTTACTACTATAAGTGATTGGTCTATTTAAATACACGTAAAAACCTTTTTAACAATTATGAAGGAACTTTTAGTGAAAAAATGAAAGTGACCCTAAAGGCCCTGATATACTTCAAGCAAAATCTAAGAACAAACTGATGTGACGTCATTTCAAACAAAATCAGTCCAAAACGAACTTCATTTCTCGCTCCAGCTGGTAAACACCTTTGTACTACCATTGGTCTGTGGCGATTTACGTAATAGGTGTGTTCTTCTTTCATGTCAAAATCTTTTCTGGTTAATTTTTTCTGTTGAGTCTGTCGAGGTCAGACATCCGCGAGTGAAAACATGAACACACTGGAGAGCTGCTATATAGTAGAAAATGAAGTTGTACTTCTGATGAAACGAGACACTGACACTGTTTTTCATGTTTAATACGGTAATGCTGCTAGATTTTAACCAATCTTTAAAGTGCTATATAAAAAAACTTTACCAAAGTGCCCGAATTGCAGAGCTTGTGCAAACATATCCACGTTGCTATGATCCGATGCTTTTCTTATGCTTTATTAAAATGCTTGCTATTTTCTCAGTTGTTGTTTATTTTGTTATTGAGAGGAAAGCATGCAGCACATATTTACATATTCATCTAAACGTCGCTCTCAGCAGAGCGGGCTGCGTCGGATTTTCGCTAACAGTATATCACTGTCACATATTTTGAACGCCTAAACGAATATCAAAAAAGAACTTCACTGTGAGTATTTCAGACTTAATGCAAATGCCCCCAGTGATGTCATCCACTACTAATTATGTATACTATTTCTAGACAAAATAACACCATTTATGGAGCTTTAATGCTACTTTAATAATATTAACTATAAAACATCAAGACAAAACTTTTTAAAATATCTTTCATTTAACAAGTATAATGGGGTTTTCTTTTATAGAAAACCTACTAGACAAATACTAAAAGAGCAAATTTCCAGCTTTCCTTTGTTCACTAAATCTCCCCCATCAATTTAAATGAGTATCTCACTCATGGTGACTGAAGAAAACTGATTCAGTTCAACGTGTGAAAGGCTTTATTATGGAAATGTAAACACACCCCCACCTGCTGCTAATTACATACAGGTGCTGGTCATATAATTAGAATATCATCAAAAAGTTGATTTATTTCACTAATTCCATTCAAAAATTTAAACTTGTATATTATATTCATTCATTACACACAGACTGATATATGTCAAATGTTTATTTCTTTTAATTTTGATGATTATAACTGACAACTAAGGAAAATCCCAAATTCAGTATCTCAGAAAATTTGAATATTACTTAAGACTAATACAAAGAAAGGATTTTTAGAAATCTTGGCCAACTGAAAAGTATGAACATGAAAAGTATGAGCATGTACAGCAATCAATACTTAGTTGGGGCTCCTTTTGCCTGAATTACTTCAGCTCTTCTGCATTGTTGGGTCTGGCATATCGCATCTTCCTCTTCATAAGGTTAAGGTCAGGCGAGTTTGCTGGCCAATTAAGAACAGGGATACCATGGTCCTTAAACCAGGTACTGGTTGCTTTGGCACTGTGTGCAGGTGCCAAGTCCTGTTGGAAAATTAAATCTGCATCTCCATAAAGTTGGTCAGCAGCAGGAAGCATGAAGTGCTCTAAAACTTCCTGGTATACGGCTGCGTTGACCTTGGACCTCAGAAAACACAGTGGACCAACACCAGCAGATGACATGGCACCCCAAACCATCACTGACTGTGGAAACTTTACACTGGACCTCAAGCAACGTGGATTGTGTGCCTCTCCTCTCTTCCTCCAGACTCTGGGACCCTGATTTCCAAAGGAAATGCTAAATTTACTTTCATCAGAGAACATAACTTTGGACCACTCAGCAGCAGTCCAGTCCTTTTTGTCTTTAGCCCAGACGAGACGCTTCTGACGCTGTCTGTTGTTCAAGAGTGGCTTGACACAAGGAATGCGACAGCTGAAACCAATGTCTTGCATACGTCTGTGCGTAGTGGTTCTTGAAGCACTGACTCCAGCTGCAGTCCACTCTTTGTATTTTTGAATGGGTTTTGTTTCACAATCCCCTCCAGAGTGCGGTTATCCCTATTGCTTGTACTATTTTTTCTACCACATCTTTTCCTTCCCTTCGCCTCTCTATTAATGTGCTTGGACACAGAGCTCTGTGAACAGCCAGCCTCTTTAGCAATGACTTTTTGTGTCTTGCCCTCCTTGTGCAAGGTGTCAATGGTCGTCTTTTGGACAACTGTCAAGTCTGCATTCTTCCCCATGATTGTGTAGCCTACAGAACTAGACTGAGAGACCATTTAAAGGCCTTTGCAGGTGTTTTGAGTTAATTAGCTGATTAGAGTGTGGCACCAGGTGTCTTAAATATTGAACCTTTTCACAATATTCTAATTTTCTGAGATACTGAATTTGGGATTTTCCTTAGTTGTCAGTTATAATCATCAAAATTAAAAGAAATAAACATTTGAAATATATCAGTCTGTGTGTAATGAATGAATATAATATACAAGTTTCACTTTTTGAATGGAATTAGTGAAATAAATCAACTTTTTGATGATATTCTAATTATATGACCAGCACCTGTATACTGATTCTGGACAAGAGTTTTATGATGGCACATGAGCAATTTGTTAAAGTAACACCACATATAGAGCTGTAATATTACTTCACTTTAAAACATCAAACTCAAACTTCAACAGCAGTTTAAGAAAACTTTCTTTCAACAGTTATGAAGGAGCTTTCTTTTAAAGGAAGCCTATTGAACAAATACTAAAAGAGTTTTCAACCTTATCATTGTTCACTGAATTTCTCCGAACAGTTTGAATGAGTATCTTACTCATGGTGACTGAAAAAAACAATATTACATATATGATGCCACATAAACAACAAGATAAAATTAAAGCTACAAGCAGCGATGAAAGGGCCCTCGCACACGGGAGCACCGCCACCCGGTGGCCTCGGGAAAACAGTGAATAGTGGGCGACATGCATTTATGCCGGTAAATATAGGAGAAATATGGCAAAGTCACTACAATGTGCCACATTTCCTGCTGCCAGCAGGTGGCGCTTTGACTATAACTGAATATTGGCATGTAGTTGTCTTCAGGCCAGGACTATTATTAAACAAGTGAAGTGTGGGGCAGATCGGACATTGTATGCCTGAGTTACAACAACTCCCTCTTTTGTGGCGTTAATCGCATACGTTAGCACTTAGCCATGTGTTGTATGATTTAATGTGTTTCTAGCATGTTTGGTACTTTATGGCATATTTAAATGAGTTTCTGGGAGTGACATACAGTGTAACGCATGCCATTTCCTGTTGCCAACAGGTGGCGCTTTGACTATAATGAATATTGCCATGTAGATGTCTTCAGGCCAGGACTATTATCAAACATGAAGTTTGGGGCAGATTGGACATTGTATGCCTGAGTTACAACAACTCCCTCTTTTGTGGCGTTAATCGCATACGTTAGCACTTAGTCATGTGTTGTATGATTTAATGTGTTTCTAGCATGTTTGGGACATTATGGCATATTTAAATGAGTTTCTGGGAGTGAATTATAGTGTAAAGCATGCAATTTCCTGTTTCCAGCAGGTGGCGCTATGACTAACTGAATATTTGCATGTAGATGTGTTCAGGCCAGGACTATTATCAAACATGAAGTTTGGGGCAGATTGGACATTGTATGCCTGAGTTACAACAACTCCCTCTTTTGTGGCGTTAATCGCATACGTTAGCACTTAGTCATGTGTTGTATGATTTAATGTGTTTCTAGCATGTTTGGGACATTATGGCATATTTAAATGAGTTTCTGGGAGTGAATTATAGTGTAAAGCATGCAATTTCCTGTTGCCAGCAGGTGGCGCTTTGACTATAACTGACTATTGCCATGTAGATGTCTTCAGGCCAGGACTATTATCAAACATATGAAGTTTGGGGCAGATAGGACATTGTATGCCCGAGTTACAACTTCCTGTTTCATGGCGAAACATTGAACTTTGTGAGGCCACCACAGACATGCCCTCCAGGGAAAACTCAAGATCTTCGCAATTTGACGTCACAAAGGTCTTTAGATTAGACTGTGCAAATATGATGATGATCTGATTAAATCTCTAGGAGGAGTTTGTTAAAGTACGACGTCTGGAAATGGCAAAAACGGTAAAAATTTTGCAGAGAAAATTCAAAATATCTCACTTCCTGTTGGGTTTTCATAGTTTGCACCCTGGGTCTTTTTTTTAGGTACTGGGCTGTAACATGTATCTACCGAATTTCATACTCGTACGTGAAACATAGCTGGAACGGCGCTTAATTGAAATTGCAGTGAAGCTCCTCCATCAGTGAGTGAGTATCTCACCTATGGTGACTGAAGCAATTATTTTATACTTTTACTAGTATAAGTACTAGCAATCAATTATATCCAAAACTATCAGCCAAGTAACAGGACAAACACCTCTGGTGTGATTTTCAGTACAATTGATATCTGAGATACAAGCTGGCTCAACAGTGTTCACATGTTAAAAGAAATAATGTGTCCGCGGTGTAATAAGAAAGATGTGAAACTAGTGCCGGTTTTATACCCAGATGGGTGACGGTGAATATTAAGGAACGTATGACCACAGGATGCCACGACTGACCAATCAGAATCAAGAACCCACATTATTTCTGGACAAGCATGTTCATAGTAGGCCTACATAAGCAATGATAAAATAATATCCTCTGTACACAAATGTTCAACCTTTAAAAATATTTTATCACAACTTTCTTTTGACAAATATGAAGGGGCTTTCTTTTATAGAAAACCTACTGGACAAACACTAAAAGAGCAAATTTCCAGCTTATCATTGTTCACTGAATCTCTCCCATCAATTTGAATGAGAATCTCACTCATGGTGACTGAAGAAAACAGATCAAGTTCAATGTATGAAAGGCATTATTATGCAAATTTAAACACACTCCCAATAATGTTACTGGTTGCTAATTACATATACTGATTCTAGACAAGAGTTTTTATGATGGCACATGAGCAATGTGTTAAAATAACACCACATACAGAACCGTTATATTATTTCCTTTTAATGTGAGATGTGGTATTAAACAGGAGAATAAAACTTATAGACACATTTTAAAAATCGTTCAGTTTATCTGATTAAAACACTGCTGGATCTCCTGCTGTAGAGACACAAGGCTACTATAATGAGTGACTCTCAGGAGATCAGCAAATAAGGCCACTGCATGATGATAACAACTGTATCATCAAAAACAAGCCAACATCATCTGTCATCAACTTGTCATCATCAATTTTCTCTCACTTTTATATCCAAAACTATAAACCAAGCAACAGGACAAACACTTCTGATGTGATTTTCAACACAATTGATATCTGAGATGCAAGCTGGGTCAACAGTGTTCACATGAAACAAGAAATAATAAGTCGGTGGTATAATACGAGAGATGTGAAACTAATGCCGTTTTTTATACCCAGATGGGTGACAGTGAATATTAAGGAACATATGACCACATAATGCCACAACTGACCAATCAGAATCAAGAACACATATTTCTGGACAAGCATGTCTATAACACATAAACAATGACAAAATGATACCATATGTACAACTGTATTGAGATTCAAATATTTCAAGCAACTTTCTTTTGACAAGCATGAAAGGGTTTTCTTTTATAGAAAACCTACTGGACAAATACTAAAAGAGCAAATTTCAAACTTATCATTGATCACTAAATCTCTCCCATAAATTTGAATGATTATCTCACTCATGGTGACTGTTGGAAACGGAGCTTGAACTTAATCTGGTTTGCTGCAGTTAAAATGACAAATAAATGCATACTCTGAGAGCGCTCCACAAGATATGTTTGATTATACCATCTGGATCAATATCTGTATCAGTATCAATACCGATTTTAAGACAACACATAAAATAAAATGAGACAGAAGACGCATAATGTTGTGGGCTTGTCGATTATAGTTTTTATATTTTTATAGTTACTACTATAAGTGATTGGTCTATTTAAATACACGTAAAAACCTTTTTAACAATTATGAAGGAACTTTTAGTGAAAAAATGAAAGTGACCCTAAAGGCCCTGATATACTTCAAGCTAAATCTAAGAACAAACTGATGTGACGTCATTTCAAACAAAATCAGTCCAAAACGAACTTCATTTGGAGTTTGTTTTGAGAGTTTGAAACAACTTGTCAAAGCAAAATTTCTCGCTCCAGCTGGTAAACACCTTTGTACTACCTTTGGTCTGTGGCGATTTACGTAATAGGTGTGTTTGGAGGCTCCGCCTTCTTTCATGTCAAAATCTTTTCTGGTTAATTTTTTCTGTTGAGTCTGTCGAGGTCAGACATCCGCGAGTGAAAACATGAACACACTGGAGAGCTGCTTTATAGTAGAAAATGAAGTTGTACTTCTGATGAAACGAGACACTGACACTGTTTTTCATGTTTAATACGGTAATGCTGCTAGATTTTAACCAATCTTTAAAGTGCTATATAAAAAAACTTTACCAAAGTGCCCGAATTGCAGAGCTTGTGCAAACATATCCACGTTGCTATGATCCGATGCTTTTCTTATGCTTTATTAAAATGCTTGCTATTTTCTCAGTTGTTGTTTATTTTGTTATTGAGAGGAAAGCATGCAGCACATATTTACATATTCATCTAAACGTCGCTCTCAGCAGAGCGGGCTGCGTCGGATGTTCGCTAACAGTATATCACTGTCACATATTTTGAACGCCTAAACGAATATCAAAAAAGAACTTCACTGTGAGTATTTCAGACTTAATGCAAATGCCCCCAGTGATGTCATCCACTACTAATTATGTATACTATTTCTAGACAAAATAACACCATTTATGGAGCTTTAATGCTACTTTAATAATATTAATTATAAAACATCAAGACAAAACTTTTTAAAATATCTTTCATTTAACAAGTATAATGGGGTTTTCTTTTATAGAAAACCTACTAGACAAATACTAAAAGAGCAAATTTCCAGCTTACCTTTGTTCACTAAATCTCCCCCATCAATTTAAATGAGTATCTCACTCATGGTGACTGAAGAAAACTGATTCAGTTCAACGTGTGAAATGCTTTATTATGCAAATGTAAACACACCCCCACCAATGTTACCTGCTGCTAATTACATACAGGTGCTGGTCATATAATTAGAATATCATCAAAAAGTTGATTTATTTCACTAATTCCATTCAAAAAGTGAAACTTGTATATTATATTCATTCATTACACACAGACTGATATATTTCAAATGTTTATTTCTTTTAATTTTGATGATTATAACTGACAACTAAGGAAAATCCCAAATTCAGTATCTCAGAAAATTTGAATATTACTTAAGACCAATACAAAGAAAGGATTTTTAGAAATCTTGGCCAAATGAAAAGTATGAACATGAAAAGTATGAGCATGTACAGCACTCAATACTTAGTTGGGGCTCCTTTTGCCTGAATTACTGCAGCAATGTGGCGTGGCATGGAGTCGATCAGTCTGTGGCACTGCTCAGGTGTTATGAGAGCCCAGGTTGCTCTGATAGTGGCCTTCAGCTCTTCTGCATTGTTGGGTCTGGCATATTGCATCTTCCTCTTCACAATACCCCATAGATTTTCTATGGCGAGTTTGCTGGCCAATTAAGAACAGGGATACCATGGTCCTTAAACCAGGTACTGGTTGCTTTGGCACTGTGTGCAGGTGCCAAGTCCTGTTGGAAAATTAAATCTGCATCTCCATAAAGTTGGTCAGCAGCAGGAAGCATGAAGTGATCTAAAACTTCCTGGTATACGGCTGCGTTGACCTTGGACCTCAGAAAACACAGTGGACCAACACCAGCAGACGACATGGCACCCCAAACCATCACTGACTGTGGAAACTTTACACTGGACCTCAAGCAACGTGGATTGTGTGCCTCTCCTCTCTTCCTCCAGACTCTGGGACCCTGATTTCCAAAGGAAATGCTAAATTTACTTTCATCAGAGAACATAACTTTGGACCACTCAGCAGCAGTCCAGTCCTTTTTGTCTTTAGCCCAGGCGAGACGCTTCTGACGCTGTCTGTTGTTCAAGAGTGGCTTGACACAAGGAATGCGACAGCTGAAACCAATGTCTTGCATACGTCTGTGCGTAGTGGTTCTTGAAGCACTGACTCCAGCTGCAGTCCACTCTTTGTATTTTTGAATGGGTTTTGTTTCACAATCCCCTCCAGGGTGCGGTTATCCCTATTGCTTGTACTATTTTTTCTACCACATCTTTTCCTTCCCTTTGCCTCTCTATTAATGTGCTTGGACACAGAGCTCTGTGAACAGCCAGCCTCTTTTGCAATGACCTTTTGTGTCTTGCCCTCCTTGTGCAAGGTGTCAATGGTCGTTATTTGGACAACTGTCAAGTCTGCATTCTTCCCCATGATTGTGTAGCCTACAGAACTAGACTGAGAGACCATTTAAAGGCCTTTGCAGGTGTTTTGAGTTAATTAGCTGATTAGAGTGTGGCACCAGGTGTCTTCAATATTGAACCTTTTCACAATATTCTAATTTTCTGAGATACTGAATTTGGGATTTTCCTTAGTTGTCAGTTATAATCATCAAAATTAAAAGAAATAAACATTTGAAATATATCAGTCTGTGTGTAATGAATGAATATAATATACAAGTTTCACTTTTTGAATGGAATTAGTGAAATAAATCAACTTTTTGATGATATTCTAATTATATGACCAGCACCTGTATACTGATTCTGGACAAGAGTTTTATGATGGCACATGAGCAATTTGTTAAAGTAACACCACATATAGAGCTGTAATATTACTTCACTTTAAAACATCAAACTCAAACTTCAACAGCAGTTTAAGAAAACTTTCTTTCAACAGTTATGAAGGAGCTTTCTTTTAAAGGAAGCCTATTGAACAAATACTAAAAGAGTTTTCAACCTTATCATTGTTCACTGAATTTCTCCCATCAGTTTGAATGAATATCTTACTCACGGTGACTGAAGAAAACAATATTACATATATGATGCCACATAAACAAGATAAAATAACACAATGTGTAGAGCAATTATTCTGTTGTGAATAAGCAATGAAAAAATAATATCCTCTGTATGCTACTATACAATTGTTCAATCTTTAAAAATATTTTATCACAACTTTCTTTTATAGAAAATCTACTGGACAAATACTAAAAGAGCAAATTTCCAGCTTATCATTGTTCACTGAATCTGTTCCATCAGTTTGAATGAGAATCTCACTCATGGTGACTGAAGAAAACAGATCAAGTTCAATGTATGAAAAGCATTATTACGCAAACTTAAACACGGACCCATCTCCTATCACTTTGGCTGGGTACCTCACTGGTGGTGGCCGAAATGATCCGTTAAACGTGAACGTTTTTTTTTTTTTTTTTTTATTATGGGTATGCAAATGACATCTAATTTGGTGGTGCTATGCATAATACATACATTCACAATGGTACTATGTACACTTTAGATACTAACATGTTTCTTTTAAGGTACCTTTAGTGGTAAATAAGGTACAAAATTGTTCCTTTAAGCTTTTGTACCTTTTTTTTTCTGAGAGCATTCCAACATAATACCAGTGTAATTTATTACTATAAACCGATGAAGCTGTGCTTATTTTAGGGCTCTTAGTTAATGGTTTGCTTTACTTTTTTGGAAGATTTAAAGACATTTCCCAAGCAACAGCAGATCTAAATATCATCAGCAATAAATATATTTTATGTGTGCTGCTCTTTATATATACAAAAAGAAGTCTTGGTTAAAATGTAACCTTTTTTATGGTCCACCATTTCAGGGTCTGTCACTGGAGGGACTTGCAAGGAGCTTGCTTCTCAGAAAGATGTGGATGGCTTCCTGGTGGGCGGCGCTTCCTTGAAACCAGAGTTTATCGACATTATTAATGCGAAAGCATAAAGAGCTGAGACCATCATCTATCTAAACCCTAGGGCTTAGGTCTGCTCCCAAATCCTGCTCTTCTTTACAAAGTGTTATTGTGGTTTTGTTGCTATTGTTTCACTTTTGTTTTTTGTATTATTATAAAGGGACAGATTGACACAAACTAAAAACTCAAGGGTGTTATTCCACTGAAACACATGCAACTGAGTGTGCCATTAAACCCATTTGTGTAGTGAAGTAAAGGACTGTAATGAGAACCATCATGGGGCTTTAGGGCCCACCCCTTTACTTGAATAATGTTTACCAACATTCTTGTGTACAGTGTCAAAAATCTAGGGTGACGTCAATCAACCTCAGCATCTTTTTAATTCAAGTGAAACTACTTTTCATGAATGTGGTTGTCCTGATGTTTTCCTGTCCTTCAAAGAGTCTGACTGGCATGTTGCAAAGTTGCTGTCAGTAATAACCAACGTTATTTGGTATGAAGGATAATAAAGGATTTTACTGTTGTCAAGTTATTTTTACTGGAACATTCTGCATAATTTTACTTTTGTGTAGCTATACATGCACATACTTTTCAAAAGTTTGGGGATAAAAAGATTTTGCTTTTGTTTTTAAATATGGTCACCAAGGCCAATAATTTATTTGATCAAAAATATAGTATTATTGTGAAATATTACAAATTAAAATAACTTTATATTTTCATGTGATGGCAGCTTAATTTTCAGCATCTTTACGTCAGTTTCACGTTACTTCAGAAATCAGTAAAAAAAAAAGAAACTCCGTTATAAAACATTTTATTTTAAAGCAAAGCAGGGAGGTGAACACTGTACATAGGAACCGCTGTAACTTACCATATTTAAAAGACAATTCTAATAGTTTCCACTACTGAATCACAATCTGTACATCAGATTCTTTATTATTCTTTATTTTTCTCACAAGATAAAGTATGTACATTATGTACAGATCAGCATCTACAAACGGCAGTATTTTCTTTCAGGGCAGAGACATTAGGGCTTTGAGAGGTAGAGCTGTAAAAGAAGAAACAGATACAAGCACAGTCCTGTCGAAATACTTACTGCCAAGCACTGACCAAATATAAACCAAGCGCAACATTGCATTATATTACATGAGGAAAGAGGAGGGAGACAGTAACATGCAGAAAGAGTAACAGATGGCTGAAAAAAATTAAGATGAGAAGGCAAAAAAATCAATGGCTAAAGTTGAAAATGTAAGATAACACTTATAGAGGCAAATCTAGGTACAACAAACAATATGAACTAAAAGAAGAGCAAAGATATGATGCAGAGGAAAGTAGTTAAAGAAATTCGATGTTCAAGAAGAGGACAGGCAACAAAGAGAGGGATGAGACGGTTAGTAATACTGCTGTGAGAATATTACACTACAACAGCAAGGGCTAAAAATACATTTCATGAAAGAAAAACAAACAAACAGTGGGATCAATAGAGATTAACATTGCTTTGGACAATCTTTAAGTAATGTTGATTATGGGCAGCCAATCACTGTTATCATTAGAAACTACAGTGAACTTTAAAGACCTGAGGACATTAGATATCTAAGCAACAGGTTAGAGAAATCCTTAGTTAAAGTTTACATGAGGGTATAAAATGTCTATATCTGTATGTCCAGGTGTGTCGTGTATACAATTCTACAGCTTCTATTAAACATCAGAAACATGTTCAGCACACAAACAAAACAGCAAACAAAACAGTAGTAAAGAACAGTAATGGCAAAAGAAAAAAAGAAACTAAATCAGTAAACAACACTAAAAATATAGTTAGAGGAAAAAAAAAAAAAAAAGCCAGTTAAGAATAGGCAAAAAGACACACCTGAACATACAGCAGCAATTCTACTAAACGCTATATGGAGCCAATCCTGAAATACAATCCATACATCATCTTTAGACTGACAAGGTGTTTGTTATTTTATAGAAATTGAGATTGGCATAAAAAAGAAAAACATTGCAAATTGAAAATCACCAAGCTCTCGTTAGAATGACAAATACATCAGACACCAACAGGCACAATGAAGGATCAATTGGCCGATGTCTGGATGTCTCAATGGCCATTTTCCAGTGTGCCTCTGGATTAGTTTTGCCCTCATCTTTTCATCTCCTGCTTTGCTTCGATTGTGCATGACTGCAAGAAGAGAGAGAATTTGGTAATAGAGGAGTGCAGGAGGAGAGAGGAGAATAAGGGTTGGGAGGGGTTGAAGGTTGAGAAGGAGAGGAGAGCAAAGTCAGTGTGGAAACCAGTAGCTTCAGCAAATTATTCATTTACAATGTAAAACCAAATACAAACATCCAAACAGAATGAAGCCCTAAGGTAGTCAAAATTAACTGAAAAGAAAAACAAACATTAAATCAAACTTCAATATATTGCAGTCTTCGGTTCTCATTTGACCTCAAAGTCATGTTACAATTTAAAGAATCAATATCTTTGGAAGAAAAAACTAAATCTAGACAAACAGCATGTAATGTATTAAAATTGTGCTCTCTCTTGTTGTTGGATACTTTGGTATGATTATTACAGGTACGAACGCAAGCTTACTGGGGAAAAGAGGAAGACTAACAAAACAGGAAGGAAGGCATTAAGTTAAAAATAAATGCAGCAAACCGAAATAGCTGCTTGGAAATATTAAAGGGACAGTTCACCCAAAAATATTCTGTCATCATTTACTCACCCTCAAGTTGTTCCAAACCTGTATAAATGCATTTGTTCTGCTGAACACAAAAGGAAGATATTTGAAATAATGTTTGTAACCAAGCAGATCTCGGCAGCCATTGACTACCATAGTGGAGGGGGGGGGGGGGGGGAGAATGTTACAAACATTCATCCAAATATCTTCCTTTGTGTTCAGCAGAACAAAGAAATTTATACATGTTTGGAACAACTTGAGGGTGACTAAATTATGTAAATTTTCATTTTTGGGTGAACTATCCCTTTAAGTCATGACCCAACAAGAGAAAGATTTGCCATTATATTGTCAATTCATCAATCCCGGCCTCCTTCACGAGGGTGGATTTTAAGTTTTACTTTCTAACATGTACATTTATTTAATGTCTAGGAGAGCAAGAAATTTTAGAATAAATTTAATGTGAAAATTTCACTTATTTGCACTAAACCACTTAGTGAGCACATGCTCACCACCCAGGACATATTTAAACTTTAAAAACTGCCAGCAAAATTACTGTATAAACCAAAATGACTTACCATTGTACAAACAAAAAAAACTATAATAAACCAAAGCACTATAAAAGAAAAATAAATTTCACATTATTTGCATGAGCACGTATGTACATATTTCGCAGACGAGATGTTAGGGATGCTTTCTGCTCATAGTGGACTTGAGCACATCTTGCTAAAGCACATATTTTAGACCCAAGCCTTATCCATGCTGGATGAATGTTAATCACATTTAATAAATCTGATTTCTTCAACAGCAAAAATGCTAAAAAGCTCCTCACTCATTTGCAATGAAAGTGATGTTTGGGTTGCGACTCCAATGAAACAATTTTTAAGCAGTCCATTAGAGATTAAGGAGCATTAGATGAACTTTGTAAAACTTTGAATTGGTACAACTTTTTACTATAATGCGTTCATGCTTCAAATGGCTAGATTAAGACCATGATGCCATATGAATCTCTGGGATTTACTACTGCACCATAGTAATATCCATGTAAAACAAGCAGATCTATTAGATTTTTTATACAGCTTTTTTGGTGTCAATCTTGCAGATAAAGGGTGCAACAGGGTTCAGTATTAGGCCCGTTTCAAAATGAGATATGACAAATTCACAACCTGCCAGCAGGGTTAAAAGACATCAAGCCAAGCATGTCGATCAACAGCGGAAAAACCTCAACCCAAGCTGAGCGAAGATCCACCACGCTTTTTCGAAACATCAAGTCCTTCTTACCAGCCATTACCAGTAGATGTGGCCGAAGCTTAAGGAGCCATACAAACCCATGCGTTTCCAAACCCCAGGAGGACAGTGGATGCCATTGCAGGAATGAGGTGGCTAGTGGAAAGAGGACAGGATACAACTGCCATCTTGCTGTGAGAGAAAGCTGATCATGCTTTTCCTTCTGAATGAATGAACTTGGTGAGGCTGACTGCATGTTGGGCGTAGGAACCTTCTATGCTGGGTGGTGCTTGAGGGGACTTGGCTCTTCAGTGGCTGGTGGTCAAACTTAGTGATGAATGATTGCCTTAGGTGGACCTGGATGACTTTAAAACGGTTGGCCCTATTCAGATCACAGCTGGGGTGGAAGTGAAAGAGTCACTGAGTTGTGCTTCCTGGGTGTCGAGGAACGATTAGGGTGGTATCTACGACTAATGAAGCCCAGCTTCTTGAGTGTTGAACGGCATGTGTGGGAGAGGAGACTGTGTGGATTGGGGGGTGGAACTGGTGATGGTGCAAAAATACAGCCTAATCTGCATTTCTGAAGGTGATCTTGTTATAACTCAGTCCAAATATTATTGGCTATCAGCATTAGGATCCTAGAGATGAAGTGAGGAAGGAGATCTAATGGAGCGCCTCCATCACTGACTTACTGAAGACATCTCAAAGGGAAAGGGAAGATAGGGCATACAAACCATCCTCTTCTTACTTGAAGGATTGCACTGAGCTCACTTGGCTTTAAAGTCCATTAAAGATGACAAAAATCTTGGAGTAGGATCCTTTGCCTTCATACAGACTTGAGCTGGTACGCTGTTGGTGGAAACTGGCTCGCATTATATTCAACATTAACTGTGATGTTTTCAGGTCTTGAGCTTTGTGGCCGTTTGCTTGAGGGGAGAGAAACATGAGAACACACAACACTGTTAGCTTAAAAATGCTTTTTGAGCTCCATGACGTGGGACCTGACATGACCTGCTGACCTGACCCCATGAAATCTTTGCCCCGTGTTTGTTTCTATTGGTGTAAGGGATAATCTGCAAGTATTTGGTTGCCTGATACTTCACTAAATGGGCTGTGTGAATAGGCTATACTGGGTCTTGAAATGGCACATACGTCCCTGTATATGGGTGTCAACTGTCCATCTGTCAAAATGTCCATCACTCTACAAGAGTTAAAAAATCTGAGATATCTCTCGTGTATATATAATCAGCTCTAGACTCTGAATGTGTGTCTATTATCTGGTCCCTTATCTACAGTCTGTCTTTATAAGCTCTATAAGTGTAAATCCTCTGGTGACCCCCAACCCTTTCCCCCATACTATGAGGTTGTAAGACAGGCTGAACTGACTTTACAGTCTATTTTGCTTGGGTCAGAAGGGGTGAATGCAACCCCAAGCCCTGTTAGAAATGCTAAACACGAGTCTAAATCTGGGAAGGCCAAGCTGGACTGCACATACTCCACCGGCACAGAGGGCCTGAACCTGTGGCAGAGAAGGGAAAATAAGAGGGAAAACTTTAGACTTCAAATATCAATAGCATAGTTATCTCCCTGGCATCTATACTCACGTTTTAAGAATGGCCCTCAGCGCTAGATTTCTTTCACGCTCCGCAAACTTGTCGATAAGATAAGCAGCCATACGTGGAGCTTTCTGATAGAGTTTGAAGAACCGGTGGAAGTTTCCAAGAGCCCAGGCAGTACGGAGCTCAAGAGCATGAGCTACACATGGATCAGCACGGAGCTCAGGGGTCAGGTACACAAGCTCGGTGGTCAGGTCTAAGATAAATGTAGAAAGGGCAATAAAAATTGGAGTGCAAAGTAGTGAAAGTAAAACCACAAATACGGATTAAACAGAAAAGGCAATTTATACCTCCAGAGTTTTTAGTAAAGATGTAGTAGATAAGTCTGTAGGAAGTGAATTCTCCAACATTGTCCGATGGGCAGTCTTTATACAGTGCCTTCAGCTGGGTCTGGCACTGGTTGAACTCCTCATGGTCACCCTGATAACAGTTGAAATGTGCGTTTAGTCCAAAAAGGAATAAAGTGCCTTTTAATCAGAGCTGATTTAACACCACATACCTTTTCCAGAGCAATGCGAGCATGAGTCTCATATACCTCCACGGTGAAGTCTGTACGCACACCTTGAACCTGAACGACACAAGATTTCAAGATAAGACACTACATGAGTAAATGGTAAGGCATGTAAGTGGTACTTGTAGGTGTTACTCACAGTGAGATCTTGTCGTATCGACTTCATTTGTTCACATGCGTACAAGTAATCCTGATTGGTTTTCCAATGAGTTTTCACCGCAATCAGGGACTTTCGCAACACCTGAAACAAGAAAAGATTCAATTAAAATAAAAAAAATAAACAGCTTAATTTACCAACTACAGACCACTTTTGAGTACAACCCACAGATAAACACAAGAATCCAGTGTAACCACAGATCTATAACCATTAAACAGATCCCTAAAGAAAAGCAACACTTTGAGAAACACTCACAGGTACAGGTCTAACGGTTGCAGGGTCAGGAGCACAGGTGAGGCGCAGGTAGTTTTTTGTGATGTCCTGACAGGTGCCGACAATGGGGCATTCATCCCAACTCAGCCCCTCCTGGGTGCCATTGGGGAGGTCAAAAACATTGATGTTTAAGACCAGGGGCTCAGTGCGTAATTTAGTGTGGAAGCGTGCTGCACGGCTCTGCTTCTTTGCTTCACGATTCGGGTCATGAAAGTCAAGGCCTGCGTTTCCACCTTTCCGCTTTTTACCAATACCGCTTGTTAGGTCTTCCATATTCCTGATAAAAGTCAGAGAAGGTAATGAATAGTAGTTTGAGTTGCAATGTTTTAATGTGGCTACTTTTTCATACTAATCAAAATGTCATGAAAACATTTCCTAAAAGGTAAAAACTTGTTTCATTTTGGTGTACAAACACTCTCACCTCCGCCCTCTGTTTGCTTTGCCTCTTCCTCTGCCTCTCTCTCCCCCAGCTCCTCTACCTCGCTCCCTTTCTGCACCACGGCCTCTGCCACCCTTTTGTTGCCGCCGTGACAACGGAAGGCGAGGATCACTTGACATGCTGCTATCTGATTGGGAACCAGAATCACTGCAGAAGGAAGAGTGTCAACATTCAAATTCTGCTCATCTTCAATTTCTATCATACTTCAAGTGATGATTTAATGTAGGGCTGTCACTAATGACTATTTTGGTAAATAATTTGTGGTAATAAAAATAGACCCAAGTAAACAATAGCATTTAAAATGACAAACTACATGTATAACAACGTGGCAATAATAACTGGTTCAAATAAAGTATCAAAAGCAAGTAATCATATGGTTTATTTAACACTGTTAAAGCACAATGTAATGCATAATATAAACAAAACTTAACTACATTACGCATCAAATGCCTGCAGAGGGTGCCAGGTTTGTGTGGAGGAGCATTAACTGAACAGAGCCACTGGAAGAAACCACTGTTTGATTTCACAATAGCACTATATCATGCAGCCTTATCAAATGGTCTAAATGCAGTTCATGAATTCTCATCCTTGTAATGCGCTACTTCTGGAATTTTGCTGGTTAATCGACACGGGCAATCTGCAATTGGGGATTTTTTTTTTAAACCGAGAACTCAAATCGAGGAATTGTGACAGCCCTAAATTAACGTGTTCGTTTTAGATCAAGTAACTTGGCAACCCTGAGCATTACCTGCGGTGATGTCTACTCCTGTCCCTGTGTCGGCTGTGAGGGGATGGGGATCGTGACGAGGAGTGGGACGAGCTGGAGGAGGGGCTTCTTTGAGAAAAGACATTTCTGTAGTTACCCAGCCTGGCCCCCGCCCTGCCACGGGTGGCTCCACCTCTCCCAATAGCATTTTCCTGAGAGCGTTGAGGAACCACCTCCCAGCGAGACTGCTTTTGCTTCAGGCTAAAAAGAAAGCAGTTATTTTTATTTTTTTATTTTTTTATACACCATGTACGCATCAAGGCTATCTACATGGCGAGAGCAAAGTGAATACAATTTCTAAAATACATTCAGGAGATAATTTGTATACATCAGTAATACAACATATCTCTGAATAAAAATGCTGTCTATTCCGATTAAAAATAGTCCAGTAAAATGTTTAACAATCATTGAAGTTTGACAAGGAAGGCATGATATTGGGTCTTCACCTTCAAATAAAAAAAAACTGTAAATCTTGGATGACCAAAACAGCACCTAGTAAAAACAACTTGTTAATACCTAAATTTGAAATCTTATTACATTTATATTTAGTGCCAATAGTTAAGTAGCTGGAACAAGCCACTTATAAAACGAGGAATGCTGAACTGAACAAAAAGTAGAAAATTACAGAATAGAGATGCAACTCACTCTGGCAGGGGTTCTCTGGTCCAGTCGATGGTATAAGCAGAGCCATCCTGTAGTCTGGACTGCAGAAGGTCTTTCAGTACTTTTTCTGTACGATCCTTATCCTCTTCAGATTCACAGGCTGTGAAGCAACGCTGTACATACTCTTTCATGGCCTGTGGCCAGTCCTGAGGCCTTCAAGAAAGAAAATTGTTTTCATTGATGACATTAAATTAATATCACTGAGCTAATATGGGGGATACAATGCATTAAAATGAGCACAGCTCTAATGATCTGTTCAATCTAGAGAGATTTAGTCAGTTGCTACCAAGACACAAGGATGCTTCAACCAGCCTCTTAAATTTTAAATATGTGACCCTGGGCCACAAAACCAGTCGTAAGTCGCACGGGTATATTTGTGGCAATAGCCAACAATACATCGTATGGGTCAAAATTATACATTTTTCTTTTATGCCAAAAATAATTAGGATATTAAGTAAAGATCATGTTCCATGAAGATATTTTTTGTAATTTTCTACCGTAAATATATAAAAATAAGATTTTTATAAGTAATATGCGTTGCTTTAAATTTCTCCCGTTTGCCGTCTCACTTTAAGAGCCAATAGTAACTGAAACCAAGTAGTTGGCACTATAATTCTTTTTGCATACAACAGAGAATTCACATGTTCAGATCATGCCTCCAACATGCTTCTGTTGCGTTATTTTCACCCTCTAATGAGTCTGCACAAATTGAGTTTACAACAAAAACAGCGGACATGTGTTAACTGAAAATAAATTCACGTGGATTTAGATTTCGTTTTCGAACGTGGAATAACACAAATTATGTATCATTTTAAAGCTTAGAAACTCAGCTTTTAATGCATCTAACCATTTTGATCAACTCTTAAGAAATGCTAAGTAGTCCATATAAAACCGGAGCGTACCGCCCACCACCTAGCAACGAAAACATTAATAATCATTTTTCAAAACTGCCTTGAACTACTGTCAAAACAGGTGTCATAATTCGATTAACTCCTAAGTAGTGCCGAGTAATTTGCTGATGAATAGAAAAAAATGTTTTCATAATTTATTTAACTTAAAAGAAATATGATTATTATATGATAGATTTCAAGTGGCATTTTTACTCATAACTTCACGAAACATGCACAGATAGTAAAAAATGGTCCAAATGAGTCCAAAATCAGCATAATCCCTTGCGTCGATCACAAGATATTCTTCATGGAAGAACGATTTTAAAAATGCCCATTAGGTGTGTCAAGGGCTAAACAAAAAGGCTACCTTTGTTCCAAATGCTGTAACTTTTGATTACTTTATGCTATCACCACAAAATTTGATCCAGATGCACCTCACATGTAGGAGAACTTCATCAAAAAAAGAATTTATTTATAAAGAATTATTGCATGTCAAATAAGATAGATATGTAAATTATAATAATTTTTTAAAAATATATTTGTTTTTATCAGCAGTTTTCAGCAAGAGAATGTCCAATTGTAATGCAATTTATAGGCTATTTTATAAAATTTTAAAAAGTGTTCCATTAAAATGATACCTGCCTTTTGACTTTCCTTGCTATAGTTCTGGAGTTATGAGTTTTACTTTTGTGTGCGTCACTCAGAAAAAAAAAAAAAAAACTCTAAAAATGCCTTCAGGTCTTTAAAGGTGATTTTCTCAATATTTAGTTTTTTTTGCACCCTCAGATTCCAGATTTTTAAATAGTTGTATCTTGACCAAATATTGTCCTATCCTAACAAACCATACATCAATGGAAAGCTAAAAAAATGACCCGTATGTCCAGGGTCACATATTAGCCAGTACGCTTACCGAGTTTGGGAACTTCCAGCTGAAGTTGTAGATGTTGCAACAGACCCAGGCGATGGGTTTGTCGCGTTGGGGGATGCCAATCCAGGGGCCTGCTCAGCTGAAGGGAAGTTTTGACTAGCCATGACATACGGGCGCTTTTGTATGTTAAATTTGACAGCACCTGTTCCAGGAGCCTCTGTTGAGGAAGAAAGAAAACATTAGGAGGATATACTTAAAGGGTTCGGTCCCCAAAAAATGAAAACCATCCCACGATTTACTCACCCTCAAGCCAGCCATCCTAGGTTTATATGACTTTCTTCTTTCAGCCAAACACAATCGGAGTTACATTTTTAAAAAATATCCTGGCACTTCCAAGCTTTATAATGGGAGTGAAATGTACCTTAGATTTTGAAGTCTAGAAAAGCTCATCCGTCCATCATAAAAGTAATCCATATGGCTCCAGGGTGTTACGCGAGTCAAGTTTCGTGGAAGAGTGACCTCTGACCCAACGCATGATGTATGAGTAGACACCTCTCGTGGGTCAAACAAATAGGGCTGGGCAAGAAACTCAAGCTCCTCCGACAATTCTCGTTTTAGACTTCCAATGTGTCCGGTGTTGTATTTTGCTCTATCTTCTGTGCTTCCGCATTCTTTAATACGTCATACATCGGGTCATAGGTTACTCTTCCACTAGAACTAGACTCCCGTACGGCCGTTAATGGAAGTCAGTGAATATAGTTTATAAAGTTATAAATATTAAGACTGGGTATTGACAAATTTCACAATTCGATTTCGATTCACAAGCTTGCAATTCGATTCGATTCTTTTGGATATATTTGCTGCGTAATATCATTGCGCCGCTGCACCCATGGTACGGCAGCAAAGTTCCTGGATTATTACGCAGAAATGAGAGTATAGTTCCTAGCCATATCGCTCTAGAAAATTGCAACTTTTCATTTTCCATCGGTCTTAGTACACAATGTAACTATACACATCACAACATGTAAATAGGAAAATGTTGGAGTTATTTTGTCATTTACTGAGCAGTAGACTAGATGGAGCCGTTTACCTCCAGGCTTTGTGCTAAGCTAGGCTAGCGGTGGGTGTGTCAGACAGAGTTATGGCACGCACGGAGATAAAAATGGTATGTATGGACTTATCTAACTCTCGGGGATACGGTGAATAAGCTAAAGTCCCAAAAAGTCAGCGTGTTCCTTTAACACCCTGAAGCCAAATGGATTACTTTTATGAAGGATGGATGATCTTTTTTTGGGCTTCTAAGGTACCATTCACTCCCATTATAAAGCTTGGAAGAGCCAGGATATTTTTTTATATAACTGTGTTTGATTGAAAAAAGAAAGTCATATAAACCTAGGATGGCTTTAGGATGATTAAATTATGGGATAATTTTCATTTTTGGGTGAACTAACCCTTTAAAATGACATGTTCAGCACACATAAGCACACAGAGACGCATACGTTTCATGCGCTGCCACAGCTGCTGTCCAACTTTGTTCATATTGCTAGTGTTAGGTTTCTTAGAATCCATGCCTGCGCCTCCATACAGGCCTTGTCCTGGAGCCTGCTGCTGAGGGGGCTGATATGCTGAAGTTTGGTAACTCTGGTACCCTGGACGAATCTGCCCAGGATTGTAGACCCGCATCATGGGGTTGGAATCCGTAGGGCTGTATGGCAGGGTACCATTAGGGCTGTAGGGGGTCTGGGATGGTGAAGGAGGGTACTGGGCATTGGGTGGAGGTATAGGGGGTGGAGGAGGGGGTGGGGGCTGGTCAGTGGATGTAGGACTCTGAGGGGGAGGTTGAGGGGTTGCAGGGGGAGGGGGCTGGGAGGGATAGCTGGAGGACTGGTCTTCCACCATAGGCATGGCAGGGGTCTGAGAGAGATAAAATTAATGAATTACTTAACACTTACACAACTAGATGACATACATTTGGCCAGTAGAAGCTCACAATGATATATAAAATCTATACCTGTCCAGTGGGAGTAGTGGGTGTCTGGTAGCCCCCTGGAACACCATACTGTCCTGGAGGATATGATCCTCCATACTGGAAAAGTGGGGGGAAAAAAATTATATTGGAAGCTGTACAAAAAAAAAAAAAACTTAAATAAAAATGAATATGGACAAGTTTTTTTTCTATAAAAAAAATAAACAAAAATGTATTAAAACCCTATATTAGTATCTCAATAATGCTAAAATAACACTGCTAAGTGGTACCACCTTTTGACTGAACAGATTTAAAACTCTAGACATCATAAACAAAATTTGTCTCAATATATAACACAATGTCTTGATATCATCAGACTGGATGGAATCAGTCTGTAAATAAATAAATAAATAATAATAGGGAGTCTGTGAAACGTCGACTCCAACTTTCAGAAACTAGCATATCCTCCAGACTGCAAATCGGGGCAAAACTCACGTAGTGTTTTTAATGCAATTAAAATTAGTTGCCGTTTCTATGTTCATATTTAATTGTAGAGGGCTTATAAAACCTACAACAGTTATCCTGCCAAAAGCAGTTGCAAGGCAAATGTATAAATGTCGCTGCATTTAGAGTCAAGACCACTATCAGAATGAGCACTTAATTTTGTGAACACAATTTGACCCCCTTTTTAATTATTTTTTTGTTAACGTGACACTTCAATAACGCGTCTGTATATAGTCTTGTTTCCGTAACGGAGAGCGCTGTTTCTCTTTTCAAAGGCTCATAAAATATAATACTGTAGCTTGGCTTGATACACAGTCTAATGGTCTAACGAAATCCAATTTTTCTGGACATTATACATCTTATCTGAGCCAATGCAGATGAATGAGCAAAGTTATTGCAGGGCAAGAGCACCCTGATTTGTAAAGCAAAATGTGATTGGTTGTAGTGAAAGCATGCTACGATTGGTCAGCGTAATGTGGCTGTTATGACTGGCTTGAGTTGACAGTGGGTGGAGTCCACTTATTCGTGGATTTGTCTGCACGTTGTGACGTATAGAAATGCTTTGAAATCCACAAATGCACAAGAAGCAATCCACAAGTGCATAGAAAGTATCCACAAATGTACAGGAAGTGTTTCACAAATGAATGGCAGGAAGAGTTGTGTTTGTGACAAAAACATGTGAATGTTTTTTTTAAATGGGCAAATCTAATTTTATTTATTTGTGGAATATATGTGAGGATTAACAAACAAATGTAAATAGATTCACAAAAAAATAAACACATTCACAAAATTATTGCATTTACTATTTGCATTTATTTGTTGACCAATCTATTTGGAATAAAGAAACGATTCTAACCGCATACTGGTGGATAGTTTCTGTGCACAGCACGCAGACACGACTAATCAATAAATCAAAATTGTTGTTAATTGTTATTATCGTCTGTACTACGATACACATGGTAAAACATTTAATCTTGCAACTGACCAAGACAGCCGAGGTCACCTTAGCCTGTCGCCTACATAACCACTTCTTAGTTAAAGCACTTACTTTACTTTTCATCTTCAATCACTAGAGAATAATGACGAATATTGTCTATACCTCTTACTGAGAGAAAGAACATGCTATCAGTATGTTTAGGGAAAATTTCCTGTTTAGAGCAAGAGCTCAATGAACTCCAACCTTGAAGAAGCTGTGTATCTTGTGTATGTGCGCTAGTATTCTTTGTTACAGATCAGTATTGGTGAGGTAAACAACTGGCACTGGGGAGATGGACTGACTCAGAGGGTCACTTCGTGCCTAAAACCAGGGGTGGGGGGAAAATTTGATTCTTAGATGCATCGCGATGCGGACGTGGACGATACTGAATCGATTCACAAATGTCAACAAAAAAAAAAAATCTATTTTCTAAATGTTGATAACGTAATGCAAAAGGCGAAACTCTGAAGCGCAGGAAGTGCAGCGCCTGGACCGTCTGTGGCGTGCACATAACAGAGACGCATGATAGCGGAGCGAGAAATCCGACTGGCACCCTCTGCATTAAAAGCTAGCGTATGGAAGCATTTCTATGAAGTTGAAGGTGAAAATGACCTGGAAAAAAAACACACTATGTGCAAGTTGTGTCAAACTAAACTAAAATATTTTCAAAACACGACAAACATGAGAAACCATATTACACGTTTCCAACGCTCGGTTGTACCGGTAGTTGCTGCCAATCAGAGGACCACAAACTATCGCAAATTTGATGGTCAAGGATTTGCGTCCGTATTCTCTGCAGATGTTAATTTAGTGTTCAGATGTTCATTTCATAAAAGCTGTTTTCGATTGTGGTATACAGCAAAAATTTGTCTGTGCTCAGGATTTAGTTTGAAGTCATAAGTCTTAGACTATTATTTATTTGTGTATAAGAGCAGCTGTATGTTACTAGTAATTCAGAATATGCTGAAGTCCACAAGCACTACTTTTGTATGAGAGCTGCTGGTACAGAATTCTATATTTTTGTATTAAAGCTGTGATTTTGGTACAGCAAAATGTTTATTTTATTGTCTGAAAGATTATATTGCACATAACAGGAGGTTATTACTTTATGTTAGTGATTGGGTATTACTTTAAATGTTAGTGATTCAGAATATGCTGAAGTCTGTATTAATTTACAACAAGTATGCTGCTACAGACACACTTCCTGTTGGTTTTTTGCAATGTTGGGACATATTCTGGCAAATGTAACCTTCCTGTTGACTTGTAAAATCACTTCCATTTGTTTTATTAATAAAATATATTGGAAGTAAATTCATTATGGGTCATTACAAATATTTTGCTTTAAAAGTACCAAGTGAGAAAAAAGAAAATCTGTGCATCGATAATCGTTTTATAATCGCAGCCCTCTAAATCGTAATCGAATCGTGAGGGACCTAGAGATTCTCACCCCTAATGTCAACCGTATAGTCGATGAAGATATGCTTCTGTCTATCAGTCCATGTTTGAAAAATTTCTAAGTTTATCTATTTCTTATCAGAATCATTCAACCTGAAGTAATGACATAGATGAGTGACTTGTGTAAGGTATAATTGCTGTAGAAATGTGAATGTACGGCATAAGCGGCCTAAAAACTCCTTGCTGAGTACTGAAGCTGACTTCTACTGATGAAACAGCAAACTATTCTTCACTAAAATTCTTTTCATTTGACTTAACCTCAGACTCATGGTCTTCATTTATCAAATCTGGTCCTTGGGTCTTTAATACATTGTAGAAATTTTTATTTTAGTATTGAAGCAACAGACAATATGTTTTAAGAAATCTAAAATAGAGTTCTTGGTGCAAGCACAAATAGACTGCTGTAAGAATATGAAGGAGTGGATTTATTTACCGGAGGCATGGGGTAGTAGTAGTTGTAGGGATATGGGTAACCAGCATACTGTTGCTGGTTCTGTTGATACCATTGTTGATAGTACTGCTGCTGCTGTTGCTGCATTGCAGAAGGGTCTGTAACTGTCGCCTGATACTGTCCAACCTAACAAATAATACAAAACAGAACAGAATCAACCATTTAACCACACAACACATACAAGTACGTATGTATGTATATATACTAACCTGTTGGGTGGGGTGATTGGTTGGTGAGGTCTTGGTTGAATTCTGACTTTTACTGATGGAGGCTAGAGCCTGTCTGGCTTTTTCCCATTCTGGGTTCTCATGGACTTGGCCCTCTCCACCTGAATTACTACCATACGGCCTGTGAATGACAGCAATGTATGTTTGACTTAAGGTTATAACATATCAAGAAGGTTCCAGTACATTTTTAGGCATCTACACAAGACCCTGACCCATGCAAAACAGTTCACATACAAATAAAACCAACCATTATCTGTAATCATTTTGTTAACAGTTATTAACCATACTACGCCCATCTTAAATTATTAATGGCCCAAAAGTGTGTTGTAAATGCCATAGCGGTAAGACTACAATCTAGACTAGCTAGCCAGTTCAGAGTAACGCCATGACAGGTATGAAAGCGAGGCTGTGAGGGACAGACTTACCGTGTTTTCAATGGCATCCGATGTAAAAAGCTGTATAAACCTCCTAGATCACTTAAACCTTTCCACAGCTCATACTGTCGGGAGATTTTTTTGTCAACTGAAATTTCTTGGAAAAATATTTTTGCAGCGTTTTGTCAACAGAACAATCCAAAAACACAGATTAAATAACAGTACAACAACACACCGAAGAGATGCATGTCTATCCATCACAGCCTCGTTTTAATTCCCGTTAAAAATCAAAGATGGCGCTGATGTGAATAAATTCTATTCACAGGCTAAACGTTAATTAGACGAGTCAAATTCTAATCTGGACTAAATTTTCAAATGCCATTTAAACTAAAATTTGAATAACGTTTTCAACCAATAACGAAGTCGGAAGTGACCGAGACAATATAATTCGTTACATACTTACAAAAAGCGAAGCGGATAAGCTACGCATATTTACACCCTCATATGTTTGCCAATGCCTTCCATTTGTTAAAAGCAGCCGTTCATCAGTCTAAATGATGTGGCAAACGACATGTATTATGATTACAAGGATTTGTAAAATGTAGAAATCTTACCAATTCGGTGTAGGGGCTTGCTGCGCCGCGTTCGCCGCCATTTTGCCAGAGCTAACGAATTAGCTACTGTTAGCTCGTCCGAAAATTCTACGCAAATATGAGAAAAGTAGTAGTTCTAACGTTTGAAATTGTATGTCTTGTAGAAGATCGCGTACAAAAGCTTCTTAGCATTGATTTTACCGAATACCTTAAATAAACCAAGTTCCAGTTGAGATTAAGATTATACGGGAGCCCATATCAACTACTTCGCCAAACTCAATGCAATGTTTGAATGTCAACACCTCTAACAAAATGGCTGGAGATGGAGATGATGATGATGATGATGGTGACGCCGGAAATTCTGCCACCTTCTCTCATTGGACGACAGAATGTTCTGCACATGAACAGCCTCAACTATGACACAGATAATGCAAAAAATTGCCTTTCTAATATAATACAACAATGTAGATTAATTGATATTGAGACTAAATTCGGATCAGTCCGAAACATTTAAAAAAACACGGTTCACAATTCACACAATATACACATAATATATTGCAATAATTAAGAACAATAATAAACATTACAGACAATATACAAAACAAGCAAATTGACATCAATAAGTATTGTGCAACTTCCTTCAAAATCTGATACTAATTTGAAGATCCCTGTAGAACAGTGGTTCTCAACCAGGGGGCCGGGCCCACTAGGGGGCCTGAAGAAAACTTCCAAGGGGGACTCAAGATGACTTGAAATAATAATAAAAAAAAATAAAAAAACATTAAATAAGCTAAAACAACTATAAAAACAATATATTTCTTAGTATTAAAAAAACAACAAAAAAACAAATATACATCTTTCTAGTTATACCAATCTCTAAAATATTTTAGTGGGTCAAAATTGTAAGTGTGGGTGGGGGTGGAGCCTTTAAATATTGTTGTGGACAATGGAGGGGCATTCAAGTCAAAAAGGTGGAGATCCACTGCTGTAGAACAATGCATTGCTCCTTCATGTATCACCCTGGACGTTCTTTATGTACATCCCTTTCTGGATCAGTCTGTAGTGCCATTGCATAATAAAGCCTGGCAAATTCTCATCAATGACAACCATTGGTCAGATAGTTGTTCTAGCCTACTTTTGTCATTTTGTTTTCGCCAGGTTTGATGGTTCTAATTAATTGGATTAAAACTCTAAGGCTTAACTTTATTTATTTATTGTTTATCTATTTAACACATAAATAAATATTTATCTATCTGCTAAAAAGACAATCAGGACGTTAATAACGAATGTCACTCTTTTACTTCTACAAAACTCTTTATGAAAAACATATTGTTCTCTGCCCTGTGTTGCTACCAGAATCACATGTTGGTTTTGCCCAGAGCCATAGAAAAAGAGAGTTGCGACACGTTTTGATCTCGCCGCTACGTGGTCTCGTGGTTCATAGAGCACTTAAACAACTCCGCGCTGTCAGTCTGTTTGAATAGGATTGAGCTGGTTCCAGTTTCACTATATTTGCAGCAATTTCTGGTAAATTTGAACACAATATGTGCATCGACTTCGACTAGGCTTTACAGTAGCTTTTTATTCTGGGGAGAGATAAAGAAGAGACAACGTTAATGTTTTCTTGAGTGATCTGGTTATTTTATCAGGGTCATGTGAATGCATGATTTTTTTTAGCGTTGAGTATTGTAGCCAATCACGGGCATTTCTGTTGAAAATAATGACGAATCATATGTTAAATTTACCGGGAATAAGAATCCTCTCAGTATCGATCAAAACAAGTTTTATACAGTCTCAAAACGCTGAATTAATTTTAGTGCAAGTTTACGTTTTACATGAATCTTCTCATTATCTACAAATCCTCTCATCATAACAAACAAAGCACAGACACGATTTAAAGATTTATTGTGAAGTTTAGTCAGATGTTTTGTTTTTCATTACACTACAATTAACCTATATATTTAACACTTACGTACAAATAAAGTAACAAAAATAGAAATTTTAATGTTATAATAGTGATTTGATAATCTATAAAAATGTATTAAAAAGAAGAGAAAAAAATGGCTAATGAACCAATAAGTGTTCCTCTTCCGCCATCTACTGGTTATAGTAGTAATTTATTTTATCATTTTAATGTTGTTAACGTCCTTAATGTTATTTTATGATACTCACATAAGCATACACAACAGGTGAATATAAATGAATGATGCTAGCATATACAAAATTAACCCAAGAAATAAGTTTTATATCTTTTATCCTCTTTATATCCAGGCGCTAGATACGTCCCTAAATGGGCTGACTTCATAAAAACGCATTCGACAGAAAGATCTCAGAGAGACTAAAAACTGTTGAAATATGACAGATAGCATCTGGATATAGTAGCTGTTGCAGTGCTGCTCACGTTATCTAACTGCAGTTAGAGTCTAACGATCTATTATATAACAATAAACATTAACTCTAACGCGCTTCATAAAATACCACTTCTATCAATGTTCCTGCGAGGTTAACTATTGCCATAAAATCTGAAAATATGTAGCAATTTCATCAATTTACCAGCGAGTGTGCTTGAGATACACTGAAATGCATGGGGTTTAATGCTGGTTGTTTGGAACTATTGGTCGCTCCGTGACACGCTTTACTTCCGCATTCCTCAGTTCCTATAGAAGTCTATGGGAGTGTCTTAACTCTGTTTTTCAACGGCTCTGGTTTTGCCTAGAAAAGGACACGTCAGACACGTAACTCGGATACACTGTAGAGCTCTCTTCATTTGCCTAATTATGCTTTATTTTGATTGGTTCCGCTGACCTAAGGGGACACGTGAGCGACAGCTCACTCTGGCCAATAGAAGTACCGTCAACACGCTCAAATCCCGCCTTCCCTCTTCCCTAAATGGCTAGACGTTATGTCAGTCTATTTTTTTTAATTCTCATTGGTTAGTTTCCAGAATGAGGCGGTACATTATTTGTTGTTGTTATAGTGGGAGAAGTGGGCCAGTCGACATTTTCAACATAGAAGGCGATTTATAATATAAAGTTATTGATTTTTGGAGACCAACATCATTACTGCGCTGATACGGGCATCTGATCTTCGTCTAAGTTGGGAAGACGGGCGTTGCATTTGACTTCTTCCTTAATCTAAATCAGTAGCCGTCCAAGGTATGTTTTGTGTGTGTTTACCGCAATAATCAATACACCCAGTTTAAAGTTTATTGTGGATAAGGTTAGTTTCATGGTGGGAACCTGAATAATCCCCTGAATAAGGATTGTATGGAATAGCAGGTCATATTATATCATGTGAGCTAGCGGCCTTACGTCATTAGCAGTTGTTATGGGCGCAGTTATCTCGCAGTATCATGTACTTTCTGGCGGCAGCAGATTATTGTTGTTTATGAGTGTTAACAGTGAGTGTTCTAGGAGCGGGCAGTGCTGTGGAGGACATGTTTTCGCATTGCAGCACTCCTTGTTGCAACTCGCCCTCGCAACACCATCAAGAATCATAAGCGTGTTGACCTCCAAACGGGATAATACCACGGTAGTGAATAACAGTGGTATTTACACGAGTAAGCACATTCACAAAACATATAGTGCAACACCAACTGCAATGCTCAGTAAAAAGATGCTATTTAGAGCACAGAAAAATGACACCTACGGGTCAGAGTCATTTTTCAGAGTCACACTCGGCTATTCAGACGTCAAAGTAAATAGGAATGCAAAAATGTCATATGAGAGTATCACTTCTGTTCTAATGGGATGGGTGTGCATGTCTGTATTATGTAATGTTCCTCTGCAGGGCACAAGTGGATGGTTGGCTGAATATAAACAAAACAAAAATAAAAATCACTAGTCTGCCTAGTTCCACAGTAATAACAGATTCTGAAGCATTTTCCACAACCTTCAATGAAACGGCATAACAATCTGTTAAATTGAGCAGTATGAACTAATACGGACAATGCGTAACTTTGACTTTTCTATCTTTATAGTCCTTTATAGTTATCATTAAAATGTTTTATTTATTAAAGTTGACATGAAATGGAAGTTACAATATTCTTTTCTTTCTTTCTTTCATTATGATGTATGTTAAAAAGGCTTCTCGAACAAGAAAAAATGTAGGGCGGGACTTGATTTTGTCCGTTTGGAATTGATTGGCTCGTTGGATGGTGGTGGTCAGTGGTTTGCTGTTGTTGTGATGTCATGTGAGTGACAGGTCGTCACACCCTCACGTGAGATGTTGCTGCAAGTGGGAGGGGAAGCTATTTTGATTAAAGATTATGATGGCACCGGAATATATAAAAAAAATAATTTAATAATTAATCATATCATTAATAAATACTGCAATATTTAATTAACAAGAATTGCCCATTTTAGGATTGTAGAAAATGTACACATGGTTTGAATTTTAACATATGACAGAAATATATGAAGATCTGGACTGAGGGCAAAGGATAGGGGTGGGGTGGCAGAATGACCAGAGCGTTTGAAGAAAAACTATTTGTTACTTCTGGAGTATATGATTGACTGATTCAGAGAATAAATATGTTTGATTAATGATCATATGCAGATCTGACAGTGTGTTTATTTCTGCCCATGTTTGAATGACGATAACTAATCAGGCAGATTAATTCATGTATCAAATGTATCAGAAGTCTGAAATGTTTTGTTATTTTTAATTTAATGTTGATGTTATTGTTCATGTGTGTTTGTCCCTCAGATGTCTAGCCAGTATCAGCGAAGTGTTCCACAGGAGGTCAGGAGAGCGGAGGGTGAGAGAGTCCGCGCCAAACATCCGGATAAAATTCCGGTCAGTCTCATGGTTGGAAACCAAAATAACAAACAATAAAACTTTTCAGTCATATTATTAGGACGGTACAAAGCTTTAAAGGGATACTTCACCCAAAAACGATCATTTACTCACCCTCATGTCATTCCAAACTTGTATTTCTGTCTTTTGTGGTGCACAAAAGATGTTTTGAAGAATGTTGGTAACCAAACAGTTTTGGTTTTTAACTTCCATTGTATGGACAAGAAAATGTTCCATTCCATGTCAAATCAACCAAATTTTGGAAACTATTACATTTTTTATTTTGTTAATATTTTTTCTGAAGAAAGACAAACATAAATAGTGATGAAAGCCAAAATATTAAATGTAATGGCTGTATATTTACTGAGTAATCCACTATTTTGTAGAGGGGGGTCAAAATTACAATTTTCATATGAAATTACAAATGGTACAAATGACTTTAGAAAGATCATTATTTTCATCATTTTATTTTCTATTAGTAAAATCTGTTGAATTTAGCCATCTTTGTTGCATTTTATGCCAACAGTGACAGTTCAAAAATGGGAAAAAGCACTTGTGTTTTTTTGCCCCAAGTTTGCATGCCTGTAACTCAAGAAGTATAAAAGATATCTTAATATCCTTATATAGTTCAGTCCCAGAGATATGGAGATCTTAATGTGGCTCCATGAGTAAATTGGCAAACTGTACATCATACATTTCTGAATGAATATTTGAACAACAAATTATGTTGAAACTAGAAATGTATCTCGACTTTTTTCTATCAACACAATTGCATAGAATATGCCTGAGTGCCATAAATATTGTATTTCCAGAGTTTGCATGCCTGCAACTCTTAAACGTATTAAAGATATCTCAATATGATTTTAGATTCTGGTTTTTAACAAACTTTTCTTTTGAAATCTTTTCTTGGGATCTCAATAGACATGGGGCCTTGAAAAATTAAGATTTCAAATAAAAGTTTGTCTCAATGCTGCTTTATGTTCAATTTGTTGAATTTTACCCATTTTCAATGGTCAACCCAAATGTGGGTCTCTTTGATACTTATTGCATTTAAAGGGGAATGTCTGAAGAATAAATAATGTTGACACTAGAAATGTATCTTGTTTCTCCATCAAAACAATTGCATACAACATATCTCTCTGTGCCAAAAATCCACTGAAATGGTCAAGTAGAGGCACATTAACTTGCTCTCGAAAGTGTATTTATAGGAATCTATATTTGAATGAGTTTCAGGGATATTTGGAAGAAGGGGTTTTGTTCATGAAGCTTCTGAATCTACCAAGAGTACAAATAAGCAGTATTCTAACTACCTGTTACCACATTGATATCCCAATATGTCTGGGATTGAACCATATAGGGCCTTAAAATAAAGATACCAAAAGAAAAGTTTAAGAACCAGAATCTAAAAGGATATTAAGATATCTTTAATACTTCTTGAGTTACAGGCATGCAAACTGTCACTGTTGGCATATACTAATAGACCTACCAATCTCTGTGTAAAATAAAACAATGATGCTGCCATTGTGAAAATGAAAATTGTCATTTTGACCCTCCTCTACAAAACAGAATTACCCAGTAAATATACATTCATTTAATATTTTGGATTTCTTCTTCATTTAAGTCACACAGGTTTGGAATGACATGAAAGTAATAACATAATTTTCAACTAATATTATATTGCTCTGAAAGGAATGTTTTTGGAGAGTTGTATATTTATTTATTTATTTATTTGTTTGTTTGTTTGTTTTTTTCCTTAGATAATTGTGGAAAAAGCTGCAAGGTCACGAGCTCCTGAACTTGACAAAAAGAAATACCTTGTTCCTTCAGACCTCACAGGTGACATCTCTTATCTCATACATGCCCTTAATACACTATATTATATAATTTCTGTAAATTTACAGAGGAATTCAACTCAACTCATGATTGTCCATAAGCATTGTGTAATGATATTCCAGTATATTAAGAAGGCCTTTCTCTAGAAAGACACTCTCTGACCCTGAACTTCCCTATTCAAGTCTTCCTTTGAAAAAGAAAGAAGAAACTGTTAAGTTTTGTAATGACTGACATTATTTCCACTTTCTCTTCCAGTCGGCCAGCTCTGCTTCCTGATCAGACAGCGGGTGTCTATGAGGCCAGAAGAAGCGCTCTTCTTTTTCGTTAAAAACTCCCTTCCTCCATCCAGTTCCCCGCTGTCTGCAGTGTATGAGGTAACTCAAACACCCCTCTTCACTAGTACGAGTATGCTTTATTAGCATAGAGTGTTCATTGTCACAAGGGTGGCAGCAAGGATGAGTTTGAGGCAGGATCTAGTGCAGCAGTACATATTTAATAAACAATAAATCCAAATAACCAACACTCAGGAGATCAAGATAACACACACAGGAGAAACACAACCACTACGCACAGACGAGAATGGACAACTGAGAACAAACTGAGGGCTATAAATACACAGGGAAAACAAAAGAAACTAAAGGAAACATGGGTGAAACTGGAACAACTAAACAGAACATAATTCTCCTGACGTTCATAAAATTCTAAATAGATTTCTCTAAAATCATATGATGGCCTTGAATGCTGGAGCCTAATGTTCTTTTTAATTAATGCATGATTAATAAATAAATAAATCATGAATAAAAAAAAAAGCTAAAAAATGCAATATAGATGGCTGTAAAAATAAATCGGCAATGTTTATTTTTTTTATCTTTTATTTAAAAATGTGCAAAAATCTAACCTTTCATTGAAGTAAAAGAATTGAAAGTAGGGGTTAAATCACATTATGAAATAAATGCTTTTCTCCAAAACACGTTGGTCAGAATTATTGGCATCATTTTGTGTTCAGTGACACATTTTTGTGTTGATTTCAATGTTAGTTTTGGATCGTTGTCCTGATGGAAGATCCAACCACGGCCCATTATAAGATTTCTAGCAAAAGGGGTCCGGATTTGATTTTTATTATCTGTTGGTATTTGCTAGAATCCATGATGCCATGTATCTGAACAAGATGTCCAGGACCTCCAGCAAAAAAATAGGCCCACAACATAAAAAATCTAGCAGTATATTTAACCGTGGACATGGGGTACTTTTTATCCCTGTTTGCACCAAACACATCTAGTGGGTTTTCTGCCAAAAAGCTCTTCTTTTAAGTTTCATCTGACCACAGAACCAGGTCCCCTTTGAAGTTCCAGTCGTGTCTGACAACTGAATATGCTGGAGTTTGTTTTTGGATGAGCAAGGAAGATTTTTCTTGAAACCCTCCCAAACAACGTGTGGTGATGTAGGGGTTGTTAGATTTTTTTTAAAGGCTTTCTGACCCCAAGACTCAACTAATCTCTGCAATTCTCCATCTGTGATCCTTGGAGAGTGTGTGGCCACTCAAACTCCCCTCCTCACTGTGCATTAGGACGATATAGATACACATCCTTTTCCAGGCAGATTTGTGACATCTTTAGTTAATTGGAACTTCTTACTTATTGCCCTGATGGTGGAAGTGGGAATTTTCAATGCTTTAGCTATTTTTCAACAGCCACATTCTATTTTGTGAAGCTCAACAATCTTTTGCTGCAGAACTATATTCTTTGGTTTTACTCACTCTGATGGATGATTTAAGGGAATTTGGCCTTTCTGTTTCCTCATATTTATACTCCTGTGTAACAAGACGTCATAGCTAGACTATTTCATGCTCATAGTCACCCTGGTGTGCTAATTTAAAAAAAAATTATTAATAGGAATATACTTGAGAGATATTTTACTCATAAATTTTTTTTAGGAGTGCCAATAATTATGGCCAACGTGTTTTGGAGAAAAGCATTTATTTCATAATGTGATTTACCCTCTACTTTACATTTTTTTACTTCAATGAAAGGTTCGATTTTTGCGCATTTTTAAAGAAGAGATTAAAAGAATAATCATTGCAGATTTATTTTTACAGCCATCTTTGATCATATTTACCTGGGGTGCCAATAATTCTGACCACATCTGTGTGTGTGTGTATGTATGTATGTATGTATGTATGCATGTATGCATGTATGCATGTATGTATGTATGTATGTATGTATATGTATATATATATATACACACACGCATACACACACACACACACACACACACACACACACACATATACACGTACACGTACACACACACACTACCATTTAAAAGTTGGAATTTTTTTTTTTAGGATCGGAATAGTTTTTTCACCAAGGCTGCATTTATTTAATAAAAAAATACAGTGAAAAGTAATATAGTGAAATATTTTTTACAATTAACTATATATATATATAATATAATGTTTTGTTTTTTTTCAGCATTACTCCAGTCTTCAGTGTCACATGATCATTCAGAAATCATTCTAATATGCTGATTTGGTGCTCAAGAAACATTTCTTACTATTATCAATGTTGAATTTTTTTCAGGATTCTTTTAAAAGAACAGCATTTATTTGAAATAGAATGTTTTTGTAACAATGTAAAATCTGTTTAATGTGTCACTGCTGAATAAAATTATAAATTTCTTTCTTATTGACCCTAAACTTTGGAATGGTTGTCTATATGCACACACTTTTTAACTTTTACCATTTTAATCATAAACTAATGCAATTTAAAAACACAATTTCTGATCTAAATTGATCTCCTCTGTCTGTTTTTAGGAACACCATGAGGAAGACCTGTTCCTGTACATGACATACAGTAATGAGAGTGTTTACGGTGCTTGAGACGGAGGAAGAGAGAATCAGAGAAAGAGAGAGAAAGATGATACATTATTTTACCACTATTATCCCACATTCAATACCTTGTTCCTACAGGGGCATTGTTCATGATGGGGACTTAAGGGTGCTGGGTGCTGCATTTATCAGTATTTAGGGGAAACTATAATGTGTTTCTTGGCAATAAAGTATTGGGACTTGAGAATTGAGAGACACTAAAGAGAAAGAGAGAAAATGGAAGGTCAAAAACAGAGATAAACTTCAAACACAATAGTAGAGTAAGCAAGTATTGATTTCGTCTTTCTCTCCCAGGAGCGCATCAATTGTATGTAATGCAAATAGGTTTTTGTTCTTGTTTTTCTTTTTTTGTAAAGTATTATCAATAACTTTTGTGCATATAATAAAAATCTTTAAAATATTTCATTCTCTTTCTTGTCAGTCTATGAGTCTGTGCATAATGTTTAAAGCATTTGTTGGTTACACTTTATTTTAAGGTGTCTTTGTTTCACTGTAATTATACAGTACTAAGTAATGTTAAGTAAATACATGTACTTACTATAGGGTTAGGATTAGGGTTTGGTTTAGGGTTAGTTGCATGTAATTATGCATAAGTTATGGTTATTATTACTATATTAACTACATGTAACATACACTTTATTGCCAAAAGTTTTGGGACGCCTGCCTTTACATGCACATGAACTTTAATGACATCCCATTCTTAATCCGTAGGGTTTAATATAGAGTGTTTATTGGACTTTTTGACCATTCTTCTAGAAGCGCATTTGTGAGATCAGGCACTGATGTTGGATGAGAAGGCCTGGCTTGCAGTCTCCACTCTAATTCATCCCAAAGGTGTTCTATCGGGTTGAGATCAGGACTTTGTGCAGGCCAGTCAAGTTCCTCCACACCAAACTCGCTCATCCATGTCTTTATGGACCTTGCTTTGTGCACTGGTGCACAGTCATGTTGGAACAGGAAGGGGCCATCCCCAAACTGTTCCCACAAAATTGGGAGCATGAAATTGTCCAAAATGTCTTGGTAGGCTGAAGCATTAAAGGGGTGTAATACACACAGTTTCAGCCACTCTTATGCTAATCTTGAGTACCTATAGAGTAGTATTGCATCCTTCATATATCCGAAGAGTCTTTAGTTTTGTCATATTTATAAAAGACCTGTACCGTTTTTTTTTTCCGAAAACAGCCGAACTCGCGGAGGAGTGCAGTGGGCAGAGCTAAAGAGAGCGCGCGCACACACACATGCACAATACATTCTTGGTATTATCCCTCCCTGGATAACTTTATATTCAATATACGTTCGTGTTGTTAACATTATATGCACTTACCAACAAAGATTGCTAACAAAACACAGACATTTGATGCAGTTTCACTCACAAGTTTCGACTCATGACAGGGAACAAACAAACACACTTGCAGAACTCTGTTGCTGCTCCGGAAAAACAAACTGCATTCACTGTTTAACGCTGGGTTATTTGGGAAGCTGAACAAGGTTATCTTTCCCTCACAATCAGAAACACACTTTAGTGACATTGTTGATTTTGTGGTCTAAAAACAAAATGCCAGTGCTGCCGACGGCTTCCGTAACCCGAACGAAGCTTGTTGATGTGGGCGCACCTCATGCACTCATCCGCAATTCTGCCTATTATGCCCTCACACAGGCCCATACTCGAAAAAAAAAAAAAACTTTCTGAAACTTGTTTGAATCCTAAAGGAGTGTTTTTGGCACAGAAATACTCCATCATACGTCCAACTTTTTTTTTTTTTTTTTTTAATTTTGGCCATGTTTAGTATCCAACTCTTTAACAGTGTAAATAAGTCAGAATGCATGAATTAGCATTAGACCCCCCTTTAAGAGTTCCTTTGACTGGAACTAAGGGGCCATGGCCAACCCCTGAAAAACAACCCCACACCATAATCCCTCCTCCACCAAACTTTACACTTGACACAATGCAGTCAGGCAATTACTATTTTCCTGGCAACCGCCAAAACCCAGACTCATCCATCTGATTGCCAGACAGAGAAGCATGATTGATCACTCCAGAGAACTGCTCTAGAGTCCAGTGGCGGCGTGCTTTACACCACTGCATCCGATGCTTTGCATTGCACTTGGTGATGTAAGGCTTGGATGCAGCTGCTCGGCCATGGAGACCCATTCCATGAAGCTCTCTACACACTGATCTTGAGCTAATCTGAAGTCCACACGAAGTTTGGAGGTCTGTAGCTATTGACTCTACAGAAAGTTGGTGACTTCTGCGCACTGTGCACCTCAGCATGCGCTGACCCCGCTCTGTGATTTTACGTGGCCTACAACTTCGTTGCTGATGTTGATCGAGTTGATGTTGTTCCCAATTGCTTCCTCTTTGTTATAATACCACTAACAGTTGACCGTGGAATATTTAGTAGTGAGGAAACTTCACAAATGGACTTATTGCACAGGTGGCAACCTATCACGGTACAACTCTTGAATTCACTGAGCTCCTGAGAGCGACCCATTCTTTCAGAAATGTTTGTAGAAGCAGTCTGTATACCTAGGTGCTTGATTTTATACACCTGTGGCCATGGAAGTGATTGAAACACCTGCATTCAATGATTTGGAGGGGTGTCCTAATACTTTTGGCAATATAGTGTATGTAACAATGACAATGTAAAATAAAGTGTTACCCATTTGTTTTAGTACAGATTTAATTCATTCTTGTCCACTATTATTTCTATTCAGCATTTTTTAGACATATTTAACATTTAACACTTAAACTTAGAAGGCTTAAAGAGACACTAGTGGCTTGTGTTTGATATGTTTCAATTTCTTTTCCATTAGGATGAGACATGATTAGTGGTTTGATTTCTTTTTGACATTATAAAAAAGAGAGAAGTGAGGGATATTGTGGCGACATGCCGGAGTGTAATGAGGAACTTGCGGGAAGACAACTGATCATGTGTGATGCTCAGATTCATCCTGATGTGAGAGCATTTGCGTCAGGTCAGCAAATTTACATGTAAAGCTTTTCTGTTATTGCTGTGTAATTGTTTCTCAAAATAGTTGTGTTAAGACAATAGGAAATTCAATCAGTTTCGCTAAAGAGCTTGCACCTACTGGGACCTCTGACAAATCAGTCAGGAAAACGAAACTCAAGGGAATTGGCAGACAGAAAAAAAAACCCATGGAGAGCAAGATAGAGGTAGAAGTGGAGTTGGAGGAGATTGCGACGGCTGAGGAGGATAAGGAAAAAGAAGAAGAGGATAAGGAAAAAGAAGAGAAGCAGGAGATAAAAGGTAAAATGGTTCATAAAATATTCTTTTATAAGCATAAACAAGTTGTTATTAGCTCTGTTGAAGTTTAAGAACACGACTCCACCCTTCACTGTGTGTTCAGTGGGAGAGATTGCATTATGTGAGCAGGGCAGTACCAAATTTCTCTGATCCAGTCATTATATATACAATTCACTATGCTTTTTTCTCTTGTTTTTCTTCTCATATCTAACTGTTCTTCTATTTAACTGCATTGTCTCTGACATCGCAGAGGAGGCCGTAGATGAAGGGAATGTTTACTCCACTCTCACTAACACATCTGAACATGTGTATGGCATGCCCTCTTCAATTCGCTCTTATACAGTCAATAAAGGTAACACACTTTTTATACACTCATCAAAACTCATTTTCCTATCACTGCAAATTTCAGGCCAATTAATTGCTAATAAAGTGAATAAAAGTACTCATTTAATGAAGTTTTGTGCATATGTTTAAATTATTAAATTAGGAAGTATTCAAAACAATGCTGTATTTTTTTTTAAATGAATATGCTTTTTGGGCATTCATGCGCATATTCATTGTGTGGTATAAAAATGTGTGATAGAGGATCCAGCTGTCTATTTGGTCTAAAACAGGACAAGTGAAAAAAGGCCAAAAAGAGGAACAAAAACAGATGGAGAAAAAGAACAACTGGTGCAGTGGTCAGTGTTACAGTAAAGTATTAAACAAAACAAATATTATTTCTGATCTCAAGATAAAAGGGTATGCAGATGTACATAAATAGTACAAAAACTCTGGTTAAATTTACAGTAAAAAAGTAGCTGTGGTTACCAAAACCAAATCATGTATTATGTTAATGTTGCATGCTACCAAGTGGCATTCAAGTGGCATAGGTGACAGTAGATTAGAACAAAAAAATCTTAAAGGAAACATAAATCAATTGTGAGCGACTGCAGGGAATGCCCCCTTTCCCAGTGAATTCCCAGGAGCACTAAAAGGAACATGGTGATTGAAAATAATGAGATGTTATTTCACTGTTTTTCCTTCACTGCTCACTGCTAGTGCAAAATATTTGCTAACACTTTATTTTACAGTGTTCTTGTTACATATGCTACATGTACTTACTATAGTAATAACAGTAAATTATGCATAATTACAGGTAACTAACCCTCAACCAAACCCTAATCCTACCCTTAACATATAGTAAGTACATGTAGTTAGTTATTACTCAGTAAGTTAGTTAGACCAAGGCAGGTGATACAGGATACCACGGAGGCGGCAGTGCACAGGATACCACGGAGGCGCCGGGAGCTCAGGAGACCTCAAGGAGCTTGGGTAGCCACGGCGGTTCAGGCCCCTCAGACCCTTCAGGGCCAGCCAGCCTCTGGTGGTTCCTTTCTTGGGAGGAACCACCAGAGAGATGGGAGGCGGAGTCCACTCTAGACTGGAGACAGGAGGCGGAGTCCATTCTGGACTGGAGACGGGAGGCACTGTGACCAATTGAATTGGTGACGCTGAAACCTCTGGACTCTGGTCGCGGGCTGGAGCCATCTCTGGACTCTGGTCGCGGGCTGGAGCCATCTCTGGACGCTGGTTGCGGGCTGGAACCATCACTGGACTTAGGTCGCGGGCTGAAGCCATCACTGGACGCTGGTCGCGGGCTGGAGCCATCACTGGACTTAGGTCGCGGGCTGGAAGTGGCTCAGACCAAATGTCTATTACCCAGTGACTCTCCACAGGGACAGGAGATGTCGCTGGACTCTGGACGTGGACAGGAGATGTCACTGGACTCGTGTCGAGGGCTGGCAACGTCCCGAAGTCAATGAGCCAGCTGTCACTCGCTGGCTCTTGTATGGCAGTAGTCACCTCGTCGGGGATGGTCCCAGTGGAATGGCATGTGGAGGGTTCTGGTGTAGGGTGAGTTGGAAAGTCTGCCAGCTTGCGGGTGTGGACTGGATGATGCTTAGAGATGTTCACATCTACGGAATCAACAATAAAATCAGAACCATTTAGGTTGAGGACATAATTAATAAAGTCTGCTACAGACCTATAGCAAACAGATCATCATCCAGTCCATCCCGGAAACACACATTCACCATGGGATCTTTCCAGCTCACCAAATGGGAATACTCAAGGAATTCCTCCACATACCACTCCAGCTGACGACCACCCTACCAGATGTTAAAAAGATGTTCCTCTGCCATTTACTTTCTGGTCCAGTAATCTGTCACGGTATAGTGCAGGCAGGAAGACGAATACCAATGAATCAAGTTCCAAACATTTAATAATGAATCAATTCAAGGAAGGTAGGCAGACAGACAACAGCACACTTTAACATAACAGTTACCAGACAAAGAGTGAGGAACAGGGAAGAACGTCTCGGTTACGTTATGTCAGTTACTGACGAAATGGGGGTTTCGCTTAGAAGCCAATCGCCTTTGAGCTCTACAAAACGAGCCAATGGCATGAAAATGCCATGGGTCTGCGGAATTTGCATGCTGCAACCCCGCCCCACCGCGTGGGTATAAAGGGCGTTGCGTGGCAATCTCGCATTATGCTACCTGCTGAAGAGCCGAGGCATGAGCGCCCGGCCGTTCCAGCGGTACAGCGGAAGTGGCATGGGGACGTAATGTCTCCGTTCCCTTCCTTCAGGGAACGAGGGTTACAAACGTAACCGAGACGTTCCCTTTCAGTCAGTACACTACGAGTTACGTCAGTTACTGACGAAATGGGGGTCCCAATACAATCTCACCACAACGGCTGTCTTCCAGCGTCCTGCGATGACCAGAGCTCCCTGCCGTGAGTCTTGGCACGAACGAGGGGCTAGGCTCAACGCTACCAAGGTACACTGGGAAGCATATCCCACGTGGAGAAATGCAACACAATGCCTACCTGCAGGGAGGACTAAAGAATACACATATGACCCCCGTAGGGACTGCATATGCAACTCTCTGGGGTATCCAGCCGCAGGTGGAAATATTTCAACCCCAGGCGTGGCAAGGTGTCTTGCCAAGGGAAGACATGTGCTCAGAGAGACTTACCATGGAAATACACATGTGGGGGTTACCCAACGGGGGAACCATGCACACGGAGGCACCTAGCCGAACACGAGGGCTGACCAAGCGGGCATGCACTCTGGTGTCGACATCAACAGTGCTGGAGGAGCTTAGGGCTTACTGGGAAGCTCACCTGAGAAAAAATGCGCACGCATCCAGTCCGCGGAGTGGAATGGCGCAGCAAGCGAAGACACCTGAGCCTGTCCAGTTACTGGCCACTTGGGGCGAGTACACGAGAGGACACAGGCTCTACTCGGAGATTATAAAATCTTGCAAATGTGTTGGGTGTCGCCCAGCCTGCAGCTCTACAAATGTCTATCAGCGAGGCGCCATGCGCTAAAGCCCAAGAGGAAGCAACACTCCTAGTGGAGTGTGCTCTTACCCCAAGGGGGCATGGCATGCCCTGGACCTGATATGCCAGGACAATGGTGTCCACTATCCAGTGAGACAACCTCTGCTTGGAGAGAGCCTTCCCTTTCTGCTGCCCTACGTAACAGACAAAGAGCTGGTCTGAGGTCCTGAAACACTGCGTCCAGTCTACGTAAGCGCGAAGGGCGCGTACTGGACAGAGTAGTGCCAGGGCTGGGTCTACCTCCTCCACAGGCAGCGCTTGCAGGTTCACCACCTGGTCCCTGAAGGGAGCGGTGGGAACCTTGGCACGTATCCAGGCCGGGGTCTCAGGATCACGTGAGAATTAGCCAGCCCGAATTCCAGGCACGCTTCGTCAACCGAAAATGCCTGCAGGTCCCCTACCCTCTTGATGGAGGCCAGAGCAATCAAGAGCTCCACTTTCATTGAAAGGAACTTCAGCTCTACAGACTGCATTGGCTCAAAGGGAGCTTTCTGCAGGGCAGATAAAACCACTGCAAGATCCCAAGAGGGTATTTGAGGCGGGCGAGGAGGATTTAATCTCCTCACGCCTCTAAGGAACCTGCTGACCAGGTCGTGCTGTCCTACCGTTTTTGAGTCCACCAGGTCATGGTGAGCCGAAATAGCGGCCACATAGACCTTCAGGGTGGAGGGAGACAGCCTACGCTCCAACCCTTCTTGGAGGAAGGAGAGCACAGACTCGATTGGGCATTTCCTGGGGTCCTCTCGGAGAGCACCAGGTGACGAAGAGGTTCCACTTCAACGCATAGGCCTGTCTCGTGGACAAGGCCCTAGCGGAAGTGATGGTAGCCGCCACCTGAGGTGGCAGGGTACTCAAACCTACCACACCCGTCCAGGTTCCACACGTGGAGGTTCCAAAGGTCGGGACGTGGGTGCCATATGGTGCCCCGTCTCTGAGTAAGGAGGTCCGTCCTCAGAGGGATCGACCAGGGAGGGGCTGTCGCAAGGAGTACAAGTTCTGAGAACCAGGTCCGGCCGGACCAATATAGGGGGACCAAAAGGACCTGCTCCCTGGCCTAGAATCAGCCAGTCGTCGAGATAATTCAGGATGCGAACCCCGTGTTGCCTGAGCGGCACAAGGGCTGCCTCGACGACCTTCGTGAAGATGCGAGGGGACAGGGCTAGCCCGATTGGGAAATGGGAGAACTGAGGAAACGAGTTTGCTCAGATTCTCGCATATCAGCCAGGTTGAGCTATAAGTGCCGCTCCAGGACTACCGAAGTGGACATCACCTGACCGAGAGAACGAGCGGTCACTTTCGTCGCTCGTAGAGCGAGGTCGGTGGCCGCCCGCAACTCCTGCATTAATGCGGGGTCAGCATTGCCCTTGTGCATGTCTCTGAGCACCTTGGCCTGATAGACCTGTAGGGTGGCCATCGCATGCAGGGCGGACGCGGCCTGGCCCGCAGTTCTGTAGGTCTTCGCCACCAAAGTAGGCGTAAACCTACAAGCCTTGGACGGGTGCTTTGGGTCACCACGCCATGTCGCAGCGCTCTGCGGACACAGTTGCATCACAACAGAGCGCTCAACAGGGGGAACCCCAGTGTACCCTTTCACCACGCCGCCATCGAGGGCAGTGAAGGCGGAAGTGGCTGCCGAACGATCGCGAAAACGACTTCGACACCTCTTCATGCACTTCCGGGAAGAAGGGCACTGGGGGCTGACGGGAAGCCCCGGCGCCCTCATCTGGCAACACCACAGGTTGCAGTGTGCTAGAGGGGGGTGTGGCCCGAGGAGGATTCGTCGGGTTGGCCCACACCGTCACCCTCAGATCACCCTGACCACCAGCCAAAGTATTCCCTCTCGTGGAGGAAATAGATTGGGGTGTGGTAGAGGGGACCCTCACTCCACTACGGAGATCATTGAGTCTCGATCGCAGTGGGAACATGACTCATCCATGAACGCACGAGGCCCAAGCACGCCAAACAGCGATCATGCCCATCAAACGGAGCCACCAGCCGACCGCACCCAGAAACGGAGCACAGTCGAGACATCTTGAAAAAGACGTGCCGCGTGCAGCTCTTTTAGAGAGTTTATTGCTCTGCAGAAATGCTGAAGCGCCAAGGGAGAACACGCACACTGTGCTAGATCACTGCACAGATCAGACAGGAATGCGGAACGCGCTGGAACGCGCCATCACACCAACACTCTGGAGAGATACTCGTCTTGAAGAGAAAAACGCTCAGGCAGTAATACTCGGCTCATAAACATAATGCGAGATTGCCACGCAACACCCTTTATACCCACGCGGTGGGGCGGGGTTGTGGCATGCAAATTCCGCAGACCCATGGCATTTTCATGCCATTGGCTCGTTTTGTAGAGCTCAAAGGCGATTGGCTTTTAAGCGAAACCCCCATTTCGTCAGTAACTGACGTAACTCGTAGTGTACTGACTGAAAGGGAACTTAAATAGCAAACAGAAATGAGATAATTAACTAGACACAGCTGAAACGAACATAACTAACAAAGGGTAATTATGGTGACAAACAAGTGGCGGGAAACTAAGACAAAGGAACACGTTGACAGGATGAAAACACAACTTAAAGATAAACTAAACAGACAGACATGTTACAGTTATTTTCTTACAAATTACTGTAAATCAACAGCAGAATGATGCTGACATCCCAGTAATTTACTGCTTTTGTTTTACTGTGAAAACAATGACAAGCTAGAATATAAAATAAGCTAATTGGCTGATTTTATGTAAGTTAAACTATTCTTATTTCAAATTCATAACTGTTTGTAGACGGATCTTTCACAATAGTGAAGCAACTGCTGAGATTTATCTTTGAAAAGTGTGACATCATCTTGCAAGACTTTTTTTCTTATAAGCATCACCTATGCACAGACATTAATACTACAAGACACAACAATAGTGACACTAAACAAATAACAATAATTAAAGAGATAAAAAATTACACAAACTGCTAAAAGTTAAGCAAAAATAAGTTCAGCAGATAAAAACAACAAGAATTAAAAAAAAACTCTACACCATAACCTATCCATGCCTGCATGGGTACCTTCCTTGTAGCCTACATATGCACTGTAGAAATGATATTGTTTGTTTACAGTCATTTTTGTGTTTTCTAATATTTTACAGTAGGTACAATTGTAAAAACGTGACTAAAATTGGCAGTAAAGTACTGTAGATTTTACAATAAATTTTCAAGAGTGCAGTTAGATATAAGACAAGTCTTACTGAAATTACTGTGTAATTGAATGCAATTATTAACCTGCAATATATACTGTAATTTCACTAAAAAATTTACAAGTTCTTTTAGATACAAGTTCAGAGACAGCGTCTTGATTTGGTGCCCTGGATAGTAATATTTTGTTATTAATTTTTAATTTTAAACAGTATAGATAATAATTTTGTGGTAAAGCAAAATGTGTATGTCAGACCATAAATCCACAAAAAAAATTGCTTTGGGCGTTGCCACCCCTCATAGTCCTCATGTCACCCCTTTGCCACCCTATAAATAATTTTCTAGATCCGCCCCTGCCCCGCAATGCCAGCATAAATTATAGACTACACTGTAATTTGATGAGTCTTTTGTATGACCATAGTTCGCAATGTAAAAACCATATCTGGGACACAGCTGCATATTTTGCTCTCTGGAGGACAGCGGGTATCTTATTTTGTCCGAAGAGCAAGGTTTCATAAGGGCACACGAGGACAGAGCCGGTATTGTGTTATGGAGCGTCGTCGTCAGACTGTACGTTGCTACAGTGACGGGTGAACGTCTTTAAAGCCCCTCCTCCCCCCCGTAGTGTGTATGTGAGCTCATTTAAAGAGTCGAGCCGCGGTTAAGTGTGCACTACAGTAGCAAACTCTGTGTAGACGCTGCGTTAGCGAAAACATGTACGTAAAACTGTGCAATTTCGGCAAGTACGCAGACGAAAAGTCTGAACCGAAAAAGGTGCACCCGGATTCAGGTAATGAATGATGTCATTGCACATCTCTTGACTTCCTTTGACGGTTCATGTAACGACAAATGTATTATGTTTTTCTCCAGATGCACCACTAGATATTTACCGGAAACTTCGTGTTTACCGCATCATTTCACTGGTTCTTTTTGTCATCTGCGTCCTGTTGCTGATTGTGGTGCTTGTACTGTTTATCAAGTGTAAGTATAACCATCTTTTATATGCAGGCCTACAACTTGAAACATATTGTTTCAGTAACTAGTTTTATTGCCTTTTGGTTATTTTTGGGTCAAAAATACGCTATTATTACCACATCGTTTTTGATATTGGATACAGGCTTTTTGTCAACATCTAACAACAAAACAACAACAACAAAAACGTCATTAATTTATTATTAATAACCATTTAAAAAAAAGGTCAATATGTGGTCTTTATGGTGTTTTACCTCTACTTGAAGAACCACTTTGACCGTTCAGTATGTTATGCAGCTATTTATTTATATTTTGTGTGTGTGTGTGTGTGTGTGTGAATTTTAATTATTTCTAGAATCTAACCCTTAACACACACCTACTGTTCTCTATGATAAGGGACAAAGGTGCTAAATGCAAGGATGTCATTTTCTCCTTACACAAAACTAGCACTGTACACTGTTTAAAAACCTGTTTATAATATTACAGAAGCTATACAATACATTGTATGGCAACATTATGAAAGGCCAAAAGTAAAAAATTAACCAGGAAGTGTCACTTTTTTGCCATAGTATCCCACATTATTTTACATTTTATTTAATTAAATTGGGTTACTCCATAACAATTTAATTAAAACCACTCTATCATAATACACTTTGATACAAAAATAAAAACATTAATTAACCTCTTCCGCTCTATGTGCCCGTGGGTGGGGCCAAGAGCTACGTCATTATATTTACACTTGTCTCTGGAAATACCATCACCACATACAGTGGGGCAAAAAAGTATTTAGTCAGCCACCACTTGTGCAAGTTCTCCCACTTAAAAAGATGAGAGAGGCCTGTAATTTTCATCATAGGTACACTTCAACTATGAGAGACAGAATGAGAAAAAAAATCCAGAAAAATCACTGTCTGATTTTTAAAGAATTTATTTGCAAATTATGGTGGAAAATAAGTATTTGGTCAATAACAAAAGTTCATCTCAATACTTTGTTATATACCCTTTGTTGGCAATGACAGAGGCCAAACGTTTTTTGTAAGTCTCCACAAGGTTTTTACACACTGTTGCTGGTAGTTTGGCCCATTCCTCCATGCAGATCTCCTCTAGAGCAGTGGTGTTTTGGGGCTGTCGCTGGGCAACACGGATTTTCAACTCCCTCCAAAGATTTTCTATGGGGTTGAGATCTGGAGACTGGCTAGGCCACTCCAGGACCTTGAAATGCTTCTTATGAAGCCACTCCTTCGTTGCCCAGGCGGTGTGTTTGGGATCATTGTCATGCTGAAAGACCCAGCCACGTTTCATCTTCAATGCCCTTGCTGATGGAAGGAGGTTTTTACTCCAAATCTCACGATACATGGCCCCATTCAATTTTCCCTTTACACGGATCAGTCGTCCTGGTCCCTTTGCATAAAAACAGCCCCAAAACATGTTTCCACCCCCATGCCTCACAGTAGGTATGGTGTTCTTTGGATGCAACTCAGCATTCTTTTTCCTCCAAACACGACAAGTTGAGTTTTTTACCAAAAAGTTATATTTTGGTCATATGGTCAGATGAAACATTCTCCCCATCCTCTTCTGGATCATCCAAATGCTCTCTAGCAAACTTCAGACGGGCCTGGACATGTACTGGCTTAAGCAGGGGGACACGTCTGGCACTGCAGGATTTGAGTCCCTGTTACTTTGGTCCCAGCTCTCTGCAGGTCATTCACTAGGTCCCCCCGTGTGGTTCTGGGATTTTTGCTCACTGTTCTTGTGATCATTTTGACCCCACGGGGTGAGATCTTGCGTGGAACCCCAGATCGAGGGAGATTATCAGTGGTCTTGTATGTCTTCCATTTTCTAATAATTGCTCCCACAGTTGATTTCTTCACACCAAGCTGCTTACCTATTGCAGATTCAGTCTTCCCAGTCTGGTGCAGGTCTACAATTTTGTTTCTGGTGTCCTTTGACAGCTCTTTGGTCTTGGCCATAGTGGAGTTTGGAGTCTGACTGTTTGAGGTTGTGGACAGGTGTCTTTTATACTGATAACGAGTTCAAAAAGGTGCCATTAATACAGGTAACGAGTGGAGGACAGAGGAGCCTCTTAAAGAAGTTGTTACAGGTCCGTGAGAGACAGAAATCTTGCTTTTTTGTAGGTGACCAAATACTTATTTTCCACCATAATTTGCAAATAAATTCTTTAAAAATCAGACAATGTGATTTTCTGATTTTTTTTTTCTCATTCTGTCTCTCATAGTTGAAGTGTACCTATGATGAAAATTATAGGCCTCTCTCATCTTTTTAAGTGGGAGAACTTGCACAATTGGTGGCTGACTAAATACTTTTTTGCCCCACTGTATATGCTATCATTTGAAAGCTTAGAATCTCATCTTCACAAAGAATATAATGACTTTTGTGTTTATGCTACACAAAGTAGTAAGATAAAGATTAAATATACAATCGTGCCAAAAACGCCCCTCCCCTTGATGATGATGTAGAAATATGAATGACTTTTTCGCATATTTCACAAAACAGACAAGTCATATATCACAGAAAGCTATGTAGTTTATTGTTTTTACATCATAGTTTGAATGATCTTCAAAAGAATCACGTAGTAAATATGATAAATGTGGAAAAAACAAACACAATCGTCACATTACTCCAATCGTTGCTTCTCTTATTTTGAAATGGGAAAGCACAGAAACTAAGCCAATAAACTGTTACATTTGACTCAAACATTTCAAACTGCGTTTAGCATATGCAAGTATTCAGACTTCAATATAATTAATCGTGGTCTACCGTTGTACCATAATCAAGAATGATTCAGAATTTTTTATGATTTTCAGTATTTTTTCATGCATTTCAAGATCTCCATGTTACTTTATTATGACTTTACAGTATGAAAAATAAGTAGTAACTATGGTATTTTGGTGGAAATTGTAATATTTTTTTATAGAGGTCAGGTGTGCTGTAACGTTGTTCCACTATGTTATGAACAGTGACTAGGGCACAGCCATGTCAGGTGGTAGAGGAGACTACCAGGTCTCCACCGGAACAGGAATGCAGCTTGAAGAAATGCCAAGAGGTTTACCAACAACCTTTTGGAGGAACTCGTGAGTTTGTGAACAACAGATATACGGTTGTCTAAAAGTTACTGATGTCCGTTTAATTATTTTCTATATGCAACTTATTTTTACATCACTTAAGTTTGCTTGTTCCCCACTTAAATGTATGTGTGCAGAGCGTCTGTGCAGTGAATGTGGCAAGGGCTGGTTGAGGTTTGAGAATACTTGTTACTTCCTGTCTCAAAACCGTCTGACCTGGCAGCAGAGCAGGGAGGAATGCCAGAGGAAGGGAGGAGATCTTGCCGTCATTACTAATGAACGCGTGCAGGTCCGTAAATCTGTAAATATCGTCAAATTAAAACTAACAGGAGTGAATCTCATTTAAATGTATTTTTATGCCTTTCGGCAATATCTCATCTCTGCAGATGTATCTGAGCAAGAAAGGGAATCTGAACTACTGGATTGGGCTAAATCATGTGGGGACAAATGAATGGACATGGATTAACAACACTGTACTGACAGTGAGGTGAGAAAGAATGTGACGGCAATGTGACATTTTTTTGTTTGTTTGTTTGTTTTTTTGACTACCTGAGTTGGTTTCCTACAGGATGTATTTTTATGCTGGCAATTTTTTTTTCTTCATCACATTTGCTAAATGTTTTCCCCTCTAAAAAATCCATCCATTTTGTCTCCCTCTGAATTGCTTTTTCCTGCTAATGGAAATTAGCATGCATGCATTGTCAACTTTGGCCATGGAGGGGCGATCATTGATTTTTGAAAAGGTGAAAAAAATGTTGGCAACACTTTAAAATAAGGTTTCAGGTTTCAACATTAATTAACCTCATTAGTTAACACAAACTAACAATGATCAATGCTTCTACAGCATCTATTTATATTAGTTAATGTTAATTACAGCATTTACTAATATACATTTGTAAGTATACAAGTATACACGTATCTGTTAACATTAGTTAATGCACTGTGAACTAACATGAACATTTTCATTAACTAACGTTAACAAATAAGACCTTATTGTAAAGTGTTACCAAAAGTCCTTACGTTTATTTCCAACATTATTTATGTTTTCTAAGTGAACATAATAATAATAATATGAATATAAAAATGCAGAAAACATGAAAAATCATTCAGGGATGTTTGACCAATTTTTCGTTGTTGCAGCAGAAAAAATAGGAAATAAACTCAAGGAGGCACTTGCAATTTTTTTTTACACCTTGTCCCTCAAACCTCAGTGAATAATTCATTATGTGGTTACAAAAACAAACAAGCATCGTAAAATGAATATATTTGTTTAAATGTGATTTAGTAGCTATAATGACTATGCTTCTTTCACAGATATTGGGAAGATGATTCCTCTCCTGGAGATTGTGCCATCCTGGCTGCAAATGAACCACCTGAACGGAGCTGGCACCCATCTCAATGCACATTATATTTACAGTACATCTGTCAGAAGATGTAGATGACAGATCATCAACTACACCAATCAAAACCAACTATATATCTGGATATCATAACTCCACACATAATCAAGATAATAATCTTTTCTCTAAAGATCAGAAATAGGGACATTTAGGCCATCAACCTAGCGAAAAGCTTTTTTTTGTACAGCGTGCATTATGAAGGATTATAAATGCAGAAAAAACATTTTTAGAAACTGTCCCTTTTATTTGTATTACAACTTCACTCATTTCTAACTGTACTGATCATTTACACAAAGCTTGTTCATTTGCACTAAATATGGCTAACGTCCACATGATAATGTACTGAATTGCGCATACATTCTCTTTGAAATGTCTCTTTTTGTATTTCTTAAATAAACTTCCACCTTTATATGTAACAATATTGATGGTGCACACCTATATGTTTATAATTATAAAACACTAAAATAATACAGAATAATGTAACAGGAACCCTTTGAATATTAGGGATGTCATTTCACCTAAACATTACTACTTGATCTCAAACCATATTTAGATGTACTTGAAATCTGGGCAATCCACATTTTCTTCCTTTTCACATTCTATACTCTGGCGAATGAGCTGCCAGCATTGTTTTGGCCTCCTGTAGGTTTTAGCCCTGTTGCGCTCACTACAATTGTTTTGCACTAGATCATTTCCAGTGTCTGTTTCCTCCTTGGCTGATTCTTCATCCTTTGAGAATGCGTTGACGTAGCGTCTCATCTTTTGCACCAAAGGGTCATTGCGATCCTCCACTCTGGAATCATGATATGTTAAAGAATAAGACTAAAAAATGCTTTTGTATAGAATTTGCAATTCAGGGTGTCCTTACCGGAGGTACCAGCATTCTCCAAGGCCAAACGCCAGGCCACAGACACCCAGTCTTGGCCACAGGCGCAATGGTAGCCTCCGTTCGAGCATCAGAGTAGTGGCCACCACCTATGAACAGAGAAACCCATTTTCACCCAACATGCTTCCAGAACAATAACTGTGGGACTGAACTAGTCTAGCTATAATATCAACCTGGGTCCTCCAGAGTTCATCACGTTCCTGGGTGACCCTCCACTGCGTGTCGCTCATCATGGCGATCAGGAGGTTGAACAGGAGAATGTAAGAGATCACGCTGAAGCAGATGTGAACAGAGTGCACGACTGGATGTGTGTAGAGAGTGTGGTCCACTGGCAAGTCTATCAGACCGATGCTCAGCTCAAACTGAGTGAAGACAGTGATGGGGAACGAGCGGTATGGCGGTATAGCTAAAGTTTCTTGAGTCATGTAGAACATCCACAAGCCTGAGGAAGGAGACAAGGAAGACATTATTTACATTACAAATTCACACATGAATAGTGCTGGGTAGTAGCTGATTATTTGTAATCTGTATTACGTAATCCAATTCCAAAAATGAAGTACTTGTAATTTGATTATAGACCTTAGTCAGGATAGACGCCATATTTAACGCAGATGAAAACGAGGCTGTGAGGGATAGACTTGCAGCCTTTCTTTACAATGGCATGCAATGCATAAAGGTCCTTTTCACAACTTTTTTATGGAGTTTCTGTCTACTGAATTTTTGTTTTGTTTTTGTCAGCTGAACAATCGGTATGTTGTTAAAGAACAGTACAATCTATTGAACACACTGTACTTCTCTTCCTCACAGCCACATTTTTATTCCTGTCAAAAATTAAATGTCACAGTGCCACACTGACTAAGGTCTATTTTTTTTTTTTAAATAACAATAATCAGATCATTTTGATCAGATTACAGTTACTTTTTTATGATTCACAAAATACAGTAAATTGTTCTTAATTTATTTGTATTAAAATGTTAATTATACAAAAAGCTTACTGCTTTTATACCTTCAGAAAGTTATATAATTTATAATTTTACATTTTTATAAATTATTTAGGTTTATCAACTTGTAGTTCCTTCACAAATGTCTAATGTTGTTGATGATAAAAAAAATGGCATATATTTATTTTCTTTCTCTTTTTTTATATCAAGTTCATCTGGTAACACTTTATTTTACAGTGTCCTTGTTACACGTTACATGTAGTTACTATAGTAATAACTATAAATTATGCAAAAAAAATGGGTTACACTCTGTGTTAAGGTGTCATTGTTACAGTGTAATTATATATTTAAGTATTGAGTAATATTAATTAACAACATGTGCTTACTATAGGGTTAGGTTAGGATTAGGGTTTGGTTGAGGGTTAGTTGCATGTAATTATGCATAATTTACTGTTATTACTATGGTAAGTACATGTAACAATGACAGTGTAAAATAAAGTGTTACCAAACAAAGTGTAAACGATTATCCTGTTCAAGGATAAACTTGTGATAAACAAGTTAGGTCAAAAGTAATCTAAAGTAATCCAATTATATTACATATGTAATAGATTACATTACTAATTACAATTTTCTTCATGTAATTTAAAATCAGTAATGGACTAGAGTGTGTAAGCAATCTACTGTATTTGAACTAACCGGCTGCGGATCCAATGAGGAAGATGAGAGACAACCACATGAACTTTGTCAAATCTCCAAATATTGTCTGCAAAACAACATCCACACAAATACATAATTAAGCTATGCTGGGTCTACAAGCCAACAACAGTGAGAGGCTGTCTCAACAAAATGCTCCACCTTCTGAATCACAATGACATAGGGTCCCAGCATCTCAAAACCTCGAGCGAAGTACATAACGTTGGACCAGCCAAGAACCAGAGCCCAAGCCATCGGCACAAGCTCTCCTTCCATTTCAGTGGAGCGCATCACACACAAAATCACAACCAGACATGCGTAGCTTATCCTGCCACAGAAATACAAGGAAATTAAGTGTAAGTGAATGGATGTGAGTCAAACTGATTTCATAAAAAAAAAATGCAGGGGTTTTCAAATGTTTTGATGCCAAAGACCCTCCAATATGATTATCCCCTAGCAATAGACCCCCTTCTTTACTGTCTAAATTGGGTCAGTAATTTTTTAAAAAGAATTAATACTTTTATTCAGCAATCACACACTAAATTAATCAAATGTGACAATACAGACTTTTATATTGTCACAAAAATTATATTCCAAATCAATTCTGTTCTTTAAAAATTTCTATTCATCAAAGAATCCTGAAAAATGTATCACCAATTCCACAAAAATAAGTAGCATAACTGTATTTAACATTAATAATAAGAAATGTTTCCTGAGCAGCAAATCAGTATATTATAATGATTTCTGAAGGATCATGTGACACTGAAGACTGGAGTAATGATGCTGAAAATTCAGCTTTACCATAACAGGAATAAATTACATTAAAAAAAAAAAAAGTATGTAAATATATTGTGACATCTTTTGGATAAACTTACAAAGTGACATGGAAGGGGCCTCCGAGGGCAGACTGGCCAAAATAGCGTTTAGCCCCCACTTTCAAAATACTGGGAATCTGAAAATAATTCAATATAAGGTGTGAATGTTTTGGCATAACACCAATTAATACTTTCACAGTATGTCACAGCATAATGTTTCTAAAGTCAGACTGTGTTGTGTGTGGAAATACTGCTGACCTCTATCAGCAGAATAATGATGGCTCCTATGACACTGATAATTTCTCCAATTAAACGCAGGTGATCTTTATAGGACTGATAGCTCTCCTAAACACAGAGAGAGAGAGAGAGAGAGAGAGAGAGATTAGGTACTTGCAAACATTTATAAAAGTTCTTTGAAATACAGAAACATAAAAATAGTAATGTTTCACACCTTGAAGCTTTTTTGTATTTTTAAGATTTTGTCGTTGTCTGCTTTGGTGTAATTCTCAGGAATGTCCTTCAGGGGGCGGTTTATACAACACAAAGTGAAAATGCTAATATACAGCAGGTATACCAGCATCAATAACCTGTAAACAAATTAATAGAGCAACATCATCAGTTTGGCGCAAATTATAAACATCAATGTGTAAGGTTTCATAGCACACTACTGCTATCAAAGTGAAATGTTTTCTGATAAAATCAAAAAAAATGCTGAATATGTGGAAGCTGTTTAACAGCCAGCAGAAAAAAATAACAACACAACAATGTTCCTTTAAACCACAACATGTCACATTACACTACATTTTGGACATAATTATATCAACTGTTTATGATATTACATTTGATATAATATACAATATTTTTTTAGCTCAAACAGTTAAGCACTTAATGCAAATGCCAAGGCCATGGGTTTGATTCCCAGTGAATGCATGAATGGATTAAAATGTGTAGCTTGACTACAGTACAGGCAGATTTGGATACAAAACAAATGTACATTTATGCATACACAAATGCGTAATATAATATAATATAATATACCCCCTGGTCCTCTTCATTTAGGGGTCACACTTGGTCAAAAGTGACCAAAGCCTTGTAAAATGTTACAAATGTAACCAATGTAATATATTATTATTCAATAATATTTTTTGATTATTATTAAGAATTTTGAGGGAATTGTATTATACTATGCAATATTTATACAAATTTGATGAGCTATTTTTCCCCATTGAAAATAATACACTTTTTTCTAAAATATTTTCAAATTATCTTTCAATTAAAGCAGTATTCCATGTTAAAATAGAAACAAGTCATTTAAAATCCAATTTTTGAAGGTAGATTAGTGACATCTGGTGGGAGTAAAAACATATGTAATGCCATGGTGTAACCACTAGATGCCTGTATAGATCTATATAAAGTGGCTTATAAAGTCTCTAGTGGTTTTTAGACATAAATACCTATTTTTATTAAGTTGTGGATTTGGATTTATACTTTGACATTGTCAAAGACTACTTTTCAAGGTTTAGATTTTTTTTGTTTGAGATGTTGATTTGAAGTGTCAGTTTCTTCATTAATTTTATTACAGTCAAACCTGAACACAGAGGAGGACATTTTGTTAAACATAACATCAAAATTCAATAAAAATTTTACAAAAATGAACAGGTATGCTTTATCACACCTTAATCAATCTGGGTCTGATCTGATTTCAACCTCTTATTTGAATCTTTTGGCTCAATTTTACCACAGTGTTACAGCCACACCAGTTTATTTGTGTGTATAATAGTATGTTTGAGTGAGTGTGTCTGTTTTGTACTCTAGTGTAACCTCTTCCTTGCTGTTAGTTTTTTACTGCATTGTGGCTAAATAATTTATTTAATATGCAAAAACTTGCTCTGTGTTATAGTCACCCTAGTTCGTATATGTGTGTGTGTGTCACCCCTTCATTGCTGTGCACTTTTTTCTTCACAGTGGCTGATTTGTAACTTGTACCACTAAAAGATTCTCTGAGATTTTCTATGTCGGTTATTTTTGATCGCGAAGGAGCCACGTGTGACTTTTTTCAACCCTTTAAAATATCTGAATCTAGATTTTTTTTGTGCGTTTACATAGCTAATAATAGCTAAGTGTCATCCCATTCCGATGAAACAAAAAAAACAAAAAAATTCAAAACGTAACATTTTTCGGTTCTCACTGAAGAGGCCCAGAGGGTTAAAGATGATCTGATTCTGTACTTGATCATTTTTGTAATTAACACAAAAATCTAAATGTTGTGCATTTTTTAGACAAAGAAATTAAAGAAATGTAGATATCTGAGTAATGATTTCTTGATTTAGCATATTTTTTTAATTTGACGGAGCGTTTACACGACAAGTGTTTTGGGTGCCTGAAAATGCAAACTTTTGAAAATGGGTTTCAAAGTGCAAATATTTGAAAATTATACAGTTATTGTCTCCGTGTAAACTACAAAAACTTGAACAGTGACGTCATGTGCATGCACATTACGTGTTCAGTCCATATACTGTAAAAAAGATGGACGGCGCACATTCACTCTTTTCCATTAAAGTAAGTGAAGCTGCCAGTGTCCAAATATGGCGCTGACACCCGCACACACTCCCGCCTAATCAACAACTTTTTGTGAAATAAACACTTATGGAAATGTAGAAATTAAAGTTAAAGCTCCAATCTCCTCCCAAAGTTCCCGAAAATGTCCGTTGGTGCCTCAGAGAAGATGTAAATCTCAGCTGTCAATCAAAACGTCACACCCCTGTTTTTATAGCATCAGATAACTAACTAAAACCAAACTTATTTAAAGAACAAACACTTGAACTAACATCAGCATGATAGAAACTAAAATGACTAAAATGACAGAAACCCTCTTTGGAAAAAATGTATTTGAAGTATAATTTGATTGTCTATGTCTTATTACATTTCATGAAGAGGGCAGGGTTCATGACCTATACTGCATCCAGGCACCTGGGGGTGATCGAGTCACTTTGGCTTCACTTTTCAGGACTCGTGTGGCACCCTTGGTTTAGTCTATGACATGTGGTGTTTCTTTATAAAGTGACATCGCCAACTACTAGCCTGCCAGCATAATACAGCGTTTTTAGGAAAAACTTTTCTGTATTTAGTACATCATTGTCGTGTAAACGTACCCTGAAATTGCTGTAATTATTTAAAGTTTATTAATTAACTAATAAGATTTCATTTTTTAAATGCTATGTTTTTATAGTATGTGATAGTGTGGCACCTGAAGTAATGTTTCCCATACAGATTCCACTTCAGCCTTACGAGCTGTCGTACTGGAGTCAACTCAAGAATCCTTCTGGCCTGAGACAGAGATGATGCACACAACACTTAGTTAAGAGATGAACTAACAACACCCTAGCTAAAGCACTTTGGCTCAGTCTGTTACTACAGATGATTTATTATTATTATTTTTTATTATTAATGTTTACACGTGCTGTGAACTGTTTAAGTTCCTGTTCTTCTTGTCAAGGCCTTTTTTATATGCTGTAATGTGTTATGCACACATTTACACACCTCTCTTTTCTGACTGCTGACAATAATCTCAAGCACTGAGAGGTCATCCACCCTGGAGTCAATCTCAGTAAGGTCATAAAGGTTGGAGGTCAATGGTCCCAAACTCCACTGAATAACCCGTCTGCGGTTAACCAAGTGCTGGAAGGCCTGTGCAGCATCACAAAAACATTACCCCATGCTCTTTAAGTGTTACTTTGCAATCCTGTAACAGAAAAGATGCATGTTTTTGGAAGAGACCGCTTTCTCACCACAAGGTTGCCCTCCTTCGCAGCGAGTTTGAATGGTGTGAGGCCTCTGTAGTTGGGAATCATGTCTAGAGGGATTGGGGAGTCCAGATCGGCATCTTGTGACATCAGAATGTCAAAAATCTGACATGCAGTTGTTTTATTGGGCTGCAAAACCAACAGATGCAGGATGGTATTACCTGCTCATGAGAGAAAGAAAGTTACAGCCACAGATGCAGATATATATATGTCACTTTGGGAGTAAAATAACTAATTAGGCCAGTAACTTATTTTCACTTACCCAGGGAATCCTGGGCCCGAATATTAGCCCCAGCTTTTATCAGCATGGACATAATTTCTTCATTACCCACACAGCTTGCAAACGCCAGGATGTGTTCACCTTCATTTACACAATTTATGTATTTGTTTGTATGTATGTAAGTATATAACAGTAATGGGAAATAGTAATAGTTATCTATCTTGATGGTCATACACATTTCACCTTATAAAATAAAATATTTTTAATTAAAAGGATAGTTCACCCAAAAAAGAAAATGTATTCGTTTACTCACCCTAATGCTATTCTCGATGTATATGACTTTCTTTCTTCAGATAAACACAAACAAAGATTTTTAGGAAAATAATCCATCTCTGCGTGTCCATGTAATGCAAGTGAATTGGTGCCGATGATGCTTGAAAAACCACACACAGTGATCGATAACCCTATATGACCCAAGTGGATGAATCAATGTCTTCTGAAGTGAAACGATAGGTGTGTGTAAGAAAAGTATTATATAAGTATTCGCTTCAGAAGACATTGATTCACCCATTGGGATTAACGTCACGATCACTTGCATTATATGGACTCACAGAGATTGATTATTTTCCTAAAAAATGTCATGAGTGTTTATCTGAAGAAATAAAGTCATATACATTGGAGAAGGCATGAGGGTGAGTAAATGAGAGAAGTTCCAGTTTTGGGTGAAGTATCCCTTTAATAAAACAAATTCCTAAAAATGATTAATAGAACAGAAACATCCATCTCACCAAAGTACAGAAGTCCTCCTCTTCTTTTGCGAAAGTACATGCCTGTGACCCTGGGTGTTGCCACATCACCCCCTCTTTTGATCAACTCCCGGACTATGTTAACATTCTGGTTAACTGCAGCAATGTGAAGGGCTGTTAAACCTGTCAATCAGAGCAGACATCCATGAGATATTCAAAAAGTTATTAAATTGTGTTTAAATGTTTGATGATCCTTTAGATTTAAAAAAAAAAGAATGACCTTGGTAAAGTTCAGAGGTCATAGGCTCGTTGATGAGCTCCGGTGCGCCATCCATTAACGCCACAGCCGCATCAAGATTATCATTCATCACCGCAACATGCAGAGCCGTCTCTCCAAGCTCACCTGGAAACACACACACACAGTGTCAGATCCGCATTTAAATTATGTATTTGTCATTCAATGCACCAGTTATATAATGTAAAATAATGGCAAAAACTGTGGTTTACCTCTCTCAAAGATATTTGTAGATGAACAGTCAAGCAGTTTCCTTATACAGGCTGCATTATTCTCCTTAGTGGCGGAAAACAGGGGGATGTCATTTACTCTGCAGAACAGAAAGAGAAATGACTACAACTGTAGCAGGGAGCTGAAATCAATCAATGTTTTCCTTTTATTAGTGTTTGAAAGGTAGCAGAACTGTGTTGGTATTCTTTTAATATTCTTTTCCTTCATTATTTTAATTGATTTCTACACAAATTTCTGTAATTAATCCAGACTCCAATAAAACACTTTCAAATTAAAGTGTAATTTTTAAATAATTTTTAAGAGATTTAATATTAAACATAAATCTCCCTTTGATTTACACTGTTAAAAAATGTAATACATTCCAAATATTTACATAGAATCAAAATCTAAAACCTAAACTTACCAGCACTTCGGCATTATCTTTTTTACTGCCTTGCAAGAACTAGCATTTCCTTCTTAAAATGCAAATGTAGTGTCTAATTTATTAGATTGATAATAGTTGGTTATTCACTTTTTGTTCTGCATAAGGAAGGTCTCATCCAACATTTCATTCCATCCTTTTCTATGCTGAAGGCGGAACTTCAGTTGGCTCCACCAGTGATTTATCTCTCCTGCAGCGGTTCTGGAGATGGCTGGTGACATGGTTTCTGGAGGAGTATCAGACCAAAAAGACTGACAAGAAAACAATCCCCATTACCAAAACAAGTAAACCACAGAAAAAGGTGATTTTCAAAAATGTATTAGGAATTTCTGCATGTTTAAATTAACATGCAGCCTGCAGGTGAAGCAGATTCTCTCCTCATCAGATCATTTAACATATTACTTATATGCTGGAAGGCCTGTGCAGCATCACAAAAACATATCAGTATACTTTATCTTCATAAAAAAAAAAATATATATATATATTAATATAATTAATTAATAAAAATGACAACTACTACTACAACTAATAATAATAATGTTAATTTATAATCGTTTTGAATAGAATAAAATGAACAAAGCACATTTTTATGTTCTTAAAAAAAAAAAAAAAGTTTATTCTTCTGCCAAATTTAATAAAAAATGCAGAAAAACATTCACTTACCTGACTATCCACTTTTATAACATTACAATCAGTTATTTATGCACTTGCTACAAGACAATGCCAAAGATTCCTGCATTCAAAGCAATATTCACCTACCTTACAAAAATCCTAAATATGTTATTCCAGTGTTATCGTTAGTAATTGGTCTATAGCATGTTTGTTTGAATGTCAGTGGACAATAGAAAAGTAAGCAGTCTGACATCAGTATTTATACTTATGGCTGAGACTAGAAAGGAGGGAGGAGGACGTCACTCACACAGGTGGACAGTAGAAGAGGACTCAGAGGTTTAGGAGCCCAGTGAGTGACCCAATGTAGTCAGGACAGATTGGGACAGTTATGTTAAATACTTGTGTTTGTACTGTAGTTAATATAGGTGTTATGTTAACAACTTAAATAGCTTCAAACCTGTCCTTACCATTTATGATGACTTTTTAGGATTTATTTACTTACTTACTTAAGTGATCTACTTGATTGTGATTACAGAAAAACTTAAAGGGGCTTTCACTATGTACCTCTATGGAGTTTCGAGATCGGTCCGTGGTCCATATTTTCCGGTCCTCACCCATCATCTTTAACTGAGTAGGCTACCTGAAACAAAACCATATCAGTCAACACTTTTAAAAAACACTGTGTCAGATAAATGTACAGCAAACCTGTTCCAAACTAGCTGAGGGATACCAGGATGTTCCAGATGATTCAAAACAACCTTCAGTGGCCGGGACATTCACCTTAATGGAAACGCGGTAGGTTTTGAGCTACAGGGTCCAACGTCCGACCACTGTCCGATCAATGAGCGTTTGTTCTCCTCCACAGAACACTGGGTCATTTAGTCCTAAATCCAAATGAAAACCAAAGAGTCTTCCTCGTTGTTGGCCAGTGACAGACTAAGACTTCTTCTCGCAGTAATGTGGTGAAGGACTGGTCAGACAGATACCACCACACCAGGTCAAGGCATAAACCGGTTTTCGTAATTGTTTTCACGTCTTTCAACGTAACTGGACAGACCACTTATGTTTTGCTTTTGCCCCACTAAAGGTCGCCTAATGATGTTTTGCACGTAGGATTTCGTGAAGCAGACATTTACATGAGGTTAATCTACAAAAAAGCCCATCAAGCTGAGGTCTAGTTTAACGTAAAATATGATGCACAAGATGTTATTAACCATGGAGTAGATTAGTTTGAGATTAAGTTCTCATGCATATTTCATTTGTTTGTTTTTCGGTATATCGTTGTAATTTCACCGGTTTTTAACATTTATGACCAACATTTACTTTTGAGTTAGTCTAAAAAGATATCTCGATACATTTAGCAAAAAGTTGTCCACATAAAATAAGTTGTCTTGAGTTCACTGAACATTTTCACATGGTGTAAATCACGTGACCAGCTGAATTTCAATTTGTCCCTCTGACAGTGCTCCATGTGGATACATTAGCAATAGATCACCAATTTTTGATTATGTAGTTTCCTACTGGTTACAATTGTGTCCATAAAGCACACTTTTACTAACATTTTTAAAACGTTTTTAGCATGCAGATAACATTTCGGATTAAGTGGACATTATATGCAAAAACAACATCAGAGAGTGGATGTGTAATAGGGTCATTTAAGGCATAATACATAGTGGTCAAACACTAGAGACTTAAAAAACAAGGCCTAATTGTATGTTTACATCACAAAGAAGAAATAAGTGTTTTGGTTAACCAAGAGAACAGTGTCAGTGTGGACGTAAATGAAACCTGATATATTTTGTATATCAACTTTGAATGTATACATTTGCAAAAGGTATACATTCCCATTTGACTAATTTGTTATTTATTAATGTAAATAACACGTTTCAGGTGAGTTTTGATAGTTTAAAAGACACATGTTTGATGGTCAGGTATGAGTCATAATGGTTGGTCAATAGTGCTTGACTTTGTGTAAAGGGTTCAAAAACACATTATGGGATACTATCTATAGAATGTTAGTTGGACCGCATGTTGTGAAGTAATGGATGTAATTTTTTTCTTCCAGTTATCTTAGTCACGTGTTGTTTTGCATTAAAAAGCACACATTGGCTGGATGTTATTTTGGAGCTTCAGAACAGCTATAACCATGGCATGTGTTTTACTTTGACTCCTTTTGGGAGTTACAACAAGTTGTTAAGATGTTGCAAGATTTCTGTGTGTGCAAATTATTGTGTGATTTCATCCTGCCTACCACAAATGTTTGCAAACAACTTATTTTGTTGCAATAATTTAATGGACAGTTTCAGTTGAGTTCAGGAAGGTCAAAGTGTAGCATGGATGTAGAGTTTTGGTTATTATTGCACTTAAATCTTTGCAGGATGCTTTTCACAAACCTATATGCTACTGTATATGCAATATGGTCAGAGCAAATATTTTAAATAATCAGCAACAATTTATAGTGTAAGACTTGTTTAGGAACAAAAACAAGTGGGTGTGCGTGCTTTTGTTTTGCAACCTATAGCGATGGTTGACATATAATACAGTAAAGGACTTTAAAACACAACATCATCAAGATTAATATGAAAGTCTATATTTTGAGTGCTGTGACTGGTCACCATGTCTTCCTTTTTTTTGTGGAAACAGTGATGCATTTTTTTCAGGATTCTTTGATGAATGGAAAGTTTCAAAGAGCCGCATTTATTTGAAATAGGTATTTTTTTGTAATAATGTAACATTTAATATGGAAGCTTGTTTCCGCCACGGAAACTTTTTATTTCACAAATTCTGACTTTTTTCTCGCAATTATGAGTTTACATCTCGCAATTGAGAGAAATAAAATCACAATAGTAAGAAAAAGTCAGAATTGCAAGTTTCGATCTTGTAAATGTCGACTTTATAACTCACAATTATGAGTTTATATCTCACAATTCTGAGAAAAGAGTCAGAATTGAGCGATGTAAACTCACAAGCGCAAGAAAAAAGTCTGAATTGCGAGATTAAAAAGTCGCAATTACCTTTTTTAGTTTTTATTCAGTGGCGGAAACAAGCTAGTTTAATGCATCCTTGCTGAATAAGTTTTAATAACCTTTCAAAAACCTGCACGCTTTACTAACTTTCAATTAAAGTAGGTAACTTGTGTATGTGTGGATTTTGTGTCCATTACCCCTATCAGATCATTCTCTCATCTCATTCTCAGAATCTTGTCCATCTCCAAGTAAAGCTGACGCACACTGATCGGTGTCTGATAGCTGTCATTTTGCTGACTTTGTGCTGTTTATGGGAAACAAGGACATTTCAGCAGCGTAATGAGTACAGACTTTTTTTTGAGCTTGAAGATAATATAAACAAATTCAGTAGTCATCTTTAAACAAAATCATATATATTTTACAAAATTGGACAGTAGTGGAACAGTGGTGAACAACTGTACAATCAAACAGATTCAAATATACATGATCATACACTCCCTTTTTACAGATTTCTTTACAGAGGAATCCATTCACACGCCCAAACACAATTTTATTTACTTCAGCAGCACTAAACGGTTTCTTCCGTACTGTCTCTCTCAAACACACACACACACACAGAATATACACAAGGAGCACATCTCTCTCTTTCACTTGAGCCAGCAATTGTAAATCACATTTACTGCAACACCTACTTCACAATGCTCATATAATACAGTGTGTCTTAATGCTACATCATTTGAGGGGTGTTGACAACACGCCTGCTAGTGGACAGGACTAGGATGAGTGAAGGGAAATGGGCTCACAGTAGCACAGATGTACCTTTGTATGTGAAATGATGGTCACAAGTGAGATGACGGAACGTCACAGGTCTTAGTCATAGGTAAGTAGTGAACTACCGTAGCCTTGTGTATGTTTGATACTCGCAAAACGCAAAAACTTTACTGTTTGTGTCTCGGAATAACTTGCTGTATATACTGTATGATATTATACAGCCATACATTTAGTATACAGTGCAAAAGCATATTTTTCCTAAAAAAATGTCTTATTTTTGTTTTGTTTTCCAGTAAAAAATACTTGCTTAGTATATCATGAGAAAATATTGTTTATTTTTCTTACACCATTGCCAAATAGGTTTTTAATAGTTAAAGAAATTAATACTTGTTCAGCAAAGACGCCTTTAATTCATCAAACCAGTGACAGTAAAGACATTTATAATATTTCTATTTCAAATAAATGCTGTTCTTTTGAGCTTTCGATTCATCAAAGAATCCTGAAAAAATGTGTCACGGTTTCCACAACAATATTAAGTAGCATAACTGTTTTCAACATTGAAAATAATAAGAAATGTTCCTTGAGCAGCAATCATTCAGCATATTAGAATGATTTCTGAATGACCATGTGACAATGAAGACTGGAGTAATGACGCTAAAAATTCAGCTTTGCCATCACCGCAATAAATTACATTTTAAAATATTTTTTAATGCTTTTTTTTTTTTTTTTTTTTGATAAATTCTGTCCTTTTTTCAAAAACATTAAAATATATTACAGAACCCAAAATTCTGAATGGTAGTGTGTATTTTTTTAAAGGAATATTTACACATTCTTAAAAAAGGGTAAATAATTGACAATCTCTCAACGTAATTTTTTAAGATATTTTTTCCTGGAAAACAAAGCAAAATACTGGTTATAAACATGATTTTAAGCAGTGTACTGAGGGCCTTGTGGTGGTTTTTATAATATAGGGTTTTCAGTTTATCAACCAATATGAGTGTTGTTAGGTTGTATAGTTAAAAATAAAACTTTTAGTGCCCTTGACCACAAGTGCCAACAAAGACATAACAGTCAATTACTTTCTATTTAAAGTTTCTGATTGTCCTTGCAACTGATTGTGAAGGAGCTTTCTTTTTGTGTTCTTAAGGCGCAAGTTCATACTGAATGCCATCAAGTAATGAACTTATAAGTAAGAAAGTAAGAGGTAGTGCAACACTGAAAGAGTACGCAAAACAAGAATGTGGAAGACAACGGTTCAGCAAGGGGTGGAACAGATGGGCGAATAATTCATAATAAAACTCTTCTGTTTCACTCAAGGCTCTTTTTGTCGTTCTCGTCTCTATTCCAGTGTTCTTGTGGGATAGATCTCCCAGCATGCACTGCTGTGTCAACACAATGTGGGAAGCATTAGACCTCCACATGTCCCTGAGTGAGGTGTGTCCTGAGCTGCTTAGCTGCATTTACGATCTTCCGCTGATGACCAAGCAGATTCACTCCGAGAGCCTGAACATCCCTGAGTAAAAAAGAGACAAACATGAAAAGATACATTATATGCACAGCACTCACACAGAAATCTGTATTTGTACATTTGTGTTTCTTAAACCTCTTTTCTTTTTTTGTATAGATTTTATTATTTTACCCTTTGTCCCAGATCCAGACATATAGTCTTAAAATATGAATACAATAATATTGTACTTGTTTTATTAATATGCAAGACTAATTACCTGTTCTAATCTAAACAAAGAATGAAAATAAAATACCAATATTTAATTTTTAAGAGAAATTAATACTCTTACTCAGCAAGAAAAATTTTAATTAATCAAAAGTGACAGTAAAGACATTTATAATGCTACAACCCCCGATCAGGGGGTTAAAATACACAGATCAGGCATAACATTATGACCATTAACATTAATATTGTGTTGGTCTCCTATTGCAGCCAAAACAGCCCTGACCCGTCGAGGCATGAACTCCACTAGACCCCTGAGGCACCAAGATGTTAGCAGCAGATCCTTTAAGTCCTGTAAGTTGCGAGGTGGGGCCTCCATGGATCGGAATTGTTTGTTTAGCACATCTCACAGACGCTCGATTGGATTGAGATCTGGGGAATTTGGCGGCCAAGTCAACACCTCCAACTCGTTGTTGTGCTCCTCAAACCATTCCTGGACCATTTTTTCTTTGTTGCAGGGTGCATTATCCTGCTGAAAGAGGCCACAGCCATCGGGGAATACCGTTTCCATGAAAGGGTGTACATGGTCTGCAACAATGCTTAGGTAGGTGGTACGTGTCAAAGTAACATCCACATGGATGGCAGGACCTAAGGTTTCCCAGCAAACATTGCCCAAAACATCACACTGCCTCCACCAGCTTGCCTTCTTCCCATCATGGTGCCATGTGTTCCCCAGGAAAGCGACGAACACACACCCGGCCATCCACGTGATGTAAAATAAAACGTGATTCATCAGATCAAGCCACCTTCTTCCATTGCTCCAGGGTTCCAGTTTTGATGTTCATGTGCCCACCGTTGGCGCTTTCGGCGGTGGACAGGGGTCAGCAGCTATGCAGCCCCATACACAACAAACTGTGATGCACTGTTTATTCTGACACCTTTCTATCAGAACCAGCATTAACTTCTTGAGAAATTTGAGCTACAGTAGCTCGTCTGTTTGATCGGACCACACGGGCCAGCCTTCGCTTCCCATGTGCATCAATGAGCCTTGGCTGCCCATGACCCTGTTGCTGGTATACCACTGTTTCTTCCTTGGACCACTTTTGATAGATACTGACCACTGCAGACCGGGAACATCCCACAAGAACTGCAGTTTTGGAGATGCTCTGACCAAGTTGTCTAGCCATCAACAGGTGATGAAGAGATAATCAGTGTTATTCACTTCACTTGGTCATAATGTTATGCCTGATCGGTGTATATATATATATATATATATATATATATATATATATATAGGGACATTCCCAAAACAAAAAGATTTAAAAAAAAAAATTGCCCAATAAAGCAACATTTTTTTTTCTTTAAAGTTCATGTACTTGTTTACCAAAGAGACAAGTGTCATGTAATGTGTAAAAAGTTGTGAAAGAAGTGTGAAAATATAATTTAATTAGGTGTATTTACGATGCATAAAATGCTAGCTGTGACATTAGCAAGAAAAGGAGTTGGCCATTTTATTCCAAAATAAATGTCCATCACAGAATGCTATTAAACACAAAAAAAAATATTAGTACTGTGCTGAGAAATGAAGAAAAATAGAAAATTCTCCTGTGACATCTGTAAAATGTTGGACTTTGTAAGTGGATAAACTAGTGTGAAAAGTATGTTTAAACTTACTCCATTGTGAGCATGCTCACTCTTTGCAGACTGTGGTACTGTGCTCTCTCAAACGCATCTTTATACCGGTCCATCTTCAGAGCTGTTAGCCAATCACCGACTGTTGACACTGATGATAGGTCAGTAGGGGTGGGGCTTAAGAGTGGCTGGGTGGGACTAGGAAAGAGGAGAATATTGTAAAAGATGATAAATAAAGATGATAAATGTCTAATAATAAAAAGTGGCAAATGTAGTTTTGAGCATCTCACCGGCCGTGTTCTGCCTTTAGGGAGGCAGGGTGGCGAATGAGACGATCAAGGGATGACAGGAGAGAATCAAAGCCTGGTCGGTCCTGCCTTTCAGCCTGCCAGCACTGCAGCATTAGAGAGTGAAAAGCCGGGGGACAACCGTTCGGAGCAGGTAAACGGTACTGATCGACCACTGCCTTCATCACCTAGAGAGGGTAATTAGGGAAGACATGACACTTAGAAAAGTGTTTTGTTGTATGAGACACAGATAAATACAAAAAAAAAAAAGGAATAGACAATGATTTTGAGGAAAAGGGAACTGAAAACCAGAAAGAACTGCAAAGAAAAGAGAAATAAGATGAGAAATAAAACATTTAGTAAGATGTTATGGAAATATTTGGTAATAGAGTGCAACAGTGCAAAACAAATATGATTAATTTCCCCCCCCGATATACATGATATATATGACGCCAACTGCTGCAGAAAAGCACAGTACCTGCGTGACTTGTCATAATATAAACCGAGATAAACCTTTAAACATTTTTTTAATACTTTTTTAAAGTAGTTAGTATTTCATTAATTCTTTAAACTACTTTTTTGCTGCAAATCAAAGTCTTAGTGCTGGTCACCTTGGTTCATGTCTTATAGCTCTTTACTGAATAATCCTTTGAAATCCATACGAAGAAAAAGACTGGGAAAAATACCTCTGGAATTAAAGCTGCTGAAAAAATAGTCATTCAATGTTGTATTTTAGTTGACGTGAATGCACAGCGATTGAGGTCATACAATTTCTAGCTGCCTGCAAACTTCTCTAAAAAATACACTAAAATCCGCTTAATGTCACACGCTCACAGTACTGCTGAAAACTTCAAATCCCAAGCAGTGTGAATTGCACACATACTCTGTACTGTGGTTTGTTTATGCAACTGCTCATCAAACAGTCTAATACTTCCCTCTAGTGTACATTTGGTTTATATAATTGCTTTGTGACAGCATGGAATGTAAAGTAAGTGTGACTGTAAAATCTATAATGCTCACCTCTTGATTGCTCATGTCCAAGTACGGACGTTCTCCATATGACATGACCTCCCACATGAGTATCCCAAAACTCCAGACATCACTCGCTGAACTGAATTTACGATGCTGGAAAGCTTCAGGAGCTGTCCACCGCACAGGGATCTTACTCCCCTGAAAGACAGAGAGAATAATTTGAGCAATCATAATGACAGCACTAATTAACAAAGATGTCTAGGCCTAAAAACAGACACACCACTGCTAGAATGGAAGGAATCGACATTTGATAGTGTTTTGTATTTGAACATTTATAGAAATCTTCCCATAACGCACCAGTGAAGCAGTGTAGGTGGGCATGTTGTGGTCCAGACCCCTCATTAAACGTGACAGGCCGAAGTCAGACACCTTACAAACCAGATTCGAATTCACCAGAACATTCCGGGCAGCAAGGTCACGATGAACAAAATTTCGCTCCGAAAGATAGCGCATTCCAGCTCCAACACCTCTCACCATCCCTACAAGCTGCAACACGCTGAACTGATCCTCATTTTCCTTTAAAAAAAAAAGACAAATATATAATATCATATTTATAACATTTTTAATTTTATGTAATTTTCATCATTTTTTACTGAATGTAATTTAAAAAAAATAATACATTATAATATAATAACTATATATATTTACATTTATATGAATACAAATATTATTATTAGCAGTAGTAGTATTATTTTATATAATTCAATGTAATTTTTTTTGTACCCTGAGAAAAGCATCCAGGTGGTCATTCTCCATAAACTCTGATAATTTAATTTAATGTTGCCCTGCAGTCAATAATTGTATCCCTTAAAACTCATGTTTGATAAATCAAAATGACATATTTAAAAAAAAAAAAAAAAATCCTGTGAAAATAATTTCTTCATGCTTTAAAATAGCTTGAATGTAACTCTACACCCTTGCTTCATTTAGTATACGCGAATACATGAATATGCAAATAAGTCCCCGCCCCCTACTCAATCACACAAGCTCGGATACATGATCCCCTCACTCAACTTTAATGTAGTAAATGGTTTAATTCAGCCATATATGTCTGAACCAGAAACTGATTCAGAAGAAGAAGAGGAAGAGCGAATTATACAGGTTTGTCTACAAGTCGATGTGTATCAGAACGGTAATGTGTTTTATTTATTGCTCTCTACAACGTCGGACATATAACAGTAATTAATATGATTAGCTTTTGGCTTGACTATGTTATCAAACAGTTAATAATGTGTTGCTAATGTTACACAAACCATGTTCCCGTTCACCATCTCAGAGTCAGACAGCTGCCTTCTAAAAATCACTCTAAAAAAAAAAGGCACTTTTTTTTTTACCTTAGAAAGGCATCTAAGGGTCATTCTTCATAAACTCTTTAATAATTTAACTTACATTTTGTCATATTATACATATAATATATTATAATATTATAATGATATATAATATAATAATATATTTAATTTATAAAAATAAAAAAATTAACTGATCTAGTCACTTCTTACCCTGAGAAAGGCATCCAGAGGGCCGTTCTCCATAAACTCTGTGATAATACGTTCAGGAGGAGATCGGGTGATCACACCTTCTAGTTTCAGCACATTGGGGTGGTCAAACTGGCCAAGGACTCCTGCCTCACTGAGGAACACATTCTTCTCACGGTCTGTCACTCCCCAACGCAAAGTCTTCACCGCAACCAACACCTCTCTACGACCAAGTGGCCTGTACCGGCCACGGGACACCTCCCCAAACTGAGCTACAAAGAGAAATCGAGTCATTAGATTGTTCACACTGAGGTTTAAACACATCACCAAAATGAATAAAAAAGCCATAGAATCTGATTTATACACTTTATATCAAGTTAATGATATCTTGACTCTGGAAAAGTAACTTTCATGTACTAACCAGCACCAATGACCTCTTCAATCTTAAGGTGAGCAAGGTCGATTTCTCGTGCAAATTCTTTGACTGCCTCACTGGGGTCTTCGTAAGTGGAAGGATCCACGTAATATTTCACCCCACCTGAATGAAATAACATCCACATTACACCCAAGTTTCACCCATTGGTGTAGTCCTAAACAGTGGTTAACTATTACCCAGTTGCACCAACAAAAAAAAAATTATAATTGTAAATGTGTTTTTATGTTGTTCACTAGTAACATTTGTTTAATTAAAAAACAAATAAATACAGTGCATTCTAAAATCGTTTGACAGATTATTTTTGACCGCATTACAGTTCTATATGACTATAATTTAAACATGTTGCTTTGATATTATATTCATTGTGAAAAGTGATACATCTGAAAATAATGTTTCATTTTATGCAAGGGAAAAAAATATTTAATGTGAAATAAATATTTCTAGATAATATTGTCTTAAATTTGATTTAGCATTAGTGGCAATATAAAAGACAATTACTCAAGGGTGTAGTTTTGGTTTTAACATTGGGGGTGGGGAGTAGGGGGTTGAAGTGTGAACTGTTTTAGTGGGGTCCCAGGGCAGATTTATGGTCTTTTGTGGTTACATCCAAGTTGGTTGATAACTGCAATAAAGTAATAAACTAGTAAACAATTACTTGTTTACATAGGATATATGATGTATTTTATATTATTTAAGCACCCGGAAGCTTATCAGTTTGACAGAATTTTCTACTTCAATATGCCATAAGAAGTCAAGCTAACTTTATTTAACATTTTTCTTTTTTTACTATAGCATTTATTATGAAAAATAGCAACCTACACATATAGAAACAATAGCTACAACATGTCACAGTTGTAATATAAATCTATAGTGAAAAAACTTAAGCCTATTCCCTTAACAGATTATTGCTCGGTTTGATAGACAAGGCTAAAATGCATGTTTGAGCTCTTTTAACTGAAAGCAACTTGCACTGACATATCTTAAAATATGTTAGTGCCATTGTTTTGTCTTAAGATTCACACCAGTAATGTTTTCCTAAGGCACATTTATAAAAGTTCCTTAAAAGTCTTAATTTAACTAAAACCTAATCCTGGATTCATCTAAGCCCTGTCTGTGAAACCAGGCCCAAAAATGATAAAGTTAGTGATAAATTCTAGTATGGGTGGTCATAAAAAGATTTCTAATAAATGTTGGCGAAAGATGATGTTTTCTCCTCTTTTCATCAGTCTTTTTAGTTTATGTGGCTGTTCTGGATCATGTTTGACTTTCTCCATAGCGTTTTAAAGTGGTAAATTCTCAATAGAATTCAAATGGGTCACACATTTTATCATCGGTGTCACGATAGGAACGGCTCGAGGAAATGAGTTGAATCTTGTATAACTTATAAAAAAAAAGTTTGAAAATTGCTTAACTTATTTTGATGAGTTAAATCAATGTAAAAACATATGTTGTCATAACTTATTGATCATATCATTCTTTTACAGAGTACAGTGATTTGCACACCATTCATGCAAAATTAAATAAACCGAGCTTCAGTCATGTTGCGCTGATAGTCTTTTCAGTTTGTATGGGAACTTAGTGCTTATAAAAGCTCTGAACACATGATGTATATAATTAATTAATATCCTAATATCCTAACCTATACATTTCCATTAACTATGGTATAAATATTGTTGGGGGGGGGGGGTGTACTTGCCAGTTTTGATTATTTGGGGGTTGAGCAGAGTTCTCTCGCTGCAGCACGAACATGCACCATCAGTCGATGATGGGTGGGAAATGGTAGAATGATAGAAGTGCTAATGCACGGTATGCACCAGTCACAACAAAGAATTGCGAGTTTACACAGTTGAAGGGGAAGCTAACAAGACCATAGATTATGGACTTTTGAATAAAAAAAAATATCCTTAGAAGTCGTAATACGCAAACAGCCCTGGGCAAAAAGTAAGTATACAACATATATGTGTGTATGTCCCCGACAACACCACTGGTTTTCACCCACAGAGATCTTCTAATGACTGGTTCTGTCACAGACATGCTGCCAGTGTGCTCAAGTTTTCAGAGTGAGTAAAGAAATACCACAAATATGTCCACCACAGTCAGCACTACAAACATAAAAACTACTGACACGGCACATTTATCATCCGTTGTCAAAATACAGAAATTCGCAAAAACCCCTCCTAATTGCGGTGTAGACTTTCCTGAAACAGTTATTACATAATAGCAATAATTACAAAGTAGTCTGAATACAGCCCATTTTAGAAGATGAAGTGAAAGTGTGTTTTTCCCCTTTATTCATATATGTAGTGACTGTTGGAGAACAGAAAGCACAAATGTACACTAGTATTCACTGCAGTTCACATGCAAGGACATGAAGCTCTCACCTCTGTTACTCATATATCTCTGAAGTCTGTCACTATAAGGGCTCTCTCTCCTTTTACTAGTGGAAAAAGACAGAATAACAAAGACACAATAACTGTTATGTTCTTTTGTAATTTTATATGCAATAAACAGTCCTTTTTGGTTATATTTTGATGTACATACCTTCGAAACACAAACACAATAATGATCGCTATCACAACCAATAGAAATGCTGCTCCGCCCATTACTGATCCGATCATAAGGGGAAGGCGACTTTGAATCTGCTTTGACTGTTCCTCTACAAAGTGAAAAAGGGCAAAACCAAATTAATTTAAACAAAAACAATAACTGAGAATATAATTTTATAAAATAGTATTTTATTATATTCACTCACAAAACTGTTTAAAAGTTTTGGGTGGGTAAGATTTTTAAATAAACATTTCTTATTATTGTCATCAACGCTGAAAATATTTTTGTGAAAACTGATTATTCTCAGGATTATTTGATGAACAGAAAGTTCAAAAGAACAGCAATTATGTGAAATAAAAAACATAAAACAAAAGTCTTTGCAGGTTCTTTTAATCAATCTATTATGTCTTTGATGAATAAAAAAAAAAAATAATAATAATAATAATTAGTTGTTAAATGTTTGCAGATGATAACGTTAGGATGTTGTAATATTTGTTACATTTATTGACAATGAAATGTGGAGGGTACTTTGAGTTGATAATAAAAGTCATAGGGGTTCTTCTGAAATCTCTATATTTACCTAAGCATAGGTCATAATTATGCTTACTGAACAAGTAGCATTTTGTACTGAAGCCTTAGTAAAAAAAAATAGCATCTCTTATTATGCTGAAATTATTATAATCAGACTGAAAAATGAAAAGAAATGAACTCTGTAGAGCATAATCAGTAATTATCCTGTAAGGTGCAATTTTGCTAAATATACAGCTAGAAGACATTGTTACTGAGGCTGCCAAGTTAATAGCTTATGAGTAAGCTTGCATATATGCTAGCTAGAATGATAAATTATGTGTGACATAACGTGTTATATTTCCTACCCATTGCTAGAGTGCTGAAGTAAATAGTGTGGCTGTAGGGTCCGTAGCCTCTCTCATTTCGGGCACGGATCTGGAAGGCGTAGATGGAGCCTGGAATCAGACTTCCAACTGTCACTGTGTTGGTTTCACTGAAGACGCTCACAGCACTGTCCTCATCAGACCCCTGCCAAAGATTTTGCTGAAGTTATTTACACATCATACACAACGTTTTATATTGATGTGAAGGGATAATTCACCAAAAAAAAAAGAAAATTATGTCATCATTTTGTCGCCCTCATAGAACGTTTTCAGTTTTATTTCAGTATTAATATTTTTATTTAGCTTTAATTTATTATTATTTCAGTTTTAGTTTTAATAATTTTAGTTCTTTTTCAGTTAGTTGACAAGGCAAAATTAAATGTTTTAAGTGTAAGTTTTTCATCTAATATTAATATTTTATTTCAGCTTTATTTCAATTAACAAAAACTTAAAGGGTTAGTTCACCCAAAAATGAAAATTCTGTCATCATTTACTCACCCTCATGTCGTTCCATCCCCATAAGACTTTCGTACATCTTCAGAACACAAGTGAAGATCTTTTTGATGAAATCTGAGAGCTTTCTGTCCCTCCATTGACAGTCTACGCAACTACCATTTTGAGGCTTCAAAACGTTCATAATCCTGATGTGGTGGTTTAGTCCACATTTTCTGAAGATACTTGATCGCTTTATACGATAAACAGATTGAATTTAGGCTTTTATTCACATTTAAGCATTGATCAGCGAACAAACAAAGCTCAACCGAACCTGCTTGACGCATGAGAACAAACCTCATTGGTTCTTGCTGAAGCTCAAACGTGCTGCGTAAAACACGGGAATGAACTTCATTGGTTCTCGCACGTCAAACGAACATGCATTACCTTCCGTTTACCACAACTGATGTGTGAGTTGATGAATGTCTATATGTGAATAAAAGCCTAAATTCAATCTGTTCATCATATATAGTGATTGTGTCTCTTCAGAAAATTTTGGACTAAACCACACAATTCATATGGTTCATATTAGTTTTATGATCTATTTATGAACCGCATATCAGTTGGATAGCTGTCTATGAAGAGACAGAAATCACTCAGATTTCATAAAAAAGATCTCCATTTGTGTTCCGAAGATGAAAGTCTTATGGGTTTGAGGGTAGTTAATGACAGAATTTTCATTTTTGTGTGAACTATCCCTTTCAAACCTCATTTCAAACCTGTAAAACACAAAAGGAATGTACTGGTCACACTTTTCCATGCAATTCTATTGAATAAAAAAAGTTTTTTGTGGTGCTCTATTCCTTTAATATTTTGCGTAAATAACAGTAATGACCTTGTCATAGTATCGGAGCTGGTATTCCAGGATGTCACCATTGGGCCGGTCAGGCTGAGGCCAGGACAGCGTGATGGAGTCTTGAAATCTGCTCAACTGGTGCAGCATGGGAACCTCAGAAGGCACTGAGACACAAACATGTAATTATAAGAGTGACCACATGGTGGCTCATCACTTCATAATAGGCAGCCTACTTGTCTGAATGTTTTTTAGATATTCAATGCCTTTCTCATTATAAAGAGCATTTTAGAGTGATAATACACACGTGGATTCACAGGTAGGTCCAAATAAGCCATTTACATCATGCTTTGGTGCATGTTTGACGGTTAGTTAGACATTGCCAAAGCCTCATCCGTGTTAATGAGGTCATGAGTTAACCATTCTCCACTACCTCCCTGTTCTCAGCCCCCGACCCCCTTCGCCTCAACCAATGTCTCTGTCTGTTAATCAGTCATGTGGAAGCGCACGTATAGGTGACTCGAACCCATTCAATCAGCAGCACCCAAAGTTTAAATAAACTTATATGAACTGGTCTGCAGAAACCATCTGAGCTTGAATTACTACTAAAGATAGAAAAGGAAGAGAGAGACAGCGAGAGAGGGAAATCTGAATTCCACTGTTTGTTTCCAAAGTTTCTGTGGGCTGCCACATTGATTATCCTCCCTCCATTTTTCATCTCTTTCCGACTCTCTTGCTGCTTTCTTGATCATTATATGAGATGACAGCATATCGTGACCCAAAGCCACCTGGGTCCAAATAGCAGAAGATTAAATATTGTGAAGGGAAAAGAGTTTTAGATGGAAAGAGCTGACCGTGGGGAGAGGAAGCAGAAAGAGAGGGGTGGAGAACGTCTAGACATAGCGATGGGAGGAGACAGACGCCGTAAGACATAGATACACTGTGCAAACAGTTTGGTGCGCACGCATTCTGCGGATGGTCCCAGCATACATGCTCTTCATACCTGATTGGCTGGTGGTGAAGTTGATGCTGGCGAATTGAGGTGGAAAAGGGCTCAGTGCTGACACTTCATTTATTGCTTGAACCTGTAAAATCATAGACAGTTTATATTGCAGCTATACTCTTACATGCATATAAGCATTCACCCAAAAATTACAATTATCCCATAATTTACTCACCCTCAAACCATCCTAGGTGTATATGACATTCTTCTTTCAGACGAATACAATCAGAGTTATATTAAAAATTGTCCTGGCTCTTCCAAGCTTTATAATGGCAGCCCAAAAAAGTGCATCCATCCATTATAAAAGTGCTCTACACGGCTCCGGGGTTAATAAAGGCCTTCTGAAGCGAATCGATGTGTTTTTGTAAGAAAAATATCCATATTTAACACGTTATAAAGTAAAACATCTAGCTTCCAGCGGACCACTGTACTCAACACTCAAAAAAATTATTTTATGATGTGTTCATTTTATTTAAGCAATTCATCTTGATTTAACACCATTATATCAGGTTTCTGGTTCAAATGTAATTGCTTCATGTTATATTGACTTAAAACCGTTACTCTTTGACATAACTTGATGTTTTTATTTTGAAATAACATGTTTCAATCAAGTAACCCAATTAAAAGTGTGGAACACTTTTATAATGGATGGATGCACAAATTTTGGGCTGCCATTCACTGCCATTATAAAGCTTGGATTAGCCAGGATATTTTTTTAAATAACTCTGATTGTATTCGTCTGGAAGAACAATGTCATATACACCTAGGATGGCTTGAGGGTGAGTAAATCATGGGCTAATTTTCATTTTTGGGTGAACTATCCCTTTAAGGCATAATAATGAGCATTGTGTAGGGGAGAAAAGGGCTGTTATCACACTTTTTACTCCAGGTTTTATTTTTGTAGGCCAATTTCTTTATAGGAAATAAAATATACTTGAGTGATTGTGGTTATACTCTGTCTTTACAATTTCTGTATAGGAACATGTACTACCGTTCAAAAGTTTGGGGTTAGAATGAGTTTTAAATGTTTTTTGAAAGACGTTTCTTCTGCTCACCAAGGCTGCATTTATTTGATCAAAAATACAGTAAAAACAGTAATATTGTGAAATATTATTACAATTTAAATAGCTGTTTTCTATTTTAATATATTTGAAAATGTGATTTATTTCTGTGATTTTCAACATCATTACAGCAGTATTCAGTGTCACGAAATTAAGCTAATTCGCTTATTTGTTACATTTCTTCCTAATATCAATGTTGAAAACAGCTGTGCTGTTTGATGAATAGAAAGTTCAAAAGAACAGCATTTATTTGAAATAGAAATATTTTATAAATGTATTTACTGTCACTTTTGATCAACGTAATGCATCCTTGCTGAACAACAACAAAAAAACACTGACCACAAACTTTTGAATTGTATTGGCTATAAAAAACCAACAAACTAATAAACATGCCTGCTAATATTATAAAACCATTTATTTAAGAAACAATGATCAGTAGCAGGAAAGGTTGGCAGCCAATGACAAAGGACACCAGAAAAATGAAACACAAAACAGCAAAAATATAAACTATATGAAATATGAAATATCATAACAACAGTTTCCTCATGTGACAACTTGTCCCGGTCTTCCCTATATCATGCTCTCATTTAATCAGTATGTAAGTATGATGTTCACTATAAAATCCAACATTTGAGTTTCTGATTGAGTGCAAGTCAATCCAGAAAACATTCCTAAATTGTATTCCTGCTTGTCTGTACTGTATTTCCAGTATGAGACTCCTCAGAAGTGTAGGCTCTGGATCTATATGAACAAAGTGCTGTACGTAAGTACCTGTATGAGGTAGGTGACCCTAGTGAGCAGGTTTTTGAGGGTGACCCTTGTCTGTTTTAAGCCAGTTTGTGAAGGGGAAAAAGTGACAGTCTCTCCACACCAGGAGCACATGCTGGGTGGTGTGCTAGTGGCAGATGGGCAGATTCGGCACACCACTCCATACCACACTTCACTCCGACCCCCAATGTCTGTGGGAGGTCTCCAGCGCAACGACACCCCACCCTCTGAACTCTCATACTCCCATGATAGAGAAACCGGCGCTGACGGAGGGCCTGAGAAAGAAAACCTCCAGTTATTCACAAACACAGTTAGTGCTCACCAGCTGCTGAGCCATCTAATGATTACCCTCTATAAACCAGAACAGAATTTAAACTTGAGGGATTAGGTTAATATTTGGGTCGATGACAAATGACTGTGCACAAAAAAGAAAAATCTTTTTAATAAGATTAAAATTTTTTAAAATGTTTTTAGAAATGTACTTTGTATTCAGACTGGTTTCATATGATTTTGAAAAACTTTTACACTATTTTCAACAAAATTATTTTTGTATTTATCAAGTAAAAAGTAAAAACATATTTTGCTTAGAGCTTGAATAGATCAGTGTACAGATGTTAATCATTATCTTCAAACAAGATTTTAAAAGTGTTTTTCAAAGTAAAAATATTTTATTTATTTACAAATAAATTATCAATTAATAAATATCAAGTTCTGGGGTCACATGACATGACGTACAACTAATCTTGCTTCATAAAAATGTCAACAAAAAAAAAAAAAACAGTCACAAGGATCTGTGATACAATTTCCTGTTTTATGTTTTTTTTTCCCAGAATTTTTCTCCATGTTAGTCGCACCAAATGATTTGGCTTACCAGACAAAAGTTTTTCCAAAATTGACAAGTAGTGAACCGGTTTTGTGGATATACAGCTCTGGAAAAAATTAAGAGACCACTTAACATTGATGATCTCTTAATTTTTTCCAGAGCTGTATATATACCGATCAGGCATAACATTATGACCATGAAGTGAATAACACTGATTATCTCTTCATTACGGCACCTGTTAATGGGTGGGATATATTAGGCAGCAAGTGAACATTTTGTCCTCAAATTTGATGTGTTAGAAGCAGGAAAAATGGCCAAGTGTAAGGATTTGTGCGAGTTTGAAAAGGGCCAAATTGTGATGGCTAGATGACTGGGTCAGAGCATCTCCAAAACTGCAGCCCTTGTGGGATGTTCCCGGTATGCAGTGGTCAGTATCTATCAAAAGTGGTCCAAGGAAGAAACAGTGGTGAACCGGCCAAGGCTCATTGATGCACGTGTGGTCCGATCAAACAGACGAGCTACTGTAGCTCAAATTGCTCAAGAAGTTAATGCTGGTTCTGTTAGAAAGGTGTCAGAATACACAGTGCATCGCAGTTTGTTGTGTATGGGGCTGCATAGCCGCAGACCAGTCAGGGTGCCCATGCTGACCCCTGTCCACCGCCGAAAACACCAACAGTGGGCACATGAGCATCAGAACTGGACCACGGAGCAATGAAAGAAGGTGGCCTGGTCTTATGAATTATGTTTTCTTTTACATCCCGTGGATGGCCGGGTGCGTGTGCGTCGCTTACCTGGAGAACACGGCGCCAGGATGTACTATGGGAAGAAGGCAAGCCGGCGGAGGCAGTGTGATGCTTTGGGCAATGTTCTGCTTGGAAACCTTGGGTCCTGCTATCCATGTGGGTGTTACTTTTTCACACGTACAACCTACCTAAGCATTGTTGCAGACCATGTACACAACAGCGACTTGGGCTCCGAATTCCCCAGATCTAAATCCAATCGAGCGTCTGTGGGATGTGCTGAACAAACAAGTCCGATTCATGGAGGCCCCACCTCGCAACTTACAGGACTTAAAGGATCTGCTGCTAACATCTTGGTGCCAGATACCACAGCACACTTTCAGGGGTCTAGTGGAGTCCATGCCTCGACGGGTCAGGGCTGTTTTGGCAGCAAAAGGGGGAGCAACACAATATTAGGAAGGTGGTCATAATGTTATGCCTGATCGGTGTGTGTGTGTATATATATATATATATATATATATATATATATATATTTATTTATTATTAATTTTTCATTATTAAAGTCATTATTTTCCAAAAATGTAATTATTTTTTAAAGGCCTTTTGCTTCATTATAATATTAGGACAGATGTTTCACCCAGACATTTTTTAATTGGTGTATTTTATTGTATTATTGATTGAATAGATCCGGACATAATATTAGTGTCATGTTACTGACCTACACTCCCAGAAAAAAATGATATCCTTAGGGGTACAACAGCTTGCCAATCGGGCAGTACCCTGAAAAGGACATCTTTGAACCTTATTAACCCCTAAAAGGTTCATAGTAGTTATTTAAGGGTACACGTAGGTACAAATATGCACCTTTTGGGGGTAGATAAGGTACAAAGTTGTCCCTTTAAGGGTACAGCCGACAGGCTGTTTTTCACATTTTTCCTGACAGTGTATAAATGAGGATTGTCTATTCATTGTATTGTTCATTGTCTTATCTTCTTACATATAGTTGGTTGCTCTCTTACTTGTGCAGGCGGTGGTGTTGGCATCGGTGGGTGCGCGGTAGTAGCCACTCCGACACTCGCAAAGTTTAGACCCTTCTGAACTGGTTCTGCTGTTAGCTGGGCACTCTGTGCATGAAAATGAGCCGGCCACTGCTTTATAGGACCCGATTGAGCATGCTGTTGAAAAGAAAGAAATCATTACAATTACAGCACAAGATGCACTCAAACTGTTTGGAAAGTGTCCGATTCCTGCTTTGGAATTCTGTCAATTACACCAGGAACTGGATGCAGAGTGATCCAATTGGATGCAATGACTGGCAAATGAAATGTAAAATGTTGCAAAGAAAACTGGAAAATCTATTTGTTTCAAACACACTCAATTAGTGGGTGCAAATTTAATAAGCAAGGTTTATTGTTCTCACAGACACTTGATTTATTTAGTCAGATGTATAATTGTAATTAATTAAGTAATTAATTAAGAAAACAAAGAGCAAAAACATTGTTAGAGTGAAATCGCTTATAGCCCAATTGTTATTCTGACAGGATGTAATTTAAAGAGAAATCGCTTCTAGTTTTATAATATGCCACATGAAAAAACCCCAGATCTGAAGCTGTTTGAACCACATGCCACCCAAAACCAATGCTACAATCTAATTGGCTGTTAATAGTCCTTTGCTTCATTGGACTGTTGCAATTGATATTATATACTCGGCAGCTTTGAAACATGTCAACCTTTCATTGGTGGTCGACTGTGACCCAGCTTGAAGCTCAGCAATGACCTCTATCCTTTCAATTGTTTGGCCACAGAACAAACCACAACAAATGCAATGTGAGGCACATCAGGGAATCAATATGCTTGCATAATCCACAATGAAATATCCAAGTGCATCAGGCTTATCAAACAATACAATCGCTGAGTCACAAAGAGCTCATATTATGACACTTGTGACAGTTATGCTGTGAATTTGGTGAAGTGCTTTGTCATAGAAAACCTGTGACACTTAAATGCTTTATCATAATTACGCTTGAGTAAAGAGTTGCTGTTTCTTCCTTATCAGCCTTGAAGTCCTAACAAGTCCCCATGTGAATAGACAGGTCAGGCACTTCAGTGACAGAGAGAGAGAGAGAGAGAGAGAGGAAGAAAGAGATTTCAGTTTTCAGAAAGCTAAAAGGATTTTTATGTTCTCGCTTGTCTGTCAGATTTGATATTTGCTCCTAAACACTACTGTGAAAAGTGAGAAAGGACAAATGACAGATGGGCGTAGTGAAAGAAAAGAAAGAGAGCATTGTCCATCTATCTTTCATGTGGCTGGATTATATTATCCAATGTGTTCTCCTATAGCTGTGACAAAAGACAGGTTTTAGCTATAAACCTTCCTCACTCCTCAGACAATCTTCTACACCTTTCAGCATTCTCTCTCTCCTATTCACACTCCCCATTCACCCACTCATCAGCCAATCACAGGTTCTCATTTTCGTCTCTAGTGGCCACTATTTAGCCACAAGGTATCTAGTTTCTTCATAAAATAATTTAACACATCTATTGCCATTATTAACTGGCCTAGATTTCTTATTAATGAATGAGATATGGCATTGATTCGATACAGAAGTTTTTGATCTGCAGAAGACACAAAAGTTAAAATGCACGGTTGGCATTGGAGTAAAAATAATTGGTAACACTTTACAAGTTTTCATTTGTTAACAATTAACTACGTTAGTTAACAATGAACAACACTCAAATGTTGTATCTGTTAACATTAGCTAATGTACTGTGAACTAGCACAAACATAAAATATATTAACTAACATTAACAAAGGTTAATAAATGAATTGAAACTATAAGTTAGTTCATGTTAGATAATTCATATAATAATTTTTATCTCAGAGATGTGTCCTATCATGAACAATGATAAACCGGCTGTGACCTCGAGGAAAAGCCGCTGTATCCATTGTGCAGAATGAAGGGCTTAATTGTTTTCAAGAGGCTGAAATCACTGTGCTGGCAGTAAATGTTTGAAATATTTAATCATAATGTTGTTTACAGTATGTTATCCTTCTCCATCACATGACAAAGTGGGTGGCCTGGTTGCCCACTAACTCAGTAAGAACGCTGATTATTCTATCAGGCTTCATAGTCTTCTATCAAATTTCATCAGTCTTTATATATATATATATATATATATATAGTGAACTATTATTACAACAAAATAACCATTTTTTGTATTTTAATAAATTGCATTAACATGTTTTCATCATTTTTATATTTTCATTTATTTTAAATATTTTAAAACGTGATACATTTTAGAAATCTTTTGTAACATCCATCTATACACACACACACACACACACACACACACACACTCTGGGTTTTTTATGTTTTATGGGGGCATTACATTGACATAATTGTTTTTATACTCTATAAAACTGTATATTCTATCCTCTAACCCTAAACCTACCCATCACAGAAAACTGCAATTTTATTTTCTCAAAAAATATAATTTAGTATGATTTTTATAAACCGTTTTCCCCATAGGGACAAAAATGTCCCCACAAGGACAAGGATTTTTAGATATTGCCATCTTTGTGGGGATGTAGGGTACACACACACACACACACACACACACACACACACACACACACACACAGACAGTGTATATTGGTTTGAGCAGGTTTATGTGTGTGTTTGAGTAACCAAGAGATAATTAAGCTAAAGGCATTGGAGGGGGAAGGGTTGTTCAAGTTTAAATAGGGCACGCCTCAAACAAAAACAAAACTGAGATGAAAAATTAAATGAGCAAGCATGTTGTATTCAGAGAAGCAGTGAAAGAGACATTGAAAAAGATGCAGATGAAGGAAAACTGTAAAAGCAAATGGGCAGAGAGAGTGAGAGACCTCAGTGAAGTGTATAATTTGCCGTTGACATCGTACTTGGTATTTAGAACGCTGACCCAATTTCTCTCTCTCTCTCTCTTCCTCTCGTGGTTGCTCTCATTCTCTTTATTTGGCTTGCAGCATTCTGACTAAAGCACACAGATGCGCAAACACAAACACACATAAACATGTGAACACACAAACAACAAACACAGCGACTGACACACAACTTAAAAAACAGGACATAAAATGGTATTCACTTATTTAGTACACTGTCTCTCTCTCTTTCTGTCTCTGAGCTGAGCTACTCAAACCGTTATAGAAACCACCCTAGGAAATATATTTCTCTCTAATTAATCTCCATAATTATCCAATTTAATGTGAAATTATTTGCTTGTAATGCTCTGCTGGCTCCTGGCATTACACAATAAGCTTGTTTTCTCTTGATTAGATTGTTCAGCAAAATCTGAACTGGAGACTGAAAGCTCCTAGACGTCCTATCTGAGGCGGACGGTCGTTCGATAGCAGATGATTTGCAGTACAATAAAACCGAATCATGCTTGCACAGAAAAAAGTTAAACACAAATTGGCAACTCTTTTGGCAAGGCTTTTCTCTCTTCTGCATTCCCCTCAGAAAGCATTAAAACAAAACATATTCAACATGTGCACTGGAGCAGCCCATGGAAAATAGGCAATACACAGCTAAGGTTTATTCACTGACAAGTGCCTAACGTTATCCACTTTGTGTTCAGTGTAGAATGTGTTAGTGTTTATTGTAATAGTAGAAAATATAATGTATGTACCACAATCAGGAAGCTCTCTGCACATTATAAACAACTTGGGCCGGATTTACTAAACAAGGCAAATTAGAGTGAAAGTGTAATTCCATATAAGCGCAGATGGGAGGGGAAAGTTCTGTGCGTGATCTCCTGACGACACGTAAATTAAAGAACGCAGACACAGCCGGATCATTTGCATAATGACCAACGCAATCTACCAGGAGCAAGGCAAATTAGCGTCTGGTTTAAGGCATGTTTTTGTTTGGGCGGTAAATAATGGCGTAAACACCAGTAAAATGGCTAGCATAAACCTTAGTAAATCACCTTGCGTGATTCATTTAAATACTCTCCTCACATAAATTTTGCGTCTGAAAGGGAAACTCCTACAAATGCATATGCAATAAGGTCAGCCACAAAAATAACTGTCCACGCCTTTTCAGCGCTAATATTTCACTGCATGTCTTTAGTAAATCCTGACAGTAGTTTTTAACGCCAAAGGAAGGTTTGCATTGGTGCAAGCTGTTAGTAAATCTGGCCCCTAGTCTCGTGTAGCCAGACCTTCAGACTGACAGTAGATGGTCTGGACTCCAACACAGCTTTCATTGGCCAAGGACCGCCCAAGAGGCCGCCTGTAAAGCAAACAATCACAATTTGTTTTGTTCTGCGTCAAGTTTAGGGACGTGAAAATGTACAGTCAATGTCCCTATGATAACAGACCAGCATGTATCTATTAAATGATTAATTCAAGTATGTTGTGCAAGTTTACTGTAACAATGGTGCTACGAACATCACATACTTTTTAAAAAAATCCACTGTTTAGTTGATTGGACTGTGAAAGAATGACACACACAACTTCTGGAAATTCTGTAGAATTCAACCAATCAGATGGCGACTTCGAAACTCCCTAAGTGTTTCCCATTTTGTGTCTTATGCATCAGACGTTCAGCCAACAGTCCGTGGACTTGACGTCTAAGGCAGAGACTAGACTATAAACAGCCTAGTAGACACCAGTTACATTTTGGTTTCATCCTATTCATCCCAGAGAATCAGGCAAATTAAAAATGCCATTGTACACCCTAGTGACTGAAAGACAGGAATCAAGAGTGTGCCTTTATGCTATCTGAATGGCCTTAACAACTTGGAGGATATAAATCTTGCAGCAAATCAACATCACCCCTCCTTTCAGGGTTGCTGTTTAGTATATTAGTATGCCTGGTGAAAATGAGTCATTCTGCCTTCATAAACACCAGAAAATCTAACAAAAAGGTTAATTATACCCCAGAATCTGGAAGATTCTGTAAATGACATTTGATGTTAGGCACACATGGGATGAAAAGATGGACACTGAGCTGTCCACTATGCTAAAAAAGTTTTCATGTGTGGATGAGCAGGTGTAATTGTTTCATCTGCTCAGTCGTGCTTTATTGACTACAATCTTGAAGGACAAGTGAGGGCAAAGCACAAGAACAGTCATGTCTATGATGTCTATGGGGGCTTTGAGACTTGCTCTTCAAATCTGCTACTGTAAATCAATACATTTGTCCAGAAAATATTTAACTTAGAATTCACAATATATATACCATGTGTTGTTTTTTTAATGATTATTATTATTTATCCTCATTGGTAGATATTGGATATTTAATTACATGCCTATTTACTCTATTTTTTACATTTAGATGATCTTTTCTGCCACCTAATACTCACTTAAAGTTAATCTTTAAAAACACTAATTTAATAACACTATTTAAGGGATAGTTCACCCAACAATGAAAATTCTGTCATCATTTACTGTGCACCCTAATGTCGTTCCAAACCCGTAAGACTTTCGTTCATCTTCACACAAGTGAAGATCTTTTTGATGAAATCTGAGCTTTCTGTCAAAACGTTCATAAAGAGATCATAAAACTAATCCATATGAATTGAGCAGTTTAGTCCACATTTTCTGAAGAGACACAATCACTTTATATGATGAACAGATTAAATTTAAGCTTTTATTCACATATAAACAATAATCAACTCACACATCAGTTGTGGTAAACGGAAGCTCAAGCAAATTTGGACTAAACTGCTCAATTCATATGGATTAGTTTTATGATCTCTTTATGAACTTTTTGAAGCATCAAAGTGGTAGGTGCGTAGACTGAGGGTCAGAAAGCTCTCAGATTTCACCAAAAAGATCTTCACTTGTGTTCCGAAGATGAACGAAGGTCTTACGGGTTTGGAACAACATGAGAGTGAGTAATTAATGACAGAATTTTCATTTTTGGGTGAACTATCCCTTTAAATGTAATCCTTTTTTTTATATATATATTTAGGAAGATAAAATATCGTTATTTTTATTCTAAAGTAATTGATGTTGCTTAATTATTTTAATGAAAAGACAAAAAAAAAAAAACTAATTAAGTTTATTTTTTTGCAGTGCAGATGTCACTGTCATCTCTCACTGGTCATAAATTCAGATCTTAAATCATAATTCATGTTCTTGTTACTTCAGTTTCCAAGCCCTGACTGGAATACAAAGAGTGAGAAATTCAAATCAGTTTGCTGCTGAATGTAACAGTCAAATCAATATCTAAATGAAATTCTGGAACCCCTGCAATGACTCAAGAAAATACATCACAAATTTCTGCTATCTCAGTCCTCTAGTCCTCGTGTCCACTACCATGTCCTTCCCCCTCCTCTTCCCTGTGGTTTCTGTCACTTGTTCAGCTGAATGGCCATTACATCACCGTGACCTAAATGTGTCACATCCCTCTCTTATCCCCACTCTCTCTCCATCTCCCCACCACTCTACTTTCGTCTTCAAGATATCTCAAAACTTCTTGTCTGATTTACTTGCATCGCCCTCAGAAATTAACCCCTTTCAGTGAATGTAGTGCTTTCAGCTCCACTTTCTTCCACTTCTACTGCATCTTTCTCTTCCTCGCTGACCTCAATCCCTCCATTGCTCATATAGACAGAATGGAAAAACTGATAAATGATGATAAAGATGAGTTAGTCTTTAATACTCTCTCTATTGGCTTCTCTTCCATCAGCTTATCAACTTACAATCAAGACAATACTGGACAAAAAAGACAATACTGAAAATAAAAATGTTGCTGACAAAAGTTAAAAGAAAAATACAGATATACACACACAGGTACTGGCCACCACAATATTGTGGTTTCAGGTACAATGTAAACACAACCTGACCCACAAATACATTTATTGTTTGTATATAAAGCTAATTATAATACTGCAGACCAACTACCAGGGACATCCATTTTTAATAAATCAATAAATTATATCCCCACAATTTGTTCATATTCATATGGTTCACATATAAATCAAAAGTTTAAGGTTGGTAAGATAAAAAAATAAAAAAATAAATCTTATGCTCACCAAGGCTGCATTTATTTGATTAAAAATACAGTTAAAACAGTAATATTATTACAATTTAAAATAATTGTTTTCTATTTTCATATATTTGAAAATGTAATTTATTTCTGTGATGAAAAAGTAGAATTTTCAGCATCATTACTCCATTCTTCAGTGTCACATGATCCTTCGCAAATCATTCTAATGTGCTGATTTAAAGCTCACGAAACATTATCATCAAAATGTTGAAAACATTGATGCTGCTTAATATGCTCGTGGAGGATATTTTTTCAGGATTCTTTGATGAATAACATGTTTAAAAGAATTGATTAGGACATTTATTTTATTTGAAAATAGATTTGTAACAATGTAAAATATTTACTGTCACTTTTGATCAGTTATTATTTAGTCAAGTATTAATTCAGGTATTGAATTTTCACTTTCCAAAAATGTCCCTAAAAGAAACCTTTTTGTAGTTTACACTTAAAGAATCATTTAACTTTTTTTTCCAAATGAGGACACCCCCTCGTTAGCTAACTTGTGAAGGCAAATTTGTAACTCAGAATCACAAAACACAGCGCATGCAATGCAGTGTTTGTCTTTTGTGTCTTTGATTAGATCTATGTTTATGGGCACCTTCCCATTTGCCTGAAAACAATGTGTGTAATTTTCTGTCCATCAAATTATATGCATAATTACTATGACAGAAAACCTGCAGAGTTCTGATTCAGTGATAACTGACACAACAATGATGCACACACAATGAAATGATAAGGTGTGCGAAAGGGGGCTGGTGGTTAGAAGTATTTGGACACTTTCTGGTTGTCAAACGTTAGTGGTAAATATACTCATAGTAAATATGATAAGCTATACCTGTGAAAACTCTGATAGAACACCAGTGTGGACTTGAGAGGAACTGACTTCATCCACTAAAAATCAAATTGACACCAGTTAGTTAAAAGTAATTTTAGAAATTGCTAAAATAAAAGTGAAGCTAGTTCATCATTGTTTCCAAATGCCATGTGGTTTGATATTTTTTACTGTAACTAATAGACATGTTTAAGTGTGACTTAAATGTCCAAATACATTTTCAGGTCACTGTATGCAGAGTTCCTTGGGCAATGTAAAAAATACATCCAGCTGGGTAATACTTTTGTTCATGTCAGTGTAGTGTACAGAAACCATGTGACTACATTAGCAGTGCTTTGTTCATTCAACGAATCAGTGTTTTTGAAAGAATCTTTTTACGTGAACAAATTGTTTTTGTTCAGTTCCATTCACTGATTTTAGGGTCATCATCCACAGCAGATTCCAAGTGAACAAAGACTTAGGATGTCCTCAATTTATTGCACCGGTTCCACCTTTTTTGAGCATTCGCAATTTGTTGTCATTTGTTGGGGAACCGCTTAAAGAAAAAATGCTTAAAGACTCTTTCTAGAGTCTCTTAGTAGAGTGAAAGTGATGTGACGTGTAGCCAAGCATGGCAGAAGTACCGTCCCCGTGTTTACAAAGCGCACGTGCGAAGACTAATACTCGCGTGTTTACTTTACCACGCGAGTGCCTTGGAATATTTTGTCTACAAAATCTGAACAAATCTTTTTGGTGAATAGATTGAAAGGATTCGAGTCATTGAGATGAATCAAAATCTCCTCCACTATATGTTGTACTGACTCATTTAAACACGTAGAGCCTATATGACTGGACTTATATCCCGTCACTGACTGAATCAGTGAACAAATCTTTTTGCAAAATTGATTTAAAAAGATTTGAGTTACTGAGATGAATCAAAATCTACATTATTAGACTACATATTGTGACTCACCTAAACAGGCCGAGCCATTATGATTAGGCTTATAATCTATCACTGAATAAATCATTGAACAAATCTGGGCAAATCTTTTTTTGTGAAGGAATTCAAAAGATTTGAGTCACTGAGATGAATCAAAATCTCCACTATTAGATCACATATTCTGACTCAACCTAAACAGGCAGAGCCATTATGTTTAGGTTCATATCCCATCACATTGAATCATTAAACAAATCTAAACAAATCTTTTTGGCAAATGGATTCAAAAGATTTAAGTCACTGAGATTAATCAAAATCTCCACCTTTAGAATACATGTTTTGTTGACTCACCTAAACAGGCTGAGCCATTATGATTGGGCTCATATCCCGCATCACACGTACATCCTCCAACAGGCACCAGCCATTCGCCTTCTGTGTTACAGTGCATTCTTGGTGCTGTCCCACTCTGTGATTGGCTGTGGGGTACACAAGTCCCAGTCACCGGAACTAGAGATGTTGGCTCCGCCCCAGAGGGTGTGGCTGGGTAGAAGGCCAGGAAACGACTGCTTGCTGGACAGCGACGATAAAATATGGAAACACCCATGAGTGATACGCATGCTCCACTGTCTACTATTGCTAACACAAACCTAAAAAAGAGAGAAAAAAAGAGAAAAAGTGATGAAAAGAGACAGACGACAAGCTTAGCAGCCAGAAAAACATCCAATGAGACCAGGCAGACTAATAACTGTTGTTTGTTTTCATATTCAAACCATATCATGGCAAATATTAACACTGTGGCTGATATTTACTCAGCAGAATTGCCTGATCCTGAGTGACCACATTCAGAGGGATCCTCATTTCATCTGCACACAGTGACCATCCTTCGTCAAGGGTTTTAGGGAGATGGGGGAAAGGCAAAAAGGTCATCGTACCCTTTGCGTGTGAGAGGAGCAAAGCTGCGGGTTTTGACGTTGATGCGTCGTGCGTTTTCAGATTTGTACTGGTGGGGTAGACTTGGCTCCACACGGCTGAAACTCTTGTCTGCTGCGATGGTGTCGATCTTCATCCAGCCCTCTCTCGTCTCTCCACTGGAAGGCTGGAACAGTGTAGGAGAGAGAGCTATCAAACTAATTATTAATATGTCAGTCATGTTTACAGGGATAGTTGACCAAAATTAAAATTCTGTCATTATTTAATCACTCTCATGTCGTTTCAAACTCATATGCTGTGATTTTTTCCCCACCGAACATAAAAAGACATTTTGAAGGATGTGCACACCCCTCTAGTCCCTAAAGGGTTAGTTCACCCAAAAATGAAAATTCTGTCATTACTCACCCTCATGTCGTTCCAAACCCGTAAGACTTTATTTCGCCTTCAGAACACAAATGAAGATTTTTTTGATGAAATCTCAGGGCTTTCTACGCAACAAACTTTAACGCTTCAAAAAGTTCATAAAGAGATCGTAAAACTAATCCATATGAATTGAGCAGTTCAGTCCACATTTTCTGAAGAGACTCAATTGCTTTATATGATGAACAGATTGAATTTAGGCTTTTATTCACATATAAACATTGATCAGCGAAAGAAAATTCTACAAACAATACCCCATAATGACAACGTGATAGAAGTTTGTTTGAAATCTTTCCAAATTTATTGAAAAAAAAAGTATTCACAGCCTTTGCCGTGACACTCAAAATTGAGCTCATGTGCATCCTTTTTCCACTGATCATTCTTGAGATGTGTCTACAACTTGATTGGAGTGCACCTGTGGTAAATTCAGTTGATTGGACTGAATAATTTGGAAAGGCACACACCTGTCTTTATAAGGTCCCACAGTTAACAGTGCATGTCAGAGCACAAACCAAGCCATGAAATCCAAGGAATTGTCTGTAGACCTCAGAGACAGGATTGGCACAGATCTGGGGAAGGGTACAGAAAAAATTCTGCAGCATTGAAGGTCCCAATGAGCACAGTGGCCTCCATCATCCGTAAATTGAAGAAGTTTGGAACCACCAAGACTCTTTGTAGAGCTGGCCGCCCGGCTAAACTGAGTGCTTGGGGGAGAAGGGCCTTAGTCAGGGATGTGACCAAGAACCCGACAGTCACTCTGACAGAGCTCCAGCATTTCTCTGTGGAGAGAGGAGAAACTTCCAGAAGAACAACTATCTCTGCAGCACTCCACCAATCAGGCCTATATGGTAGAGTGGCCAGACGGAAGCCTCTCCTCAGTAAAAGGCACATGACAGCCCGCCTGGAGTTTGCCAAAAGGCACCTGAAGGACTCTCAGACCATGAGAAACAAAATTCTCTGGTCTGATGGAACAAAGATTGAACTCTTTGGCCTGAATGGCAAGCATCATGTCTGGAGGAAACCAGGCACCGCTCATCACCTGGCCAATACCATCCCTACAGTGAAGCATGGTGGTGGCAGCATCATGCTGTGGAGATGTTTTTCAGCGGCAGGAACTGGGAGACTAGTCAGGATCGAGGGAAAGATGAATGCAGCAATGTACAGAGACATCCTTGATGAAAACCTGCTCCAGAGCGCTCTGGACCTCAGACTGGGGCGAAGCTTCATCTTCCAACAGGACAACGACCCTAAGCACACAGCCAATATAACAAAGGAGTGGCTATGAGACAACTCTGTGAATGTCCTTGAGTGGCCCAGCCAGAGCCCAGACTTGAACCTGATTGAACATCTCAGAGAGATCTGAAAATGGCTGTGCACTGATGCTCCCCATCCAACCTGATGGAGTTTGAGAGGTCCTGCAAAGAAGAATGGGAGAAACTGCCCAAAAATAAGTGTACCAAGCTTGTAGCATCATACTCAAAAAGACTTGAGGCTGTAATTGGTGCTTCAACAAAGTATTGAGCAAAGGCTGTGAATACTTATGTACATGTAATTGTTTTCGTTTTTTATTTTTAATACATTTGCAAAGATTTCAAACAAACTTCTTTCACGTTGTCATTATGGGGTATTGTTTGTAGAATTTTGAGGAAAATAATAAATGTAATCAATTTTGGAATAAGGCTGTAACATAACAAAATGTGGAAAAAAGTGAAGTACTTTCCGGATGCACTGTATATAGTATATGTACTATATAGCAATCATATATTGTATATTAAAGGTGTTATTTATGGGGGGATGCACTTTTTATCAAGGCCAGTTTTGTCCTCAATAATTTTTGAAATACGGAGGAAAGTATTTAATACAGATGTAGCAGCTCCAATTGTTGAACAGAGTTTTTCATTGTTAGTGTGTGTTATAATGTCCAGTGTCGATCCGGCACTGGAATTTGTTATTTTTAAATGTCTTGCTGAGTGTTTATTGCAACTGTTAACAGTGGTGGAAGCCAACAGTGCAATCTTAGACACACATGCCAATCTATTGCTTTCCCGCAGCTGCCGTGGCCTGCTATCCATTATAGTGAAATCTTTAAACAAAATGCCATCATATGTGTCCCTGAAACCTGGAAACCACAGAATAAATAGCAGTATATGGGTTTGGAGCAACATGAGGGTGACTAAATAATGAACCGTTTTGAAATGAACTATTACTTCAAGGAGCTATTTTTAGTGTGACAGCATTGCATTTAAATGATTAACCACAAGAAGGCAAAAAAGAAGAGATGACAAGAGCTTTATGTAACTGAGATGTTGTGAGACCAGAAAAACTAGAAAAAAAAAGTATTTTATTTACACAACAATGGACCACATTACATTTCCCAAAGGAATAACTACAGCTTTTATTTACTGTTTTGAGCATTATCTTCTCCCCTGAGGAGTAATAAGCCACACATATTGCTGAGACTCCACAAAATAAAAATATTATAAATAAACCACACTATGTGTTTTCTTCTAACAAACATGACCTGGTAATTGCACTTGTAGAAGTTATATATCTCTTGAAACCACCCTGCCAAGAAATGTCTGAAGATATATTGTCAAAAGATTTTGATATACACATTGCTAATTGAACAATGTAAAAAAAACCCACCAAATTAGCATTTGATTTTACTTAAGCAAGATACACTTTAATATTTTACATTAATATATTTTTCATTGGAAGCCTGCAGGCATATGTCAGAGGTATTATGTAGTTTTTTATGTAGTCTTCTGAGTGATTCATCTGGGCAAGTGTAGTTCATACAATATACAGTCATTCAAAGAGCACAAGGGTCTTATTTTCTTTGAGAATCCTCAGGCTCCATCATAACAAATGTTCCAAGTACATCTTAGTCAGTCAAACAAAACAGAATGGTACAAGACTGAATGCTGCCAAAATCCTTCATATGATGTCTGTGTGTGGGTGTAGGACAAGGTATCCAACAAACTGGCATTTGATAACAGGCTAACACACTCATGTTAGTTTTATAATGCTATACTGTCCTGCATAAAGGAGATAATCAGAAAGTAAGACTTAAGCTGTGCTACAGACATGACCTCAAGATATCTCCTAGCCATAAAATTAAATTGTAATAATATATCATGGTTTCTGAAACACCCAATGGTGCAACTTCACATCATCAGTGATATGAACAGTGATTTTACAACATGAATTAACTTTGTGTTAGTATGTCATTAAACTGTGAGTATAATGTCATTGACCCATGTGCCATTGAGCTTAGAACTAATTTTTCAATCCTTCTTTAATCTCATTAAACTTGCTGGTTCGGGCCTTGAAAGTGAGTTAATCCCTCGCCACTCACCTCAGCTGCCCAGGTTCTCTCCAGCTCTCTCTGGGAGTCAGCCTGTTTGTAGTACAGTGTCAGTGTCTCCCTGCATGTCGGGGAGGGTGAGCGTAGACTGGCACAGTCACGAACCGAGAAACGCAGTGTCACAAAGATCCGTGGAGCTGACTGACGGTACAGGAAGGGTGTGGCCAACCAGTTGTCTTGGAGACGAGGGTTCTGATTGACATTGCAGACTTCAAAGGTACGCATGAGTCTCCCCTTGTCATCTAACACGCTCACCTCATCCCACTGAGAGAAGGAACAATATTAATATTAATAAAAATGAGCCTGAGGCATGAATACTACACAACCACAACATTTTCAATCACTTGTAAATATATAATGGGGTCCAGACGTCTGGGATCCCTTTTGAATTTTTTTAATGACATTTTTATTATGTTTTTCAGGTTTAAATTAAATTTTGTGTTAAATTACAATGTGGACTCTTATACTCATGGAGGCTGCATTTATGTAATCAAAAATGCAGTAAAAACAGTAATATTGGGAATTAATATTTTTCTATTTTAATAACTTAAAATGTAATTTATTTCTGTGATGACAAAGCATGTTCAGCATCATTATTCCAGTCTTAAATTTATTTAATACATTTTTTCAATTTCAATTCTTTAATTGAACTTTCTATTCATCAAAGAATCCTAAAAAAAAGTATCACCATTTCCACAAAAATATTAAGCAGCCCAACATTGATAATAATAGGAAATGTTTCTTGAGCAGCAAATCATCATATTAGAATGATGTCAGAAGGATTATGTGACTCTGAATACTGGAGTAATGATGCTGAAAATTCGTAGTTGTTTTATTGTATTTTTGATTAAAGAAATGCAGCCTTGGTTAACTTAAGAGACTTCTTTCAAAAACATTAAACAAATGATAATGTTTCCAAATAGATCAGATCAGACAGACAGACATATATATATATATATATATTTCAATATGGACTATATATTTCAGATTTTTGGACCTCACTGTACTTAAAAAAAATGTAAATAGCAAAGAATATAAAAAATACAATGTTAGGAGAACTATTGTATGTATATGGGACTCGGAGATAATAAATCTACAGATATGTGAAAAAAAGAACCCTTTTTTGGTAAAATGACACAGATTATATCAGAAAAATGCCCTGCCCTTTCCTGCTTCTTGAGGTGATTTAAGCCGAAAATCCCAGGCAAATACACAATACAGAAATCACAGACACACACACCCTCACTGACTCACAAAAAGGCGGCGAACAACTGCCACGCTGAGAAAGAGCGAGACAGAGGATGAAGAAAATAAATCAAATAGACAGAATGACTAAGAGGAGACGGAGAGAAACATAGCATCAAAAAACTTAACATGAAAGGGCTGCTGGAGGAATGAAAACATTCGTTTAGGGAACTAAAAAGGGAACGAAAGAAAGAAATGGGCTTGAACAGGAAGAAAAAAGATGGGGTGGACAGCTTGAGAGTATGAGAAGATGAGCGGAGGAGAGGGGGGGAAATTCCAAAAAGCACAGATGGATAGATTAATAAAGATATGTATGCAGACCAAGTGACAGACAGAAAGAGAGACAGAGAAACAGAGGTCTGGCAAGAGAAACTGGGACAGGAAGTAGAAGACTGAGTTCAGTTCTTCACAGTAGGTCAGAGTCTCTGCGCTGCCCAGGGCCACAGAGATATCATGGTCGAGATGACAGCAAATACACACAGAGGAGGATGAAGGAATTGAGGGAAGGAAGGTTAAATATGCTTCATCTCCTGTGTTTTCAGAAAGGCAGGGTTAAAACAAGAAATACAAACTCAGGCCCACCAAAATAAACCACATAAAAGAAGAGGGCATCAATACGTTTCACACGCACACAAACGATCACCTCAGAATATTCTAAAGTGTGATCCGTCTGTTTCAGATTCATATAAATTGCTGTTTCTAATCTAATGCATGAATCTTACCCCTGTGTCAGGATAAGTTGTCCAGCCTAGCTCAGCGGTGGACTCCGTAGTGTCCAGCAGCATGACTGAGAGAGACAAGAAATTGAAATCAAAATTGACAATTCTTATTTCTTTTTTTATGGAATATTGCAATTCCGATAGACAAAACCAAGTCCCGTCCTACATTTTTTTCTTGTTTGAGAAGCCTTTTCACTTTCGTGCCGTTTCGTGCCAAGAAAATATATGGCAATAGTATGTCCTTTTAGTATGGCAATAAAGGTCACACAAAATGATATTCAAACTCACATTAAACCCTTTTTTTAACATTAAATCAGAACCTGAGACAAGATTTATATATACAGTTGAAAGAAAAAGTCCTGCAAATTCTTCAGTTTTCCAGCATCTTTAGCATATTTGAACCCTCTCCAGCAGTGACTTTCTGATTTTGAGATCCATCTTTTCAGACTGAGGACAATTGAGGGACTCAAACACAACTATTAAAAAAGGTTCAAACATTCACTGATGCTCCAGAAGGAAACACGACGCATTAAGAGCCGGGAGGTGAAAACTTTTGAACAGGATAAAGATGTACACATTTTTCTTATTCTTATAAAATATAAAAAAAAAAAAATTTAGTACTGCCCTTCGGAAGCAACAAAAGATACTTACATGTTTCCCTGAAGACAAATTAAGTACAATTTACCTTGATCTTTAAATTCAATAAGTTTTCACCCCCCAGCTCTTAGTGCATCGTGTTTCCTTCTGGAGCATCAGTGAATGTTTGAACCTTTTTTTAATAATTGTGTTGAGTGTAAAAGGTCTGCAAAATTTTAAAGATCAAAGTTCATGACAAATAAAGTTACGGTCTCCTAAAAGAAAGATTTGATTCTGAACTGCTGAAACGAGTCTTTCTTCCTGTTACATACCTATGTAGCAAAACAAAATTTGCATTATGCCATTCTATGGTCTTCATTGACTGCCTGTGAACAACGCCTAATTTGAGCTGCCCTCAAACACTGTAGTTGTAGCTGAGGCTTGGAAGAGTTTGGTTTGTGTTGTCGACATGTCAAGAAGGCGCTTTTTTCAGCGCTGCGAATCCACTTTACATGCACTTCCAATGGATGAGAACTCACGCTGGAATTGATAGGGAAAAACTGAGCCATCGTTTGCATCACTGTGTATCAACCGCTGAAAACCTCAGTAGCTGAAATTTAGATAAGGTAATAGGCGTTTTGTTTTCGACATGCACTGTAAGCTGTCGGCCAATCACAACAGACTGGGCCATCTGACCAATCAGAGCAAAGTAAGCTGGTGGCAAGGAGGGGTTTAGAGAGACCAAATCTTCAAACGAACCGTTTTCTAACTATTTGGACCTGTTTACTCCTGGTCACTTCATGCATTTTTACTGATCAGGCAGCTATCTGATTTATCAAAACAATTTAATTTACTCTTGGTCACATAAATGTATCTCCACAAAACGGATATAAATCCGATTTTCAATTCCTGTGCTATATGCAGATTTAATGGAGTTCACGTCACACACTCAAAAAAACAAGCTGTTGAACCAACTTAATTAAATTAAGGAAAACTTTTCCACGAAATTGAGTTACGTTTTTCCAATCAAATCTAATTGGTTAAAATGATTTGTTGTAATCTTGTTGTATGAACTTAAATTCATTTAGACAAGACTACTAAAAAAATCATGTCATTCCAGCTAGATTAAGTAGGATAAATAGGGGTAGAACTGATGACCATATTTAGACTGTGGGAATTGTGTGTCAAATGAATTTATTTTCTTTATTTCTATAAAAACTAATAGTCAACACAACACTTGTTCACATGCTAAGTGTAACATTTGTAACATGCAAGTAATGATCAAGTAAAACATTTCTCATCACTGGCATTAGCACGTTACAGCTCATTGAGAACAGCATAGCCTAACCACAAGGTCTACACTTCACGATAATGGTAACCTCAAAAATCATTACAACACAACTCAACTTTTAAATGTCAAATATAACTGTCAAATATAACATCACACTTTAACAGGTCATTCCCTTTACTAAAAAACACATTAAACAGCACTTAATTTCAACATTTACTCTCCTGATCCATCCTTATGCAAAGCCTGCTGGGAACTAGAAATACAGTTCAGTGCAACATACATGATTCATGTAGTCCCAACACAAATGGTTTAGGTTAACTTAACATTTTACAAATGTTATTTCATTTAACATAATAAAATTGAGTAAAATGGCAATTAAGTAAAAAACTAAAGATTTGTGTTGTTTCAGCTTATTTTATTTAAATAAACTGAGCAAACAGCTAGAATAATTATTTTGAGTGCATAAAACAACAGATATAAGATGCATTTCATCAGCTAATTTCAAAATCAAAGACCGCAATAGGAGAGAGCGCGGCAACAGCACTGGTAAGATAATTTAGTTTCTTTACTTTTAATGAAGATGATTGTGTGTTGAGCATCTGCATCTTGCTTTCGGTTTTATTTGCGATAGTTTGTGCGTTGGCTTGATGAAGAGATACTCATCTGTTCATCTGTGGCGATGCGTGTGACAGTAGCGCTGTCATATCTGGCTATAACATGTCATATAGCCTATAACAGGTTCTCACATGTTTATTTTTTAGCATTTTTGGAATTTTTTAAAAATAAAATCAAATAAAAAAAAATTTGGAGTAAAATTTACATATGTTCAACAACCAGATGCATTTAGACTGGTTCAGTTTTGACTGGAATACAGCCCAGAACACCTTCTGAAAAGGTTTGAGTGATCGGATTTAAATCCGTCTTGAATGCGTTTCGGAGGACATTTACACCTGGTCTTTTCACGATCTGATAGCTTCTGATCAGATCAGAGAAAACGCATGAAGTGACCAGGTGTAAACAGGCCCTTTGAGAAATTAGGTGATGTATATAATGAGAAAATCTATTTTAGGAGACCTCTAAAACAAAATTAGAAACCTTTAATATAGCATAATAGTGGTACTTTAAATAAAAAAGAGGCATTTTACCAGCGGTCTCAGACTTTGCTTTGTGTCTGCAGGAAAATACAAGACCGTCACCAAGAATGCATTGCTAAAATGTGCATGACACTGGAATGCGTCTGTCAACATGAAAATTGAGCCACAGGCAAAACTTATGTCAAAATTCGTAATACAACAAAGGTTGATATGACAGGAATTGGGCATCTAAGCTGTCCTTTTCCATCATCTCATGCTTGCCCTGACATTCATCTAATGAACTATTTATCACCGACAGAGAGAGAGAGAAAAAAGGAATAAAAGAAGCAAGTGAATTCTTATCTGGAATCAATCGTATGGTTTACAAATGAATTATTTCTGAAATGTTTCATGTTTATTTAATACCACATATTTTTCCAGATGAGGGGTGGCTGAGCTCTGGCTCCTCTGGAGCAGCGTGTAATGGGCCAAACCGTCGTGTAAAGAACCTAAAGTCTCTTAAATTGAACAAACCAAACTGAGCAAACACAAAACAAGCGGAGTCATATAAAACACATTCACAGAAGGCCTAAACCTCACACAAACACACACACAGCTGGCACATATACTGAGGATAAGAGTGTTTTTAATTCAGCCTCCCCCCTCCCTCCTCTATCTGCCCTTAAAACCACGAAACTGATATTATTCAGTGGCTTACACTTAATCCACCCCTCCATCTCTCTCTCTCTATCTCTCTCTCTCTCTTGTGCATAAACAGATTTTTTTTAGATTATGTTCACAGATGGGGACCCCACAAATCTCTCTGCCAATCTATCACTTCCCTCTTGTCTGTCTCTCTCTATTTGGTTTTTATCCATCGCTTCTCTTCCTCCTGAAGACAGTGATGCCTTGGGGTGTGCAGGGCTGGGATTTGGGAGAGCTTTATAGGCTTTTTTCTTTAGTACACAGTGAACATGAAAAGAGGGCACTTCTATAACAGTGTGTTTGGAAATATTGTGCTTTTAAAGAATTATGTATTCCTTAGTATTAAACATTAGCACTGGGACAGTGTGAAACGGAAGTTGCGATAGTCTTATCTACCCTACTGTGGAGTATATCTGTGAAATTTTTTTAAAAAATAATGATGTGCACGGATAAATCATTTAGAATAAATATTGCAATATTCCATTAAAAAAACAAGAATCGTCAATTTGGATTTTTATGTTGACTAAAAGGATTTATGTTAATAAACTATGCAAATTACTTTGGGTACTTCTGCTTTTTGTAAGGTAAAAAAAAGAATATATTTTTCAATATTTTTCCTGAATGCAATCTTCATGCTGACGCGGCATGTTTATAGTTTTAGTGACTCTTGACCACTTAGCAGATAAGTAGCAGTCAGTATGTTGCTCTCAGGCATTTCATGCATCCTTTCAAACACATTTAATGAATGTTGCAGAACAATTTAATTATTTTAACTGACTAAGTTTGGTGTTTGTAATTAGCCAGTCGATTAGTGTCAAGTAAGAGGATACCCACAATGAAACTTAGTGTAACAACTGACATGACAATGTTCATAAAGATTTTTAATCAGTGACAGCAGAGGAAAAAAACAATGCTAAATGAAGATAATGAAATGTAACTCTCTGTATAATTGTGCATAGTTAGGATAGCAAAATAAACTTAACCTTTAAAAGGGAGGAAAAATGCTTCATATAGGGTAAACGTACCTATTAAGCTCAAGTACCCATTAAGCACCCTACTATCTTTGAGCTCAGATTATAAAAAGAAAAAAATTAATTATCATCCAACTTGATGTCTTAACCAATTGATGTGCTTGCTACTATATACCTCCTGAAATTTCAAGCTAATCAGACCATTGCACACTGAGATATGGGTATTCATGTGTTCACACTGTCTGGTGGCCATTTTGAAAGCTGTCTAAAAACTTTCACCAGAAGAGGAGCCCCTAAAATGTGCATTTTTTAGATGTTTAAGCCTTTATTTTGGATAAGTATAACTTCTTATTGCAAAATTAAGAGATTAATGTTTAGACTTTTGCATATTATAACCTGGAACCTGAATGTGGGAAATAATTACAGTTAGATCCAAAAGATAGTTTTAGCAACATAGCGCAGGTGCCACAGAACATAGTTCGCTTACTAGCTGTATAAGACTGTGTGCTACACTAATATATTACTTCACCGGCATTACTGGCTTGTACTTTTAAATCCATTATATTATAAATTCACAGTTTATTGATGTTCTGTGGTTTTACACTGCTGTAATTTTTAAAGACTTCATATTATTGTAAGGTGAGCTTAAAGGGTGCACTACTATGAAAATCACAGCTTTAGTGTGATATAAATAAGAAAAAGTATAATTCCATAGATATTTTCAATAATAGCGGTCCATATTAAAATATGTATGAACTTAATACATGACCTAGATTATTTATTTAGCAAAATTGTCCTTTTAAATTTAATTTAATAATATTTATTAATAAAAAAAATGTTTGCTGTTCCAATTAAGCTCAGTGTGCTCCCTTTAAGCTCCTCCACATTGAAAGTCTATGTAAATACTTCATGAACAGACTTTAAATATTAACTGATGGTTGTCACTTCAAGTTAATCTTTATAAAATTATTCTTTAAAAATTTGGTTTAAAATAAACAAGAATTTAAACAAAAAAAAAAACATGTTGTGAGCTTAATGGGAACAGGGGTGTGCTTAAAGGGTACAAACATATACCTATTTAGCACAGCCAGACTTTTTGCATTTAATGATGTACATCTTAATTGAAATGCCTTTGACATTTAAAATCAAATTAAATATTATTGTGTGAGAGATTAATCTTTTACTTTAACATAACTTCTTGTACTGAAACCAATACCCTGTGCACTAAAATGTCTCAATGTAGACTTTGGTGAGCTTAATAGGTACGTTTACCCTACTGTTTTAAATTTGGGGTCAGTAAGATTTTTTCAAAAGAAAAAACAAATATTAATTTTTTTTTTTTTAATATTGATAAGAAATGTTTTCTGGGCACCAAATCAAGAATGATTTCTGAAGGATCATGTGACACTGAAGACTGGAGTAATGATGCTGAAAATTCTGTTAATAAAACATATTAACATATACTGTATTTCACAATTTTATTTTTACTGAATTTTTTATCAAATAAATGTAGCCTTGGTGAGCAGAGACTCCTATTAAAACATCCTACCAAACTTATGAATGGTACTTTACTGTTGACATCAAAAGGGTATATAACACACACAGTTTCTGCCAGTCTCATGTTAATCTTGAGTACCTATAGAGTAGTATTGCATCCTTCATATCTCCGAAGAGTCTTTAGTTTTATCAGTTTTATAAAAGACAGATACGCTGTACCGATTTTTTTAGAAAACAGCCGAACTCGTGGAGGCGTGAGGCTAAAGAGTCACAAGCGCGCGCGCACACACACACACACGTTCATGGCATTATCCCAGGATATCTTTCGTTTCACTATACGTTCGTGTCGTTTACATTATATGCACCGCCTGCGGTTTCGACTCATGACCAGGAACAAGCAAACACACTTGCAGAACTCTGTTGCTGCTCCGGAAAAACAAACTGCATTTACTGTTTAACGCTGGGTTATTTGGGAAGCTGAACAAGGTTATCTTTCCCTCACAACCAAAAACACACTTCTTTAGTGCCGCTGTTGATTTCGTGGTCTAAAAACAAAATGACAGCGCTGCCGACGGCTCCCGTAACCCGGACTAAGTTTGTTGATGGAAGTGCTCTTGCTCTCGCTCTGGTTGATGTGCGCATGTGCTAATCCGGGAGAAGTGTCCATCCAAGGAATTCTGCCCTTTATGACGTCATACACTCACACGTCATACTCGAAAAAACTTTTCAAAACTTGTTCGAATCCTGAAGGAGTGTATCTGGCACAGAAACACTCCGTCCTACATCCAACTTGTTTTTTCTTTAATTTTGGCCAATTTTAGCATGAGAATCCAACTCTTTAACAGTGTAAATAAGTCAGAATGCATGAAATAGCACCCCCCCTTTAAATTCATCTGTATCTGGTAATATGGCTTCTACTAATACAATATCTGACCCAGTGTTCATTCCATATATGTTAAGATGGTAAGCTTCTGCTGTTGTTTACTACTTATTAATGTTACAGTATTGTTGGCCAAATGCACTTCATGAATACATTATAATATTTGATTTTAATGAACATTTATGTATTTTTTTTTACGATACACAGTTCTGACTGTGTTGGGTCACCATTTTATGTCCACTGTAAATCTGGGCCTTGAAGCAAAACCAGTGCTTTAAAGAAGCACATGCACACGGATGCTTACACAATTCTTTTGACAAGTACTTTCTCAAAGACATGCAGACAGACAATATAAATGCACCATTAATTTTCGTTCACAAACAATCATTTCTGATGACCTTGCTGTATATTATTAGTATTTTCCTTTGTGTGTGTGTACATGCTTGAACGTGCTCTCTCTCTCTCTCTCTCTCTCTCTCTCTCTCTCTCTCTCACACACACACACACACACACACACACACACACACAGTCTATCCACAGGGAGTTCATTCTTTTGACCTCATTATACACAGATATTAACTATATGTGCCTTTATACATGTAAGGCAAATACAATGTGTATGGACTGTATTTTAACATCTGTAAGATGAAATCATGCAAACTGTGGATTGTTATGTGGAAATTTACTTTAAAATATTGTGTAAGCATCACTGTTTGTTAGTAGTTGTGGGGAGTGAATGTGATTATTTAATAGGGAACTTCAACATGATCAAACCAGTCACAAATGTTTTGCAACTGAAATCAGGGTCCAATACAACTATGGCTTCTAAAGGTACTTTAAGGCTTTTATTTATATAATTAGCAGGTCTAAAGTGCTAAAATGATCAAAATCTGTGTCCAGAAACTTCAAATTGTCATTTACAGATGGCCTCTCCATCTGTTAGCGTGGAATGAACAGAGGGATGATTCTGGGTCAGGGCTGTCACTGAAATTCACAAGGCTGGGACAAAATTTTTATATGCCCATGTGTAGTCTATACCACAGAGATCCTAAAAATGCCCCCCTTTCCACAGGGTCTGACAATGGCTCTGCGCTGCAGCAGCACTCCAACACTCAAAAGAGTGACAGTGAGTCTTGTCATTCTTCACTGACAACATTTATTCTCAAAAAAACATGAGCTTTTTTACGTCAAGAATTTAGGTTAAAATTCATGTATATGGATACAGGAAAATGATTTAAATTATGTAAGTGGTCACTATTCATTTTTGTTTAACCACTTTAAATCAACATTTTGAATTCACTCATTCATTCCAATGGTCTTGCAATGTGACAAATTCAGTGGTGTAAAGTATTTGAGTAAATGTAATTAGTACTTAAGTATCTTTTTGGCTACTTTGTAGTTTTACTAAGTATCAAAGATATTAGCAACTTTTACTTTCTACTTGACTACATTTTTGAATACATATGTACTCTTTACTCCAATGCATTTGTGATGAGTACATTTAGCATGGCTCCTTACTTTTTCTGCAGCAATTTATTTCTGCTACAAAAGTGATATCGTCATCTACAGGGCATTGAAGGCACTATATCTTGCGTGTTTTCACACTACAAGTGACAAAGCGACACGATCCAATTAATTTCAGTGGCCGCTGGTCCTCTTAGCAGCATGAAACACAAAACTTTTATTCCAATTAAAAAACCAGAGCACACAGCGCTCCCATTCTCCGTCTTCATTAGTTTACGATCTGTTTAACAGTCCAGTCTAATACGTTATTAGATAGAACTGTTATACAAAGAAAGTATACAGTATATGAAGAGTATTAGCGTTTGCCGCGTTGTTGATGCTCAATGTCGCTAGCTGAGCAGAAATCATGTTTCACTTGGTTGGTGTTGGAATTTCTCCTTAGCGTAAAGGTTGAGAGGTCCATCTATCACTGTTTTCCATGTTTGTAGTTAGTTTGTGGAGTTAATATATAGGCAAACTGTGTGTGTACACACTTTTAAAAAAATGTCAAGTGCTGGTGTTTCGTGTATTCAGCCAATCAGCGTACACTTACGTCACTGGTAGTTCCTATTGTGCTGGGTTAGACCCTACTCTGAAGTTAGTTCCCCCAAAAGGCATTCCTAGAGCTAAAATCGTTCCCAGTTCCTGCGGTGCGAATACGCCAAAAAGCAGGTACTTCCACCATTAGTTCTAGGAACGATGAAAAGGTTCCTCCAGTGCAAAAGCCCCTAAAGAGTACCTGAAATCCATACTCAAGTAAAAGTACAAATACCTTACAGTGAACATGACTCCATTACAATTTACTAGTCACCAATTCTAATACCACCTGAGTAAAAGTCTTAGAGTATCTGATTTTAACAGTACTTAACCCATTTAAGCCCACCGGCAACTATAGTTGACGCAGTGTATAGTTGTCATTTTTCCTTTGTAAGTATTTTTCTAGATGTTATCCATGTTTTATGTCTCAATGACATGCAAGCAAACAACCAAATAAAGGTATTCAAACGTCCAAGCGGCAACTATAGTTGCCGGTGGGCAAATGGCTTGTAAGTACATATATCATGGGGAAATGGGGTATACTGTGTTAAGAGGTTAATAAATGAAGATTTTTGGTCTTGTTTAGTGCTTTTTGCTTTCATAATATCCCACCTAAAACATAACTTAACCCTTTAACTGACATCTCTACTGTACAGTAGACCTTAATACGATAGGGAAAAATATAATATTTTATGATATTATGTCTTGTAAGGGCCAAAATATTGAGGGCCCTTCATCCAGTTTGCATGCGTTTCATTCTAATCAGTCAAGGACCCTAATTCATTTTATGACTAGTAGCTCATGATTCCATTATAATGTGGAAATTCAGACAAGTAATGAGTTTACATTTACATTATTATATGAAATCACCTACTACAGTCAGCCATTGATTACTATGGGACTATTTTGTTATTTGTCTTTTGTTTTTTTTGTTATATAGATGTATTTTTTTCTTCATTCTATTTATTTTTATTTATTTATTTTCATTTAAATTTTTGATACACAATGCCCTGTTGGGGCAACTTAATGGCTGCACTTGGTTCTGCACTATGTTCCACCAGTTTAAGACAAATGGATTTGTTTGTTGTGTTTTCATATTCAAAAGATTATAAGATAGATGAAGCTTTTTTGAGTTTGCATCAAATGTTCTTCGACTTTTATACATAATAAATTTGTTTATGAATAAAGATAGACCTGTTGGTTCTCCTCCTATTCAAATTTGACATTCAAGGGGTGCTTACAACATATTTGCCCACCAGCAACTATAGTTGCCACACATTCAAATACGATTTTCAAGAAAAAAAAAAAAAAAACCTGGGAAAAATTAATCAAGAACATGTTCACATAGGACACTATTAACATGACTATATGAAACCATTCAGAAAAGTTTGGGCACAAATGGATTAAGTGTTTTACTCCTACTGAACGTAGGCTCAAATATGCACTAGTCCTCAACACCTAAAAGACATGCTAGTTAACTACTTGGTGTTCGGTTGTGTTACAAAAAAACCCATTTATCTACCATACTTTTGCTGTATACATTTACTGTAGGGTACAACAGATTTAAACATGGATAAATGGCTATCAACAGGGTTGCTGAAAAGAACAAATGTAGATGTTTCTTCATCTACAAGTAAGAATAAATCTTCAGCAATGTCCGACATCAAAAAGGCTTAAAATAAAGCTAAATGAAGAAAATACAGTAGTGACTAGTCTTCACATGTGTGGGAGCAGAGAACAAGCAGCTAGTGCTCTTCGTTGCTGAATAGAAGCTTTACACTATTTAGCTTATTTTAGATTTACTTTACACTTTTTTCGCTTTACACATTATTTTACAGGAATAAGCTTAATGTCAAGCCTGATATCTATTTGAAACTTTCTTTTTTCCAACCCAACTCACATTTACGATAATTCTGAGAGCACGTGAAGGCAGCATTAAGTAGGTACAACATAGTACAGTACCTAATTACATTTATTTAAATACTTTACACCACTGATTTCATCAACATATATATAAAGAAGTGCAACTTTATTTAAACACTGCCAGATAGGATTGCATTTGATTTTAACCAAATAATTATATTTATTTAATGAGATTTGCATGTGCTATTCAACACTAGGGATGGCTATATTTCTATATTTCACGCAAAAATGCATGATGAAATATATTGAGAAAGAGACACAGAGCAGTGGCTTCAACAAGATTAACTCTGCTCACAGTTTTAGTCAGTTACTTACTAATCTGTGTTTAATCTCAGTTTAAAATGGTTTCATCCAGGGTTTTCCCCCATTTGACCTGTTCCGATTTCCCTAAATTTAATTAAAATTGTATGACTCAAACTCCTAAATAGATTCTCATGTAGCCCGTAAACCTGAGCGTGGACATGTATGAAGTGCCGGGCTGCACTCAGTGGGTCCATTGTGATGCAGAGAGATGGGGCTGTTTGCACACTGATGGAAGCAAAAACTGCTGTGTGGGCCAAACCAAGTAAGTAAGTGCTAGAGTAATGCACTCCACTGGCATATCATTCTCATTCCTGTGTTGCACACACACGCTGTCCCCTTCACTCTGTCTCCCTGTCCCCCCTTTTTTGTGTTTATTATTAAACAGGAAAGTGACAGAAGGGCCCTGTCAGAATTTAAACACAGAGATACATTTAGTTACATTATTGATGTGAGAGAGAGAGGGAGAGAGAGACAATGTTTGTTTAAAAAGCTGAGACACACAGGAGCACTGAAAGAGAGACAGAAACATAGTGACAGACGGAGCGTGTGAGAGGGTAAAGAGATAAGTTGCAGTGATTTATGACCTATAGAGGAGACATGGGGTGCTTTCCCAAAAGCATCGTTAGCCAACTATGGTTGCAAGTTCCATTGAACTCTATTGGTAATGATGGAACTTGCGACCATAGTTGGCTTTGGGAAACACACTGCTGGTTGTCATATGGAGAAGTTCTCACAATGGTTTTGTCTTAGTAACAATAAGGTTTTGAGCCCAATAATTTTTTCTCTAGCAGTGGTCTGGTATGTTGGTTTTAAATACATCCCTTAAATATATATTTTTTTGTTAATTCTGTCCTCCAAATTCTTAAATCATCCAATTTACATACATTTATACAAGAGCCATCTGTATAAATGGTTATATAATTTGATGTTGGGGCACATTTGTTTCATATGTTGGGATTTGATGGCAATTCATTAATTACAATTAATGTTGGCCAAAACCATTATGCCAGTAGGTGACTGTCTTTATAAGTGAGTCATTAAATCAATCACTCAACCGACTTGTTCAAAAACACATCATTCAGGTTTCAAACACCGCTACTGTGTTTTGTTCTGAGTTGCATAATGGTCAAAAACTCCTGCTGAAAGGTGCAAAAAATTTTAATCTAAAATGTAAGTTACATTTTATAGTCTTGTATTTTCTTTCTTTCAATTCATCGGTTTGCTTGTTTGAACAGTTTTACAGTTTAAAACTGCCTGGAAAGCTGATTTAATAGTCTTGTTTAATGGCTGGTTGTCTTTGTGACAACTTACCCCATATAATGTGACATATATAACCAACCCTGAGAAATATTAATTGGAGTAAAGATTCTTAGAGTATTAGAGTAGCTTGAGTCTATCCTACCATGTTGTTGAGCAGACATATAATATATAAACAGTAGTTTGTCCTTTATTATCATTGCCTTTGTGTGCTGTATATTAATATGATGTGTGGGTGTTCTGCATTAGCAGTGGTGCATCTCTGTGAGTTGTTCACTTGAGTGCTCACACTCTGGGATATGTGCTTGCCTATGAAAGGGTAATGCTTTCTGTTCTTTTATAGGGCGAGAGTATGCATGTATTTGGCTTTCTTGGTTCTCAGAAGTGTTAACGCGCTGTGCCAGTTCACGCTTGATTGGTCAGTCTCACTCAAGACAACTCTCTACAATGTTAATCCTGCTGTAGTAGTGAAGTGTGAGTGTTTTATTCCAACACTTTTCTAGAATAGCCTCTCACACATATGTGCACATACGGCAAGCGTTTAGCTCATGATCGAATGCAAGCAAAATTTATTTGTTGGTCAAATATGCACCTCAACGACAGGCAGTTTTATAGCTGAATTTTAATTGAACAAACAGATTTCACCTTCTTTTTGTTTTATTAAACTCACATGAAAGGTTTAGTTCACCCAAAAATGAAAATTCTGTAATCATTTACTCACCCTCACGCAAATGAAGATATTTTTAATGAAATCTGAGAGCTTTCTGTACTCTTCATTGACAGTCTACGCAACTACCACTTTGATGCTTCAAAAAGTTCATAAAGAGATCGTAGACATCGTAGATTTTCTGAAACCCGATAAACAGATTTTATTCACTTATAAACATTCATCAACACACACTAACGGTAAACGGAAGCTCAAATATGTTCGCTTGACGTGAGAGAACCAATGAGGTTCATTCTTGTGTTACGCAGCATGTTTGAGCTTCAGAAAGAACCAATGAGGTTTGTTCTTGCATGTCAAGTACGGTTGTTTATGTTTATGTGTATGTTCGCTGATCATTGATTATATGTGATTAAATGCCTAAATTAAATCCGTTCATCATATAAAAATAAAGATTTCATTAAAAACATCTTTATTTGTGTTCCGAAGATGAACGAAAGTCTTACGGGTTTGGAACAACATGAGGGTGAGTAACTGATGACAGAATTTTCATTTTTGGATGAACTAACCTTTTAAGTTTGTGATACAATTTCCACCACCACAAACAAGGAGACAACAGTGTCAGTACAGATCAGGTTTGAGATTAAATATGAGACTTACTGTATTGTGTGCCATTTCCAATCAGACTGTACATGATAAATGATGCAAAAATATTAATTAATTGTGTTATAATGATCTCTTTACTAATCTGATTGTAAAGTGCCCTTGAGGTTTGGAAATTTTCCATTTAAATAATAATAATAATAATAATTATTATTATTATAAAAATGACAAAATCCTCATTTCTACTACCAATATTTCCACTGCAAAATGAAGGAGTTCGAAAGTGTGAAAATTGCATTTATTTATTTATTTGCTCTCTGTATTAATCTGATTGATTGTAAAGTGTCCTTGAGCTTTTAAAAAATGGCTATATACATAAAAGTATTATTATTATTATTATTATTATTATTAAATGACAGAATCATCCTGTAATGCCTGTGCATTATTATTATTATTATTAATAGGCAAATTAAATAAACCAGTATCTAAACGTCCAGTAAAGTGCCAGTGGTTGAAGAAACACTTTGATACATACTTGCTCAATCTATATGCATTCAAACAAATGTACTTTAACTCTTTAACTTTAAAACATACCAATTCAGAAAGTATGTTCAGCATGAACCCAGATGGGAATGACTGTGCTAATGTGACATTGCATCCAAAGTTTTCTGTTTACATGCATATTCGTGTGTGTAACTTTGGCAGGTTCTCTTTAATTTGCTCCAGATGTCTCTGTGTACAGACAGTCACCCCAGGACACAAGTCACTCCCTCATTACCACCAAACCACGGAGAGAGATGGCAAGAGCGAGACAGGGATTAGCACAACTCCAGATTTAAGCTCACGCACGTCAGTGAATGTTATCAGAACTCCTCATTTTGGGTTTAGCTTGAATTGAAGCTGTTATATGGTCTGTCTCTCTCCACAAAACGCTGCTTATGACTCACTAGCACACTGGCAGCACCCTTCTTCTCCTATAGCCTGCAGCTCTGGACCTGGATGGCTCTCGTTTGGCCCTAGAGGCGCGCTGTATTTTTCTGCTTGATCTCATCAGTGGCTTGACCTGTGCACACACGGATTCACCAGGGAAGCGTGAAGTGCTTTTTTCTTTTCGCTTTTGTATCCTGCCTTTATTTAGCCACGTTAGTCAAGTTGAGCACAACACACATTTCATGCAGTGTCCTAAAAATCTTCCCTTGCAGCGATGGAGACCAAATGTTGGAACATACAGTAATAAGCAGCTCGGGATGTTCTGCCATCTTTGCTCTTAGCGGGCTGACTTTTCAGCTCTTTTTTTCTGATGTACAAAGGGCTTCTTATGTGATTGTTGTGCATCCAGTATGTAACTGCCATGGGGCGACCGTTTAAGACCACAATTTTGTTGCATAGACTACACTGTAATGTTTTGCCAGGTACTCAAAAATTGGCTTTATATGGAAACATTGAAATGAAGTGGTTTTAGAGTCGAGCCAGCTAGAAAAACTGTGTTGAATTAACAACTGCACATTATATGTTGGGGGTTTTATTTAACAGTATATTAAAAGAGAGATAGGAAGTGATTGGGGAGGAGAGAGGAACAGGATAGAGAAAGGACCACAAGGTTGCTTGACGCAAATGCTGTTGAACCATATGTCGAATCACTGACCAGAAGACTTTATTTCTTGTTATTGCGACTTTATATTTAAAATGTATCTCTCACACAATTACAACTACAATACAAACTGTTTCTGGTAATTGTGAGTTATTATTAATCCGATAAATGAGACTGCAAATTTATATTTCTTAATTGTGACTTAGTATTTCACAATTGCAATTTATATCTCACAATGCGATTTTATATACAGTTTTGGTCTGAATTATTGGCACGCCTGGTAAATATGATCAAAGATGGCTGTAAAAATAACAGATTAACCCCCCCCCCCCCCTCCACACACACACACACACACACACACACACACTTTCAATTATTTTACTTCAACGAAAGGTTACATGTTTTTGAATTTTTTAAATGAAAGATCAAAAAGGATAAACAATGCAGATTTATTTTTAATTTCACAATTATGTAATGTAACTTTATATCTCTTGATATGAAATCTCACCACTCCACCTTTATCTCACAATGTGATTTTATATCTATTGCGACTATTTCTCATAATTGTGACTTAATATCTCACAATGTGATTTTATATTGTAGCTTTATTTTTTATAACTGCAACTTCATATCTCACAATTGCAACATTATTTCTTAATTGTGACATAATATTTCACAATTGCAATTTATATCTCACAATGTGATTGTTTTGTCTTATAATTGCAACTTTATATTTTACAATTACAAGTTGTAAAATTACAACTTTATATTACATGATTGCAATTCATATCTTAATGTGATTTTATGTCTACTGCGACTTTATTTGTCACAATTGTATTTTCATAATGTATCTCACAATTGGGGCTTTATTTCTCATAATTGGAACTTTACATCTCATAATTTCAATTTATGACTTATTTGAGAATATTGCACAATTGCAATTTATATATACACTCACCTAAAGGATTATTAGGAACACCATACTAATACTGTGTTTGACCCCCTTTCGCCTTCAGAACTGCCTTAATTCTACGTGGCATTGATTCAACAAGGTGCTGAAAGCATTCTTTAGAAATGTTGGCCCATATTGATAGGATAGCATCTTGCAGTTGATGGAGATTTGTGGGATGCACATCCAGGGCACGAAGCTCCCGTTCCACCACATCCCAAAGATGCTCTATTGGGTTGAGATCTGGTGACTGTGGGGGCCATTTTAGTACAGTGAACTCATTGTCATGTTCAAGAAACCAATTTGAAATGATTCGAGCTTTGTGACATGGTGCATTATCCTGCTGGAAGTAGCCATCAGAGGATGGGTACATGGTGGTCATAAAGGGATGGACATGGTCAGAAACAATGCTCAGGTAGGCCGTGGCATTTAAACGATGCCCAATTGGCACTAAGGGGCCTAAAGTGTGCCAAGAAAACATCCCCCACACCATTACACCACCACCACCAGCCTGCACAGTGGTAACAAGGCATGATGGATCCATGTTCATTCTGTTTACGCCAAATTCTGACTCTACCATCTGAATGTCTCAACAGAAATCGAGACTCATCAGACCAGGCAACATTTTTCCAGTCTTCAACTGTCCAATTTTGGTGAGCTTGTGCAAATTGTAGCCTCTTTTTCCTATTTGTAGTGGAGATGAGTGGTACCCGGTGGGGTCTTCTGCTGTTGTAGCCCATCCGCCTCAATCAAAAAAATCAAAACATGCCTAAAACAAATTACTTTAAGTAAATGACTTTCATATTATAATTTTTTATTTTTTTGCTGTGGAAGTGACCATGTGAGAGACAGAAGCTGGCTAGAGGAAGGATTGGTATTGCAGCTGAAGATGGAGCAGACAAGGGTGATGCAGTTTGGCCTGGGGCAACAGTTTGAGCTTGGATGGGTACAGATCTGAGAGCTCAGCTGCGTGACTCAATATACTGACAGCAGGATCCCTCATGAGGAGATCATGCACACACACAAATATACTGTGCACTGCGTGCACACACACACACACATATATCCAACCTGAGAAGAACTGGACATGAAACAGAGCTAGCAATGAGGGCAGAAAGCTCAGTGAAGCCCAAGCTGTGCTACCTGAGGGACCTTTTCATTGCCCTGTGTGAGACATGACATGAAACTGTGCTCTTCTCCCCTCTCACTGCACCTCTCCATCCTCCTCACCTGCTTCACATTTCCCTCTTTTTACATTGGTGTGGGTGTAAAAGCTGCTTTTACCAGAATGTGAGGCTTTTAAACCATTCTGTTTCTCTCAGTGAAGGACACCCTGCTATGTGCATTTACACTCAGCCCTGTCTGCACATACAATCTCCTTTTCAACACAACACCCCTGAAGAGTCAAGTGGAGGCTAATTGCCACTAAAGGAGAGCACAGTCAATTTTACAACCAGACCTCAGGGACTGACCTTATGTCTTCGGTCCAGACTGACAAGATTGCGGCAGGGATAAACTCTCTCTCTCTGAGCTGGATTGTGTTTTGATAAAGTTTTAACAGCTGTATTCGGAATTTTCAGTTTTTCAGAAGAAAAACAATACATAATTAACTTGATAAGCAAAAGTAGGAGAATATATCTTAAGTTTATTTTTCTTACCCCTCACTTTTTTCTTATTTTAATCAAAAATCTATCAAATTTAGTAAAGTTTCTACTTACAACAATAACAATAGCAGTTTTCTCAAAAAATAAATATATTCTCTTAAAAAAATATATGGTTTTAATGATACTGAAAACAAACCAAAAATACTTATTATATATATATATATATATATATATGGCTGTGTATATATATAATAATTATTATTATTATTATTATTTTATTTTTTTCTCAATTTACTGCTCACAAGCTTGGGGTTGGTAGGATTTTTTTAAACATTTTTTTAAATAAGTCTCTTATGCTCAGCAAGGCTGCATTCATTTGATCAAAAATACAGTAAAAACCTAATATTAAAATAACTCTTTTCTATTTTAATATATTTTAAAATATAATTTATTTCACATGATGATGGTGCTCAAGAAACATGTATTATTATCAATGTTGAAATAATTTGTGCTTCTAAATATTTTTGTGGAAACTGTGATGCATTTTTCAGGATTCTTTGATGAATTGAAAGTTTAAAAGCATTTAAAATCTTTAGTAACCTTATAAAAGTATTTACTGTCACTTTTGATCAACTTAACGAATCCTTGTGAAATAAAATAATCAATTTCTTTCAAACAAACACACAAACAAACAAATATCTTACTGACCCCAAACTTTTAAATGGTACTGTAGGATCATTTGTTGTCAAGTAGAGATTAATTTTGCATTCAGTAATTTTGAAAAATAATTTTTAAAATCATATGACTGAAAGACTTAGTAGAAAACAGTTTTATTGTACATGGAGCAGATCACTTTATGGGGGCCTTATAAAGCCACCATTTTGAGATCACATGATCAGCTAAACACTACCTGGTTGATCTTGGGAACCCCCTTGTTACATGACACTTTTGCTTACAAAATAAACTAATCATTGCTGACTACAAACAGCCTTTTTTCAATGGCATCAATAACTGAAAACTCTGCTGTTGATGTTGCATTCACACATCTTCTGGTTGTTTAGTGAAACCTAAACAAAAAATACTTTATTATTATTATAATTTTTTTAATTACAAAAGACTAAATATAGTTAGAGTGTATGTGTCTGATGTGATCATTGTCAGTAGTAGACCTAAAAATGCCTTCTGGAGATCTTGAAGGCAGGGGACACTATGTGAATAGACAGGCAGCGTCTGTGAGTGGCTGTTGAGTTAATTAAAGGTGATGAAGGGTACAGGCCTTTGCTCTAGGAGGGCAGGTACAACTGCATTAGTTTAGAGTTATGGGCCTGAGGGAATGGCTGTGGACTAGTTAAATGTGATGAAAGGTATAACATTTTGCTATAGAAGAGCAGGTAAAGGGGTTTGCTGAATTAGTTTAGAGTTATGGCCTTGAGGAAATGACCTAGAATCATTAGAGGTATGAGTCTGTGTTATGGGACTGATGTGCAGCATGGTTAATATAGTATTAGTGCAATATGGGGAAAAGTGCACAAAACACTCTTGGACAGGCTCTTGTCTTTTTCTATTTAATTCTCTGTCTTATAAGAACTAGCTGTTCCAATTGCTTAGAAATTAAACATTTTGTTTGAGTATATATATATATATATATATATATATATATATATATATATATATATATATATATATATATATATATATATATACACAGACACACACACACACAAGTTCAAACATTTGGGGTGAATAATATTTTAACCATAAGATATTTCTTATGGTCACCAAAGCTGCATACTTTTTTTTTTAAGTACACATTTTAAATAACTAGTTTTAAATAAATTGTTTTGCATTTTAATATATTTCAAAATGTAATTTATTCCTGTGATGGCAAAGCTACATTTTAGCATCATTACTCAGTTTTCAGTGTCACATGATCCTTCAGAAATCATTCTAAAATGTTGATTTGCTGCTCAAACATTTATTATTATCAATGTTAAACATTATTGTCACTTTGATCAATTTAATCCTTGCTGAATAAAAGTGTTATTTAATTAGTTATTTATTTACCTAACGACCGACTTTATTCATTTATTATTTTCTTTTTCTTTTTTGTCATTGTACCAATAAAGAACTTTGAAATTCTAATTTAATTGTTAACAACAATTGGTAACAGTGATTAACAAGTGAAAATTCTATTTAATTTACCTGAGAAGAAGGTGTGTGTGTGTGTGTTTTCCTGGGGGTGGGTGGGGTATAGTACTATGTAGTGTAGTCTAATCATTGAACCTGAGAGAAAAGGGACTCATCCATAAAAAATATTGTCCCGGAGCCCTGCGATTTTAGCAATGTTTCTTGGTCCCACCAAAAAAAGAAATTTTTGATGGTCAGATTAGGTAGAAATAGTTTGACTTTTTACGATGCATACAACCTCATATAGTCTTTCCTATTCATTTGCATAAACACGCATTTTAATGTGAACAGAAATGCAAAGCACAATAACAGATTCAGATCAGATCAAAAAACAGTGGAAGATATGCTTCTGTGAAACAACATGTTCCTAACAGACTCTGGCATTCCAAATACCTTACACACACACACACACACACACACACACACACACACACACACACACAATGAGTCACTGAGAGCTTTTTCACAAGAGCTCACTATGAGATGCCAACTTCATCAATCCATGTATTTAAACTGCTCATGTCTGCAACGCATTGACTGAAAACACCATTTAGCCAATAAAAAAATGAGAACAAGAGAAAGAAAAAGTGCAGATGAAAAGATGAAGTGAAGTGAGTGAGTGGGCTGAACGCTCTATGGTGAGAAGGAGGGCCATTATAACAGTTATAATATCAGAAAAAAGGGGGCAGAGAGTTGGGAAGGGGGGTCACATGGGTCAGAGAGAGACAAAGGTTACACAACAAATTATTCACCCCTCCGCTGGCTCTATTCTACACCCTTTTGTTAAGCACAAACGCAGCTTGGCAGGATCCAAAGAGAGCTCTTCAATTCACAGTAACAACTCATAAACAGCCACTCATTATACAGTACAAGGGTCCATTCAGATCTTCAGCCTCAGACTGACACAAACACATGCACTACAGCTATCATCACATGTGCAGATGTTAATGAAAGTTAACTGATCTAACCTCAAAAACAGACCTACAAACTCATTCAGAGTCTCATACACATGTTGACATACTCTGAACCGGACAGTAAGAGCCCCCAAAACGCACGTACACATATGGAGGGCTGAGAGCATCAGGGGGAGCAAAGGAAGTTTCATACCTTCTTCAGCTGAACTGTGCTGGACCACAAGATAGACAGACAGAAAGATCCTCCACATTTCCATCAGAGCAACACACAAGAGAAGTCCAGAGAGGAAGAACACAGGAGAGGGAGACAGGAGGAGAGAGAGAGAGAGAGGGAGAGAGAGAAGGGAGGAGGAGTCTGTCTGCTTGTTTTTATCTCAGATTAAAGAGAGGAGAGAAAGAGAGGGGGTAGGGGAGCAGGGAGGAGTATTTATGTATGATGATGATTATGACTGAGAAGTCACTGAGCAAAGAACAAGGAGAGAGAGAGAGAGAGATGAAGGGACCGGTAAACCGACTTTAGCTACTCAGTGTGATGGAAAGCCTAAAACGAGTTTGGCTAGTTCGCATAGAAAGTGTCTAGACACGCAGGAGACAGACGCTGTCACTCACAGTCACATTTGGTGAAGGCTCTGGTTTGGCATGCTGATGGGGCACGGCGAGCCAGATTGGAAATATGCATCACTCAGTAAAAGAAGCTTGGAAACCTGCCTGTGTGTTTTTTTTCTTCTCTTCTTTCAACTGCTTCTTTTTTCCCCCCAAAAAAATACAAATTTTGAATATTTTCTTTTGGCCTTGGTCACCTCTCATTTTCCACACACACACACACACACACACAATTATACGTACAAAGGTTCTTCAATATAGACAGGCACATAGAGTCTGTTGTATTCCTGAAGACTAGTGCTGTACAATTATCTCTTTGAAAACAGCGCCTACTAGTGGACACATAGTGACTGTAGAAGACATCGCTGGTGCCCTTCACACCATCTACAGAAGATGTCCTATAATAATTTCCTATAATGTTAAGACATACTAAGACATACTGACATGAAATTATGACAAAAAAATCAATTATGACATAAGAAGTCATAGTTATGACATACTAAGACATGATATATTAGTCATATGTCAATTTGAAATTATGAAATAAAAATATTGACAAAAAATCCACTATGACGTCATATTTATGATAAGAAGTAAAAATTAAGCTACTAATTCATTATTTTGACATGTCAATTTCGACTTTTCATCTCATAAATATGGCTTTTTAATGACAATTATTACTTATGCTTTTTTCTTATGTGGCAAAAAAGGGCTTTCATAACATGAATTAAATGAAATATCATTCCATCATGTCAATCATCAAAGTGCATATACAGCCGCCACCCTTTCTGACAGTCTGCCGTTCCTCTTCCCCCCATCTTCCCTTTTGTTATTAATTACCTCTATTTTATCCCTCAATTTTATCCAGTTCCGTAGTCGGATTTGGGGTTAGCTAGAAGCTCGAGTCTCAGGGGGCGACCTTGTCCTTCAAGGACAGAAATCCAAATTCGTTTACCATATTTCCACAGACTGTCATACGGGAAGTGCACAATATAACACCAGTGAGAATAAAACATAAAACGTCTCGGTTACGTATGTAACCCTCGTTCCCTGAAGGAGGGAACGGAGACGTACGTCAGAATGTGAACCGACGAATTGGGGATATCGCATGAGAGCCCTATCACCTTCGAGTGTGTACTAACCGGCCAATGAACATTGGCGTGCAGAATTTGCAAGCAGCACTCCTCCCCTGACTGCTGTTCCGCATGACACAAACTTGGATAATGCATGAAGTCAGACTTGGATAACACTGGGAAAGCGTGCCCAGAGGGAACGCTGCGGAGACCACATCCTGCCCGTAGGGAGGTATATGTGGTAATACACATATGGTCTGGCCAGGGGGGCAGAGCACATATGGAATGTCCCTGGGACGGCTCTGGCCATAGGAGGGAGACAACATCTGACAGGGACGACAGAGCGGACTCTGTCTAGGGAAAGACACGGGCTCGCTGTAGGGAGCCGTACCGTGGAAGAATACACATATGGGGCAGCCGTAGGGGCCGCAACATATGGCACCCAGCCAACACAACAATATTAGTGCTGGCCTAGCGACAGACACTCCGCAATGTCTGAAGCCGCAAGGGGTGGCGGAGGAGCTTAACAGGGTTCGCCAGAGGGGAACTTACTAAATCAAAATAGCGCACTTATCCACTCCGAAGAAGGGAATGGTGCAGCAAGCTGACACAAGAAACGGGGCTCCAGGCGTTACTGGCCACTGGGGGTGAGCATGCGGGAAGCAACCGTTTCTACACGGAGGCTATAAAATCTAGCGAACTTGTTTAGTGTCGCCCAGCCCGCAGCTCTACATATATCTGTCAGCGAGGCGCCATGCGCCAGCGCCCAGAAAGAAGCTACTCCTCTCGTAGAGTGAGCTGTCAACCCGAGCGGGCAAGGCACGCCTTGGACTTGGTAAGCCAAAGCGATGGCATCCACTATCCAGTGGGCCATCCTCTGCTTGGAGACAACATTTCCCTTCTGCTGGCCTCCGTAACAGACAAAGAGCTGATCTGAGGTCCTGAAGCTTTGTGTTCTGTCCACGTATACCTGCAGAGCACGGACGGGACAGAGCAAAACTAGGGCTGGGTCTGCCTCCTCCGAGGGCAGCGCTTGCAGGTTCACCACCTGGTCCTGGAAGGGAGTGGTGGGAACCTTGGGCACATATCTGGGCCGGGGTCTCAGGATGATGTGAGAGTTAGCCGGCCCGAATTCTAGGCACGCTTCGTCGACCGAAAATGCGTGCAGGTCCCCTAACCTCTTGATAAAGGCCAATGCAACCAGGAGGACTGTCTTCATAGACAGAGTTTTTAACTCAGCTAATTGCAAAGGCTCAAAGGGTGGCCTCTGCAGTGCAGTAAGCACCAGAGGTAAGTCCCAAGAGGGTATAGAGAGGGGACGAGGCGGATTTAGTCTCCTTGCCCCCCTCAGGAACCTGACGATTAGATCGTAGTGTGAAGTGATGACCCCTTGTGGTAGGTCACCTAGAACCTCTGCGTCCCCTCCAGAGGTGCCAGAGGGTGCCCCGTCTCTGAGTCAGAAGGTCCTTCCTCAGAGGAATGGGCCAAGGAGGGGCTGTCGCGTCCTAAAAAATAATTTCAGTGGGGCCGCTGTCCTGCTGCTGAACGTGCTCAGGCAGTTCAACACTGACTGGACGCGCTCCTCCGTGACGCGCGCTGTCTGGTCGACCGAGTCTAATTGCATACCGAGATAAGAGATCCTCTGCACAGGGGAGAGTTTGCTCTTGTCCCAGTTGACCTGAAGACCCAACTGGCTGAGGTAACTGAGCACCAAATCCCTGTGTTCGCACAACTGCTCTCTCGAATGGGTAAGGATGAGCCAGTCGTCGAGGTAGTTGAGGACGCGAACACCATGCTCTCTCATGGGAGCAATGGCCGCCTCCGCGACTTTCGTGAAGACACGGGGCGACAGGGGCAGCCCGAAGGGTAGGACGTTGTACTGATATGCCCGCCCCTCGAACGCAAACCGTAGAAAGGGTCTGTGTCGAGGGAAAATCGAAGCATGAAAGTATGCGTCCTTCAGGTCGATCGCTGCGATCGCAGCCTGTGAAGGGACCGATTCAGGACTCTCAGGTCCAAGATTGACCGTAACCCACAGCTTTTCTTGGGTACGATGAAGTAAGGGCTGTAGAGCCCGACCTCATCTCGGCTGGAGGGACCGGCTTGATCGCATCCTTCACCAGTAGGTCTGCGATCTCCTCCAGAAAAACAGGAGCATTCTCCACCCTGAAGACCGGGGGACGCCGGGCGAACTGAATCGCGTAGCCAAGACTGATAGTGCGGATGAGCCAGCGGGACGGGCTGGAAAACTCAGAGCCAGCGGGACCCGCAGTGGGGCAGCGAGCTGGAACACAGGGACCCGACTCGGACGGCGGAGCGGCCCGAAGTGGGGTCTGCATGCTGGGACCACCCTGGTTCCACAGTGAGGCAGGTGGTGTGTGAGACGGTGTGTTTAGCGAGCTATCTACAAGCGCTGCTTCAGCGTGCTGAACGCCCCAAAACGTGACGCAGCACTCGTGACCGTCAGCCGGCAACAGGGAACGACCGCATCCAGAAACGCATGGGTGGAATGACATCTTGAAAAAGACGCAGTGTCTGCCCGTAATTTGCTCTTTTAGAATGGAAAAAATCTCTTTTAGAAGTGTTGAAGCACACAGGGGAACAGCAATGACGCTGCTGCAGGGGATAGTGCAGCCTGACAGCGTGCTCTCACACTCTCACCCGGCAACGCACCAGCTGATGAATCAGCCCTTTGAAGTAGCGTGAGCTCAGCTTTCTACGGACCGGTGTGTCCTTAGAACGAGTTTCCAGGCATATTGTTGTATCAATAGATGCCTCCACCATGGGCTGGGGTGCCATGTGCAATGGACATGCTGCCGCGACAGTGCCTTCTGCATGTCAATTGCCTCGAGTTGCTGGCAGTACGGTTCACCCTGCACCGCTTCCGAGCGTTGCTCAAGGGTCAACATGTGCTAGTCCGGTCAGACAACACGGCCACAGTAGCGTACATCAACCATCAAGGTGGTCTACGTTCCCGCCGTATGTCTCAACTCGCCCGCCATCTCGTTCTATGGAGTCAGAAGCATCTGAGGTCCCTTTGTGCTGTCCATATCCCAGGAACCCTGAACCGTGCAGCCGACGAGCTCTCACGGCTTCAGCCACTTCCTGGAGAATGGAGACTCCATCCCCAGACGGTTCAGCTGATTTGGGAACAGTTCGGCGACGCACAGGTAGATCTGTTTGCCTCCCACGACTCTTCCCATTGCCGCCTGTTTTATTCCCTGACCAAGGGCCCCCTCAGCACGGATGCTCTGGTGCACAGCTGGCCGCGGGGCCTCCGCAAATGAGCACAGGTACTGTGCAAGATCAGGGAGGACAAGGAGCAGGTCCTTTTGGTCGCCCCGTACTGGCCCGGCCGGACCTGGTTCTCCGAACTTGTACTCCTTGCGACAGTCCCTCCCTGGTCCATACCTCTGAGGAAGGACCTCCTTTCTCAGAGACGGGGCACCCTCTGGCAGGTAGGTTTGAGTACCCTACCACCTCAGGTGGTGGCTACCATCACTTCCGCTAGGGCCTTGTCTACCAGACACGCCTATGCGTTGAAGTGGAACCTCCTTGTGTTCTTCTCGCCAAGAAGACCCCTGGAAATGCCCGATCGGGTCTGTGCTCTCATTCCTCCAAGAAGGGTTGGAACGAAGGCTGTCTCCTTCCACCCTCAAGGTGTATGTGGCCGCGATATCCGCCTACCACGACCTTGTGGAGACGAAACAGGTAAGTTAGCACAACCTGATCATCAGGTTCCTGAGGGGAGCGAGGAGACTGAATCCTCCTCGCTCTCCCCTCGTACCCTCTTGGGACCTCTCAGTAGTCTTAGATGCTCTGCAGAGGGCTCCCTTCGAGCCATTGCGATCAGTTGAGCTTAAGTTCCTGTCAATGAAGACAGCGCTCCTGATCGCTTTGGCCTCCATCAAGAGGGTAGGGGACCTGCAGGCATTTTCGGTTGACGAAGCGTGCCTGGAATTCGGGCCGGCCAACTCTCACGTGATCCTGAGACCCCGGCCTGGATATGTGCCCAAGATTCCCACCACTCCATTCAGGGATCAGGTGGTGAACCTGCAAGCGCTGCCTTTGGAGGAGGCAGACCCAGCCTTGGCACTGCTCTGTCCAGTACGCACACTCCGTGCTTACGTAGACAGAACGCAGTGTTTCAGGACCTCAGACCAGCTCTTTGTCTGTTATGGTGGGAAGCTGAAGGGAAAGGCTCTCTCCAAGCAAAGGTTGTCTCACTGGATAGTGGACGCCATTGTCTTGGCTTACCAGACGCAGGGGCGTCCATGCCCCCTTGGGGTCAGGGCACACTCCACCAGGAGTGTGGCCTTCTCTTGGGCTTTAGCGCATGGCGCCTCGCTGACAGACATCTGCAGAGCTGCAGGCTGGGTGACACCTAACACATTCGCCAGATTCCATAATCTCCGAGTGGAGCCTGTCCTCTCGTGTACTCGCCTCTACCAGCGGCCGGTAATGGACTAGGCTCAGGTGTCTTCGCTTGCTCGCCATTCCTCTCCACGGACGGGATACGTGCAATATTCTCCTCAGGTAGACGTAACGTCCCTCTGCCACTTCCGCTGTACCGCTGAAACAGGTAAACATAATGTGATGTTGCCAGCGTACTTCCTTATATACCCACGCTGTGGGGCGGAGCTACGCTATGCAAATTCCGCATTCCCATGGCATTGGCCTGCCATTGGGCGTTTTCTAAGATCTCGAAGATGATAGGCTTCTAGGCGAAACCCCCATTCGTCAGTCACTGACGTTACGTCTCCGTTCCCTCCTCAGGGAACGAGGGTTACATACGTAACCGAGACGTTTTTACAGCACTGTTTGGTCGGTTGGTGAGGGCGTTCCCAACGGTGAGTGCATACACAGGCTGCACTACTCTCCTGTGTTTTGCCGCGGTCGTTCCAGCTTTCTTCTAAAAGAGCAGCAAGACGTCATTCCACCCGTGCGTTTCTGGATGCGATTGTTTCCTGTCCTTTGACGGCCACGATCCCTCTCGCATAAGCATGTTGAGATTGCGTTCGTGGGTGATCCATGTTCTCTCAGGAGAACGGGATCACGTCGGCGTGTTGTTCGTCTCGCCTTCCTCGTGAGGGTTTGAGTGTTCAGCGCGCCGTGTACTGTCTAGCTGCTGGCTGACAGCCAAACTTTGGAGCGCCAATAGGGCCATAATCTGGATAAAGTGTTCCTCTCTCTCACTACCCTCATCGGTGAGGTGGCAGTGCCACTGGCAGGCCACCTCCGCCTTGCGCTCTTAGTGCACGAGGGTAGTTCTGAGCCGAGGTTGAGCTGCGCACAGTGACTAATTTACATTTAAAGTCACAGCGCTGGCCCTTGGCCAGACGATGTTCACCCTGGTCCAGAAACACCCTTGGGCTACCTTGCAGGGGTGTGAGACGTCGCCAAAGTACGCTTTCTCGATGCTCACATCTCACAAGGTGACCCTTTTCGGCGACACTGTCGGTGACTGTGCCCAGCAGTCCTCCACAGTGCAAAGCAGATTGAACCCCTCAGTCTGCTCGCCATGGGCATCCCACGATGCCACCCGTCTCGGCTGCTAGTCTGCTGAGACGGGTGACCCAGACTTGGTTGAAGCTGCTCTTCCCCGGAGGAGGGCCGGGTGGAGAATCATTGCTAAATTCTGTTCCGCCACTGGTGTTACAGCCAGTGGTACCCAAATTCTTAAGAGCAGTTCCAATACCTCTGGGTCTCGGGAGTTCAGGAATGGCAGCGTGTGACGCTACGAAGCCTCGCCGCTCTCATTCCCCTCCTCACAAGAGGGCAAGAATGGCAGTGTGCAACGCCGGGGAGCCTCGCCACTCTCATTCCCCTCTTCTCAGCGGTGCGAGGACGGCAGTGCGCGACACTATGCCTCGCCACTCTTGTTCCCCGCTGAGGAAGGAGGTGAGGTAGGCAGTGTGTGACGCCACAAAGCCTTGCCACTCTCTGCCCCTCCTTCAGTCGCCAGCGGACCACAGCGTATGGCTTGAGAACGCTACCATGCCTTCTCTCATACCCTCTGTCCAACCGTGGGGGCAGGTAGGTGCTGCGTGCGCACTCAGACCCCACTTCAGGACGCTATGCCTCTTGGGTCGGGTCCCTGCCCTCCACTTCGCTGCCCTACCGCGAGTACGTCTGTGGGGCGGGTGTGTTCATGGTACGGTTTCCGGAAGCCTAGCTAGCACTTCCGGGACGGTCCCGCTGACTCACCTGCACCACCAGGCTCGGCTACGCGATTCAGTTTGCACGGCATCCTCCCAAGTTCTGGGCGTCCACTTCACTGTTGTGTTTAGCTACGGCGCCCATCCAGCGGAAAGAGATCGAAGTCCTACTGGCGAAGGAAGCGATTGGAGCCGGTCCCTCCAGCCGATATGAAGTTGGGGTTCTATAACTCCTACTTCATTGTGCCCAAGAAAAGCGGTGGGTTATGACCAATCTTGGACCTGTGAGTCCTGAACCGGGCCCTTCACAAACCGCCCGTTCAGATGTTGACGCAGAAGCGCACTTTCGAGTACATCCGTCCCCAAGATTAGTTTGCAGCGATCGACCTGAAGGTCCTTCACTTCGGGCTGTCCCTGTTGTGTGAACACAGAGACACGGTGATCAGTCACCTCAGCCTGTTGGGACTTCGGGTCAACTGGAGAAAGAGCAAACTCTGCCCCGTGCAGAGGATCTCTTTTCTCGGTATGGAGCTGGACTCGGTCAATTTCTATGGGCAGGAGTTCCCCTAGAACAAGTGTCCAGGCATGCTGTTGTCTCCACGGATGACTCATCCACCGGCTGGGGTGCCACGTACAACGGGCTTGCAGTTTCAGGTCTGTGGACGGGGCCTTAACTGCAATGGCATATCAATTGCCTCGAGTTGTCAGCAGTTCGTCTTGCGCTGGGCCGCTTCAAAACGCCACTACTAGGCAAGTTCGTTCTGGTCCGTACGGACAACACTTTAAAGACAGTACTCCTGACTGCATTGGCCTCTATCAAGAGGGTAGGGGACCTGCAGGCATTTTTCGGTCGACGAATCGTGCCTGGAATTCGTGCCTGGTAACTCTCATGTAATCCTAAGACCCCGGCCCGGATATGTGCCCAAGGTTCCCACCACTCCCTTCTGGGACCAGGTGGTGAGCCTGCAAGCGCTGCCTTCGGAGGAGGCAGACCCAGCCCTAGCTTTTCTCTGTCCCGTCTGCGCTTTGCGGGCTTACATGGACAGAACGCAAAGCTTCAGGACCTCAGAGCAGCTCTTCATCTGTTATGGAGGCCAGCAGAAGTGAAAGGCTGTCGCCAAGCAGAGGATGGCCCACTGGATAGTGGATGCCATCGTCTTGGCGTATGAAACCCAAGACGTGCCCTGCCCACTCGGGTTAAGAGCCCACTCCACTAGGGGTGTAGCTTCTTCCTGGGCGTTGGCTCGTGGTGCCTCGCTGACAGATATTTGTAGAGCTGCGGGCTGGGCGACACCTAACACGTTCGCTAGATTCTATAGCCTCCGTGTAGAGCCGGTATCTTCCTGTGTGCTCGCTTCCCATAGTCAGTAACACCGAAGTGCCCGTTCTAGTGTCGGCTTGCTGCGCCATTCCCTTCCCCATGGAACGGATACGTGCGCTTATATGCTCCAGTCGAGTTCCCCAGATACGGCGAACCCTGTTGAGTCCTCCGCAACCCGCGGCAGTCGGATGTGGCGGAGCGTCCGACGCCAGGTCTAACACTCGTATGCATTGGTGGAACTTGTGTTAGGCTGGGTTCCATATGTTGTGACCCCCACGGCGGTCCCATATGTGTATTTTTCCACGGTACGGCTCCCTACGACGAGCCTGTGTCTTTCCCTCGGCAGAGCTCTCTGCCGTCTCAGTCAGGTGTTGTTCCCCTGCCTGCTTGGCCGGGGCCACCCCTGGGACTTCCGTATGTTGCACTGCCCCTGGCCAGTCCATACGTATATTCTCCACATGGTAACTCCCTCCGGGCATGATGTGGCTTCCGCAGCGTTCCTCCGGGCACGCTTTCCCAGCGTTATCCTATAGTCTGCTGAGTGGGCCTTGCAGAACAGCAGTGTGACCTCCCTGCGTGAATTTCCCCGCCCGGAACAGACGGGGTCTGAGGGGCTCTCGCTGGGCGCTGGAAGTGGTAGTAACTGTGGCGTTTTCCAAAGGGATCCCAATTCCTCGGTGACGTCCGACGTACGTCGAACGTGACCGACTGAAAGGGAACGTCTCGGTTACGTATGGTAACCCTCGTTCCCTGCATGGCCGAGTCACTAGTTCGGCTCCTCAGTAAAAAACAATAGTGCGCTGCATTCGCCTCCTGTTTATACCCGCGGCGCAGGGCAGAGCGCGAGATGCAAATCTCGCACGCCAATGGCCATTGGCCCGTTCTCTATATCTCGAAGCTGATAGGGGCTCCCAGAAGTGATCCCAATTCGTCGGTGACGTCCGACGTACGTCTCCGTTCCCTCCTTCAGGGAACGAGGGTTACCATACGTAACCGAGACGTTTTTGTATTACCTGTACATTTGATCATATATTTTATGTCATCACAATGAATTAGTGCCAAGGAACGTGAAATGTAATGCTTTACAACTCTGTTCGAGAGCTACATATGGCAATTTATCTGTTCAATAAAATACCTTACTCACATTTTGAGTAATAAAAACGCCATCTCTTTCTCGCTTTTACAACATGTCACACCCCTCAGTTCTTGCCATCTCTGACAAGCCAAGCCAATGTTGATTCTCGTTTTATTACGAGCTCTGTCGTGTTCAGTTTTTGCCAGCAGACTCTCCTCTATTCATTTTTTTTTAACGGTGATTGCCAGAAGGGTTGAGATTTAGCGTGCTCCATGTCAGCCACTGTTGAGGGCCACTGTCCTGCAAGCCATAATCTGCATCTGAAACTAGGCAGCTGACTTGTTGCCTCGCTGCCTTTATAGGTACGAAGGTACCTCGAAGGTATGCATGAAGGTACTTCACAAAACTGATTTCGGACAGACTTCTGAGGCAACCTAACAGTTTAATGATCTACAACAAAATAAAGCAAACTAAACAAATATTGAATTACTGCAGTAATAATTTATCTCTAGAAATGACACCAGAAGTGGAAAAAGTTGGTCAAAAACATACATTTACACATAAACTGACCAGCAACCGCAACTTTCTTCTTCTTCTCATGCTGTTTTATGGTGGTTGGCAAACCAACTTCCGGTGCATTACTACAACCAACTGGACTTGAGTGTGGAGCACTAATAAGCAGCTAAAGAAAACAAATTGATTTAAAAAACAAACAAACAAAAAAACTAAAACTAAATTCTCCAGTCTAATCCTGTTTCTTTATTATATTTTATAATAGAACCATATATTTTACCTTGTTCTGCATGCTCTTTTAAAAGGCGTATATTGCATATTAAATGATTCAACGCCCATGTTTCTTACTCCCTTAATGAGATTTATCCTTTCTTTAACATTTTTTTTTTTTTACATTTTATTAAAACATGCTCTATTGTTTCTGCCTGATCACAAAAATTACATTGACCTGTTTCATGTTTTCCTAAACAAACAGTGATTTAGCCTAGTATGCCCTATTCGGATGTGAGAAATAATTGTATCTTCTTTCCTACTCCTAAAAACATTCGCTGCTGAATATTATACATATGTCTTCCCTTACTATCACAGCTCCATACTTCTTGCCATTTCTTTATTTATGAATTCTTTTCATTTTCCCTTTAAAGGAGTAGTTCACTTTAAAATAAAAATTACCCCATGATTTACTCACCCTCAAGCCATCCTAAGTGTATATGACTTTCTTCTTTCTGATGGACACAATTAGAGTTATATTAATAAATATCATGATGCTTCCAAGCTTTATAATGGTAGTGGCGGGATCCATTGAGTTTGAAGCTCAAAAAAGTGCATCAATCCTTCATAAACGTACTCCACACGGCTCCGGGGGGTTAATAAAGGCCTTCTGAAGCGAATCGATGGAGTTTTGTAAGAAAAATGTCCATATTTTTAACTTTATAAAGACCGTCTTCCATTTTCAACTTATGGAAAAAGTGTGACTGGTGTGTCATATGACGTCAGACATAGTGTAAGCGTTTTGAACTGTGAGAGGTGTTTGCATAAGTTGAATACGGAAGGTGGTCTGGCGGAAGCGAGTTATTTTACTTGATATTATTTTAAATATGGATTTTTTTCTTGCAAAACTCCATCGATTCGCTTCAGAAGGCCTTTATTAAGTAAATTAAGGGGTTTAATTTTCATTTTAAAGTGAACTACTCCATTTAGCTCTCTTTTTTTGCTAATAGTCACTTGTAGGCTATATCTATCTCAGTGTGTTTTAGAGCTTGCTTAGCTAGCTTATCAACCACTTCATTAGCTTCCACTCCCACATCCCAACAAACTTGCAAGAATCTCATAATGTCTTGCAACCGCAACTTTCAGACGCTATCTTTCTTTTTCTAGTTTAACTGTCACAGAATGGAAGCATAGTATTGTGGGATATCAAAGGTAGCAAAGGATACATCTATATGCTGCCTTCAAAAATCATATGAAGGTATCTCAGGAGACAGGAAGTGAAGCTAACATTTGATTCGGATGTGTCTTGATGCCTTCCTACTTTGGAATGCGTCCTACGAAGGCAGCATTTTTAAGTTTTCGGATACAGCCTCTGTTTATGGATACGACGAGACACGCACGGGCGAATGACGTATGTAATTTCCCGCTAAAAACATCCCCGCCTGTCTAAAATATAAACACTTGAAGTAGGCTTACCATAGTAAATCAGGGTAAGACAAAAACCGATTTTAGAAGAAGGATTTATGATTTATTGACTCATTATTTAAATTTAGTTAATTTTGAACAAAAACAGTGTTACATATCCTTTAAACCACATTTGAATAGCCTCTCTTAAAAATAAATCAGACACTATTGTTAAATTACAGTAAACTATCTCATGATTGTGACTTACAAATAAAGTAATATCTATTAGAATATGTGACTTTACTGGGCAAAAGGCATGTTATGACACATGACGGTTATCTAAAATAAAATATGTACAGAGTTCCTGTGATGCAAACAGTCACAAACGCAAGTAAAGTCAAATCATGATGTGGGAATGTTTTAATCTTGACAATCTCACAAAATATGCTTCCAAGTGCTGGCTCTATTAAATATAGGCCACTCATATTTAGGACACTGTGCTTGAAACAATGAAAGGAAACAAAATGAATTATATATAATTATAAAAGCTATAAATATAACAAAAAATATAAATATATATAAAACACACTCACAAAAAAAACCTTTGGTACATATTTGGTAAAAATCCAGAAAGCATCTCAATCATACAGTGCAACAAAATGCAGTAATAAATGTAAACAAAACCAAAATATATATATTTACATAGTTGAGCAATACTTTTACAGTAAACAGTCCTAACTACCCCCAAAACCAAATTGAGTCTAATTAAAAACTGAAAATATGAGATGCACATAGGTCCATGTTAAACAATAAATGTGTGCTTGTGATTGCTGGGCTGTCATGATGAACTTTCATATGATCCTTTGTCAGTAGTGTTAATTCAGTCAGGCTGAGTGACAGCTGTCATGAGAAACATTTCAGGGATGAATAACACCATTTAAACACTGATAATCCCTACTGTACCTTCAGTAAAACTTCTAAAACCAGTATCACCTATATAAACATCATCACATGCTGAATCACAACTGAATATGTACAGTGGGACTCAAACCCATATTAAAAAAACTAGGATTTTAAATCCAATTTAAACAGTTAAATGAAGAAGAAGAACTTTAGATTATGTACCTAGGTCACTAATCAATATCAAATTTTTTGACACATGTGAACTTAGCACAAAAGACCAGATGCCCATGGCCTGAATAGTAGCAATAACAGCACAACAGGAGTCTAATGGACAGCAGTATTAAAGGCCATCAGTGAGTCTGATTAGTGCAAAAATTCAGTCTGATTTAATTCATAGTAATTAGTTTAATATTACACATGATTATGGACAAGTGCTTAGTGCTCAGTAGAATACTCACACATCAGTTATGTTGATTAAACATTCAGCAATTTATCAACTTTATGCAACTACATATAACACTTATTTGCTAATAATAACTTTATAATTGCCAATTATAAAAAGGTTTTCAATACCATCCAAGCTAATACCTCCAAGCTATTTCCTTTGTAATAATGCCCATTATTTAGCTGCATTTGTTCTGTATTGTCCACTGTAGGAATCCATTTAAAGTGTCAATTTTGTGTGTAGACTATGGGGTTTGTCTATAGGTTTGTTCCACTTTTCTCCTGTCCAGCCAGCTCAGTCATCTGAAACTTCTCTGATGACGGGGACACTGGCAAAGAGATGGCACCCTCTGGAGACATGTAGTTGGCAGCTTTGGAGCCTGCGGCACTGGAAAATCCACTGGAAATGTCCTCAAACGTCCGGCCTTTGGTCTCGGGAACCCGGAAGTAGGTAAACACGAAGAAGAAGATGAGGAGGATGAGGAATATGATAAACACATACGGGCCGCACAGTTTCTGGAAAGGAAGCAAAGTCATAGTAATGCGTTTAGTTCTTGTGTCCATGAAAAATGTGGTACTGCGGAATTCTGTGACAAGGTTCTCACCAATAGTGGTGGGAAAGACAGTCCGACAATGAAGCTAGCGGTCCAGTTGCAGCATCCCGCCACAGCGATGGCTGCCGGACGTGGACCCTGAGCGAATAACTCTGCCACTATGAACCATGGGATTGGTCCTGGTCCCATCTCAAAACTGGCCACAAATCCGAACACTGCCAGAATGGCCAGTATGCTGATTGCTGAAATTCCCTGTTAGCCGGAAATTAAATAATTTTTAGAGAGAAAAGATACACTTGAATGAATTCTAACATAAATATAAGTTAGCGTTCATTCGTAAAATCACACACTGACCCCTTCAGATGCAGATTCGGAGATAGCAGTGCTATTCTGAACAAGACCAGCACCACTTTCTGTTGTAACTCCTGCAGGGTCCTATAGATCAGAAAAGACAGAATTAATTTAAAAATGTAGTCTATATTCTCTAATATTTAATTGAATTAATCCCTAGTTAAATCCATCCCATTCACTTCTGAAGATCAATAGTTTATCATATAGGACCATGATCATATATATTTAATTGTATTTAATTATATATATTATATATCAAAACTGACCACAAGTTTAAGAGAAATAGTCATGAGCAGAACACAGAAAGTCATTCCAGCCAGTCCAATCATATGAAGTGTTCTTCTCCCTGCCCTCTCCACCAGGAAGAGCTGTTGAGCAAAGCAGTGAGAGCATCAACACACTGTTCTTTATACACCCTCACGAAAGTATTTTAACAGATATAAGGGCATGACATTGCAAATGGAAGGGTGATGAAATGAATTTGACAACTGTTTACCTACAGTATAGTTCTTTTCAAATGTTTGTTTATGTGAGTATATTAGCTCAGCTGTGTAAACTTACAGAGACGACAGTGAAGAGAGTGTTGACCGCACCCATTCCAATGGTGGCAAAGACTGGCCCAGTGATACCTGCTCTTCTGAAGATCTCTGTTGAGTAATAAATTACCTAGAAAATGTACAGAAATGCAGCTGTTTAACATTTAGAACAGTTCATGTCCATACTGTGAGTTGACAAGGGGAAAATATGAAAGGAAGCCTTGCAAATGGACAAAGTGACAAACACTGAAAACAAACATATTTTGTCTCGTTTTCCAGTAAAATAAAAAAGTATCTCAACACTATTAAAACAAGATACATTTATGGTGGGTTAAAAGTTAATTATAATAGTTTTATTGTATTTCTTTTGTAAATTCTTACATTTTGTTTATTTTATATGATCTTAACTTTATGTACAGCACTTTGGTCAACCTATGGTTGTTTTTAAATGTGCATTATAAATAAATTGAATGAATTAATGAATTTACTTGATTGTAAATTGTAATTGTGTATGACTTGTTATAGAGAGTTTATTAATTATGTTTATTAATATATTATATTAATATTAAATTATACTCATTGGCAAATAGTTTTTCTTGTTTTAAGCATGAAAAAAAATCAAGTGAGGTTTAAGCTTAAAACAAGAAAAAAATTGCCAAATTGCCAATGAGCTAATAAAATATTTAAACTCAAATCAATATGGACATGAAATATTTTATTAGCTCAAAACTCAAAGCTTCCACAAAGCAAAACAGTTCATAGAAAGTGCCTTTGAGCCATGACGAACAAGCAAATTTGAATATTTCAGTGTTAATTTACAGTCATACCACTTCACCAAATAAATAATTTTGTGTAAACAAAATATTGATATAAGTTGAAACTGTTTTAAAATCTTAAATGCTTTTATGTTATCATCTATTACAATGTACAAAACAATTATCCTGGCAATAAATACTTAAGTCCTCCAATTGCACTTTCAATCAGAATAAAGTATCCTTATAGCCATGTAATAATATGTATTATAATATGTCTATCTATCTATCTATACTTTATTTCAAGGTATATATAATATTTATCCTGTTTTATACTGTAGATGTGTTTATATGGGAAAACAAGGCACTGCTGGCTATTAGGATGTTTAACAGGATGTGCTAATCAAAGATCATTATGTAAAGTTTTTATGTAACTGGTGTGGGGAATTGTGGGAACTGTTGAGTGTGGAGTGTGGAGACTCACAGCGTTGATGCCGGACAGTTGCTGGGACAGCTGCAGGATTATGGCGATAATAATGGGCTGTCTATAGGCAGAGTTACGGAACAGCTCCGGAATAGAAACTTTCTTCTCCATGGACATCTTCATGGCCTCTTCCTTCATCTCACGAATGTCATCCTCAACATCTGAATGCCCACGAAGATGTGTCAGCACTGAGAGCAGAAGAAAGAGAGAAAGATCAACAAAGCCAGTGTGGAAGAGTAAATACACTTCAGTTGCTCAGGCAGTGCTAAATGGTATGTTCCTCATGTCTCCTGCTCTTTCTAGATCCAAAATGAATGCTTCTAAAGACTTTTCTTTAGTCCCGAGCAGTCATAGCAGACTCACCTTGGCGTGCCTCATCCTCCCGGTTAAGACTGATCAGCAGGTATCGAGGGCTCTCTGGGCAGAAGATCAGCATAACACTCTGTAACACTGCAGGCAGCGCCGTCAGAGCCAGCAACAACGGCCACAAAGACTGAGACCCCAGCAATGACTCCAGACCTAAGATCTACCATAGAATCCACAAAAATGATTTATAACTTATAATTTATAACTATTTCCATTTGACTTTTTAGGTGTATAATCAGTATGTTCCAAAACCAGATGACTTCCTGACTTCTGTCTTTCCATAAAATACAATGAATAAGGACTGAAGCTTTCAAGTTTCAACCATCATATAAATGGTCCAAATATCTTCTGAAGCCATACAATAACATTGTAAATAAGAGATTATTATGTTATTATTCAACAAAATTGTCAGTGAACTCATGAATCGAATTCAGACCAGTTTTGTGATGTGAATGAACTCATTGAAAATACTCAAAAGAATAATTTCTTCACAAATTTGACATCACTACTGAATGTACCAAGGAGACGTCAAGATTTTTAGGAAATAATGCTTTCAATTTCAGTCTGTCTCTTGCACAATGCTATCATATGGCTTCAGAGGACTATAGCACACAGGTTGTATACACCAGTTTTAATACATTCTTATGGTGCTTTTGAATCTTTTTTTAGCTTGGAAGCTTTAGTGTTATTATAATTGCATGAAAAAAGAAAATCATATGGGTTTTGAATGAGATATGGGTTTGAGTGATATTTTTGAGTGATCCCTTTAATCTCTTATTTACATTTATCCATAGGAAAATCTAACCTGTGCAACCAGGATGCCGATGACCACCCCAAGCTGGTGAAGGGTGCCAAAAGCCCCTCGCAGTGCCGTTGGAGAAATTTCACCCACATACATGGGTGTCAGTCCTGTGCACAGACCACAGAACACACCAATCACCAGACGGCCCACTATCATCAACTCATAGGAGGTGCACATGCTGGATAAACCCATCAGGCCTCCACCAATCAGAGCCAGGATGTTGGATAGCAGCATTGATTTCCGTCTGTAAAGAGAATTTTGGAGATGAATTAAGATGTTCTTTTTTATGTCAAAATAAATAGTGCGATTTTGAATTTGGTCACTATTTTCTCACCTCCCAAGCTTGTCAACCATAGCGCCAACACTAAGAGACCCGATCATGCCACCAACATTGAAAATGGAAACAGCGATACTCCACACTGTTGTGAGTGTGGATTCATGCATAGGCTCTCCAGTGCGCACCAGAGTCACGTTTCTGAAGAAGTTCTTCACTTTCTGATCATCAACAGACAGACAGACAGAAGTAAGTGATGAAGTGTTGTTTTTTTAAAGTCTAAAATGTTACTCACTTAATGAAACATTTACCTCATCGGGTGCGTTAATGACTCCTGTGTTGAAGCCGAACTGCAGCGAGCCAATGACGGCCGTGGACACGCAGAGCACCAGGTAGCATGTCACCTGCTTCCCCTTAACAAAAAGAAGGAATGCACATACTGTGACATGCAGAAAAATGACAAGAGTAAAGATGAACGCAAGAGAGAAAGTAACTGTGACCCAACAAAGTCTCAAAATGTGCACAAAAACTGTCCTCCTATTTCTTCTTTCTTAATTTGCACTTTCTTGGTTATGTGAAATAGTTCTGCAGCACTTTTTATTTTCGAGATTACAACATTATTATATATATATATATATATATATTTTTTTTTTCTTCAATGATCAGAGAACGGCTCAGAGAAAATATAATATATATAATACTGTATATAATAATATTAATAAATTATTTAAAATTAACATAATTTTATATTTTTACTGTTTTATTCTGCTTTCTAAAGACTGATTGGAAACCATGAGATTAATTACATGATTCTATTGACAACCATAGCTGCATGTTCCTTTTGTTTGTTCTCTATATATAGTTCAAAAGTTAAACCCCAGTTTCACAGACAAGGCTTAAGTTAGTCCCAGACTAAAATGCATGTTTGAGCTGTTTTAACTGAAAGCAACTTGCACTGACATATCTTAAAATATGTCGTTGCCATTGTTTTGTCTCAAAATTCACACCAGTAATGTTTTTTTCTAAGGCATGTTTATAAAAGCTACTTAAAGGTCCTAATTAAACCAAAGACTAATCCTGGCTTAATCTAAACCGTGTCTGTGAAACCGGGCCAAAGGTTTCTCAGTTCAAATGTATCTTCATACATTAAAATATAGCTGCCTTTATAGTTTTGGAAGGGGGTCCCTTGTAAAGGGGTTTATTATAAAAACTAACGCTTTAAAGGGCTAACTAAACCTAAATTAAAAAAGAAAAGAGTATCTTTCTCACTTTTTTGCCTTCAATACTATCCTCTGTTTGTAAGGTCTATAAACCTTCAAACTTTCAGACTTTTTAAACTTTTATCAAAATGTAAAAAATGGCTTTGTCAAAGCCTAGTTACAAATTGCAGCTATAAAATTCTATGAATTTCTATTTATTTTAATTATATTTTATTACAGTCAAATTCAAAATGCAATTCTGCATCCACACGCTGATTCACAAGCTTGCAATTCGATTCGATTTCGATTCGATTCAATATTGATTATTTTGTATATATCAGGTACAATACATGGCAAATTTTCTCAAGGAAAACAAATCTCTTAACTAATGCTGTAAACTATGGGAGTCAGTTGTAGCCTACTATAATATTGAAGGTAGAACTTAATTGATTTCTATACAAACACTTAAATTACACTCAATTATGATTTTTTTTTAATAATAATAAAGTTATAATATTAACTTTACCATTAAATAATCATATTTCTACTCCAATTCATTTTTTTAAATATATACATTTAAATGGTGGCTGTCATAAAAACCTGCCAGATTTATTCATACATTCATTAAATATTAAAGAACATTAAAAAATGATAATGAATAGCCTATGTTATATGGTGCATATATTTAGCAAAATGCTCCTCTCTAGAGTTAATTTTTCTAGCTGACTAACGAGTTAATGGACAATGGATATGGTTTTCTGAGGTAAATGTGACGTTACAAGCTGTTTTACTGACGTCTTTCCACAGCGTCATATCAATAGTAACAAAGCACAAAGATTATTGCGATTTGTTGGATGGGAGGCGCGCTACAATGTTCCTTTCATTCATCCACTGAAAACAGGATGACTAATCAATTCTTGGGATTTAAGAATCGATATCGGTTAAAATCGATTAAAATCGAGAAATCAATATTTTTTACCCATCACGTATCTATTTTATCTATCACGTTTTATTGTGGTAAATGTCGACTAACTTGTAGAATTTATCATTTTTGGCCTGGTTTCACAGACAGGGCTTAGAAGCCAGTATTAGGCCTTAGTTCAATTAGGGCATTTAAGTAGCTTTTATAAACGCATCTTAGAGAAAAACATTACTGGTGTGCATCTTGAGGTAAAATAATTGCACTGACATACTTTAAGAAATGTCAGTCCAAGTTGCTTTCAGTTAAAGCAGCTCAAACATGCATTTTAGTCTGGGACTAGATTTAAACCATGGGAAAAATCATTCTCAATTCAGTTCTAAATCCTTATACAACATATTACACAATACAGTAATTTTCCGGAGTATGTATGAAGGTGGAACAACAAAGTTGCATAAATCAGTTGACATCATAAATGTTTTTTTTCCAAATCACGGTTCTCAAACTCTCTAGTTTCTCTGAACTTGATGTCTGTTCCTCCCTCTTGTGTCAAATTAAAAGTCAAATTAGAAATAGCAACCTAAGCTAATTGTCAGCTGTGTGACTTCTGTACGGCTGCAAATAGAATAAACTTAATCAGAGATTAAAGAGTTAAAATCCATCCGATTGATGGGACAAATACATGTCAGGTGCAATGAAATGGAACCCCTAGCATTGCCCTGCAATTTTTAATGTTCGAGAAGCCGTTTCACTTGGATATGCATCTGTTTCATGCCGTCTTTAAGCTATAGGAGTAATGGATCAGAAAAAACAATGATCTGATGGCCTGTTCTATAGGGTATATTGAGTGACATATTTGTATTTTTATAGGTTTGTTGGGCCTAAAGAGTAACTTAAAGCTGCAGTCCGTAAGTTTTACCTCTTTGTCGCCATCTCTGTTTGAACCCTGAAACTGCAGTTATTTGTGGAGTTATCTACTTTACATAGGGTTGTGTGTCGGCACATCTCCGCAGCGTGGAAGAATTTTGAACAATGGCTGGTTATGCACTTGCTAAAAAATTGATTTGGGCAACAAAAAAAAAGTTACGGACTGCAGCTTTAAAATTTAAGTAAGTAATTTGTAATGATGGTTTCCAGTAAGTGGTCGTCTGAGTAACGTTCTCACTACTGCATGCAGTATTTAGCAAATGTCTGTACAAAAACAGTGCACTGCACCTTTAAACCTGCGCACAAGAACTTCTGCATGTGCATACCGGTGTGATGTTATGATACAGACTTAAACAGACCCAAACATGCACACACACAAACAGCAGCTGACTTCTGGAGGAGTGACTGTGAACAAGGATTCATGTGATCTGTAAGGAGCCAGAGCCATCAGCATAAAAGAATTCAAAGTTCATAACAAAGTTCTGCTGATAAAGGGCGATCCATCACTGTATCTTTCATCTCTATTGATCAGGATAGACCAGATCACATTTGCACCCCCACATCCCAATATGCACCCCAGTCTCCCTAACTTAATTATGCACACTCATTTATTAAATCAACACATTCATTGACTCACTTAATAGATTTGTAATAACCCGCAGTGGATGCAAAATTGCACACTTGAATTGGGAATTTCCATTCTGTCTGTCTGGTCTAAAACAAGTAAGAACCAGCCAGAATGTTGTTCATATTATGCTCAAGTTTGAACATGCCATCTGAACCCTGCTCTGAACAGTCTTTTCTCCTTGTCGTTCTCCTTTGCACATCTCGGTTTCTTAATTCACGTGCTGTAATCCTCTCTTTTATTCCACACTAGGAATTGCACAGAGATTGTCTCACACATTCCAGGATGTGTCACTTAATTAGAACTAGTATGGAAGTAAAATAATGCCAAATAGTTTTTGAAACAAAAAAGCTTGTTGAATTGCACTACTTGAAAAAATATGCATTGCATTAACCATGCTTGCATTTTTATGGGCTGAAATTCAACATGGTTGTATATTTAAGATGTGAATATTTCAATTAAAAACATTTCACACATATTTTCATTATTAAAAAAATCAATAATCCATATTCACCTCTCAGATTTCACTTCCAAAATATTCATTCTGTTTAAAAACCTATAATATTCGACAGGCAATTTTCTGTCCATTTTATTTCGCTTTACAAATTCGCTTCCACAAATTCAGTGCTTCAAATTCGACAGAAAATTCAACAGTTCACATCCGGGAACTGCAGGAATAGCAGTAGATTACAGAGCATAATCTCCATCTGCTGTTAGACTTCACCAGCAGGTGGTGCAAGCGCCCATTGACGAAGACCAGAGCGACGTGTAGAGAGAGTCATTCATTCATTAAATGGATTTACAGAAATGGAGCAAGCCATACGTTTTTGTGATGATTATCAGTATATACACTCACCTAAAGGATTATTAGGAACACCTGTTCAATTTCTCATTAATGCAATTATCTAATCAACCAATCACATGGCAGTTGCTTCAATGCATTTAGGGGTGTGGTCCTGGTCAAGACAATCTCCTGAACTCCAAACTGAATGTCAGAATGGGAAAGAAAGGTGATTTAAGCAATTTTGAGCGTGGCATGGTTGTTGGTGCCAGACGGGCCGGTCTGAGTATTTCACAATCTGCTCAGTTACTGGGATTTTCACGCACAACCATTTCTAGAGTTTACAAAGAATGGTGTGAAAAGGGAAAAACATCCAGTATGCGGCAGTCCTGTGGGCGAAAATGCCTTGTTGATGCTAGAGGTCAGAGGAGAATGGGCCGACTGATTCAAGCTGATAGAAGAGCAACTTTGACTGAAATAACCACTCGTTACAACCGAGGTATGCAGCAAAGCATTTGTGAAGCCACAACACGCACAACCTTAAGGCGGATGGGCTACAACAGCAGAAGACCCCACCGGGTACCACTCATCTCCACTACAAATAGGAAAAAGAGGCTACAATTTGCACAAGCTCACCAAAATCGGACAGTTGAAGACTGGAAAAATGTTGCCTGGTCTGATGAGTCTCGATTTCTGTTGAGACATTCAGATGGTAGAGTCAGAATTTAGCGTAAACAGAATGAGAACATGGATCCATCATGCCTTGTTACCACTGTGCAGGCTGGTGGTGGTGGTGTAATGGTGTGGGGGATGTTTTCTTGGCACACTTTAGGCCACTTAGTGCCAATTGGGCATTGTTTAAATGCCACGGCCTACCTGAGCATTGTTTCTGACCATGTCCATCCCTTTATGACCACCATGTACCCATCCTCTGATGGCTACTTCCAGCAGGATAATGCACCATGTCACAAAGCTCGAATCATTTCAAATTGGTTTCTTGAACATGACAATGAGTTCACTGTACTAAAATGGCCCCCACAGTCACCAGATCTCAACCCAATAGAGCATCTTTGGGATGTGGTGGAAAGGGAGCTTCGTGCCCTGGATGTGCATCCCACAAATCTCCATCAACTGCAAGATGCTATCCTATCAATATGGGCCAACATTTCTAAAGAATGCTTTCAGCACCTTGTTGAATCAGTGCCACGTTGAATTAAGGCAGTTCTGAAGGCGAAAGGGGGTCAAACACAGTATTAGTATGGTGTTCCTAATAATCCTTTAGGTGAGTGTATATGGAAAAGCTGATGAAGACAAAAGCTTTGTTTACATTTAAGTCTTACTTTTATACATGTAAGCAGCTTTCTCTACCGCACAGTCGCACATTTAGGGACCGTCTCTAAAGTTACACATGACGTGTTTACACGTTTCTAACTTCACTAGCATTTGAAGAGAATGACTTACAGTCATATAACCAATTGTAAAGTGTTCATGTAGGTGTCAGGAATGATGCACACCTTTTAAATGTTTGAAATGAAAAGAAATTAGAAACGTGTATACGCATGTCATATGTAACTTTAGAGACGGTCCCTAAATGTGTGACTATCATCCAATGGCATTGTCAAGCCAACTTTATGCCAGTATATCACTGGGAAACGCTTAGCGTGAAACTTTGTGCGTTATGGTCATATTCTGAGTCCACCTGCTTGCCTGTAGTATAGCCTACATCTCCAATAAGGTGCGAGATTGGTCTTTTATATCACTGTATTAAGCTATGTTAAGCGTCCCGGCAGCAGGGGAGTCCTGGAGTATGACGTATTGAGGGAACCCCCAGTACTGCAGCACAGTGCTGCGATATAAAGTTAAGGAAACTAAACAACCGAGAGAAATATGTCTACCTCTGATGTAACGTTTGATCTGTACGTCAGCATCGGGGAATAACATTATAATCTCATTCACGGTAGAGAAAGCTGCTTACATGTACAAAAGTAACCATGAAGACTTAAATGTAAACACAGCTTTTGTCTTTATCAGCTTTTCCATATATATACTGGCCCTGATAATCATCACAAAAATGTATCGCTTGCTCCATTTCTGTAAATCCATTTAATGAATGGATTTCGCTACATGTCACTCTGGTCTTCGTCAATGGCCGCTTGCACCACCTGCTGGTGAGGTCTAACAGCAGATGGAGATTATGCTCGGTAATCTACTGCTATTCCTGCAGTTCCCGGATGTGAACTGTTGAATTTTCTGTCGAATCTGAACCACTGAATTTGTTGGAAGCGAATTTGTAAAGCAAAATAAAATGGACAGAAAATTGCCTGTCGAATATTATAGGTTGTATTTTTAACAGAATGAATATTTTGGAAGTGAAATCTGAGAGGTGAATATGGATTATTGAATTTTTAATAATGAAAATGTGTGAGAAATGTTTTGAATTGAAATATTCACATCTTAAATATACAACCATGTTGAATTTCAGCCCATAAAAATGCAAGCCCTAAAAATACAATGCATTAAAATGCAAGCATGGTTAATGCAATGCATATTCTTTCAAGTAGTGCAATTCAACTAACTTTTTTGTTTCAAAAAATATTTGGCATTTTACTTCCATAGACTAGGATCAGAATCAGTTTGGATTTGGTCCAAACAGCATCCATCCAAAGAAGTTAGTGAGACACAAACATTACTCAGTATGTAAATCTTACTGGCAATTAAAAAAAACTTTATGTACAATAAAAACATATTACAACATTTTAAATCCACCTCAGATGCCCATTGGCATCCGCTAAACATTTACTACAGTTCTTGCATGGTAACCACAGTTTACTGTGTCTGTGAATATGTAGTAACACCAAAGCAACCAAATGGGTGGCTCTCCATTACCATGGTTAGAATTGTGGTATCTATCTATACTACAAACTATGGTGCATATTATGAAAATAGTAGCATAAACATATCTACGAACTACAAAATTGCCAAAAGATACGCAGATGATGTTAATATTACATAAAAGATCATCATTTCTGCATGTAATCTCTTGTGAAAAAGAAGTACACTTAAGCATATTTTTAAGAAGAGTGCTTAGTATAAGAATATATTTCAATATAATTCAGTACAAACTGAATGTAGTTTTCAGACAGTTGGATATTAGTTGCAATTAGATGAAAATGTATTATAGTTTAAATTTATATTAAATGCAATATGCTTAACTTAAGAGGGCTTTTCTGACCCACTTAAGGGCTTAAGAAGGTCTTAAGTAGCTTTATATTCATAAGTACTTCTATTGTCTTTAAAATATGGTTAAAGTGTGCTGCTGAATTTATGGTGAAGCATTTATGGTAAACTAAAATGTCATTTCTATTGAAACGTGTAAGTATGTTAGTCAACACATCAAAACAAATTTACTTTTTTAAAAGCATGACAAAAGACTATTAAATCATAATGATTAACATCCAGACAAGGCTTAAGCTTAGTCCCAGACTAAAATTCATGTTTGAGCTGTTTTAACTGAAAGGAACTTGCACTGACATACTGTATCTTAAAATATGTCACTGCCATTGTTTTGTCTCAAGATTCACACCAGTAATGTTTTTTTTTTCTAAGGCACATTTATAAAAGATACTTAAATGCTCTAATGAAACTAAGACCTAATTCTGGCTTAATCTAAGCCTGGGCCTAAAAATACTAAAAGTGTACTTAAGTGTGTTAAGAAACAGTTAAATTATTTTTAAGGTGTCCTTGTTACAATCTAATTATACATTTAAGTACTGAGTAATATTATCTACATGTACTTACTATAGGGTTAGGATTAGGTTTGGTATGAAGTTAGTTACATGTAATTTAGCATAATTTATAGTTATTACTACAGTAACTACATGGAACGTGTAACAAGGAAACTGTAAAATAAAGTGTTACCTGAAAGTGTTCTCTCTTCAAGTACACTTAAGTGGCCATTTAGTTCATTAATGTTATCTGCAAGTACAGTTTTTTTTTTTTTTTAAATATACTTTAAAAATTTAAAGTAAAGTGCAGTACAATAAGCACACTTCTTTTTCACTAGGGATGTATAGAAAACTGGTTAAAAATTTACATTTCATAAGGGTTATGGTGATGGTAAAGCCTTTTCTTATTAATCATGAAGAAAACTAAATATCACAACTTGTTCTTTATATAATGACACTGATAGAGAAAAGACTCTACCTTACTGTCTTTCATCTTCTCCATTTTGCTCTTTGTTGAGAAAGTTGAGCAAGTTATTGCAACTGAGACAGGGGTCTTCTGTTCTTCCTCTTATTGCAGCAAAACCAAACTTATATGGGTAACACAAATCCGTATTTGGAAAAGTCTCTAGAGTGGAAAAAAAAGAATATGAAGAATTGTTTTCAGTAATGCGAAGGAATGAAACCTTTTATGTTTTCATCAAGAACAACCACACAAAAAAAGTTGATTTCCTACAACGGATGTCTGCTGAGTTGAGATGACAGTTGAGCATCAAGTATATTGTGCAACGCAAATTGCAAATTCAATGTGGAAGTCAAATATAAGAGGCATCTCTGTCTGTCAGCTCAAGATCCTCCATCTATATATCGTTCAAATGTGGTTTTATGGGTTTTCAGTGACTTTCCTATACTCTGAAATTTTAAACATTCAGTGAATAAAATCAATCTCGCTTTAGTTTATAACAGCTTCATGCAGTTCCTTGATTAAAGACAATTGATCTGCTTGTTATGCACATAGTCTGGAGTTATAGCTGCATTTATACATCAATTATTTCATACAAACACATTATATTTTATAATTATATTAATAAAACCTCTTTTCATTATTGTAAACACAACATTGAAAATTGAAAGTTGTACAAAAAAGTGCAATAAACTTCACTGCAGGGTTATTTTAATAAATATTAAACGGTTTAACAATTGAAATAACGTGTAGATACTTATGAAGCAATATGCTGTGTTCAATATTGTAATAAAAGATCATTCCAATGCAACTTATAGTATGTTATTTTCTATGTAATGATAATGTAAAAGAATAATATTTACGTGTATGTTTGCAGAGCTCGTGCGTCGATCAGGTATTTGCTGGTGTGTGATGAAACACTCTCGCGCTCGTGGGTTTTATGGAGAGTGAGACACGCGCACCAGCACGTTGCACTATTTGTCGTCACACAACCATGCTCCCACAGTTTCTGTAATATTTGAGTCACAGGATTAAACAACCACATTTTACGTCTCTCGCGTAACATCCTTTCACAGGAAATTATGGCCGTAGCTATCTTAAAAACTAGAGCAGCCTACCTAGACAGCATCTGAGCATCATAGGCGCGAGCAGTTGGTCTTACTCGGAACGTGCCTATGAAGCCTAATAACTCTTATCTAGATAGGCAGCTAATGATGTTGAGACCCTGCCTTTATTTCATGTCCTTATTTGGTTACTTTCGCGTTCGCCACAGTAGACGCGTCAATCGCGCCTCTGTTCCTCTCGCGCAGCATCCCACCAGAAAAAAAGCTGCTGTCTGACAATAAAACCGTTATTGTTGTCATGTGAGTGCTTCTGTGAGAAAATTACGTCTTTTTTTTTTGTTTGTAAACAAGTAGTCCTCTCTTCCGAGACTGAACAATTTGCGGGGTTTGCTGGCACTTCATACAAGTGTGTGATCTAGTGATAACAAATGTTTCGCTGCCTACGCTCATATAGCTTTCATTTATTCAGTGAAATTGTCTTAAGGGCATTACACATTCATTTCGATCATATTGGTGGGTACACTTAACAATCAAGTATAATTATCGGTCATTAGGTTCTGGCAGTGTAGATATACAATAGGAAATGACATGAAAGTGTAATACAATGTAATAATGTAACGTTATATAGCCTAAAAATAATACACACACACACACAGAGAGAGAGAGAGAGAGACAGAACACTAGACTAGTTGACTGCTTTTAAGAGACAAACAGGAACTTGCTGAAGGAAACACATTTTGAGAACTGAGATCATGCCACTGTGGTCTTTTTTTTTTTTAGTATAAACTACTCATTACACGCTAGTATAGATACTCTAAGTTCTCTACGAACCTGCCATTTTTTAATAACTTGTTAAAAAACTTCTACCTGTATAGTGGTGTCAGTTTATCATTATCCTTAGAACATCACAGACTGTCGAGTTTTTACATGCTTCAGTTATGTACTAAATCTGTCGCTGACATGAAAGGAACATGGGCAGACTTGTACAAATGTTGTATAAATGAAAATATGTAGATGACACATTCAAAGGTGCATTACTGTTATTTACAGGAAATTATAAAAACAGTATATAAAGCATTAAACTAATGTGAAGTCGTCAAGCGAAGCAGCTTATGTAAATAAAAATAAAAACCTACAGTATAGCAAAAGTATCTAAATATTTGACGTCAATCTTTTTCAGTATAAATAGACATCACACCAATTTCTACAATAGAAATCGGAGAATTAGCACACTTTTGACACACACACGAGATTCTATCCAGGCCAGGGTGACCAAGATAAGGACGTCTTGATTGACACACTTCTTGTGTCCTTTTGCCCTTGTGGTTTGCATCAGATATTAAAACGATATAGAAATAGGGGAATTGCTAGGTACTGTGCAATTAGTATGTGGTCACTGCAATTGCTACATTTTACCAGTCTTCAGTCATGGTTGCAGTCACAGTAAAAATACACAGGAAAACTTTTTGAGCAATGTTGCTTGGGCACTTTCCCATTGAAAACAACAAATTTCTATCTGGATACTTTAGATCGGTCGTGTGCCCGGTCTCACACCTGGTTGCCCGTTGATGGCAACATTGCTCAAAAAGTTGCCTTGTGTAGGCCTATCATTACCATAAGAGTCTAATGAATGCTACTTTGCCACTATCTGCTGTTTTAAAAGCCAAGAGCACGATCACTTCAAGCAACAGGATTAAACCAAGCCGGGTAACGGCTTACTTAGAACCTCCTAACTTCTTAACTGATTTCATGTAACTTCATCCTGTCTGTTCAAGCTGAATTAGCCTTTGTGTCATTGCTTGAACTCTATATAGCTAAATCCAGTATCTTAATATGAATATTCCTTACACATGCCTTATTGAATTGACAGAGTTCACCTTGGACATCAACTATCTGCAAGCTTAAATTTTGTGCAATATGACAAAAATATATACATTACATAATCACACCAATGCTTTAACTCCACACCTCCACCACATTTTCAACAGGTCAGACTTGGGCTGAATCCGAAATCACCCCCTATACCCTCAAATAGGGCATTATTTGAGGGGACAGCTATTTGTAGTGGTGTCTGAAACCATAGTGGACGTTGAGTGAACTCATTCAATCCCACATTGCACCACAATAACGAGTGTACAGCCGATGTACACACAACGGCTGTTCGAATTCACTCACTTGTTTTCATTCACTCCTTCAAGTGAACTATATTAGTGGACTAACATAGGGAATAGTGAATGAGGGTTTAGGGGGTGATTTTGGATTCAGCCATCATTGGTATGATTGTCACTAGAATGATTTAGAAACAGTCAGTAAAAACTATAAATTGTTGGCCCTTTATTTAAAAAACAAAACAAAACATTGAAATCAGTTGAAATTGTGCGTTTTTATTTTGTAATTTGCAACAGTAAGATGTAGAGTCACAAAATGTGAAGTTAAATGTAGGACCTCAAAATGCTAAAGGATAAAAGGTCACATGATTCCAAGGTGCACTCTGAATGACCTTTCATCCTCCAGCAGGCAAACCAATAACTAGGACGACGTCAAAATGTTGATAATATATTACGGAGGTACTCTACAAAAGGTTGGGAGTTCATGAGTTGAAGGTAACAGCGACCATTTAGATCTTTCCGGGGAAGCTTCCATCCTCAATCTGTCCATCCCATTTCTCCACCTGAAGAAAGGAAAAAACAAAAGACAAGAACACATTGCATTTCAAATATAAATCTAACAGCACATCATATCTTATCATATTTACAGTGATCACTTGTGTCTTGTTGCATAAAAGTAAAGGAAAGGGAAAGATCAATTAACATTCGGTTTTATATTAGAAAATTGGTTATTTAAAATACATCATACTCCCTAACATGACGTGTATTTTTAACCAATTTACTCAGGTAGCAAATACTGAAATTTAAATCTGAAAAGATGCTTCTAACATGTTTTAGCTAAAAAGATTTGTAGACACAGTCACACTAGTTTCAACATACAATGCTGGCTATAGTCCAGGACTACTAGTTATTACCTGATGGTCAGACACAATAACATTTAATAAATAATAAATAAAAAAAGTTAACGGTCTCTCTTAATATTTTGGTGCCTAATAAACGTCTGCAAAAGATTGCCAGCATTAATCTAGTTAACAATGTTAAATACCAAAACTGCTGGATGGATTTCAAGTAACACTGAAGTTTTCACACAGGAACTAAAACCGCTCGTATGAAAGCAAAACAAGAAACAAAACAAAAAAACACATACTCTTGGTGGCCTCATGCCAGGCCAGTAGTTGGCTAGGTCACTTGAATACTATCTTATGCACAGAAGCCACTGGCACATGTTGCTGTGGCACCACTGGTTTTCACTGGCATGTGCCACTAATACTTGTGACATGTGCCGATGGATTGTGTCATGTGCCACTGACAATGTTGCAGTATGTTGTGGCACCTCCAGTAGTGACTGGCAGATGAGTTGAGCAGCTATAGTGATGTAATTGTGACTAAATAAAAAAAAAAAAAAAACTAAATAAATAGCCTAATTTAGTTATTTAAAAAAAGTATGTATTAATTAAACGCATTTACAAATCGGTAATATTTTTCAAACGTAGTCTGTTTGTGGCACATCTGTATTGGAGTGGCATGCATGCAATATAAATGTTGTGTAATACCAGTGCTACTGTATGTTGTTGATCACACAAACTGCCCATTCTAGGAAACAGGAAATAAATCATGGGTCACTACAAATACCACATTAACTCACATTCGCTACTGTAAACCTTTATTTTTTGCATGATGCTGCATGAAGTATGTATAACATTGGCCAGAGCAAGACAAACCAAAACTTGCGAAAGTTGAGAAAAATCCACAAGTGTATCTGTTATTTCTTTTCGAGTTAGACGGTAACAAAAACAGAAAGTAATCAGAGTCTAATACTGATCTAAATAAATATACATACACTTTATTGCCAAAAGTTTTGGGACACCTGCCTTTACATGCACATTAAGTTTAATGACATCCCATTCTTAATCCATAGGGTTTAATATGGAGTTAGCCCACCCGTAGCCAACTCTTCTGGGAAGGCTTTCCACAAGGTTTAGGAGTGAGTTTATGGGAATTTTTGACCATTCTTCTAGAAGCGCATTTGTGAGGTCAGGCACTGATGTTGGACGAGAAGGCCTGGCTCGCAGTCTCCGCTCCAATTCATCTCAAAGGTGTTTTATCGGTTTGAGGTCAGGACTCTGTGCAGGTTAGTCAAGTTCCTTCAAACCAACCGCCAAACCCAGACTCGTCCATTGGATTGCCAGACAGAGAAGCGTGATTCGTCACTCCAGAGTACACGTCTCCACTTCTCTAGAGTCCAGTGGTGGCGTGCTTTACACCACTGCACCTTTGCATTGCACTTGGTGATGTAAGGCTTGGATGCAGCTGCTCGCCATGGAAACCCATTCCATGAAGCTCTCTACACACTGCTCTTGAGCTAATCTGACAGCCACACGATGTTTGGAGGTCTGTAGCTATTGACTCTGCAGAAAATTGTCGACTTCTGCGCACTGTGTGCCTCAGCATGCGCTGACCCGGCTCTGTGATTTTACGTGGCCTACTTCGTGGCTGAGTTGCTGTTGTTCCCAATTGCTTCCACTTTGTTATAATACGACTAACAATTGACCGTGGAATATTTAGTAGTGAGGAAATTTCACAAATGGCCTTATTGCACAGGTGGCAACCCATTACGGTACCACGCTTGAATTCACTGAGCTCCTGAGAGCGACCCATTCTTTCACAAATGTTTGTAGAAGCAGTCTATATGCCTAGGTGCTAGAGCCGGTGTCAAGATCCAGAACACTTCTGGATGGTTGGTGCCAGTTTTCATAATGCATTTCAAAATGGTAGGTCACTTTATAATGGTGCGTCTCATTTTCTCTCATGGTAGTTTACAATATTAAATACCTGATAGTTGTGGCCACCTATCTAAATAGTGTCTACATTCTTTTACAATTCCAAATGATACAGCTGAACTGTCAACCCTACGCAAATAGGAAAAAAAAATGCGTTGAATGATCAAAACAAGCGTGTACTTACAATATGTATTTAAATACATTATAAAAAAAGAAATAAAAAAAGAAAAAGAAACTTATACAAAGAGGGCTTGGTGATGCCAGCAAAAAAAGGACATTTATTTCAGAGGTAGAGTGATTTATTTGAATGAAATGCACACTGATGAATGTGTATTACATAAATGGCTCAATCTGGATTTCATGTTGACTACAGTGTTATAACGAAGTTATTCAGACAGAAGATTTTCAGTAGAACAGACTCACCCAGCTCATTGGGCACAGGCTCTTGTAGACTCTCTGATACCATTCGCAGGGAGAAGTTTCCTGCCCTTTGCTTGACAAAGCTTTATTACACCTGTGGAAGTCTGAGAGAAAGAAAGAACATTAAGTAATCTGCACAGAAATCAGTCAGAAATAGTCCATAGTCTACAACTCAAATTATTAAATTCATAATGTGTTTTGATAAGGTCAAACAACTAATAGATTCATTATAGCGCATAGCTTTGATACAACTTGGCACTGGACTAACAACAAGCAGAGACAGAAATTTTCTACTAAACAACCCAGCTTTACCGCTGACACGACCTTGAATAAACGCAAGTCCAGGCTGTTCCATTTTTGTGAGATCAGTATACTATTAATAAAATCAAAGTTGAAAAGCAATTGGTATTCATTCTGATGATTTTGTACAGGATTGTGTGTAAAACAATTCTCTTTCATAAATGAAGCATTTGGTTATAGATAGTTATAGATATAATAGCTGCCCAAGTTTTAAAGCACTTGTCATTATTTTGTGTACAAATATGGATCATGTAATAATTTCTACTGTACTTACCGAGGTAATTTTGGAAACAGTTTCTTGTCTGATTGGTGTTTGGAAAACGGGCATCGAACGGAGCCGTTCTGTAGTTCTTGATCTTGTCCTCAATAACATCAGCCATCTTCAGTCAAAGATAATAGGTCTGCATGACAAACATTTACAAATCAACAACATTATCAAAATAGTCAAATGGATGTAGACCATGGGGCCTTAGTTGCTCAAATGTGGACAGTGTAATAAAACATTTGAGAATGACATTCAGTCACAGCTTGAATTGACGCCAGCCAAAGTCTCATCATCATACGGGGCATAAAATGTACTTGTTATACTTTAACGAGCTCTTTTAAATTTCAAGAAGTAATTGTAAGTAATAGTGAAACTGTAATCGCGCAAAATAGGTTTAAACTCATCTTAAAACAGCAGATATATTCACGCAAGTAACATAACCTTGGTGCAACCGGCTTAAGTAGCCCGCTTGCTAACTCGCTAACTAAACTCAAATGAACCGTTCTCGTAAACATCCCGTTGATATTTCACGAATTTTACAATAGAGTAAACGTGAAACGTTTCAACAAACCTTGCACAAGATAAACAATTACACGACAACTTGGTCTAAATAGATATAAATATTGAGGCCTACCTCTTACTGTGTCCTTATAGTAACGTCCTCTCGAAAGACTTTCGAAGCGCACTGAATTATGGGAGGTTGGGGGGGCTTGCGGATGAGGCAAGGCGGGGCTTACAAGACATTTTTACACGCTTCATTTATGTACTTTGCTCTTGTGTTTATTCTAATCTTCAGATGTAATATGAATTAAATAAAATAGTAATATTAGTATAAAACGATAATATAAAATAATAATAATGTGTCAGTAATGTTAACAAAATAATAATTACAATGTAGCCTACAATATAAAAACACAATAAAAATATTTTGGAATGGGGCATTACACTGATGACAACCTAGGCTAATATTGACATTTACCAGTTACCATTTTAACAGACTAAACACTGGAAAGCAAAATAGAGCATGATAATTATAGTGGCTATGGGAAATCATAAAGTGGAAAAATGCCTTCAGCATACCATGGTAGGCTATTTTCAGAACCTTTCCATTTCTGTGAAGAATGATTCTTTTAGGCTATTTATATTTTTGTAATTAATCCATTGTTAGGAGCAGGGTATTCATTTATTACAAATTTTATTTCACATTTATATTTTATTTATTGTGTGCTTTGTGTTGTAGTATACAATGGAGCATTGCTTTATTATTTTCTGACAAATGTAGCCTATTTTTTTTTTGCAGTTCAATAAGCAATAATCATTATTAAATCAATAATGATCAAGAAATCTGTGCACAGCACCTAGACTAACTAGGGAAAAATAATTGAAGACAGTGTAGTTACTGTCCTCTGCCTTTGTAGGGCACTGCTGGCTACCGAACCGTCTTCTCATTCCTGAGCTAGAGTTAGAGTGTGAGAGATGTATACAGTAAGAACTTTTTACCAAAGAAAGCGTGTGCTACTGTATGCACACTTCATTCCAAACCCATTCCCTCTGACCAGGAGCCAGGAAGAGCTTTCACTTACACACTAAAAACAAACATGGAGGGACAAGTCTGAATGACGCACAGGAGCCTTCACAGCCTGCTGTCAGTGCTTCCTGTCTGAGAGACCAACTGCTCTCAGAGCTTTTGGCTATGGTTTTTGGTCTGACATGGTGCATGTGTGTGTGAGTGTGTGTATTTATGTTATGTAGAACAGCTTGATTGCTTTACACTGCAAAAAATATTTGTTATAGCTGAATGTTCCTTGAAATAAAAAAAAAACTTGAAAAGCAAAATTACATGTAGTTATTTTACCATTGTATTTCTTGTTTTGTGCATAAACGTCACAAAATTTTGTTAGATTTGTGTTTTAAACAAGAACAATAGTTAAGTATTGGTATATTCATACAAATGCTTATTCTTGTACACTCAAATAGGATATATAGATGTACACACATTCACATACGGATATACAAATGTTTCTTCTTTCCTGACACATCATTCTGTTGTTGACAAGGTTAAAGGTTACAGGTGCCTCTCTGTCTTTGACATCCTGTCCCAGGTTTCCTGCTTCCTCTTTTGTTTTTCAAAAGCCCTACGGCACAAAACCAAAGAGCGTTGGATAAAACATGCTGAGGCCAGTGTTAATTAGTCTTGTGCCCATTCTTTTTTATAGGTAATAAACATATATTGTTTCAATTCTTTCAGATGAATATATTACCTGAGGATTGTCCCCATAGACCTTAGTCAGGGTAGCACCATATTTAATTTCTGACAGGAATGAAAACGAGGCTGTGAGGGATTGAAGTAAAGTGCGTTCAATGGATTGTAGTGTTGTTCAACAACATGCCAAACGAGACATCAAGAACTTTCACTAGAAGAAAACTCCATAAAACTGTGATCTAGGCCCTTTATACAGCGCAAGCCATGGTAAATACTCTAAGTCGATCCCTCACAGCCTCATTGTCATCCATGTAAAATTCAATATGGCGTCTACCCTGACTAAGGCCTAGAGTTCTCTTACTGTAAGACAATTTCCGGCCTAGTTTGGATTTTATATGGTGATATTAGAAATCCTGACTTTTGTCATTGTCCCGACTTGTCCATTTTTTTGTCTTGCGTTTTTATATACAGCCATTTCACTGACATGGCTTTATGTGTATATTTCATATTCTCTCTCTGTCTCCCTCTCTCTCTTTTTCTCAGGATATAGGTGTTGTCCATTGGGGAGGAAGGAAATTCTGTCATTTAGAACAATGGGCCTGCTTCTCTATCTATAGACGCAGAAAAGGGGAGAAAGAAAACGAGGAAGAAATAGAAAGCAAGAATAAGGACTAGAGGACCCTTCTAGAGCAACTTTTACATCGAAAATGAAAAAGACATGCTAAAAACTGGGTGAAAGGACAAATTCCGGAAAAGCAAAGCAAAGGCCTAATGCAGAAAATGGACTATTTAAGACCAATTATTCTGGAATAAGGAGACAAAGAGACGACCTCCACTGGTATTTATTTTATATTATTATAATACACTTCACAAACAACAACAGCCATTCTGAAGATTTATCCCGTTGTAAAGAGGAAGCCCGTCACAGTGGGTAAGTCGCATTCAGATAATCCGCTGGTGAGAAAAGCCATTTTCCTGATGCAAAATGACAGGTTTGGAGCTTTAGTCAGCATATACTGAAAACCTTTCCCAACCAAATGTTGTAAATTTTGTGTCTTGGTTGTTCTACATCCACCATTAACTTTGTAGAATGTGATGAAATCAATTATGGTCACAGAGTCAACATATTAAAAGTGAACTTCACTTTTGAGGATCGACAGAGGGCAGCTGACACTTAGGGGGTCTGTTCAGGGGTTTTCCCGGTCTGTCTGCGAGGATACATGGAGGTGAAGTCCACAATCAGGGTGGAGGACAAAAATATGTATGTTATTATGTATAGCCGACGTTTATCACTTTTAATCAAAGTACAAAAAGGATGATATTCATAGAATGTGGTTTGGCTGCATGGCTGATCCTCAGCAGTGATAGTTTCATGTTGGTTGATATCTTCGTCATGGCCTCTTGGCGAAGCCACTTGACTCTTACTTGACTTCCACGAGTTTGCTTAGCTCAGGAGCAACAGTGCCAAACCTCTGCTTTTCATTAGACATGTAGACATGAATGTGAAATAAATCTTTTTCTCAGAGCCATAACTATTCACCGCCTGCCGTCAACTTTGTGGCATTCCCTGCTAGCCGCGTTAATGCTCTGTTACTCATAGACTGTTAGATGACGAAGAATGTATGACACTGCACGTCCTGATTATTTAACGAGTCCAACGAGTTCCTGCCATTTGTCTACTGAAAGTCATTCACTGTCGAGATCTGATTTTGGAAAGGAATAAATCTCAATGACACAAACCCAGACTTCAAAGTCTTGCACGACGGCTGATATTGATATCTTATGTCAATGTTCTTCTGGCGTTTCTCTGGATCTTTTTTTTCTTTGACTGTTAAGACATTTCCCTTTCTTGCTTTTTCCTACTTACCCTAATCCTTCCTTTCTCAATTTATTTTTGTCCATTTTATCTTTCCATTCTCCACACTCCTGTCCAATCCTCACCTCCCTCTCTCACTCCTCTCAGATGGAGGAGTCTGGCAGTCCCCGATTTAGGAAGCTCCATTTCCCAGTGGGCTTGTGGATAAATTCTCCACGGAAACACTTTGCCAAGTTGGGAGCTCGTTGGCCCAGTGCAGCATCAGTCAAGTCAGTGTTCTGAACTTTCTCCTAATCTCTGGATCAGTGACAAAATGACAAATAAGAGTGTCTAAATAAGAGTGCCAAAAGTTTCAGTTTAATGACCCTAAATCTGTTGTGTAAAATGTGTAAAAAAAAAAAGAAAAAATGAATTAATAATTCATAAAGTTTTGGGGGAGTCACACCACAAGACATTTTATAAACTAACCTTGCCTTGTCATAAAAAGGTCAAATTATCTGATATTTTTAGAGATTTATGACCTTGACTCTTATTCAGGGCCAATAAGGTCAATAAGTAAAATTATATTTTACTTATTGGCCTTATTTTGACCTGTGCAGATTTAAAATAAGTCTTTATTTTTTTATTTTTTTATAGATTTATTTATTTGCACATATGCTTGAATGTTGGTTGCACCATATGACCTTGAAATACTTTTTTTCAATATTTTTTCTTAAAAAATAATAGTAGAAAATGTCAAACTACTTAATAAGGTTCTCTTTTCAATAATTTCTTTTTTAATAAGGTATTTTCTGCATTAAGATATCAGGACAGTTGTGTCACCCAATCATTTTTTTTATTTATGCCACCCAAAAATATTAAAATTAATCTTAATTCAGAAAATTAGAACATGTTCATCATAGAATATACGTATTCAAGTCATTGTATTAAGAATTACACTTTTAATTGTATTTTTGAATAAATCAATTGATCTGGACCAAACATTTTTTTTAGTGTCATAGGTCTAAGTGTTTACTACTTTCTCTATATTTGTGGCATAAGTAAGTAGACATATGGTCACTGTAACTGTGTTAACATTTCTCCTTCCAAATAATGAGGACACATTATAGAAAGAATTGCATGTAACATCAAAATTACTTTACATACAGTACTTCACTGAGTATGTAGACGACTTACAATAACAATTGATATGCAATATATGAATTGTATGTCACCTCCTTCCTATTGCTTCTTTTTATTAGGTCCACAACTAGCTCAGATGCCGCTTCCCTGCATGAAGCCCCATCATCAGTCCCTTCCTCCCTCTCTCACTCCACCCCTTCTCTTGCCCCACCCTCTCCATCCCCTTCTCCTGCCTTCCTCCGCCCTCGCCCAGCCAATCAGCAGTCCAGGGCCAAAAGGCTGTCTCACCTCTTCCTGAGAGGCCGGTCCAACAGTGACCGAGACCGTGCCATTGGAGAACGTGAAAGGGAAATATGGGCGCATTCTGCAACCCCTTCATCACATCACTACCTGCCTCCTGCTTCCTCTAATGCCCCTGGGCTGGTAAAGATCTATGGAGATGCCCTGTCCAGTGGGGCGAACTATCGGAGCCTGCTGGCAAATATGCACTCCACTGCTCGCCAGCTCATTCAGCAGGTCATCACCCGCTACACTGAGAGAGAACGAGAGAACGAGAGTGAAGACACAGGTATTGTGCCCTATAATGCAAATTGTTTTGTGGAAGAAAAGTAGTAAAATATATATCACTAGTCACAGATAACATGAAATTTAAGTCATTTTTCACTGATAATTAATCTCCACCGTTGCTCTGTAGTCTCATTTGCGAACCCCTTTCAGATTCAGAAATGGCACACAGATGTGCCATGCCAGGTTTGATGTCATTAAAGCCAAAATGCCTTTAGTTGGTTTTAAAGGGATAGTTCACCCAAAAATGAAAATTAGCCCATGATTTACTCACCCTCAACAGTAAATGGCTGTTTCTGTTTTGAAGTTCATAAAAGTGCATCTATCCATCATGAAAATAATCCATACGGCTCTGGGGGGGTTAATTAAGGTCTTCTGAAGTGAATCGATGCATTTGTGTAAGAAAAATATCCATATTTAAAAGTTTTGTTTTGCTCTATCCTCTGCACTTCCGCGTTCGTCACTGGAACTTACTACTACATCTCATGCTGGAATGCCAGTCTCTCATGAATGCGCGTACGACAGTTAGCAAAAGTTAGAGATTACAGTTTGTAAAGTTCTTAATATGGATTGTTTGAATATGCATGAATATGCAGTGATGCATCTCCGTATGAATCACTTTTATGGTGCTTTTGTGGTGTTGTATGTAAAGAACTAAGTGAAGATTCTTCAGAAATACAGTACAGACACATTTGGAATGACATGAGGGTGAGTAAATAATGATGGAAGTTTCATATGGGTCTGCTGCTGCATATTGGGCTCATTCATCCATTATCTCAGTCTTATAATGGATGAAAAATAAAATGCAAAAGCAATAAAAATCAAAATCAAAAGCAAGCTGCAAATAATTAAATGTGCATTTTGAACAGAGACATCACAGATTAGATATAGGAAATTAGGCTTTACCAGCTTATTGTATCTTTCCCTTCTGAATGTCCTAACTTCCTGCTCACCTGGTCAGCTCTCCAGAAATATAACCCAGAGGACTTCCTGTTATGTGATGTCATTGGAAAGCCCATTCAGCAGCCAGATGGAGCCATTAAATGGCAAACAGAGTGCCGAAGAGGTGTGGCATCCTGGGAATGCCCCTTACAGCTAGTGGATATGTGGAGACCGAAGGATGGTTTTGAACGACGGTTTGAGATCCAGCGCCTTGAGGAATATGAGAGGGAGGAGAAAGAGAAGGAGAAAGAGAGAGAGAGGGATGGAGAGAGCTATCAAGGTTGGAACATCTTCATATTTAACTGTAAGACATTTTACATACATTAAAACATTTAAGTGTATTAACCAGTGAAAACACTATTGTGGTAACAGGTGTACGCTGGAGGCGGAGCCGCATGTCTTCTGGGGGTGGTCCAGAAGAAGAACGAGGTCACCGAGGGCGGAACACAGAACTTAGGAGGAGTATTAGTGATATGAACCTGAGTCTAAGACGTCGTCAGGGCAACAACGCTAGCAATGACCCTCGGCGCTCTGGAAATGCCCCAAACAATGGACAAGATAGAAAGAACATAGTGAGCATGATAGCAGCTGAAGGTGGAGAGGTAAAATTAAGATACAGACAAACCTTTTAATACATTACAACTCAATAATGTGAAACTGACTTGATAACGCAGCACGCAGGGCTCAACAATAAGGACTATTTTGGACTTGCCCGGTTTTGGCCTGTAGTTCAGATTTCTACTAGCCCTTCCAATATTTTCACCCTTCCAATGTAAAAATTGTACTACAAACTACTCTTACTGATGCTAACAAGACTATCACGAGTCATTATTACAATTTCAACAAAACCGCAACTACATAATTTTACCTATAGCTGATCATTTTAATAATAAAAAATGTCACAAAAAACAAATGTTTGCAAGACAAAAAAAAAAAATTGCATATAAACAATCAGGCCTTGACATTAACCTGACACACAGATCCATTATACTGTTACACATGTGTTTTCTTTCTCAACTTTATGTTCACTTAACAACATAACTGAATGTGTTCAAGATCAGCATTTTGACATTATTTTGTGTGTATTTTACTGTTTAAGGTCAATGAGCAGCGTAAAGAACTCAATTTAGTACTGAGAGGCGGCTTTATCTGCATGCACTTTGGGTGTGATCACAAAATCTGCGGAAATTAGTAAAATGTGGGAATGTGCAATACACGCAATCCAACGGCAAAATTCAAACCCTGTAACACCAACAATATTCATCCGGAACAAATGAAATGAGTGAGTGCGGGGAGACGGGTTTGTGTGTCAACTCGCTGTCAGAGAGATGAGAGAGCGAGAAAGGGCAGCTGGTATCTATTTGGAGGAAAATTAGTATTGGAAGCGTTTCAGATATTTTAGTATTGGTATATATCGAGAAAATGTATATTTTTGACAACACTACATTGCACTTAGTTTATTATTTCAGATGCATTTTTAAAATACTACAATTGAAAAATGTATACAGTATATTATGTAGCCTACATAATTCAAGCCGCCAAAGTGGCTAGAATGACTGCAGTGTAATTTTACTGTTTTCTACTTTTTTCTTCTTTTTTTTTTTTTGATTGTGTACAGGGCTTGACGTTAACACCCTCGCAAACCCGCCAAATGTGGGTGGATTTCAGCAGTGGCTTACACGCCACTGCTGAAATCCACCCACATTTGGCGGGTTCGCGAGGGTGTTAACGTCAAGCCCTGTACACAATCAAAAAAAAAAAGAAGAAAAAAGTAGAAAACAGTAAAATATATTGCAATGGCTATAATGTGTCAAATGACAGTTCCATGAAAGTCTCTCACACTGGCATCCTTATTGTTTAGCCCTATAATGTCATATATTCCTAATGTAGTAAATGAAACTACGCAAGTCAATTTAATACATGTGTGTCATGATAAATGCATGTAATCCATTCTCAGTACTATCCTTGTGTGATTTTTTAGGTCACTGGGCCAAGAGGTGGTGGATATGAGGTGGACAGACGTACTCGTGCAGCAGAGGAAGAGAAAGACACCTGTGACCTGGAAGTGATGTCGCAAAGTCTGATCCTTCCACCGACAGATCGGCCTTACTTCCTGTTACTGCAGGGCTATGACCAGAGCAAGGCTAGACATGCATCATCTCACTTATCTTACAGCCATCCCATGACATCATACCTGTATTCCTCTAATCACAACATACCATCAAAGCTTTCATACCTTTGAGTGGAATGGCCATTGAACAAACTGCACAAAACAGCCATACAGAAGCTCTATAAACACACACGGGCTGGACAATACCAACACAAGCATGCTGTGTCTACTGCTTCATCTCTGCACAATGACCTCACACAAGCACATATTGTCGAAAACTGTAACACTCTTCATTCCTTATCGTTGCTGTATTTCTGCAACTTAAGATAGGAGATTGCATAGATTGTAGTAAAGACCACAATGAATATGATAACAGTTTTTTTCCACTCTCGTTGTTCTCCTTCTCACTCTCTTTCTTATTATTTGTTCAGGACTTTGTGTTGTACATAATGACGGGTCATACACATGTTTTTGGGCGGAAGCCAACATTCCGTGAACGTGAGATGGACAGGGAGAGAGAGAGGAAGGGGAAGAGGCCTCTAAAAGTGGACACCTACCTCTCAGCCCCTGACCTGCTTGCCCGACACCTCCTGATCAGAAGAGACAACGCCGTCCCAGAGCAACCACGCGGTCAAGGTACCCTGACAGCAAGCTAACATAATGAATAAAATTTCACAACACAAAACAAAACTTAAGGGGTTTGTTGCAACTGGGCTCTGGTTTCACTTCGCAGCACCAAGGATTTTAAACATTCGTGATAAAGCAGGAACAGGCAGTACTGGCATGAAGAAACACTACTGCAATCAGGGTGGTTTAACTAAATATCTTAGTATTTGAGACATTTTATTGATTAAATAGTCCTGACAAACTTTGCAACATTACTTTTTCACTGTAAAACTTTTTCAGTTTTTTGATACTTTACAATGCTGCCCACACCATGCCCGATTTTCGCCGTGGATTTCCACTCACCTACAGTTAATGGAAATCGCCAACAAAAGCCAGTAATCGGAGGCAAATCTGCACTCAATCATGACCTCAGCTGACGATCACTATGTGTCAGTTTTCAAAGGCATGAAACTGAGAGAAACTGCATTGCAGACGGCCGAGAGGTATTTATGCTGCTGCCCACACACTATAAGACTTCCAAAGTTGTCAGATTTCTGTTCTTTTCACACTACACAACTCACTCTAATGCCAGTTCCAGTCAAAACAAATTTCAAATGACAGGACTACTACTGCAGACAGGTCTAGATATTTAGTCTGCTAATGCCGCCCATACCCTACATTATAGCCCTGATTTTCTACTCATCAACAGTTAATGGAGATCACAGACAAAAGCTTAAAATCAGAGGCAGGTTAGTGCTAGTTCAGATGAGTGACAGTCGGTATATTTTAACACAACCTGAGAAAAGTCTGATGTGTCACCATTGCCGAGAGATGTTTTGCGTGTTAAATATTATCGCTGATGCCCGAGAGATATGTAGCACATTAAGGGCCAAATTTACTAAACAGGCCAAATTAGTGTGAGAGCACAATTCCATAAAAACGGCAATGGGAGTGGAAAGTTCAGCGTGTTATCTACTGATGATGCGCAAATTAAAGAACACATATGCAGCTGGATCATTTCTATAATGACCAACGCAATCGACCAAGAGCAGCACAAATTAGCATCTGGTTTAAAACATACTTTTTTTGGCTGGTAAATAATGGCGCAAATACCAGTAAATTGAATAGCGCAAACTTTATTAAATCGCCTTGCATGATTCTTTTTAAATACTCTCCTCCCATAAAATGCATATGCAATCAAAAGTCAGCCACAAAAATCAGCGCAAATTTTTCACTGCGTGTCTTTAGTAAATCCTGACAGCATAGTTTTTTAACGCCAAAAGAGAGTTTGCGCTGGTGCAAGCTGTTAGTAAATTTAGCCCTAAATATCTAGACCTGTCTACAATCCAAGTCCTGTAGTGTGAAAAGTGTTCTGAATGGAATTGACATCAGTAACAACAGACAGTTGTGTAGTGTGAAAAGAACAGAAATCTGATTGCTTTAAAAGTCGTGTAGTGTGTGGGAGGCATAACACGGATGTCAAAAAGATCACTACTGACAACCCATGGAAACAAAACACGCAAGTCCTTCCATTGTGCTAGCTTATATTGCTAGCGACGAAGAAGCTCAATGTCAAAGTTGACATGAAACAGAGGTTGCAATAGACTTTTCTTTCCTATTGTGACATATATCTAAGTGAAACAGCTTCTCAAACAAGAACAAATGTAGGACGGGACAATTGGGAATTGATTAGATGGTTGTGGTTTGCTATTGCTGTGATCTCATGTAAGTGACAGGTTTGTCCCGCCCTCACGGCAGTAAACACGTCATCAGAGAAGATAAGAAATAATTTCTAATAAATACATGTAATATGCCAAAAAAAAGCTCCATTTTAATTTCAAGGTTAACTCTTTCACATGCTTGTGAAATGATGCACGTAAAGACATTTACCAAACAAAAAACGATCAAAACATTAACAGTACACAAAAGCACTTAAATACCACAGCGTTTCCATGTATTTTTGTTCTTGTACCATGTACCATGGTAGTCCTGTGGTATAGCCTATTGGAGTATCCAGCAAATACCATTGTACATGAATATGGTAATTATTCAGTATACACAAACAGCAACTAGCAATGTAGTTTTCTGTTTTAATTATTTTGGGGATTTTGTAAGCCATTAGAAAAAAAAATAACAGCTGACTATTTTAAATATTTCACATTTGTTATAGCTTAAATGTATAGCAAGATACTTTTGCCATGTACTGTAGCTTCTAGTGCAATTCGTTTTTCAGCTTTTGCTTATAGCTTACAGTAGCTATTTTTTCTGTTGCTAGTTCAGCTAGCTACATGTTTTGAGTAGCTTGCCCAATACTGTCTGCAATTATGCTTCTTGTTCTCATTCTTCCTTAGCCTTGGCGCGTCCATTCAGAGGAGGACCTGTCACTCTTAATGGAGCTCCACTTTATAGGGAAGCAGCCCTAAAGCCAGGAGACTTGTTGGGTCTTGGCAGCCACTTCCTTTTCCTTTACCGTGACCCCCGTGTAACCCCAGCCCCGCCCCTGGCCTTACCGCCACCATGGCAAGGTGACATGTCAACTTCCTACGGCCCTGGCGGGATGACAGATAGACAGGAAATGCTCAGGCAGTATCTGGGGTCCACAGAATCACTGCTGAGATTCCAGGCCAAACATGCAGATGCCTTGCTGCAGGTAAACACTGATACAATCGAATACTCCTTCTGATATATCTGTCATAAACAAACAGTAGTGCATGTAAGTACAGAGTTCTGACAGTGGGATTTTATCATAATGATTTACTGAACGGAAAAATGTAAAATTCACAGCACAGTTCAGCCAACATTTCTGCGTAAATGTTTAAAATATGGCATACTTGGTGAGTGTTGCAATGAAACTTAATTTAGGAAAAATATAATCACTGGTGTAACAAATACTGCAGTAGTTTAAATTTTGCCATGGCTTCATAATATTTATTTATACAAATCGGTTACTACTTCTACTTTAATTTCAGGAAATTATTTCGAAGAATTCCAGTCCAGATTCAGGGGGCGGGGCCTTAGCACCTGCCTATCTTCTTTCACTCATGATTGACTATGCCTCTAAACATCTGGATCCTGAATTAACACCACAACTGCTTTTAAAGGCAGCCAATCAGATCAAAGGAATTGTTTGGGTAAGTATACAAAAGTCTAGAGCAGGGATTGCCAACCTAGGTTATGTGTACATGTGTAGGTTATGTGTAGGTTATGTGTAGGTATGTGTACATATATTATATATCAAATTATATATATATATAACAAAATATATTATTTAAATAATTAAATATTATTATTATTTTAAAAATTAAAAAGCATTAATCTTGTGCTTTTTGTTAATTAACGGCTTGAAATACTTGAACGTTTTTCTGTTGTGTTATTTTCATCCCATCAAATGTCTGTCCATCAAACCATTATCAAACCAAATGGAATTATAATATGACAAATACTTCTGGGTCTTTTTTAAACCTACAGTAAATGTTTTGATTTGTTTTTAAGTGAATCATTGTAATTATAGTCATTTTAATAATATTAATAATGATGATAAATTACAATATAAAATAAGTTAAAAGGAACACATTATGTCTGATTTGATGTTGATGAAGTGGTGCTTGAGCCTCACTCATTGAAAACCACTGGTCTAGATGACATGAAATATCATGATATCATAAAGTGTAAAACCACAACCTTTATTAGGAGTAAAGTGAACAGGGTTGGGCTGTTATGTAACAGCACTGAGACGGCTATTGGAATGCAAAGGTGATATTGAACATGACATGATTTGAATAGGCCATCACTGTTCCTCACACTTTCTTGCCCTCTTTGGCTCATGTGAAGTTGTTTTGTCAAACTAAGACACAGATAAAACTGCAGTAACGATTAAAACACACAACAAACACTAATAGTTTATCTGAGAGTGTTGTACGGGAGTGTCTTAAAATGGACTCTCTCTGTGGACTGTGAAGCTGTGGTTGAGGAGCCACAGCTGCAGACACAGATGGGCTTTCACTGGAATTTCGCCGTAGTTTGTAAACAGAGGTTGACTGATGTCATTTCCACCCGTTTGGAAAATGTGCTGTCATTGTCCGGACACATCAGCCAAACACTCCCACCCATGCATTCATCCGAGTCTGCTTTAATCTCTCTCTCTCTCTCTCTCTCTCTCTCTCTGTTCCATTATTCATCTTTCAGGACAAAATTAAAGAGTTCGGTGACAAACATCCAACACAAAAGTAAGAACCTGCACTACCTCTCTATGCTGTAGATCTGTATACACTGTTCAAACATGGTTGCTCAGTGACAGGCCTGTAAACAGCAAATTCCTCTCACCTTACCCAGCACTGAGCATGTGTTGTGCTATTATGTATTTAATGTTTAAATGTATAATTAATGTATAAAAAATATATTTAATGAAATAATGTTACATTATATTTAATTAATGTTAAATAATTAAATTAAAACTTAAATATTTTTTTTATTATTTATATTTAATTAATTTTAAATAAATAAATAAAAACTTAAAAAACATATTATTTTTTAGTAATATTATTATTATTATTTAAATGATTTAATCAAATATGAATGTATGTATATACACTGTATATATTTCTAACATTTTCCTCTAAAGGCCGTTCACACCAAGGACGATAAATATAATGCTAACGATAAAGATATAGTTCTAAAAATTTCTACATTTCAAAGATTAGCAGAATCCACAATCCATCTACAACGATATCGACACAGAGAGACTAGGGCTGCATCTGAAAATGCATACTTGTGACAAAAGAAAAGAGTATGCAACAATTACCCGGATGATCTATTTCTTCCAGTGAGATTCTAAAGTGTGCATACGATGGAAACTTTACTATTTTAGGCCAGGGGAGAGGATTTATGAATGGCAGTGAATTTATACTATACAGAACATACTTTTTTAAGAAATTACTTATTCAAAATAAGTACATACTCAAGAGAGTATGTGATTTCGGACACAGCCAACGTCATTGGAATCACTTTCAGAACAATGTTTTCCAGCTGATGAAGTGATGAAAACATTGACAGCCAAACAGAATCCATCCTGCTTTAAAGAGGTTGAGCATTTAAAGCGGTAGACAAACATAGTTATCTCTATAGTTATCGTTCTTGGTGTGAACGGGCCATTAGAAATTATGAAACTATCCTGAGATGCCACAAACTAAAGATTTCAGATAGTGACCATCCATGTATCAATATTTTAAAAATACAGTATGAAACAGTATAATTTAAACATAGCAATGTATAAATTTATGTGTACATTTTGTGCACCATGCAGAGGTTTTATAATGTTTTCTTTATACCTGTTCAGCCCAGCAGAGTCTGAAGTTGAGCTTCCTCCCCCAAGCGTGCAGAAGCTCTCCTCTGACCTTCGACCTCTGATGTTCTGGATGTCCAATGCCACGGAGCTCCTCAACTTCTTTCAGGTCAAAGTCGAAGCCATGGAAAAAGAATGGGAATTTGAAGGTGAGCAAGAGATCAGCGATTACAGCATGTTTTCTGAAAACAAAAAATACTTGTATTACACATACACGATGTGCCATATCTTCTGCTGCAGACATGTTATGTCTTTTGTTAAAATGAATCAGTTTCATCTCTTACTATGCCATCTTGTACTTTTTTGGTAAACCTGCAAGTCTAAGCAAACATTATGACCTGCGAAATAGGCCTTAACTTTGAAAAGAATTACAATGAGAATATATTCAACCTACTGACTCATACAACTTAAATACAAGAAGTTCATGGAATAAACGTTAAAATCGTTCAAATGTACTCTTCATATGATAATATATTGTGCATTGTCAACAAGTAGTAATTTTTCTTATAAAGATGAGCTCGTAAAATAACATTTTATTGTCAACGAACATGCTGAAACTAATTGCAGTTATTATAAATTATTCATGTAATTACCTAGTCACCTGGGATGGTTTCTGTTCATCTGAAAATTTCTCCATGTTATTTTATGAACATTTTGAGTTATGTATGGTAAGTTTTGTCTCATATTAACCTGTAGCCCCGGGTGACCCTGTGCTCTCGGCTGACATGGACACCTGTTCTGAGGCGCTGGCACAGCTGGATGATGTCATTATGCACACCTTTCAGCAATGTGTATACCATCTGACCAAGGTGAAAGAATGTGCTGCTTGAATGACATTTTTTAATTTAATGTATTTTATGTATTTATAACTCGTTTCCTCTCTCTTTCAGACATTGTACTCCCTCCTCCCAGCACTGTTAGACACTAACCCGTTCTCCAGTGAGGAGAAGAAGAAAGTAAAAGCAGGCGCAAAGGACAGAGCAGGTAGTGAAGGTGAGGGAGACGAGGAAGAGGACGTCTCCACTTTGCCGCCCACAGTGGCTGGACTGGTGGAAGTGTATCGCTGTTCTCTGCAGCTTTCCCGAGAAGCTTGCCTCTCTCCACCGCTAACCTCCCAAACATTTGGCTACCTCTTCTTCTTCACAAACACGTCTCTTCTCAACACACTCTTGGAGAGAGGTGAGAATTTACAGTCTTTTACAGTCTCTCGATGACAGCAGCTGACTTGTGATGGCAATGAGTTTATGAGGATGACCAGCACAAATGCAAGTGTGATGTTGAAAATGATTTGTTTGTTCCATCTTAAACAGATAGTCTGTTCTCTTGGTCACGTGCGGTTCAAATCCGAACAAATCTGGACCTGGTCCTAGACTGGCTACAAGGAGCAGGCCTTGGAGATATTGCGTCAGAGTTTCTAAAGAAGCTATCAGTTACAGTCAATTTCCTGTGCATACCTAAGACACGCCTTATTCAGGTGAGAGTTTTAGAACAAACTGACACCTGCGTTGAATATGCTTTTAACATCCATAATTCAGTCACATGACAATGCATTACTCTCTTCCGTCAGTCATCCTGGTCAAGTTTACAGGAAGAACATTTCTTGCTAAGTCCTTCCCAGCTTCACCATCTTCTCACCCATTATAAGCTTGGACCAACGAGAGCGCCGCCTTCCTCATGGGCTCCGCCTCTCGGTACCGAGCTTGGAGGTGGTGAGTAACAACCTTAATAAATGAACAACTTATTTTTATAAAGTAATATGCCCCTAATACGCCCCTAAACTATAGCTTACATCTACTTATTTTACATACACTGTTACATACACATACGGTTCAAAAGTTTGCGTTCAGTACATTAAAAAATAATAATAATAATACTTTTATTCAGCAAAGATGCATTAAACTGATCAAAAACATGTAGCTTTAACATCACTGGAATACATTACATTTTAAAATATATTAATAGAATACAGTTATTTTAAATTGTAACACAATTTTACTGTATTTTGAATAAATAAATGCAGTCTTGGTTAGCATAAAAGACCACTTTTCAACTGTAGTGTGTATTTAATATATTTATATTAAACATAATATATAATTTTTTCTTTAATATTATTCACATATTTTCAGATATTTTTGAGAGTTTCTTGGACCATCCTCCTCTTATCCTGCCTAACGAGACACCTCGCCTGGACCTGACTCAGCCAATCCCAAGCCCCGATCTACTGAAGGAAGTGACACGCCTGCGAACATTCCTGTGGGGGCTCGACCAGGATGAACTTCCTGCTAATCAACGGACTAGACTGTAACATTATTTCATTCCAGTTGTAAAATTATGAACATTATCTAGTTCTCATATAGAGAAACTATCAGTCTTTAGATACTATAGTAGGCTACATAAGGGCCTGTTGGTGACATTCCTTCTTTTTTTGCCTATCAAGCACATCTGTTTGATTTTAATGGATATACACTGGCTTAATTATGAATATGTATAATTCATTGCATTTGTTATCTTAAAGGTTAATATTATAGGAAATGCATTGCCTGGTTGCAATGATAAATGCCAGCCTGTTATTTCACACAGACTTCTAATGTTTCTGGTAAAGTAGGTTTTTCACTGTTTGTATTTCTGTAATAAATAAAAATTACATATATCCCCTGGCATGTTTTTTTAAAATTATTATTAATAAATTCCCATACATTTTGTAAGAGGCTGTTAGAAAAGTGGTGGCCACATGCTGTTCTATTAATCAACACTGGGTGGCATGATCGCAATGGATTCAACGATTAGTTAGTGAGAAACACCACTGGTCAATTAAATCACCAGTACACTAAAAAGGCAAATCACATTATGACATATTGATGCGGATCAGTATCCTGAAAATTTATTTAAATAGGATTCTAGAAGTGTTTTGAATTAAAAATAGCCTACTTGTTATATGCCATGTGTTTATAGTGGAAATACTGATACTTGCAAGTGCCCTTACAAACATTTACCATGGCAACCACATACTAGTTTACACTTAAATACCACAGTTACTATAGTTATTACTACTATTGAACCATAATAAATTAACATGCGATTTATTTCTCTTTATTTGATGACGTTTCAACTAATACCAAGTTATCACAATTTTATTGCAGTAATAACTCTCCATGGAACCGATGATTACAAAGGTATGGCAAAATATTTGTAAGGTAATACAGCATTTAGATAGGCCTGCTAGTTCAAAGCCAGGGTAAACCCTGGGTAAACATAATTAAGGGTTATCTTCTTCTGTGATACTGTTCATAGCCTAGTTCAAAGCCTAGTAGATGTTTACTAGTAAGGGCAAATTCCAACCGGAAGTGAGCATCCCTATGTCCTACTTACTCCGAAGGGCAGAGCCCTTAAAGTGGGGACTTTGGAGGGAGCATTTGTGTGTCATAATGAAGCCGTTTGGAATGCACTTGGTAAAGGGAGCAATGAAAGACCACATCATTTCCTCATTAGCTTCACGTGGAATGTTAGCTACCATGACAACACTAAGCAGCGACAACAGGATTGCTTATTATTGCTGTTAATATGATACAAATAAATGTATATTTATAATGAATGTTTTATATGTGTGTGTTCCCGATCTGCTCTTAACTTTATAAGTTAAAGGTGCAGTAAGTGATTTCTGAGAATCATTGTTGTACACTGTTGATTTCTGAAATCAACCCAAACAAACACACCCCTCCATTCATTGCTCCGCCCCCAAAATGCACAAACATGCAATGCAAGATTGGATGTTACTTTACCACAGCAGAAATGAAGCAAAATAAAGCTATGGGGGAAAAAAAAGCGAAGATGACGAATGAACGTCAAGGAAGAACAAAAAATTAACATACAGTAGAAGCCTACACGAGTATAAGCAAGAGTTTATTTTTAATCGCCAGCAGCACACACTCAAAACCAATGTTACTCACGTTAGGAGCAGAAACAATGCAACCTCCGTTTTCAGGCCTTCCCGCTTAGGTCTCTCCAGGGCTGGAAAGCTTTTCTAATATTAACGCAGGTCTTAAAGCTCTTGCCTGATCATAACCTTTCTTTTTCCAGTGATATTCTTCAGACCTTTTCTCTTTTGTAATGTCTCTCAGCCATCTCTCTTTCAAAAATCATTCTTCAAATCTCCCTCTTGCTCACTCTCTCTCCTCCCCCATCACGAGTGTATACTATGGGGTTAGAATTGTTGTATTATTTCAAATAAATAGATTGAGATTCACAAATAAATGTAAAGAGATTCTCAAAAATGAATAAAATTCACAAATAAATAGGTTAGGATCCACAAATAAATGTAAAGAGTTTCACAAAAATTAATAAAATGAGATTTGCAAATAAAAAAATATTTACAAAAAATATTGTATTTGTCACAAACACAACTCTGCCTGGGATTCATTTGTGAATTGCTTCCTGTGCATCTGTAAATCGCTTTCTGTGCATTTGTGGATCGCTTATTGTGCATTTGTGGATCCCTGTACGCATTTGAGGATTTGGAAAAACTTCTAGTGTCTAGACCATAGACTGTAAAAAAATATGGATGTAGTGTCCGTGACGTCACCCATAGGATTCTGAAGAGAAGTTTTGAAGCGTAAAGTAGGGTTGAGCTGGCCGTTGCCATCTTAGCAGCGCATCATCGCGTGTCACTCCCGGATAACAGAAAATGGGCAAAGAGGCGGGACGTGGGTGGAGCTGAGGTGACGCAATGACTAACAGACAGATAAATGGCTGTCCACCTGTCACTCAAAGTGGCCACGCCCTTAATTATGCAGAACTTTAAGGCTTTATATAACGTAAACGAATGAGCTATAAAAAAATTCACCCCCCTCACAGTTGTCATGAAGGGCAAAATTAGTCGTATAGACCAAAACCACAATTTGTACCAGGCTGTAAACGTTTTTTTTCTGCTGTAAAGTTGGGCATTTTAACATGGGGCTCAATGAGATTCTGCTCCCTTCTGGAGCCTGTCCCTAGCGGCCAGTCGATGAATTGCAGTTTAAGTCACTTCCGTATTGGCTTCAAGAGAAACTGGGGGAGGTTGCCGCTTGGTCTAGACATGCAGACAAATCCACAAGTAGAATCCACCCACAGTCTACTCAAACCAATCAGATAACAGCCACATTGCACTGACCAATTGTATAGCCTGCTCTCGCTCCAACCAATCATGATTTGCTTTACAATCAGGACGGTCTCTGCCTGAAAAAACTTTGCTCATTCATCTGCATTGGCTCAAATAGTAAGTATAAGGTTTGGTACAGTAAAATTGGTACAGTAAAAGACGATTAAAATTTGGATTTTGTTAGACCATTAGACTGTGAATCAAGCCAAGCCAAAGTATTATATTTTATGAGCTTTTGATGGTGTTATGGAAGCGTCACGTTAATCAACTGACTAATGAATAACTGGATTCACCTCATGATAAACATGCAAGTTTGTGTAATAGGTTAAATTACTGTCACACAACAGCCAACAGTGTTTCACAGTTCTTCAGTTAAGCAGTTTTAATGACGGATATGAGCAGCTCCGTGGCGATTGATGGTATTTTGAATGTATTTTAAACATTAAATTAAGGATTCCCTTTGTTTGTAGAGAAGATATAGGTGGGTTCTTTTTAAACGTGTGACAGGTATGCAACAGCTTTCCAAAGAGATCATACCATGCATTTAAAAGCAAAGCAATATGCATATTTATTTATCGGTTAAACACTTGATCACACAAATATTTCATATGAATCAGACGTAATAGTTTTTGATTGTAAAAGTTACTTACAGCATCCAAAATAAATGCAAAGATGTATTTTTCAGTATTGCAAGATTTTTATTTGCATTATCCACTCACAAAACCACAACTACACGCTGCAGTGATGCTGAGGCTCGTACTTTTACATTACTGATGATCATTTGGGCTCATATTTGGTACTATACATGATATTATGTCTTATATTTTTCACTGCAATTGTGCTTTAAAAGGCAAAATCAGCTGTTGTGCCATGTCTTACACATTTGTCCTTTGTGTAAATTAGCACAAGTGTGTGTAGTACTTCAGAAGTAGAACGGGCATCTGTTTACTGTAGGTGAATCATCGTGTCGCGCTGCGTAGTGTCCAGTGTAGACAGTAGCCTATCACTGATTATATAATGGGGGTACTATTTGCTTTTGACGCGCTGTCACGCCGTTTGGGGAGTTTTAGCCACACAAACAGCTTAATTTGAATGAAGCACCCATAGAATACACTTCCTTTCAGGGGTGCAAAATAAAGGCCTGTTGACACCGGGACGATTTCCGCGTGCGTTTATCGCTGACGTTTAACGCCTCGTGACTAAACAAAGGGCGCCAATGTGAGTGTGCACACCGATGCGCAAAGCGTCAGGCGTAAAAGCGTAATTTTTTTTGAAAAACGCCATGGGTTCGTTTTTTTGTTCTGACGTGGCGCGTTAAAAACTGGCCAGCCAATGAGATCTGAGCTTTTGTTCACATGTCTGGAGCTGCTGAAGTTACAGTAAAACACAACTTGGTGGCACTCAAGCATAAAACGGTTTTGCCGAGCACACATTAGTGAAGAAGAAGATGCAACGTGGAAAGATGAATGTAGAGCTGCTGGTTTCTTTGGTGTCTGAACACAGAGATTTGTATGACAAACGCCACAGTGACTACAAAAATATTGAATCGCAAATACTGTAAATACTGTCTCTCTTCTTCTTCTGTGTGACAAGCGAGTGTCAGAAGCAAGTTGCGCAGCGCCACCTTGTGTACCGGGCTATTTCTGTTTTTCAATAAGCGCCATCTATTGTCAGGGAGTGAATTTGCATGTTCACTCCGTGCATCGCCAGTGAAAATTGCTTGGGTGTGAACACAAAGACGCGCCAAAAAACGTCTCGAAATCGTCTCGGTGTGTAAAGGCCTTACATCTGTTCCCGCCAAAGCATGTGAGCAGAGCACGAGTGGAGTGGTAATTTTTCCTCCAGAGCAGAGAGCGCCTTTCTGAAGATTCCGCTTCTAAACCAAAATGAGTGTTTACGTAATATATTAGCCTATTCCGCACTCAAGCATACACATAAAGCTTGCCACAAAGAACCGGCAAAAATAATGATTATGAATGTGTCAAAAATAACGAAGAGACATTTTAATTGTTTATTAATAAACTAGTGTTTTCTGTGTCGGCTGCATAGATGAAATTGATGATGCTGACTCGCCATCTCCGCAGTACTGGATGCGCCTATAGAGAGAAATGCACTTTCATACGGATTACATAATCAGAGAGTAGCCTATTTCTTTTAGTTTTTAATTGTTTCATTTAAAAGTAGACATTTCAAGCTTCCTATAGACATATTTCTCATGTCTGTGAGGCAAGTAGCCTATACACTGAATTTCGGTTAATTTATGGGACACACTCGAGTTCACGTGCAATGCAAGTGATCGTGCTGGCGCCTCCATGTCATGATTATATTGTCTGCTATATTTGCTTATTATTTATCAAATCCAGGCAATTGGTTCATGAAACATTGATTATTATTAAGATACAATTTATGCAAAACGAAATTGACTTTAAAGAAAGGCTTTCTACAAAACAAACTTTATGAAGTGGTCGAAATCAGTTTTGACCCACTCCATGTCTTCAAACATATTGCACATATTGTCCTTTTTTACTCATGCTGTTCACTTTTCATAATTAACATAGATGAAATGTAAAACATAACATTTAATATAATAAAAATGTTAATATAATATTTATCATTTATCATATAATATTTTATCATATAATATTTAAACATAAATATGAAACTAAATAGGTTTACTACAACAAATATAGTACAGTACAGAGAAATTTTATGATTTGAGCAAACATAGTTTTACCGGTGAGCGTGAGCGGTTCGTGAGTGGAGCGTTCGCATGAGCCGTGAGCGATTGAGTGGAGCGTGATGGCATAGAACGGAATATTGAGCTGAGCGTCACACCGCTCCGCTTCGCTCACATGCTCTGGTTCCTGCCCCGAGTGTAAAGCAAAACATGATTGGTTGCAGCGAGAACATGCTATGATTGGTCAGCACAATGTGGCCATTATCTGATTGGCTTGAGTAAACAGTGGGTGGAGTTCATTTATTGGTGGATTTCAAAATCCACAAATGAATGCTGGGATCCACAAACGCACAAGAAACGATCCACAAATGCGTGCAGCCATCCACAAAGGCACAGAAAGCGATTCACAAATGCAAAGGAAGTGATTCACAAATGAATGCCAGGCAGAGTTGTGTTTGTGATCACATAAAACACATTTGTAAATATTTTTTTATTTTCAAATCTCACTTTATTTATTTGTGATTTGTATTAATTATTGTGAAACTATTTACATGTATTTGTGGATCTATTTATTCTGAATAATGCAACAATTCTAACCCCATAGTATACGCCCCCTACTGCTGATTGACTACAAGTTTGTTGTGGTGCTTGGTCCAATCCACTTTCAACAGTGTTTCTCAGAAATCGTTTACTGCAACTTTAAGCATTAAACGCATAAAGTATTATAAACATTTCTTACTTATGAAACTTTTTAAAACTTAATATGACATGCATGACGAAAATGTGTGTAATATATCATAACAAAACAACCTGAATCATTAACTCCAACTCTCCCGGCATATCTAGATTTCAAATGATTAGTTGTCACCCTGGGTCACATGATCATAAACGATTTCTTGAAGTGACCATCACATGGTCCCTTCGCTAACGGACTTGTGGAAGGGCTCTTCTTATTTACATATTATGAGGTCAAAAGCAAATTTGCCCTAATGCATGGTATTCAGGTTTCCGATATTAAAATCAGGATTCATTTTCTTATTTACGTATTTATGAAGAACAGTGAACAGTGACTGGGCGAATGCATCATGTGTCCGTTACCTGTTTGTCCACCTCTGGGAAGTTCGCTATTTAAATCCGCTCCTCTCAAACAATTAAGAAAAGCAAATACAAATAATATAGTGTCTTCACTCCATTTAACGCATAAAAAAAAAAAAAAAAAAAGATATGTTGTGCGTGCAAGAAAAAAAACTACTAAAACCAGCCTAAGGTGGTTGGCTGGTCTTTGTTTAAACTGGAAGTAGCTGTTTAAGCTGGTCTCCCAGGCTGGTGTTCAGCTGGTTTACTGGTCTTTTAGCTGGTCTTCCATGCTTCACCAACTAAGTCCAGCCTGGTCAGTTAAAAAAAAGTGTCCAAAACCCCCTGCGGAGACCAGCTAAAACCAGCCAAGCAGCTTAAGCTGGTTTTAACCGAAAAGCAGTGCGGTGGGATACAAAACAACCTGTTTGAACGGCCCCTCCACTGCATTTCACTCTGCAAAAGATGTGCTAACCCAGTCATAACCCAGGGTTAAAAGTGGTAGGCTACTAAAACGTCGCCCAGGGTTAAGTGTAGTTTTAAGTATAGCCTAGCCTACTGTGTAGACAGAGCTATCTCTAATGTTGTGACGGAGAAAGGATACTTAACAGGCTGCTGTTTAGAGTTTCTTATTCCTGATAAAACAACCTTCTCACTCACAGTGACGTTCTCAAATAAACACTTACTGTTCTTGACCTCAACAAAGCGCTGGATGGAAGTGGCGTCAAGCCCATCCTTGCTTCATTTGTTTAGATTTACATGTTTTTGAGGATATGAAAAAAAAATTCCCAAGAAGTGTAGGCTACTGACGTCATATCAAGTCTTTAATCCACACTTATTGTAAAACCGTGTTGTCTTTTCCGCGTTGTATCTTGACAACGTGCCAGATCTCCATCCCTTCCGGTCAATTGTTTCATTATGCCGTTTTTTACGGTAAGAATGCGATCCCTTGAGAGCCGTTTACATCACTCCGGATTTTATATTTGTCCACCCAGCGGCACCAGCCCTCGTTTGTCTTAAACCCCATCATCCGCGCCATGTCATCGTCTCAATTCGGTGGCAGATTTGTGTGAGTCATGATTCAGCCTCCCTGTGGTGGAAATGTAATCAATTAAGTTACTATTCGACTTCTGATTTGCAAATCTGTGTGGTTTATGATTGAGACTGTCCAGGGGCTGTTTTGAACTTGTCATCTATTCATCATGGAATAATTTATGATTATTATTTGGGTTAAAGCAGTAAAGATGTTTTTCAGGCATACTGGTCATACAGCAATGGGTCATTGATGCCAGTGTTGATGTGAACAGTCAGCCTCCCCATCCTCTTTCTGTGTCACTGTCTGCCCTGTCCTTAAAAGTGTGTGTCTGTATTGCTCACATGGCTGGCCATAAAAACACACACATGTACTCTGAGCGAAGCTATACACCCATTCCTCCAGGTGCAGTTCCTCGCACCTGTTGAAGTTCCTCTCTGTAATTAGGACAACACAATTATTTTTCGGAGGCAGAGGGGGAAGGAGGGGGTGACGGGGTAGACAATGGAGCACTTATTCTCACTTTGCTTTCTTTTTCTACATTTCTCAAGTAATGATAGATTCTTGCCTCTTCAAAGCAACACAGGTTTCCTACAAAACTGCTGAGTCAGGAAAGAAAGAAAGGGAGGGTATCTGCATGTGTCGGGACGTGTGTGTTAACTGTGTCTTTGAGTGTGTATGACACGTTTCCTGTTTATAGAATATTGTATTATGTTCACGTTTTCAAAATTCTGATGCAAGCAAATGTTTTGAGTCTGACAGTCTTAATCCTGTTCTTATTGAGATCTGCCTTCATTACACAATGTGGGGCTTTCCAGGCTGTGGGCCAAATAACCTGAACCTTAAGGCCACCAGCTGCTCCTCAGCTGATGTTCCTTATCTGTTGTTCAAGGATAACAAAACATAGGCCTGAAATACTATAAACAAAATGAAACAAAAATACCTCACCGAGAAAGTGGAATCGGCCTGATTTTAGATGTTCTGATACTGCAGAAAAGACTGTGTGCTGATTTGGTGCTGATCTAGGTGGTGGATTAGTATAGCCATGCTTTTCAGGAAAATATTTAATATTTACTGTCTGTCTGTCTGTCCATCTGTCTGTCTGTCTGTCTATCTATCTATCTATCTATCTATCTATCTATCTATCTATCTATCTATCTATCTATCTATCTATCTATCTGTCTGTCTGTCTGTCTGTCTGTCTGTCTGTCTATCTATCTATCTATCTATCTATCTGTCTGTCTGTCTGTCTGTCGGTCCATCTATCTATCCGTAAGGCTTTTGAATTTTTATACTTTCAAACATTCCTTTGCTACCAAGCTATGCTTTTCTAGTAAAAATGACTATTTTTTATTCTACTTCCTAAATTTGAGTTCTACATCTCAACACATACATTTAAATTCAATTCAAGATCAGTAATTGAAGTTTAGCTTAAAAGGCATTCTTATAGTTTTTTTCACTGACTTTGGTATTATTTTCACAAGTAAGCTGTACATTTTCAAAACACTTAGTACAAAAATCCAAACTGATCACACTTGTAACACAGCTAGTCATTCTTTCAAAACCTGATCTCATGCTTTCATTCAGTTGCACATATTTTCATTCCACATAATCATTGTTTCAAACACAAGATTATTGTAATATGTAATGAGCACATTTGGTTTAATCACAGAAACACAACAGTATGATCTTCTTTCAATTTAGTACTTTTAACAATCAGTTCATTTAATAGCAAACAATGCAAGATACATGTTATCTATGGTAATCTGTTTACAGTATCACATGGCATACAGACTGTAATGTAAAATGCTGTATTTGATGCCATCAGTCTCCCTTCTTCGGATTTCTGATCAGTCTGATGTTACATCATTGACTATTTCCTCTGCCTCTGCCTCAAACTCTATTCTACTCTATTCTGCTCTATGCTCACAAATTGCAAATATTTCTGTCCCACCTACCCCATAACACCCCCCCCCCCCTCCACACCCCACACACACACACTCTCCATAGACTCTCCATAGACATTATGATTTTTATACTGTACAAACTCTATATTCTTTCCCCATATACTTTGTCCCCATAATGTAGAGTTTACCAGGCCACACACACTTTGAACATAGGGGTTATAATCTAAGATAAATGATTAATTGATTAACCATTAAGATCAGTTGGATTAAATATTAGACAAATGTATTAAACTGAACGAGAAGAGATGCAAATCAAAAGTTTGATAGTAACAGCTTTATGAAAGGGAATAACTGTGAATGAAACATTTATGAAACACTTATTTTGTGTAGTGAAAATGATACTTTATGGTTTTGTGTGTTGTACTAACACAATTGAAAATATGCTAAAATGTTTGAAAAAGTGCACTTTTGATGATCTGTTGTGATATTGGCACTATGAGTTTTGAAAATGTACAACTTGCTTGTAAAAATAGTACCAAAGCGAATAAAAAAAAAACTGTAATTCAATTATGAATGACACACATCCCTAAATTAAAAAAAAATCTTCATTATGTTAGTGCCAAAAGATGGTGAATAGTATAAATGGAGACGTGTGTGCGCACTAGATGTGTCTGCAGCCGGTGCGGTCAGTGAGGTTGAGCTGCCCTGAGTTTCCTACCCTGCTCTGACAAAGTCTGTGTGTGTGTGTGTGTGTGTGTGTGTATGAGAGAGAAAATTTATCCCAGCATATTTGCGTGTGTATTTCTATCCGTGAATGGAGAGGGAGTGAACACGTGTCAGTGTTCATTTACATTCTTACAGAAGCAAATCCTTGATGTGCAAAAGAGAAATATGAAATGGGCTGCATGTGTGTAGTCAGTGTGTGTGTGTGTGTGTGTGCGCGCATGGGAAAGACAGACTGTGTGTAGGTTTGAGGTTAGACGCGGGACGAGTGAAACACCCAAGCTCTCCTCTGGGACCGATTCACTTTCTCCAGCTGCCAGGTGGATTACGTCATCGCTGCCCACTGTATTAGAAGAGCCCTGTGATGTCATACCGAGAGGTTATCCACCGGTGACGCTCCCGTTCTGTCTGTCTCTAAACCGCTCAGATGTCCCTTTTACCTCTCCCTACATCTCTCATCCAGCTTCTCTCACTCCACCCTAACCTTTGCTCTGCATTTCTCTCCCCACCTTTCCTTGCCCCTCCCTCTGTTTTATATTTGCTCTCTTTCAGGTTTGCCTTCCCTGGGAGTCTCCGCTCTGGTCTTGGGTTTAGGGGTCTCGTCCAAAATGCACACCACACCTTGACTCCCGGCTCAAGCCCTTTGGCCATCCCACCTCTTCTGTCCTCCACGCTCCTCTCCTCTGGGTCTGGGCAGTGGCGGTGGGGTCAGCGGTGCTGTGGGTTGGGGCTGTGTTCCGACAGACCTGCTTTTTCTGTCGTGCTTTTGTTCCGTTCTGCGTCATCGTGTTGACTGAGCGGACCCCACACTTACCGGGCAGTTGCGCGCCCGGCCTCGGCCTAACACTGAGCCATGTTAGCGGCTGTAATCTGATGGCGGTGTTTATTTTATGTAGGCTCTCTTTGAAGGCGCTGAGAAAGTCTTTGGCCTTTTTGTCCAACGCTTTGGCTGCCCGCGCAGAGGTGCTTGCAGTGGTAATAGTCAGGAAGAATAATATTTGCATTCGTATTCACTCAAAACATGGTTTTTTCCATATTAGTGTCAGAGAGGGGAGAAAGGGGACAGAAGGGGAGCTCTCACTCTTTCTTTCTTTCTCTCTCTCACGCACTCTTTTCAGAGAGTGTGGGGATCTCTGGGCCCTGGCTGTGGTGGCAAGCCTGCGTCGACTCCATCAACCCTTATTACGCCTCCACAATCCCATAATAGGTACTTAACCTCTTCACTGTGTTTGAAGCTCATGGCATCACTCACTGTCTGAGGACAGGCGCTTGGCCTCTTTCTCTCTTTGCTTCTTGCTTACTCTCTCCTTCAATTCAGTTCAGTGCGCTTTAATGGCATGACCAATCAAAGCAAACATTTTGGTGGCAGACACTGTTTGCCTCCAAGTCGCAAATTAAATTTTTGCGAATAGAAAATGTAGAAAAAACAATATGCGAACTGAGCAGTGTTTTCATCCCATAGGAAATTGCTGCAAAATAGAAGTGGATGTTGTAGCCATGCACTGGGAAAGCTACTATTAAATGAAATCTAATAAATTACTTGTGGTTTAGAGTGGTTGACACTTTTTTTGCTAGTGACACATTTTTGCTAGTGATTGGCTGCAGATGCCTTGTATCTGGGTGCATCAGACAGCTCTGGAAGGTTATAGTAGCCAATCATTTTGATGGCAGGCATTAGCACCAGTGTTTCAAACCATGAGATTTTAAGGCTTGTTTTCAAAGAATATATTCAAAAGTTTATAGTCAGTTTTTTTATTTAATACTTTTATAAGCAGGTGTGCTGTATATATAGTAATTCCTATGTGAGATAAGATGAGCTCATCTTTATACATTTACAGGTACACTTCATCTTTGTGACCATACCCCCCCCCCCATTAAAAATAGTGTTTTATAGCATTGTTTTATAATCTACCAAAGATCCCTTCAATAGTACTCTGTGTGAATGGCAGTAAGCAGGGTGTGTGTGTGTGTGTGTGTGTGTGTGTCAACATCTCAGTGTGATATCGTGGAAAGCCCTCTGACATCACCTGTTAAACTCCAGTGATGCATTCTCATTCAAGTAAATTACAGCGTGCCATTTGTAAATCATTCAGTGGGCGGAGCTTGACACCAAGCCAAACGACAGCTTTCTCTCCACATCAGTGGCTGCTAGGGTAAAGAAAACATTAGAGATCCTTCATTCTTGCTTTCATCCTTTCAGTCTTAACAGGAGATGACATAGCCGTTTGTTCCTCCCATTCTGTTCAACAATATTGCATTATCTAAATAGGGTATGGAAATTTATGTCTCTGTTTCTCTCTTACTCACACCTTCTTGCATTTATACAGATGAGCCTTAATCATACGGCAGTTTAGAATCAGTCTCTATCCTTTCCCAGACTCCGCCCAGAGCTGATCTATACACATTCGGCCCAAATATAGAGAGACTGATGCCTCTTTTGTCAAGACTGTGTGTGTTCTGGGTGGGAGGCATATGGCATGTGCTTGCTTAAGGCCCAGCACAGTTCAAATGATGATGTAACGCAAGGAAACGGGGAAATCAACCCCGGCGGTCCTGTAATCTGATCCCTCTTCTTTGCTTTCATTCTTGCCCATATTTTGGAAGTTTATTAAAGCCTGGGTCAATGACTTAACACTCATTTTTAGTCCAGATCTATTAATTTATTCAGAAGTACATTAAAAATGCAATTCATATATGCAGTGACTTGAACACAGCTGTTCTATAATGAACATGTTTAATTTAATTTAATTTAGATATTTTTAGTCAAAAAGATATTGTAAAGTAAAAAAAATAAAGTATCATAAAGTCAAAAATGACTGTATTTGACTGTCCTTAATAAATATATTTTAAAACTTTTTTGAAAATAATGATTTAACTTGTATTCCAGGTGTAAGGAAAATATGTTTTTATTAAAACATTGGAAACCAACAAAAATACATTTCTAATGTTTTAAACTAGATTTATAATATGTCATTGACTATGTCTATTGTTGTAATTCTGGGATGACCTTGAGGTCAGTGTGGACGACTGGTGCGGGAGTCACCTGTAGGCTCAAAGTGATTTGCAGTGAAAGTCCAGTGGATTGTTTGTTACAGGTAAAGGCTCTGATCTGACATCATTGTCAGCTTGGTGACAGACAAACCGAGTGTTAGAGGTGCTGTCACACTGATCTAGGATTAGTTCAGGTTGAGTCATGCTGAGGTTGGTGTGACTGATCCAGTCAAAAGTGTTTGAGTAATGCTGCCCTACTGTACCGTTGAGTGTCTGTTTTCTTCATCAAAGATTCAACTCTTTTTCTCTTCTTTGCTGTACTCCTCACCCCATCCTCCATCCGCCCCCTTTCCCCACAGTCTGTCGGTTCATACTTTCTTACATGTCTGCTGTCCTTCAGGGAATTTCCCTCTATCTATGACTCGGCCATTCCTCACATTCCTTTCATACCTACAAGGATAAGACGATGAAATGTGAGTTGTATGTGTGTGTGTGTATGAAGGGATTTAATGGAGTGTCTCAAGCGAGAGATATAGAGGCGCTGAGTGGGTGGTATTAGAGGAGCTTTTAGTATGAGGATGTTGTACTTCATTGATCCTCTGACCGTGGGAGGTTAATTGGCCACGTAAACAGTTATAATAGAATAACTATATATAGAGCGGTCATTATGACATACAGTACGTTTTAGTGACAAATACTGAGAGGGAAAGTGATTGAGTAAGATGGAGTGGGATTGTTTCAGGTTTGGAATGTGAAACTGACCGTTCATTCCGTAAACACTGACTTCCTGTTACATGTGACTGATCTTTAAATAATAAGGTTGTTTTTCAAGGCCATCTGAAATGGGGATGTGTATATATACTTATTCAGTTCAGAGGGATAGTTCACCCAAAAGTTATAATTCTGTCATCTTCATGTTCTAGACAAATAATACTTTTGTTTGAAACACAAATGAAGGTTTTTTTTTAATGAAACCTAAAGTCCATTACCCCAAAACGTTGATGCTTTTGTAAAATATTGTAAAATAAATTAGATATAATTAAGGCTTTTATTCACATACAAACATTGGTCAACACACATAGAGCACATCAAATATTCCCAACCTTGTCACACCTGAGAACAAACCTCAAAAGACAACAATGGATCCCATAAACCTTAGACAAGCTATGCCATATTGAATTCTACACAGATGAAAATGAGGCTGTGGGGAATAGACCATCTTTACAATGGTATGGGCTGTATAAAGGGCCTAGATCACATGTATGTTTCAAAACTGTTTTTGGAGTTTTTCTATGGAAAGATTTTCATTGAACACACTGTACATCTGTCCCACACAGCCCCGTTTTCATACCTGTTAAAAATTAAATATGGCACCTGACTAAGGTCTATTGACTGTCATTGTATGGACAAAACAGACATTTTTCAAAATATCTTCTTTTGTGTTCCACAGAAGAAAGCCTTCATATTCTTAATGCGAAACCTAAGAACGATCTGGTATGGCATAATTTTGAACAAAATCAGACCAAAAAAGAACTTTGTTTGGAGTTTGAAACAGCGTGCCACAGCGTTACTTTCTGGAAAACCAGCTCCAGCTGGTAAACACCTTCGAACTACCATTGGTCTTTGGCGACTAATGCCGAGTTCACACTGCCTGATTTTAGCCCCGATTTTGACTCGCCGACAGGTTTTGCGAAATCGCAGACAAATGCCTGAAATCATAGGCAAATCGGTGCTTGTGCACGTGAGTGACGATCATGCAGTGTGAATGATCAAAGACGCGATCAGAGAGAATCGCTGATGAGTCGCCGATGCCCGTGAGATATTTGGCATGCTAAATATCTGGACCTGTTGGCGATTCAAAGTCCTGCTGTGTGAAACGTGTTCTGACTGAAAATTACATCGGCGATGACCGACAGCCAATAAGAGAGCAAGATACAGGGCAGCGGGAGGTTCGGGGTGGAGTTATGGACCAGGATATCAGTATTTTAATAGATGTGTTTACAATTCTATTAAACAGAAACAAAGCACAAACTCTCTTTGCAGAACACTATCATTGCTCCCTGTGTCTCCAACCATTTCCTCCGCCAATTTTTTCTTTTTTCTTTTTCTCCTTTTTCGCTGCAAATCAGTGCACAGACAATTTGAATTGCAAGGTTTCTGCAGTCTATATTTTGAATAACAATTACTGTCTCGTGCGAGAACTGAAGCATGTGTGATCTCGCATTGTTTCCTTGTCACTTCTCGCATGTGTTTGGTTGTGAAACGTAGTTTGTGGATGGGACAGAGCTGTCGCGATTCTTCGTCTTGTACAGTCGTACGATGTGAAACCCCCTGTTGCTGATCCATCGTGCAGTGTGAACACAGCAGCAACTGAATGCTGGCCCAGATAGTCATGCAGTGTGAAAAGAGAAGTGATCCGACGAGTTTGAAAATCGTGCAGTCTGAACTTCTTTTGTTCAGTTTGTCGAGTTCAGTCATGAGTAAAAACATGAACACACTGGAGAGCTGCTTTATAGTAAAAATTTGTAATTCCAATTAAAAGTGAGACTATTTTTTCATTTTTTTATATACTGTAAAGCTGCTTGCTTTAAAGAAATCTATTGTATAGTGTATAGTGTTATATAAATAAAGTTGATGTGACTTGACTGGTGTGCCGAATTGCAGAGCTTGTGCAACCAAATATACATAGCTATGATCAGATGCTTTCTTAATTTTCTCACCACTGTCATTTCTGTTGTGTGTTTATTTTGTTATTGTGAGTAAAGCTTGCAGCACATATTTACATATACATCAAAACCAGTGGTTCCCAAACTTTTTACAGTAGCATGCCCCCTGAGTCATTTAACATCCTTCTGTGTACCCCATCTATTCCTCTTAGACTGCAGTCACACCTTTTCCATTTAGGGACAATATTTGCCCCCTTTAATTGATTTTCAGGTGCATTTTTTACCTTTATAAAATGCAATGTTTTTCTAACCCTTTTAAATATGTCTCATGTTTAATGTCAAATTCTTAAAATTCCATTAATTTACTTAATGGCATTAATAAACTTATATGATATGATACATAAATCAATAAATTAAACTAAACCAATCATTTCAATCAAATGAAATCATTATCAACAAAAGCCATCTTTGCACTGCAGTGGCATAAGATTCAGTTTAAAGGAGCCATGATCTGAGAAATCAAACTACAAGAATATCCTGTACGTTTCAGAACTGAGAATTTGTTAGTCCAAAAACAGCTTTTATTGTAACCAAGCCCAGCGAATGACTTGTTGTGGAATGTGCCTATAGTGAAAGACCGCCTCTGCACCTACTTCATTATTGCAACTTTGGCCCCGCCCACTGGCATGTTAGTGAGATGACGAGGAGAGAAGAGCGATACAGGATCACTGGACTAAAAAAACATTACCTTCCAAAGGATCCTTATACTAGGAATGTAGTTATTTATTTTCAACAATGTGAACGTGTTAGTTGAGCATTACTTATTTGTATTCGGTACATTTGTGAAATCTTTGGTAATCAGTTGCAAGTTCGGTGTAGGCTTTGCAAACAGACTTTTACGATATGGACTCGACAGTAATGTGACAACAAGTAACTAACTGTGTTAATTATAATGCCTGATCTGTGACAAGTGATTTCTGATATGTAATGATTCATGTACAGTCAGATTTCTTTGTCTATGTGTCAGTAAATCAAACCAGTGACTAAACGGTCAACTTCACATTGTTTCTCTTAGTAGATAATAGTAGAAAATAATCTGTTATTTAAACTGTGATTAAGTTATATATAGAAAGCGGTCAAAGAATGCTCCCTTTATAATTGCTGGAGCTGTCAATCAAACAGCCCAAGTTTATCAGTGACTGAGTTCTGGAGCCTCACCAAAACTCCTGTTATAATCAATGAATCTCTTATTTACATTGTGTTTGCACTGGTAGTTATGATGAAAGCATTCGTTAGTGTGCAGAAATTGAGTTGCAATGACGATATCACTGCATTCATGCGCTCAACATGTCTGTGATTGGCTGCAATGCTTTTCACTGCAACCTTTCAGGCCACAATCTAAATATAATGCTATAGATCTAAATATAATGCTATAATCAACTATTAGTTTACCTTGAGAGCTGTAAAATAGAGCAAACAATATTGACAATACTGTGTTTAAATGTATGTCACTTAATATTATCTTTTTGTTTCTTGAACTGTTGTATAAAATCAATGTCACATTTGAATAAATGGAAAAACTTTGTTTGTGTACCCCCTCTCTCATCTCACGTACCCCAGTTTGGGAACCACTGAGCTCACAGCAGTGTGGGTGCTGTTGGGATGTTTGCTAACAGTATAGGCTAATGCTAGCGTATTTTGAACTTCTTTTTACCCCTAAGTGAAGAATGAAAAATAACTTTGCCGTGAGTATATATGCTTTATTTAAAAGCCCCACCTAAAAAGTAAATTGGCCATTTTAGCTCAGTGTATGATTGATTGACAGGCGAGTAGGCGTTTCTTTGATGGATCTCCTTCAGCAGCTCCAGACTGTAAGTGATGAGCGAGAAAAGAACTGAAAATGAATACATTGAGCTGGAGGAACACACGTCCATGTCCAGCACTGAGAACCACTGGTAAATCTGCGGAAGCACAGGCAAAGAGCCAGTACCACCATGAGGGTGGCATCAGACCCCACAAGATTACAGCTAGCAAGACAAAACATGAGTTGCTAAACAATGATTTGCTGACAGTCCAGTCTACCAAAGACTCTATAACAGTGCCAATGAAAAGACTGGCATATAGGTAGCTGTCAAACAGGGTATAGTGGCACAATGGCCTCCTAAAGGGGCACAATGATGACTCTAGAGGAGACTGTCCCACCCTATAATACTGATAATGATGATATCAATTTTGTACAGAGGAACATAAGTTTGCTTTTTAATTTGCTGCAGTTTGGGTTATATTAAGTGATTATAGGCTACTTCACACAGTAAGAATGAATGTAAGTCCCCTGGAAACCTCTTAGACAGGAAGAAATAGGAGGATCATTGCTTAACAGCACAATGGAAATGTCCAAGTTATTGGAAAGTGGAGATTAGTGGTCTTTGTACTTTGAGCTGTTTCAGTGTGGGACTAAATGGCACATTTTTGCAAGCGGTACGGATGTTGGTTGGCATTAGTCACACGACCGAAAGCATGAGAATGCCCTCCAAAGGTTTCCCTCTTTCACATCATTGGGGTCACAATGAAAACCCAGTCAGTGGGACAATCCAATGACGTTGGAGCATTCCAAGATCTTTTGTCTCCTCTCTCCAATACATTCTCACCCTCTTTCTTGCCTTCCCACTGTCTCTCTGTCAGCTGACATCAGCCGTCCATCATATCTCATCCTGCTCCACATCCCTTTCTTTATCTTTACTTTTCCTTTCCTCTGTTTTTGAGGCGTGAGATTCCGTCCTTAGAAAACACACAGCCCTCCAGTTAGCCCTCTGTGACGCAGGAGGGAAGCAAAAGGGGGGTCCAGTAAGGGGAGGGTCCAGTTCATGTGTAACAGACGGTCTCCAGTAAAGGGGAGGGTGATGAGTTTGGCCTTTGGCCGCTTGTGACGCTCTCTCTTGTGAGCTATCAGACGAGACTGACAAAGACACTGAGAATGCCCAATGTCTCCTGGGTGTCTTTTTTTAGCTACAAAAGAATGTGCTAAAAATAGCCCCACTCACGCTTGTTGTCTTTCCTTTTGTCTCATCAGTCTTTAGTTCTTTTTCAGCTGTCCTTGATTAAGTTTTCAGAGAGAGAAAAAGAGAGAGAAAGACATACCATACTAGTGACCAGACCTGTTTACATATTTCACTCCTGGTTCCATCCGCTTGTTTTTGTTATTGTTTAGCAGCCCCCGGTTTATGTTTAGCCCTCTCCTCCAACACCTACTCTTCCGCCAAGATGAAGAGAGATGGAGAGGCGGTGAAAGATGGAGAGATCATAGAAGAGATGGAGGTCAAAAAGACATATGAGTGTGTATGCATATAATATGTATAGGCCAAAAGTTGGCTTTAGATTTGTAAAAAGGTTTTCAAAGAATATATATGTGAATTATTATACAATTAAAAATAGTAATACAAATTCAATTCATAATAATTTTAAGGATGTTTAGATTTTTTAAAACTGGAAAACAACAAAAGAAATCCTGAGCAAAATGATTTTTGAGACAGACTGGGAAAGTGACGGTCTGAGATACAGACAAGACACATACAATGACAGGTGAGGAAAGAATGTTTAAGCAGACTAAGAGCGGGACGGTCAGCATTCCTGTGTTTGTATGCGTGTGCTTTAACAGACTGAACTGAAGTCTGCAAAATGTTAACATGCTCATGAGATGGACAGATGAGACGCAAGAAGAGGGGGGAGAGAGGGCCCAGAGAGTATGGAAAGACTGTAAAATGTTACTTTTTGCGTGGGTTGTCCTCCATCTTCATTCTGTTCTCCTACTTTCTTTCTCTCCCTTGGTCTCTCTCTGACCTTTTGCTCATTCAGATGTCTTTATTCTAGTGCATGTTAAAAATATAGTATGTATTATAGTAAATAAATTAAAATGAATCAAAAATACACAACCTCATGCACATGATTTAAGAGAGGAGAAAAAGTTACTTTTATTTCCTCTTTTCCTCATTTTTATTGAAATATTTTATTTCACCTACTGAACTGACCACAATACACACTCATTCTCTCTTATACTCTCTTAATGTCTTCCAGCAAGCAGCTTGCATCAGAGTGTATGTTTGTGTGCGTCAGTGTAATATCTGCACACTCCTGCCAAGCTCTAAGGACCGGAAGACAGCTACGGCCGCGAGTGATTTACAATTACTTATTACCGTTTAGGAGAATTTTCGTAACCAGATTGAGCCAGTGTTTGTATGTGTGTGTTAAGGAAATAAAATATCATCTGGACACTCCAATGAGTAAGATTTTAAGAGATAAATTCAAACTGAGTTGAAAGTGAGTAATCCAACTCTGTGTGTGTGTGCGTAAGACACTTGCTTAGTTACGTGAACTGTCCTTTGTGTGTATGGTGACAAAATTATAAGGCTGAGTATTGATACGTTTTCAGATTTGATTAGATTTTAATTCATGTGGGTATATATATATATATTAGTGCTGTCAAACGATTAATCGCATCCAAAATATAAGTTTGTTTACATAATATATGTGTGTGTACGGTGTATAATTATTATGTATATATAAATGCACACATATGCATGTATATATTTAAGAAAAATATTTAAGAAGAATTTAATTTATAAAAATATTTATATGTAATATAAATTATCTAAATATATATACACATACTGTATATTATGTAAAAACAAACTTTTATTTTGGATGCAATTAATCACGATTAATCATTTGACAGCACTAATATATATGTGTGTGTATATATATACACTCACCTAAAGGATTATTAGGAACACCTGTTCAATTTCTCATTAATGCAATTATCTAATCAACCAATCACATGGCAGTTGCTTCAATGCATTTAGGGGTGTGGTCCTGGTCAAGACAATCTCCTGAACTCCAAACTGAATGTCAGAATGGGAAAGAAAGGTGATTTAAGCAATTTTGAGCGTGGCATGGTTGTTGGTGCCAGACGGGCCGGTCTGAGTATTTCACAATCTGCTCAGTAACTGGGATTTTCACGCACAACCATTTCTAGAGTTTACAAGGGGAAAAACATCCAGTATGCGGCAGTCCTGTGGGCGAAAATGCCTTGTTGATGCTAGAGGTCAGAGGAGAATGGGCAGACTGATTCAAGCTGATAGAAGAGCAACTTTGACTGAAATAACCACTCGTTACAACCGAGGTTGAAGACTGGAAAAATGTTGCCTGGTCTGATGAGTCTCGATTTCTGTTGAGACATTCAGATGGTAGAGTCAGAATTTGGCGTAAACAGAATGAGAACATGGATCCATCATGCCTTGTTACCAGTGTGCAGGCTGGTGGTGGTGGTGTAATGGTGTGGGGGATGTTTTCTTGGCACACTCTAGGCCCCTTAGTGCCAATTTTCATCGTTTAAATGCCACGGCCTACCTGAGCATTGTTTCTGACCATGTCCATCCCTTTATGACCACCATGTACCCATCCTCTGATGGCTACTTCCAGCAGGATAATGCACCATGTCACAAAGCTCGAATCATTTCAAATTGGTTTCTTGAACATGACAATGAGTTCACTGTACTAAAATGGCCCCCACAGTCACCAGATCTCAACCCAATAGAGCATCTTTGGGATGTGGTGGAACGGGAGCTTCGTGCCCTTGATGTGCATCCCACAAATCTCCATCAACTGCAAGATGCTATCCTATCAATATGGGCCAACATTTCTAAAGAATGCTTTCAGCACCACGTAGAATTAAGGCAGTTCTGAAGGCGAAAGGGGGTCAAACACAGTATTAGTATGGTGTTCCTAATAATCCTTTAGGTGAGTGTATATATATATATATATATATATATACACACACACACACACACACACACACATATTGGCTTGTATCTACAACAGATTTACTGTTCTCCCCCATGTGACTGAATATCATTTGGCAGAAATGTAATCCAGCAGTGTTGTGTGTGGTTTCCTGTGCACGTGTATTTGTACATGCTTGGTGTTTGCAGCATTGTGAGACAGATTCTGAGACGTCATTTTATTGCCCAATGATTATCTTCCTGCAGTGTGTCATTCTTTCTTTCTCTCTTCCCCCTTTTGCTTTTCCCATAGAGCCATTAACACACTCAGTTGCTCTCTGACGTCTGTAGAGGGGCACATGGGTTGGGAAAGGTGAAGGGGGCTTGCCAGATCGTGGTTGGTTAGGACACGCCTCTTTCTTCTCTGCCATACAAAGAATGGGAGCAGTCAGTGAGGGTCAAAGGACATGAACAACATCCTGTCATAAGAATTATCTTTCTTTTTCACTGTATTTATATATCCTCCCACACACGCACACACATTCATCTTCCTGCAGTCACTCTCACTCTTTTTTTCCTTGTTTCTTTCTCAACACCTCTGTCATTGTGAAATTTGCTTGGGGGTTTAATGAGCTGGTTGAGAAATTATTTAATTATATCAGATCATGCTTTTGCAGGTATTCAGTGTCATATGCTGCTCTGCCAACTGTTGATATTGGTGTGTGTGTATGTGTGTGTGTGTGTGTGTGTGTGTGGTTCAGCTATACCCTATGTTATGGGGATAAAATGTCCCCACAAAGAAGGCAATATCTGAAATCCTTGTCCTTGTGGGGACTTTTTTGGGTTTGTTTGGTCCCCATAAGGAAAGCAGCTTATAAATCATACTAAATGGTGTTTTTTGAAAATGTAAAAATGCAGAAAGTTTTCTGTGATGGGTAGGTTTAGGGTTAGAGGATAGAATATACAGTTTGTACAGTATAAAAATCATTATGACTAAGGAATGTCCCCATAAAACATGAAAACCCAACATGTGTGTGTGTGTGTGTGTGTGTGTTCATGACTGAGGCGGTGATGTGCAGTCTTGCACGTAACATAATCATATTATATGGCCTAAAACACTAGAATATTAAACAAAGTTTGATTTATTTTTCTGCTGAGTAATTTAAACATCCTCACTTTTATCAAATTATGTTATTACCTATTTAGACTGGTAGAAACTTGTTCCGTAACACTGACTAATAAACTTATAATTATTCATCCCCAACACACACATTGTTAAACTAAAACATTCAGCATTTCTAAAGGAGTTTTCCATTCGAGAAAACAAAATGGTTCCACGAATAATGGTTGTAATTGCACATGCAGTTTGGCAGGAAAAAACTAAGTAGACTAAAACCAAATGATCGTGAACAGCTTTGAGGTTTTGGTTTGGGAAATGAAAGTGTGATTATGATTATGAATGCAGTGCAAAAGGTTAGGAGTTTTATTATTATTATTATAGTTTTACTGTAAAATACTGTCAAAAAATTTATGTTTTTTTGAGAAAAAGCTATGAATTACTTCCTAGAAGTCCCTGCATGACACATCACATATGAATATTGTCATGCATAGTCCAGAGGATGATAATAAAGATGCAAAAAGAGTTTAAATAATAAACTCAGGTAATCAACCGATAAAGAGCAGGCAACGTAACAGCATGTAGACACAAACACGACAATACCGGACAACTCAACCGAGAACAAAGAGGAACTTAAATACACAGTGATGATGACTAAATAAGTAACAGGTGTGATAATTGAAAGAGTGTTCATGACAACTAATGACTAGCGGGAAACTAGAATAAAGGAAACCGGTAACTGAAGAGAAACAAACTAAAAGTCCATTAAAATAAAATAAACACACAGATCGTGACAGAAAGGAAGACACGGCCTCACACCATGATGGATGGTTCGAGGGAAGAAGGGTTGAGGTTCAGGAGGTGAACAAGGGACCACCGATGGGCTGGAAACTTATAGGGGAGCAGATGATAGGGGGACAGATGGGAAGAACCAGGGTGGAGAAGAATAGCGAAAAAGAAGCCATGGAGGAGATGGTGGAAGGATCCAGGGAGGAACGGATGGCCGACGAGATCCCAGAGTGACCCAGGAGACAGCCATAAGGGAGGTGACCCACAGCGGCAGTGATGGAGGGAGATGCCGAGGTGGTCCTTTGAGCCCAACTGACAGCAATGATGCCTGGAGATGTAGAGGCCCAGGCGGACTGGGAGGCCAAGGCAGAGTCCCCGCGACTCAGAGGACTGAGGCGATGCCAGTGTGAGTGAGGACCGCAGTGGAGCCTGAGGGATGGAGGAACCCAACGGAGCCGTATGGTGGAGCGCAGCAGATGGAGAACAGAAGTCTGTGGCGATGGTGGGGCAACGACTGATCAAGGTGGAGCTGGTGGAATGAGGGAGCCTATTAGAGCCAAAGGGACAACGGTCCCAGGTGAAGCAGAGTGGGCGAGGAGCCAAGGTGATGCTGATTGGTTGACGGGCCGAGGTGGAACTGAGGGCTCTGAGGGACGAGGTGGAGCTCAGGACTCCTCATGCCAAGGCAGAGCTGGGGACTGGAAGACCCATGGCGGATCAGGGCTGCATGGCAGGGCTGATGGTGGAGCTGAGGGACTGAAGGGAGTCAGCAGTGGCGGATCCAAAGGAATGGCTGTCTTTGGTGGAGTGTGCAGGAAAGGAAGACTGGGAGTAGAAACAGGCTCTGTGATGGACAGGGATGGTGGTGATGAAGACAACTCGGTGCTGGACAATGATGGTGGTGATGAAGAACACACTGTGATGAACAGGACTGGTGTTGACGATGAACTAGGGCTGGACAGGACCAGTGGCGATGATGAAGACAGAGGTCATGAACATACATTAGTGCAGGAAGGGACCAGCAGCAGAGAGGGTTTGTGGACCGGTAGGGTGGGAAACACTACCTTCGTCTCCCAGTCTATCAGCCATTCCTTTGAATCCAGGTCCACTAAAATAACTGATGTTATGGCTGGCTCACACACCTGCTGGGACCTCTGGCTTCTCCTCTGGGATGGATGTGACTGCAGGCATTGGCTCAGGCTTGATCATCGTGGCTGGAATCAGTTGGGTCTCTGGGTCATTATCCGCGGTGGGTGTGGATGCTGGGTCTGGCTCTGGGGTGGTGATGGATGTAGAGTGTGGCTGGACGCTGGCCACGGAATCCTCTTCCTCTTCGCCTACATCAAAAAAATTGTCTGTCGACCCACAGTGCAAAGCTGATGTACTCTGCCAGCGTCCAGCAGGAATTTCCTCAAGGCATCACCAATCGGATCTCGTTGTTAAATCCAAAACCCCTCCATGAGCATGATGTCGTTGCAATGGGCAAGGTTGCTGACTTAGACAAATTCCTCCACATACTCCTCCAGGTCTCTTCCTCCTTGGAATATAAAAATCACAGCCCCTCAGGTAATCCATGGATAAAGAGCAGGCAACGTAACAGCATGTAGACACAAACACACGACAATACCAGACAACTCAACTGAGAGCAAAGAGGAACTTAAACATATAGTGATGATAACTAAATAACGAACAGGTGTGATGATTGAAAGAGTGCCCATGACAACTAGTTTCTCGCTAGTCATTAGTTGTAGGGCTGCAACAACTAGTCGATAAAATCGATAATAATCGATAATTAGTCGGATTTCTATTGACAAAATGCATCTAAAAATAGCGGAGTGGAAACAGAGTGAGCTGATGCAGGAAAGGTACATGATCCAAGCTTCAAGCTAATGCATTAGCATTTAACAAACCCTGTCATGCTTTTTGACAGATGCATGTGCGTCATCAGCGCAAAACGTTCATTTTACAGGTTATGTCCTTATCTGTAAATGTTAGTAATTCACGCTAGTATTTACATTTTGAATGAAAGCGCGTCCTTACAGTCTGCATTAAGCTTCAAACTTCACTGAACGAGCACCGGCGCAGCAGGCACGTGCACGTAAAACAGACAGAACGCAGTCGATAGGGAGACAGCGCAAAAACATTAATTTAGCTGAAATATCTGCAGTTGGACGCTAAATTTAGGTTTAAAAGTCAACATGTAATTCACATATTTTATGAGAGTAGTAACTGTAAAGGGATAACAGCGTTTAATTGAATATAAATGTAAGAGGTTTCTACAGGATAAAGAAATAACAGTAACAGGTTACTTTATCCATAGCGAATGTGTGTGTGAAGCAAAACCATGGTTAATTTGTGGTTACCATGGAATAACTACAATAACGCTGTTTTATTTATTATTATTATTATTTATTTTTTTATTTTTATTTTTTCACTGACACGTTTGTTTGAAGGACAGCATTGGTCAGGATGTGGAATAGTGTGTTTTGTCAGTACATTTTTTTTCTTTTTTATCCGATTAATCGATTAGTCGGGGGGGGGGGGGGGGAATAAATCAGCCAACTAATCGATTATCAAAATAATCATTAGTTGCAGCCCTAATTAGTTGTGATGGATACTCTTTCTTTGCAAAAGAGTGTCCATGACAACTAATGACTAGCGAGAAACTAGAACAAAGGAAACAGGTTACTGAGAAACGAGAAACAAACTAAAAGTCCATGAAAATAACACTAATCACACAGATCGTAACAAATATATTTTATAGGAGTAATTTTGTTTCAGTGTGAAAATGTAACACAAAACACCATAATATAATTTATTATGGTGTTTTGTGTTGCATTTTCAGTTAGTTAGTTAATGTTTATTGCATTATTTTAGTGTCATTATTGTTATATATAATTAATTTGTAATCTAAGTTACTTGTCTTCCTCACTTTTCACCCATTTTACGTTAATTGTATGGTAAAAAGCAAGGACATTCTGCTAAACTTCTTTTGTGTTCCATAAAAGAACATACTCTTCTAGAATGTTTAGGTTTTATTCTTGTGAGTTTAACCATCAGTCTTACTAAGCCTGCTGCCATTCCTGAGGAAAAAAAACAGCTTTTCAACAGTAGTTCTTAAACTCAGCATTTTAACCACCTGTTGAAATTCATTAGTGCCTTAATTGTTCCAATTAAGCTTCTGCCCTCTTGCCTAGGGTGCTGACACATCAAAGGAAGCTATTAAAAAAGACAACAAAAACCATTTCTGAGTTGTGAGCGTGTCGGCCAATGAAACAGTGTGTATTATTGCGTGCTGTAGTGTATGTGTTTTTCAGGAGGGGAGATCTGGCAGCGTGTGAACGTGGACATAATGAATGTGTGTGTGTGTGTGTGTGTGTGTCTCATAATGGGGGATATTATAGTAATGAGGTACCAGGATGTCTGGACACTTATTGCTCCCCACCTGTGTTTCACTTCCCCCGTGATCGAGGAGTGTGTGCGAATGTGTGGGAGTTGGTGTAATGTCTGTGAGGTTTGTGATCGGACAGCTCAGACTACCGGTCTTCACTCTAGTGCGTTCAGTGATCAGTGACGTGACGGGCTGAACATCAGGACCACACACTCGCATACACACGCATACAGCAGAGCAATCACCACTGATTGGCAACCCGCTAACACACCCCCACACATAATCAGACACACACGCCCTTTGGATTAGGGACTTAAACAGACTCGCCAACAACCACCCAAGAGACCCCCATCAGGGCATGCAGGCAGAGAGAGTCGGTGAGTGACTAACTTCACTCTTTCTTTTATTCTTTTCCCAGCTGTGTCTTCAAACGGCCCTTTGATGTGGGAAATTAAAAGAGCGAGTGTGTCAATATCTCCCTCCATTCCTCCATCGCTCCTGCACACTCATCCATTTCCCTTCCTTCCATCTCTTCCTCTCTCCTCCCTTTCTTCTTTACGGCTGACCCAACAAAACCAGAATGTGACCCTGCAACCACATTACATCCACACACCCTGTGTATGTGTGTGTGTTTGAGTGTATGAGAGAGTGGGAAAATGAATGGTTGTGTGTGAACTGGGCTTTTTGCATTCATAAATGTGTGTGAGGATGCTGCAACCATCAAAACTGGGGTAATGTATCATTAAACAAACTGCCATTAAATGTAAACTTCATGAAAAATAGTATACAATTTTTTTCTATGAAACCAACATGAATATAAAGAGTACATTTTTAATTCTAATATAGCTTGGAATGTGTTTTAAAGATTGTCCGTTTCTTTATTGTGGACACTCATTTATTTGACCTATGACCCATCTAAAGTGCCAAGAAAACGGAGGACTATGAATGGGATTAGCACGCAGGCCGTATTTAAACCCCAGTGCCTAAACGGTCACTGTGATTTTCCTGGGTCAACATATCCCTACCCCTAAACCTAACCCTACCCATAAGTTATCCCTAAAATCAGAAGGAAATGATAGGTGAATAACAGTGATGTAGAAGCTAACACTGGTTGTAAACCTAAACTTGATAAACTGTAAACTTCTCCCTCAAATCTGATTGGTTGATTGGAATGTTGTTCCAGGATCAACAAAGATGCTGATCCAGGAACATGTTGCACTTGGTGAAATCACATTCACCGTGCCGGCACTGTGCCATAGCTCTAGTGTTCCCCCACGTTTTGTTAGATAATCACTGCCATACCTTAACATGTCCCCCCTCTCACACATTTCGTGTCGTTCCTACACCCCTGAGTGAGTTTTTCTTCACTTTTCGTGAATCTAGAAAGGTCAACTATTAATGCCGCATGTGTATTTAAGGTTGCATTAACCCCTCAGCCATACTTTCTCCCTCTGTCTGGAAACTACTCTCTGCTTCTGTTGCAACACTGTGCTATGCTTTATTGCATGTGACTCCGTGTTTCCAGCGCCGTGCACTGGTTTCTGTATATGCTAAATTAACCTTCCCCCTCTCCCTCTCTCTCTCTAACTCTGCCTGCCTCTCCTTTTCGCTCTTGAAGGGTTAGTGCTAATGTTCTGCAAGTTCCCTAACTGTTACTATGCAACACTTACAGGCCTTACTATGCAACACCTTTCTCTTTTATTCCTTCTCTCACTCTTTCCTTTACCCTGGAGAGAAATAAGAGGGAGCGTCAGAGAACGAAAAGGGTGGAAATAACAGACTGCTGTCTCAGGAGCGAAGTTTGAATAGGTGTGTATATGGTAAATATGCGCAATGCAGCTTCCCCCTTTACATTACATTATGCAAATACTGTATTTATTTATTCCCAATATAACGGGGCTGAGAAAAAGACAGAACGGGAGAGTTATGAAACTTAGATTGACCGATATAAAATGAAACAATGGGCTTTTTAAACGTTTGCAGTGATAGAGGGAGAGAGGGGAAGAGATCTGCAGATGAAAAGATAAAGATGGACGATTTGATTGCCATAGATCGGGATGGAGCAGAGGAAGAGAGATAGCAGGAGAGATAGACAGACCTAGAGAATATGATATTGCCAGAGAAAAAAAAATAAAAACAACAGAAACTTCTTTTTTTTTTCTTTCATAAAATTCGCAAAAGGAGACAGACAGTGCCGAGGGGCGGGAAGCACGCTCTGAGGAGAAGGCGAGTGTGTGTGTGTGTGTGTGTGAGAGAGTGTTTTTATGAATGAAGTGGTGACTCAGGATGTGTCATACCCCCGTCTTTATAAAGGAAGTTTTAAACAAGCCTAAACATTTCACTTCGCGAAAAATTAGACTTACCCTCGCATCCTTCTCTCTCTCTGTCTCTCCCTCCACACCTCTCTGACCCTCGCCGTGTCTCTTTCCATCCTCACTCGCGTTTGTTAAAACTAAACAACTATTGGGACTGGACACAGTCAGGTTTTGGTGCTCTTTCCTTGTTCTCGGTAATTCTGCACTTCTGTCATTCATTCATTTTCTTCCTCCCCTCACGTTCTTCTTCTGTAAACTACTGTCGCGAGCCGTTCGCGCGGATACTGAGAGAGAGAGACGAACTTTGGAGCACGTGACAACATCTGGAGCTTCATTTATTTATTCATTTTATACTTTTGTTTATTTATTTATTTATTTTTCTAAGTATTTATTTGCAACATATCTGCTTTTTAAAACAAGGACCTGGACAAATATGAAATGTAAGTGTCAAATTGTTTATATAGCTATTCGCTCTTTTTTCACTAATTTGCTATTTCCACTTGTTGCTTTAACTCATCTAATCGCCTTTTTTATTCTCTGTTTAACTCATTCATGTCGCCTAAAATACAACTATGTAACTAGTAAGCATCCTACGGATTTATTGAACTGATAAACCTTTAATGTGATTTATAAATGCGGGAGTTTTTGATGGAAACCTGTTCGGGATGTTAGTGTTAATGGGTAAAGTTAGGTTGACAGGATAATGGCTTGAGGCGCTCGCGGTTAGTTCATTAGAGAAGCATTTATCATGTCGACAGTAATAATGGATCAAGTGTTACTCGCTCAGGGCGCACAGCAGCTTCAGCGGACCGAGTGTGATGCAACATGTGCGCTTTCCTTCTCCCAAAAAAAGATGAAATAAGTGTCCTCTGGCTGAGACTATTGATATGTTTTTGGACGTGTGGAAACACGGTCCGTTGTAAGACTGGCATGAGCTCCTGGCTGGGACGAACATTGGAGTGTTGTTTGTTGCTGTGCATCAATGATTTCCTCTCCTCCGCAGTGCTGGGTGACTCCTCCTCATCGCTGCTCCTCTCGCTGCTGTTGGCTCAACTGCATCTGTTAGCATCTGCCTTCCCTGCCCACCCCCGGCGGATCCAAACTGACTTTGACAAGCTGACCAATCAGACCAGACACCTTCTGAAGCTGACTCAGGATCTACTGGTGAGTTGATCTGATGTGACACCAGGAGAGGAAGCTCACACTGTACTCAGAGATGCTGATGATGATCAGATCTTGATCTCGAGCCTCTGAACAGCTGGGCTGTAATAATGCTCCTTGCAAAGATTTGTGGACAGGAATTGGCTTATCTCTGGCGCTTTCGCTCACACACAAACATATGCACACACCCGTCGACCAGCTTTTTTCAGCTGGCTCATATTAGAGCTGAGATAGCAGATTGCGGTAGCTTTGAGTCAGATAAGGCTCATTACTGTAGCCTCTATCTGACTGAAAAAAAAACAGATCCCTGGATTCAGGCCCAGCAGCAGGGCCGAAATCCCAGACTCCATCAAAGCTTGCAATGTAACATTCGTAAACTTTCAACCTAATGAGCCTGAACCTACGGGATGGGGGGTAAACACGATCTGCATGGCTCAGAACGAGCCTTGTGCTCGTATCCAGCGCTCAGACCATCTGAGAGCGAAATGCTGTGGGCTTTAGTTGGGTTTTTGTGGTTGCTATGTGATGGAGATCTGTACTTTGAGGGTCTTGAACCCACATTGCCCCCCTCACCTCTCCGAGGCCTCCCTTTCCTACCTTGGAAACATAAACAGATCCTTGTTCCTATGGTTACTTGGAGGTCCTGTTTACCAGCATGAGTGAAGCACGTGGCACAGAAAGGTGAAAAGTACAGTGCTGCCTTCTATGTAGTTCCACTGTAAATGAAAATGTTAACAGATGTACTGCTTAATGGAGCAGTATGAAGCTTGATCATCTGTTGGAATACGATTCCAGGTCATTGGGGTTACTATCATAAGGGATAGTTCGACCAAAAAAGAAAATTATGTCGTCATTTACTCACCCTCATGTTGCCTGTATGACTTTCTTCTGTGAGCTTCTGTGTGTTTCTTCAAAAGATGCACAGTGTTATTTAAAACTATTAAAAATCTTTGTTAATTGAAATAAAATAAATATAAATATAAAAATTAGATGAAAAACTTAATTAAATAAGTTGAAGCTGAAGTACTAAAATTACAAACCGAAGTGAAAACTAAAACTGAAATAAAAATAAATGTAAACGTTTTTAAAATAAAAAACTAATAAAAAGGAAAATTACTATAAAATATGAGCTAACTGAAAATGTTAAAAACAATGCTAGTATATAAATAATACTAAATAATACTGGAATTATACTGGAACGTTTGAAACATTCTTCAAAATATCTTTTTATTGTGTTACACTGAAGTAAGAAAGTCATACCGTTTTGGAAATGATGACAGAATTTTAATTTTCAGATTTCATTTCTACCCTTTTAAAATGTATTTTTGCTGTTCTATTGACCCTGCATAGTTTTTGATTCCAGTTTTCATTGAGATTAGGTCAAGTTTACTCAAACGGTCAAGCTTACTCAAACGATTACTCATCTCGAACAGGACAGATTTTCCTTTTTAGCACAGAGAATCACCTGTCTAGATCTGAATCCATCACTTATGGATCCAAAATCACATGCCACCTCCTCCAGCTCTTTGCTTCAATTAGACACAATAATGGTTGGTTGTGAGTGTGTGTGTGCGTGTTGTATATAAGGGTGTTTTGCGTCTGCCGCCTTGTGTATGTGCACCAGATGTTACAGCAGAGAACTCTATCAAAGACCCCACTGGTGACAAAAGGGCCCGACACACTTTGAAAAACATTTTGTTAGTTTTTCAATGACATGAAGCATTTATTTTGGTTTCTTTTCTTCTTGCATGGAGTTCCACTTTACAGGGGTCAAGGCTAGGAAAGAAAAATAGAATGGGAGTCGACGGAAAGTCCCCACAAGAAAGCTATAAAACTCTGTGTGTGCGTGTATGTACAGAATGTGTTACTGTTACTTGTGTGAGGTGGTGAGAGTGTGTATACATGCGATGTTTGTATGACCGCGTGTGCGTGCCGGTGAGAGTGTGCATGTTGTAAATAGTTGTGGTCTGTGTAGGTGTGGGGCTGCTTGTTTAGCTTTCGGTCTCCACAGCAAAGTGTCCTGATAAAAATCACTCCGATTTATCACATTCCCGTATTTGCATTCAGGAAGACGGGAGGAGGGAGGGCACAAGAATCAGTCGAGTGAGGTCAAACGGAGAGGGTGGGGGGAGAAGGCGACAAGCGACCGAGGAGATAAAGAGATCAGAGAGCGCTCTGGATGAGAAACGCACAACAAGTGCTCATGTGTGTGATGATAGTCCCACTAAGATGGACAGTGAGGTAAAGGATGGATGTGTCATCATTTGGCTGATACTATAAGCCTAGATAGAAAAAACAGAGGGATGCAGAGCTGAGGGAGCACAAAAACAACAACAAATCAAGGAAAAAACACATCATTCCAAACAGTGCGGAAAGCTGGCTTGAGCACGCTATTATTTTCCTCACGTTGACTTCTGATTGGTCAGCGATGTTGTTTTCCTCTACTGATGGGGCTTCAAAAACGCAAAGGACGCATTACACCTGTCATTTTATCAGCACTCATTAGCGCTCACAAACAACCCTTCGGATGACTTGTAAACAGTCTCTGCTTCATTCACGTGGCAGCCACATTAGGAACCTCGGATATTGTAACGCATTGTCTAAACACGGACGAGAGCAAGTTAGGGTCACTCTTTGCCCCTCAAGATACCTTACAAACACCTGAGTTTGTTTCTGTCTCCCTCTAGTGCCAGGTGAGGGCAGTGCAGCCAGGCACAGACCGGCCCATACGTCATGGCACCTTTTTTTAGTCCTGACCCTGGAGTTTCCCTGCAGCCCAGTGTTGTCTATTCCACTTTAAACTCCTTAGTCATTGCTTATGTTGTTATTCTTCCTCTAGAAAACATCCTGTGGCTTTAGGTCATGAACTTTTGTTGTCTAGGTTCAGAAGTTAAAGCTCGGGGAACTCTGGGTGACTGCTGTTCCCTGTAATTCTGCGGTGGTTCTGCAGTCGTTTCATTTCTGGCACAACTGTTACTCTTCTGTTTTGATTGTTGAGTCCAAAGTTGGGGATCTAGAATTTAGGTGTGACCAGAGGAAAGTGCCATGCCGTTTCCATTCAGAATATGTGTGCAATATGCAGTTTTAAACCTTTTATTGATGCCCGTTCTTTCTTTTTTCCTTTCTTTTCAGAAAGACCCGGTGTTTGGTGCAGAGATTGATCACCACAGGTTCAAGTCTCTTCCAGCGATCAGCAGCAGAGCCAGTGACCTCACCACTCTGGAGGTGTGTATGAGGCCCTCATGCTGCCCTTAATTATCATTATTTACCTCTTTATCAGTACAGAGCCGTCCCAAGCAAGGGGGTCCCACTTGGTCAATTCATAATTGCGGGGCCTGGGACTCCCTAATGCACCAGTTGCACTGCCCTATTTAAGGCCCTTTATCTGTTTGCTTGTACAATGTAGTTCTTTGGTATTTTTATTTCCTTGGCTAGTTTGCCATGAAATTATCATGTTGTTTTGTTCTGAATTCTCTTACTAATGTTCTTTGTGGCTCTTTCTCTTTTTCTCTCTTGCAGTTCAAGCCTACTCTCTCCCAGCTCCATGCGGACTTAAAGTCCTTCGAGCACCATTTTGAGTGGCTGAACAGAATAACACGCAAGCAGCACCACAGCTCAGTACCAAAGTTGACGGACATGATCTCCCATATTAAGAGCCTTATAAACTCCTTACAGCGTCAGGTACATGCTCAGACACACATCTCTCAGCAAACAATACAACTGTTACAAGAGTGACTTATTTATTTATTTATTTTTTACATTTCAGATGACCAAAGCAGAGGCTCCCCGGATCCCCGTTCCTTCTCCCTCACTCCCACCTAATCCCGCCTTTCACTGGGAGGTGGTTCAATCCTCTCAGGAACTCCTGCAGCAGTTCAGGCTCTTCTGTGACTGGGCCTCACGAGTGTTCCTTACCCTTAAATCTAGATTACCAGCATGATGAACCTCAACGGTATCCAGGACTCGATCATTATTACAGTCTAGGGATGGACTGGCCATAGGGAGCAACAGGACTTTTCCCAGTGGGCCGGATCGACTTGTGGGAAAATACTTTCGATATCGTCCGACCAGCCCATCTGAGTGAAAGGAGGGAGGTCGAATATTTCAACTTATTCTCTCCTACCCATTTATAACCTACTCTTGTTCAATCTCATTCCAACCACCATTGCTGTTCATTTCCAAACCAAGTATAAGCATGAGAGTGAATCTGTGCCTAACAGAATTTTGCATTTCCAGTCATGCATAATTATGATTATTGCATATGGAACTAGGAAGACAACAATTGATTTGGCCCTTATTTTATTTCAGAATATTTTCTATCAGCTGAAATGTAGTGCCATATAAATATTACCAAAATAGTGGTAAATTGAGTCATAAAAAGGGGCACATTAAATCATCTGACACCGTATTGGACAAGTGATGTGAATCATGTGAGAAATCCCCCAATGCTTGGTGCGATGTTGTAGTTGGTGATTATCTGTTGTGGGTTGTGATAAGCCGTGTACATCCCAGGCCCATTTTTTTTTTGTCCCAGTCCATCCCTGTCGCAGTTTGAAGCCTGATCATTGAAGGAGTCCGATCTGAAATGAACAGTGCACTCCAGTCGACATCCTGCTTCTGACGCTCCATTTAACCGTAAACTTTCCTTTGCCTTTTCTTTTTTATACAATTCATTTTTTCAGAACTATTCGTTATTTATGTATTTATTTATTTATTGACTAGTTATTTATTTGATGATATTATTTATTTGATTTCTTGATACTCATGTCAACATTGTCAACATTCTTTCATTTGCAAGTCAAGAAGTAAAATGTACTCTTTCTTATTTTCCTTTATCTTTCTGCTTCAATTGTACCACACACGCATACACACATGTATGACAGCTTCATTTTTATGTCTCTTATTAAATTGATTGTATTTTTATACAATTTAATTTCCTCTTCACTGTTACCTAGGTTACAATTCTCTGCCACTAGATGTAGCAATATTTTGGGAGTGTAACGTATATCAGTGCAGAATGAGAGAGGACTAGCACTGACCTGAACTTTGCTTGTCTTTCTTTTATGATGTTGTCTTTATTTTTTGCACAGCATATTGGGGTTTATATTGTTTTTTTTAAATATATATATTATTTGTTCTGTGATTCAGGAACATGTTTTGATAAACCTTATTTCAAGCAACATGAGAAAAAGACAACCTAAGCCTTAAAATACTATGTATTGTGATACTTTGGTACTGTAAAGCTGTACATACATGTTCCCGAATGTAAACTGGTATATACAATGCGTGTTTACATATAATATTGTTTTCTATAATATAGGTCAAGTTCTCTATCAATGTGTTGCGATATTAACATTATTTTTTCCTCCTTTCCTCTTTTTTAGGATTTTGATACAGTATTTACTATTTATTGATATTATTATTATTATTATTATGGTTATTATTAATTATAATAATTGTTATGTTCAAATTATTTATTTTCACTAATCAGAAGCAAGACTTCTGTCATGTTTTGTACTTTTTTACTACTCACCACCAATCATCTCTGTTTAGACTGGTTTCTGTGTCTACATAGACTGAAAGTTGCTACATGTATGTGCACTAAATATGCAAAAACTGGCTGACTGTGTTCAATTGTGTGCCTTGTGAGAGGGACAATAAAGGAATTTACATGTACATTTTAGAAATGTGGTTGTTATTGCCCATTGTCTAAAAGGGGAATATACCTTGGAAACATAATAACTAATCTTTACTTTTGAGTAGGCATGCACATTTTCTTACTGTAGTAGGCACATTGAACATACTGAGCAAGCGATGGCGTATGGGCTAAACTACGTTACCCACAAATCCTTGCGCAGAGTCAAACCAGTGCATGACATGAAATTCCTTTGTTTATATTCAAGAAATCAGACTTATTTAGGAGGCGAGCTTTGTAGAATAACCTAATGGTTTTATTTCCTGTTAATTTTAAACAAAACTACGGACGGTGTACGCATATCTTAATTAAAAGTTCGTCACAGTATGTTTTTGACCAATAAGGCGAACCAACAGGGAACGAGAGCGAACCAATAGCCGAAGACTTTACTGAGAGGCGGTCACAGACGGGCGACTGCTGGTTAGTTTGTGCTCTAGATTATTGTTAAGGTTGTGTGGACTAACACTGCGGACTTCGGCCTTATATCGTTACATCAAAAACGGCTGTTTCACAGCAATGGACCGGGGGAATAACTTATGCATTGAATAATGTACTTATTCCGACAAATATTGCGACGCGTGAGGAACGCAGACAAAACTGAGATGGATTCGATAAGGCCGGATCGAGAAAGCACAAATAATTCAACAAACAGCCGATAAAACGATCCACTACTGATTTGTATAGAAACTAAGGGGTGAGTGCGCTTTGGCCAATTGAAGCCTTTTATCTTCATTTTGTGTTTAGTTGTTTTTTTCCATTTCCCTGGGACAAGAAGGCAGGAACACACAGATAGATAGCGGGTGAGGGAGGGGGAGTGAAGCAGCAGGAGGAGGAACTTTAAAGGAGAAGGTGGATCAATTCTCAGATGGTCTGTTTACTGAGATACACTGATGATCAGAACTACTTCTCGGAAATAATTCTTGTTAAAATAACATCCAGTCTTGTCTAAACACTTTCTCATTTCTGGGCTAATCTGTTATCTAATTTAATATTCTTTTTTTCATCACAAATTATATGACTAGCATAGCAGTTTCATAAATATCATAGTTTCATACAATTTTAGAAAGTCTTAGTTTTTGCTTTAATGACACTCCACAATATTTGTTGCATGATTTGAGAATTATCCAAGTAGCATCAAGTACTCATTGGATTGAAGAAGAACGTCTTGACTGTCTGTACAAAGCAGTTCAAATTAACAGCGTCACATATTTACTTGATTAGTGACCTAGAAATAGGGCAGATAAATTTTAAATATATAAATCATACTGATTTTGCATAATTACAAAAATCCCAGATTTTTGTGTAATCCCTGAAATTTATTTACATTATGTCACCATTTCTCCCAGAAGTGGTGACGTATTACAGCCCTAAAATTATTGCGCAAGAGGAAAACAATTTTACTTTTAAAACATTAACATTACCACAAACTGTTTTAATGGTTTTCTGCAATGTGTTGTTAAGATGCCCAGTAGGGTTGTCTTAATATTTTGAGTGTTTCTAAATGTCTCTTGAATTTTATTGTCCATGGCATTACAAAACACATTCTGCATAGCACAAACCATATTTATCCTCATTGTATGTGTAGTCTGGGTCATATTTACTTTTACCTTGCATAGTTGTATTCATAGTTTTTGAGTATGAGGAAATGCTATTCAAGCTGATGTTGACATCTGCCTAATTTGGCTTGCTTCCAAGGAGAGCCAAAATACCTTTAACAAAACATATGAGAAACATTTTCATATGAGGATCTGCCGATTTATGTTGTTACACTTTACACTCATGATTATATATATAGTTGCATTTTATTGTTTTTTTGTTTCATTTTTTTGCATACATATAATAAATCATAAATCTATTTCTATGTATTTAAATGTGTACAGCTCTATCAACTAAGGAGAAGACGACAGAAGACTTTTTGCCTCAGAAAAGATTCCCTGGCTGAAATCTGAGAGAACTGGCCCAAACGCCATCAAACACAAGCCATGGCTGCCATAGTTGGAGCAAAACTGCAAAACTGAGATCCCTTCACTACAGCCCAACCTTTTCTGATGGCCAACACTGTTGCTACTCTGGTGGTCCAAACCGAACTCTTACCTTCTCAAACATCCTCCTCCCTCTCTCCCTTTCCTTCCCTCCTCCCCTCCACAGAGGATGGAGAGGAGGATGGAGAGAGAGGAGAAGAAGAGGGCAAAGAATCCGTAACAGTCGGGCTCACAGGTGACATGGTGACATCATCATCACCCCCTGTTGCAACGGTGGCTCAAAACCCAGAGCATCCATTCCAGTGTTTGGACTGTGGGAAGAGTTTTAAGTGGTCATCCAGACTGGCACATCACCAGAGAAGCCATAACAATGAGAGGCCATATCGCTGTAACCTTTGCCCTAAGGCCTTCAAGGGCTCATCTGCCCTACTATACCACCAGAGGTGAGAGGTCAAATGATTCTAGATATGGGTTGACATGCCAGGTCACAAAACCCGATGTAAGATGTGATTCTGTGCTGACTACTTTATTTTTGTTTTATTATATGCTGTTCTCCACAATTTTCACTTCATAAAGTTGGTTTGTATGTTATTTAAGGTCTCATTCTGGAGAGAAGCCCTATAAGTGTGATGACTGTGGTAAAGCATTCAAACGCTCTTCTCTTCTACAGGTGAGCCATTCCAATCTTAAGCAGTGTTAACGTCATATGAGTTCCACCCCAATTCCACCTCAGTCAATTATCAATTTAGTAACTAAAATAAAAGTGAAAGATAAATAATGGGCGTAGAATACAATTGGAAATTTAATAAAACTTAAATTCATCCCCGCTTTTTTTTTTTCTTTTTCGGGCAAGTGTGCTCATGTAGAGGTTTTTAATGGGCCAATGTGAATACATCTAAATTTAAAATCAAAGAGACAAGATGGTCTATGCCCGTTCTAACATCTTGTCCAAAACGAAGCGATGTGAACAGTATAGAGTGCTAAACACTCTTGTGTAATGTATGGTTATTTCATGTTTAAGTGTGTTTTTCAAGCCATTGCGGAACAAAGTAAAAATGCAGTGCTAGTTGACATAGCCTTTCTTACATTATAGAAACAATAAACTATATTTCCTGCCTTATTCTGTGATATGAAATTCTGTCATCATTTACTTAACCTCAAGTTGTTCCAAACCTGTATGAATTTCTTTCCTCTGCTGAACACAAAAGTAGATTTTTTCGAAGAATGGAGGTTGTGGGTGAGTAAATGATGGCAGAATTTTTCAGGAACTGTCATTTTAACGCACAAGTGTTTGTAGTACATAAGCTAATCATAAAATTGTCATTAGGACAGTATAGGAAAACATTATATAGTTTTTTATTATACATTTTTGGTTATTGTTTAGCAGTTTATTTGATTTCTTAGCCAATTAAAAGCAAGAGATAAGAAAAAAATAAAACCTGTCAATTAGACAAAGGTCAGAAAAAAATTGTATTACACTTCTCTTCTGAATGTCTATGCCCCTGAGATAAATACAGTTTTATATTTGACAAAAAGGAATAGAAGATGTATTTAAATAGATTTTTTTAATTTAAGTCAGTGATCCAACAGTGAACTGTACACTGGTGTTTTTACATTGATTGCCAAATGGGTAGAAAAAAAATCTCAATGTATAATGAATGTATATTTTATAAATGTATACATTTATAAAATTTTTAGTGGCCATTCCTCCGGTCTTCAGTCACATGAATCCTTCAGAAATCATTATAATATGCTGATTTGGTGCTCAGTATTATACATAATGTTAAAAACAGTTGTGTAGCTTAGTAGGGTTTCAGGGTTCTGATGATAAAAAAATATTTTTTAAAACAATAATATAAAAGTCTTTACTGTCACTTTTGATCAATTTAATGTCTGCAAAATAAAAATGTTTTTTTGTATTTATTTTTTTTAAAGACAATTGACTTCATTATTTTTTTAAATGACATTCCTAGTCCTCTGATGGCTGGAGATTATGTACCCTTACTGTACCTTACTGTAGTTTTAACCATTCATGCTGAGAATTTATGAGTGTATTTGGTCTTAAAAGTGAATTTTTAAAACTTGATTCACTATAACAATGGTTTATTTATCCAGATTCACCGCAGTGTGCATACAGGTCTTCGCACTTTCCAGTGCTCCTACTGCCCTTTGACCTTCAAATGGAGCTCACACTACCAGTATCACCTCCGCCAGCACACTGGTGAATGTCCGTACCCGTGTGACAGCTGCTCCAAAGCCTTCAAGAACTCCAGCAGCCTGCGTCGCCATAAGAATGTACACCTGGGCTTCAAGCCCTACGTCTGTGACGTCTGCAGTAAAGCCTTCAGTCAGTCCACTAATCTGCGACAGCACATGCGCATACACACGGGAGAACGTCCATATATCTGTGCGGATTGTGGACGCAGCTTTACACATTCATCCAACTTGGCATTGCATCGCATCTCTCACGAAGAAGGAAAGGGGAAGAGTGCTGGGAAGGCTGGAGGGGCCGGTTCAGAGTCAGCAACTCGAGAGATGGAGGTGGTGCTGACGGAGGATTTGAACACTGTTGGGATGAGCATTTCTGAAATGGTGGGCCTTGTGGGTGGACAGGAGGGAGGAGTCGGACAGGTGTTCCTGTCTCACAATGCGTCCTCGCCTGCTACATCAGGCACAGCCAATCAGAACATTCTGCCACAGCTGACACTCACACCCACTTCCTCCGCTGTCACAGGCACAGAGCATCTCCACATGAGCAAGACCAACACAGGTGCTAGTGTTTTGCTGTTTAGCTGTGGCAGCTGTAATGAGACATTTTCAACACAGAGTCACCTTGAGGCACATCAAACTCTACACCTAGATAGCCTTGGTCCAGCAGGCTGTGGAGAGGTTGTTACACAAAATAGCACAGAGGCTGAGGGAGGTGGGGTGTCACTGGTGGGGGCTACACCATTGTTGGCAGACTTTGAAGAGGTTGTTGAAACCACCGCAGTTGCAGATAGCGGTCAGGGGGCAGAGTTACTTGGTCTGGATGCGGTTAGAAATGAGTCAGGGCAAGAACAGTATGATCTACTTCAGACCTTCACCGCGTCTGTGAATCAGATGTCCACTGAGACCAGTGTGTCAACTACACAAGCTACAACAGTATGTGCCTACTGTGGGAAGAGTTTCAAGACCAGCAGTGGACTGACCAGACATGTGGCTCAGGTGAGACCAAAGAAATTCTTGTCAAAAATGAGCTTTTTAAGAAACAACCTCCATTTCTCATGATCTCTTTCTTTTCAAGGCCCATCCTCTCGCTCTGTCTGAGTCGCGTTCTCAGTTCAACTGCTCGGCATGTGACCGCTCCTTTCCTCTGCTCTCCTCTCTGCTCAACCACCAGCACTCCCACACTCCTGAGCAGAGGCTGCTTGCTGAGGCAGAGGCGGAAGCAGAGATCGTCTGTCCCTCTCTCTCGCTGCCCCTGCCCTCCTTAAAAAGAGAGGGTGAAGATGGAGAGCGTGAGATCCATGTCAGTCTAATTGCTGTCACTGAGGAGGGCGAGAGACGAGCTGTGAAGCCATCTGCCAAAGCATCAGGGAAGGGAAGCAGGAGAGGTGGAAGTAGCAAGACATCTGCCACAAATAATGGTAAGAGTGCTGCAGTGGATGTTAAACCATTTGTTTGGTTTATATTGAAAATTTGGCTTCTCTGCCTGTGAGGTTTATTTATTCTCATTTATTATACATGTATGCTATTTGTTCTCAAGCTTTTGATATATGAAAATCTTAAATCTTTGTATTATAAACACCCATTTGATACATGAGACATGTCACACACAACATAATATTTCTGTATTTCTGTTTTTATTCTCTATAGAGAGGCCATATCGCTGCTCTGAATGTGGGAAGTCATTTAAAGGTTCATCAGGACTTAGGTACCACATGAGAGATCACACTGGGGAGAGACCGTATCGATGCACAGAGTGTGGCAAGAGCTTCAAAAGGTCCTCACTGCTCTCCATACACCAAAGGGTAAACACAGCTGCCTTTCAAATTGATGTTTTGATTTGTTTCTGTGTAAGAGCAATGTTAAAAAACATATTCATTGCATTATTAAATCAATGCTGTGATGTATTTGCTACATTAATTTAGTGCTGGGCGGTATACCGGTTCATACCGAATACCGGTGTTTAGTTTTGTTATGATATGAATTTTTATTATACCGCAATACCGGTGTATGTCGCTTAAACAACTTTTGGAACACTGCACAGCGCGACACTGTTTGAGAGGGGTCCCTTTTCACTGTTGCACTGTATGAGGGCACAGCTGAGATCGCATTACAGCGGAGAATTCAAACAACATGCGGCGCGCAAAAGAGAGCAGGTTCTTCGCGGAACGCCACGATGGATTTAACAACACTCACCACGTGGATCATAGATCAGATTCAGGCCGAGCGCGTTTAAGTTTCATATGGACATATTTTATATACTCTAGTGCTCTAAACATGGACCAACACCGTGTATGCGCACATATTTAATCACGTTGTCTTCAAATGAAATATATGTGCAAATAAGGACACTGATACAGCCATACGTCTGATCATGACCGCGATGACACAATGGATTATTCTGATACACAGAAGACAATGATGTAGACTGAAAATTCAAAGAAGAATGGGCAAAAAAAATAGCCTTTATTCTTAGGCTACTGTGTTAAACTGACATGTGTCGTTTGTTCAAAGACTGTAGTGCTCTTAAATGTATTGGAAATATTATAAGACCTTTTAAATGTTCTTCCACGTTTCTCCCTCGTTTTGTCAGTTTGTTGTTATATAGGGTTAGGTTTTTAAAATGCTTAAGGTGCCCTCAACTCAGTTTTTTTTCTCTCTCTGGTCATATTTAAATATTCATGTGTCTGTAATGAGTGTTTTGCAGGGCTGTGTTTTATTGGTTGTTGACTCCCCACAGCATAATTTTGTGGGGCCTTGCAAACCTGGAGTAATTCTAGTGTGGTATTTTTCTACAATATTCATTCATCATGACAGTAAAATAGGGCATTCTAAGTCAATCTACTGCGGTATTTACTCTCTCAATCAGTAGAAAATGTTTAACACCCGGTCATGCATGGGGAAACAAATATTTAAAAAAAAACAGTATAATTTGGAAAAATACTGTGATATAAATTTTTGGTCATAACGCCCAGCACTACATTAATTACATTAAAATATTTTGTTTAAATAAATGGCATGGAACACACATGTAAATGTTTTTATTTACTTCTCATATTTTCACTATTCTTCTCATATTTAGAATTCATATAATTATTAATTATTATAATACGTCATAAAAAGGGACTGCAGCTGTCAAGTTTCAAAGGCACCATGAAAGTATCATAAAAGTTGTCTATACTTATATAGTATTGTACAAGTCTTTTAAGGTCATACGTTTGTGTGAGTAATAGAAATAAAATAAAATAAGAAATTGATATCAGAAATAAATGTGAATCGCTTAAAAAAAAACAAAAAAAACATCCTTGACATACACCCTAGTTCTCCTTGGCGTCAATCATTCTTTTGAATTGGATCTTTTACATTACAGTCGTTTGATCTGGTTAAAAAAAACAGCTGAATGGTTAATTCATGGGCTGATCCAATTCACTAATTCAACTCTAATACAATGATTTGGTTGCAGCAGTTAGCAGTTCACCTAAAGGATATTTACATTTCGTTTGTATCTCTTAAGCTATATAAAGAGTCATTAAACTTCATTTATTATACACGTATGCTTTTATGGTGCTTTTGTGTCTTTTTCTGAAGTTTAAAAGTTCCACTTAAATTTAAGTGCATGGCAATTGGCCAGTGTATATTCATATATTTGCTTAATTTTGGGGTATTTCTTTAATTTTGTTCATGTTTTCTAAATCTGCTAAAAGCCAAGATAAATATTAAAACATCTTGAAAATTGTTCTTAACCTATCTAGGTCCACACAGGTGTGCGGGCTTTTCAGTGCCCCTACTGTCCACTGACCTTTAAATGGAGCTCGCACTACCAGTACCATCTTCGTCAGCACACCGGTGAGAGGCCATATGTATGTCAGGAATGTGGCAAGTCTTTCAAGAACACCAGCTGTCTCCGTCGCCATAGTCAGCTCCATTCTGGCCTACGTCCACATGCTTGCTCTGTGTGTGGTAAGGCTTTCTCTCAGACCTCCAACCTCAAACAGCACGAACGGACACACTCTGGAGAAAGGCCCTTTCAATGCTCCCAGTGCCACAAGAGCTTCACCCACTCATCCAATCTGCAGCTGCACCTACGCACACACTCCTCACGCAAGGACTTCAAGTGCCAACACTGCGGAAAAGAGTTTGTCATGCTCTCCTACCTGCAGAGGCACTTGAGAACTCACAGTTCTGGGGGTGCAGTAGCGTGTACAAAGGAAGCAGGAAAGCTGGCTAAAGGTAGTGGGGCTTCAGAGACAGCAACGCTAAATTTAAACTTGAATGTACCTGGTGGGCTTACCTCATTGTTTCCCAGTGATGGCAATTCCACGTTGATTCTTTCACCCCCAAATCTTGACATACCTCCAAACACATCACAGAATTATTTTATGATCCAAACAACTTCAGGGCTGCAGCTAATCCCACTCTCCAATCCTACTCCAACACAGCAAGCCCCTCCTCCACCACCCCCTCCTCCCCCACCACCGCCACAGACACAGAATTTCCTGCTTCTTCAGTGCCAGTCTAACAATGGTAACCAGCCTAGTCTGATCCTGGTCCCCACAGCATCCAGTACAAACACTCTTCCCACCCCTTCAGAACCACAGACCCTCCCCTTGGTGCAGACCATTCAGGCAATGCCCCAAGTTCTGGCAGCACCCCAAACTCAAATTCAGCAATTTCAACCACTTCAGACACAGCAGAGATTTATTTTGACCAATAATAATGCTCCCCTCATCACTGCCCAAACTCAAAGCACATTGACGATTGCTCGTCCCATTTTAGGAAGCCTCGGTCGTAGCAGGAAAGGTGGAACGAGGCGTGGACGGAAGCCTAAAGCTGCTACCCCAAAATCCCCTTCTTCTGTTCAGACCACACCAGTCAAGCAACCATTAATGTTTTCAGCTGCTACTTCCACATCTACTACGATATCCAGTGCCACCTCTGCTGCTTCTGTAAAGGCAGAGTTCCCGCAGCTTAATTCTAACAACCCACTGGCTGTGTCGGCTGTCAGTACAAGCCAAGTATCTGAAAGTCCTTCTGTCCCTGCAGTTAGCATTATGTCGGTGACGCAAAACACTACACTAACAAACAGTTCCGCTATGTTGAGCGGTCATCCTGAGAGTGTTCCAATAGAGGAGAAAGCTGTTGAAGAAATTCCAAGGGAGCGCTTTGTTCTGTGCCTAAAGAAAGAAATGGAGAATGGTCAGCAGGGGGATGGGATGGAGGTGAAGGTGGAGATGGAGGGAGGGAATGATGCAGGGCAGTCTTATGTCTTGCAGATTGAAGGTGAGGGCCATGAAGAAGAGGGAGGGAATACTGGGGGAAGAGAGAAGTCATATGTACTCCGGTTTCAGACAGAGGAAGAATGCGAGGGCGATGCAGGAAAAGAGAAGACCGAAATGGTCTCTCTTAACTTACTCCAAGAGTGGACTGGACAGAGTGAGGGGCATGGAACTGCAAATACTGAGGGAAATGTTGAAGTAGAGAAGTCATTTGTGCTTCATTTCCAAACAGAGTCTCCGGGTGAGGAGAACATTCAACCAGGCTCAGGCTTCATAGGAGGCCCAGGTGAGGATCTCAGCCTTTCTTGCCACCCAGGTCAAGCTTTGGTGCCTCTGGAAGGGCAGGATGTGGTGTTTGAGCTTGGTGATGAGACAAAAATGGATGGAAGCACAGGTCCAGGGGACAGTGTTCAAATGATTGCACTGATAGAAGGTGAGGGCAACGGTTCTGGGGCAAGGGGCAGTTTTAAAAGTGCTGTTGGGGCAAACTCTGGGCAAATGGAGGGAATCTTCCAGTTAGAAGGAGGAGAAGGCATTGTTATAATTGAAGTTAGCACCAGCAGTTTGAGAGAGGGAGGAATAGAGACAGCAGATGTAGGACATAGGTTAGTGGAAGGAACTGAGGAAAAGCAAAATAATGATGCACAAGGGGTACGAGAGGAAGTAATGTCAGAAGAGTCAAAAGTTGCTGAGACTGAGAGCATATCATCATCATCAGAGATCGGACTGATTGGTATGTAGGGCTGAGTATGGAGTAAATCTGATGAAATCTGTCAATTTAACTGGCTTTAACACAATTCACACCTCATGACACGGTTTCACATGCAAAACTACCAGTGGCACGTGTTTACCAGATGTCCAAACTGGTTTCATTTCAAGCAATGGTTCTGTTAATCTAAAGTGTTCCTTTTGAACTGTGAATAATGGTTTTAAAGATTAGGAAGCTGATGACAGTGTTGTAGCTGTAGGACTGACACAGGACCTACGTTGAATCTTACATAAATTATTTGAGACTTGTCTGTTGCACACATAGACATCCTTAGAACACCACAGTGTCTTCTTCCTAAGCTGTTGTCCCCCTCAAGACTGCACTTTATTGGGGATAAAGCACATTGTGGTTGTTCACCTGGCTCCTACAGAGAGCTGTTTCACAAACCACAATCATCGAATCCAGCCCAACCAAAAACAATGGTTTCTAAATGAAGAAAATCCCTGGTGTTCTTCTACATCCAGGGTGCACTGAAAAGAGAATTTATAAACTAATATGAAATATGAACTATATTCAGCTATGCTGTCATGTTGACAGTGACTGTACAAAGTGAACTTTTGTAAATATGTCTGCTCTGTTTGTTTTCATTCTTAATATTGGTACTAGATGACAATTACCAATAAAAATAGGTATGAATGTCAGTATTTGTGTTTGCTGTTTTACTAATTTCTCAGATCTTAGAAATACATTCTGATTACTTCATATGTAGGTAATCTTTTGGTTAGATATCATGGATGCATTTAATTTCATTTGATATTGCTGAAAAGTATTATTTTACAGAAAAGCTGATAAACTGCCAATTTAGATTATTTTTTTCAATATAGCTTAATGGGCACATATATATGACCATCAGATCCAGGTGGATGCTGCACGTTGGTGGTTACCTTCCATGTAAAGCGCCTTGAGTGCTGAGAAAAGCGTTATATAAATGTAACGATTTATTGTTATTATTAACGCTTCAAGTCAAATCCATGCAGTGCGCATGCGCTTTTGCGTCGAAAGGTTAAACCGCTACGTGCGCATCCACACTACACAGTTTGCGCAGGGTCGTATTCCCGGATGAGGATTGGTTGAAATTACATTCCATGCGGGAAGACAACGCTGAATCCTTAAGTCCCTCTAACACTGCAAGTAACATCGACCACAGAGGAGGGTATTGCATTGCTTTTAAAGCAATACCTGCGTCTCTGAATATTAGGTAAGTAGGTACGCATGCTCTGTACAAGATAGCCATAGATTGAGCTATAAAGAAGGCGGTGTTTACCATATAAGGGTTTAAAAAGTGTCATGAGGGTTTGACGGAGCAAGCTAACGGTACAGCTGCTACTTTAAACCTGGTAAATGCTTCATGAACAGTTGCACAGCCTGAAAAACATAAACCATCCATACATTGTTTTTTCTTATTTGCATTATTTTCCATAAATGTTTGAGATGTAATTAACAACGAGGCAGTCATACATAAATCACAAGTCTATCACTTTAAATGAGTCTTTATTTGCATTTATTCCTAAGAGACTTTCCTGTTTCTTGCAGTTTGAATTCTCTGAAATAAGATAAATCTAGAGTGAATTCAGATTTCCCCTATTTTAATGTTTAACATGAGGTATGACTGTTTTATTTGTTTATTTTTGATAATGTCCCTCAGGTAAGATGGTTAGATTGGATCTTGGTGATGTAGCCCTGCGGAGGATGCAGGAGAAGGACATTGAAGCTGTTAAGGCTCTCGTCAAGGTGCGATTCAATATTTTTCTCAACCGTTCTTTTTTCATTCTTTTCATTTGTCCTTCCTCCCTGTTTTTAGTGCCTCATGTCTATATTTACCAGCTCATCTTAGGCCAAATGCAATTGTCAGTGATAAGACTCTCTTCATTTTAGCAATATATAAGAACTACACAGATAGAAATTATGATGATACACCATTGACGGGTGATTTATGTGTTATTTCTCTACACCAGTGTGAGGTACATTATACAAGCCAACACTGAATAAGTTTGTTGGATATTTGCACACTATCAATGCTTATCTTTTAGTATTAGACTGTTGTATTTAGTTTTTTTTTTCATTATCCAAAGCGACTAACATTGCTTTGATATTATACAGTTTATAATTTCATGCATTCCATGGGAATCGAACCCATGACTTTGGAAGTGACTGTAACACTGATATTTAAAATGAAAATTCTGTCATTAATTGCTCACCCTCGTGTCGTTCCAAACCCGTAAGACCTTCGTTCATCTTCAGAACACAAATTAAGATATTTTGGATGAAATCCAAGAGGTTTCTGAACCACACATAGGCAGCAACGTCACTGCAACTTTCAAGGCCCAGAAAGGTAGTGAAGACATTGTTAAAATAGTCCATGTGACTCCAGTGGTTCAACCTTAAAGTTATAAAGCGACGAGAATACTTTTTGTGTGCAATCCCCAGCCCCCCCAACAATTTCTTCTCTTCAGCGTCATTCTCCTATGCAGTTCACGTAGTAAAGACAGTGCAGCACTTCCAGGTTCTAAGTCAGAACGCCGCCTCATTATTGGCTGATGCTGTTCACGTGATTACCACAACCCATGCATGTTATGAGCCGGTGTTCTGACGTAGAACCTGGAAGAATGCGAGTCTTTACTACGTGAATTGCGTAGGAGAATGACGTTGAGGAGAAGAGATTTGTTTAATAAAGTCGTTATTTTTCTTGTTGTTTTTTGCACACAAAAAGTATTCTTGTCGCTTCATAACATTAAGGTTGAACCACTATAGTCACATGGACTATTTTAATGATGTCTTTACTACCTTTCTGGGCCTTGCAGTCGCAGTGACATTGCTGCCTATGTCTGGTTCAGAAACCTCTTGGATTTCATCCAAAATATCTTCATTTGTCTTCCGAAGATGAACGGGTTTGGACTGACATGAGGGTGAGTAATTAATGACAGAAATTTAATTTTGGGGTGAACTAACCCTTTAAAAGACTTGTTAAAAAAAGAATACAACATGATTTATTGTCTTAAATGTATACTGTAATTTAAAAATATCTGGACTTTTGAAGATATTCTTTCTATGGTTAAAAAATAATGTTTTGTCTTTTGCTGATGCAATATGATGAAATAAGTGGTCAAATGATTCTGCAAAAAATAGAGATTCTCAAATCGTTCTTTCTCCTCTCATTCTGTTTGCAGGAAGGATGCGAGGGAATGGAGAACCGCCTGATTCTTCACCTTCTGACCCGTCCGCTCGCTCTCCTCATGCTGGCCACCCTGTCCTCCATCCTCCGCTGTGTGCTGCACTCTTTTATCATGGCCTTGGTCATTCCTGTTTTCCTCCTCATCATCTACCTCAAGCTCACCATCCCGCGATCGGTGGGCATCTTGGGCTCCAGCAAGCCGTATTGGGACTACGTGGGCAGCAGTTACCACGCAGACACTGAGCCAGATCTACCTAATCCTCACATCAGCCGAGCCAAACTGACCACAAACCAGGAGAAAACCAGACGCCGCAAAAAAGCCAAAGAGAAGAAGACGAAAGAGAGAGAGCAGGTGGATGAGGATGAGCTGAAGGAGAGGGCAAAGGTTGCTGGAGAGGTGTGGGTTGCGGACTCTGAGGGGGAGGTTATGGGATGCGTGGCTAGAGACGGTTGGAGTCGGGACGGTGTTTGTAGGATCTGCAGGCTGGTGGTCCAGTCTTGGTACCGCAGAGAGGGACTGGGCAGATTGCTGGTGCAGGGCCTGGAGTCCAAAACAAAGCAGAGTGGCATACGGCGGCTCTACGCCCATGTGCCATTTCCTTCCAGGGTGGGAGAAGCTTTCTTCAGGAGGCTGGGCTATCGTCTGCAGGGTGAGACTGCAGGGACTGAGGGAGAGGAGGAAGAGGATGATGATTATGAAGAGCCAGAGAAGGGTTGGCTGGGGTTCCATTTAACTAAAGTGTTTGTTAAGGATCTATAAGTGTCATTGACACAGAAACTAAAGGTTTTACACATAATTAAAGGAATATTCTGGGTTCAATACAAATTAAACTCAATTAGCCTGTGGTGTAATGTTAATTGTGACTTTTTAAGGATTGTGGACTTGTTAGGTCTTAGTGAATAGGATTTGTTGAATAGTTCACAATAAGATCAATAACACGCATTTATTGTATGCTGTCAGTTGAGCTTAAAAGAACACGGCGACTTTTTGGGACTTTAGCTTATTCACCGTATCCCCCAGAGTTAGATAAGTTTATACATACCATTTTTATCAATGTGCGTGCCATAACTCTGTCTGACGCATCCACCGCTAGCCTAGCTTAGCACAAAGACTGGAGGTAAACGGCTCCATCTAGCCTACTGCTCAATAAATGACAAAATAACGCCAACATTTTCCTATTTACATGTTGTGATGTGTATAGTTACATCATGTACTAAGACCGACGGAAAATGAAAAGTTGCAATTTTCTAGACCGATATGGCCAGGGACTATACTCTCATTCCTGAAAAATAGGCTAATGTAACCCCTCCTGTTCGAACCGTCCGCTCTAAGCAGGACTCAAACCCGGGTCCGCTGGCATGAGAGTTGGATGCTCTAACAGGAGGCTAAAGGCTGAACCTCTAGCGTCAGTCGCTAGAGCGTCTCTTGAGATCAGAGGAGTGAGGTTTACTCGCACAGCGACTACTAGCTGGCCTCCGTTACACTAATTTCCGTCAACATAACCAACGTGACAACCTGCTTGCACAGAGAGCGTGCTGGGGACTATTTTCAGGGGCTGCGTAATATCATTGTGCCGCTGCACCCATGGTACGGCAGCAAAGTTCCTGGATTATTACGCAGGAATGAGAGTATAGTCCCTAGCCATATCGGTCTAGAAAATTGCAACTTTTCATTTTCCGTCGGTCTTAGTCAAGTCAAGTCAAGTCAACTTTATTTATATAGCGCTTTTTACAATGCAGATTGTTTCAAAGCAGCTTCACAGTGTTAAACAGGAAAATAATGAACAGAATTTGATTCGGCTGTACAGCCGCTCTGGAGAAAACGGTGATGTCATCAGCTCATTTCAATTATCATATATATTCAAGTAATGTAGTTGATATAATTTAGTTTAGTAATTAAATTTATTTGGATATTTAGTGTATAGTACACGATGTTACTATACACATCACAACATGTAAATAGGAAAATGTTGGCGTTATTTTGTCACTTATTGAGCAGTAGGCTAGATGGAGCCGTTTACCTCCAGTCTTTGTGCTAAGCTAGGCTAGCGGTGGATGCGTCAGACAGAGTTATGGCACGCACGGAGATGAAAATGGTAAGTATAGACTTATCTAACTCTGGGGGATACAGTGAATAAGCTAAAGTCCCGTGTTCCTTTAAAGGGATAAACCCAAAAATGAAAATTGTCGTCATTTACACACCCTCAGTTTGTTCCAAACCTGTATACATTTCTTTGTTCAGCTGTACACAAAGGAACTTAACTTATCTTGAACCTGGAATATTATGCTTAGATTTCAAATGTATAAATGGATTTGTTCATTTTCACATCGTCCCAGTGAATCACTGACACTAGTAACCTCTCTGGCTTTGCCATCATATGTATTATTTTATATAAATCATTTATATTGTTGCGTAAGAGAATTGTAATAATGTTGAACATTACAGAATCATAACTGGGTTTCCAAGCCTGAGCCGTGAAGGTGTCAGTCTGAGGCTGAAAGGACAATCAGTCATCTTGTTTATAGCATGGGTTGCTTTTAAAGAGATTTTTTGGAGGCTTTTTTAAAGACAAGTGGACAAATATAGTGATTTAAGTACATGTGTTTTCCTTATTTATTCACTTTATTTATTATATTGTATTTATATGTTTTTTCATCCTTTGTGAAAACATTTTGTTTGTTTCCCTTGACTGTTGATTGAATAATCTCTATGTTTTTAAGGTATAAATAAAAGTTTTGTCCCAGAGGTGTTGCTCCGCTCTTTTTATTAAGCTCACAGTGTAAAACCTTTTAACATGTTTCTACCAAGCATGGTTTTCTGTTTTTCTGCTTCACTGATCGTTCTATACCAAAATATCTGTGGTTTAGCTACACTGAAATGCTCTGATACATTTCACCAGAAGCAAACCTAGGCACACCATTATACAAACTCCTTGTAAATTGAGTTCAATCTCTCATAACCAGCCCAATTGCTTTAAATTTTCTGCAAAACACATTGCAAGTAGAGTTAATTCCTGCATGCTACTCTAAATGTGTGTGGGTGGATACAGTTTAGTGACGCTGAGTGTATTTGAAACTAAAGCTGCTCATGCTGTGTGGTTAGCTCAAAACACCAGCTATACCTTAACCACTCACACTAACACCCCAGGCAGTCATTCACCACCGGATGTTTATACAGTTAACTGTGTGGTCGCTTGATGCTCACCTGCAACAGAAAGCTGCACTGTCACGTTTAAGGCTTTTGTTGCTAACTTACCTAAACCTGTTTGACTATTGTTTTAAAACCACACACCACCGTGAAAAGGTACACTGTAAAAAGAATACTTAATAGGGAAATAATATAGTTTAAAATAATATTCTTTGGTTTAAACTGAATTTAATGTTTTTGGACACTTAATTACAATTAAATGAAAATTATTTTAGTTTAAATATATATTAAATGCAATTAACTGAACTTTAGAGGGCGTTTCTGACCCACTTAAGTAATAAACTAAATGCTGTCAAATGTACTGACTTATGGTAATCTAAAATATACTTTGATGTAATTTCTATTGAAACTTTTATCTCATGTATTTATTTGTAATTATGTAATTATTGTAATGATGAAGTTGTAATTTAGTACATTTAAAATACATTAATTTTAAATACAATAGTAAATAACACTACAGTTCATGTGCTTGTATGTTAGTCGACACATCAAAAGTGCACTTATTTAAAACACGACAAAAGATTATTAAATCGATGTACAATTTTTTTTAATTAAAGCTATTAATTTGACATTATTAAACTGCATTTTTAAAAAGTATACTTAAGTGTGTTGAGACGCTGCATCCGAAATCAAATACTTTCCTACTATATAGTAGGCTAAAAGTAGTTCCCTACTATAAAGTAGGCAAAAAAGTACCTGGATGACCTACTTTTCCAGCGAGATTCTGAATGTGCATACGATGGACTCTTTATTATCCCATGAGGCCACGGGAGAGGATTTGTGAATGGCAGTGAAGCGATGTAACTGACGCTGGTAGGTCACAATGATAATGACAACGTGGCGAATGTAGTAGGTCCAGATTACATTCATACTACACACATTCATACTATATAGAACATACTTTTAAGCAGTTGTGAAGTAATTACTTATTCCAAATAAGTGCCTACTTAAGAAAGTATGCGATTTCGGACACAGACTATGTAGTATGTATGTCCGAATTTCATTCATACAACCCACATTCATACTACAGTCAAACCAAAATGTATTCAGACACCTTCAACATTTTCTCACATTATCAGTTTATTCGCTATAGTTTAGAAAATGGTAATAAAATATGACAAGAACTCAGAGTTAAACTGTGTCTGATAACTTTGATAGAAAGGTATGTGATGGATTACAATCAACCAATCAGCTGTTAAATTTAAGTACACGATTAGATAATACAAATTTAGCCAATGACCAAGCAATGCTTCATTTTGTTCAGTCTGTGGTATAAAAGGTTGTATTAGCAATTAAAGAAAAAACACTTAAGCAAAACATGGTCAGGTCAAAGTGTCTGAATAATTTTGGTCACCCACTATGTCTATAAAATATATAAGTACATTAGTGTACATTCAATACAATTAAGCAAACTTTTTTTTTTACAAGGGCATATTTACAAGATGGGACTTTTAACTATTAAAATCGATTATTGAACTAACTAAACAACATATGTTGAATATATATATAGGCCTGTTGTACAAATTTTTCTGCTTTTGATATTACTTTACAGTACACAGTATTATGCATGCTTAGGTTTTAATACAGTTTCAGGATGATTTGAATTGCTACCTGAAACTTTTTTCTTTCATCCAACCTCTTCAGTATACTCACATTGAGATATATAAATGAGTAGTAGATCCATTACCCTATTTTTTTCTTCGGACAGTGTCGTGTCTGTCATGCACATGTACAAATCTAATGTAAAAACCTCTTTTAGTACCAGCCAATAAGCTTTTATGGGCTGCAATTGTGTTAGTCAACTAATGAGCACAATTACTTCATCTTTCCTTTTGGTAGCTTTTGCAAGTCATAGTGGCTGGTTTGTTGTGGAGGAGCTTTTGTTAAAATGTACAAAGCTGCTCAGGCAATTAAACACCTGCTACTATATCCTCCTAACTGATGTGTAACTATTATTGTCGCCAGGAAACAGATGTGAGTTCATGACTCTGGAAAGTAAGTGTGTTTTGAGTTGTGGTTGAGTTTGTCTGCACGATGGGCTTCACTCTGTGTGTGTGTGTGTGTGTGTGTGTGTGTGTGTGTGTGTGTGTGTGTGTGTGTGTGTGTGTGTAGGTGGGTGGGTGGGTTTCGGAAAATATGACTTGGCATTTCCGGCCATTCGATTCATTTGTTGTCCCCATTGACACAATGTGGTGGTCTTCATTACCCACCATCAGCAAGAGACAGAGAAAAGTGGGCTTTGGGTCACCTGTGAGAGCCAAACGTTAAAACTTCTGTCATCATTTCATTCTTTCTTCTGCAGAACACAAAAGAAGATATTTTGAAGAATGTTTTAGCTGTTTTTACAATGAAAGTCAATGGGGTCCAAAACAACATCAGATCCAGTTGACTTTCAAAGTACTATCAAAAAAGCACTAAGACTATCTTCTTTTGTGCTCCAGAGAAGAAAAACATGTTTGTAACAACATGAGGATGAGTAAATGAAGACAGATTTTCATTCTTGGGCCATATATCTAGTCTTTTCTTGATTATGCACATTAAAGCAAATGATTATCAGGTTAAAAAAAATCATGAGAACCAACCTTAACGGGAGCAGGACCTACAGTATATTCTTTTCTGTTTTCCCATGTTATACACACATAGCGCATTGTGGTAAGACCTCAGAAAGACTTGTGGTCGGAAGGTAAATCATGGGAGCAGACAGATCTCTTCCAGATGTTCGAATTCAGACATACACTTACACACACTTGAGAGGGAGCTCATTGGGGAGCGGTGATTTCCCTGGCCGCAGAGTGCATGAGAGGGTGAAGTAGAGTGACTGGAGACAGACAAACACACAGGATGCCAACTTTAAAGTCACCAGGAAAGAGTCAAAGACAGTTGCAGACGGAGACAAATGAATAAGCATGCAGTAGATGTGTTTTACTCTCCTTCCTTAACCAGGCAGATTCACCGGGCCCTCTTGCTACCTGTGCGCTGGTGTGCGTGCTTGTGTGAAGTTTAAGTGGCTTTTTGGAAAAACCCTCTGGGAAGGTTTCTCCAGGGGTTGTGGTGACCTCCTGTAGTAAAACAGTAGCCCCCCCCCCTTTTTTTATTCCCTGTGGGAAAAATTAAACAAGTGGAAAGGGTGCGGATGGAGAAAATCTGAGCAAGAGAGAGAAGGTATATGGGAGTGTTTGGGTTGTCTTTTGGAATTGTGTGGGAAAAATTAAGCGGAGGGTTCCCTGACTGGGTGCAAGAGATCTGGAAATTTCCAACTGGCTTTGGTTATGCTGTTGGCAGCAATTTCTGACGCACATTCTGGGGCAAAAAGGTTAGAAAACACGTCAAACGTTCAAGAGACAAATATGCGGTTAAGACAAGGTCAAGTGCTTTTGTAGAAGCTTAAACAAACTTAAAAAATAGATAATAAAGGCATGTATCCTTCCATTATGCCATCCAATTCACAATTGAACCTCTACAACGCATGTATGATTTTCTGATTTACATTGTCCTTTGTCTGTGCAACTAAGACTCTTTTACATATCTCTTTAAATATCACATACACAGATTATTGAGCCGTGTCACTGTTTAAATGCACCTCACCCTCCCAAACAGGTTTGAAAACCATTTTCACCCAATCAGGGACCCTCTTTCTTACAGCTATATGAGCATGTCATAGGTTTTCTATACCTCCCTCTTCCTCAACCCATTTTTAAACTCTCACTGTGCCTAAATGAGTTAGCAAGTTTCGACTTTCGGAATGATCTGCAAGCTGGACAGGTGAGTGAAAACAAAACAAGTGATAGTGAGAGACAAGGGGGATTTTTTGTTGTATGTTGTATGCAGATAAAGCCAACTATATACCCATCTTTATAAGAACTTATTGATAAAGGAATAAATCAAATGCAATTGTGCATTTGGTTCATGCACTTTAATGACGTGCAAGTGCATTGACCTGTTTTCAGACTTTCTCCAGTTTCAGAAGGTGTATATTGAAACTGATAGTTATTAGTGTGAATATCTGTGAGTGGTTGTGGGAATGATTATGACATGTTGCTCTGAGTCTATTTTTAAATGCACATGGTTAAGAAGCAAGTCTAAACTCAACCGACTACTAATGACTGCAGGTGTCCCAGTCACGCTGAACAATGTGATCATTACAAGATGCTGTATTGGGAGTTTCTGAATTATTCAATTTCTATATGATTGAGGTGCAAAAGTTCCTTGTGATGTGATTACATTTTATGATTATATTTTATATGTGATTACATTTTACATTTGAAAGTAACTAAGAACTATTTTTAGCACACTATTACAGTTTAGAAGTTGTTAATAATGTTTTAAATAGTATTTTTCTTACAATAAAAATATCTTAAAATCCTTGCATTTGCAAGACATTATTTGAGAATCAGAATGATGTATACAAGACATGTTTTCAGAGAATGTATCTTGAATGTTTATTCTTTTTTTAAAGACAGTTATATTTTTACAGAAAATTAACCCTCTGGTTTGGTGCTGTTCAGTAATTTTCTACCCAAAAATTATACATTAAAAAAAAAAAAAAAAAAAAAAAAATAGAATTTTTTACTTCATCGGAAGTAAAATGAAGTTTTTTGGCACTAGCTGTGTGAACGCACAAAAAACCATGGACATGATTCGAAAAGGTTAAATGGTCCTGAAAAAAATAGTCACTTGTATTGTTCGCGGTCAAAAATGACCGCATTGGAAATGAATGGGAGATGAATTTTATCTATTGGAAACGTTTGGTACTGTGCACAAACAAGTTCTTACTGAAAGCTCATTTTTTGAGATATGAACCTCGAATCTTAGAGCACAGCTTGTTTAGATTTATGGTTGTGATTTTCTCACAGTTTTAGAGTAAAACTTGTTTTGGAAAATATATATTTCATATAAAAATTGAAAATTGTAATTTTGTGCATTTAATGTAAAATTTTGAAACTTTTTTTAAGCTCACTTTTTTAAACTTCTTTTCACTTCAGCAATAATCTGCAATGTGTCGTTTTTAAAAAGAGAACAAATTTAAGTCTGTGCTTTAAAGCACTTAAGATTTATGACAGTTTAAGTTGGAAATTTCATTTTCAGGTCCATGCTCAAAAAGTGGATTATAATTACTGCATAAATATAATTTCCTACCATAAAATCCCCTAAAAATACAAAATATTAAATAAAACAACATTATTGAAGTAAAATATAGTACAATAATTTAATTGAAATAAAAAAGGTTACACTTTATTTTCATGTGATGTAGATACAATGTACTGATACATAAGTACTGAGTAATATTAATTAACTACGTGACTTACTATAGAGTTACGGTTAGGGTTTGTTTTAGCATAATTTACTGTTATTACTATACTAAGTAAAATAAAGTGTTACCAAAAAAAATCTGTCATTTTTGACCAACACGCAAACACTACCAGAGGGTTAAAAAAGAAAAAGATGTGTACTCCATTATCTATTTTTAATGACAAATGTGATACAAATGAATAACAGAGTGTCATGTTTTGCTGTAGTGTGCTCATGACCCAGAAGAAATTTATCTTCCATTATAAGAATGTGCGCTGGGCCAGAGGGAGACACGAGACATACCTTTGTTTTGTGGTAAAGAGACGCACCGGCCCAGACTCCCTCTCGTTCGACTTCGGACACCTGCGCAATCGCTCCGGCTGCCATGTAGAAGTGAGGGGAAGATGAACTGATAATATGAAAAGATATTATCATAAAGTCATTATTATAGAGATACTAACTTTCCTCTTACTCATTCTTTCTCCATCTGTATCTTTTTTCTCCTGGTTCATCTTAAGCTACTCTTTCTGCGTCACTTGGGTGCATTGTGTCCGGGCCTGTGTGGTTCCAGTGTGGACGGTGCGAGAACTTGTTACTCAGTGACCTGGTTCTGCTCCTGGTCGCCCTGCTCTAAATGCGCTCAACAACTTGCCCACTTCCTGTCGCAGACGCCCAACCTGCGTCTGAGAATCTTTGTGTCACGCCTTTACTTCTGTGATGAAGAGGACAGCCTGGAGAGGGAAGGACTGCGACACTTGAAGAGGGCAGGAGTGCAGATCTCAGTGATGACTTATAAAGGTAAATGGGGGAGGGAACAAAGGGGGCGTGATTAATATTTGTGAAGTCATGTGGCAAATTACATGCCACACTTGTCCTTTATTAGATTCTGTTCTGTTTTTAGATTATTTCTACTGTTGGCAAACATTTGTTGCACGGAGAGAGAGGAGTTTTAAAGCCTGGGATGACCTTCAGCAAAACTCTGTGCGACTCGTCCGAAAACTCAATCGGATCCTGCAGGTTAGAAAATTACAATAATTTTTATACAATCTGGCATTAAATTACAAGAATATAATGAATACTAACTAAATTATAAAACTATAGCACTCTGACTAATATGAGATGACACTGATGTGGCCATTTATAGCAATAACAAATTTAGTCATTAAAGGGTTAGTTCACCCAAAAATGAAATTTATGTCATTAATTACTCACCCTCATGTCGTTCCAAACCCGTAAGACCTTCGTTCATCTTCGTAACACAAATGAAGATATTTTTGATGAAATCTGAGAGCTCTCTGACACCACCATAGACAACAATTTAATAAACACTTTCAAGGCCCAGAAAGGTAGTAAAAACATTATTAAAATAGTCCATGTGACTCCAGTGGTTCAACCTTAAAAGGTTAGTTCACCCAAAAAATGAAAATTAGCCCATGATTTACTCACCCTCAAGCCATCCTAGGTGTATATGATATTCTTCTTTCAGACGAATACAATCAGAGTTATATAAAAAATGCTTACGCTACGTCTGACAAGCGTAACTGGTGTGCAATGTCGTCAGGCTGTGCACTGTCGTAATCATTTTGAACTTCTAGAGGTGCTACACTTTTTACGTAAGTTGAATACGGAAGGCGATTCCCTGGAAGCTAGATAATTTACTTTGTAAAGTGTCTTACACAAACGCATCGCTTCGCTTCAGAAGGCCTTTATTAACCCCCCAGAGCCGTGTGGAGCAGTTTTATGACGGACAGATGCACTTTTATGGACTTCAAAAATGACACAACAGTCACTGCCATTATAAAGCTTGGATTAGCCAGGACTTTTTTTTATATAACTCAGATTTTATTCGTCAGAAAGAAGAATGTCATATACACCTAGGATGACTTTAGGGTGAGTAAATCATGGGATCATTTTCATTTTTGGGTGAACTAACCCTTTAATTTAATGAAGCGACGAGAATACTTTTTGTGCACAAAAAACAACAGCAATTTAATTACCACTTTCAAGGCCCAAAAAGGTAGTAAAGACATTATTAAAATAGTCCATATGACTACAATGGTTCAACCTTAATTTTATGAAGGGTTGAGAATACTTTTTATGCGCAAAAAACAAACAAAAATAATTACTTTATTCAACAATTTCGTTCTAGCCTGTTTCAGTCTCCTACGCAGTTTACATTGGCCCAGCTCCTGCATCAACATCACATGCATGCATCATGGTGCAACCGGCGACACAGACGTGAAGAAATTGTTGAATAAAGTAGTTATTTTTGTTTGTTTTTTGAGCATAAAAAGTATTCTCAACCCTTCATAAAATTAAGGTTGAACCACTGTAGTCATATGGACTATTTTAATAATGTCTTTACTACCTTTCTGGGCCTTGAAAGTGGTAATTAAATTGCTGTCTATGGAGGGGTCAGAAAGCTCTCAGATTTCATAAAAGATATCTTAATTTGTGTTCTGAAGATGAACGAAGGTCTTGCGGGTTTGGAACGACATGAGGGTGAGGAATTAATGACAGAATTTTTTGGGGTGAACTAACCCTTTAAGAAAGTGCCCCACTTTACTTGTATTCACTTTATTAAAAGTAACTTTTGTGTTAGTGATCCATATACTATATAAATGTAAACATTTGATGAGGTCAGAGGTCATAGCATATTTGTCAGTGCTAAATGACTTGCTTTCTTTTTCACTGTAGCCCTGCGAGACTGAGGATCTGAGGGACGTTTTTGCTCTACTCGGGCTATGATCACAAATATGAGATTCACAAATCAATGAACACTGAGATATGAACTGACTGGGATGAAGAGAAATGGTGCTGTATTATCTGAGACTTGAATCCTTTGACTTGAATTTGACCTGATCGTGTACTGTATGTATAGCATTAATGTGGATATTTTGGATGTCAAAATAAAAGCTGTTATTTGGCATTACCATTTTATCTGTTATTCTATCTGTGATAAACCTGTATTAACACTATGTTTCATACACTTCAAAATTCAAAACTGGGGTCAGTAAGATTTTTAGTTTTTGAAATAAATTAATATTCAGCAAGGAAGCATTCATTTTATAAAAATATTTAAGATATTTAGAAAAAGATTTCCATTTTTAAATACATTTTGTTCTTTTGTCCTTTTTATCCATCACAGAATCCTGGAAAAAATATATCATGGTTTCCACAAAAATATTAAGAATAATTGATAAGAATTGATACGAATTGTTTCTTGATTTCTGAAGGATCATGTGACACTGAAGACTCGAGTAATGGCAACTGAAAATTCAGCATTGCCATCAAAGCAATAAACTATATATTAAATATATTAAAATAGAAAACACTTATTTTAAATTGTAATAATATATTTTATAACACTGCAGTTTTTTTTACTGTACTTTGATCAAATAAATGCAGCCTTAGTGATCATAAGAAACCTCATTAAAAAACATTTTCAAATCTTACAGTAGTGTTTGTCATTGTCATTGGCAGGCTTATTTTGGCGTTGACTGACCTCAGTACAGCAGACAGTTTGCCAGTTTATTGTTTGAATGACTGAACGTTTTTATGTAGGCTATTTAACAAAAGTTAATCGAAGCTTAAGTCAAGAAGTTAAAAGTTAGCTGAATGTTTCATTGTCCCACCAACATTAAAATGTGTCACAGACCCGCCAGGCTCCCACGTCACTCAATCACAGCGCACGCCTTCCCCTGAGTACTGATCACGCGCACCTGCAGCTCATCATCACTCCAATCACCCACAGTACAAAAGACACACTCACACGCTCAGTCACTGTCCGGTCTCGTTTGAAATTGGTACTTACCTCTACGCTTACTTCAAGGACTTCCTATATGCTACTTACCTTCTTCCATTGTTCCCTCCAAAGAGTCTCCTGTGTTCCACCCTCGTGTGTGTGTGTCTCCATCCTCTTCTCCATTCCACACCTCTCTCCAGCGATCTCAACAGCAAGTACTCCGAGCCACTTCACCAAGATTCCTTCATCCACCTCTCACGATCCTCTTCACCATTCACCTGCACTTCCGTCATCATACTGGTCTGCTCTAAATAAACATCACTTCCCATACTTGTCTCCGTCCCTTCTGTACCGTAACAGAAGACCGGACCACAACCGATGAGCACCAGCATGAGCACTCCGGATCCGTTCCAAGAACTCGTGGACGCTGTCCGACGAGCACTTCCTTCCATTCCACCAGCGATCACTTCCGCAAACACCACCGCTTCTCCCTCTCCGCCAGTCTACGCCAGTCCCATGGCCAGACCAGCGCCCTACTCTGGCCTGGCGGAGGACTGCAATGGATTTTTGCTACAGTGTTCGCTGGTCCTGGAGATGCAACCGCAATTATACCCTGACGATAGATCCAAGGTGGCATTCATCATTTCCCAACTAAGGGGCAAAGCGCTGCAATGGGCTGAGACTCTGTGGACTCAAGATAATCCTATCGTTCGAACCCTGACGAGCTTCATAGCTCATTTCAAGGACGTCTTCGGGAAACCAGCTTGGGATGCCTCCATAGGTGAGCAATTGTATCACTTAAAACAGAATAAAATGCCGATCAATGAGTATGCCCTCCAGTTCAGGACCCTAGCCGCCGCCAGTGGATGGAACGAGCAATCTCTACTCACCACCTATCGTCAGGGTTTGGATCCCCGTGTGCGGTTGCATCTCGCTGCATACGAGGATACCATCGGGCTCGAACGCTTCATCCAACTATCCATACGCTTCGCCACTCGTATGCAGTCGTGTCTCGAAGAGCACCAGGGCCAGGAACTCGTCCTTTCTTCCCTCCGTCAGCCAGAGTCCGTCAGTCCTCCAGAACCAGCTCCAGAGACCATGCAGATACAGCAAGCACGCCTTACTCAAGGTGAACGTAGGAGGCGGCTGACCCAGGGTCTATGTCTGTACTGTGGGTCTACGGGGCACCACATTAACCAATGCCCCATTCGTCCTCCTCGTCCTATGGTGAGTGCTATAGTCCCATTTTCACATGATATGCACCCTCTCACCACTATTGTAAACCTAACTGCGGCCGGTGTTACCCTTCCAGTATGTGCCCTCCTCGACTCTGGGTCAGCCGGCAACTTCATCTCTGGTGCCCTCTGCCGTCAGCTTCACCTCAAGACCACTGCTACACCAACAACCTACCAGATCCACTCGGTAACAGGGAAACCCCTCAGCCGACGTCAAGTGCGTTCCGTCACCATTCCCATCCAGCTCCAAGTGGGTATTCTGCACACGGAACAACAACAGTTGCTGGTTCTGGAGGAATCCACCGCTGACGTGATCCTAGGGCGCCCATGGTTAGTGCAGCACAATCCCATCATTTCCTGGAAAACCGGCGAAATCCTGAAGTGGGGCGATAGCTGCTTCCCGAGTTGTTTTAAGGCTCTTCCTGTTCCCCCTACTCCATGCTCCAAGAAAATGTCTGTGTGTTCCACCTCCATCGAGAGCCCGGTCGAACAACGTTCGGTTGATATACCATCATGCTATGCCCCCTTCAGTGATGTCTTCTGCCCTCAACGAGCGTCAAAGCTGCCTCCACATCGGCCATGGGACTGTGCCATCGATCTGCTTCCGGGTGAGTCAGTGCCCCGTGGGAAAATTTACCCTCTGTCACTCCCGGAGGAGAAGGCCATGGAGGAATACATCAAGGAGGCACTCGACCAAGGTTACATCCGCCCGTCTACTTCCCCTGCTGCTTCCAGCTTCTTTTTCGTGGCCAAGAAGGACGGAGGCTTGCGGCCCTGCATCGATTACCGAGCACTCAACAAAATCACAGTTAAATTCCGTTACCCCCTTCCTCTCGTCCCAACGGCGCTGGAACACCTCCGTGGTGCCACTGTCTTCACCAAGTTGGACCTCCGCAGCGCCTACAACCTCATCAGAATACGTGAGGGGGACGAGTGGAAGACAGCCTTTGTGACCCCTACTGGCCACTACGAATATCTCGTCATGCCCTATGGACTTTCCAATGCCCCCTCCGTATTCCAGGACTTCATCCATGAGGTGCTCCGGGAGTTTCTCCACAGATTCGTACTGGTCTACATCGACGACATCCTGATATACTCTCGGAGCCTGGCCGAACATCGCCACCACGTTGCGGAGGTCCTGCAACGCCTGAGGGAGTTCCAATTGTATCTCAAGGCCGAGAAATGTTCCTTTCATCAACCCTCAGTGCAGTTCCTTGGATACAACATCGACAGCAGTGGCATCCGGATGGACGAGGGGAAGGTGGAAGCCATCAAGAACTGGTCCACTCCCACAACCATAAAAGAACTCCAGAGATTCTTAGGATTTGCCAACTTCTATCGTCGATTCATTTTCAACTATAGTATTATTTCTTGCCCTCTTACTCAACTACTCCGTAGTAAGCCCAAGTCTCTGTCCTGGAACCCCGCGGCCACGAAGGCCTTCGAAGACCTTAAAGAGGCCTTCACTTCGGCTCCCCTCCTAGTGCATCCAGACCCCACGAAAGCCTTCGTAGTCGAGGTAGACGCATCTACCACAGGAGTGGGAGCCGTACTCTCACAGCAGCAGGGGACTCCAAGTAGACTCCATCCATGTGCCTTCTCCCGCAAGCTCAACCCGGCGGAGGTGAATTATGACATCGGCAACCGGGAGCTTCTCGCCATCAAGATGGCCCTGGAAGAGTGGAGGCATTGGTTGGAGGGTTCCCAACTTCCTTTCCTGGTACTCACGGACCATAAAAACTTAGAGTACCTCAGGGACGCCAAGAGACTCAATCCCCGCCAGGCCCCGGTGGGCACTGTTCTTCACTAGATTCAATTTCACTATCTCCTATCGGCCTGGACCCAAGAATGTGAAGGCAGACGCCCTTTCCCGTCTCTTCAACCCCGAAGAGGACTCCAAGAAGTTTGAACCCATTATTCCTGAGAAACTGTTCGTGAGTCCCATCACCTGGTCAGAGGAGACCTTGCCCTCTTCCAATGTCTCCACCAATGCTCCGCCGGGTTGTCCACCAGGGTTACAATACATCTCACGGACACGACGCACTCCCCTCATTCACACGTCCCACACGTCGTTGGGCACTGGCCACCCGGGGGTCAATGAAACCCTCTCGCTGCTGAAGGAGCGCTTCTGGTGGCCCAACATGGCAACAGACGTCAGAAGGTACGTGAGAGGATGCCAGGAATGCGCCATCTCTAAGAGCCCTAGACATCTTCCCTCCGGCAAACTCCATCCTCTGCCCGTTCCCAACCGTCCATGGTCACACCTAGGAGTAGACTTTATTACTAATCTTCCTGTGTCTGGGGACTGTACCTGTGTATTAGTGGTAGTGGATAGCTTTTCCAAATCTTGTCGCCTGATTCCGTTGAAAGGACTGCCTACTGCCATGGAGACGGCAGAACTCATGTTTAATAGGATCTTTAGATACTATGGTATCCCTGAGGACATTGTTTCCGATAGAGGACCTCAATTCATCTCCCGGGTATGGAAAGCGTTCTTCTCACTCCTAGGTGTGACTGTCAGCCTCTCTTCCGGTTATCATCCACAGACCAACGGGCAGACGGAGAGGAAGATTCAGGAGATCGGTCGCTTCCTCCGTACCTTCTGTCACGGCCACCAGGACTCCTGGAACCAGTTCCTGGGTTGGGCCGAGTACGCACAAAACTCCCTACGTCAGTCTACCACCGGTCTAACTCCATTCCAGTGCGTGCTCGGTTACCAACCCCCATTGTTCCCTTGGTCCGGGGAACCGTCGGATGTTCCAGCCATAGACTACTGGTTCCGGGAGAGCGAGAGGGTCTGGGACTCTGCACATCACCAGCTTCAACGGGCCCTGCGCAGACGCAAAATGACAGCCGACCTTCGTCGCTCCAACACTCCCTCCTTCCAACCGGGTCAGAAGGTCTGGCTGTCCACCAGGGACATCAGGTTGCGTCTGCAATGCAGGAAGCTCAGTCCCAGGTTCATTGGCCCCTTTCCTATTGTGAAGCAGATCAACCCAGTCACGTATCAACTCCAACTCCCTTCACAATACAGAATTCATCCCACTTTCCATGTCTCATTACTGAAACCTCACTTTCCCTCCGTTTCTATTCCCACAGAGCCTGGCGTAGCCGAAGAAACCCCCCTCCCACTCATCGTGGAGGACGGTACCGCTTACCAGGTGAACGACATCTTGGACTCCCGGCGCCGTGGTGGTCTCCTAGAGTATCTAGTGGACTGGGAGGGCTACGGTCCCGAAGAACGCTCATGGGTACCTAGAAACGACATCCTTGACCCGAACCTGCTCGAAACCTTCCATGCTTCTCACCCCAACAGACCTGCACCCAGAGGCAGAGGCCGACCACCACGACGTTGGGGTCCGCGGCCCTCTGGAGCGGGCCGTGGAGGGGGGGGTAATGTCACAGACCCGCCAGGCTCCCACGTCACTCAATCACAGCGCACGCCTTCCCCTGAGTACTGATCACGCGCACCTGCAGCTCATCATCACTCCAATCACCCACAGTACAAAAGACACACTCACACGCTCAGTCACTGTCCGGTCTCGTTTGAAATTGGTACTTACCTCTACGCTTACTTCAAGGACTTCCTATATGCTACTTACCTTCTTCCATTGTTCCCTCCAAAGAGTCTCCTGTGTTCCACCCTCGTGTGTGTGTGTCTCCATCCTCTTCTCCATTCCACACCTCTCTCCAGCGATCTCAACAGCAAGTACTCCGAGCCACTTCACCAAGATTCCTTCATCCACCTCTCACGATCCTCTTCACCATTCACCTGCACTTCCGTCATCATACTGGTCTGCTCTAAATAAACATCACTTCCCATACTTCTTGTCTCCGTCCCTTCTGTACCGTAACAAAATGAAGCAAATTAAAATGCAATGTACAAGTATATAACTTTGAACATCAGTAATGATAATTTGAATGGTTTTGCAATGTAAGTATCATAACAATGTAGCCTATTGTAACGGTTATGCTCAGTTTTGGTTTCATTTCCACTGTGTTCCTGTTTTGCCTGCCTTAGTCTCTAGATATTTTTCCATAAGTTTCCATGGTTATTCATCATATGATTCATTAGATCACACCTGTTTGCATTCAGTTCATTATCTTATGCATTTAAGCATTTCAGTTCTTTTGTTTATTGTCTGGTGTTCACTGTAAAAAAAAGTCCGTAAAAATAGGGCACAATTTACTATATAAGATTAAGGATTTTTCTGTATTGTTTTTTTCCGTAAAATTGCTGGATAATGTCTTGACAGAAAATGACCAGTAAATTTTTTTTTTTAAGTGTTGTTTGTGTTTTAAGCACTGCTATTCTGTTTGGAATACGGCCTTTGTTTGTTTTATAAAAGTTTTTTTTATTATTTGCAACTTCTTTTTCATGTTCTTCGTGGACCAAAACGTGACGCCTCTAAATGCATCAATATGGTAGCCTTCTATTTATTTTTATACAATTTGTAACAGGGTCACTGCTCCACCCACCAAGAGGTCCATGGCCAGGGGTTTGAAGATTGAAGTTCCATCCTAACATCCTAATTTGACCAAATTGGATAAACTCAGTATAGGCTAATGGTGAAATTCTAAGCAGTTGTTTACACAGCGTATACATCATGTGTATTGTTGAGGCTGGTATGTTCTATGTGGGGGACTCTGGAAGTGCAACATTTTTAAGCAGTTCTGCCCACACTTTCTCCAGTTTATTAACAGGCAAATTTCTGCATGTTCACTTGTTTAGTTTTTATTTCAGGGTCCTACAGTAAATGTTCCCTTGTGTCCAGTAGAGGGATCTGTTTCCCATCTATGTTGTCGTGGAAACCATGAGTGACTCAATTGCATTGTGTTCTCTGAGTCTGGATCTAAGATGACAGTGACAAGTGAAAGATATAGGCTGCGTCTGAAATTGTATACTCTCTTGATTACATACTTATTTTGAATAAATAATTACTTCATGACCGTTAAAGAGTACATTCTATATATATATATATATATATATATATATATATATATATATATATATATATATACACCGATCAGGCATAACATTATTCCTAATAGTGTGTTGGTCCCCCTTTTGCTGCCAAAACAGCCCTGACCCGTCGAGGCATGGACTCCACTAGACCCCTGAAGGTTTGCTGTGGTATCTGGCACCAAGATGTTAGCAGCAGATCCTTTAAGTCCTGTAAGTTGTGAGGTGGGGCCCCCATGGATCTGACTTGTTTGTTCAGCACATCCCACAGACGCTCGAATTGTGGCAGGGCGCATTATCCTGCTGAAAGAGGCCACAGCCACCAGGGAATACCGTTTCCATGAAAGGGTGTACATGGTCTGCATCAATGCTTAGGTAGGTGGTACGTGTCAAAGTAACATCCACATGGATGGCAGGACCCAAGGTTTCCCAGCAGAACATTGCCCAAAGCATCAATGTCTCCGCCAGCTTGCCTTCTTCCCATAGTGCATCATGGTGTCATGTGTTCCCCATGTAAGCTAAGCAAAGCACACACACCCGGCCATCTATGTGATGTAGAAGAAAATGTGATTCATCAGACCAGGCCACCTTCTTCCATTGCTCCGTTGTCCAGCACTTACAGGTGCCGTGATGAAGAGATAATCAGTGTTATTCACTTCACCTGTCATAATGTTATGCCTGATCGGTGTATATGTACTATAGTATATATGTGTGTAGTATGAATGTAATCTGGACCTACTACATTCGCCACGTTGTCATTATCATTGTGACCTACCAGTGTCAGTTACATCGCTTTACTGCGATTCATAAATCCTCTCCCGTGGCCTCATGGGATAATAAAGTGTCCATCGTATGCAAACTTCAGAATCTTACTGGAAGAAATAGGTCATCTGGGTACTTTTGCCTACTCTTTTATGAGTAGGCCTACTGTGAATTCGGACACACTTCTTTTGTCACATGCAGCTGCAGGGATTGTGTCATGAATAATGTATGAAACTACTCAAACACCGTAGGAGTAGAAAGGTGCAAATCACATTTATACAGCATTTCCGGTGATATTGATTTTCAATCCGGAGAAGAAAATAGGAAGACAATTTCGCAAGTATAACTTAGTTATTTCTGTCTTCCATCTGTTTACATATAAGTAAACATATTGTCGACATATTGTTTAAAAAATGTGTTATTCATCACCACAATGAGATCATTAAAACCATCTCAGGCACCAGGCATAAATCAAATAATTACATCATTTCTATTATTTATCTCCACTTATCAAAACAATGAATTACTCAGAGAAGACACTTGTATCACAGATGTGGTTACACCCCCCCTGCAGTCTTTTTTATCATGTCTGTCGCCCTCTACTGTTTGATCTGTTAATAACATTCAATAAGACTACATGCAAATAGAGTGATGCAGGTATGAGGTCACTTTGTAGGCCAACCAGCAGTTAGCGTTTCACTGGTTCCCTCGAGAAAAACCCAATAGGATTTTCCCATAGGCTTTTGGATTACTGCAACAAAACAAAAAAAACAAGCTCTGTGATCAACAAAAGTTTATGATACTCACACGTTTTGTCCATCAAGATAATTATCACAGATGAACACAACTTTTATTAATTTTGAAGCCTAAATGCAGTTGCCAGAAGTGAAAAGCTAAAGGTATAGGCTATAAATGGACTACACCATGGTCCCGCGATTTCAACGTCACCATCACTCTTCCAACAGCTCTTTCAGTTTTTGTCTAAAAAAAATTCCCAGAACGTTTGAGTTAGACTAGTTTATAAGAGCACAATGAATTTATGAGCATAAATTTAATAAACATAAATATTTATTATGAGCATAATGAAACTGTAAAAGCGTAGGTAGACCAAGTACAATTGGTACAGGGGTACATTTGAAACACCTCAAATAACTTGCGTGCGCAACAAGTCTGATCTGTGATATTTGCTTCGCACATGCGTATTAGCGCCCTCTTCGATCGTGGGAAATTTGAAGTACATTCGCTTCAAAAGTTTTTTTTTCTAAGGTAAGTTTTTCATTTCACCACGTCCCTTCCACATTGAATAGCTTCTCATCCTTACATGACTGTTAAAGTTAACTTACATTTTCATAAACCTTAATCTGTGCTCTAAAAACTGACGTATTGCATGACTTTGTGTCATGCAAGGTCATCATAAAATCTAGAGAAATGTTCGAGGTGGTCAGCGGGGTACAGTTAAGACACATTAACACACATGAGTTATTATGTTTTATTTATTATGTTTATTGTTATTATGTTTATTAGGTTATTGTTTGCATTCGGTCTGTTTTATTATTGCTGTTTGCAATTGTTCAATGTTTTTTACTATTACTCAACTTTTTAACTGTTACTATTAAAATGATGAACTGAAATTAAATATTGTATCGCTGTTTGCCATTACTGTACAATGTTTTACATACAGTAAACTACTTTTAACTAAACAAATAATCAAATAAAATACTGAATGGAAATAAAAACTGTTGAATTCTCATTTTTAAAGGTATTTTACAAATGCAATGAATTGGTTAGGCAGCTTTACAGCATTACGGATGGGTGTCTCAACTGTACTCGGGTACTGTTCCAACTGTACCCGACATGGGTACAGTTGGAACAAAAAACTGTACCCAGTTCTTGTGTTTATGAGCTAATTGTGGCAAATATGACCTACTTATGGATGTTAATAATTATTAATATTTTAGTAGACAAGTAAAGGAAATGTCAAATGAAAAAATCACTTCTTTTCAGCCCTCAGTTTTGGTGTGGTAACGGAAAAAGCAAAAAGTGTACCAACTGTACTCGGAAGTGCTAAAAATGCTAACTCGCTTCCGCGTTTTGGCCTACAAAGTGATGTCATACCTGTCCCACTCTATTGGCCTCTGGTTAAAGTCACCATAAAATCAAAATTGACCATTGTTATTTTTTTAATGGATAATTGATTTATCTATGTGCACCATTATTTATTTATTTTTAATTCATGTGCCCTCATAATCTTTAATCAAAATACACCCCCCCCCCCCCCCCCAACCTTTCACACATGACAGCAATAGCAAACCATAGCAATGCAATCAATTCACAACAGACAAAATCAAGTCCTGTACTATGGTTTTTCTTGTTCGAGAAGCTTTGACTGCATCCAACATCGCATACTTCAAACAGTATTTGACAAAAGAAGTATGTCTAAATTCACAGTACTCATAAGAGAGTAGGCAAAAAGTACCTGGATGACGCACTACTCGGATGACGCACTACTTCCACCAAAATTCCCATTCGAGAGTGTGCATACATACTCTATCCCATGAGGCCACGGGAGAGGATTTATGAATGGCAGTGAAGTGTCTTAACTGACTGGTAGGTCACATGATAATGACAACATGGCATATATTGTACGTTCGAATTACATTTATACTACGCACACACACTCATACTATAGAACGTTCTTTTTAGCGGATTTATTAAAAATAAGTACCTACACAAGAGAGTATGCAATTTTGGACACAGACTTTCACTCAGATAGGCTATACGTCATAATAGAAAAGACTAATGCAACTTCAGTTTCATGCTGACTTTAAAGATTAATTTCTAGGTAGTTTTCGATAATAACAGGTTATCCTAACATCCCATGCTATACACAACAATTACATCCTGACATATAAAAACATATGAAAGTCCAAAACAAGTCTGATCTTTGAGAGCGAAACATTAATTCTGAAACATATAAATGAGACATATAAACATTTTTATTTGCTATTGTGGATGTTGTCTTTTACTTACAGTGGTTGGTGTGGACATATACAGTATACTAGAAGAATATAAAGCACATATAGTGGTTATACAGTGGGCTACTTTAACATTCAGCACCAGAGCTGTGCATTGTCATGCCCTTTGTGATCCTTATTAACATACAGTCTTAAAACAAAAACGCTGAGACATTCAACCAAGCTTATTTCAGTTCCAAGCACAAACTTTAAAATGATAAAAAGTGATGTAAAGTGATAATGAACAGTAATGATTGTGACCGCTGCTGTTTGTTTTAGGAACACAACAGGTTTAAAGGGTAGCACTTTAGAATACTGTTCCGTCATTAATGAATAACTACACAGGAACAAATGAGTAACGCAATATAAACACTCTAGTAACTACTATTAACTTTCCCTAATATTAACTGAAGTCATTGAAACCTTTTGCAGTTTTTGTAAGGTTTTGTATAGTAATGACTCAAGTGTTACTACTTCCTTCTAAAGGAATTACTAATTATTTGGATCAGTATTCTAAGGGAAAAACATGGTAACCCACTAGTGTTACCAAATCTATCGGAAAACGACAAAAACCTCAAAAGCTTTAAAAAAAATATTAGGGAGTTATCATGCTTTTCACTTTAGAATACTGATGCAAATAATTAGTAGTTCCTTCTGAAGGATTTGGTAATACTTGAGTCATTACTATTGGATTACTGTTACCATGTTAATTATGAATCTGTGTATAGTAGTTCTTAGTAGAAGAATGAAAAAATAGTAGTTACTGATTAGCTAATAGTGTACCACATTCAACTGAGCGCTATTACTTATTAATTCGTTAATCAGAATTTCTTGTTAGTTAATAGTAGTTACTAGAGTGTTAATAATGCGTTACTCATTTGTTCCTGTGTAGTTATTCATTAAAGACGGCAAACAGTATTCTAAAGTATTTCCGTTTTAAAGTTTAAAAGTTCAACATTCAGATTTATATAGTTGTATTAGTTGGAACCAGAATTCTCTTCTTTTTCTTTCTGTCATCCATCTGACTTTAGGCCTTGTTTGCCCAGGTTTTTGGGTAGCCACGGCGACAGCGTCTACTAGTTGTCCTCTTTTGGCGTTTTGGCCACCCAGATTTCTCTCTACAGAGTTCAGCTGAGAGAGAGAGAGACAGAGTACCTTAAGATTGTATATTTTTATTTTAGATCAAATAAATGCAGTATTGGTGAGCGTGAAAGTTTTCTTAAAAAAACATGATAATTTTACTGATTCTGAACTTTTGAATGATAGTGAAAGATATTAAGAATTTATTATTATTGTTATTTTTTACCCCACCAGCGTTTTCTTCTTCTTTCAAGCATAAATCACACTAAAATTTATTTGATTTATTTAAAAATGTAGCAAGATGGAATTTTATAAAATTTAAGGTACATTCTCTGAAAATGAAATATTACTATTTAAATATTATTTTTTAATATTTAACCATTCTTAATAGCAGTTTTGCTTTTAATATTGTTGATATTTACATATATTTACTGAAAAACAACACAAATATTGATTAAGTAAATGTTTACCAGAAAATACTTCTGTCAGAGAGAAGGTAGAAGGTGGAAATTATCATGTAAATCTAAAGATATCAGAACTACCATTATAATAATAATCATTCGTTACATTTATATAGCGCTCTTCTGGGTACTCAAAGCGCTTTACATGGAAGGGGGAATCTCCTCAACCACCACCAATGTGCAGCATCCACCTGGGTGAAATTTTATCTCTTCATAATCAGGGTCCACAGTATCTATCTGATTTGCTACATCCATACACTCAATCAAGAGCACTCAGATCGGCTGATTATGGGTTATTGCGAGTTCCCAGGGCACGTCTTAAAAACAGGGGTGATCGTGCTTTTTCTGTTATTGGCCCGAAGTTGTGGAACAGTCTCCCAAAGCATATCCAAGCTGCCTCAACTCTGTCTATTTTTAAGTCTACTCTTAAAACGTATTACTTCACCTTGGCTTTTAATATTCCCTGACTTGCTGTGCAATGACTTTAATGCACCTCATCCAGTTTACAGTGTGTGTTTTATAGATTGTCTTATTGTTTGTAAACTTGTTGGCTGTTCTGTTTTGCATACTCTGTGCAGCACTTTGGTCGACTTCGGTTGTTTTAAATGTGCTATATAAATAAACATTGTATTGTATTGTATTGTATGAGGCGACGGCAGCCATATTTCGCCAGAACGCCCACCACACACCAGCTTATTGGTGGAGAGGAGATTGAGCGATGAAGCCAATCGGTATATCGTATATGGGGATTATTAGGAGGCCATGATGGACAGAGGCCAATGGGCAAATTTGGCCAGGATGCCGGGGTTACACCCCTACTCTTTTTCCTAAGGACATCCTGGGATTTTTAATGACCACAGAGAGTCAGGACCTTGGTTTAACGTCTCATCCAAAGGACGGTGCTTATTGACAGTATAGTGTCCCCATCACTATACTGGGGTGTTAGGACCCACACAGACCACAGGGTGAGCACCCCCTGCTGGCCTCACTAACACCTCTTCCAGCAGCTACAGCAGGGTAATATACTATATTATGATATATATAACAATTTAGTCCATTCAAAAACCATACATTTCAATTCACATTGGTTGTTCTGTAGTCTGTTACTGAGTGTCTCACCCATCAGGATCTCGTCTTGTTGGCACACGGTCCTCACACAGATCTCCTTGTTGATCACATAGACTCTTGGAAGACTGGAGGAAACAGATGTCATTTATTTCACATGCACCATATCAAATACAAACCTCTTTTTGTATGTTCAGCAGAGGAGAATGTCAGCAGGATAGAGAAAGCAGCTTAAAAATGTAGTCACCTGTAGAGACAGAGCGAATGGATACATCTTTTTAACGGTCGATGGACAGAGTACATCCTGGTGCAGGGGTATGTTTCTTCTCTGCAGTCTGTTGGACAGAAACAAGACTGTTATTGTCTTACTGTTGATACAAATGGTGTACTCGCATATACTGTAGATACAAACTCACCTGGTGGTGGCAAAGCATCAATGTCTGGTATTTCTGGTAAGAAAAAGAAAAGTACAGCAAACTAAACGTGTACGGGAGACCAGGGCTGGTTATCATGCTTTTAACTCAGGGAATTTATTTTTGAAAGTCAGTGTGTGTATAGACACATACTTTAATACTTTAAGTACTTTAAGTCTTGGCTACAAAAAAGCTAAAGAACGTTTCTGCCGTTATGACCCAGGAAAAAGATACAGTTCATTTAACAGGCAAATGTGTGAGTTGTCACAACAAGGACCTTTGAGGCTGTATAAGAAGAATGGCTTTTTTAAAAAAAAATATTATTTATAATTTATATCAGAAATTCATAAAATACCTTTTTTTAATTTACTGAAACTAGGAGTGGAATTACAAAATAACTTAATAAAATATTTAAATATGTATATAAATATTATAAATTATATTTGTTATAATAATAATAATAATAATATTTAACTAAAATGATTAAATAAAACATATAAATAATGAAATTCCAGAATTTTTATGAATGTTCTAGGGTTTACACTTTTTATTACCAATGAATTTATATGATTCTTCTAGTCATTTGTGATTTTTAAATGTATTTATTTTTTAACGTACAAATAGCAATTTCTACTGGATGAAATATTGTAGAGGTTGGCATAACCCAAAAAACCCCCCAAAAACATATATTATAAATATTTTCTTGATTTTTTTCTTGATTGATTTTCTTGATTTGATTTTCTTTTTTTTTCTTTTTTTTTACTTATTAGACTATTTTATAGACTTTTGGTTAAAAAAAAAAAAAACATTTTTAAAAAGCAACAAATCTAATATAATACAATAATACATGACAACTTGCCCCCGACATTTATGAAAATATCTATATAATGTATAGATGTTTGAAAGCAAGTGTTTGTGTAGTTGTAAGTTTTGACTCCCTTATAGCTACTGAGATATAATCATTGTGACAACTAGGCCCAGTCTGCAAACACACACTCAAGTGTTTCAAAATAGTTTCAGTCTTATAGTGAATTACCAGTTTGTTGTGCCCGGACAGTAACAAGTACTGTGAGAGAAGGGGGGAAAAAAGCAGAAAAAGTTTTGTTGGCTGTGCATTCAAAAGGAATCATTCATTCATATTAATTAAATGAATTGGCTTCTGTTTGGTTGTTTTAATGAACTTACCAAAGAAACAACAGCATAGCAGCACAGATACTGGATAGCTGCCCATCTTTCAGGGTCTTTACGGGGTCCGATCACAGCTCAGGGCCTGGAGAAACAGAGAGCAAGAACGGTTATGAGCATGTTTATCATAACAACCACGGAATAGCTTTCAGTGTATTAGAAATTCAAATGGATGGTATGGAAGCATGTTTCCCCTTCAGAGTAAAAAAAAATAAAATAAAGATTATAAGGTTATTGATACATTACCGTTCAAGAGTTTATAGGGTCAGTATGATTTTTTTTTAAAGAAGTTTCTTATGCTCACCTAGACTCCATTTATTTGATAAAAACATTTTATACAATATTATAATATTATTACAATTTAAAATATTTTCTGTTTTCTATTTTAATATGTTTTAAAATGTAATTTATTCCTGATGGCAAAGCTGAATTTTCAGCATCATTACTCCAGTCTTCAGTGTCACATGATCCTTCAGAAATTATTCTATGCTGATTTCCTCATCAGCGTTGAAAACAGTTGCGCTACTTAATATTTTTTGTGGACTTTTGTGATACGTGTTTAGGATATTTTGATGAATAGAAAGTCAAAAGAAAAGCATTTATTATTTTTATCCTTTTGGATGAGAATCCACTTTAATTTTGTTTTGAGAAACATTTCAATTGTCAGACCGGTTACTATGTATCCGTGTGCCGGCAGAACAGATTTTCTCCTTAGTAGGCCCTGTTGTTAACATGTCCACCACTTACAAAATGTATCCATTTATAGACATCCTTCGAAAGACTTGGACAAACAAATGAATTCTAAAAGAATTCTGTATATGAGAAGGCAGACCTGCAGATGGTTGAAACCTAGATTTCCATTTGCCTCTGACTCATTCAGATTCTCATTTATTGATGTCACAGAACATAAGTTCTCTGTTCTCAATCGCTCATTAAAGATATCAGTTACAGCTGTTCCATCCGTTCAGCTTTGTCAGTTTCCTTCTCTCTCCCCAAGTCTTTTCCTCTAAGCCTGTATTTCTCGGTGTCCAAGACATGAGCTCACACTAAAGAATGTGCATTCCCACCCCTCCCTGTGGACTCAACAAACTAACACACACATATGCTTGCATACACACACAGATGCAAAAAACACACACATGCACATAAACACATATGTACCCCTATGCATTCCCTCAGACCAAAGTTTAGCCCGAGGGATCCATTATATATTCATAAACTGACAGCTTAAATGTAGAGTGCATGCATGCACCAACACACAGTATACACTCACATTCTGCATTCTTTTTTCATTTAAAGCGTTGTTTTTCTTATACCACTGTACGTTTTTTCACGAGTAATGTAGATTTTTACATATTCATCTCATTAAGATTCTTCACTACCCACATTCCGAATGCATATCTTCTGTTTTACTATGTGCATGTTAAAAGCAATGACTAGATGATGTGTTGTATGATGATGGTAATGATGTAATATTCTCAAAAGAATTTGTTTTTATAATACTTACAAATTTCCAATCCTCTGTTGCTCCTTGTCTTTTTCAGAATCCTTTGGCTTTTACTTTTCCCCTCCCTTTCTCTTCCCTCCCCTCAACATCCCTCCGCCTGTCTCTCTCTCGATTGCTCATTCGCTCTTCCCATTTTTATCCAAATTTTGGAGTTATATAGCCCTTATAGATAATATGGCATAGTTTTGCCACAGGTTTTATATAAAGGGGCTAATAATATCATCTTGGGCCCTGTTGGGCAGTCCTGCATTGGTCATTTGTAGATTTTTGTGTTCTGAATCAGAATAAATTAGAGATAATATAAAAGTAATGTTCTTCATGTCATTCTTTTGTGAAAGAGAAATCTGCCTATACTGATATTCAATTGTAATTCACTACTGTTCCTACATGGTGAACCTGATTTCACCAGGTACTGCATTGATCAACATCTTTGTTGATCCTGGAACAACATTCCAATCAACCAATCAGATTTGAGGGAGAAGTTTACAGTTTATGTCAAGTTTAGGCTTACAACCAGGGTTAGCGTTTACATCACTGTTATTCACCTATCGTTTCCCTCTGATTTCTACAGATAAGTTATGGGTAGGGTTAGGTTTAGGGGTAGGGATAGTGTTAGGACTACATTTTCCAACACAAATGTTGTTCCAGGATCAACAAAATACATTGATTCAGGAACATGTCTTCCATCTACCAGCAGGAGTCACCACAGAGCAGCGATTGGCTGTTTTAAACACGTCTGACAGCCAACGATCACCATGCATTTTCATTGTATGAAAAAGAGCAGATTTGACATTTTCATAATAACTCTTTTCCATAGGGAATAAAAAAATAGCCCTACATAAAAATAATAATAATATTTTTAATTAGGCCTATTATAGCAGTCAACATGTAGGCCTAAGTATTATTATTAATAATAATTATAATTACTATTAATAATTTTAATTATTCAATAACAAGGGCATAGTTTTGGCTTGAACATTGATGTGTTAACGTTTAGCAGGGTCCCGGAACATGCTCCCTCATGAGATTTATTTGTTTGCTTGTTGTTTGATTCTAACTTCTACTTGGCCTTATGAAAAAGTTACCAGTTCTTGTAATTGTTTAACTAGCATTTGTTACAATAAGGATATAATTACAGGTAAGACCGTTGATGGCTCCTTGTTACCTTGCTTAGGCCAATGTTAACTTTTTTCTTTTTCCACTCCACGAGAGACCCTCGACCTTGCGGATCCACTGGTTCCCTCTTGGTCAGTCGTCACTACTTCCACAATGAAGTTGCAAGCCTTCAGTCCCTTCACCCCTACACATACAGTAGATTCCTCCCTCTGGCTCTGCCTCTGTCCTCTGTCACACCGACTCCACCTCAGTCCTCAGGCACACTGGCTCTGCCTCAGACGCGGCTTTGCCAGTCCCAGCGATGTCGCTTAGGTCCATCGGCTCTCCTTCTGTGCCCTAGGATCCATCGGATCCCTCTTTGTCGGTCATCACCAGAATGTTGTCAGCCACTGCAACATCATGGTTCCTCCCTTCCTCAACTCCGCCGTGGGCTGTCATCACTGCCGAGCACTGCTGCATCGGGCATGCTCCATCGCCACCGGGGTGTAGTTGTCGTTCGTCCTCCACTGCGAAATGTCACACTTCTGTTCATTTAGTTTCCGTTTTCATTGACTTTTAGTTTGTTTTCATTAGTCACATGTGTTCCTTTGTTTGAACTTCCCACCACTCTTTATCAGCTGTGTTTAATTAATTATGTTGTTTGAGTCTGTACTTAAGTTCCGCTGTCTCCTGAGTTCTTAGTCAGTTGTGGATTTTCTATTACACACTGTTACGCATGTTTGCTCATTGTTTATTAAACACCGTTTTACTTTTAATCTGCAAGTCTGTCTGTCTTCCTCATCAGTTATCGTGACAGAATTATTTTTTTACCCCACAGCAATTTCTTAAGCAGAAATCACAATAAAATTAGTTAGATTTATGCAAAAAAAAATTGTAAGGTAAGTAATTTTGGTATTTTGTTTTGAGTGTGAGTTTACGTTTTTTGTTCCGTTTCAGTTCTGTTCATGGACATCCTTTCAGTTTGCCTGTTGTGCCTTGAGCAGGGAAATTGCTGTGTATGTGGAGTGGGTGCTGAGCTCTTGCGGATCAGCTTTCATAGTTGACCTGGTGGACGATGAAGCCAGCCCCACTCCCAATCCAGTGCCGAGCCAGAAACTCTCCAGCTGCGAGGCGCGTGTAGTGATTTTACTTTCGTCCATCCAAGGACACTAAGTAAGGTAGTGATTGATACTCACATCACCACTGGCGTTGTGATTTTTGGATCACACATCACTTAAGGTGTGGTTATGAGTACATCAGATGACCACCTTCCCCCTCTCTTAGTTTGGGACACTAGTCAAGGTCTTTTACCTTGGCTGTATGAGAACACTCCAAACAGGAGGCTGTCCAATCATTTAGAATGAATGTAAAGTGGGGAGAGTTGGTCAGCTGATTTATCTGAAAGATTGGTGAGATTTCTAACTTGTAGGGCCTCTTCTGTATTATCAGCACAAGGAAGACACAATTGTTATAAAATAAATGTTATTAACAAAGATAAACAAGAATAACTAACACAACTAATAAAAGAATACAATGAATGATAAAGGAATAAAGTGCATAAGATGCATAAAATACATGTGATTTCACGAGTTCACACTTACAAATAAGTTGGACAGATTAAGTTGGTAAACGTATTTGGCGTGCTGTCTGGGGAGAGGGCTCTAAGCTTGGTAATTGGCCCGAACGCAGAGTATCCCTCCAAAAATGCAAAATTAGCTTCGGACAGCAGCCAGGAACTGTAACCCCCCAAAAATATATAAACGATGAGGCTGATGTTGCGATGTTTGCGAGGAGACAGCTGATTGCTGGATCGGGAGGTTTCGCTCTATATCCGATGGAAGTTCAATAGTCACTATAATCGGACGGGTAAGTCACCAATGAAGATGAGGTGTATGTCTAGTTATTATTTTAGATTGGGAAGGCTTTTGAGGCGTCCAACGGGAGTTCAATACTCGCTGCGATTGGACGGGTAAGCCCCGCTGATGATGAGGTGAACGTTCGATTATTTAAATTGTGAGGGCTTTTTGCGGCGTCCTACGGGAGTTCAATACTCACTGCGATCGGACGGGTAATCCCCCGCTGATGTAGACAAGAAGACGTTTAGCTATTGTCGATTGGGAGGGCTCTCGCACCATACGACGGGAGTTCAATACTCACAGCGATCGAATGGGTAAGCCCCGCCGGCAAACGAACGAGTTAGCGTTCGTTTAGCTGATAAGGGTTTGGTGTGCTTTTTTGATGTGGAAGCGGTTAGATCTAATGTAGCTTTTGAAAGCTTAGGATGACCAATGACCAAGAGCTTGAATCTGTTGCTGTGAGAGTCCTTTTTGGGCGGCTGTGGTTGTGGCGCCTATGCGAAAAGAGTGGCCTGAAAGGTGTTCAGTTGGGATGCCATATTGTGTCAGGACTAATTTAAGATGTTTTTGAAACCAAAAGCGCGTGACTGGTTGGTTTGAATCGTTTGTAAAAAGTGGGTCTGAAGGGTCTTTACTTTCTGAATTTCTGAAAAGAAGGTAGGATTTGAGGGTTTGGTAAGGTTGGATGGGTGAAGGAAGGTTGAAAATATAAATAAAATGGCCTATTTTGGACTAGTCTGTCTTACTCTGTTTGATAAAGTAGGAGATAGTTTCGTCATCTACTAAGGATAAATCTGAAATGGTGGGGTGAATTTTTGGGTTAAAATTAGAGGTAATAGTGAGTTCGGAGCATCTGAGAAACCCGAAAAAGCCAAAATGAACATTCCGCCCAGTGTGCGAGCTGTGTTAATAGAATGGTAGCCTAGACGGAGGGTACGGATACATTTGGTGAGTAGGTCTAGCGTTAGGGGTTGTCTAGCGACTGGGCAGGTAGGATGGGTCTCTTGGATGCCTTTAATAAGCAGTGATGTCTGTGAGTTTGTTAAAGCAGGAGAGGGTGAGCCGAAAATTAATTTGTGGAAAAATTGGATTCCACTTAAATAGCCTTTAATGGAGCCAACTTGGAGGTTTTTGGCTGTGTTGAGGTAGGAGACAAATGACGTAATTGTGAGCAGAGAGAAATCCGGCAAGGGTAGGTTAAAAATTAAATGAAAGATTTTAAAACATCTCCAAGCTGTTAAATATGATTGGAGAGTTCTGGGAAAAAAGGCTTGGGAAATTGAATCGAGAGAAGCGTCGAGCAGTGGTCTCAAGGAGTGGTTTACAGGAAGATTAATTCTGAATAGTGAGGTACTGGCGTTGGGTTGGGGTCCGCTTCTGGAGCCAGCTGTCTGAATTTCTGATAGAATCTGCACTCAGATGTTGCTGGCGACAGGGGGCGGTTCCGAAGCGATGGCGTTTGGAAGTATGGGCATCTGGGTTGCTGTAAACAGAGAAAATGGTGATTTTGCCTGAGGAAGCATGTTTTGGGGGAGACAATCCGGGGCCGACGTAGAAAACGGAGGGGCCCCTGGAGCTTGGGAAGCGACCGGGAAGGAGAGAGAAAGCTGAGGTGGAAAATGAGAAGACTGGGTCTACGCCACTAGCGGAGGCATCCTCACGCTAGGGTCTGCTGTAGGCCACGGCTGGGGAAAAGGGTTAGTGGTAGCCGGAGGGGAAGGACAGGGGAAAGTTGTCCGGGCCCGTGATTCTAGCGGAGGCAGCCTCACATCAGGAGCCATGGGCCACGGACGATGGAGAGAATTTGGGATGGTGTATTGCCTCTCTTGGGGTGGCTGGATTTGACGAAAAATCCTGTGAGTAAAGAGATTCGTCATCGGATGGGAAGAGTTCAATCTCCGGCGAAACCTGTTCTGAAGACTGTAGAGAATCCATAGGTGAGTTTGACTGGGATTATATATGGCTTGCCTTCGTGCTGATTGGGTAGATATGTTGATTACTGATTGTAGACAGCTGGTGACACTTGAGTAGCTTATTTTGACGTGTTCCTCCCGAACTACGTTAATAAAACATCAAGTTAAGTTTGGCTATGGAAGAGTTGCGTTATCTTATGGAAAGATAAACTGTTGTTTCTCTGAAACTAAGGTGAAGAACCTTATTATGCATCAAACTAATAAACGAAAGTTTATTTGTTATTAACTAGCATCAGTTATATTACCTCTAATGTAAATTAGAAAATCATATACTGATAATATACAACAATAAGGGAGGCACTGAGGGACTGGTGGGAGACAGTGAGGACTGGGCAGTAGGTGTGGCTGAGGCTCCACCTCCAGCCTCTGATCCCTCCATTCTACTTCGGTCTATCGCCCTAGCTCCTGCACCTGTGCTCCTTCCTCCCTCGACTCCCCAGCTCCACCTCAGCCCTCCGGGTCGTCGCTGTAGCTCTGTGGCAGCCGCCTAGACCATCTGCGTCATTCCACTCCATCGGCTCTTGCTGCGCAGTGGGCTCCTCCATCTTCGCCGTCACCTACCCCGTCCTCCCTCCAGCAACGCCATCTTGGGCCGCAGTCCTGGCTGTGGATCACTCCTGGATCACTCTTCCATCTACTCCACCCTGGACTTTTCTGGACTCTTCCGACAATCCTAGGTAAAGTCCAGATTATCTTGATGGTTCTACAGATTATTTTATCAAATTTTCCTGTGGTGGGAGGTGTGTTAAGAGTGACTGAATCTGCTCGGAAGAACGTTGGAGGCACCCCAATCTCAAATCGTAAAAATTCAACGTTGAATATTTACGATCAGAAATCCTGTTGTGTGGGGGGAACTCTGAGGACAAATGCGCGCACACTCTGGAGATTATCACGTGAAACGAAACAATACCCAATCAGAAAGTGATCTGATGGGAGACTCACCTCCAGCTCGTGCTGTAACATGTAAAGTCCATCTTCACACTGTCTCCACGACTTTATCTAAACATTTTCCTTTTTCCCCTCTGCGGATTTTTCTGTATAAAGCAGTCCATACACTACAAGCGCCATTTCTTCTTGCTGGTCATCTGCTGTTTGTTTATTTTAAAATCACGTTTGATGCGAGCGATTTTGCAAGATTTCCTGTGTTCACAGGCGGGATTATGTTTGTTTGTGAATGGAATCTGTTAGTGTGTGGTGTGCTTTCCTGATGACATCACGGCACTCCTCACACCAGAGCAGTGGTTTTCATACCGGTCCTGGAGCACCCCCAGCACTGCACATTTTTCGTGTCTCTCTGATCTGACACACCCATTTCAGGTCTTGCTGCCTCTACTAATGAGCTGATGAGTTGAATCAGGTGTGTAGGATGAGGGAGACACACAAAATGTGCAGTGCTGGGGGTGCTCCAGGACTGGTTTGAAAACCACTGCACTAGAGGAACAAAACGGTTAAATCTATGATTTCTTATCGTCATGTTTGTGGTCTCTGACATTTTGAAAATCTTATAAGATTTAAAAAGTCTTTCAGTGTGGCCCCAGATTAAGCCCTCTCACGGTTTCCTGTCTTCCACCTTAGCCACCTCCATCCATCTGCTGGCGTGAGGTTGCGCCTTCCGGGAGGGGTGTACTGTCACACTCACGCACCGTTTGAACTTTGTTTTCAGTTTGCACCATTTCCCTTAGTTTGTTGTCATGGTTGCTAATTGATTTGTCATTTAGTTCAGCTGTGTGCACCTCATTATCACCAGTACTTAAGTTCTCTCTGTTTCTGTTCAGTTTGTCCTGCCTCGTCAATGCTTTGTGGATGTTTAATCTTTGTTCCTATTACCTAAGAGTTATATGAAAGACTTTTGAGCCTTCATCGTCGTCTTCGTGTTTGCTACAAACCATGACAGATATATTCTCTGAAAACAATCTTAATCTTTTTAATATTATTTATTAATTATATATTTAATTCTTAATATTAATTTTGCATTAATTTTAATGTAAATTGACTATGATTTGGTCATTTGTTGACGGATTAATCCTTTATAAAATTTTGGAAGGATGCCCAATTAACCACCAGCTAGCAGAAACTCTGAATGAGTAATGTAAATTACATATTTTGTGTTCAAAGTGGCCACGTGTTTGCAGTTTGCAGAACTGATAATATATTATACCTACAAAAATTATATAACTTAATTATCCAAGGTAAAAATATAAAGACCCATATTTTTTTCTGAGGGGGCACATGACGGTTCTGCACACTAGTATGTATAGCACACTATTGATTTTGAATTCTCTACGTAATCCACACAGTTTAACGCTCATTTTGTAAGGTTAATCTTCCAGTTTCAGATTCAGCCAGATTCATGTAGGGTTATTCTTTATAGACACCATATTAGACATTCTGATTTAGGGCTGGCATGTAAATGAAAGGAAAGTTACTACTACTGAAAATAAACCCTGCAAATACTGACTCCGACCCACACTCTCATTTAGACATCAAAATCAGTTCTGAATGAGGTCTGGTATTGACCTTTAGCTTAAATGGTGCCTCCTTTAGGCCCAGCCAGACAGTCATCATGCAGTTGACAACATGGCTGCCTGATTTACCAATATCCATACTGTGCTGTGGGGACAGTAGTCTAACTAGGTCGACAAACTGAGCACCAGGGGAGCTGATGACATTTTGACAGATGGAGGCATAGCAGGAAAGAGCCAAAGCTGAGCTAGTCCAAACCAGTGTACACAGCAACCTGACAACCCGATTGTGGAATTCCATGTGCTTCATTATGCCATGTGGGGAGGGGGCGAGGGAGACACGGTGGGTCCTTGAGTCAACCAAAAATAAGGTAAGCATGCCAGATCATAAACACTGTATAATATCTAGACCTGTTTATTGGAGGAATGTAGTGACATACTACTACTACTACATATACTTGGACTGCCAGTTAGGCTTTTTTAAAACGCTGTATTTTATTTTCTTAAGCCACATAAAATGTAAACATGTCAGATGTTGTTATAGGAAACATGCTGAAAGTCGCTGCTGCAGAAACAAGATTGTGTTGTTGCAAAGTGCTGGATGAGCAGAAAATGACGGATATAACAGAGAAACCGTTGATATGTTTTGAAACCGGCGGGGACAACATCTGTATTGCAAACCCCTCCATGCTGCTGTTGTTGTTGTTTTTGTCATTGTCATAAAAACCAACGCAGATATTCCGGAAAACAAAAGGACACAATTCAGATCTGAATAGTTGTGATACACTATTTGAATGTCAATAATTTTAGATCAGATTCCAATCGGATACAGAATTAATCGGATTTGGACTGACAGTAGCTATGTGTTATTGTGTTATAATGTTATAATGTTTCCTTCCAAAGTTGCAAATTTAACTTGTGCGCAAAATTAGAATATTGCATAAAACATTTGCGAATAAAGCACCATTTCCATCCAGTGAGTAAACAACAAGTAAACAAAATCGTCACTTCCAGATAACTTCCACCTTTCTTTGTTCCTCACCCCCAAATATGCACCCCTCATCAACCGTGTGAAGCCATCAGTGAAGACCATCAAGGTGTGGCCTGAGGGGGCAGATCTCATACTCCAGGAAAGGTTTCTACACACAGACTGGAGTATGTTTGCTTCCCAAGCCACCAGTGGCTCTCACACAGACATTGACTGCTACACCTCCTTTGTACTGGATTATATCAATACCACCACTGACAGTGTTACAACCCAGAAGCAGATCACCACATACCCTAATCAGAAGCCATGGATGAACAGGGAAGTGCGACTCCTGTTGAAGACACGCAATGCTGCCTTCAGATCAGGAGATGCACAAGCCTACAGCACATCCAGAGCAAACCTGAAGAGGGGCATCAAAGAGGCCAAGCTCTGCTACAAGCTAAAGATAGAGGGACACTTTTCCAACTTTGACCCTCGACGCATGTGGCAGGGCATTCAGGCCATCAGTGACTACAAACCCACCAAATCCACCCCCGCAGCCACTGACATCAACTTTCTGAACGAGCTAAATTACTTTTATGCTCGCTTTGAAAGAGACAACAGAGAAACTGCCACCAAGGCCAAACCCTCTGCTGACCACCCGCCAATCACACTCTCCTCCACAGACGTCTGCAATGCACTGTGCCGAATCAGCCCGCACAAGGCTGCTGGACCAGACAACATCCCTGGACGAGTACTCAGGGCATGTGCAGAACAGCTCGCTGGGGTTTTTACAGACATCTTCAACTTGTCTCTTGCCCAAGAAACCATACCAACATGCTTTAAATGCACTTCCATTGTGCCAGTACCAAAACACTCTAGCCCGAGGTGCCTTAACGACTACCGCCCTGTAGCACTCACACCCATCGTTATGAAGTGCTTTGAGCGGTTGGTCTTGGCACATCTAAAAGACTCTCTACCATCCACATTGGACTCACACCAGTTTGCCTACCGTAGCAATAGGAGCACAGAGGATGCAGTCTCCTTGGCACTGCACTCTGTGCTTACACATCTGGACAATAAGAACACGTATGCACGTATGCTGTTTGTTGACTTCAGCTCAGCATTCAACACTGTCATCCCAACCAAGTTAATAGCCAAACTTGGAGACCTGGGCATCAACACCTCAATGTGCAACTGGATATTGGACTTCCTGACCAACAGACCCCAGAATGTTCGATCAGGCTCCACCTACTCCACCTCCATCACACTCAATACTGGCGTACCACAGGGCTGTGTGCTAAGCCCATTTCTCTACTCCCTCTTCACCTCCGATTGCAAGCCTGTGTATGGATCTAATTCCATCATCAAGTTTGCGGACGACACTACGGTGATTGGACTCATCAGCAACAACGATGAGACCGCCTATAGGGAGGAGATCCAGCACCTGGCCACATGGTGCACTGAAAATAATCTGCTCCTCAACACCACCAAAACAAAAGAACTCATCGTGGACTTCAGGAAAGAGGCAAGAGGCACACACGACACCATCCACATCAATGGAACGGCTGTTGAGCGTGTCTCCAGTTTCAAGTTCCTGGGGATCCACATCTCGGCGGACATGTCCTGGACAACCAATACCTCCAGCCTGGTCAAGAAGGCTCACCAGCGTCTTTTCTTCCTGAGGACACTGAGGAAGAATCAGCTATCCTCGGCTATACTGGTGAACTTCTATCGCTGCGCAATAGAAAGCATCCTGACCAACTGTGTTACAGTATGGTATGGGAGCTGCTCTGCTGCAGAGCGCAAGGCACTACAGCGGGTGGTGAAAACCGCCCAGCGCATCACAGGGACTCCACTACCTGCCATCGACCACATCCAGAGGAAACGCTGTCTGCATCGAGCTCGCAGCATCCTTAAGGACTCCTCTCACCCAGCCCACAAACTGTTTTCTCTCCTGCCCTCTGGTAGGCGTTTCAGGTGCCTCCGGACCAGGACCAGCAGACTAAAGAACAGTTTTTTTCCCAGAACTGTCTCCTTATTGAACTCTAACCCTCGTTGATCCCACTCCCCCTATATACTGATAACCCTCCTCTCCCCCTCACATCTGCCTTCACTTGTTATTTGCACTACTGGATGCTCATTTGCACTATCGACTGTTTATTACAGTAACACCTGTTCATATATGCATCTTGCACTACTTACCTAACTGGAATATGCTCATTTGCACTATCGACTGTTACTACAGTAACACCTGTTCATATATGCATCTTGCACTACTACCTAACTGAAATATGCTCATTTGCACTATATCGTCCATTGCTATACTGCCCATCTTAGCCTAACATATCATTATATACATCTATCTGTAAATTCTGCTTTTAGTAATAGCCATCTGTATATATATTGAGTACATATCTACCCTGTAAATTCTGTTTATAGTAATATCCATCTGTATATATATTCAGTACATATCTACCCTGTAAATTCTGTTTATAGTAATATCCATCTGTATATTACATTCAGTATATATCTATCTATCTGTAAATTCTGTTTACAATAATAGCCATCTGTATATATATTCAGTACATATCTATCTGTAAATTCTGTTCAGTATATATCTATCTGCAAACTGTTTATAGCAACATCCATCTGTATATTATATTCAGTACATATCTATCTGTAAATTCTATTTATAGTAATAGCCATCTCTATATTTATTCAGTACATATTCATGTCCTGCACTTATGAAACCACTGTATATCCTGCACTTGCTGCTATTGCACTTCTGGTTAGACCCAAACTGCATTTCGTTGCCTCGTACCTGTACTTGTGTAATGACAATAAAGTTGAATCTAATCTAATCTAATCTAAACTAGGTGATGTTACAATCCACGCCTGTCCCGGACTCCATTTCCCAGGATCCTCCCTGTCTCACACCTGAACTCACTTCCTCATCGTCTCTCCTGCTCTCCCCGGATTCCTTGCACCTGGTCTTTGTCATTAGCACTCCCTTTTTATTGTACTCACTTCCCTGCACTCCTTGTCCGTTCTTAATGTTTGTTAATGTTGTTATGCTCAGTTTGGTTGGTTTGCCTTATTCTGTTCCTGTCTATATCCTTGAGTTATTAAAACCCATCTTTGTTTGGAAGTCTGATTCTGCTTCATCCCTGCTGCATACCAACCCGTAACAGGAGAAGCAACTGTATATAATATATATTTTTGTGCATAAGTTTTTGATGCACATTTTTAGAATTTATGCACATCTCGTTTCCATTCAGCAGTTTTTGATGTGATATCCCAAAATGCATAGGTGGATGGAAACAGGGCTAGTGTGAACGTAGACTTTGTGCATTTTGAGTAAGTCATTGAATCATTTACTCAACCGATTCATTCAAAATAACATTCATTCAGGAAGGAAATAACACTATGGTGTTGGTCATAGGTGCTCAACCGTTCACTCTGCTTTGGCTTGGCTTCGTTTGGATCTGATTTCGTTGGATGAGCAAAAATGAACAAAGTGAAATTGTGTCAAGTTGTAAGTTTTATATTAATTTGTTGAAGCCTATAAAACAGGGGTGTCCAATCTTGCTCCTGGAGGGCCACTGTCCTGCAGAGTTCAGCTCCAACCCCAATAAAACACACTTGTACCAGCTAATCATAATCAAGGTCTTATAAGGCATAGAAACTTCCAGACAGGTGTGTTGAGGCAAGTTGGAGCTAAACACCCCTGCTATAAAAGAAATGTAAAACTTGCAATCTCTTGCTTGTGTGCTTGAATGTAAAAAAAACGCCAGCTCTAATTCTGGTCCCTGGATGTTTCCAGACTGTGAATCTGCTGATATTGCTAAAAGGAATCGGTATTTGCTGCTGTAAATGCAAGCGATCAGTTTCATATGTTGACTGCTATTGATCAAGATTAGCCAGTCTGTATATTGATATGTTTGAGCAATGTAATCATTATCCCTGTATTCTGCTGAGGTTTGTAGCGAGTTCTGCTGAACACATTGCTGTCCTTGGCTCTGTTCTTGCACTCCAGCTCTTCTCCTGTCATTCTCATGATCCATTGCACTCTATCTGTGTCTCTCACCACTCATCAGTTGTTGTGTCCTTCCATTCAGCTGTCCCCTGCAGAGTCTATCCCTGTCTGCTGGAATTTACTGGCCATCAAATCTCTGTTTATGACATTGTGCACATTTGTCTTATGTCTGAGATTCAGTTTTACTAGCTGCAAAGTAAATGAAACTAATAAAACAAAATGAACAATAATGAATTGTGTGTGCCGATGAGGATATCAAACTGAGGCATATGTGTTGTTTGACATGGCTCCTGTTTGTAGGTATAGAGCTCAGGTGCAGGTATATATATTTTATAAAAACTAAAATCATGGATTGTGCACCATTCAGAATTAACACTCATATTGGATGCTGCTGACTAAATGCTGCTCATGTGTAAAAAAAACTGACTTTGTCATATTGCCAACAGTTTCTATTGCTTGTATCATCAGAAATCACTAACTCTTTCAATGTTCATATTTACTGTTAAAACACATTTTTCCCACACATAATACCACTACATATCCCAAAGCCCTGTATGTTTTATTGGCTATGTCACCACTGTTGATGTTGTGCATCTCTGAATTGTGTTGCTTAATTTCCTGGAAGCTGATGACGTGAAGTGACACTGGTTTGGCTATCAATGAAACGCAGAACACCATATGCTTTCGACCTCATTGTCTACCATAAGAGAGGTGACTCTCATTGGACTGCATTAATGCATCGAGACATTGACTTGGGCCTGTATGTGGAATCAATGGCCTGTACCGAACTGGAGAAGGACAGATCACAGTGTTTCATCGGAGAGATGAGGAAGTGGTGTGAGGGAAAGTCAAGATGGCAAAGAACATGAACAGGGAGAGAGATACAGGGTGAAAAGAGGGGTCACGGAAAGGTGCTGATGTGTTCGACAGTCTAAATAGATGGACCTGAGGCTATTTATAAAACCATCTGCAGAAAGGGCTCACATAGGCCTCATAGTGAAGGCCAGAGCTTATAGAGCAGACTTTTAGGATTCATTGAGGGGGTCAAAGGAAGAATGAAAGGAATAATCAAAACACTAAATATGTATGAACATAAACAAGTGATAGTTGATTAAATGCATGAAATGTAGTTTGATTACTGATTATATGTAATCTGGATTACGTAATCAGATTCCAGAAATGAAATACTTGTAATTAGAGTATATTTTATTATATATATATTTACTAATTATTAGCTTTTCATCAACTTACAAATCTCCTGCAGTTCCTTCACATACCCCAGTTTGGGAAACCCTGACATAATGTAAGGTTTAATGCAATTACTTTTGTATCTTTCTCTTTGTATTTTTACAGGTCAATATGGATGTTCAGTTCAAATCAATGTGATAAATGAGTTAGGTCAAATGTAATTTAAAAGTAGTCAAAAACTGGACCGATTATATTACTTATGTTACCAACTACAATTTTTTTTGTATTCAATAACGGAATACAATTTGTAAGTAATTTACCCAGCACTGGTTGCAGATGGGACAAGGTGGTTTTGATGGTGCGACAGTGTGGACAGCTGGAAAGTTGGAGTCGCCTGCACATATCTGAACTGATCCACTGAATCCCAGAACAACACTAACCTGACACCCGCTCCATTGTACCTGTGTTTGTTTAACATTTCACACTGCTCCTGTCCTATTTAGAGTGGAGTGGAGCTGTATTTCAATCAGTCTGCCAGTACATCTGCTGTCTTCGGACCATCTGAAGTGTTATAATGCATGAGGTCAGTAGGGTTCTGACAAATGCTGATGTACGCACATGGGGGTGTCGACTTTTAAGTGCAACTTGAGAAGTGCATATTGTATAACAGGCTGAAGAGATTAAATGAGTCACCAAAACAAACAAGTTTATTCAAACATGTACAAACAAGTATGGCTATCAAAACACCTGGTTTGAGGTAGAGAGACAGTGTTTATGTATTCCACCCACATCTAATGAACATTATTTTGATGAGCAACTCGTCATCTACAGTACCTATTTACCTCTACACGTTGAGAGTTTACTTATATGTTGCACCTGAGAAAAACTCTGTTAGGCATTACAGTATTGCTGGTTTCAGTATTATTATCAGCACAATATGAGAAACATGAATTATTGTGGCTAAGAGACTTGAGTCATAATTGTATGAAAAATTGTCTACTCAACCGCTGTCATGATAGTAACAATAAGTTGTTGCTTATGCAACTCGTCCCAAAATACTTTTTTTTTTTTTGGGTAAATCCTATTTTAGTTAACTATTATTACTATGATATCAAACAAATTCTGCTGTTCAATTGAACTTTTTATTCATCAAAGAATCCTGATAAAATGGATCATGGTTTCCACAAAAATATCAAGCAGCACAACTGTTTTCAACATTGGTAATAAGAAATGATTCTTTAGCACCAAATCAGTATATTAGAATGATTTCTGAAGGATCATGTGACACTGAAGACTAGAGTAATGATGCTGAAAATTCAGCTTTGCATCACAGGAATAAATTACATTTTAAAATAAAAAAATGACAATATGTATATACAGTATACTGTATATATACTGTCATTTTACCTATAATTTACAAAATCTTTACAGTATCTTTCTTTTAAAAAAACTTGGCTGGATAATTTGTTCTTTAATGCAATGACGTTAATATTTTAATAATTAACATTACTAATAATAGAAGATTAATGATTGTTATTAATACTAAGTGTCCAAACACTGTACAACTGTCTTTAAAAAGTTCACGTATCTGATTACATAGTACATATAGTGTACTAGTCTATATATTAAAAAAACTAATATTCTAAAATATAAACACTATATAAAAACTCTTGAATATAAAGTACATTTGTTTATAATATTGCTGTTGTACATGAACTTTATCTCTCCTTCCTTCCCAATATCTCTTTTCCCCCTTCCACCCCTCCTCTCTCGTAGATCTTCTTGGCCTCCATGTGCGCCTCCTGCTCTCTCCTTATCTCCTCTTTCTCTGTCTTCAGTAACCAAGGTCCTCCAAGGTAGGACAGGATCTCTTCAGGCCCGGGGCGAAGCCAGGGCAGCGGGTTCAGCAGCTTTCTCAGAAGAGTGAGGACGAATGAGCTTAAAGAGTCAAACTGAGGGGCAACTTCTAATTCAGCCTCATTCTCCTCTCTTACAGTGTTTTGCTTTTCACAATGATCTTCCTCCCTCAGTTCGTTCTGTCCTCTGTCCCTCTCCTCTCTCTGTTTGGTTTTGTTGAACCAGTCTCTGTACTTGCAGTAGGAAGAGTCATCAGAAGTGGTCTCCTCCCAGGGGAAGCAGCTCGTCAGCAGGCAGTATATGAGGATGCCTAAAGCCCAAGTATCCAAACTGGGATCCACAGACATCCAGATGTCCTCTGCTTCCTCCTCTGCCTCACTGACTCTCTTGGCACACTCCATCTCGGGCACACAGAAAGGGGAGTTGTACCACACAGCACGGACCTTGGTCCCCTGTGCCCGCGCCAGGCCAAAGTCACCCAGTTTGACCCAGCGACAAAAACGGTCACACAAGAAGATGTTCTCTGGCTTAATGTCACGGTGCACAAAGCCAAGAGAATGCAGGTGAGACACAGCACCACTCAACTGAGACATCACACTCTGAGCACACTCCTCACTCACCACTTCCTACAGAAAAATAGAAAGATGTTTTTTTATATGGATTTTATATTAATAACAACAACAATAATAATAATAATTAACAATTATTTCTGCCAATAACAATTAACAATAACAAATTGTTATTGCTCTTTTTATATGTTCAATTATTAGTAGTATTATTTATGTTTTATTTGACAAGATTTATTATTTATTATCTATCTATCCATCTATCTATCTATCTATCTATCTATCTATCTATCTATCTATCTATCTATCTATCTATCTATCCATCCAACCAACCACCCACCCATCCATCCATCCATCCATCCATCCATCCATCCATCTATTATGGCTACCTTGTTGTCCTTTTTCAATATTATTACTATTTGTTTATGCTCATTTATTCATTCATTCATTCATTCATTCATTATCTATTTATTTATTTATTTATGGCACCTTATTTTCCTTTTAAAATAATATTATTGATATTTGTATGTATGCATGCATGTATGTATTTATTTACCTCCTTGTCCTTTTTCAATAATATTGCTATTTGTATATGCTTATTCTATCTATCTATCTATCTATCTATCTATCTATCTATCTATCTATCTATCTATCTATCTATCTATCTATCTATCTATCTATCTATCTATCTATCCATCTATCTGTCTGTCTGTCTGTCTGTCTGTCTGTCTGTCTATTTATCTATCTATCTATTTATTTATTTATTTATTAATCATTATTATTTTCTTTTCTTTTCAATGCATCTGTTGTGAGTATTGATGCTTTGGCAATAATGTTTGTACTGTTTGTACAGTACAGTTTGTAACAGTCATTTCTTTGAGTTATGAGATGACGGAAAGTCTGTGTTCTAATCTGCTCCTCAGTGGTACACTAAGTACTCTCATTAAATTGCATTCATGTATCAAGGCTGATGATAGGAGCAGTTGTTTTGGCAGGAGAGTGAGAACACGGAAGCATATTAAGGAACATGTGCGTGCCTGAATAATCAAAGACATATTGTTCCCTGGAAAGACGTCATTACAAAAAAAATGCTCTACTCATCACGATGCATCATCATAATTGTTACAGCCCTAGATCAGGACTGTCGTCAGAGGACCAGGATCATTGTCTCAGGCCCTGTAATGCGGAGGAGCCACTATAAATTTGTCTAATGGTCATCTAAATCTCTTCTGAACAAGGGTGTGTATGAGAGAATTTTTTAATTCTGCTGCATTTACTGACCTCTGACACAATGACATCATACAGGTCGCCATAGAGACCAGCCTCCTGGGCGAAGACATAGTGAGAAGGCGTGGAGTAAAAGATGCCTATAGCCCGTGTCAGAGACGGGTGTGTGCAATAGGAGACAGACAGATTGTATTCACGCAGGAAAGCTTGAAGAGTGGTAGAGCGACGGGGGAAGAACTTCAGAGCCATTGGGGTTCCTGAAAGTTCAAAGATTGCTGAAGTAAGAAGTGCTTCGCCTTCACCAAATATACACCCTGTCTTTGTGTTACAATGATATTAATTTAGAGCTCAGCCTGAACAAAACAGGTGACCACAAAACAACTGACCTCTCTTCTGATGCACCGCCAGCATCACCTTGCCATATGACCCCTCTCCCAGCTTTTTGATCAGCTTGAAATGCTCTGATGTCACCAGTGATGTCATGGACTGAGCCGTGAGGTAGCACAGCTCATCCAGCTCTCTAGGTGCAGTCTGACAAGAAAACAACAGCTAAATTAACATTGAAGTCACTATGAAATCAAAATGATATACATTTATATACATTTTATTAATATTTTTATAAATGTTATTAATGTTTTTAAAGAACTTTAAATGACTGTTAGATGACGGCAAAATAATCTAAATGGAAAAACAGTGTAAATGAACAAGCACCATTATCCACCGATACTAATCTCTGTAATGTACAGATATAGTACTGATATATATTTTGTCAAAATGATAAGCTGACTATACATTATCTCCCTTACTTTGGCCATATATTTACCACATAATAGGCATGAAATTAAAGAAAAGTGTCTACAGTTGAAACCGGTTGCTTGAGACAATGATCAATTACACAAAAATGTCTGACCTCAGAATTGCGCAACTAAGATTCATGTATTCCAGAGAGAGTAATAATGATAGTTGCATGACAGTTGAACTTCCCATCTGTCAGTACTTTCACCAGCCTTCACTTTTATGTTAGACAGAGGATGGTCAAACAATACCATAAGCCCATTAACGCCTCGGCGGCCCTGAAATAGCTAGGGCGCATGTTACCAATGCATTTTTACATAACACAAAGCAAGCAGATCATATTTACATTACACTCTTATAAGGGACCTTTGTTGATTAAAGTTCCTAGAAGTGTGCGTCACACCAGTCCTGTGTGCGTCGGCATTTATTTTTTTGCATTGTCAGTATATGCGACCTGCACTAACATCACGCAGCTGAGGAGCAGGAACATGCACCATCAAAGAACATGTAATTGTGTGGTATTCTGTTACGACTTTACTTTAAGTCTGTGATGTGGGCCTAGTGAAGTGGTTGTATGAGTGTGTTGCTAGGCATTGAGAACAGAACCGCACAGAGCAGCCTTTATCTTACTGATAGACGTCTCTGGCATTGGCTTTTGATAAGGTGCCAGGAGTGGACGTGCATATGCTCCAGCTTGTTACATTTTCCATGCAACCTTCATGTCTGTAATGTACAGTAAGACTAACAATGTTGATTTTAAAATAAAATTTCAGTAGCACTGTAGTTTAGGGTCCAATTCTCACTATTAACTTGCTTATTAGCATGCATATTATGATACTGGGTGTTTATTAGTACTTATAAACATATATTACAGTTTTTTTACAGTCTTTGGCACATTTTTTGAAACAGTCTTAACATTCTCTAAACTGTAAGTTCAATTGTCACAACTGTTTGCTGGAACATCAGAACTCAATTGCATGTCTGCAAAATGTAGTTACTTACTCAAAACATTTAATTCATGCTTTAAAACCTAGTTATTGTGTCAGTAAATTGGCCAATGCCACCAAAATAAGAAGTGTTTTTGTCATTGTGTGAGCCACACTGGTCAAAATCTTTAAATGTTTTTTCACCATGGAAATATTTGATGTATACAAATTTCATGTTTTTTTTTTGTTGACACTAACTGCCTTCTATACAATAATGTCATTTTTGTCTAGCTGAATGCTCTTGTGGATCACACTGAGCTTTTTTACTGTAAATACAGATTCAGACAGTAGGTAATTGAGTGGGAAAAGTCAATAATGTAATACACTAAAAGAAAATGAACATTTTTATTTGTACAGTACATTTATTTTTTAAAGAAATGTGTTACATGTAAGCATTTTACACACTCTATTATGTCTTTCTCTAACACATACATATCTTCTTACATTTCTTCCTATTGTTCTTCCATGACAAGAATTTACATGAGAATCTACTAAATGTACTGTATAAATACAAATGAGTATGATTATATGTTCAAAAATGATAATGATTGTGCTGTCAGCAAACTCCATACACACACACACACACACACATGCATGCACACAAGCACACACACACACACACAGTTTGACACTTCAGTTTTGATAAACAAGCCATGTGCATTTAGTCATTGTGCAAATTGTAGACAATTGTACTAACTATTTTGCACACGTGTGCCAAAACAAATGCAATTTGCTTAAATCAATAAGAAATTCTAATCTGATGTGAACAAGAAAGACTAACTGTTCAGAGATCTGAACTTTTTGTTTAAAAAAAAAAAGTCTTATTCGAAAATTGAGCCAAAGCGATTGAGAAAAACTGTAATGCCTTATTCTGCATGACCACATTCTACATCCCTTAATCCTTTCCAATGCCAACTTAACAGCTACCTTGCTAACTATTAATTTATTGAGCCAAAAGTAGTTAATAGTTAGATAATAGTTGGACCCTAAACTAAAGTGGGCCCAAATTTCTTGCAATTAAGAATGTTCTCTGTGCTTTGCCTATAAATATACACAGGAGTAAATCATGACTAAATAGCATTTCAGGTTTTATCCTGCTAAATCCATTAGAGCTGTGCTATACACCTGGGGATAATATAAACCGCTCCAGCCGTGCTCCCCAGCACATACTGCACATATTTTGCAATATATATATATATATATTTGTGTGTGTCTGTTCTATTATTATATATTGTTATTTGGTTATGTATTCATTTCTAATATGTTCTTGTTAACGTGTATTAATACAAAATGGAAAATTTTGTGTTTGACTCACAGTCATTGTCCAACGATGCAGTGTCTTTCAGGAAGTCTTGGAAACAGTCAGTTTCTCTCTTACTGTCTCTTTTCCATCTGTACAGGACTGAGCTCTGAGTCAAACTGTCCGTTGCTCGTTATCAACATACAACTGAGATCGACAGCAGTTAATCAGATGTCATGGTGCAAGCGTGAGTGTCAGTTGCTACTGAGTATTTTTATATCTGTGCTCTCTCTCTCTTGATCCGCAATGAGTCTGACGACCCTCACTCAAGCTTACCACCTTCCTCTGCTCTCTCTCCCTTGCTCTCCCTTTTCCCCTACAAAATTCCTCTGCATGTTTCCATCCCAGATAGCCATGTATTACAGCAGTGAGGTATGCCGCCCCTTCCCAGCGTCTCACTCTTTCTCTTGCTTTCTCTCTTTACTCCTGACGTAGTGTCCCAATGTGTTCCACCTGTCAGTCAATCTGTCTGCAACACTCTATTCGGTTGCTGCTGTTCCCTGAAGTCTCTCTTGATCTCCCTTCTTCCTACTAGCACTATCACTTTCCTATTTAGTAAATTCCTCCTACTGTGCAGCTCCAGTCTGCAGGATTAAGTGAGATTGAAGAAGATACCAAGAGGTTTACAGTTTTGAGATCTAATTACTTCTAAGGCTCTTGACTAAGAAATTAACATTGTGAAATGCATAAAAGATGTAACAAGAAGCTGGGGAAAACAAGAAGCCACTGATTTAAATGAGTTGTTTTTTTTTCAGCCAGGGGTCAGTGGACCCTCAGGGGTCCTTGAAGAAGATGTGCTAAGTCAAGTCACCTTTATTTATATACCAGCTGGAGTTTGTTTATTAAGCCTGCAGGGCAACCACCCAGTAAAGCATTACAATAATCTAGCCTTGAGCTCATGAACACATGTATTAACTTTTCTGCATTTGACATTACGAGCATATGTCATCATTTAGATATATTTTTAAATTGGAAAACTGGTTTTACAAATGTTTCAAATGGCTTTCAAAAGAAAGATAGCTGTCAAAAAGCACAACCAAGTTCCTAACGGACAACATAGACTTGACAGAGCAGCCATCAAGTCTTTTTTTCTTAGAATTTTGTAGTAGGAAATTACTAGTCATTTTTTTATATCAACTATGTATTCTGTTAGTTTTGTGAATTGGCATGTTTCGTCAGGCCGCAAAGAAATACAAAGCTGAGTATCATCAGCATAACAGTGAAAACTATGTTTCCTAATAATATTTCCGAAGACATGTACAGGGTGAAAAGCAATGATCCTAGTACTGAGCCTTGTGGTACTCCATACTGAACTTGTGATTGATGTGATACCTCTTCATTAACTGCTACAAATTGATGGCATCAGATAAGTACAAATTAAACCATGGCAATGTGATTTCACTAATGTCAACATAATTTCAGGCCTTTTCACAAGAATGTTGTGGTCGACAGTGTCAAATCAGGGCCAGGAAAGGCCTCGCAACAAGCCCCCGCCACGGCAGAGCAACCCACCCTTTGCTAAGCCTTGGGGAAAACTACTCCTGCTGTGGCGGGAAAACCCCTGAACTCTATCCCCACCGACTCGAAAAGCAAGCGGCCCGCCTGATGTTCGGCCGATGGGGGCTTTGAGTCCGCATTCACGAGCGGCAAGCTCTTTGGACTCTCTTCCTGCCCCAGAGCCCCTGTCCAAAAGACGGAGAGTCTCTTATCCTGAGGCTGCCCAGCCCATGTGTTCAGTGGACGTTGTGCCCCCCCCCTACGTCCAGGGGGTTTGTTGTGAGGAAAAGTGCAAAAGCAGTGTCACCACACCGCACATGCTGTGTTCCCCTCACTCAGTTAATAAAGGCTTCGGCCCCAGTGTTTCCCAACACAAAACACAAAAAACACATTCAATCAAACGAATCAAATGAATTTGTTACAGAGAGATATCCTCTCTCTGCAGGGAAAGCTCTTTTCTCTGCAAAGGGTGGACATCTCTCTGAACCCCCGCATACCGTCCCTAGTTTCCCCACTAGTGGGCGGTATTGCATTACAAATAAGCCAGCTGGGCATGCACGAAGCCGGCACGGCTCGAGTGGGCACACTCGCAAGCCACGTGTCAGTGTGGCAGACTGCAGCGGCCCCCGAATGGGTGACGCGCACAATAATGCAGGGCTATCGTCTGCAGTTTGTAATGAAACCCCAACATTTCAGTGGCGTTCTCTCTTCTCACACGGAGGAGAGCGCTGCTCACGTTCTGAAGGAGGAAATCTCCTCCCTTCTGAACAAAGGTGCTATTCAGTTGGTGCCCCCCAATCTGATAAACCAGGGTTTTTATTCTCGTTATTTCCTGGTTCCAAAGAAGGACGGTTCTCTCCGTCCTATTCTGGACCTCTAGGTGTTGAACAAACATTTGAGGAAATACAATTTCAGAATGTTAACTCATGGTTCGCTCGCACGCACTATAAATGGAACGCATTTATCCGCCACACAGGAAGTTTCTTCATTTCGCCTATCAAGGCATATGTTACGAATTCACAGTCCTTCCGTTTGGGCTCAGTCTAAGTCCAAGGACTTTTTCTCTGTGTGCGGAAGCAGGCTTAACATCCCTGAGAATGTCTGGTCTACGGATTTTGACATACATAGATGATTGGCTTATAATAGCCGAATCGAAGGAGAAAGTGTTGCAGGACACCTGCCGTGTGCTCACGCACATTACATCTCTCGGGTTCAGGGTGAATGTGAACAAAAGCAATTTTACACCCAGTCAGAGTGTGATTTTCTTGGTACTGGAGCTGAACTCAGTCGCCATGCGAGCGCGTCTCTCTCTCAAGAGCGCGTTCTCTCTCTGATGAACTGTCTGTCACAGTTCAGAGAGGGAGCCAAGGTGCAATATTGCACATGCCTCAGGCTACAGGGTCTTATGGCTTCATCTATCCAGGTTTTGCCACTAGGACTCCTGAGGATGAGGGAGTTCATGAAATGAATTTTGTCACTACATTTCAGCCCGTTACGCGATCTTTGCCGCTCTGCAACAGTGACTTGCACCTGCGCCGCAGCTTTGCGCCACTGGAAGAGCGCGGACTTTTACGCACAGGGCACCCCTCTAGGGACGGTTATGTTGCGGAAAGTTGTGACGACGGATGCGTCGTGCACCCAAGAGGGCAGAACTGTGAACGGTTTGTGGCCGAGCAAACTACGTTCAGAGCACAAATTATTTAGAGCTTCTGACCATTTGGAAAGCTCTGAATTATTTTCTGCCTCATCTGCAGGGACATCATGTGCTCGTACGCTGCGACAATACCACAACAGTGGCATATATCAACCACCAAGGCGGCGTGCGCTCGTCAAGGCTCCATGCTCTAGCTTACAAGCTCTTGGTATGGAGCAGGAAATTTTTCCTGTCGTTACGCGCGACTCATGTCCCGGGCATTCTGAACAGAGGCACGAACCTTCTATCGAGGGGGAACCCATTATACAGGGATTGGTGCCTGCACCCTCAGATAGTGGATATGGTATGGATGAGATTCGGACAGGCATGCGTAGATGTATTCGCCTCGCGCGAAAACAGCCATTGTCCTATGTTCTTCTCGCTAAAGGACATGGGCATGCCCCTCGGGGTGGACGCACTGTCCCACCCATGGCCCAGATTGCTGCTGTATGCTTTTCCTCCCCTGTGACTGATAATTCCCACACTGGCCAGGGTGAGAAAGAAGGGCCTGTCTCTCATTCTGATAGCACCCAGGTGGCCCAAAGCACCATGGCTGGCAGAGATAATCCCTCTGTTCCATTCTCAACCGTGGTGCCTCCTCCTCTGCACAAATCTATTGTCTCAAGCGAACGGGGAGATTTATCACCCACACCCGAACAGGGTGGCTCTCTGGGCCTGGCCCGTGAGAGGACGAACCTAAACGCACTAGGGCTTCCCCCGTGTGTTGTTGCTACGATACAGAATGCCAGGGCCGTTTCTATGCGGTCCTTATATGGCTGTAAGTGGCAGGTGTTCGATGAGTGGTGTGATGATCATGGTCTCACATCATATCAGTGCTCTGTGCCTGATATTTTGTGTTTCCTCCAAGACCTTATGGATAAGGGCAGGTCTTTTTCCACTATTAAGGTCTATCTGGCAGCTATCTCTGCGTGTCATGTGGGTTTTGAGGGCTCAACAATTGGGCAGCATCCTCTAATCCGCAGATTTATGAAGGGTGCCCATCGCTCTTTGCCAGTCATTAGGAGAACGGTCCCTGAATGGGACCTCTCCTTAGTGCTGGAGGCTCTGTCTCAATTCCCTTTTGAGCCTCTGGGAAATATTTCCCTAAAGTTGCTGTCTTTCAAGACAGCTTTGCTCCTGGCCTTGGTGTGTCAGTGAAGTGCACTAAATTCTCTCTGGGTGGAGATAAGGTTTTCCTTAAGCCTAATCCGGCCTTCATGCCGAAATGGTTCCCTGCGTTCACATCGGAGATGTTGGAGCTGTCCGCTTTTCACCCTCCGCCTTTTTCTTCCACGGAGGATCAAAGGCTGAATGCCCTGTGTCCGGTCCATGCGTTACAGGCGTATTTGGCTAGGACCAGTGCTTTCCGGAAGAGTGACCAGCTCTTTGTTTCATGGGCACTTCCCCAGAAGGGGAATCCCTTATCTAAGCAAAACGCCTCTCACATTGGCTTGTGGACGCTATAATTTTGGCATATGAATCGAAGGGAGTGCAGCCCCCAGTGGACTTTAGAGCTCATTCCACGAGGGGCTTAGCTGCCTCTTAGGTTCTGTTCAGGGGACATTTGCTTCATTTGCTCTGCTGCCAGCTGGGCTTCTCCCCATACGTTTGTGCGTTACTATAGGCTGGATGTCACCAGAACCTTGGTAGAACATTCAATTTTGGGGGTGGGGTCGTCTTAACCCTGCCTTCTCTTGTGTGTGCCACACACGTTTCATGCCCTGCTTGTACACCGCAGTTATGTGTGTGCGTCGGTGTGGCAGGTTCATGATTATGAGACGTGTCAAGCACCGCCCCTTAGGGTGACCGTCTTTTTCTGGCTAACAGAACCTCACTGTGAGTGTATTGGGCAATCGGGGAGTTGTCCATGTCTCTTCTATAGGTGGATCTCGAACACGAGATGATGAAAGAGAACAATAGGTTACTGTCGTAACCCCGGTTCTCTGAAACATTGAGTGGAGAGATCCACCATCTTTGCCCCGCTTACCGCACAAGAAGCGAATATACTTACTGATGTACAGTAGCACGTGCAGGCTATATATATATATGCCCACAGGTAAGGGGTGGGGCGCTTCTGTCTGTTTTGCCAGACTTGGTGCAATTGGATGCTTCTGCAGAGGTCAGGTACGGATGCCCTTCCCATAGGTGGATCTCTCCACTCGATGATTCAGAGAACCGGGGTTACGACAGTAACCTATTGTTTTCTGTCGTAATGATGACAGTAGCGCACAGCTGTTCCGTGCTCCAGCACAATACATGCGTATCGCGCCCGAACCCAATGGAACCACACTCTGGCCCACCTCTCCCAAGTGGGCCAGGGCCGGCTAAACGAACCGCGCCCGGGCACGGTACGGAGCACTCACACTAGTCAACCGAACCAGACTTTAGGGGCCAAATGCGCCCGGGCATGGTTCAGATTGCCTAGTGTGAGTACACCCTAAATCCTGACTGGAAATCCTCACAGATACCATTTCTATCTAAGAAGGAATATAGTTGCAGTCTTTTCTAGTTTTTTTGACAGAAAAGGGATATTTGAGTTAACTAATTCTCTAGGATCTAGTTGTGGTTTATGTACATCACTATACCGTTCAAAAGTTTTGGGTGGATGAGAAAGGTTCTTTGCACTAAGAAAAAATAGATTAGATTATTAAAATGTTCTTTGCACTAAGAAAAAATATTTTCTTTAAGAACTTTTCACTGAAAGGTTCTTTTGGGGAATCAAAAATGGTTCTTCTATAGCATCGCTGTGAAAACCCTTTTTGGAACCTTTATTTTTTAAGAGTGTACATGCATGAATGCACATGGTGACTGACTATTGTAAAACATGGAAAACAGTTCAGTTACATGAGAACCATTATATTATGGGCTTACGAGGTGCATGCGATTTACACTGACTATGCTTCCAGTAATACAGAATTGTAAGCCATCTCCATTTAAAAGAACATCTTTAATATTGCTTTCTGCAACAGGTTCATAAACATGTCATTGACAAAAACTGGCCAGGTAGTTCATATATTTGTTCTCTACTAACACACTTTGTTCCAAATAAAGGCAAACTGGAATGCAGAAAACACAAAAAAGATAAGATCAGAAAAAGAATGTAACAGTTGTATATATCGACATTACATTAAAACTGTCCTCTCGTTTTGTTTTATTTATTTGTTTGTTTATTGGCTGGCATTCTTCAATGGTATTTAACTTGCACATTCTGCCATGAGTGACAAAACTAACAGCTGAAAGCTTGCAGAACCTAATATGACAAACCTCTGCTTAGTGCTGCCAATTCACATTCTCTCTTTCTGCATCTCATTATCAGTTTACCCTGAACATCAACTCTCTCTCTCTCTCTCTCTCTCTCTCTCTCTCTCTCTCTGCACTTCACAATTGACTCATTTATACATTTACATCTCAGAAAGATTTCCCTTAATATCTCAAATGCTACATGGCTACTGTATATTATGTAAGGCAAACAATCCCTGTTATCACAACCGTGGCCGTTTATGTTTCTCCAGCTGCTCTTTACATGCTTGAAGCTGTTGCTAATACAGTCTGCTGTTGACTTGAAAGAGACTTCATCAATCCCTCTGGACTCATTGGCATTCATAATCAGCACTACGCTGTCACTCCCCTGCTGTTCGGGAATGTCACATGGCATATATCTGAGGCATCAATTAGTCTAACATGTTACCCAATTGCCAAGATACGGAAATAGGTAGCAATGATTCATTTGGGTTTGTATTGCAATTACCTGCTTTATAGAACTTTGAGTTTATTTATAGTCACAATTAATTCAAAGATATTTCATATGTATTCTCTATTAAATCTTTTACAAAAGTGTGAAAGTGTTCTTTACCTGTGGTGGCTTTGAGTTCTTCTGCATAAGTGTGTGCATTTGTGAGTGTTTATGTGTATTTTTATTTTCAAGGAGTATTTTAACACTCAATGTCTGTGTGCTTATAGTCCTAAAATGGTTCCTGCAAATCAACTCTGTCATCAGCTCGCCATTTTTATCTAAAAGAAACATGAAGGATACAAACTGTAAAAATGATAAAAGTAATATAAAATAATAATAATAAATGTATTATTGGAGTCCTAATGTGTTTCGTAAAACAGCAGTATATGTTATTTTAATTTTCTTGTGTTCTAAGTGAACATGTGAAAGTGAAAATGCTTCTTGCCTAGGTGCACTTTGGTAATACATTTCCCTCTAGTGCATTTTTACATATCTAAGCAATTTTTTATGCAATAAAGAGCAATCTCAATCAGGAGACTTGCGAGTGTTTGTAATATTGTATACACCGATCAGGCATAACATTATGACCTAATATTGTGTTGGTCCCCCTTTTGCTGCCAAAATAGCCCTGACCTGTCAAGGCATGGACTCCACTAGACCCCTGAAGGTGTGCTGTGGTATCTGGCACCAAGATGTTAGCAGCAGATCCTTTAAGTCCTGTAAGGTCCTCCATGGATCTGACTTGTTTGTTCAGCACATCCCACAGATGCTCAATTGGATTGAGATGTGGGGAATTTGGAGGCCAAGTCAACACCTCAAACTCGTTGTTGTGCTCCTCAAACCATTCCTGGACCATTTTGGCTTTGTGGCATGGCACATTATCCTGCTGAAAGAGGCCACAGCCACCAGGGAATACCGTTTCCATGAAAGGGTGTACATGGTCTGCATCAATGCTTAGGTGGGTGGTAGGTGTCAAAGTAACATCCACATGGAAGGCAGGACCCAAAGTCTCCCAGCAGAACATTGCCCAAAGCATCAATGTCTCCACCGGCTTGCCTTCTTCCCATAGTGCATCCTGGTGCCATGTGTTCCCCATGTAAGTGACACACACGCATCTGGCCATCCAAATATATACATGCATGTGTGTGTATTTATATATACATAATAATTATACGCAGTACACACATATATATTATGTAAACACAAACTTTTATTTTGGATGCGATTAATCACAAATACATTTTTCCCCAGCCCTAGTTTATTTATTTAAAGTCGCCAAGAAAAAGAAGTTGTGATAGTTTTTTCATCCCCATTGTAATTGCGAGACTTGATTTTGTTCATCAGGAACTGATTGGTTCATTGGATGCTATTGCTGTGATCTCATGTGAGTGACAGGTGTTCCCGCCCTCACGCCTATAAACTCGTCATCAATGAAGAGATGTTGTAGCAAGTGGGAGGGAATTTATTTTAATTAAAGATTATGAGGGCACATTAATTTAAAGAAAATAATGATGTGCACAGATAAATCATGTATAATAAATAGCCTACTGCAATACTCCATAAAAAATAAGAAAGGTCAGTTTTGGTGACTTTAATATATTGACAAGTAATAAAAAAGTTTGAAAACAAGCTTCTGCGTCATAATTACAGCAAAATATACAAGCGGAAATCTGATATGAGGGACCTTTAAATATTTTATCGAGCAGTCAAAAAGGCTGAGAACCACTGCAGTGCATGTAAATTCGGCTGATTTCATGAGTAGCCTACTAGTACCTACTAGGGTATTCCTGCAATACCGGAGGCTGCAGTTTCAGCCAGGACCGCATTTTCATTGAGGACACCGCCGTTACGTGGCCACTGCGTGCTATAGCATCACTGTAAAGTTAGGAAAGAAAATATCAGAGGGATACGCGTCATCTCTTCATAACTCAAGGCTTGTATAGGTTAACATGACGCCCAGATGGCACCACAAATGTTAATAGTACACAGCAGCCTTTGCTGTCAAGATTGTAGACAGAACTCTTGAGTGTGCAGTCACCAAAACAGTACAATTTTGTTTGTTTGAATATTAATATTCCAGATTTGTACATTTCACAGAGGGTATTTAGTTTCATATGGTTCGCTGCTGTTAATGTACGGCTAGAAAACCACATAGAAATCTTTGTTAAGGTAGTATTTACCACGGTTCATGAATATTCAAACCAGGGAGCGCGCAAGGGGGCGCGGTCCGTCCGGCTGCGGGGAAACGGAAGCGGAAGTGCCGCCATCTCCTCTCTCTAGCCGAGCAACAGCAGGGTCAGTGCAAATGTTATTTGAGAAAGTAGCTCTATTATAGCATTAAAATCGGTTGTGTGACACGTTATATATTTAAATGACGAACGCGACTCGAGAGGTGATAGCTGTGAAGGAAAACCACTGTCGCTTTAATCTGTCACGCACTCACGCGCGTCTCTTTATGAGTTAAGTTAGCATAGCGTAGAGCTCACGTCTCTAAATGAGTGTTTTTAATTCAGCGCCGTGACAGAGACAACAGCGCTTTCCTTTTCTCCCGTCTTCACCGAGAATAACCCGCTTTCTGGTATTCGGCTGAATGTCTGGTCGTGTTTGAGAGGGGGAACAGAAGCTCAGCGGTAAGTAGCCCCAGCTAGCTGATCTCCAGTTGACTTGGTAGATATATCTTTTTATCAGTTTAAGCCTCTGTGGACCGCAGAAAGCGTATTTGGTGCTGAAGTTACTTTCGGAGGGTTATCTAAAGACTGGGAACAAAAAGCTGCTTGTTTCAGTTGCTGGATGCTGATCTAGAGAGGTTTGTGTGCTGTTGTTTGATAGCCCTACTGTCATCTGCTCAGACAAAGATAAACTACATGCCACTTTAACAGATCTGATACTTCACCAACTGTCAGATTTCACACACACGTTTCCAAGAAACAGTTGTCATATATAAGTTTATTGAATGTTGTTTTATCTCCTCACTAACTTGATTTGAAAAACCACCTGTTGACCCCTGAGTTTACTGTTTTGAATGGAGGTTGAAGTCAAGGTCTGTGGTCTAATTGACAACAGTTCAATCAGTCTTTTGTACTTTGCTCCTGGCATCCTCAAGGCGGCTGTTATTATCAGGTCAAAGCCTTATGCAACAGTGTTGCATATTAATACACCCTCATGAACTACTACTTATCGCATGTTCTTTCTGGATTAACCGACACTTTTTAGAAGTACATTTTTAGTATGTTTTCATAAATATGATAATGAAAGTGGTGCTAATGAAGTGAATTGGTTTACTGATACAATCAACTTATGTTAGTAACTCCCTTATCTCTGTGTTGTACAATGTTTAATTTAACCCTGTAAAGCCTGACAGTAAATGATAGGCGGAACTTTTTTTTTAAAAAACGGAACAGTGTATTGTACCTTTTAGATAAGATATTGAAAAATCAAAAAGCTCACATTTGAGTAGGGAAAATACATAATAACATTTTTTTAAAAGCCCAATCTGAGCAAACAAGCAATTTGGTGCAGATGTTATTCATAAAGTAAGGCCAAAAAGTAAGGTGAAATTCTGATTGCATATAAATCAATTAGATTATTTTTAATAAAAGCATAATAGACTGCGTGAGGACTAATAAAGGCCTGTTGTATTATATTTGGTACATTTTAACATGAATTAATGTAGGGATCATCAAGTAAACCTAAGTTGCTTCAGTCCAGTAAAGATTTCACTGCAAAAAGACACATGTACAACGACCTGAAGGTGGACTTTTTTACAATTACACTAAAGGCCTATTGCTTGTTAAAAATGATTAAATATCAATCAGCTAGTCTATGTATCAAATATGATACAGTAGACTATATTATAGACCTTATGCCCCAGAGAAACAAGCGCACAGCCATCTTTAGAATTTTGTGTTTGAACTTCAGTTTTTGTGGTAGCTCTGTATATTTCTATGGCATCGCTGTCGAATAGTAATTAGCTGGTGAAGTGAATTTACTTATTGCAGAGTTAATGAAAGTTATCATGAGCATTGTAGTGTTTGAAGTGGATGTCATAACAAAATGTCAGTAGACGGGGACGATTTTAAAACGAGCGGTTCATTCATAAATCCGTAAGATCTTACCTTCATGCTGTGGAAATACAAACTGGAAGACTGTGAAACCAACGTGTGCTTGATTAAAGTGATTAATGTTTTATACATCACAGCTGGTGTGAAGCTTCAGCTTTGTTGTAGTTTCTCTTGGTCTACACCTAGCTGATGTTACAGATGAGTAATGTGCAGTGCCTTTAGGCACTGTCCGCTATTAATGCCTTTTCTCTGTTGTGAGAGAGTGGAATTGAATGTCTATTGTGTTTTTAAGCCACCATAGTGGCGCACTAGGTTTCATCCCTGTATGTTGTACCTCCTGTCTAAATCTCTGTTCTTCTCGTAGTTGTTTCTCCCCACATCTGTGGTTCCGGGCCCTCATGTGGCCGCCGTGCGGAGGTTTGGAACAGTGGACAGGCTAAACACTGAGAGACCCCGACCTGAGCACGCACACGGAGAGAGGCAGAGAGGGGGGGAGAGAGAGACTGACACTCCCAGGTATAGTGCACTTCACAGACACTTCCTGGAGCCAGCCTTGCACGTCATCAGATGCTCTTGTGTGTACAGGGCTTTTTAGGTTGGGGAATTCCTTGGGCTGCGCTCTCATGGTTACAGTGGGTGTACGGTACTGGTGACGTTCTGTTAGATTGGCTCTAATATGTTTTTTTATTGACGGGGAAATGAATGGAGTCTGAATAGCAGCCAAAGCAAAAGCATTTCTTTTGTGTTTTCTGATAAATGTTACACTGGTACCTCGGTGTCATTCTCAGATATTAAAGTTTGTTTGAATCTCAGAGTCAGTACACTCCCATTTGAAAAATGTGTAGCCTTTGTTTGCTTTTGTACCTGTGCATATTAGTGTTTTATTGACATTGTTTTACAATGTCCCAGATTTTGCAGAACCTGATAGCCAGCCTGTTGCCATGTCGACATCATCGCTGCGGCGACAAGTGAAGAACATTGTTCACAATTACTCCGAGGCGGAGATAAAGGTTAGACTTTTACCGTCGTAACCGTGGCTTTCGTTTTCTCTCTTCTTCCATTCACATTCTTCTCGTTCTTGGCCTTGAAACAATCTTATTCATCGATAGTCTTTAAGTTCCTGATAAATGTTTTGTGCTTGTCCTTCCTTTTTTCAAATGAAACTATGCATGCAGTCATTTTTCGGTTATTTCTGTTTCGGTGGAAACTAACCAAAAATGCTGAACAAAGATCTTAAATGAATCAATATCACATGTTTTGTATGCGGTCACACCTTTGTTCAGCGAAATGTTGGGGATGATATCCATTCATGTAAATGGGAAATGGTTCTACAGTCCCCATGCAGATTTCCCTCATGTTCAAGTTGGTCACGCAAATTCACCACATTGACCACATGATAAACAAAACTCAAAAATGTTGAGGTAATCCGTTACATCAATTTTTAAGCTAAGAAATTCAAAGTTTAAGTAAGCAGAACTGGCAGATTATTTTGTATTCATTTTAATTGCTATTAACATGCATATTTGAATAAGCTAATTCATACATTTTACTTAAAATGATCATAAACCTCAACTTAAATATTTTTAGAAGTGGAAACTTGACTTAGATTTAACTAGCTAATTCAGTAAATGCTATCTTGTTAATTGGTAACACAATGCTTTGATAGCATTAGCATAGCAATTGCTGAATGAGTATGGCAATATAGAACATTTAACATGTACCTGTTCTTAAACCAAGCTCATGCCCCACACCCCCCCCCCCCCAAAAGCATTTACTCTCCCTTTTGAGTGTCATGGTAAAGCATGCTGGGAAAAAGATTTCCTAGCCCAGTTTTTTTCTTTTTAAGTTTGTCTAAATTAAAAGTAACTAAATTAAGTTCCTAAAGCTCAAAACAATGAAAGATTTCTTAAAATGTGTCAGTTTTGTGAACTCAAAAGAAACATCTAAATACTCATAAAAGTTAATTTTATGGATTACTTAATTTTTTTAAAGTATACCCTACTCAAACCAATTAATTATTTGAGCATTAGGGTGGACAGTGCAACAGAAAGCTGCTCGTTTTGGTTTCTATGCAATCTGTGCTTCATTCAATGCTACACTTTTGACAATTTTGCCTTTTTTTTGTTTGCCAAATTTCATAGAAATGTTAACATTAATGTGACCGGAATTGAATAATAACTGCAGTCTTTCTTGTAGAGCTATGATGGTATATTTGGCGTGATGGCAATTAACAACCTGTTGAGCACTCAGATGTGTTGTTGTTTGTATTGTATTTAATTAAAAAAAATGTAAAAAGCAAACATTAATGCATCAAAAAATTACTATTAAATGTCATTTATTGCCTACTTTTTAACTTGACAACACTGGCTGAACAAAAATGCAATATTATTGAGGTCATGTGACCGCATACTACTGTTTGAAATGTTTATAGTTGCATACAGTATACTGTATACTGTTTCACATACAGTAAATAGTAGGCAGCATACAGTGCATTGTGCTGTATTCAGAAGCAGAGCAAAGTTCATTGAACTTTATTTGGTACTTTCTCCAGGTTAGGGAAGCAACTTCTAATGACCCATGGGGTCCCTCTAGCTCTCTGATGTCAGAGATCGCTGACCTGACATACAATGTAGTGGCCTTCTCAGAGATTATGAGCATGGTCTGGAAGAGACTCAACGACCATGGGAAGAACTGGAGACATGTATATAAAGTAAGTTTGACGTTTTACTCTTGCTAGTGGCAGATGTGTTATACGGGGCTATAAACAACATGATCTGATTGTATTTTTTACTTTCGCACTTTCTCAGGCTATGACTCTGATGGAGTATCTGATAAAGACAGGATCAGAGCGAGTGGCACAGCAATGCAGGGAAAACATCTACGCCGTTCAGACACTCAAAGACTTCCAGTACATAGACAGAGATGGCAAGGACCAGGTATACAGAAATCTTTATTACACGCATGCAAATTAAACCGTGTTTTCTCTTTCAATAAGGAAATAAAAGAAAAGCTCTTCGTGTTAGTTTGAAGTGTCCTTCAACATGTTATTAATGGTTCTCAAGTATGATTCACACACTACAAAAATCTCTCGTTCAAGGTCTCCATGTGCAGTCAATTCAAACACCATGACTTTCAACCAAGGTCTTTCTCCCACTCACGCTTAAACCACAAAAACATCAGCCCAGTCTTCAACCCACTAGGTTTTATTTCAGTCACCCTGGTATATTCCTAACAAGTTTGTCACGAGGGGGGTGGGGGTGTTGTTCCATGTCAGACCGGGGGGTATAATTGGTGCTTTTGGATGTTGTTAAAGTCCTATCTGCCAGAAACAGAAGAATAGAAATGAGTTCCCTTGTCCTGAGACCTGCTTTCTTACCTGCCCTTTTCTACATCTGTTTGTCCACCTCACCTGTTGCTTCAGCTGGCTCTCTCACAGCAGCATGTTGGATGCTGTCCTCATTTCCTACTCTTTCTTCAATGCCTAACGAATCTATCTCTTTCTCTCCCTGACCCTGTCTTTCTGCTCCAGCAGCACTGGTTGAAGCCTGAAAATATTAATTAATAACATAATTAGACTGGCTGGACTGTTCAGCTCTGTTTCAGACTTATACCTCTAGTTCAGGCTGGTCCTCATCCTTAACACGTGCCTTTTTCAGTCGCGGAAAATACTTTTCAATACTCCTCTGGATTGAAGCAGCAAACATTCAGTGTAAGAGTAAAAACATGACATAACATTATTTATAATAAGTTTATTTGATTCACAGCTGCTACATATATGGTTTTGACTTCGACAACCCAACTGTATTTTACCGCGGACTTGCAACTAGTTAACTTTCTAAAGAAGGCGCAATCGCTTGTTTGACAATGTGTGATTGTGTAAAGGTGTTTCACGAGATACCAAACTTTCGTGAACTTGTAAATTTCACCAGCCGTCTTCTCTGCACCAAATAGGCCACGCTTCCAGGGATGATCTCGTTTTCATGGAGACAGACGCGGTGTGCACGGAGGGGAGGGGCTGTGTGTGTGTGTATGTGTATGTGAGAGAGACGCGTGAGTGACAGAGAGACGGAGGGAGAGCAGGGAAAGGAAATGCAGCTGAACGAATATGCTGCGTGTTTAAAAAAAAAAAAAGAATAACAAAACGCAATGTGGCGGCCAGTGTTGATTCTGTGGTGTACCGCCACAAATTAGTCTATGTGTGGGAAACACTGCGCGAGCACTACCTCAAACTCAACAACTTCCAGTTCCAGGCCATTAACTCTGTTACAATTGCACACATGCTTTGTACAAAACCAAATAAGTTGATAGATAAAACATTCCTGAATGTAACGTCACATGTTGTGTGTGTGTTTCAGGGTGTGAATGTACGGGAAAAGGCCAAGCAGCTGGTGACTCTGTTAAAAGATGAGGAGAGGCTACGAGAGGAGAGAATCCATGCACTCAAGACCAAAGAGAAGATGGCACAGACCAGCAGTGGTAAGAACTAGAAGTGCTTTGCAGTAGGAGGGGCTCATGAAGGGGTCAGAGCGGACACTCAAAGAGTTTGTCAGCCCCCTTATAAAAACACTCTTGATTGCACTTCACAGCGTTGGCCAAGTATGGAGGTTGGCAAGCATTTTGCAATGGAAGCACTTTTAGGGACCGACACTCCACCATCTATTGATGCATCATAATGGCTGTCATTTGACTCCTCCCTTAGCATCTTCGGCCCCTTCTGCTCCTGATTTAGGGGGAGGACTGCACTCAGGAGCAGACGCTGAGCAGGCGTGGCCCCAGAGCTCTGGAGAGGAGGACCTGCAGCTCCAGCTGGCACTGGCTATGAGCAAGGAGGAGGCCGAGCAGGTAAAGTCTCTCAGCCAATCAGCGAGAGGTTTTCTGGCTGCAGGTAAAATGTACTACTGAAATGGTTCAGAGTCTGAGGAAGATGAATAGTTCTACCAGAAACAGAAAGAGCTTTGTAAGCATACTTAATGTGAAAGTGGTTTTAGCAGAAATACATGTAAGGGGTAATCTTCAGTCAACTGGTCATTAGTGCAGAATAAACACTGACATGGTGATTAAGGGCCTAACGCAAAGCAGAGGGCTCTTGTATCATCCTGAAGGGGTTCCTTTTGCAATAATGACTGGCTGACTGAATATTTATCCTGCTTATTACACGGCTTGAGTTTTTGTATGTAAGGAAAGAAGTTGATGTGATAAGGTTGCACAGGAAATAATTTGTCTGAGACAGTGGTCAATTATACAAACATATTTGACCGCAAAATGCCAAGATTGAACAATTAAAGTATTCCAGAGAGTCGTGTAATAAATTGCTCTAATTAGCTGTGACTTTTGAAACATATTTTTGTTTTTTGTAATTTTAATTTGAGAAAATATCAGAGATTTACAAGTTGTTCTTGCATATAATAACTAGGGCTGTCAAAATTAACGCGTTAACGCATGCAATATATATTTTTTTCAATTTAACGAGTAAAAAATATTTAACGCAATTAATGCAGCATCCCGATTTTCCCCGTCATCTTTTAGCTGGTGCTACATTATATGATCATGCTATTATTCAAGTGCTTTTAAACCATTCAGGCACAACAAGAAATCTCCTGTCTGTGTGACAAACACATGACTCATGCGCACAGAAAGCCGCTTCAGACATCGCGCTGACTGCATTGAGTTCTTTCACGCTTGAACAGACAAAAACACAAAATTATGCCAAAATGCCAGCTTTGTCAAGTATCCTCGTAAGCACAGTCTTGAATGAGTTAAATAAAGATCTTAGATGACCGTAAAGAGTTATGAGGACATTGGATGTCTGTCAGATCTGGGTCATGTGCGTCAGGTCTTAAAGAGACAGCAGCCTAATAAACCTTCTGCTGTCCGTGTCATTAATGTTAATCAAACAACAAAAGACAAAGAGAAAATCACTCCCTGCTCTTGACTTTTGTAGCTTTAATAATAGCTTTTATAGCTGAATACCTTTTGTGGCTTCCCAATCAGCGCTCAACAGTTAGTATTTTTTTCTGCTTGCCGAGTCGGACCAGTAGTTCAGATATCTACTTGTTCTTGCCCAGTAGCGGTAGCCTATACTGTTTGCGAACATCCCGATGCCATCTATGCTGCTGGGAGCGGCCTTTAGATGAATATGTAAATATGTGCTGCATGCTCTCCTCTCAATAACAGAATGAACATGCAACAAAAATAACAGCATTGAGAAAACAACAGTTAAGAAAGCATATGATCATAACATGGATATGTTTGCACCAGCTCTGCAATTCGGCACTCGTCACGTCATGTTTTTTCACATTCTTTTTATATAGCACATCATACAATGGATCTTTACAGTATTAAACATGAAAAACAGGGTCAGTGTCTCTTTCAATTAAAATTACAATTTTACTTTCTACTTTAAAGCAGCTCACCAGTGTTTTACACGTGTCTGACCTTGACAGACTGAACAAAAGAAATAAACTGGAAAAGATTTTTGGAGCCACGGAGCACATGTAATTATGTAATCGCCACGGACAAATGGTTGTTTGAAAGGTTTTACCAGCCGCAGCAAACGCAAGCTGTTTCCAACTATAAATTACAGATGATATATGTATAATTTTATATATTTATATATTTTTTTTTTTTTTTAAATGACAACATTATCTATTGATTTTTTTTTTTTATTTTTTTTTTTTTTTACAATTAATGGTACAAAAAATGTAAGATGGGGCAAGTGGCCGTTCTTGCACCTGGCTCAACTCTCACACTGGCCCTAAGCCATCCTTACTGTTGAGCCCTGCTAATAATAACCATGTTTAAAGCTCCCTAAATCTTCCTCCTTCCCTAATTGCCTTCATAAAATAGAAAAATGGGTTGTTTCTCTAATGAAGTACAATAACACACATTCAACATTAGGGGCCCTTCCTCTGCACAATTTTTGCACATTTCCCCTCTCACTCCTTCACTCACACCTGTCCTCACCCTGCCCCCCTCCTTCAGACTAGCAAAGACCCTCTGGAAGATGCAGAGATCCGCTACGCACTCACAATCAGCCAGGAGACTCACCAAAAGGTCAGGGAGCAAAAATTTACAGTGGATGAACCTTTTCTTTGCTATCTTCTTCACTCTCAAATCAAAGATCAGCCTAAAATCATATATACATCAGTATGATCATGGAACAATCGAAATATCTAAGAAATACCCAGTAAGTGCTTTTAAAAGGTTAACATTTTTCCTCTTGTTAGTCATTCCTGTTGTTTGAAAGCTTCTGAAATCTTCACTTTTGCATGATGAAATCAATGAGTAATTTCAAAAGTACCTATAATTCTTAGTAATTGTTCATTCTTTGTAATTCCACCTGAGCATATCAGTGCAATATCAGAGTAGATGAACTTCCCGCTACTTCCAAATGTTGTTAATTTCTGTGTTAACTCAAGCCTTAAAACACACCTCTGAAGCTGGTGAGACATGGGAGTCAGGTTGCCACAGTTCAGTAGACTCCATTTCTCACCAGCTCACAGAACTTGGTTCACTATGATGATGTGACGGTGGTGTGTGATTGGCAGGAGGAGCGTCTGCGCAGGGGAGACGACCTGAGGCTGCAGATGGCCATCGAGGAGAGTAAGAGGGAGAAAGCCAAGCCCGAGGAGGTGTGTGATTGTGTATGATTGTGTCAGAAAGAGTTCATGCTTGATGAGCTGTTCATCTAGGGCGAGAGCGTGAGGTGTACACATGATAGTGTGTTGTGTTACCGAGGGTTGTGTGTTTGTGTACCTGCCTCTCACTCTCCAAGAGTTACCTGCTCTGTCTGTGTCTCTCACCCTGCGTACGCTCTTTAGCACAACAGAGTGTGTGAGCCAGTTTCACTTCCTCTAGAGTTTCCTCCTTACCATTTTGCCACACTAGCTATTATTAAACTACTTGCAAGTGTAAGTGTCTGTTCTCTCTGTACAAACAAGCTTCCCTCTCACAGTTTTGCTTTGTCGCTTACTACCTTCTGATGAGGACGTTCTTACTGACCTGTCTCTCTCTCAGTCGTCTCTGATGGAGTTGAGTGTCGTAGATCCTTGGGGGGCCCCTGCGTCGGGCTCCGCAGGACCCTCTCCTCCTCCCACTTTGGCTCCTGCATCTACCGCTGGGCCTTGGGGCCCGGCTGACCCGTGGGGAGCCGCCTCCCCCGCCTCTCCCCCAAGTGCCGATCCCTGGGGAGGAGCACCAGCAACAGTAGTCCCAGACCCATGGGGTGACTCGTCCTCTAGAGTGAACTCTGACCCCTGGGCGTCCACAGGTGAGTGTAGAGGATGTGACCTCCCAGTGTCCTCTCTGTCTTTTCCCTGGCTTTTCCTCTTTATTTGTGGTGTCCACTGATCCTTGACCTCTCCTTGCATCCCCTTCAGCTGTGACCCCTCCAAGTGCCGACCCTTGGGCTGCCTCAGTGGCTCCGACTCCTACCCCGCTCTCAGGGTCAACCGATCCCTGGGCAGCGGAAGGAGCCTCCACTGACGGTCTGACTTCTGACCCCTGGAGTGGCTCGGTTAAACAAACTAATGGCACAGGTATACTTCTATATGTAAATGCGTAGATGTTTATTATCACAGGGATGTCAAATCCTGGTCCTGGAGGGCGAGTTTCTTGCAGAGTTTAACATGTACCAGCACACTTGCCTGGGAGTTTCAAGTAATCCTGAGGACTTTCATTACCTCATTATCAGTTGTTTAATTGGGGTTGGAGCTAAATTCTGCAGAACAGTGGACTTCCAGGAGCAGGTATGGACACCCCTGACATGCCAAAAATAAGTTAAGTTGCATAACAGTGTGTTTGATGGTAATTCATACACCACATTTCCATTAAACACTCCCAATTCTGAAGATGAAAAGGTTTTGTACTTGGTACTGGTTAATTGACCCTTTACTAAGCTTCGCCCCTTCGTTACTTTTGCTCGTTTAGACAAGCTTTAGAGAAAGTTTCTTAGGGTGAACTGGAGAAAATAAAATGGATATTATTCTTATGTGGATTGGAATGAATTGTGATGTTGGAAAGTGTTGCATCTGCTGTTGTTTCTTTCTTTTTTAAAGTTAATTATGCAGTAAGACCAAACTGTGCTGACTGAATCAGAATCGGAGCAAACATGATGACCGCTGATAACAATAGTGTAAAGTCACCATTTCACAATCTCTGACAAACCAGACCTGAAGTCATTAATTTCCAATGGAGAGTAATGTGGGAGCTGTGTGGAATTTTGTTCATATGTATACGCATACGTTTCAGATCTGATTTGAGCTTTGTGTGCGTTGAAATATTTTAACTTTTGTGGCTAGAACGTATTTTAATTACTTGCATTAATTGGCCCTAGAAAAACTATGCTTTTCTTTTAAACGTTAATATAACGTAAAAATTAATTAATTTTATCGTGGTGAATAAGACCAATGACCAATTTCAAGGTTCCTTGTGACTGCCACTAGGGGGCGAAAATGCCAAGTCGTATGCAAATGTTGGCGATAGTGGAAAGGCAGATTTCCGCAGAACTGTTACTAACATTTACTGTGAACTGTTTAATTACTGTCATCACTTCAGTCACTTACTGCACATTTCAAAGTTACATTTAATAATAGTTAACTCTTTCCCTGCCATTGACGAGTTGACTTGATATTCATGAAAAAATGCTTCCCTGATATTGACGAGTTTTTACAGCTTTTTGTGTTTTCACCGTAATAAGCTAGGAGGTACTATAGAGGGTATGCATTGACATCACTTTCCTCCCAGAGAACACATCCCCTCAGCCGGGACTAAGTGGCTTTAGAGCTGCTGCATGACTGAATTTAATAGGGAAAACCACAAAAACGCAAGTAAAACAAACAATCAGTTTAAACTAAAGGTTGGACTTGATTATGGTGTTCCTTACAACTTACCAAAGATCCAGTGATCCATGGATATTGACATGCAGCCAGGAATCCTGTTTTCCTGACATTTTATATGAGCCTGATTTCGACTCCAGGGAAATACATAAAGCCAATTTGCCTGTGAACGCTTTATATAAATGCAATATAGTTAGGTCTAAATCCTTGTGATCACTTGTATCAATGTTATATCGTCATTATCGACTCGTCCAAAACGTGTATAGTTTTTGTCAGTGTTTATTTAAAAACATCAATTATGCAAAATATAAGGTGGTAAATATTTAATTGAGTTGTCCTATATATTGTTTTGTTATATATTGTAATATTATTAGAGATGCACTGATTGCAATTTTCTTGGCCGATTTCCGATTTTTTGTTAGTATGATCTGCCGATTCCGATTTTCTTTCTAAGAACTATAATTGACAACATATATAAACAAAAATCTACTTTTCTTCAACGCAAAGTTTTATTTTCATAAAAAAACCAAGTAAAAAGTCAGTAAAAATATAAATATAGGTAAAATATAAACAGCTCAAATAAATGCAATAGAATAAAGAGAGCTATGAAACTAAGTTTTTCAGGCTAACTGGGTTTATATTCAGGTAAGAAATACTACAGAAATTAAAGTAATCAAATGTAAAATAACACATTCAGTGTTATTTTACATTGGTTACCTTAATTTCTGTAGTCTTTATTGTAAATATTAATACAGATCAATTCTTACCATTTAAAGTTATAAAACGTATTCAGTCAAGAGCAGAAAGAGATTTTTTTTGTCTTTTATTCTTTGATTAACATGACAGACAACAGCAGGAATACTAGACTGCTGTCCCTTTAAGAGTTTATGAACGGTGTTCAGCGGAACCTATACTGTTACACACAACATGGGTTCACTTTCTTAGCTATTTAACGATTCAAAACTAACTTGTTTTTGAACTTGTTTATCTGAATACTCACCAAGATTGCCTGTGCCGCTGGTTTTGACATACTTCTGTATGTATTTGACAGTTTAAGTGCAGTAAGTCACTCATTTTGGTACTTGTGACTCTGTTTGACTTCTGTCTCTGTTTGAGACTGAGCATGGCTTGTTCGCTTCACTTATATAGATCAGTGGTGCGCATGCTTTTGGTGTGAGCGCGAAACCGGCGGGAATGAATAAAATTATGCGCAATACAAGCACTATTTAACTGGAGCGAATGAGACGAGTGAGAGAGAGGAGGCACCCATGCAGATGTGTGTCACTTCACCGTGACAGAGAAGAAAGCGAGAACGCGCAGCTGACGTTATTGCCGCTGGTAACATAACGGATCGGCTCAGAATCGGTAAGAAGTGAGACTGATCGGCCGATCACCGATCTGGGCCGATCATGAGGGAAATCGGCCGATTCCGATCTCTGGCCGATCGGTCGGTGCATCTCTAATTATGATTTTACCCCAAAATTCAACATATTGACAGAATGATAACTGCAAACCCACGTTTCGCTGCCTGTAGTCCAGTTGTTTCTGTGAATTGCAGTGATACATTTTATTCTCTTTTCTGTAGCTTTCGGCAGTCTGTAAAATATACCTCAGATTTCTTGTCAAATCTATTTGTACAGTCAATCTCAAAGCTCTTTCCCATTTTTAGATGTGTTTTGTGTGTTTTTCACGGCGTTCCCGCTGAAAACCAATGCTGCCTCTGTCTTTTTGCCACTCAGTGGGCGTAACCGCAGTTACTCCGGCTGACAGTGACATCAGGCGCATACCATATATTACTCAACTCCTGAATGAGTACAGTATCTCCAGATCAAAACGCAGGCAAAACAGCAGAAACGAGCAAACTCATATGTAAGCAGATGCATATGAAAAAGAATGAGATCATCAACAATAAACTGCATATAAATCAAAACGGCCTAATGTTAAGAGTGAAATGTCGACCCAGGAAGTGGTTAGGACTGTGCAAGCTTTGAGGGTGTTGATGGACTCGATCTACCCCATCTAAAAAAAAACAAATCTGTGTTTTGCTCATCATACTGAACACTATTTTCTCAGCTTTTTGCTCGGTTGCTTTTTTTGTTTTTTACTTTTTTAACTTGCTCACGTTTAAATGTTGATTTAAAAAAAAATGCATGAATGAATTTTTTTTATTTTTTTTATTTATTAAAAGCAGAGTCTGTTCTTTCTTTTAATATATTGCATGTTCAGATATTCATACTACAAAAATATTCTGGGGGCTATACATTTGTGAAAATGACCAAAAACGTTGGCGGAGAAAGAGTTACAGGGAAAGTGACCTTCAAGAGATGGTGCTCTTAAAGTGTTAAATCTTTGGCAATATTTGTTTGTCTAATATAATGGACAGCAACATTTGCTTTGGTTGATCTGGTCAGTAACGTGTAAGGCGGGGCTTAGCAAAAACTAGTTTCTTTGTTAGTCTGTCACATGATTATATTGTTAAACCATTTACCTGTTAGTCTTTTGTCTCATTCTTTTCCACACACAGGAGATCCAGAGAGAAGAGGATCCTCTGTGACAGGTGATATAGGAGGTGGAGGCAGCACAGGCTCTCCGGTGCCCTTTGACCTTTCATTACTCGGTTCCTCCTTGCCTGTTCGAAAAACGCCAGAATCATTCTTGGGGCCCAATGCAGCGCTTGTGGATTTGGACTCACTAGTATCATCAAAACCCAAACCTAAACAACCTCCACCGCCAAGCATCTCCTCAACATCTCACAACCCCTTCCTACAGACACAGGGTGTGTGTTTAAAATAGGCTACATTTAAGAGAGAAATTATGTTCGTTTATCCCTCAAACTCTCTTTTCTTCCCCTTTTCATTTAGGTCCCTCCTCAACAGGTATGGGAGTTACCCCAGGCAGTGCCATTTCCAGTAGAGGGGTGTCTCCGACCCCACCTTCCGCTTCTAATCCTTTTGGCGTGACCCCGATGGCATCCATCTCCCCTCAACCTTCTTCACTTGGTCTGAGCCAGCTCCGTACTAGCCCTGTTCCCCCAAATCCTATGTTGGGTCACATGCCTCCACCAGCAGTGGGAATGGTTCAGCCAGGGATGGCCATGCCAGGAATGGGGGTCCCTATGGCGGCCCCTGGTATGGGCATGGGAATAGTACAGTCCAGCCCAATGGGCATGCCTTTTGGTGGAATATCCCCCATGGGTCCCGCAGGAAACCCCTTGCTTATGGGCCCAGGAGGCCCTGTGCAGCCTGCACTGATTTTGGGCGGGCCGTCTGCGGTGGGAGGAGTAATGGGAACAGGAGGATCCATGGGAGGCGGAACCACAGGCACAAGCACCAATCCTTTCCTCCTTTGAGAGATTTCACCAATCCTACGTTGCCCTATCCACTCAACAACCAATCCAAACCCGCCCTACCAACACAAACAGTTTGTGTTTGACAAAAAAGAAATGTGTGTACATCTCTATATTTAATGAAAAAGTAAAAACAAAAATGTGTTATTTTCTTTCACAAAACAGCATTTAAATTTTTCAGCATTTTCATTTTATTTTACACAGTATTTGGAGTCTATTTATTTTCTTTTCGTTTAATTTTTTTTTTTTTGACAGACGTGGATGATTGCCGGGTTCATTCAATGAATGCAGGTTGTTAATATTGTTATATTATTAGGATGATTGTTATTGATGAAGATATGGGAGGAGGAAAACAAGCCACTAATGAACTCGATCATATACCCCTTTCTTTCTCTTTCATTGATGAGGTGAACCTCTGATGAAAGAGTACATGAAGGATGACTGACGGGCTTGAGAAGAATTCAGCTGTCCGTTTTATTCACAACTCTACTAAAAATCATCGCTAGATGTATTACTTTTAATTTAATTTAATGTGTAATCTTGTGTAATTTATTTTAATCGAATGTGTTTGACTTCTGGGAACGATTAAACCAAGGAAAATCGCACTGGAAATTGCCATTGAAACCGATGCCTGCTTGGTTTCCTTTGACCTGCAAAATTTCAGTCTTTTACACATGAAGAGGGGCTGATCTGTGTGTGTATGTGTGTGTGAGAGCGTGTATGGTGTATCCAGAGTTTTCACTCGGCCCACTGCTGTGCTTCTGAAGGGGTTTTATCAGCATAGTCTCACTTTCAGTATAAGAGTCCTTTTAGCCATTTATTTTTACAGTTGTAAGAATCAAAGCATTAATTCGACACCTGTTCACGTGAGAAACAGCGCCTGTCTTTGCATTTCACTTCAGCACCTTTTTACTTTGAAATTTACACAAAATGGGAAAGTGTCAACGCTTATGAAAATGAAAATTATCTGAGTGATTATGTGAAATCATAATGTAAAATTGGGGGACTGAATGACATGATCCATGCTGTTATTCTTTATTTACTTTCAATGGATTATTTTATATATATGAAATTTTAGAGATGTTTCTCTAATATTGGCTATGGTCAAAACTTGTGTGGTGTTGACTGTGAACATTCACATTTAAAAATAAAATGGAGAAAAAAAAAATCAAAGAAATTTAAGAAATAAAAAAAAATCCACAAAACAAAATTGTCCAAGCTTTTTTTTGTCGCAATGATTTAAAAGGACAGTGAGTTAAACATTTCCTTTTATTTGTTTTAACTGAAGACAGATGTTCCTCCCTAATGGGATATGCTATGTGACAAAATGTAGTAATATCAAGCAATAAATGTCGATCAATTTCAATCAATATACATCCATATGTATTGTCATAATATACCTCAGTGTGCTGTTAAACTGTTTATTCTCCCACAAATTTAGTGTGCATGCAATTTGTTGGAAAAGTGCAATTTAAAAATATTTCTTTGGTCAAAAAGTTCTTTCAAATAACTACTGAACTGACTCTAGACTAGACCATTGCCAATTGGCTAAGAGTTTGGAAGTGCTAACGTTATTTACATTGTAATACACTGACGTAAAAGGCAGTCGGGCTTGTGTAGCGTGGGCTAAGAGAAAAGGGATGTTACATTATTGAAAACATCAAACATTGTCATGATTGATCCACCCCAACCTTCAAGGTCTGGAGCAGTTCAGGAACAAACATGATGAATATATTGCATTGTAACTTTTGGTTAACCTCACTATTTGGTGCTGATTATCATTGTTCACCAGTACAACATGCAGCTGACTATAGCAGCACCATTGTGCCGTATAAGAGCTGGGTCAACGTTAAGATGGTGCTGCTTTTGTTCCATATATACTTCAAAGAAGATGAATGAGTTGGCCTCACCTCCTTGACACATACTGATGACTTTTCTCAATAATTGGCTCACATTTTCTTTTACCGTTGTATTTATGTGTGTATATCTGCCAACAAAATTATTCAATCAATGAATCCCAATCGAAATCATCCTGGATTTCTTCACTGTTGCTATGAAGATTCTTCAAAGGTGGACGACCTGTTGGGGTCAGTGGTTGAGTTTGAAGTGCTACATAAAGACAGAATAACATCATATAAGGACATCTGAGCAATTAGACCAACATAGCAACACTCATTTCCACTCTGAATGACTGATAAAAAGGGCACTTAAAGGAATAGTTCAGCCCAAAATGAAAATTGTCATCATTTACTCATCCTCATAGCATTCCACACCTGTAGGAGTTTCTTTATTCTACAGAACGCAACAGAATATACTTTGAAAAATGTCCATACAATGAAAGTCAACAGGGTCCAAAACATCATTTGGACACAAATTACTTTTATTGTGTGGGCAAAAACAGTTAAAACGTTCTTCATAATATCTTACGTTATGTTCCACAGAAGAAAGAACGTCTTTGGTTTGGAATGACATGAGGGTAGGGTGACCTACTGAAATTGGGAGCTTTGTCCCGCGTCTTGCAAGACGTAAGCAGTGTCCTGCATTTCAATTATGTCTATTATTTAACCAGGACTTCTTCTAGACACATACTAGATAAGAACATCCTGATAAAACCTGCCATATCCAATAACAAATACAAGTTGACAATGCACTGAATCCGGGAAAATGCATTTAATGTTTGCATAGTCTAATAAAGGAAAATAAACTAGTTGCTACTTAAGGAAATTGATTTAGTATCAAATTTTTACCTGGCCTGTTACTCAGTTTATTATATTTAAAAGACTGAATAGGACCAGTAGAGTAAATTCCGTTGTCTCACTCGAACCTAGGTAAATCAAGTGCCAGTTGGCGATTTAAAACATGTTATCATCCAATGTAATGGCAAATAGCCTTTCCAACTAATGTAAATCAATAATAATTACATAGTATAATAGTAGTAAATGTATTTCTCTTGCACATGTCCTGCAAAATGCATTAACCAGGTGGTCACCCTACACAAGGGTGAGAAAAAAATGACAGAATTTTCATTTTTGGGCGAACTATCCCTTTAAGTTTAGATGCACAGTTGTCCTGTAAGGATTTAAGGGATTTCTCAACATACCGTTTGGTGTCAGAGGCTGGCTCGTGGTGGGCTGCAGCCCTGGTGGTCTTTGTGCTGTCTGGTTGTGGGTGTGAGGGGTCAGGGTTCTCCTGGGACTTTGGAGAGGAGCTTCACTAGTGCCAGGATGGAACTGGGAGGAGTATATGAGTGGAGAGGGTTGAGTTAAACTAGCCAGGGTGGGAGGGTTAGTGGGCGGAATATTGAGAGGAGGTGGAGCCATTTGTGCAAAAGAGGAGGTGCCACCAGAAGACGAGCCAATGAGACCCTTCTGAGTGAAGAAACGGTTGAGCGAATCACAGAGCGAGGTGAAGAGTGCTGAATCCAATGCCCAGTCACAGAGCTCGGCCTGACGCATGCTCTCGACCAGGTCTGGAAGAGAACAACACAGATAGAGACACCTAATAAATCTCCCATACACTGATGTGCGACAGTTTAAATCGTCCATTATTTAAAAAATAATTTTATAGAGAAAAAGTAATGTCTAGCCAAGGAAATAAAGTGGTGCAGGTATGACGTCACCTTGTAGGCCAACCGGCAGTTAGCATCACACTGGTTCCCTCAACAAAAACCAAATAGGATTTTTCCACAGGCTTTTGGATTATCGCAAAAAATTTTATGACACTTACAAATTTTTTCCATCAAGATCATTTCCACAGATGAACAAAACTTTTTTAAGCCTAAATGCAGTCGCCAGACGTAAAAAGCTAAAGGTAGGATATAAACGAACTACACCTCTGTCCCATGACTTCAACGTCACCATCACTAAGCTTCCAACAACTCGTTCAGTTTTTATCTAAAAAAACATTTTCCTAGAAAGTTTATAGTTATATAGTTTATAAGAGCACAATTATAAGCATAATGAGGCTGTAAAAGCGGACTGAGCTGACCGCTACAGCCTCTGTAGTCCCATTTAGCCACTTGCTAGCAACCGTCAAGACACGTAAACGCTTAAAATCACGAGTGGGGTAAGTGTCTTGAGCTTGTGTTCACCACAGATCTTATTTCAGCCAATAAACTAAAAAACCCATTAAAAAAACCCATTGACTTCAGGATGTTATATGCTAAAATGCTAACTCACTTCCACGTTTTGGCCTAAAAAAATTACGTCATACCTGCACCACTCTATGCACTATATACTGTACTTTGTTAGCTTTTAGTGTAGCTATTTTTTCCAATGGATAGCTTGATTGTTTGTTTTTTTTAATTATAAGAAGCTTGTAACTTGCCAAGCTACAGTTTTAAAATAGTTTCCCAACAGTGAGAAATAACAAACAAATTCCAAGAAGGTCCCTTTGAAACTAAACTGTAAATCCAAAGCAGAAAATTAAAACATGTAGTGAATTATATATCATAATGTAGTCTATAGTTGAATACTGACCAGGGTGACAGGTGAGGTCAATGTTAGCCCAGTCCAGACTACTAGCAATTCTGAAACTCTCTCTCAAAGAGTCAGCGTTACTGAACCAGTCTGCTGGAACAACTAAAACAGTAAGAGATAGAGAGAAAGAGGATCAGGTCATCAGGACACTCGTATCCCATGTACACATCACTACTGAACAGTTATACTCACCATTACTGTGCAGCAACTTGTCAGGCTCAGTGTTGGAGTTTGGATGAATGTTAGCATTCTGGTTTGGGTTTAGGTTTAGGATAAAACTAGAGTTAGTATTGAGTGTATTTGGGTTGAAGTTGCCGTTGGTATTAAGGTTTGGGTTAAAGGTAGAATTTGGGTTGATATACTGGTTAATACTGGGGTTTGGACAGGGGCAGGGGGAGAGAGGAGGCAGGGTTGGGGTGTGGAGTGGTGTACTGTCATGGGTGAATCCAAGTAAACTGGGAACGTCCGCTATAAGAGAGAGTGAGAGATTAAGCACACCTACTCTTAAAATGTATTAATTCTGAGTCTTTGAAAGTAAATAATAAGCTAAAAGAAAAAGAGTAACATTATTGATTTACTTACATTGTGAAGTGACTCTGTCTCTCACGGAGCGACAGAGGGACTGAAAGGAATTGTACAGATCCGGTAGGTTCAAATCAGCAAAGGAGAATCGGAGAGGGGGATCGGCATGAGGGTTCGAAGGAAGAGATGTAGGTATGGGGGCACTTGGACGTTGCTGCGGAGATAAATTTGAGTCATTTGGATAAACAATATGCCATATACGACTTAAAGAACAATGAAAATTCTGTCATTATTTACTCGTCCTCATGTTGCTCCAAACTTAAGTTATTTTTTTCCATTAAGCACAAAAGAAGAATTTTTGAAGAATCTTCAAGTAGCTCTTTTCTACAACAACAGTTTACAGTTTAACAAAAACAAAAAACACCATATAAGTTTTCCATATGAAAATCTTTCAATCCACGCTTATTAAACCTGGCACCTTTTGAAAAATTTGTCAGCGTTGGGGGTAATGCATTACAAGTAATGTGAATTGCGTAATCAGATTACTTTTCCAAGTAACTAGTAAAGTAACATTACTTTTCTCATCTCATCTCATTTCACATCACATCATGTATTTCTAGATTAAATGTGAGCATGTGTTTACTCATCGCACTTACACAAAACAGATTCAGTATTCCTCAAAATGGAAAACAGTGAAAATGCAAACTTAAAATATTACGCAAACCTGCAATAATTAAATGTTAAATTATACAAATATACTTTAAATATTTAATCTCACTTTATTAAGCAAAAAAGATTGGATAGGGAAAGCTCTGGCTTCGTGTGGATGTGGCCTTAGTGTGTTGCTCCTGCCTGTCTATTTAGTCAAATCCTCATTAAACTTTGTATTGGAATTCTATCTTTGTCTGCCTTCTGCCAACCACCCGTGACATGGATCATTTGGATCATATCTTATGGATCATTTTCAAACTTTTTCAAAAAAAGATTTGACCTTGTAATGTTTAATCAAAATGTTAGAACTCTGTCAGTGAAAGCGACAGACTTCTCGCTGGTGACGTATATAAGAATTTCTTTAAACATTTAGTACACTTAAACCCACCCCTCCACAATCAACTACAAATTCACATTCATTTTTGAATGCAAAGCCCAAATCTAAAAAAAAAATACAATCAACAACCAATGGCTAGAACCATGTCTAAACTTTGTCTTTTTCACTAATTTGTTAAATTCGTATGCACAACTGAAGAAAATATCTGTCGCTACATCCATTTCATCTCCACTTTAAGCCATCATAGGACTTCAGAAGACTTGTAATATAGCACACAAATCATATGGACTACTTTTATGATGCTTTTAGTCCTTGTTGAAGCTTGACAACGAATGGTCCCTCTGGTACAACTGTCACTGTAAAAAGAGCTATTTAAAGACTTTTCGAAATATCTCCTTTGCATTCCATGAACAAAAATAATACCATACAGGTTTGGAATGACATGAGGATGAGAAAATATTCTGAACTATTCTTTTAAGGTGAAGCATGATCCAAATTCATTATAAATGAAAGTGATTATGAAGTCCAGCAGTCACTAGCTCTATTTTGTTTACCTTACACTCTCATTTCCTCATTCTTAGAACTCAAGCTCTGTTCTAAGAGGATCTTCCTTAATAATGCTTAATAGAAATAGAAAAGCAGAAGAAATAACTTTGAACCTTGCAAGGAGGTGGGGAGAACATGCTTTTGGTGTCTGGCTGAGGTGGGTGGGGCTCCGGTTGATCCACAGGCACTTGGGCCTCTGAGGATGGAGCCTGAAACAGGGATGTCGATGAGTGGAATACTGATCTCACAGATGTGATGAGTAAACTTCATGTGATGTACTCTTACCTCATCCTCTTTAGTATAAGGACGTTTGACTCCTCTGGGTTGAGTTGAGTCAGGCGGTACATCCATCGTCCAGTATGACCCCTAAAACCGGTGATTATTTTAACTTCAGTTTTAGTAAGCAAAAGAATCTGTGCATGAGAGCCTTAAAATTGTTTTAAAAAGTTGTTAGGACGGCAGTAATAGTGGCAATGACCGTAACCTCAGATAGTACACAAAATAAGAAATAATTTGACTACATCACCTTCCCAGGATCGCTCTGTGGTCGAGGAATTTTCCTGAAACATTTGTTGAGAGATAAATTGTGCCGAATTGAGTTCTAGGAGAAAAAAACAGAGATTTGTCTATATGTATCTGTATTTTACAGTTCTGTTCAAAATATGGGTTCTTTATCTGTTTTTAAACCGCCAGATTTCTCAGATAATCAGCACCGATTCCAGTTAAAGAGCATCATATATCATTTAGCTTTACTTCTTGTGATGAGATTGCAACACATTTCCTTCATCACTACTCATCACTACACACCTACAAACCGTCATTTCACATTGACAACAAATCTGTGATGAATCATATACACGTTTTGTGTACGCAATAATGAAAAGCACTCTTAGAAGTTTTATTTAAACAGTAGGTTATGATGCAAATCCAGAGCTCCCTAGACATATCATGTCTATCGAAAGAGAATTTAGGCACTGGACAGAAGAAACCTTGTGTTTACAAACACAAACTGTAATGCTGATGACATGACTTGCTCCATGAGCTCAGTAAGATGAGCCATTGAAGGCTCTGAACACTGAACATCTATCAAAGTCAATGGTCCTCCAAGACTGTTATTTTAGTTCTTTTTAATAATTTTTTAGTGATATTTTGAATTTGTTTTTATATTGTTAGTTTAGTTTAGTCTAGTCATTTTTTTCTATGTGCTTTAGTCATTTTATTAGTTTTTTTTTATTAAGTTTTATACATTTTTTAACATTGCTATTTAGGTTTCATTTAATTTAATTTCAGTTTAAAGGAGTAGTTCACTTTAAAATGAAATGTACTCACCCTCAAGCCATCCTAGGAGTTTCCAAGCTTTATAATGACAGTGAATGGGGCTCATGAGTTTGAAGCTCAAAAAAGCACATCCATCCTTCATAAACATACTCCACACGGCTCCTGGGGGTTAATAAAGGCCTTCTGAAGCAAATCGACAGGTTTTTGTAAGAAAAATATCCATATTTAAAACTTTATAAAGTAAAATATCTAGCTTTTCCGCCAGACTGCCTTCCGTATTCAACTTAACACTGAAAGTGTATTGCCTCTCACAGTTCAAAACGTTTACGCTACTTTCTAGTGATACGTCGTGCCAGTTAGTAAGTAAGTTGAATACGGAAGGTGGTCTGCCGGAAGCTAGATATTTTACTTTATATGGATATTTTTCCTACAAAACCCCATAGATTCACTTCAGAAGGCCTTTATTAACTCCCGGAGCAGTGTGGAGTACGTTTATGAAGGATGGATGCACTTTTTTGAGCTTCAAACTCAATGGATCCCGTCACTGTCATTATAAAGCTTGGAAACATCAGGATATTTATTAATATAACTCTGATTGTGTTCATCAGAAAGAAGAAAGTCATATACTCCTAGGATGGCTTGAGGGTGAGTAAATCATGGAGTAATTTTCATTTTTAAAGTGAACTATTCCTTTAAGTTAGTTTTCATTTTCATTTTTTCCAGTTAATATTTTCAGTGCTTCATCTTAAACTTATTTCAGTGTATTTCCAAGGCAACATTTCTAAATTTCATTTAGTTAAAAAAAAAATTATATTTATATTATGTTCTATTTCAGCTTCATTGCAATTGACAAAAATGTTTTAGTTTTAGTTAACGATAACCCTGCTTCAAGATCCTAAAACACAAAAAAACAATAACTGTATGATGAAAAATATTGACGTAAAAAAAAAAAAGTGAAGCTTGAAGGCTGAAAATCTACAACAAACTTCTTTTAGTTAACGAGTCAATGACATATAAGAGTGATATCAATATAACGAAAAATGTTTTGGTGTAATTATTAAGTACAATGAATTTACACATGATCATCGTTATTTTAAAAGTTTACCCATTTTTATGGTAAAAATTATTTCTTTTTACAAATATGAATTACAAATGTTTTTGAAGTCGCACTACATGACATTTTACAACCTCAACTAACCGTGCCTTGTCAAAAAAAGCTCAAATTATGATTTTATTTTTTAATTCTAAGAAATAATAATAAAATGTTATGCCAAAATACTTAAGTTTCATTCTTTTGATGAAGATTTTTTCTTCATATCAGGACAACCCTGGGCTGTTTAACTTTATGCCACTGGCCCTAAAATGCCAAAAAATAGCTTTCAGCTACATTTACATTTCACAATACAGTTTCTTTCTAGACTTGCTGCTCGAGCACAACTGCATACATAACTATGTCTCATTGCACTATTTAGCACAAGGAAGTGGTCATGTAGTGGTCTGGCCTTTACCTTCCATCCTCTTCCTGCTCTGCTGTAATAAGGAAATGTATTACTGATCCATGTGTAAATATCATTCAAACTCAGCTTCATTTCAGGAGCGGAACTTATTGCCATGGCTATCAGAGTGGCGTAGCTGTGGGGAGGCTTCACTTTGGAATTAGATCCGGGGGACGGTGTAGGTATGGGAGGGATGTCCTTCTCTCTTCCTCGTTCTTTTTTCCGTTCCACTCTTTCTTTCCCTGATCGCAAGGTGCTGATTCCCAGCTGAGGAAGCCAGTCAATGCTGGTTAAACTAGAGTCCAGTTCAGAAGTCATGCTTAAGGGGATATCTGAGGTGTAGAGAAAACAAAACATTATGTAATACTGTGTGTTATCTCATGCATTCCAGCTAAGATGTGTAACCAAGTCAATCATGCCTTATGCAGTTGCAAGGCAATATGATTTAAAAGTATGTTGTAATAGAAACCTCAATCTTATTAAAAACTCAAGTAATAGTTTGAAAAAAAGATACTCAAATCATTAGAGTTACTGCACACTTGATTAATCAAATGTTAGGTCAATTATAGATCTATTTATTTTGAATATAGCCTTCTAAGAGAGTTTGTATATGTATAATAGTTGAGTGAAAACATACCTCAATCCTGTCAAAAGGCCACCGACTTCACACTGTCAATTTTTAATGCTGTCATCTGTTGCACAGAGGCAGATGAGGGATCTCAGCAAACGTTTATTTGTCCTTCTTCTCTCTTCTATGTTTATCGCTGCATTCATTCGCTGCCTGATGCGTCTAAGTTAACACGTTTTGTATGAAATTTGTGTTTGGAAGAGTAAAAAAAAACTGTCGGAAAATGTTCTTCCCTTTCTTTCTCTTTCCCCTCCCTTTCTGCCTGTGTTGAACGTCACACACTCCACCCTCTATTTGACATTTGAGAACTCTGTGTGTTTCTCCTCCTCCTCTCTCGTTCTCTCCTCCTCCTCTCATGGCTGCACTTTCAGTGTTTACTGGTGAGTAAGTTCCTGTTTCACTGCTGAAATAGGAGAGTCGTCGAGCTACAGGCGGGAACCCACTGTAATAATTTCCATTGAGATTTTCTTGGTCCTATGACATAGTGATCTTTGCATCCTGGTGGATTTCACACTTGACACACATTTAGTAATGCAATGAGGCAGAAAAACAAACATATGCATAATCAAGAGGCTTACACATTATATTTTATTCTCATTTTATAATGATGCATGTACAGAATATAATCATTTGGCAATGCTTTACAATAAGGTTTTCATTCATATTACTTTACATGTAAGTTAACATGAAATAACAGTGAAGTACAATAAGGTCTCATTTATTACCATTAGTTAATGTATTGACTAACATGAACTAACAATGATTAATACATTTGTTACAGTATTAATCTTCGATGTAAAAATACAGTTGTTCATTGTTTGTTAGTGTTAGTTCACACTGCATTAATGTTAACAAATACAGCTTTTGATTTTAATAATGTATTAGTTAGTTAATTTAAACTTTTTCTAAGATTAATAAATGTTGTAGAGGAATTGTTCATTCTTTATTCATCAAGTTAACTACATTTCTTACCAAAAATAGTACATTTATAAATTAAAATGAACCTATTAATCAATGCGTTAACACTTTATAATAAGGTTCCATTTCCTAGAGTTAGTTAACAAACTAACAATGAAAAATATTTCTAAAGCATTTACTAATCTTAGTTTATGTAAATTTTAAAATGTACTAACAGATTATTCAAATCAAAAGTTGTATCATATCATTTAATGGACATGTACCAACATGAACTAACAATGAACAGTTGTATTTTTTTTTATTAACTAACGGAAACTAAGATTAATAAATACTGTAATGAATGTATTGGTCATTGTTAGTTGCATTAACAAACATTAGATGTTCATGAAAATGCTCATTATTAGTTTATGATACCTAAAGCATTCAACTAATGTTAACATGCAGAACCTTATTTTAGTGTTACCAATAACTTACTTTTCTTCTGACACAGAATTTTGGAACCATCTGAAAGCTATTTGAAATTTATTTGCATTTCTATAAAAGTAAATATTATTTGCAATTCAGAGAACTGTTTGTGCTGATTTATAGTAATTTATGTAATTATGTCTGCAGGGTGTGGTGTGTGACTGGCCCTATAGAGAGCTGTAGAAGGCCAGCAGGCCTGTATCAGGGGAGGGGTGAGCCAAGAGCTTCTGGATCTGTGTGCCAAAAATGAAGGAGGACAGGTCACAACATGAACGCAAACCTAATCACAGCAAAATCCCATCCACCTCAGCGCCACCTCATTATGCTCTCATTCAGACACAAAAAAAACCTACAATTACAAGCAGTGATAAAAAAACTTATTTTTAAAAGGGATAGTTTCCCAAAAACTCTTCTGAAAATGTAGATCTGTCAAGCTTAAAATGTAAAAAAAAATGTTATGTAGCCAATGCAAATTTTGTGCTGTATTCCTTTTAATACCAGCTGTGTTCAGTGTGCATTAAGATATTTCCTACATTTTATATATATATATATATATATATATATATATATATATATATTAGTGCTGGGGACATTTTTTTACATATATTATGTAAACACAAACTTTTATTTTGGATCCAATTAATCACAATTAATTTTTCCCCAGCACTAATATATGTATGTATATATATTTTAGTACACACACATCAGGCATAACATTATGACCGGTGAAGTGAATAACACTGATTATCTCTTCATCGCAGCAGGCTGGCCTTTGTGATCCGATCAAACAGACGAGCTACTGTAGCTCAAATTGCTCAAGAAGTTAATGCTGGTTCTGATAGAAAGGTGTCAGAATACACAGTGCATCGCAGTTTATTGTGTATGGGGCTGCATAGGGGTCCTGCCTGGGGCTGCATGTATTGGGTCCTGCCATCCATGTGGATGTTACTTTGACACGTACCACCTACCTAAGCACTGATGCAGACCATGTACACCCTTTCATGGAAACGGTATTCCCTGGTGGCTGTGGCCTCTTTCAGCAGGATAATGCACCCTGCCACAAAGCAAAAATGGTTCAGGAATGGTTTGAGAAGCACAACAACAAGTTTGAGGTGTTGACTTGGCCGCCAAATTCCCCAGATCTCAATCCAATCGAGCGTCTGTGGGATGTGCTGAACAATCAAGTCCAATCCATGGAAGCCCCACCTCGTAACTTACAGGACTTAAAGGATCTGCTGCTAACATCTTGGTGCCACATACCACAGCAAACCTTCAGGGGTCTAGTGGAGTCCATGCCTCGACGGGTCAGGGCTGTTTTGGCAGCAAAAGGGGGACCAACACAATATTAGGAAGGTGGTCATATGTTATGCCTGATCGGTGTATATATATATATATATATATATATATATATATATATATATATATACACATATACACACTGTGGCGAGGTGGACAGTTCCCTGTTCTCAGCTGATAATGAATGGCACCTGGTGTGTCTTCTGCAGCTGTAGCCCATCTGCTTCAAGGTTGGACGTGCTGTGCATTCAGAGATACTCTTCTGCAGACCTTGGTTGTAACGAGTGGTTATTTAAGTTACTATTGCCTTTCTATCAGCTCGAACCAGTCTGGCCATTCTCCTCTGACCTATCAACAAGGCCTTTTCGGCCACAGAACTGCTGCTCACTGGATATTTTCTCTTTTTTTGGACCATTCTCTGTAAACCCTAGAGATGGTTTCTGAAATTCTCAGACCAGCCTGTCTGGTATCCCTTTCAAAGTTACTTAAATGACCTTTCTTTCCCATCATGCTCAGTTTGAACTTCAGCAGACAATAGCTGTGTTCATAATCGCTCCACTATACCCTCATTCACTATTCCTAACATTACTCCACTAATATAGTTCACTTGAAGGAGTGAATGAAAACAAGTGTGTGAATTTGGACACTGAGTGCGTCGGAAGGGCTGCCACTTTTGCATAGTTTGTGCTTGCATGCTGTTTAATAATTATTTGAAACTTAGAAAACGTGCAGCTCCAGTAGTAAGATGAAAAGATTTATCTTGAACTCTGTCATGAAAACTAGCATGTATAAACCGTAATTAAACAATTCAATAATCAATTAAAAAAGAATTTATACCTGTATGATATTAGTCACATTGGACCAGCGGTTTGAAAAATGGAAGGATAGATGATTCAGCTGTGGGTGGCATGTTCTGGTCAGATGCAGGAATTCAATAGGCACGTGACTCTCACAGTGCATTATGGGAATTCTCTAGCTGTTGAGTGTACATCGGTTGTACACTTGTTATTGAAGTGCATTGTGGGATTGAATGAGTGCACTCAAAAGCATCCGCTATATTCCGGACACCACTAAAAATGGCTGTCCCCTTCAAATAGTGCCCAATTTAGGGTATAGGACACAACCCATGTCTAAATTCCTAAATGCATTGAGTTGCTCCATGTGATAGGCTGACTAGATGATATGTGTTAACTTAACTAGCAGTTGAACAGGTGAGAAAGTGGCCACGTGAGAGTATATATATATATATTTAAAATTTCTTGAGACCACTTAAGATATTGAGAAATCAATGTTTTTTCCAGAGCTGTATATACATCGACACCCAAGGCTTGTTAGCCGCAACGCGTTGGTGTGCGGGTTTTCTACTTGTTTTTAATGCTTAAGCCACAATGAAATAAAGGCTTTTTATACTTTTCATAAACCCAAGTGCCTTGGCTTGATATCTTTTGTGAGTCATATTGTCCCTACCCAAAGAGCACCAGGACACAGATTTTACACCCCCTGCAGCACTTTTTGCATTTCTTGTTTTATATATATACATATTAATATGCACAAGAAAGAAATCAGATGGATTTAGAATAGATGATAACAATACCTTTAAGGTTTAAAATAATTAAAATATCGACAGACATGTCAGCAGGTACCTCTTTAAAGTTTGGGTGCTTGGCATCCTGCACTAGTTGTAATAAAACTCCCTCCGTAGTGGTGAGAAACGCCCCACTCTGCTTCAGCCGTGACAGTGCAAAAAGACGATCTGTCTGACTGAAAAACAACAGGCAGATATATTTTGAAAACCCTGACAATCACTTAAAGAATTGACTTATAGGACACATCAGCTTTAACACAACCACCTCATCTGTAAGCAAACACTGTGAAATTCCTCGAGTTTCTATAGACCTTTAGAAAAAAAATCTTATAGATGCTATCCATCATTTGACTTTTTTGTGTTTGAAAAAATGTGGGTGTGAGTAAAGATAAGGTATGTAGTTGTCTCATGTTTGCATTGATTTAAAACATAGTTTTTCATATTTTATCACATTATCACATAATGCTTTCCACAAGATAAATAAATATAGAATATCACAACAGTTTTCAATTTTGTATATTTAAAATATATATATTATTATACCTTCGAGAGGAGACAGCATCTGCCACAATATGGACTTCCATGCCTCGTTCCAGAAGATCATAGGTTGTACACTACAGTAAAACAACAACCTTAAACATCATGATCAGGAGATAGTAAATGTGTCTGTGAAAGTAAAAAGTGCCATGACACCAGTTTAAACATCCATTTGACGTTACCGCAATGCATGCTTGAGCCTCGATGCCACATAGTATGACTTGCTGAGGGTCTCCCAGGCTCTTGAGTGAGCTCTCGACACTGTCCGTCAGCATGGAGAAACTGGTCTTTGTATGAGGCTTCAAGCCCTCAGCCCCCAGCTCAGGAACAGTGGGGCCCAGACCTTTAGGGTATTGCTCTGTTAAAATCTGAGGGATGTTCAAGATTCGACATGCCTGGAAGAGAAACAAAATGTATTATGTCCATTTCCCGACCTACAATGGAACTGCCATATTACCTTCATCAACTCACACATCAGTTGTGGTAGACCCCGGTTACTCAAGCATGTTTGCTTGATGTGCGAGAACCAATGAGGTTGATTCTTGTGTGTTACGCAGCATGTTTGAGCTTCCACAAAAGGTTTGTACTCGCGCACCAAGCTTCATTTGAGCTTCTGTTTATGGTTGCTGATGTTTATATGTGAATAAAAGACTAAATTAAAATCAATTAAATCAAGTCTCTTCAAAAAATTTTAACTAAACCATATGGATTAGTTTTAAGATCTCTTTCTGAAATTTTTAAAGCGCAAGTAATTGCGTAGCCATTAATGGAGGGACAGAAATCTCTCAGATTTCATCAAAAAGATCTTCATTTGTGTTCCAAAGATGAATGAAAGTCTAATTTTTGGGTAAACTAACCTTTTAAGGGTCACACAATAAGCCTAACATTTTTTTAAAGAATAAATGTGCAATATTTTGTTTATTATTCTTTAATATTTTGTATTTTGAGGGGATTTCATTATACTACAAAATATTCACCTCTAAATGATGCACAATTTCTCTCTCTCTCACTATAGATAGATAGATATAGGCTTATGAGTATTTACATACCTACTTTTATTATTTAAAATGTATTACACATTTAGACAGTAGATATTATTAAACACTGCTTCATCATGGCTGATTTGTAGATTGTGCCCAAATAAAAATGCTCTGCATTTTCATATTTTTTGTGTTTCCTGTTTATTTCCAATAAGCAGTCATTTTTGACCACAAAGATCACAATTTAGCCTTTTCTAATCATGTGCACAATTTATGTGGTCAAACAGCAAGTGCCAAAATTCACCAAGTTTTGAACCATTGCGATGAAAAAACAAAATTCAAAATGTAAAAATATAAAATGACAGAAGACCACCAGAGGGATATAGATAATGCATAGAAAAAGCTGACAAAATGCAGTGATGATAGCACATTTAATATATGATGATTATAAATTGTGTTGTGCTGATTAACTGAAGGTGCTGATTGTACCTGTAGCAATCTTGCGGCATTGCTCACAATGTTTGTGAACTGGAAAATATTGGGTCTGAACTTCTCCTGAATGTCACACAGTAGCAGCACTGAGCCTTTGGTGGACAGCCTGCCAATTCTTGCCACTGAGGAGACAACCAGGTAAATTATGTTACATGTAAAATGCATGTCTTTGTGCCGGGACCCACTAGGAGGCCTTGGAAAACTTCCAGGGGGCCCCAATAATTCTTAAAAGGATTTCAATTGAGTTATAATAGCATAATCTTAATTAAAATGCTAAATCATTAAAAATAAAGACGCACATATGTAAAGCTGACAAAATGTTTGAGTTTATTGTTTCAGACAAGGGGGTTGAACCACTGCTGTATTACATTTTACGTGACGGTTATGAGAGTCTAACTACACCTAAACTTTAATGAAAATAAAAACCAGCATGTCTAAAGCGATATTGTGAGCCACTTTTATTATAACAATAAAAGTTAAAGTACGTAGGCAGAGCTCCTAATGTCCTGCATTCAAATGACTCCCCGAATCCTTCTTATACATTATGAACACACAGACTTCAACCATAACACTGCGTTGATAGGGTTCAATGTCATTCAACGAGCAATACTTACTGTTTGCAGTGTAATATCAGGGAGTCTCTCAGACCTCAAAGATCAAGATCAGGTCACCGTTACCTGTGTGTTATATAAGTGTCCACTACTCTCATTGGTCAAACTGCTGTTGAAACTCTGGTGAAGATATGGTAATGACTAAGCCGAGCTCTAACAGATTCATAAATGACAGCCACGCACAAAATGCAGATACAGCGACTAAATACAGCACAAAGGTATATCCTAATTTCAACGTGTGCCCTTGAAAGATATATTTCCTTGATTAATATTACAACAACGCAGCACAATTCGCTCGCTGTTACATTACACAAACCTCCAGATAAGGGCGTTTCGCTAGTGATTTTGAACCAATCTTTCAAATGAACGATTCTCACAAACCAGAGCACAAACTAGCCCCATTCAAAGACTGATCGTAGGTAGAGCCAATGGAATTCGAGTAAGGGCTGTAAATGAGAATTTCATTGGTTGGACCTCTCAACGAAAACGCCCCCTTCGCTGAACAAGCCGGTGTTTTGACACTCGGAGCAGCACTGAACGAGTCATTTTGTTTGTGAACGAACTGAATGAAAAATGCATCGGTTGGGTAAATGATTCACTGGCTCACCCATAATCCTAACACACAAAAATACACTCGCCAGCACCCTCTGGCGTAACGGTGTGTAACCCATAGCAAAGGATGACTAAATTTAAACGAAACAATGTAATGAACAGATTCAAAAGATTCGATTCAATGGGATGAATCAAAAACCCTTACCACTGTCCACTGCCTATGAACAGATCCTATAGGGGGCGCTGTAAGATTCAAAACAATACAGTGTAGTTTTGTATTTTCTTTGTTTGTACTGAACATGTTAACTTACATGTTATGATTTTAAATGCATATACATAATACTAAAATCAGCAAAAGTAATGAATACCCGTTATATTGTAATATATTGTAATGGCTTGATATGTAAAATTGACCCGGAAGTGTTTGGGAGTGGCCGCTGACCTTAGTGGGCGCACTCTCACGGCCTTGGCGTTTCACAGAGATTTTGTGGAAAATAGAGGCTGTATTTAACGTATCTCGATGTTTTTGAGGAGTACATGAGCTCTTCCACGAGCAAAGCCCTCGTTTATTCCAGCACATCATCTGGTGCATGTGTGTTTACTCCAGGTCTCTTTGAAAGCACGTTTTCCTCATGCTAGTCTTTGTATGTTCTGAGCGTTTCTGGAAGGCTCCAGCTCGACTCCTGCTGCTCTTATTAAACTCCGCTTTGCTTTCCCGGGGTCGCATTTTTTCCCTTACAAAAACTGTAGTTTCTTAACGCTCCACGCTTGGTGTGAACTTTATTTTCTTATTTGCGAGATATTCGCAGCCACTGAATTGCTAGCTGCTAGCTAGCTCGCTTCACTCTCAGTCGGCGTGTTGGAGCTGCTGGAAAATGTCAGATTTTGACGAGTTTGAGAGACAGCTAACCGAAAACAAGCAAGGTGAGAAATAAAGGTATACTTGTGATGAAAGTAAGGGTTTGGTCAAGTGTTACAGTTGATGCGGTAGTGGTCAGTAAGTGGATCTGTTTTCCCTGGATGTTCCTGCAGCCTGAAGGGTGGTCTGCATCATATTGCACAGAAAAACACCAGACAAATGCAGTGCTGTTGTGTCTTATGTGTACTGCAAACCCAGTTTGCACAGCATGTGTGTATGGAGCATGGTTTCACATATTGAGCTTTATGTATGCGTGCGTGCATGCACGCCTGCAGAAATAGTAGCGAGTTAGTGCTGATCAGTTAAGCCATTACCAGGGCTTAGGGCAAAAATGTGATAATTAAAATGGCATCTATTCCTAATGTTATGTAGTTATATTTAGTTAAAGGCATAGTTCACCCAAAAATGAAAATTCATAATTTACTCACCCTCATGTTGTTCCAACCCTATATGATGCACTTTCTTCTGTGGAACTTAAAAGAAGAACATTCGAAGAATGTTGGTGACAAAACAGTTTTGGTGCGCATTGACTTCCGTTGAATAGACCAAAAAAAAAAAAAACATTTACAAATAATTTCTCAGTATTGAGTAAATTATACAGATTTTAAATTTTTTGGTGAACTGTCCCTTTTAAGGTTTTAAATATTGCAGTGACCATTTCAAATAACTGAAACATTTACCCACAAATAGACAATGTCAACATGCTATTTCAAAAATGAATGCTCTCATAAATGTACAAAATACTACTTTCAGCCACCAAATATTATTTGAACAAATACAATTTATGACACTGGCGTTTAGATGAGCATCAGCAAGCAATATCAGTTAATAAACGCATGTTGAATTGAAAATGCTAATTTTATTCATATTTTGTACATTGCTTTGCAACTCAAATGTGCAGCGGACCGAGACAAGGAGAACAAGCACCACCGGCGCAGTGGCTCGAGAAGTCGTAGCAGAGACCGGGACAGGAAGAGAAGGAGCCGGGACAGAGAAAGGAGAGGCAGCCGAGAACGTCATGGAGATAGCAAGGACCGCAGACACAGACGCAGGTACGTGGGGAAATTCTTAGGAGCCTGTAGATTTTTCAGATACCGTCATTGTTGGTTTCTCTTTCTCCCTGTGCAGTCGCTCTCCACACCGTGAGAAGAAAAAGATTAAAGTGAAAAAATATTGGGATGTTCCTCCTCCTGGATTTGAACACATCACACCCATGCAGTACAAAGCCATGCAGGGTAAGAGTCTGTTTTTCATTCTTTTCTTCTCTGTCCCTGTTTATACCTGCTATTGTGATTTTATTTTGATTTAACCCTGGACAACGGTGAATGGGTTTTGAATGTTTCTGTTTATGTGCTGCCTTAAAATTGTCTGATTGAATATTTCCTTTAGTAAAGCATAAAATGATTAACAAGATTAATATGTAAAGCATATAACTCTACCGTTCAAAAGTTTGGCATCAGTATGATTTTATTTTATTTTTTGAAAGAAATTACTATTACTCAGGAAAGACGTATTAAATTGATCAAATCTGACTGTAAAGACATTTATACATTTATTTAAAATAAATGCTGTTCTTTTGAACTTTATATTCATTAAAGAATCCTGAAGAGACAACAGTTTATAATAATGTTAATAATAATAAATATTTCTAAACCAGCATATTGCAATAATTTCTCAAGAATCAGGTAACACTGGCCACTGGAGTAATTCAGCTTTGCCATCACAGAATTACTTATGTCTAACATACTTGTAAACCTTTCTTTGACTTTAGCTGCTGGTCAGATCCCGGCCACTGCTCTGCTGCCCACAATGACCCCTGAGGGTCTGGCTGTGACCCCAACACCTGTTCCTGTCGTGGGCAGTCAGATGACTCGACAGGCCCGGCGGCTCTATGTGGGCAACATCCCATTTGGCATCACAGAGGTGAGGTTCATTATTATCTTTGACATCATTTGTATTTTGGTGTAGTAGAAGGTCAATTGTCTCATTTCCCTCAATGTTATAATGAATCCATTCATATTCTGTAAATTGGAGTGCAACAGTTTTTTTTTTTATGCTTTGCTTTGGTCTTGCTCCAGTATAATAATAGAAGTGCTCTGTGATTTTTTTTTTTTGATTTTTTTTGATTTTTTTTTTTTTATATAAATAGGAGTCTATGATGGACTTCTTCAACGCTCAAATGCGTTTGGGTGGCCTGACTCAGGCCCCAGGAAACCCAGTCCTTGCTGTCCAGATCAACCAGGACAAGAATTTTGCCTTTCTAGAGGTCAGTCTTCATTCTGAGAAGTAGAGTTTTTAATTTGTAGACCCTCACATAAATGATTCAGAATGTTTTGGGAGTGTAATATGAATGTCATTTTTATGTTTGGTTATACAGTTCCGCTCGGTGGATGAGACGACACAGGCCATGGCATTTGATGGCATAATTTTCCAAGGACAGAGTTTGAAGATTCGCCGACCACATGACTACCAGCCTCTGCCCGGCATGAGTGAGAATCCCAGTGTCTATGTCCCAGGCACGTCACTCTTTAGCTCCCCCAATTCTTGTACGCTCAATGTTTTGCTCTCTTCAGTCATAATTTTATTAAAACTTTAGTGATTGATTTAAAGTGGATCATTGTTGGTCACTCTCTGGCTCTTTCTCTGTAGGCGTCGTTTCCACGGTGGTGCCTGATTCGGCCCATAAACTCTTTATTGGCGGTCTGCCAAATTACCTCAATGATGACCAGGTTTGTGTTTAAAATGGCATTATGTGGCAGCACGTTCCAGTCACTGAGGGTTGCTGAGCTAACTATTGATTGGGCAGAACTGACTTCCCAGTATGTTTTATTTGCCATTATTTTGAATTAAATTAGAATTGTTTTGACCAAAGATATTTGCATAACTTGGCATGGCTTGTTGTTTTTAGCGGCTGTGCGGTCCTTAACCCCTGATGACAACACCAACTACAACAATGTGATTATGATAGCTTTTGATATTGGCAGATGTGCTAATCTTTTGACTGTGCTAAAGTGAAGAAGCAGGGTCATATTAATTTGAGGCATCTAGTTAATCATTTTATGCTTTACTAAAGGAAATAAAATATTTTCATGCTCCTCAGAACAGATGCATTTATGATATTAAAGGGATAGTTCACCTAAAAATGAAAATTGTCGTTAATTTCTCACACTCATGTCGTTACAAAACGTAAGTCTCGTTCATCTTCGGAACACAAATGACGATCTTTTTGATGAAATCTGAGGGCTTTCTGTCTGACTTGATCGCTTTATATGATGAACAGATTGGATTTAGTATTAAGTATTAAGCTCAAATGTGCTGCGTAACACATGAGAATGAACCTCATTGGTTCTTGCACGTCAAGCGATCATGCTTGATCATCCGTTTATCATAACTGATGTGTTGAATGTTTTTGTGAATGACCTAAATTAAATTTATTCATCATATAAAAGTGATCATGTCTCTTCAGAAAATTGACTAAACCACTCGGTTCATATGGATCAGTTTTAGGATCTCTTTATGGACTTTTTGAAGCGTCAAAGTGTTAGTTGAATAGCTGTCAATGGAGGGACAGAAAGCTCTCAGATTTCATCAAAAATATCTTAATTTGTGTTCCGAAGATGAATGACAGAACTTAAATTTTTGGGTGAACGATCCCTTTAAACTTTGAAGCCTTTAAGTTCCCATGTTTGTAGGGTTGCCATGTCTGCATAACAAAATTAGCCCATTGGCCAATCAGTAATAGCCCAAATAAAATGTTACTCGCATACCTAAAATAGATATTTTACAGTCACTGTTATGACTTCTACACAATTTCAACTTGAAAATCGCTATGTAGTAGTAAACAAACACAGTCTGTTTTCATAAATGAGCTCACAGGAGCACAAAGGCTCCCTACCAGTGACTCCTCACAAAACTTAACATCTATCATTGGTACAAATATTCAGAGTCAAATATAATTTGTCAAACCCGTGGCAACCATTTAAAAGTAACCTAATTTCGCAAGAAACCGCTTGTCATTGTGAAAAATGTATATATTATTTTAAAAAACAAATAATTTTAATATATGTTCATTTATGAAAGAAGTCTCTTATTCTCATCAAGGCTGCATTTATTTCACCAAAAATACAGTAAAACAGTAATATTGAGGTGTTACAACTTGTAGTAGTATTTATTTTATTTGAAATACATGTTTTCTATTTGCATATTTTAAAATGTAACTTTATTCCTGTGATGGCAAAATTGAATTTTCAGCAGCCATTACTCCAGTTCTGAGAATATACACACACACATTATATATATATATATATATATATATATATATATATATATATATATATATATATATATATATATATATATATATATATATATATATATATATATATAATATTTTTATCAAAATAATTTTAAGTAAATTATTTTCCTTATTCCACAGGTCAAAGAATTACTGACATCGTTTGGTCCGCTGAAGGCCTTTAATTTGGTCAAAGACAGCGCTACAGGCCTTTCTAAGGGCTATGCCTTCTGTGAATATGTTGACGTCAATATCAGTGACCAGGTGATGAAAACGCAAAGCATTAAAACTACATAATCAGTCTGTCAACTCCCAGCAAGTAACAAGCTTATACAACACCATTTGAAACATCACCCAACACTTTGTCCCATACATGTACCGTGGGCTTCATCACATTACATATGTGTACATATATTACATACATTGTTTAATATGGGCTGTATCTGTAGATCCATGAGAAAGAAATAATTGGGCCAGGATTTATCCATGGGTTAGGACAGGAGATGAGCTAGAGGCGTGTCAGAGCTGTTGATTGACACCCATGTTAACCTCTCCAAGGCACACTGTTCACTATCACAGGCCATCGCGGGGCTAAACGGGATGCAGCTGGGGGACAAGAAGCTCCTGGTTCAGAGAGCAAGTGTCGGCTCCAAGAACACCACACTGGTGAGGGACAGTGTGAATGTGTTGTTATCGAGTGCCTTTGTGTGTGGTTGATAGGCTGAATGTAGGCCACATAGACCTTATCTCCTATTTCTCACTCTCGTCCCCTCTTTCTTTCATCTAAAGACGGGTATAAACCAGACTCCAGTTACCCTTCAAGTTCCAGGTCTCATGAACAGCTCAATGACTCAGATGGGTGGCATTCCCACAGAAGTATTGTGTCTGATGAACATGGTGGCCCCAGAGGAGCTGCTGGATGATGAAGAGTATGAGGAGATCGTGGAAGACGTCAGAGACGAGTGCTCTAAATACGGTCAGGTCAAGAGCATCGAGATTCCACGCCCTGTAGACGGCCTGGAAGTTCCTGGCACTGGAAAGGTTTGATAACTACATGTACATTTGAATGTAAAATTTAAGTAACTTTTTAAACTGTTATCTATGGAGTTGTTTTTTCTCTTTTTCCCTTAGATCTTTGTGGAGTTTATGTCAGTGTTTGACTCTCAGAAGGCAATGCAAGGCTTAACAGGAAGGAAATTCGCCAACAGAGTGGTGGTGACTAAATACTGCGACCCTGATGCCTATCACCGCCGCGACTTCTGGTAGAGACTGGACTGAATCAAGAGTGAGAGAGACGCAGATGGTGTGATATCAGTCTCTCGGAAACCCCGTATTTTGTAGGTTTATGAGGTCTGAGAGGGTGTGAGCATTTTTTTTTTTTTTTTTAATTAGCAGACTAAAAACATGACTTGTGATTGGTCAGAATGTAGCGAACCAATTATTTGTCATGTTTTTTTTTTTTGATGGCAACATTGAAGTATGGGAAAAGCTTTAAGATGGGAAAATAGACTGTACTATGTCATTGTCTACAGAAAAGGATACAATTAGACATGCCACTAAACTTCCAGCTTAATTTTGGCCCATAGTGATTTTACATGTCAGTTTTTTTTCTCAATGTTAAATACCTGCTCTATCATCTGTACAGCTCACACTTTGAGCCAGACTGGTCAGATAGGAGTGAGAGGAGGATGTAAAGGAGCAAGTGAGGGAAGAGAAATGATGACAACAACAGAAATGAATTTTACACTCAAACAAGAAGGTGAGAGGGGGTATTTGAGGAGAGATGTCTTTGTTACTTGGATATTGTTTTTATTTAGGCTGTGAAATGAGGATTCCTGTGTAAAAGTGCAGTTTAAAAGCCAGAGAAGTTTATGGGTTGTCTTTTGACACCACACGTGTATGAGGTAAAGCCGCTACAGACATCTATCTTGTAGAGGGTGAATATTACCAATTAAGTCTATACTGTCTTCTATCTTGCCCCTCCTCTCTTTTTTCCTGCTATCCCTCCCTCCTTTTATAATAGTTGTACTGTTTCTTGTGAACCCTATTTTCCTGGCCCCATCTAACCAAATTTATACACCGTGAAAAAGAAACTTGTCTCTCTTTTTTTTTTCTTTCTTTTTTTTTTTATACATTCTGTATCTAACTGTCCACTGCTGTTTTTTAAAACTGTAATAAGCTGAGTTGATTTAATACAATGCATTTATGTATGAGGACCAGAGAAACAATCTGGTGAAATAAACCCAATGCGTTTGAATCGAATCGCTACACACTGCATCTGTATTCTGCCAGCAGATAGTGCTAACAGGCACTGCTCACTTTAACTAGTTTAATGCCGATACGGTATCTTGAGTATTATGAGCAATGGGTCAATCTGTAGTCAGTCTGTTTTTAGACTCAGAGGGGGGGGGGGCATTATTTGGGGAGTGGGGAGGGAGGTTTGGATTGGGGTAGGGTGTTGTTTTTTTTTTTTCCTCAAATAAAAAAACAAGAAAAAATATCATTAAAATGTTGATTACCGATATTCATGTGCTTCTATGAGTTGACTGGAAATTATGAAATGCAGAGAATTAGACATTATGAGGAGTTAAATGTGCTTTGCAAATGAAACTGAATAAAGTCCTCTGTAAAAACTGGGCGGGGAAAAAGTTGTTTACTGGGTGGTTAAATTTTAAAAGAATATAATAAATTGCTTTTAGCTGCTTGGCAAGGGTATATGAATATAAATTAACTTTTTATTATGTAGAAAACAAATTACATAACTGGTTAATGGTCTCCTAGTCTCAGATGTCAGTGGCACAACTACGAACCACCTGATGCATGTTGTGAAAAAAATTCTGAAAATATATTCTGAACCTACTGACCAAATTTTCAGGGAGCCAGGAAAAATTTGTTCACAAGCTCAACAGTAAAATCTTCTGGTTTAGTTAGCCCAGTACTTCTGTTAAGTACATATGTGCCCTCCCACAAAAAAAATTGCAAAATGAGCCATTTTAATGTATTTACTATGATTTTTTTAACAAAAAATTGCACCTGGAAATGAATCGCCTGCAATGTCAATAAATGAAACTATTATGCTGGAAAACGATATTATGGTGCAAAACATACTGACCAATTTTTAGTTTTTGCAAATTTGTTAACACCTCATCTAGGTTAGCCAGCTAGATAACATTATCATGGAAACAAATCAGCAGTTTGCAACAATGTTGAATGTGACATTTAATGGCATCAAATCTTGGCAAGTAAATAAGATACTCAAGTGTAGTTTTATATTCTGCTTTGTTGTTAAAGTTCAGTGAAATAGTGCTCATTACTTTGGAGAGATAACAAATATTTTCTACTGATTTATTCAGCGCTGTATCTAAAACCATTATTGAATGGCTATGGCGTTGTATGAATAAACTACTACTAATGGATGGATAGAAACATGTTCTGTTGGCTTATTAGAGACCATTTTTTTGGCTTCATTATTTTCACCTGTCGATAATGCCCCTATATTATGTCTTATAGCCAGCTCTCTAACCATCTTTATTTTTACCCTTTTTTTCTTTCTCACACATCATCTTTGATTTCATTCCATCTATAACTTTCTAAGCTGCCCTATCAGCTGCTCTCTCTCTCGCCTAATAAACAGTCCTCTCTCTCTTTTCTGTCTTTGCAACTGTAACTCCCACGCTCTTAATGTCATTAACAGGTGCTTGTCCAAAATAGAATCCTTGCCCATACGCCACGCGCACGCATGCAAACATCAGTGGATCAGCTGACATACACTCAACTTTATTTCATATGTAAAGCTCACACTGACCTACACTGAATAATTAAAAATCTATCCATGCGTAGAAAAATACTCTTGCTTGGACCATCTACTTGCACTTAAGCTTTTATACATTCAAAGTATCTTCAACTTGATTGCATGAGCCCCAGTCCCACTTTTCTCCACCCTCCACTTTCTCTTTTTTTCTCTCTTGCTCTCTTTGTGTCCCTCCTTCTCCTACTCTCTCGGTTGAGTTTCATGTATCTAGTCATCAGATCTGCACCCACACAGAACAGGTCAGGATTTGATTGCTCTCACTGTTGCTAAAGCTTGATGGCTTTTCAATGCACTTACTGCACACATGCATACTGTCATAGTTTAATAAAAATCTGTGACACAAGCCTTAAATTTAGTATTGCGTGTTGTGCAGCTTATAAAATTATGTATTTTATTATGCTCTCAGGAAGAGTGATTGCATATTTGATAATTTTGCAAACTTATTTTTATTTATTTTCCTCTAAACATCTGAATCTAAAATGCATGGATGTATTGATATAAATATAAATGTATTATTTCTGAACTGCTACAAGTGTAAATATTAAATATTAACCTGAATTTTAAAAAAATTATTACCATTAAAATAAATACCATTTTATTGCATCACATAATCACATCACTGTTAAATATGTGACTTCTTGTGTCAGAAGTTATGTTTGCATATGTCTAACTGTCTGATACATTATAAACATTTAGGCAGTTCCATTGGTCTGAATGTAATTTATTGTTATGAGAAATGTTTTATAGATGTATTCTGGAGTCTAAATCATAGATCTAGTGTGCGAGTTTTGGGGCTGAAGCCCTGTTACTTTAAAATAACAATTGGTTTCTTTCATTCTGGCTGCCAAAATTGTCTCTTGACTGAGATGTGAGCCCCTTAGGAATGGGTGTAGACTTCTTGCTTTTGAGGCAACAGCTAGCAAAGTATAGTATATATATTGTAGAAGCGTAACTGTTATGAAGAAAGTTTTGACAGAGTCGGGGTAATTTAAAGAGCTGCGATGGAGGTGGAGATGATCTTGTTGGGTTAATTATAGCCTGTTACATTTTCAGGTCATGTTTAGTGTTTTGACAGTCTGTTATATCTCAAATGACTAAATTACAAAGCATAAAATGGCCTCAAAAACTTGCTGAATAACTTGTTTCATATATGTGTGTGTAGTCACACTAAAAATGTCTTAATCTGGATTTTTAGCTTTTTTTCCATTAAAATAACAGGCTTGTTTTCTTATATAAATTGACAAAGTTGAATATATGGAATCATTTCTATTTTGTTGTGCAGTCTTCAGTGTCACATGATCCTTCAGAAATCATTCTAATATACTGTTTTGGTGCTCAAGAAACATTTATTATTATTAATGTTGAAAATAGTTGTACTGCTTAATATTTTTGTTGTTGTTGAAAGTTTTTTTTGGAATAGAAAGTTAACATAATTTATGTGCAGTGTCAATATCTTTATAGTTACTTTTGATAGGTACTTTTTGTAAAACTTTCATTGTTTTTAAAAAAAATTGTCTTTCTGACTCCAAACTTTTGAACGGTAGTGTATACTTAAGAAAAAAATTGCCTATGGGCTAAGAAAAATAAAATAACACACAGTTTCTGCCAGTCTCATGTTAATCTTGAGTACCTATAGAGTAGTATTGCATCCTTCATATCTCCGAAGAGTCTTTAGTTTTATCATATTTATAAAAGACAGATACGCTGTACCGATTCTATCCGAAAACAGCCGAACTCGTGCAGGCATGCAGTGGGCGGAGTCACGAGTGCGCGCACACAATACATCATGGCATTATCCCTGAATATCTTTCGTTTCACTATACGTTCGTGTCGTTTACATTATATGCACTTATGCGCCGATTGCCAACAAAACACAGACATTTGATGCAGTTTCACTCACCGCCTGCGGTTTCGACTCATGACCGGGAACAAGCAAACACACTTGCAGAACTCCGTTGCTGCTCTGGAAAAACAAACTGCATCCAATGTTTCCTTAATGCTGGGTTATTTGGGAAGCTGAACCAGACAGCTTCCCAAATAACTTTATCTCTTTCCCTCACAACCAAAAACACACTTCTTTAGTGATGTTGTTGATTTTGTGGTCTAAAAACAAAATGACAGCGTTGATGGACGTGCTCTTCCTCTCGCTCTGGTTGATGTGCGCATGTGCTCATCCGAGAGAAGTGCCCATACAATCAATTCCGCCCTTTATGAAGTCATACAGGGCCATACTGGAAAAAAAAACTCCTGAATGAGTGTATTTAGCACAGAATACTCCATCATACGTCCAACTTGTTTTTTTTAATTTATTTTGGCCATGTTTAGCATGAGGATCCAACTCTTTAACAGTGTAAAAAAGTCAGAATGCATGAAATACCATTAGACCCCCCCCCCCCCCCCCCCCCCTTTAATATATATTCTCTTAAAACAAGTATTCAATATAAAGTATTTTTGCATAAGTAAAGTGATCTTGTTTTAACTTATTTTAAATTATTGTTATTGTCATTATTATTATTATTGAGTCATTTATTTTTGCTGTGTTGCTAAAATGCTAATTTTGGTTAAATACTTTTTTTAATAATATATTGTAATAAACAAATGTTTAAATATCATTTGTTTGTACTATGTTTTACAATACCGATATTGTTTTGAAAATTTATTTTAATAGCTCATTTAAAAGTGTATGCTGTGGCGTGTTTGTGAGTGTATCATGCTAAACGGGCCACATGCTTATTTCTTGCCTTGTTGTGGTCGTATTGCTCCTGTGTGGGTGATTGGCTTCAGTGAGCCTTGTCCTGTAGTACTCCCTCCCTGTACGAGGACAGTGATAATGACTTTAGACCCTCTGTTGGTTTGCCTGTCACACATGAATTAACACCCACTGCTTCACCTGGCTCTTGTTTTCGCCTTCATTCTCAATCAACCTTGTGTTTCATCCCTCCGTCTGTTCAGTCCACATTAAACTCTTCCCACTCTCACTTCTTTTTTTAGAATAGCAGAATGCCGCACACCTTGAAACTCTGTCCATAGATCTAATAGTTCTCTGTACACGTAATGCTCGGGTATTTATGAGGCCTTAAAATGGCACAGATCAAACAGGCTGGGCTAAAGTGGGTCGGGTTATGCTGTTATGTGTTATTATCTTGGAGTCGCATCTGGCATAGCTAAATCTTAGACAATGTGACCTAATCATGACCCATATTTACCTTCTCTGAAAGTAAGCTGCCTGTTTGCTTATTGAAGGACAAAGGTATAATGTTGTTTTCCAGGTATTAGGGCTGTTCGCCTGTGCCACTACTAACTTTAACAGCAAAAAAGAAAAAAAGTTCAGTATTAAAAGAGTATTGTTGAATGAATACATATATGTTGGATATGCTGCAAAATGTCTTGTTTTCCAATGAAAATATAAGTGGGGTAAAAACAAAAAGCTTAGTTCAAGATATTTTAAAAACAAATCTTATTAATATGCTTTAAAACTGTAATTTAATTACATTTTCTTGTAATTTGTTAACATTATTTAATGTGTGATGACCGAACATAAATAGGATATTTTTGAATTATTATTAAATTATTTCTTATGATAACATTTTAAAATACGGTTCCATTAGTTAACTTTAGTTACCACCTCGGGTGTGCATTTTTTCTAATAATTCAACGGCCCGTCGATAATAATTTCTTCCTTAATGCATTAACTTATAACTAACATCAACTAACAATGAGCGACACATTTGTTACAGCATTTATTGATCTTTGTTAATGTTAGTTATTACAAATGCAAATGTATATTGTTAGTTCATGCTAGCCCAATAAATAGTATTAACAGATACAACTTCTTATTGTATTAATGTTTAGGTTAACATGAACTATGATTAATGCTTTGGAAGTGTTTACTAATGTAGTTAATAGGGGTGTACCGATACATCGTTAATCAATATATTGCAATATAAAAATGTGACGATATGTATCGTGGATGTAAACGATATGATTCGTGATATAGAGTTGTTTTATCCAAGGCTCTACTTTCTGTATTTATAACGTATAATTCACCCAAAAATGTAAATTCTGTCATCATGTACTTACCCTCGTTGTTTCATTTAACTTCCAAACACAAATGAAGATATTTTTATGAAACCTGAGAGATTTTTGTCCCTCCATTTGAGGTCCATTCCTCTCAAACTTAAAAGATCCAAAAAAAATTAAAAGACATCGTAAAAATAACGAATCGAGTGGTCTAATCCAAATCCAAGTCTTCTGAAGAGACACAATGGCTTTATATGATGATCAACACTGCACTGGCTCCCTATTAAACATTGCATACATTTTAAAATCTTGCTTATTACTTACAAAACACTAAATGGTTTAGCTCCCCAGTACTTGAGCGAGCTCTTAACACATTATACTCCATCACGTCTATTGCGGTCTGAAAATTCTAGCCAGTTGATCATACCTAGAATATCAAAATCAACTGCAGGCGGTAGATCCTTTTCCGAGGTTTACTGCATTCAGCCGGATCCGGGCCATATCCAGATCAGATGGTGGACCTGCACCCAGACATGACCAACGCATCCCTGGAGTGTCTGCAGAGACCGTGTCAATTAGACTCCCCCCTGAAATTGCCTCACCGACACGGCATCCTCATAAACCCGTCTCTGGCGTGATGACTCCGATCTTTCGAATATTCCTATTTAATAATTGTTTAATCGACACGTCATCCTCAATAAACCCGTCTCCGGCATGATGACTCCGATCTTTTGAATATTCCTATTTAATAATTGTTTAATCGACATGTCATCCTCAATAAACCCGTCTCCGGCATGATGACTCCGATCTTTTGAATATTCCTATTTAATAATTGTTTAATCGACACGGCATCCTCATAAACCCGTCTCTGGCGTGATGACTCCGATCTTTCGAATATTCCTATTTAATAATTGTTTAATCGACACGTCATCCTCAATAAACCCGTCTCCGGCGTGATGACTCCGATCTTTCGAATATTCCTATTTAATAATTGTTTAATCGACATGTCATCCTCAATAAACCCGTCTCCGGCGCGATGACTCCGATCTTTTGAATATTCCTATTTAATAATTGTTTAATCGACACGTCATCCTCAATAAACCCGTCTCCGGCGTGATGACTCCGATCTTTCGAATATTCCTATTTAATAATTGTTTAATCGACATGTCATCCTCAATAAACCCGTCTCCGGCATGATGACTCCGATCTTTTGAATATTCCTATTTAATAATTGTTTAATCGACACGTCATCCTCAATAAACCCGTCTCCGGCGTGATGACTCCGATCTTTCGAATATTCCTATTTAATAATTGTTTAATCGACACGTCATCCTCAATAAACCCGTCTCCGGCGTGATGACTCCGATCTTTCGAATATTCCGATCTAATATGACTTCTGACCTGTAAGGTTGCCAAAATAATGCCACCTGATGGAGTTTTGGTTCCTTGCCACTGTCGCATTTGGCTTGGCTTGTTCAGTTGGGGACACTAAATGTTCAACTAAATATCCAAATAAATGTAATTGATTGAATATATATATATATATATATATATATATGATAATTGAAATAAGCTAGATGACGTCACCGTTTTCTCCAGAGCGGCTGTACAGCCGAATCAAATTCTGTTGCATTATTTTCCTGTTAACACTGTGAAGCTGCTTTGAAACAATCGGCATTGTAAAAAGCACTATATAAATAAAGTTGACTTGACTTAACAGATTTACCACGACGCGCATACTGTAGTAAACACAGATGCTTGTGTGACGTGTCAAAACAACATGAGAGTGAGTAAATGCAGAATTGTAGTGTATCGAGTGTATCGTCACACCCCTAGTAGTTAACAAATGGAACCTCACTGTAAAGTGTGACCATAATTGCTGTTAATAATGGCTGTTGTTGTAAATTTATGATACCTATACATTCACTAATTCCAACAAATTCAACCTTATTGTAGTGTTAGAATGAAATAAGTAAAACATTAGAATTACGTTAGAGTTGCAGTTATTCATTTGTTTTAAACATCTAGAGAGTATCTTGAATAAAGTTTTTCTGCCCCATTGGCAAATTGTGCAATGTTTAGTGACTAAAGGAAAAAATAGATTGGGTTTCTGATAAATTTATCCTTCAGTCTTTCTTCGTCTTTTGATTACTATTTTGTTTTTTTTGTTTTTTCCAGATTCATCAAAAAAGAGGAATGCATCGTCTTTTCACAGCTCTATAAGGCCTCAATCCAATGTCTCTCATCAAGTCGTTCTTTTCATCTACCCATTATTCCTGTCTAGTTTGTTATCAAACCTTCTCACGTTTGTAGGCATCAGTTAATTCCCACTCTACGTTCTTCAGAAATGACCCCCTGTCACTTGAATTTCTGGCACGCCGGATTCTTTTTAAATCACAGAAGATTGTAATTCACTATCATTTCCTGTTCCTTTTTGAGCTTTCTATTAATATACTTCTCTGTGTTCTCATTATCGGTCCAGCTAACTCCAGACGAATCTCCCTAGTCTCCTGTTTTTTGCTCTAGTCATTTCTGTTTGTCCCCTTTCTTGACTTTGCCTCTGGGAGTTTTCGCCATGTGGTCCAACTTTTTTATCGCACAAGATGATGATGGGAGAGGTATGGCAGGAGCTGGTGGTAAGAGCGGACGTGCAGGTAACCGGCCAAGGCCCCCTCGAATGAGTGACAGCCAGGAGGGCAAGATCAAGCTGGCGTTTTTCATCGCCTGCATAGGTGTGACTCTGACGGTACTTGGCATGGGCACAGAGTTCTGGGTGGAGTTATCCCAGCCAAAACACTTTAGGAACAACCAGACATGTGAGATGGCACATTACGGCCTTTGGAAATCATGCATTCGCACACTATGGGTGTCAGATATTGACCCGGAGAGAGAGAGCTGTGGACCTGCAGAACTTCCTGGAGGTGAGAGCACTCGTTCTCTCTATCTCACATACTCACTCACTCGATAGCTGTGTTTACATGGACCCTAATAATCCGATTGTAATCGGACTAGTAGCACAGTCGGAATATAAAACTCGCATGTAACCATGTCGATCAGAATGAATTGGCCAAATCCAATTAAAATTTAATTTGGATTGTAGGGGATGGTTTAAACCTTTTCTAATCCAATCAAGAGGACATGCAAATTCTTGATCGGATTGAAACCCAAAACTGGAAAGTACTGCGCATGTGCAATGACGTAGAAATGGCGTAATGACATATGACGCGTGGAACTAGCTGTTGTTGTTGAATGAAGTGTCATAAATGACTGTTGTGTCGTTCTAAAATTATCCTTCCATTCATCGTCTTTGAAGTGGAGCAGGACAACGTCTCACCTAGCCTCAGACGTCACGCCCACGGAGTGTTGGCTGAATGTCTGATGCATAAGGCACACAAAATCTGACTTGCATTTAGGCATGTGACGGTACCAAATGTTCATGTTGCGATAATTGCTAAAGCTTTTTTCACGGTATACGGTATTATCACAATATTGAAATAAGCTGCAAAAAAAGTGTTATTACTATAACAGGTTTAATTACTTTTTTTCTTATACCAAAAATAACATTTAAATACAATACACAAGTAAACAAATCTTTCAAAAAGATTAAAGTGCAAAAGAATTTTAAAGAACAATAGGTATCACTTTACAATAAGGCCCCATTAGGTTGCTTGAAAGTTTGTCAGACTGACACAACAACAAACGTGTAGCCAATCAGCATTAGTATGGCGGTGGAGGAGAGAGAACAAGCAAGAGGGAGATTTTAAGAAAGACTTCTGAAAGAGATGCCTGAGAGACATTACAAAAGAAAAAAGCTTATAAGAATATCACTGGAAAATGAAGGGTTATGATCAGGAAAGAGCTTCAGCACCCGGGTTAATATTAGAAAAGCTTTCCAGTGCTGGAGGGAGCTAAGTGGGAAGGCCTGAAAACAGCCGCGGAGGTTGCGTTGATTCCGCTCCATACATGAGTAACACTGGTTTTGAGTGTCATTGTTTGTCTGGAGCTGCTGTGCTGTTGGCAACTAACAACAAACTCTTTCTTGTATTTATTCTTGTGTACTGTGTGTTCATTTTTTGTGCTTCCTTGTCGTTCATTCTTCATCTTCACTTTATTTTTCGTGAAGCATTATTTTGTTGCGCTTCTGTTACGATAAATATAGACATCCACTCTTGCATTGCGTGTGTAATGGAGGCCTGCTAGTGAGTGTTGTGCAGGCTGATGACTGCTAGAGAATGCGGTGTTTACTGTTTAGCATCCTTGTTAGTGTGAATTGCATGCCAGCGATCGGGGTTCAAGACCAACACGGAGCAGGGCGGTTAGGATTGGAGAGTGAGCTTTGTAGGCAGAACAATGAAGAAAGGGGTGTGTTTGTTTGGGTTGATTTCAAATATCAACAATGTTCAGCAACGACTTAAAAATATTGCTTACCCCACCTTTAATGCATTAACTAACATATAGAAGTAAAATAATGCCAAATATTTTTTAAACAAAAAAGCTTGTTGAATTGCACTACTTGAAAAAATATGCATTGCATTAAACATTATTAAAAATTCAATAATCCATATTCACCTCTCAGATTTCACTTCCAAAATATTCATTCTGTTTAAAAATACAACCTATAATATTCGACAGGCAATTTTGGTCCATTTTATTTCGCTTTACAAATTCGCTTACACAAATTCAGTGGTTCAAATTCGACAGAAAATTCAACAGTTCACATCCGGGAACTGCAGGAATAGCAGTAGATTACAGAGCATAATCTCCATCTGCTGTTAGACCTCACCAGCAGGTGGTGCAAGCGGCCATTGACGAAGACCAGAGCGACGTGTAGAGAGAGTCATTCATTCATTAAATGGATTTACAGAAATGGAGCAAGCCATACGTTTTTGTGATGATTATCAGGGCCAGTATATATATGGAAAAGCTGATAAAGACAAAAGCTGTGTTTACATTTAAGTCTTCACGGTTACTTTTGTACATGTAAGCAGCTTTCTCTACCGTGAATGAGATTATAATGTTATTCCCCGATGCTGACGTACAGATCAAACGTTACATCAGAGGTAGACATATTTCTCTCGGTTGTTTATGCCTGTCGAATATTATAGGTTGTATTTTTAAACAGAATGAAATAATGTATTATTAAATGTAGAAATTAACATTAACTAAGATTAATAAATTAAAAACATTCCGTTTATGCTAACTAATGAATTAACTAATGTTAACTAATGGAGCCTTATTGTAAAGTGTGACTGAAAAATAATCAAAACATTTTTAATTAATATCTAGGGCATGTTGTAGCCCTGATTAAAATGTAAAAAAAAAATTCATTTAAAAATAAATAGCCTATTACGTCTTTAAGTATTTAAGTATTTAAGTATTCAGTGATGCGATGAACCCATTGCAACACAAAAATCTGAATGGCTGTTTAAAGCTTTTAAATACTGTTCAGAAACAGAAAGTAGCAGAGCTGCTTTGTTTACGGGCTACCTGGGTAAACGGCTGCATTTCTGCTGTTCCATCAGCGCCATCTGCTGTCAGAGAGTGAATGTGCATTTTCATTCATGTTCTGCCATGCGCTTCTCATCCGTGTTGGGCTTGTTTACGTCAGAGTGCGCATGCCTCTTTGACGCAGCATACAGCGGTGTTGTGCATTTTAACCAGTTGATGAATAATTTGTAATAAATTATTATTCACAGTACAGGGAGTGCAGAATTATTAGGCAAATGAGTATTTTGACCACATCATCCTCGTTATGCATGTTGTCTTACTCCAAGCTGTATAGGCTGGAAAGCCTACTACCAATTAAGCATATTAGGTGATGTGCATCTCTGTAATGAGAAGGGGTGTGGTCTAATGACATCAACACCCTATATCAGGTGTGCATAATTATTAGGCAACTTCCTTTCCTTTGGCAAAATGGGTCAAAAGAAGGACTTGACAGGCTCAGAAAAGTCAAAAATAGTGAGATATATTGCAGAGGGATGCAGCAGTCTTAAAATAGCCAAGCTTCTGAAGCGTGATCATCGAACAATCAAGCGTTTCATTCAAAATAGTCAACAGGGTCGCAAGAAGCGTGTGGAAAAACCAAGGCGCAAAATAACTGCCCGTGAACTGAGAAAAGTCAAGCGTGCAGCTGCCAAGATGCCACTTGCCACCAGTTTGGCCATATTTCAGAGCTGCAACATCACTGGAGTGCCCAAAAGCACAAGGTGTGCAATACTCAGAGACATGGCCAAGGTAAGAAAGGCAGAAAGTCGACCACCACTGAACAAGACACACAAGCTGAAACGTCAAGACTGGGCCAAGAAATATCTCAAGACTGATTTTTCTAAGGTTTTATGGACTGATGAAATGAGAGTGAGTCTTGATGGGCCAGATGGATGGGCCCGTGGCTGGATTGGTAAAGGGCAGAGAGCTCCAGTCCGACTCAGACGCCAGCAAGGTGGAGGTGGAGTACTGGTTTGGGCTGGTATCATCAAAGATGAGCTTGTGGGGCCTTTTCGGGTTGAGGATGGAGTCAAGCTCAACTCCCAGTCCTACTGCCAGTTTCTGGAAGACACCTTCTTCAGGCAGTGGTACAGGAAGAAGTCTGCATCCTTCAAGAAAAACATGATTTTCATGCAGGACAATGCTCCATCACACGCGTCCAAGTACTCCACAGCGTGGCTGGCAAGAAAGGGTATAAAAGAAGAAAATCTAATGATATGGCCTCCTTGTTCACCTGATCTGAACCCCATTGAGAACCTGTGGTCCATCATCAAATGTGCGATTTACAAGGAGGGAAAACAGTACACCTCTCTGAACAGTGTCTGGGAGGCTGTGGTTGCTGCTGCACGCAATGTTGATGGTGAACAGATCAAAACACTGACAGAATCCATGGATGGCAGGCTTTTGAGTGTCCTTGCAAAGAAAGGTGGCTATATTGGTCACTGATTTGTTTTTGTTTGGTTTTTGAACGTCAGAAATGTATATTTGTGAATGTTGAGATGTTATATTGGTTTCACTGGTAAAAATAAATAATTGAAATGGGTATAAATTTGTTTTTTGTTAAGTTGCCTAATAATTATGCACAGTAATAGTCACCTGCACACACAGATATCCCCCTAAAATAGCTAAAACTAAAAACTACTTAAAATATTGATACAAAAATATTCAGCTTTGATATTAATGAGTTTTTTGTGTTCATTGAGAACATGGTTGTTGTTCAATAATAAAATTAATCCTCAAAAATACAACTTGCCTAATAATTCTGCACTCCCTGTATTTTGAAGTTTATCATGCATGTTCATTATCGTATTACCGTATACCGACACGTATATTTACATTTTCACACTCCTAAACGTGATTGATTGCTTTACATGTCAGTCAGATGTCCTCTTGGGCGTTTTTTGACCAATGAAAGTCCAGACCTTCTGCCGTCAGTCTGGCAACGCAAGACTACAACCCACCAGTCCTTTGCTTCGGACTCTTATCCACAGATGCCTTGTTTTGGGCCCTAGAACAGGCGTTTTTACTGCTTGATAAATATAAGCAGCATGGCACAACGATTTATGTGCTTGTCGTCTCCTAATTAGGACCCGAAATAGATAATTGTTACGTCTACTCTTTAAAACAAAGAAAAGCAGCAATATAGTAGAATGTTAGTATGCGCAAACAGCGGGAAACTATATTTGTGCAGTGTGCGCATATAAAAAAATCAAGTACGATTTGAAGCTAGTGACATATAAATGCGCAAATCAACCTGATCACTTTATTTAGTGTTCATGTAAACACTACACTCACCTAAAGGATTATTAGGAACACCTGTTCAATTTCTCATTAATGCAATTATCTAATCAACCAATCACATGGCAGTTGCTTCAATGCATTTAGGGGTGTGGTCCTGGTCAAGACAATCTCCTGAACTCCAAACTGAATGTCAGAATGGGAAAGAAAGGTGATTTAAGCAATTTTGAGCGTGGCATGGTTGTTGGTGCCAGACGGGCCGGTCTGAGTATTTCACAATCTGCTCAGTTACTGGGATTTTCACGCACAACCATTTCTAGAGTTTACAAAGAATGGTGTGAAAAGGGAAAAACATCCAGTATGCGGCAGTCCTGTGGGCGAAAATGCCTTGTTGATGCTAGAGGTCAGAGGAGAATGGGCCGACTGATTCAAGCTGATAGAAGAGCAACTTTGACTGAAATAACCACTCGTTACAACCGAGATATGCAGCAAAGCATTTGTGAAGCCACAACACGCACAACCTTGAGGCGGATGGGCTACAACAGCAGAAGACCCCACCGGGTACCACTCATCTCCACTACAAATAGGAAAAAGAGGCTACAATTTGCACGAGCTCACCAAAATTGGACAGTTGAAGACTGGAAAAATGTTGCCTGGTCTGATGAGTCTTGATTTCTGTTGAGACATTCAGATGGTAGAGTCAGAATTTGGCGTAAACAGAATGAGAACATTGATCCATCATGCCTTGTTACCACTGTGCAGGCTGGTGGTGGTGGTGTAATGGTGTGGGGGATGTTTTTTTGGCACACTTTAGGCCCCTTAGTGCCAATTGGGCATCGTTTAAATGCCACGGCCTACCTGAGCATTGTTTCTGACCATGTCCATCCCTTTATGACCACCATGTACCCACCCTCTGATGGCTACTTCCAGCAGGATAATGCACCATGTCACAAAGCTCGAATCATTTCAAATTGGTTTCTTGAACATGACAATGAGTTTACTGTACTAAAATGGCCCCCACAGTCACCAGATCTCAACCCAATAGAGCATTTTTGGGATGTGGTGGAACGGGAGCTTCGTGCCCTGGATGTGCATCCCACAAATCTCCATCAACTGCAAGATGCTATCCTATCAATATGGGCCAACATTTCTAAAGAATGCTTTTAGCACCTTGTTGAAATCAATGCCACGTAGAAATAAGGCAGTTCTGAAGGCGAAAAGGGGTCAAACATGGTATTAGTATGGTGTTCCTAATAATCCTTTAGGTGAGTGTACATCACAATAGGGAAGAAAAGATAATGGCAATTTCCATTTCATGTCACCATTAAACATGCAGCATAATGAGATTGTGGACAATAATGTAGCATAATGCTTAGTTTAATAATTTTTTTGTTGCATAATGCATTGTTGTTTCACATATGATGGTATTCCATTTCTAAACATAGTCACCATACACACCCTACCAATCCAGTGTTTGCTTTGCTCTTGGGGAAACTGGAGACTGACATTATGAGATAAAAATACAAATTAATAAGGAACTTACTAAATCTGGCATGTTGTTGTTACACTGAGTTTTACAGTTTTAATAATATAATGTATTGTTCATGTATTTTTGGAAATGCGAACCCATTATACGCCGTACTTGTATGTATGTATGTATGTATGTATGTATGTATCTGGGTTAGCAGGAGGAACAGATCATGCATAATTATTTTTAAAGACAAAGCAGCATTCAGCTCACATACAGCCAAACAGTGATATTATTAATTATGGTTGTTCACGTTCTGAGATGCAACGGCTTAGTTTATCTAGCGTGATATTCATGATATTCATCTTACCTCTCATATAACAACACGCATAAACAGAGAGCCAGGGAGTTTCATTTGCCTCAGTTTGTAAGACCCAGAGGACTGTGATGATGTCTCTTGTAACAGTGCCATCGGTCCGACTGCCAACTCTGTTAAGGAACAGTTCCACTCTCTACTTGAACCTGTCATAACAGATCATAACACAACACCCCTTTAGTTGAGAATGCAAAACAGCATCTTTTTGGGCTATTTTTCCTAGCAAAGTTAGAAAGATTTGGCAAATTCAGAGAAAAGTCAACTCATTTGGTTTCTGCATCGAACATTTAAATAGTCATAACTAAATATTCTCAGCAGTTTAACGTTTAAACATTGCATGGAGATAACCTCCTTTCATTCTCGGTTATGACTTCCATGATGCATTTTTAAGAGATCTGTTCAATATTACATTACCAGCTCTATGCTAATCATATCTAGTGCAGCGCTCAGCAGTGACCTTACTTGACTGTGTGCATGTGTGTGTGTGCTCCTCTATTTAAATTAACCTGTCAAATTAATTATATATATATATATATATATATATATATATATATATATATATATATATATATATATATATATATATATATATATATATATATAAATATTTAAATTATATTTTATCGAATTATAAAACATAAAAAAACAAAAAAAAACATTTAAATCACGCCCTGACCCATACGTTAATAATAGTGCGCACGTAAAAAGGAATCTTCATAATATTTTGGAAATTGAAGATGTCTTAAAATGTGACATTTTAAGACCCCCAAAAAAATATAAAGATGGCCAAAAACAGTCTGACTCATGTGTACTTAAAAAAATTGCATAGACGGAGAATGCTAGAATGTGTTCTGTGTGAACTGACCCTGAATCCACCTCGAACAAATTGACAAAAATGGATGGCCGAGGACTGTAGGTCATTCATAGACTTATGTTCACTGATGTGAAAAAAAACAAAAAACAAAAACAATATATTAACTTCTAAAGATTCCTTATTTTATTTTATCATCTAATTAATTGGATTTTTTTTTTTAAATCTATTAAGAGCTGTAATTTGACTATATAAAAATATTTTTCCAATGAGGGTAAGTTTCCAAAGAGGGTAACTGGAAAAAAATATGTGTGTGATGGGTCACAGTTATAGCAGAAAGGTCAGTCATATTGCACATGGAAATACATGCAATCTGCACATGCAATCTGATTGCTGCCTGGTTGCAATTCTAAATATAGAGGACACGAGAGAAAAATCTAGAAATATAAGAAGACAACAGACAAGCTGCAGAGGACGAGAGAGAGAGTGAATGTGGATTTTATTTTACATTAACCTGAGTCTGTTCTCTCTTCCTTGTTCTGCCCTTCATCTTCTCTTTCCATCTGCCTCACTCTCATTCCCTCCCTCTCCATCTGCCTCGCACTCTCTGTCTCTTGTTCTTTCAGTGCCATATGTGAGAGGGCTGCTCTGTGTCCTCGACACATTAATACACAATGACCCTCACAGGGCTTACAGCAGAGAGCTCAAGTGCCTTTTTCTGTTTCTTTATTCTTCACCTTCTCTGCCTCATTCTTCTTTCTCACTGTCTCATTTTTCACCCTCAGAATCAAACTGCACATTCTTTAAATTCTACACTTCTGGAGAGAATGCTATCTTGTTTAAGAAAACCACCCAAAAAAGTAAGTTCTTCCTGTATACTCTGCCCTCTTTTCTCTCTGCCGTCTACATGTTATTCTCCTCTTTGCACTCTCATCTATTCATTCTCTGCTTCCACGCTGTTTCTCTCATTGAAAATCAGTCATGTGTTTCTGTCTCCTCCCCCTGCTCCATGTCTCTCCAGCTCTCCACCTCCCATACAGTGTACATGCACAAGAATTATCATTCTTGAGCTCCTTTCTTGTTCAATTCTTATTTCAGTTTTCATAATTACTGACCCAAAAGTATCTGGATACTCTTCTAACAGGTTTGGCTAGGCCAATTAAAGGTATAGTTCACCAAAAAATGTAACTTCTGGTATAATTTACTCGCCACCATGTTGTTCCAAACCTGTATAACCTTTTTTTCTGTGGATGACAAAAGGAGACATTTTGAAGAATGTACTGGTCACTTTTTCCATCAATTACAATAAAGAAGGATGCATAAGCACTGTAAAACGATCACAAAAGTGGTCCATATAAAACAATAAGCTATCTTTCCTGTCCTCTGAATTATTATGATAACTTTGTGTAAGAAACAGACTGAAATGTAAGTTATTATTCACTCTCCCAGTGAACTTTCAGTGAGTTAAACTTCTGATCTGATCTTGATCAGTTTGATTCATGGCTAAATCATTCAGACTGGTTTTGTGAACTGGCTCAACTGATTCATTAAAAAAAGAACTCAAAAGAGCAATCCGTTCATGAATTAGATAATGCTACTTCTCTTCAATCATGCTGGTAACCTACAATCAATATTTCCAGTAAATTTTGGTCTGTTGCTCACTTGAAGCTTTGGTATGACTTCAGATGGCTTGGAATATAGCATATATGTTCTGGTATTTTAACTGGTAGAGCATGACGCTAGCAATATAAAGGAACAATTTACTCAATCCAGCCTGCTTAAAGCACACATTGAACACCTTTGGGATGAACTGGAATGCCGAACATGTGCCAGATCCCATCGGCCAAAATCAGTGCCTGACCTCACTAATGCTCTTCTGTCTGAATGGGAGCAAATCCCTTCAGCCATGTTCCAGCATCCAGTGGAAAGCCTTCCCAGAAGAGTTCAAGCTGTTAGGGGGGGGCCATTAATGCCAATTGTTTTGAAATATAAAATGCCCCAGGGTTTGGCTTTTGCCTATATTGTAAAATGATGGAGACTTTTAGTATCAAGTATAACTCAAGTACAGCTTTAGTAACACGTATGCTTTGTTTCTCTCTTAGGTTTGCATATAACAGGTGCAATGTTGGCTTTGTTCAGTTTGTTTCTGATGGTCATGGGCTCTCTGTGTATCACTATGTCTCTCAGTAAGAGTGTGCCCTTCTTCCTCAAGCCTGCTACCATCTGCTTCGTCCTCTCAGGTACCTTTCAAACACCTCATAACTGCATCCACACAACAGCACCATTAATCTGCAGTAAAACTGAAGTAGACTAGGATTGGCAGTGGTCAAGTGCACTATGTCCCATTGCTGAGATTCTGAGCTCAAACCTTAACCATCACAATGTCAGGCATCAAGAAATACAGCTGGCCATATTCACAGCAGTCACTTTACTAGTCAGGTGTAACCACTGATATTTAATGTGAGTTTGAGGTGTAGAAGAAGATATGGCAGAAACGTAAGGGGTAAAAAGAAGTTTGAAATACCTTTTGGATATGCAGTCCACATTGCAGAGAGTATCGTTTAGATGAATATGTAAATATGTTCTCCATGCTTTCCCCTCAATGACAAAAAAACTCACAACAAAAATGACAGCGGTAAGAAAACGGCAGTTAAGAAAGCATCTGATCATAGCGGCGTGTATATGTTTGCACCAGCTCTGTAATTCGCCGCTCAAGTCATGTCACGTTTATTTATATAGCACTTCATACAATAGATTGCTTTAAAGCAAGCAGCTTTGCAGTATTAAACATGAAAAAAATCAATGCCGCTTTCAATTTAAATTACTTCAGTTAAACTTCAATTTTTACTATAACGCAGCTCTTTAACAGACTGAACAGAAGAAATAAACAATATTAGCACTTAGCATTTTAGCACTTCTGGTTCAAGCGTCTCGAAGTCAATGTTTTTTTTTTTTATGGGATTTTTGTTAAATGGCTGAAATAAGGTTTGTGGTGAACACAAGCTCAAGAAATTTTCACGTTTTATTCTACAACATAAAATACATAAGTATTACCCTACTCGTGATTTTTTTTTTTTGAGCTGTTATGCGGTTGCTAACAAGTGGCTAAATGGGACTACAGAGTCTGTCGAGGAGATTAAATGTCATCACGCCGAACAGGTAAACTCAGTCCACTTTTACAGCCTCATTATGCTTATAATTATGCTCTTATAAACTATTCAAACTCAAACTTCCTGGGAAAATGTTTTTAGATGATAAATAAAAGAGCTATCGGAAGCTTAGTGATGATGACGTTGAAGTCGCGCAACCGTGATGTTGTTCATTTATAGCCTACCTTTTGTTTTTTTACTTCTGTCGACTGCCTTTAGGCTTCAGCTTGTTTTTTGCAATAATCCAAAAGCCTATGGGAAAATCCTATTGGGTTTTTGTTGAGGGAACCAGTGTGATGCTAACTGCAGATTCGCCTACAAAGTGACTGCACCACTCTATATCTGGGACTATTCCCATGCAGCTCCAGACTGAAATTAAAATAGAAAATAAATGAAAACTTTGGCGACAGTCAAGTAAATTGTGTGTTAATAATATGCGGTTTCATAAGATATAATCTTGTTAGGGCCGGTTCACACAGAACCTGTTTTTACTGTTAAAAACGCAATGCTCAGGTCAGTAGCTGGGTTTCCATCCAAATGTGAAGCGAATCTTTTCAAAGTTCGCAAAAAAAAAGCTAATTAGGTGCGTTTCCATCAAGTTGTTCGAGCAGATGACGGTGGTATTGGTAACCTAGTAACCATCAGAGTATTAGTAGACTGGTAGGGTTAGAATAAGTTGACGTAGTTGCAAAGTTACTTATAGCCAGTAGAATGTCTATTGCTGGAGCATCACAATAACGCGCTTTTTTCATTTCAGTAGCTATGTTTCTATCCCCCCGTTTATATGCGCATTTTGAAGGATCACATCAGAAACAACTTTTGGAATTTTGGAAAAAAAATCCCTTAATTTGCAAAAATTTACTTTTTTTTTTTTACTTGCAAAAAAGAGTTGATGCGAATAAATTCTGACGCAGCGAACATTAAACCCACGTGGATAATTGGCTGTTTCCGCTGATGATGTTTTATTTACTGTTGAGAGTTAGTAGACATGTAGGCGCAACGTTATTTATAGTTAAGGTCTAGAGACCTTTTTTTGAAAGTTGAATTTGAGCTCCACGTTTTTAGAATGCCGTGTCATGCGCGAGACACTCCAAATGATGCGAGACTTGAGCACAACAGTTAAAGACATCTGTCTAGCACGTGTTTACATTGATAAACAATGGAAAAGTAGCGCAGTGGAATAGTTCTGTGTGAACGGCCCCTTTAAATTGTTTGCTGCACAAAGCATTGAGCAAGCTGTGATGTCCGATTCATAACCAAATGACTCTTATGAACAGGTTCTTTTTAATGAGAATCAAAAATCACGAAAGAGACTGAAACTCGTCCATGAATTCATGTATTTAAATCAGAATCAAGCAGCCAGTGATTGCTCTAAACTGTTACTAAATTCATAACTGACTCTCTTAAGGAGTAATTTTTTCGAAATTAACCGGAAAACGCTACTGTGACATTCACTTGACTTGCATTAGTCTATTGACTAAATAGTTGTTCCTATGACAATGTTATTAAGCTGTTGCATATTCATGTTTGCTGTAATCAATTGTAAAGGCATTCCAAGAAAACATTTCAATATTGTAAACAAAAATATTACTTGTTTTTAGCATGTGAGGTCCATAAAGTTTTGTTTCACATTTAATTCACATTAAATGCAACTATATAAAAAACGCCCTAATTTTTACAACTTAAACTGTCTATATATTAAAATATCCCTTCATCACAGTACGAAGTGACTGCTGTTACAAGCTAAAGTAGACCGTGCTCAACTACAAATATAATTTTGCTCCTAAATGTTTCATGTTAAATTGAAAAGGGTAAACTGTTCCTTTAAGTGAAATGACCTTTCATCTCTCCACTTTCCCCAGGTATCCTGGTCCTGTTGTCCATCATTGTTTTCCACCAGTCTGTGCTGGCTTTATTGGCAAGCGATCACAGTATCCCTCTCCATCACGAGCTGTCCTGGTCAGTGGCGTGTATTGGCTCGGCTGGGGCCATTCTCATTTTTGGAGGTCTTATGTTCCTGTTGCTTTCCCTCCCCTACAACCCCTTGGAGAAATGTTTTCGTCAGCCGAGCAGTAGTGATGCCTAGCTGTCAGAAGGACTGCCAGTGAGTTAAGTAGCAGAAGATCTTTTATACTCTTATGCTGCTTGTGAAGATTAACTGATGTTGTAAAGGACTCTCAAAGGCTAATGTTTCACAATAACCTGCATTAGAATTGCTTATGAATAAGATTATAATACACACACACTGAATTTGAACTGATATTTCTATGATGGCTCTGTACATAAAATCAGTGACCAACAGATCTGTTTACTATCTTTAAAGGCTTCATTTACACAAAATGCTGTGCTATTATGCATTGCTCATTTATCTGCATTGCTGATTTGTATAAGAAACCTGATTTAATTACGTGCTATGTAAAACTGACTTCTGACTGATCGTTTCTGCAGGTTTTTATTTTTTATTTTTTTAAATAGGCCACCCTATCTACGCTAAAGGTCTGTTCACACCAAGAACAATATCTATAAAGATAAATATAAAATAACAATTTAGTATCCACACCAATGGCTGATATCATTCTGCTTACTATTCTGTTTGACATTCTGTTGACTATAAGTAACTTTGCAACTGCATGTCAACTTATTCTAACTCATTAGAGTATTGGTGAACTGTCTGCTTAATATCTGCTAACTTTTTATTGTGATGGTCCTCCAACAGACGGATACTGACTATAAATAACTTTGCTACTACATGTCAACTTATTCTAACCCTAACCTTACCAGTCTACTAATACTGTACTAACACTCTAATGAGAGTTAGTAGACATGTTGGTGCAACGTTACTTAGTCAACAGAATGTGTTAAATGGACGATCAAAATAAAGTGAAAACAAAAACGGTATTAGCGTCCACACCAACGCATGATAACAATCTGTTTATTATAAACGGCGCGCTGCAGTTTTTCCGTCTGTAGCTTTAAAGGGATAGTTCACCCAAAAATTAAAATTCACCCTCATGTTGTTCCAAACCCGTAAGACTTTGGAACACAATTGAAGATGTTTTTAATTAAATCTGAGAGATTTCTGTCCCTCTGTCCACTGAAGCTATGAAACTACCACTTTGATGCTTCAAAAAGTCATAAAGAGATCATAAAACGAATCCATATGAATTGAGCGGTTTAGTCCAAATTTTCTGAAGAGACTTGATTGCTTTATGTGATGAAACAGAACAGATTGAATTTATGCTTTTATTCACATATAAACATTGATCAGTGAACATAAACAGAAGCTCAACCGAACCTGGGAGAACAAATCTCATTGGTTCTTGCGGAAGCTCAAACGCACTGCGTAACACAAGAATGAAACTCATTGGTTCTTCTCGCACGTCAAGCGAACATGCTTGAGCTTCCATATACCACAACTGATGTGTGCGTTGACGAGTGAATAAAAGCCTAAATTAAATCTGTTCCATCATATATAGTGATCGTGTCTCTTCAGAAAATGTGGACTAAACCACTCAATTCATATGGATTAGTTTTATGAACTTTTTGAAGCGTAAAAGTGTCATTTGCGTAGCTGTCAATGGAGGGATAGAAATCACTCAGATTATACAGGTGCTGGTCATATAATTAGAATATCATCAAAAAGTTGCTAATTCCATTCAAAAGGTGAAACTTGTATATTATATTCATTCATTACACACAGACTGATATATTTCAAATGTTTATTTCTTTTAATTTTGATGATTATCAGAAAATGTGAATATTGTGAAAAGGTTCAATATTGAAGACACGTTCAGCTAATTAACTCAAAACACCTGCAAATGCCTCTCAGTCTAGTTCTGTAGGCTACACAATCATGGGGAAGACTGCTGACTTGACAGTTGTCCAAAAGACGACCATTGACAACTTGCACAAGGAGGGCAAGACACAAAAGGTCATTGCAAAAGGGGCTGGCTGTTCACAGAGCTCTGTGTCCAAGCACATTAATAGAGAGGCGAAGGGAAGGAAAAGATGTGGTAGAAAAGTGTACAAGCAATAGGGATAACCGCACCCTGGAGAGGATTGTGAAACAAAACCCATTCAAAAATGTGGGGGAGATTCACAAAGAGTGGACTGCAGCTGGAGTCTTCAAGAACCACTACGCACAGACGTTTAGCTGTCGCATTCCTTGTGTCAAGCCACTCTTGAACAACAGACAGCGTCAGAAGCGTCTCGCCTGGGCTAAAGACAAAAAGGACTAGACTGCTGCTGAGTGGTCCAAAGTTATGTTCTCTGATGAAAGTCAATTTTGCATTTCCTTTGGAAATCAGGGTCCCAGAGTCTGGAGGAAGAGATGAGAGGCACACAATCCACGTTGCTTGAGGTCCAGTGTAAAGTTTCCACAGTCAGTGATGGTTTGGGGTGCCATGTCATCTGCTGGTGTTGGTCCACTGTGTTTTCTGAGGTCCAAGGTCAACGCAGCCGCATACTTTTCATGTTCATACTTTTCAGTTGGCCAAGATTTCTAAAAATCCTTTCTTTGTATTGGTCTTAAGTAATATTCTATTTTTCTGAGATACTGAATTTGGGATTTTCCTTAGTTGTCAGTTATAATCAAAATTAAAAGAAATAAACATTTGAAATATATCAGTCTGTGTGTAATGAATGAATATAATATACAAGTTTCACTTTTTGAATGGAATTAGTGAAATCAACTTTTTGATGATATTCTGATTATATGACCAGCACCTGTATTAAAAATATCTTCATGTTCCGAAGATGAACAAAGGGCTTGGAACGACATGAGGGTGATTAAATGACAGAATGTTTATTTTTGGGTGAACTATCCTTTTAAATGCTTGAGCTCTTTAAAGTCACCATGAAATCAAAATTGACCTTTTTTATTTTTTAAATTTTTTTACAGAATGTTGCTGTGCTTATTATATAAATGATATATCTGAGCACATCCTATTATTTTTTAAAATACATATGCTCTCATAATCTTTAATCAAAAACGTTTACCTCTATTCCCCTTGAAACGACGTCTGTTCTCTTCATGATGAATGTCTCGGCGGAGAGTGGGGCTAAATATGCTCAACAACTGACTGCAAACTGCCATTCAGATCTGCCTCTATTTCTAACTTCCTACAATCCAATCAGTTTCCGAAGGATGAAATCAAATCCCATTTTTCTCATTCCAGAAGCTGTTTCATATACATCACAATAGGGAAGAAAAGTCTATCGCAACTTTCATTTCATGCCGACTTTAAAGTTGGTTGGATTCTGATTGTTTGCCAGTGTTTTTATCGTTTATCATCTGGAAAAAGTGATTCCAATGATATCGTTCCTGTGTCGTTACCGTTATAGATACGGGACTTCCCTATTGCCATAGAATTAGAACATTTCTTAAAACCTTATAGTGATGGTTATCACCCTAACCCTTTAGAATGATTAAAGTCGTTATAGTTATCATCCTTCGTGTGAACGGGCCTTAACCGGGATTTCCTGGCTGAAAATACCAAGTTAGTGTATGCTAGTTAGTGGTGGCTTGTGGACCATCATAGCCATGCCGTTTACTAGCAAAACTTGGCAGTTGAGCTTCGTTGACCAGAATTATCTTTATGGTGAAGCTGGTTGACCAACAAAGTCTTGCTATAAGCTAATTAAAAAGTCTAATGGGGACATCAGCACATTAGCATAACAACATATGCTGGTGACCAGCTATAGTGATCCCAAAAAGTAACACTTTTGGACACATTTAAAAATGTTAAAGTCTATTGTTTTATAAACCTAGCAACTTTTTATGCCATCTTTCTTTAAAAGAAATGCTGCTTGATTTGATATTTTGCTATATAATGCAGTATTTATGCATTTAAATGTCCTTTTGACTTTTTGGCATCACTTTATACTGGTCTTTTCTGCTGGTTTTCAATGAACAAAGTAATCAGCAGATTAGATGTCATAGATTTCCATGCATAGATTTAATTTACATTATGTAAAATGATGCTTAGTACTATACATATAAAACAGATGCGTGTGTATGAAAATGATGAATGAAATATATTGATGTGGATGATACGGACCTACCGCTGAGCCACATTTGTTATGTAAATAATGTGTTTATATTGTACTCCAGTTGATATGAGAGCGCCTTGTTCTTATACTGAAGACACTGTCCTTCACTGAACCTTCATCTTCTCCTTTCTTATATCTGTTCTTGACTTGGTTGTTCATCACATTCTTTCTCGTTCACTAGTTTTGCTTGAGGATTAAAACTCTTTCACCTAAGACAGTCTCCTGCAATCCTTTCCTCGCTTGTTTCTTAATCTCACTCCTTCTCTTTTGCCGCTTGCTCAGTCTAAAATTAGTGCATTGCTCATCTAAGCACATCATGTGGAAGTGAATAAGAAATATTATCCTAGTATGTCAACTATGCCCACCCTCGACGTTCTCTCGATGTTGATCGCTCTTGGGTGCCTCCGAGGGTTTGGGTGGAGCTGCTGTTTCCCTGCGTCTGCCATCCCGTTCCTCCCCTGCCACCCGAGTGTTTGTGAATACAGTGCCAGTCCATTTGGGAAGTGAGGAAAGGTCTGGGCCTCAGTAATCTGCAAGTCTCTCTTTTCCAGTCTATCTAAAGCCTCCATCCTGTGCAAAACAATCTAGATATCCTCAAACCGCAGAAATGACAGGTGGCTAAGCGTGTTCCTGGAGCAACCGCCTCGACGTGTCCTACAGCATGCTTATAACTGGCCCTTTTATTTGGTGAATGTGTATTGGGTCTGTAGCATAAGAGTGTGTAGCTTGATCCGCTGGGGAGAATATGGGTGGGTGATGGACTAGGGAAATTGGAGCCTGTAGGTTGACACTGAAGCTAGAGGTCTGCTAGTATATATAGCCTGTCAGACTAGCGGGCTGTTCTTTCACTTTTTATGTGTCCGAGTAAACGGGGAATAAAACAGGATCTGCTCTCACAGTGTCATTAATTGTTGCCCGGGACAGAAATGAGAAATGCATGTTTGTGGGTGGGTACAATAAAACACTCAATAGTCTGTCTTCCAATAGTAAAAGAACTGGGCTGGTTTTTTCGATGGTCCGCCCATCTGGAAATTAGGAAAAAATAGGTCAATAATCATCTTCTAAATGACCAAATTATTCTGCAAAATATCTAGATTACAATTTAAAGGCCTGTTAAAAGGATGGTAGAGGGTAACAGAGGGTAATAGTGTATTCTTTTTCATGTTTGTTTTTTTAGTTTTAGAGTATTAGGTTTTTGTTTTTGTAGTTATTAGAACAGTGGTTCTCAACCTTTTTGACTCCAAGGCCCTCCATTGTTTACAATATTCAAAGGCCCCAAATTACCTTTTGTTTGTGATTTGGATTAAGGATATGAATAAGGATTAAGGATATGGATTTTTACACGCAATTTCTAAAAATGTATAGCATGGCATAGCTAGAAAACTGTATATTCATAAAAAATAAAAAAAAACATGGAATTGTATTAATTTACACAACCAGGTCTAGAAATCACACAAAATTAGGCTACCTCATATATACAGGTTTTCAAATACCCTGAGTGTCCTCATTCTTTAAAGAAAAAAAAAAAATAGTTGAGGATGTTAATTAAAATGAGAAATATCTTGATTTTTTTATTATTATTATTGATTATTTTAATGGTTTTATTTTAAATAATTGTGGTTGAGAATCACTGTATTATAATATTATGAAAGCTCATTTTGTCCCCAGAGTAAAAAAAAGAGAGAAAATGATCGTCTTATATGTATTTCCGACGTTATCTTATAATTGCAACTTTATATCTCAAATTGCGACATTATTTTTCATAATTGTGACTGAACATTTGCAACCTTAAGTCTCATAAATGTGATTTGTATTTTAAACTATCTCAGTTATCTAGTTATATTTTTTACTCTGAAGTTAAGATGTGCTTCCATAGAAAACAATCTTAATAAAGTTATCTTCTAAGGATCAAGATTTTAAAAGACACAAATGACATCACTCGTAGATTGTCTGTTGTTTCTTTTATATATAAAATCCGTGCAATACAGTGTTAGAGTTTATCACACATTAAGATAAACCATATTTTCTCTAGATATATCTATTCTCCACTACGTAATATTTATAACTAAGCACATAAATGCTGTCTGTGTGTAGTTTTTCACATTTTTTATGAATTAAAAAAGACCCCCGATTACAGGAGAGTGTGATTTGATGCCCATTTTCACTCTATTATGTAATGTCCTGTGTTGACCTCTTGTTGGCTGGGATCATGGAATAAAGGTTAAAGGTTAGCAGAATGTCCACATATATAATCTCTCATTTAGAGAAGCAGACGGGTCAAAGGGAGTCAGGTGCAGCACAGTGAACATTTGTTTGTTTTTTTGTTAGCCTGTTTTTTCTTTTTCTTTTTTGGAGGGGAACTTTGCATTTGGGATACTGTCATGATCACATGACACAATGGAGGGAAAACACAAATGACACAGGGCATGCCCCAACATACAAGTGTAGCCCATCAGAGCTCAAGGAAGACAGTGTCCTCATACATAATCAAAAAATCCCCACCCACCTATTCTGCCCTCTCCAATAAATATCTGTACTCTGGATTTTAAAGTCTTTTTTTTTTTTTTTTTTTTTTTGAAATGTGTAATATACATTTGCATTTCAAAATGTATTTTTTTCAGCCTCCCTCCAACTGTAGACCTGTCAATTTACAATTCAAATGGTCCTTTATTGTCCCCACCCATTTGAAATGCACAGTTTCAGATAGAAGTCCCTTTTCTGAATGTCATTCACCATGTTCTCTATACAAATATATAATCTGTCCCTCTTTGACCAAGTGAGGGAATGTTGTAATGCCCCAAAACAAAGATTTTCAATTCAACAAGTGCTACTTCTACTGCTAACAGTGATTTTAACAAAAATAATATGATGGTAGGTTTATATAAAAATCTTTTTCATTTGAACTCTTTGTCGTTTCAGTCCATCAATTATGGTGCTGATCTGTTTACTGAGCTGGAAGACAGATATACAGATATTACACACTAAATTGCATGTTATCAAAGGGTAGAAAATAAAACTTTCATTAAAATAAATAAAATGCTTCTCACAAAGTTAGTTGTAATAATAATCTCATTCTCACAAATACACTCATGTTTCTGCAGTGCTCAGTATCACGTTTTGGAATCACAGTCAAAATCTCATCTTTCTAGTTTAAAAACTAGAATCATTTAACAATGTTAAGAGCTAGCAGTTCAAACTTACTCATAATAACAACAACACTTCGTCATCTTGGAAATTCTACATCTTTAAAATCAAGCAAATGAATAAACATCACAGTATCCCATGATTATAGTTTCATTAAGAATAAACATGTTATAAAACAGTACTGAAAAAAAACATGAATGTTGTTGTTATTATGAGAGGTTTGTCATTCTTTTACTCTATTTTTTTTTTCATAAAGTGAAACATTTGTCAATACCGAGAGAGTTATCCCCTTTTTTAGTTGTTTTCCAGTCTTTCCTTCTATGTTATCTCTCGCTTTTGCACTTTATAAACTACTCAAACTCTCGATCTGTCTAGACTGGTGTAGTTTTCCTATTTAGTGTGTTGGAGTTACTCTCTCTGTCACCTTTCCCTAGCCTATCCAGCGTTCCCATCCCTCGTTCCCTCTCCACTGTAGAGGAGGAGAAAGGTGGAGGCTGGGAGGATGGGACGGAGTTGCTGAGCGGAGCATTGGAGTTGGAAGAATTCTGGACCACTGACGGATTGTGGGATTTGAGCGAGGGCAGCGTCCCACTCATCATCATGCCTCCTCCGCCTCCTCCGCTCTCTTTAGGGAAGCAGTTGTGCAGCTGGTATAGTGTGGCACGGTCCACCGTGCCGTACAGTGGAGGGGCGCCCAGCCCTCCTAAACCACCCAGTTTGGGGTCTCGGGAGAGGGTGTAAAGGGAAATATCGCCCCCTGGCAGTGCGGAGCGGGAGTGGGGGTTGGGTAGAGTGGACACCGAGATGGGCCCCTGGGAGAGTAAAGCTGACGGGGGCATTCCGAAGTTCTTACCCCCCGGAGGGCCACCCACGGGGGACGGGTCTCGAGAGCGCGAAGGGTCGGTGGATCGAGAGCTGGAACGCGATCTGCGGCGGAAGCGGTAGCTAGGGAGCCGTAGCATGGCGTGGGTGGTGCTCTTAAAGATATCGGTGCGAGAGCGACAGCGGAGCTCCTTGTTCTTCTCGATGTAGATGTTTACTGCCAACACACCCACCATCTCAGCCAGGATGAAGGACAGCCCACCAAAGTAGAAGGACCAGCCGTAGGAGTACTGCCATTTCTTATCCTCGTCCTTCTTTGGGGAAATGTCACCCAGAGCGGCAGAAATGTACACTATCACACCAATGATGTTACTCAGGCCTAAAGATCAAGGGTCAAAAACATGCCAACTGATCAAAATGTGTTTCAGGTGATATGCAGCTTTTGTTTGCAGAATAACAAAGATTCAGAAGCATTTGCAGTCTAATATGGCAATTGACAATTGGGTTTTTACAGTAATATTGTGTATAATTCTGTACAGGCAGATGCAATTAAATATATTTTATAATGCATTCTGTTGTTTTCTGTTGTCAGTATAAACTAGACACAAATTGGGGTACAAATGTCATAGTCAATTTAAAAATTTTTCCCAAATAAAAATATATTATCAGTATACAGATTTTTACAGAAAATTTTACTAAACAATTAACATTTATTTGGCATTATTTAGTATTTTGCTTTAATGGCGGCATGAAAACTGCAGAATATTGTATTGTATTATATTATGTTTTTAACCATTTTCATTTATGCATGTGACATCATTAATTAAATGTGTATCTTAAATGCAATTTAAGTCACTTTGGATGAAAGTGTCTGCAATAATGTAATACAATATAATATATATGATATGATATAATATATGTATCTTATAATTAGATGTGTATCTGCAATGTAAGCTATACATTATATTAAATTATATATTATCTTTAATGCAATGTGAGATGGACATATTAAATGCATTATTTTGTATTTTATAAAATGTAATATATCATTTTTAATATAATGTCTAGCTTACATTGCATTTAATTATAATATATATATATATATATTAGGGCTGTCACCATTAACGCGTTAACGCATGCGATTAATTTAAATTCCTTAACGCGTTCAAATAATGGACCCTTTTCACAGATTGTGATGGAACGGTCATCAATATCGTAAATCCTGCAAAGTTTTTTGTATTTTCATTAATTTTTTTTTTTATGTACATTTATAACACTAATACTTTGTATTAAATTACTTTTGCATCAAATTACAAAAAACAAGTTACCGCTGCTGTGAGGGTGTTTCTAATACAGCGTCTATGAGAGTGATGGTAAAAATAACATCTTTCTCTCTTTTCACTGCTGTTATCAATCTCACTCTATTTTTTCCCTCTTTTTGAAAGTTGTGAAATCACTATTGTGGAGTTTTTCTTTTGCTATTTGAGCAAATGGGGACACAAAAAATATATTTAATGTATTCTCTCATTCACCGCTATAATAGTTAACCCTACTATGACAACTTCCGCTTTGAGAAACCCGGAAATGTGAAAAGGGTCTATTTAACGCAAATAAATTACAGAAGTACGTGAAGCTGCGTCATTAACGTAATTTTCGTCACGCAGTTAGATGATCTTAGAAGTCGGAAGTTTATCACAATCACACTGAGCATCTACAAGCACCTGTAACCCTGGTAGGAGGAAATTTCCATTCTAACTCTTTAACCCAATTCTGCTTCTGTTTGTGATCAGGCCATTTTAAGCCGTTAAACTCTGGGAAAGTTTTCAGTGATCCAGTAATCAAATGAATTCAAAAAGTCCAAAACAGCGCTAATGTAAAGAAGGCCAGTCTGATTACATCAGAGACATCAGAAGAAAATAGACTCTCGTTTTAGTGAATTATTCATTCCAGTGTGTGCTTTGCTTTAAAATACGAGCTTCGTATTCTGCGATTGTTTGTGAAGAGCGCAATTTTGGTGACGTACAGTAAGCGCGTGAGAGTCATATAGTTATAGTGTTATATTTGTTATAGAGTTATATTGATGCACAAAGAACAAACCGTGTATGTGCGTGCTCTCGATCACTGATCGCAAGCTGCATTCATGTACAGACACACAGTACATTCACGTTGTTTCCACACACAATCGGGAAGGATAATGTTTGAGTTGTCGTGCACGTTGTTGTGTTTAGTAATCTTAGTTCCCTTTCGAACGGTCAGTCGTACTGTGTCTTGCTAGACGCCATGGGAAATAATCTATTTCTCGAAATACTGAAGCATTTGTAAAATCACGCAGTGCTACTGCCCAGTCAAAACAGTGTCGAGACATCTCGCACGGTATTGGCTGGCCAGTGGGAACTGCATGAACCAATGGCAGAACAGCGTAATTGAGCGAACCAATGGGCACTAAGCCCGCGAAGCGGAGCACAAAAGCCCGCCAAATGGGCGGGGTATCTGCCCATAAGGTACGCTGTAATGCCCTAAAACGTCAGATTAATCTCCTTCAGCAACGATCTCGGTCCTCGCTGATAAACTCTCGAGGCTACACCACCTTCGCAGAGAAAAGACAAGCCTGCAGCGGAATAGTGAGCTAGCCAGCCCGGACTTCCTGCGAACGAGTCAGCGGCCTGTTTCAACGCGTTCAATCGCCAGCGATCCTGCGAGCTGTCACGCCTTTCCCCTGCGCTCTCCGGTGAACACTACGGTGTATCCTTTTTTACTGTCATATAACGTCATACGTCATGTCGCGCCACATGTGTGGTACATGCAGCACTCACCTGCACGAGGAGGACGGCCACGATGAGTGCGTGATCTGTCTGGGCAAGGCCCACGTGGACGCTGCTCTCGCCGGGTCCGGCTGCTCTCACTGCGAGAATATGCCCATCTCCTCTCTTCACTTGCGGATAGCGCTCTTCTCAGAGCGCGACCCCAGCCCTCGCGCTCTCCCGTTCCATTTCCCAACTAAACCTTGGCGGAAAAAAACGCGGAGCCAGAGGGCTAAGTACACAGAGGCTAGCGAGCTCACGTCGGCCCAGTGCCCGTGTGCTTTGTCTTCGCCTCAGAGAGACGTTTCCCCCATGACGTTCTCTCAATCGGACCTGCACCCTCCGCTGGACGCCGAGGGCCTGGTCTCCTTCGGCGGCAATGAGGAAGACGAGCATCCGCACGATGACTCTGTGTCTCTCGTCGCTTCGGATGCCAAGAATGGTCGGGCTCGGTCGACGACCCCACCCCCTCAACATCACAGCAGTGCTCAAAGGCTGGTGCAGACACCGAGCTAATCCGTGTCCTCACGAAGGCCGTCAATGAGCTCGGCCTGGACTGGGCCTCCCCTGAAGAGCCTGCACGCAACCGCCTCGGCGAATGGTATCTGCCGGGGCGCCAGCAGGCCCCTCGACAGAGAGCTGCACCGTTCTTTCCTGAGGTGCACGAGGAGCTAGCGAAGTCAATGTCAGCCTCGGCGAATAGGGCCTATGCTTCCGCCGGCCAAGCAGGCTCCGCTCTCCACTCAATGGCGGTCCTGCAGGTGTTTCAGGCCAAGCTCCTCCGGACTTTGGATGAGACTGGGCCAGATCAAGAGGCTTTCCGTGACCTCCAAAGCGCCACAGACCTGGCCCTTCGTGCCACAGACCTGGCCCTTCGTGCCACAGACCTGGCCCTTCATGCCACAGACCTGGCCCTTCGTGCCACAGACCTGGCCCTTCGTGCCACAAAGCCGGCCCTTCGTGCCACAAAGCCACTGCCCAGGCCATAGGCAGGTCCATGACCAGCCCTGTTGTGCTAGAGCGCCACCTCACTGAGATCAAGGAGACCGATAAGACCGCCTTCCTTGACGCTCCAATTGCTCCGAATGGCCTATTCGGCCCCGCGGTGGACGGGTTTGAGGACCGCTTCACCACGGCTCAGAAAGCGTCCCAGGCAATGCAACATTTTCTGCCGAAACGAGCCAGCTCTGCCTCCTCGGCTCGCCCGAGAGCCCCGTACCAGCAGCAGCAGCAGCTGCAACAGTGCAAGACTGTGCACGCACCCGCGCAGCCCCGCCCACCGCAGGATCAACGTCAGCGTAAGGGACCCCAGCCTAAAATAACGCTGGACCCTGAACACAGGAAGCAGTCCTGACAGGCTGGTCAGAAAGAGAGAAGGGTTGAGTCCTGCCCAGGCTGGTCTGCCCCCCAAAAGAATTCTCTCCCCACGACCCGTTTTAGTTCCGGCCGGGGAGAAAAATTTTGTTTTGAATGTTATGAATGTAAACTGCGAGCCCGCTCTAATGCACGCTCCCCTGCATTCTGCCGCTGTAATAGCGAGATCAATAAAAAACATGAATGTTCAACAAATTAATTTTCTTTCTCTTCCGCACCACACGGAAGCCTTCCGACACTATAAAACCCCTGTACAACCGGGCAGAGGCTTGGAAAGCCATCCCCGGTGTGTCACAGTGGGTTTTAAATACAATTCAACGAGGCTACTCGCCCCAATTCGCTCGCAAAAATGTTGGCAGTAGTGCTTGCCCTCGAGACTTTTCTACCACATCTCTCAGGTCACCACGTCCTAGTCCGTACGGACAACACGACAGTGGTCTCCTACATAAACCAACAGGTCAGACATCTCCTCCTATGGGCGAAAGGAAGATTGCATTCACTAAAAGCAGTGCACGTGCCAGGCAGATTGAACCGGGGAGCAGACATGCTCTCCAGGGGCCTCGTGTCCCCAGCGGAATGGACCCTCCATCCCCAAACGGTTCAAATGATATGGAGTGTTTTCGGGAGGGCAGAGGTTGACCTCTTCACCTCTGAAGATAACTGTCACTGCCCAATTTATTTTTCAAAGAGCAAGGATGCGCTGGCCCACGAATGGCCCTGCTGCCTGCTTTATGCTTTTCCTCCAGTCCCGCTCCTTCCCCAGGTCTTAAAAAGAATCAGGGAATGCGAGCACACAGTCCTGCTAGTGGCTCCACTCTGGCGAACCCACCACTGGTTTTCCGAGTTGATTCAGCTACTATCAGCAGCCTCATGGCCAGTTCCCCTGAGGAAAGATCTCCTTTCTCAGGCGAACGGGACAATCTGGCACCCCCGTCCCAAACTGTGGGCGCTATATGTTTGGGAGCTCGAGAACCTGCCCTGCTATTAGCACTGGCATCAGTTAAGCGTGTTGGTGACATTCAAGCGCTCTCTGTGAATGCGTCATGCCTAGAATTTGGCCCAGGTGATTCTAAAGTCATCCTCAAACCGAGACATGGCTATGTACCCAAAGTGCTTTCAACACCGTTCAAAGCACAGGTAATCACTCTCTCTGCTCTCCCCCCCACTGAGGATGAGAGACAGTTACACCTGCTCTGCCCAGTTAGGGCACTTAGAGCATATATTGAGCGGTCCTCCCACTTTAGACAGTCGGAGCAGCTCTTTGTAAGCTTTGGTGGCCGCACTAAGGGACTTCTGGTCACCAAACAAAGCCTAGCCAGATGGCTAGTGGACGCGATAGCCTATGATACTATGGGCCTCCAATGTCCCATAGGTGTCAAAGCTCACTCCACCAGAGGCATGGCCTCCTCCTGGGCGTGGTCTAGTGGAGTTTCTATTGGTGACATCTGTAGATCGGCAGGCGGGTCCTCACTGTCTACTTTTACCAGATTCTACAGCCTGGAAGTCCCTGCTGTATAATGAATACTAAGACGGCCTCTGTGAAGCCCGTCCCCTTCATAAGTTGGCATCTGGGGCCTTCATATACTTCAATGCTTTACAAAAGTTTTTTCCTTGTAGTTACTGGCCTCTATGAGCCCAGTACGCATAAGGATATATATATATATACAACGGGTGATCGTCGCTTCAGTCGATATAACCTGATGTTTTAGGGCATTACAGCGTACCTTATGGACAGATGCCCCGCCCATTTGGCGGGCTTTTGAGCTCTGCTTCGCGGGTTTAGTGCTCATTGGTTCGCTCAGTTACGCTGTTCTGCCATTGTTTCATGCAGTTTCCACTGGCCAGCCAATAGCGTGCGAGATGTCTCGACACTGTTTTGACTGGGCAGTAGCACTGCGTGATTTTACAAATGCTTCAGTATTTTGAGAAATAGATTATTTCCCATGGTGTCAAGCAAGACGCAGTACTCAGGGAACCGAGGTTACGTTAAGTAACCGAGTACGGTTTATGCAGTCAAAGCGGTTGATTTAGGAGTGTTTTTGGCGTCTCCGTGTGGTCCTGTTCGGTATCGCAGCTTGACTTGTCTAAAATGAAAACAATCTTGTTGTTGTTGCTCTGTACACATTCTATACACTGTGAATTCTGTAAAGTATTTTTCTGTAATGTTTTTTTTCATGGGTGCTTAGGTGTGTATTAATTTATTATATAATTATATGGACTCCTTATATTTGGTGTCCTTTTGGAGTCTCCAATGATCCTTGAAGCTTGCAGAAAATACAGTTTTCTGATTGTTTACTTTGCTGGATATAGCAAATTATATGTTTAATGAGATAAATGGCATATGCTTAATTCTACGATAAGTGTGTGATTAATCGCGATTAATCGCACAACAAGAGTGTGATTAAAAAATGTAATCGATTGACAGCCCTAATATATATATACACCAATGTAACCATTTATTATTATATTATAATTATATTATCAAAATGTCATTATTTAAATGTATACATGTATTCTCAGGTTTTTAAGACTTTTTGACACCACTGTATATGACACATTTTTGTAGATCTGGCAAATATTAGGTGTAATCTGACATTTACTCCTGCACCAATACATGTAAACACACAGTGCGCACACTTTACCTGCTGCTACAAACAGAATGCCAGCCCCCAGCACGATATTCCTTTTGCTCTTGTAGAAACGACTGGCTGCGATACAGACCCCTCCCATTAGCAGCAGGATGGCACTAAGAATGGGAAAGATGTTGGAGGCCCGGACCACTCCTGCAGGGAAAGAGAGAATAGCAGGGTAGAGAGACAGATGGGAGGGTGAGAGACAGAGAGCATTATAAGCGTGAGACATGATGAGTGCAGGCAAGTCAGTTCTGTTCAGGTCTTTAGCACTGTGCATTTGTATTTCCACGCATTTTTAGATATAGATATTAGGCTAAAATGAGGCACCTGGTTAATTTAATTATGCCGATGTGCTTATGCTGTGAAAAAGCCCAAGAGGAAAAATATTCCCCTGGCAGTTGGGCATCCCATCTGGGACCAGTCAAGCTGGGACAGTGCAAGGAAATGCCATCTAAATACCAACCAAAATGCCAACCTGTGTGTGTGTGCGTGCATTTATGCGCGACATGCACACGTGCACACAGGAAGCTGTAGCACAGAAATGTCTTGGAGCATTTCAGGGGATATGAAGCATAGGATTGAATCTGCAGAATTATTGTGAATCTGCAATATGTCACTTTAAAAAGCTCTTACAGTGTCACATCAAAGAAGCATAGGTATTTAAAAGGAAGAGCATCCTCATCATTTTCTATACCATATTTAAAAAAATGTGTAAAATCATAATCATTTGTTACGATACAAAGGGGGAGTTGGTAAATAATGACCATTTCTTTTTTATTTTGTGGTGAACTGTTCCAGTGCAAAGACATTGCTGTTGCTGCATTCCATTCATGCTGCAGAACTGCTTTGTCATGATAAACTCTGTTGCTGTAATAAAGGGCAGCCTCTTACGCAGGACGTATTCTGCTCCATCGTGATCAAAGTCAGCGTCCTCTGGGAAGTGGTTGATCTGGGAGCACACGCCACGCTTCACCCCTACAAGCAAAAACACGGGAACATCAGAGGTAAGACATCCTGACAACCACCCTCACATACTGCGCATATGTTAAACCTGAACTGAGAATGAACTGCATCACTGTACCTCCATAAAAACCCCTCACACACAAAAATCTTACTGACCACAAACTTTTGAACAGTAGTGTGTACTATTTACACAAGAAGTGTCTCATGGAATATCAATTGTGATCATGGTCAAATGCAGGAATATCAATTTTCTATTTTCTCATAATAAAACTGGCATTGATGTGAGCTCAATTAGATAGATAGGCAGACATATAGATTGATAGAGAGAGAGAGACGGATAGATAGACTGACTAACAGACAGACTGATTGATAGATAGATCGAGAGAGAGAGAGAGACAGATAGATAGATAGATAGATAGGCAGACAGACAGACCCTTCCTTCAGAAATCTCATTTAGAAATGCCACAAGAGTTCTGACACATCTTTTAATTGTTTAATCTGCTATCCAATCTTTTTAAATTAGATAGGGAACTCATTTTTGGATTGTAGATACAGATCTAATTTTCTTAATTCATTATGTTCATTTGTTAAGATGTGGAACAGAGAAACACACACATGCACCCTAGAAATATAGCCCTGGAGTCAATCGGGAAGTGAATAGCTACCCGCTCCAGTGCTGGGGGCCTACGGCAGACAGACAGACTGACGCACTATGGACATCATGACTGGTGTTGATTGATGGAGTGGGAATGTGATGGATTGATGAGACAGACGACGGGAGATACAGGTGGACAGGTGTATGGGGGATTCTTTTCACAGCTGTTTTTGTCTTTTTATATTCCTCCTCTTATGGACATTAATCTGTAGGAAAGAGACGAGGGCACAAAAGGGAAAGGTGTCAGCGTAGGAGAATCTGGCATCACCATTTTGTTTCTTTATTAAAGATACTGCAGCAATTGCCTTGTTACTGCCATCAAGTGCACGTCACCAGACCTGCCAACCTTGGGAAAATATATAATAAAAAACGTATGGCCCAGTTTCACAGACAAGGCTTAGATTAAGCCAGGATTACGCCTTGGTTAAATTAGAAACTTTAAGTAGCTTTTATAAACGTGCCTTAGAAACAAACATTACTGGTGTGCATCTTGAGACAAAACAATGTAACTGACATATTTTAAGAAATGTTGCTTTCAGTTAAAACAGCTCAAACATGCATTTTAGTCTGGGACTAACTTAAGCCTTGTCTGTAAATACGGCACATATTTTTTTTAAGTTCCACAGATCTCAGGCCACATTCTAACTGTTGCCATTCAACATGACTATACAATATTATTAAAAATAAATTATTGTATTAAATTATAAGCATTAAACAATATATTACTGTAGAAATAATATTATTGTATTGTAAAATAAAATAAAAAAAGTATTTAATAACAATTTTACTTTACTGAACAACAGTAAAATTACGATACTAATTTTTATGTCTCTCTTAATTTCCTTCCTTTCCAACGGATTCTTTAAGCTGCTGCTGCTTCTTGCTTGACTTGAGAACTGCACTACAAACCATACCAGTGTACCCTTAAGTCAAAATGCATACCTGCCACGCAAAAGGCATACAGGTTGGCAGGTCTGCATCACCCACAATGGAAGCTACATATTTTTTTTATTTCTTTTTTAAAAAGCTTGCAGTGAGAGCGACTATTCCACGCTGAGCGCTTTTGTGGCTTTTTTTCTGGTCGCTAAGAGATGAAAAATTTTGAGTAAAACGCAGTGCTCATCAATGACACTTTTTACCCAGCTGTCCAATCACAGTGGGGGAGGGGTGTGGAAAATACTACACCTATTTGTACTACAACTGAAGAACAATGGACAAGTTATTATTGCTTGTCTCTGAGTATCCATGTCTGTACCAGATGGCATCCCTGGACTACCACAGTATTGAAATATTTTGTTCGCAGGCTGTGCCTCCGAAGCGTTCTCAAGCGCCTGCAGCTGGGTGTTTTTTAGAAGAGCACCTTACATTTTCAGCTGGCTAAAATGCTTTGTTGGACACACGGCCTAAAGGCCAGCTGGAGTGTTAAAGGGATACTCCGCCAAAAATGAATTTGGTTCATTTACTCATCCTCATGCTGTTCTCAGATGTATACTTTCTTTCTTCAGATGAACACAAATGAAGGAGTCCATACAGTATAATGCAAGTATGGGACCTCCCAAATTTACTTTAAATGTTGTTGTTTTTTTTGTTTTTTTTTAAGTGAACACTACAGTAATCCATACAACCCCAGTTGATGAATCAATGTCTTCTGAAGCAAAACAATAGGTAAAGTGTAAGGAAGATACTAATATTTTACACTTTTTACACCATAAAGCATCACTTTCATCCAGCTGTCAAATGTATGTTCATGAGTTCACACTTGACATAAACATCAACATGTTGTGAAACTCTGTGCTTCTGCATCACTTCTTGCTTGAGCTTACAAAGTTCTGATGAACCCGTGTTTGACAGCAATGGTTTGTAGTGTAAAAAGTTTTAAATATTAGTATTTTTCTCACACACACCTATCATTTACGCTTCAGAAGACATTGACTCATCCACTGGGGCCATACGGATTCCTGTCATCTTCACTTGTGAGTTTTGAAGTGTCAACTTTGAGGGTTCTATCCACTTGAATTATATGGACTCGCAAATATTATTAAAAAAAAAAAACTTTATTTGTGTTCACCTGAAAAAAGGAAGTCATACATCTAGGATGGGTGAGTAAATGATGAGAGAATTCTCATTTTTGGGAAAAGTATCCCTTTAAGAATAGCACCAAGCCAGTATGGAAATTGAAGCTGGTCTAAATTGTTCCAGCAGGAAGTTTACCTGCTTACCATGACCTTGCTTTCTCTCTAGTAGAACCAACGATAAGCTACGTTACACATGAAAGCAACTAATTAGCTTTGAGAGTAGCATTAGCCTCTGCTATCGACTGCTACAGCAGTAGGGGAGCCTAGATGAAGGGCAGGATGAGGCCCAGCATGTGTGTGCACGTCTTTTGAGTTAGGGCGATGTGACAATAAGTGCACCTATCATCATGAGGCCAGTAGTATTTTCTGTTTGGGTTGATTTAGCTGCCACATTTATTATGCAGATCCAAAATGTCCGCTTTCCACTTCACCTGCTCTCAATTGTGTTTCTTTTAAGCATCCATCTTGGCTCTAATCCCTCGGGAAAGCAAGGATGTCTTGACCTCTAAACTATGCCAAGAGTGCTGTAATACTGCAGTGACCAAAGGGGCAAAGAAAGAGGGGAATGCGAGGCTTTAATGAGATAGAGAGAGAAACAAAGAGAGGCGACCGAAAAAAGAAGCCGCGTCGCTACGATGATTGGGAATCCAGGCTTATCTTTAATTGAATGCTTTGTTATCAGAGAGCTTAGCCATAAGGCTAAATTAGAAGAGCACAATGGCTGGCTGCAGGCGGAGCGGAGAGCGTATTACACGGGGATGAGTGAGAACATGAGGTGCTAGAACCGCGACGGCTGTTCCCGTGTTGACCTCCCAATGCAATCTGCTCAGCCTTTTAATTAGACCTTTATAGGCCTTTTTGTGCCGCGCTCCTAAATTCAAAACTATTTAGCAGCAAATAGCTATATCAGGTTCAGGATGTGTGTAGGTTTTATCACACTGTGTGTTATAATTTACATTTACAGATATCCTTAAATACCATTTAAATAATGAATTTAACTACTTTTATAATGGTTTCATCTTTTATACAGGCATATTAGCAATTTTCAGAATAATTTAAAGGCACTTGTGATTATGAAAATAGATTAATAATATGCATTATGTAAAGCTTGTGAGATCCTTAATTTGATGAATAATTAAATTAAATAACAAAAATCTTATTAGTATATTTTTGGAATTGGAAACATTGTCATGCCTGTAAAATGTTCCAAGACAGGGGAAATGACTATCCTCTTAAAATATAAATATTGAAAATGGTTTGATATTATAAAGATAACATTTTAGATTGTCACTGCAATTATTATAGATATGTATACACTAACATTCAAAAGTTTGGGGTACGATTGTTTTTTTTGTTTTTTTTTAAATTAATGCTTTTATTCTGCAAAGACACTAAGGCCCGGTTTCACAGACAGGGCTTGGATTAAGCCAGGATTAGGCCTTAGTTCAATTCAGGACATTTAAGTAGCTTTTATAAACGTGCCTTAGAGGAAAAACATTGCTGGTGTGCATCTTGAGTATAAACATTGGAACTGATATATTGCTCAAACATGCATTTTAGTCTGGGAGGCTTAAGCCTTGTATGTGAAACCGGCATAAATTGATCAAAAGTGACAGTAAAGACATTTATAATATTACAAAAAAAAATAAAAATTACAAATAAATGCTGTTCTTTTGAACTTTCTATTCATCTAAGAATCCTGAATGTATTTTCCTGAGTTTCCTCAAAAATATTAAGCAGAACAACTGATTTCAACATTGAAAGAAATGTTTCTTGAGCAGCAAATCAGTATATTAGAATGATTTCTGAAGGATCATGTGACACTGAAGACTGGAGTAATAATGCTGAAAATTCATCTGACATCACAGGAATAAATTACATTTTAAATATTAATATTTTCAAATAGGTTAAAAATTGTTCAAAAATTGTTATTTTAAAGTGTAATATTTCAAATATAATTGTTTTTACTGTTTTTTGATCAAATTAACTTTGTGAGCATAAGAAACAATTTTACAAATCTTACAGATCACAAACTTTTAAACAATTGTGTATGCATACACATTTTTTTATATATACACAAAATTGTAGGCAAACTTGTTTTTCATTTCTTACTGCTGTCAAGAGAATACTGTTTATTAATAATTTATCTAATAATCTAATAATTTCCATAGAGTCTGTAGAATAAAAATGATATATTAATTGATTTATTTATAGAATTAATTGATATATTAAGTGAACACATTAACTTTGACTGAAGATATTTGTATTCACCATGGATCCCATTTTGAAAATCACCGATCTAAGATTTAGTCACATATTTTCTCATAGTCACATAACTATTTTTGATATCCCATTTGATGTTGTTTGTTTTACAAACTGTGGCCTAGTATCTTTTGTAGTATAAACACTGCATCATCGTAGGACTGCCCTAGTGGAGGCAAATGTTAATAGATCTTAACTCTCCTGTTCTCCAAATAAGTGCACAGATCAGAAACACAGATGCCACCCCTACAATGTAACCAAGAGCCAAGATAGTGGCTGACCCTCCAGACAACAGATCCTCCACAGGCCAGAGTGCGTCAAGGCCCCGGGGTCCTTCTTGTCTTTATTATGGGGATCCTCTTGTGTGTTGTTGGCGGTGCTGTTGCAGATGAGCGCCCGCGAGTACAGCCAATAATCTGTGCCGATAGCCACCGTCATCAGGCCAAAGGATGCGAAAGCACCCACGATGGTGAGAAGGATCTGAATGCCCTTCTCACACACCATGCCTACAGGAGAGAGCAAGAGATGAAGGAAATGAAGAGAGAGAGAGAGATACAGAAACATCTCTGATTGCCCATCTATCTTTCCTCCGATTTGTTTTCTTTTATAGCATAGCATCTGACCTCCTCTTTACAGACTTGATTCTAATCATGCAACCTCAACCTCAAGGCCATTCAATGCTGTTACCTGATTGGACGAAATAGCTTACCTGATGGCGAGTTTCTGTCCTTCGACTCAATTTTGAAATCTTTCTTTTCCTCGTCAGATGAGAATGTGCTGTCCCCTCAATCCGGGCAGCATCCATCGACTGTCCTCGCACACTCCTTTTCTCCTTCCTGCACTCGTTTACTCCCCCGCTTCTCTTCTGACAGTTCGACCACAATGGAGAAGCTTCTGTTGGTCTCTGTGATCCCTTCGTATGTATGTAGTCTTACTTTGTGTCAGTTCTGGTCATTGCTGATAAAAAAAAAAACCTAGAGATAGAAAACAAAAAGATTGAATTCTGACGCAATTTCTTTGCCGCAAAAAACTTTGGCAAGGAATGATTCTAAAGAACTTGGGGAGAAAGGAGTAAAGGCAGGTCTACCCTGTTACCATAGTAACGCTGAATTGCAAAAGCTTGAGCATGGAGAGATGGGAGGGGGGGGGGGGCAGTGCTTTCATCCCTTGGGATGAGATAAGGGAATAACTGACAAACATGCAATTCAGCAACATTACATGAATTGGATCATTGCAATGATTCTGTAGAGACTCCCTGACCAAGCAAGAGGGAGAAGCATTACCTCACAGCGCTGGATGTTTTATGTTAACCACACCTATATGAGACACAGACGCACGCGAATGCACACACACACACACACACACACACACACACACACACACACACACACACACACACATAATGAAAACCTATAAAACTAGAGGACAATCGTGCAGTACGCATAATTTAGCAAACATAATGCAGGGCTGCCTTGGCTGTTAATAATTTATAATGCAATATGGCACAGCCATCAAAATGGGTTAAACCCTGTTCACATGGTGAGCCTCTGCAGTACAGATTTGTAGCGCTCATAGAAAAATCCCTTTCGAGTAAAGCATGGATAGAAGCCGTCTTCTAATGTGTCAGAGGCACATTAAAAAAAAAAAGAAAAAAAGGGCAGTTTTGCATGTTGCGATCCAAACTATAGTTAAAGACGTTTATCAGGTGTAAGCTGTTAGATAAGATGAGAGAGACTGTAAATATAAAATATCACAAACAAACAAAAGTATAATCTGTACAAATACACAAGTTACACAATGCAAACCATTATATGAATCATACAACATTAAAGGGGATCGATTATGCCCCTTTTTACAAGATGTAAAGGTGTCCCCAGAATGTGTCTGTGAAGTTTCAGCTCAAAATACCATAATTTGTTATACTATCTTGTAAATGCCCATTTTTGAGTCGAAGGGGAAAAAAATGCTGTTTTCGTGCATGTATCTTTAAATGCAAATGAGCTGCTGCTCCCCACCCCGCTTTCCAGAAGAGGGTGGAGCCTTGGATACTCTGCCAAAACTGAAACATCTGTTTGTTTTTGATTATCATCTCTATCGTGGTCATGCTCATGTGACATTGCAGTTCTTCATCATCATGAAAGTTTATTATCTGCATGCGTTTGAAAGCCATATCTTTCTAAACTTCTGATATATGATTTTCTGTGTGCACACACCCGAAGCATGAGCACAGAAAGCTGGATGTCAGACGGCTCATCCCATGAGTATTAAACTAGGTTTCCTTTCACGTCTTCCTGCGCTTAAACTGTCAAATACACACAAGGTTATGTTCACAAACACAGTGGGTTCTCTTTCATCATCTCGTGTTCGAGATCCACCTATGGGAAGGGCATCCGTACCTGACCTCTGCAGAAGCATCCAATTGCACCAAGTCTGACAAGACAGACAGGAGCGCGCAACCAATGCCCAGTAAGGCCCCACCCCTTACCTGCGGGCATATATATCTTGCATGCGCTACTGTACATCAGTTGACATTCGCTTCTCGCAATCTCTGCACTGACACAGCTCGGTCAAATTTGCGCTGCTCACTTATTGTCTGCAGGAGGAAATATCTTCAGATCAGCCTCCGCTAGGCGTGACAGTTCTATTCTGCCAGTTTTATTGAGCCCTCGATCGCCAGACACCTCAACCCAGCCCAGGGAGGGCTGCTTGCCCCCCCTAAGCCAGCCCTTCCAAACAAGATGGACCGTTTCTCTGCCTCGGTGCACCAGGCCGCCTATAAATCCTCGGCCTTGGCCCTGAATGTCTTCTCCCTCCTCTCTGCTTACCAGGCGGAAATTCTGGACGACCTGGGCCAACAGCTGGACAAGGGATCTCCCTCGCCTTCACTATGGAAGGAGATCATCACGGTTAACGATCTCGTTCTCTGTTACGCTCGTCAGGCCGTTCAAGCCTGTGGGCGCTCCATGGCGCTTTCCGTGGTAGGAGCCTCTGGGAAATATTTCCTTAAAATTGCTGTCCTTCAAGACAGCCTTGCTCTTGGCCTTGGCGTCAGCCAAACGTGTCAGTGAGTTACATGCATTCTCGGTTCACCCCTCGTGCATTAAATTCTCTCTGGGTGGAGATAAGGTTTTTCTTAAGCGTAATCCAGCCTTCATGACGAAATGTTTCCCTGCGTTCACATCGGAGGTGTTGGAGCTGTCCGCCTTTCACCCTCCGCCCTTTTCCTCCGCGGAGGATCAAAGGTTGAATGCCCTGTGTCCGGTCCGTGCGTTACAGACGTATTTGGCTAGGACCAGTGCGTTCCGGAAGAGTGACCAACTCTTTGTTTCATGGGCTCCTCCCCACAAAGGGGATCCCCTGTCTAAGCAACGCCTTTCACATTGGCTTGTGGACGCTATAGTTTTGCCTTATGAATCGAAGGGAGTGCAACCCCCAGGGGACATCAGAGCTCATTCCACGAGGGGCTTAGCCGCCTCTTGGGCTCTGTTCAGGGGAGTATCATTGCAGGATATCTGCTCTGCTGCCAGTTGGGCTTCTCCCCATACGTTTGTGCGTTACTATAGGCTGGATGTCACCAGTACCTCGGTAGCACATTCGGTTTTGGAGGTGGGGTCTTCATAACCCTGCCTTCTTTTGTGTGAGCCACACACGCTTCATGCCCTGCTTGTACACCGCAGTTGTGCGTCGGTGTGGCGGGTTCATGATTATGAGATGTGTCAAGCACTGCCCCTTGGGGTGACCGTCTCGTTCTGGCTAACAGGACCTCACTGTGAGTGTATTGGGCAATCGGGGAGCTGTCCATGTCTCTCCCATAGGTGGATATCGAACACGAGATGATGAAAGAGAACAATAGGTTTCTGTCGTAACCCCGGTTCTCTGAAACATCGAATGGAGAGATCCACCAGCTTTGCCCCGCTTGCCGCACGAGAAGCGAATATACTTACTGATGTACAGTAGCGCATGCAAGCTATATATGCCGCAGGTAAGGGGTGGGGCCTTACTGGGCATTGGTTGCGCGCTCCTGCCTGTCTTGTCAGACTTGGTGCAATTGGATGCTTCTGCAGAGGTCAGGTACGGATGCCCTTCCTATAGGTGGATCTCTCCACTCGATGTTTCAGAGAACCGGGGTTACGACAGTAACCTATTGTTATGTCTGTGAACATAAACAGCAAGCAAAGAAAGCTCATGTATATAAGATCTGTGTAATAAAGTGACATCAGCGTAATATACAGTACCTACTTATAATGGAAATAATATATATTTTAAAAAGAATATACTTACTTAAACTAAATGTAATGTTTTTGGACACTTAATAGTATGTAACTGCAAATAATAAAAATGTATTATAGTTTAAATTTATATTAAATGAAATTAGCTGAACTTTAGAGAGCTTTTTTGACCCACTTAAGTTAATCTTTATATGTCATATCATAATTGTCATATCATATCATATTGTTTTTGAAATATGGTTAAAGTGTGCCAAATGAATTGACAACTGAAACTAAAATGTACTTTATTGTAATTTCTATTGAAATGTATATGTTTTTTTTATTTAAATATATTTATCATAATTGATATTTTGTAATTACATATTTGTAATTAAGAATTTGCAATTTAGTACATTTAAAATATATTTTCTTTAAATATAATATTGAATAACTGAAAATGACAATCAAGTACTTTACGTTTTAGTATGTCAACACATACTAAAAAATAATGTACTGCAAGAAAACACAACAAACGCATGATAAGTTACACAATAATGATTTAAAATGTATTTTATAGAAATACACAGAAACAACCATGTAAAACATTGACGTTTAAAACCAAACAAAAAACTGAACTTAAGGCTTAAATACTCAAGGGAGGCAAATCAACAGAAACTGAAACGGGTGCATAACAATCAGTAACCAAGGAAACTAACTAGTGAATACAGACAGGCAGGCAGAGAGGGGAAAACCAAATTCAAAGGGTACACACACTTCATGGCAACATGTACTAAAAACTGAAAAGTTTTTCCTTTGCATTTTTTTTGCGTACAAATGACAATGTTGTCAAGATGATCTGTCAACACACAGATCTGCAAAAACGATTAGAAATGCTGTATTATGAATGCCAGGCCAGTAGTTGGTGATGTCACTTAGTAAAAAACACTATGAGCCTATAGACTGAACACTTAAGGTGCCCCTATTATGCTAAGTTCCTAATTTTGTTTTGGAGGTCTCCGACAACAGGTTTACATGCATCAAAGGTCAAAAAACACTTTCATTTTCTCACAATATACATTGCACATCACCACATTTTTCAATGATTCTCAAACGACTTGTTGGATGAATCAGTCTCTCTAAATCCCTCCTTTCCATGAGCCTGCCCTGCTCTGATTGGCCAGATGGCCCAGTCTGTTGTGATTGGTCTACCCCTTACAGCACGTGTCAGAAGATAAACAGCCATTACCGTAACTGAACTTCCTAAAGCTCAGCGATTGTACACACTGTAAAGACAATAACGCTGACGTCGATTTTACCATATCAATCCGAGCGCGAGTCCGATGATGTAACATTGGAAGAACTTATTCAACCCAAACCTCCATCGCAAGGACGACTTGAGCAGGATGTTTCTCAGTGATAGGGTACTCATTTTGAGGTACATTATGAGATGTTGCAACTGTAATTCCTCACCCTCAGCACAGCTGTTTAGCAGAAATATTTCAGTAAGACAGTAATAACGTGAGTTAGCCAGTTAGCCGGAAACGTACACAATATAAAACAAAAAACTATGCATTTTGAACACCTGGTAGAAAATATATACATCAGTAAGTACAGGTTGTGATTCTGAGGAGCAAGCTGGTCCAAATAAACTGGGTACTGACCCATCTTTTAAGAGCAAGCGTTTTGCAAATCCCGTGTTGAACTTGGAGATTTGAGAAGCAGTTGTAGTTTTCACAGAGACAATAGCGATATTGTTTTCAAAAACTTGCACTTGCACCCGTTTTCAAAAAGTTGTCTTTTCAGGCCCCCAAAACACCATTGTTGTGTAAATGAACGGACAAAACGCATAAAATGTTTTCAGTTTTTAGTTAAAAAGGGTAAAAATGGTGTAGTGTAAATGGCTCCTTAAACACAAACGTTACCTAACATTACAAAAATTACCTGCAAGTGCAGTTAAAAAAATAATAAAAAATACATTTAAGATTTAAAGTACACTACAACTGTACATTTAATACAGTCAAGCACACTTCTTTTCACTATAGGGAAATCTAATCTAATATCTTAGAAAGGCTTTTTTGATTTGACTTTGTTATATGACCACAGGTAAGGGTAAAGTTATTAATCAAAAAATACTAATAAAAATAGCTAGATAAAAGCAGATGGAGAAGATTAAAATCTCGCATCTAATCTCTTCTCACACAGCGAAGTAATACAGTTTATTTGGATCAATATAAGAATCTGGTAATGAAACTGTGAAAAATGGAGACAGAGAGGCAACAGTCTGTTCCCTTACTCTCACTTGAGTCTCAGCGGGAATAAACCATCATGTGACATTAATGTGTAAACTAGGTCCAAGTCTTCTTGACTACAGCTCCTGTCTCTGCCAGCAGTCTTCGTCACAAAGTCACATTCACAGATCACAAACACCTCTTTTCTAGCCGTGTAATCACTCATTAATGGTGTTTTATCACATTGCCAGTGTTGAGAAAGATTTAAAACTTCATAAATGTAGGTTGCTAAGCTACTAATAAAAAATAGCATTGCATTGAGGCAATATTTTATTATCACAAAGAGAAACCAACAAATAATAATACTAATAACTAATACTTATTTATTTCATGAAAAAAAAAATGCGTGGAGACTTCTGGGAATACTTTTTGCATTACAATAACATCTAATATTCTAGTATTGTATGCACTACAGGTGTACTATTAACTCTAAATCTAGTATGCACTACAAATGTACTCTTTTTCCTATTTGTAGTGGAGATGAGTGGTACCCGGTGGGGTCTTCTGCTGTTGTAGCCCATCCGCCTCAAGGTTGTGCGTGTTGTGGCTTCACAAATGCTTTGCTGCATACCTCGGTTGTAACGAGTGGTTATTTCAGTCAAAGTTGCTCTTCTATTAGCTTGAAACAGTCGGCCCATTCTCCTCTGACCTCTAGCATCAACAAGGCATTTTCGCCCACAGGACTGCCGCATACTGGATGTTTTTCCCTTTTCACACCATTCTTTGTAAACTCTAGAAATGGTTGTGCGTGAAAATCCCAGTAACTGAGCAGATTGTGAAATACTCAGACCGGCCCATCTGGCACCAACAACCATGCCACGCTCATAATTGCTTAAATCACCTTTCTTTCCCATTCTGACATTCAGTTTGGAGTTCAGGAGATTGTCTTGACCAGGACCACACCCCTAAATGCATTAAAGCAACTGCCATGTGATTGGTTGATTAGATAATTGCATTAATGAGAAATTAAACAGGTGTTCCTAATAATCCTTTAGATGAGTGTATAAACTTTGTTGCCACATTACTGGAATTTCCAATTTCGATGCGATACCTTTGCAAATATCGTTATTCGATACCATTTTCTATACCAAGGGAAAAACTGCTATACACCACCATTATTTTATGCAGCTGGTATCTGTGTATCGATACTGCAGAAAAGGAGTATTGGAACCATTTCAGATATTTCAGTATCGATACATATTAAAATATCCATATTTTTGACAACACATACATAAACAGAAGCTCAACTGTAACTGCTTGGTGTGCGAGAACAAACCTCACTGATTCTTACGGAAGCTCAAGTGAATGAATCTCATTGGTTCTTGCACGTCAAGCAAGCATGCTTCAGCTTCCGTTTATCATAACTGATGTGTGTTGATGTTTATATGTGAATAAAAGCCTAAATTAAATCTGTGATTAGGAGTTGTCGTCTTCACCTTCACCGATGGAAAGGCGGAAATCATGTTCATGGATGAGCCAATGCTCAGAAGCCGTGGGAGCGAAACGAGGCCGCTGGAGCGAATGGAGAGACACCTGCGATACACACTGGTCTCGAGTCCAGCAGAACTTTTATTATGCGCTGCAGTCAGCAGCAGTCATATTAATAAAAACTGGATTGTTTTGCTAAGTGACATGCAATTAATTTAAAAATAAATTGGAAAGTATCCAGACAGTTGCTCATTCCTTGGTTTCTACAAAATTGAGGCTATCTCGGATATGGCATCATTGACAAGCGACGCAATGACACGGTCCGTGACCTGGTTAAAATAGATGATTTAATCGGGATTAAACATTGTTGGAAACATTTGGGATAATGTACACAAGTCAACAAAACATATAACATTGTTCTAGTGGTTTTTGGATATTTTAATCTAAAGATCTTACATATTGTGCCTTTAAGGACATTTTGGATAAATCCAACAAAAACAACAACAACTGAGAACCACTGCATTATAGCATTCACAACATCATAGATATATAACAAAATATAATTATTTCCTCAAAAGAAGATGAATTATATTCCTCCCACAAACGCTAAAAGTGTTATTGATTAATAATAGGCCATCATCATGACTGCCTAGAAAGCCAGTGCGAACTCAGCAGCCCTGAAGCGTTCAACTCCACCTCTGCAGGCCACAGAAACATTAACTGAGGCTGTATGAAATACACTGTTCTTTATGTCAAACTAATCAGCCTGAGAGTCACTGAGAAGACAGTCAGCAGCTTTTAGTGTCTGTTTCTGTATGATGGCTCTGCTATGTTTAAAACTGAAGCAGGCAAAAAAAGAGCATCAAACCGAGAACCACACACATAACACCTCTTACGAAGCAGATCGCCTGTTTCCAAAAACTGCCACTTTCTATTGCAGTAAATAAACATATTGCTTGGCAGACCACAAAAATCACATATTTATTTACATCTATTTTTAATCGGCAAGAATAAGGACAAGAAAAAAATAACAGAGCTCTTGTTCTCATGAGACGGTCACGTAATCAGCTACAATGGTGCTTCCATTCATAACTTCCCAGTTATTGCAGCCATGTGATAATTGATTTGCAAGGCTTGGGGGGAGGGGGAAAGAAATGACACAAAATAACTAATTTCCACCATCATTACTTTCTCACCACCATACATTCGACATGTCAATGTGTACGTCAAGTAACCGATCAAAATTACAGACAATTAATACACCATTCTGACAAATGTCATGAATGTGAAAGGCGAAGTCGTAATTATGGGAAACGCGTCCAATTATTATGACTCGTGAATCAAAATAATTAGCACATAAGTCCCTGCTGCAATCATGACAAAGAGCGTCAATTATGACCTCTTTTGCATCGGAAGAGAGGGAGAATGAGCGTGAGACAGAGAGAGAATGGACAGAGCAAAAGCAATACAATCATGGAGAGTGCGTATGACATCAAACAAAAGCAAGCGCACTGAAGTTTGAAATACCTTTTGTGCAAGGAAACACTTGAATGATTCACTTTGAAAAGTGAATAGCATTATACATCAAATGAATGCAATGAATGAAACACTACCTTCACCTTTCTGTTTGGACGAATTTAGCTCTACTGCAGCATCATCGTCATGCTGAGGGTGTGAGACCGCACTGAGCTGAGAGATGACATCGCTAATGAAGGATTAGACTATAACACCTGAGCTCTCATGCACTCCTCTCATTCACACACACCCCTTATAACACCCCTCACATTCCCACTACTCTTCTTGACTGTGGTCATATGTAACACCCTCTTTCTGCCAGCCTCACCTCCAATGTGCTCAAATTGTGGACATTGTGTATGTCCTACTTACACTATCCACACAAAATGAATGTGTGTAGTCACATCTTCTGATTAAATTTTGAAACATCATGTTCCTATAGCTTGAACAGTAGAGCATAGCACTTGCAGGCCATGAGTTCGATTCAATGGATGAACTGATAAAATGTACAGTTCTGTTTAAAGGTTTGGCAAGTCTTTTTTCACCAAGGCTGCCTTTATTTGATCAAAAATACAGTAAAAACAGTAATATTATGAAATATGATTACATTTTAAAATAACTGTTTTCTATTTTATTACATTTTAAAATGTATTTTATTTCTGTGATGAATTTTCAGCATCATTACTCCAGTCTTCAGTGTCACATGATCCTTCAGAAATCATTCTAATATGCAGATTTGGTGCTAAATAAACATTTCTTACTAAACATTGCTTACTATTATAACATATGAAAATTTTGTACTGCTTAATATTTTTGTGGAAATACTTCTTTGATGAATAGAAAGTTCAAAAGAACAGCATTTATTTAAAATAGAAATCTTCAGTAACATTATAAATGTCTTCACTGTCACTATTTATCAATTTAATGCATACTTGCTCAATAAAAGTGTTAAGTATTAAATCTTACCACAAACTTTTGAACAGTTGAGTATTATGAAATGCAATTCACACTGATATTAAAAATGTACGCCAAATGTGAAAGATTATTTGCTACTGCATTCTGACATTTAAATTGTATTTACTCATTTAATTAGTAAAGGTAATTAATTTTAGGCTAGTCTTGCATGTCCTTAACTAAATAGCATTAGGTCTAGTTCCCACTCCAGGTTATTCTGGCGGACTTATTCTAATCAAAACTAAGAGCGCAAGGTGAAAATTACCAATATATTTGCTCTAAAACATTCATCTTTAAACATTATTTCTGTAAAATTAGTGATTATGAATAATTATTTCTGAAATAATTATTTATAACATAATCATTAACATTGATCAGCCCTACTTTCCTACTACTATTACTACCATCAGATGTGTTGGCAATCATTTGTTTTGTGTGTATATATTCATTGTTCATTAATTTTACCATGGTGAATAAGTGGAGAGCATGAAAAATGAAAAAGTCCCAAGCGAATGCAACTGCAACAATTGTGTGTGAACGTTGAAGATAGTGGGAAGACAGCTTTAGACTGGAACAGCATTTAGGAGATCTACCAACCACAGTTTGCGTTGCTGTTTAAGAGCAGGTTTATCTGAAATAGAATATACCAAAATATTAAATAGAAAAAACTGGGAAAAAAGCAGGAAATGTGTAGACTGGTTCTATGATCATATATGTTGTCCCTCCAAATGCAGAAAATACATTAATACAGACATAACTCAGAAACTGAAAATTTCTGAAATCTAAAGTGAAATCTGCAATTTTGATTGTGGATATCTACTTGCTATTAAAGGGATAGTTCACCCAAAAATGAAAATACTGTCATTAATTACTCACCCTCATGTCGTTCCAAACCCGTAAGACCTTCGTTCATCTTCGGAACACAAATGAAGATATTTTTGATGAAATAGACAGCTATTTACAACATAAACTGCATGGGAGACTGGCACAGGCCAGAACGAAATCGTTGAATAAAGTAATTATTTTTGTTTGTTTTTGCACACAAAAAGTATTCTCGTCGCTTTATAAAATTAAGGTTGAATCACTGGAGTCACATGGACTATTTTAACAATGATTTTACTACTTTTCTGGACCTTGAAAGTGTTAATTAAATTGCTGTATATGGAGGGGTCAGAGAGCTCTTGGATTTCATCAAAAATATCTTCATTTGTGTTCTGAATGATCTTCTGTCTTACGTACAAAACTTACGTACAAAACTTTGAATATGTTTTAAGTTTTAATGCCACTAACCTGGTAAACTTTGGAAACGCCAGTGATTATTTCATCCTTGTAAGTAAACATGGCATTGTTTTAAGGTGGACTGATCACAAAACATTACTGCCCTTTCTCTCTGAAATTGTGTAAAACCAGCCAATCAGATTCGAGCTTGCCAGAGCAAGGGCAGACATAGCATCTGACGCTGAGAGATGAATTATGCCAGTCTTACACTACATGCATTTCATAGTAATCGGATTGCTTTTATTTTTACACTACACAACTGTGTCGTCACCAGTAGTGGAAATTGGCCGATATTCTCTGGGGGGACCATAACTGTTGACATATTTTATATTTTTAAACCATAGATGCAGAAAATCCCACTATATTATTTATGAATGAAATTTGCATAGAGTTTGGAGGCTATTGCGTAGATAAAAGATGGAAATTTTGAACTGGAACTTTGTTCCCCCTTGAAATTTACTCCCTGAACTCAGTATCTAGATATTTAACTAGATTAATATCTAGATTTAGATATTTAATCTCTCGGGCATCGGTGATGCATCAGCGCTTCTCTCATATAGTGTCTTTGATAATTCAAATCGAACGTCACTCACGTGAACTGTTAACACACATAGACCTCATAGAAGAAAGATTCATGAAATGAGGAGTTCATTTCAGATCACGTTTCCCCTCAAAGACCGAACTGTGCTGAAACTTTAACTAATTAGTCATTTAGCTGACACATTTATTCAAAGTGACTTACAGTATACTTTTTGTTACATGGACCGTCTCCCTCAAGCAACCTTTAGTTAAAGTGGCTTGCTCAAGAGCACAATAGTGATAGTTCATGGATCGCTTTTCTCTTACCAGCCAAGCTCTACACCATCAGCTGACATTATGAAGGAAAGAATGTGTAACTCTGTGAGAAGAGCTGTGATGATGTGCCAGCAGGCAGAATATTTATACTCTATCAGATTTGCATAATATCAATATGCATAGACATGTAAGGCTTTCAAGAAGAGGTCACCTTAAAGATTCAAATTCAACAGTCAGAACACAGCACAAAGCACAGGATCACTTATAGTCGAACAATATCATCAATTTAAGCCCCACAAGAACACAGTAAACAGCATTCATACACTGATCTACTGTTATTTATTAAATGAATCACACGTGATTGAAAATGATTCAATTGATCCAGTAGATTCATTCAAAATACCACCATAATACATCAACATTATTCTTAAACTGACAATTTGACCATATACACTACTGTTTAAAAGTTTGGAGCCATAGTGATTGAAAAAAAATGAAATGAATACTTTCTTTAGCAAGGATGCATTAAATTGATCAACAGTGACGGTGACACTTTTACGTTGTTTTAAAAGATTGTTACAAAAGATTTCAAATAAATGCTGTTCTTTTTAACTTTTTTATTCATCAAAGAATCATAGTTTCCACAAAACATATTAAGCAGGAAACTTTTTAACATTGTTAAAAAGTATGAAATGTTTCTTGAGCACCAAATTAGCATATTAGAATGATTTCTGAAGGATCATGTGACACTGAAGAGTGTAATGAGTAATGATGCTGAAAATTCAGCTTCAGTCATATACTAAAATAGAAAATAGTTATTGTAAATTGCAGTAAAAAAGGTTTTACTGTAATATTGATAAAAATAAATGCAGCCTTGGTGAGCAGTGGTGAGAACTTATTTAAAAAACATTAAAAATCTTTCCAACCCCAAACATTTGAGTGTATATGTAATATCACCACCACACATGGCTAAAACTGAATTTTACCAAAAAGACATTTACAATATCAAACAACTTGCTGTCTTAAACAAAACCAAATTAAACATTTAGATTAAAGCTGCAGTCAGATTAAAGCTGTTGCCATCTCTGTTTGAAACCTGCAATTGCAGTTATTTGCAGAACTATCGTCTTTACGTGGATTGTGCATCGGCACGGCTCCTCAGCACGGATGAATCCAGTGTTTTGAGGCGTATGTGTGGCTGGTTGTCAGTCACCGCACCGGTGTGGATATTCACTGTACACCCGAATCACAGATTGTATGTCTTGGAAGTATGACGAAAATAAGAATTTTTTCTGGAAAATGTAAAAAAAAAACATTACAATAAATCGCGCTAACAACGGTGATTAAATCTAACGATCGCTTAGCTCATATCACATTAAACCATGCAAATTATTATTATTGTTATACTTTGTTCTCAAATTGTTGGTATTAACAACTTCAGCATTGCGTTACTATGTGTATTTAGTGTGTATTAGCATTACCTGTAGATTTTAATTTCTGTACAGTCTAATCTTTTGCTTTTGACTACGGGTAAATCTCCAGTTGTCACTGATGATTGTCGTTTGGACCTTTCTGGATTACAATCCTCCATCAAAATTATATGTTTTTATTATTCCAGCTGCTGTGAGAAAAGGCTATAAATGATCCGCCACCTGCAGCATCCTCACATGCGATAGCCTACTAGCCGGACTTTATGTATACAGACGTGATGCATGTCCGAATTTCCTTCGGAAACCTACCAGTACCACTCTAATTATAACACATTATTACAAGCTTACCGTTGTGAATCGGGCTAAGGTAAGGAGATAGTTTTGAACACTGGTTGGTTATGTACTTGCTCAAAAATTTATTTTAGATCATTTTAACCAAAAAAAGTTACGGACTGCAGCTTTAATAAAATACACATCCCCACGCATTCAGACAACACAACCAAGCACATCTAGGCTTTATTCCCCACCATAGAATATATCACACCTGCACTCACATCATTTTAAGGCCGGAGTTTTTAAACCTGTCCTGGAGCACTCCCACCACTACACATTTTGTGTATCTCTCTTATCTGACACACGCACTTTAGGCCTGTGTTTGAAATCACCCCCTATACCCTCATTCACTATTCCCTACATTTCTGAATGAATGAAACCGAGTGTGTGAATTCGGACACTGCAGTGCGTCGGAAGGGCTACCGCTTTTGCCTAGTTTGTGCTTGTTGTTTAATAATCATTTGAAACTTAGCAAACTGGCAGCTTCAGTAGTAATGAAAAGATTAATCTTGAACTCTGTCATGGAAACTAGCATGTATAAACCTTAATTAAACAATTTAAAGTAAAAAGGAATTTATACCTGTATGATATTATGCTGTAGTCACATTGGACCAAAGGTTTGGAAAATGGATAGGTGAATGGATGATTCAGCTGTGGGTGGCATCTTTTGGCAAGAGGCAGGAATTCGTTATTGCAGTGCATTGTGGGATAGAATGAGTGCACTCGATAACGTCCAATATGGTTTCGGACACCAGTGGCTGTCCCCTCAAATAGTACCCTATTTAAGTGTATGTGTGCTGTGTCCCAATTCGCCTACTTATACTACGTCCTAAAAGTATGTACTCTTTTTGTGAAGAAAAAGTACATACTTTTGAGCGTGTAGCAGAAGAGTAGGCAAGCTTTTGGACATACTACTTCGTCATTTTTAACGGACAGCTCTGTTGCTTAGTTACATGCATCCTGTCACCGTTTAAACTGCCCTGTCAATCATCTCGTCACAGTTAAAATCCTCCACATTCAATTTTAATTTCCTACCGTAACAGAGAGAATTGTAGTGGCACGTTGATCTGCCAGTCCTGGGTCTTTCATGCGGAGACTGTCCTCATGTGTTTGCAATTTAAATATAATGATGCATTTAAAAGTAAATGGCCAAATGTATCATTACAAAAGTTCACAATGCTGTTGCAGATGAAATATAAAGTGGATAATATTAAATAAATATATTTTCATCAAGTAGATACTGATAATTACTCACTCAACCCCCTTTATCTAAACCTCTCTACTTAACGGTCAGACTCACACATTCGTTGTGTTTGTAGTTTTTTAACACTTTTTATCCGCATTTGTAGTTCTAATCCTCTTCCTAATCTAATCTAATCGAATGGTCTACTATTTCGAATCCTCCAAATAGTCGACCATCCAGGTATCTTTGGAATACTTATTTCAGCATACTATGATTTGGGATGTACTAATTCTATTTTCGAATACTATTTAGGATGGATAGTATGCGAATTGGGACGCACCGCAGGTCTTGTAGTCTCTACTAATGAGCTGATGAGTTGAATCAGGTGTGTTAGATGTGGGAGACATCCAAAATGGACAGTGCTGGAGGTGCTCCAGGACAGGTTTGAAACCCCTTGTTTTAGGTGTTTGTATGAGTGGTACAGTAGCAGGCAGTATAGCAGACTGTACAGTACTGACTGTGTATGAAAGTATGAGCATTTCTGCTGAAGTATGCTGAAGAAGCTCAGGTGCTTCTTTTATTTCAGTAAAGTTCTTTTCATATAAACTTCAGAATCAGACATAAAGACCGTAAGGCAGTTGCTCAATGAGCGATGAACAATAATATAGTTCCAGTTATGCAGCTGTATCTGTGAAGGAAGCTCGAAGGAAGAGAGAGCGCGTGAGGATATTCATTTTGTTTGCTTAACCTGGATGTCCTTATCTCCTCCCACAAGAAATGTACAGTCTCTAAACAAGCGGCATTACCTTGTTTCTTAATTCCTTTTGAGATCCAGACAAAGAATGTATGAACTGACTGAATGAATCATCTTCTCTTGCTTACAGCTTGCTATAGGTTCTGTTTGATGACTATGCATGAAGGTAACAAGTAATCACAGTATGTCTCTTGCACTCTGTCGCGTCTGTATTTAAGGTAGAGGATTCTCATTCCATGAAAGTTTCAGTCCCAGTTGGGACCGATGAAAGGGAGAGTTAATTATCACAGCACTGAGGACAATCCAAAAGCCTCAATCAGTGTGTATGAGGCTATGTTAGTGTATGTGTAATCTGCTCAGTTTGATTCCACACTAAATTCGAATCTGACAATTCCGTTCAAAAGTTTGGGGTAAGATTTTTTGTTTTTTAAAAGGGTTAGGATTATTTGATAAAAAATTCAGTAAAAACTTTAATATTGTGAAATATTATTACAATTATAAAATAACTGTTTCATAAATTAATATATTTTAAATGTAATTTATTCCCGTGATGCAAAGCTGAATTTTCAGCATCATTACTCCAGTCTTCAGTGTCACATGATTCTTCAGAAATCATTTTAATATGCTGATTTGGTACTCAAGAAACATTTCTTATTATTATCAATATTAAAAATGGCTGTGCTGCTTAAAATTTCAGTGGAAAACAACATGATGGTTCCTTGATGAATACAAAGCAAGCATTTATTTGACTTATTTTTTTGGAACATTGTAAATGTCTTTACTGTCAATTTTGATCAATTTAATGTGTCATTGCTGAATAAAAGTATTAATTTCTTACTGACCCCAAACTTTAAATGTCAGTGTATATTTGATCACACAACAAATAATCATTTTGCTCTGCTAGATCCAACTGATTGCATACTGATGGCAGATTTCTATGTAGGATTGAAATCTCAAATGCTTCAAGAACTCTCAAAAATGTTTCTTTATTACATATCACTACTGTCATCAACTGCTGGAAAAAGAGATCAGTCATCTGTGCCAAAAATGGTTTAAAATTAGTACTATTGCATCATTGCACTAGGGTAAAAGTAAGCACACCGCAAACAGATGTTGCCTGATTCATCTGATGTCACTGTCTGTTAAAAAGCCACACTAATAAAACCATGAACAGGACCTTAACTGCACTGGCCATGAACAGTCTACATATGAACAATAGCTTCTAAATCTGCTTTAACCATGTAAACCTCCATCACTGATGTAGGTTGTGAGAAAAACTCACAACCGGTGTTGTTGTGAGGACGCAGCTTTGCTATAGACAACATTGATTGGGCGTATGAGGGGTCAGTTCACTCCACTTTGTTTGTCTGCTGCAGTATGGCTGTTTTAAAAGCTGTATTGGTCTAGTGGGAAAAAACAAGTGTGCCTGGGAAAGTGTCACGACTAAAACACAACGTGCACTTCATGGAATGGCATAGCGAAGAGAAGCCAATTGCTAAAACAATCCATGTCTTGATCATATTTGATCCATTTATCGTTTATTTCACCAAAACTATCTGTCATTTGTGTCTGAAGCACTACAGCTGCAGGACTCCTTATTTTTACAGTTCACTTCTTTAAATTATACAGAGAATAAAGGAGATAATCTCAGTCAGGGGTCCGCTCTTTAATAATTGCAAAAAGGCCGTCCGCTGGGGTTTCTTTTCCTTTGTTGTATTCTGAAATGCTCTCAGTTCCTGTATAGATCGTGGGAAAATGGTGTTGGTACAGCAATGCTGACACAGGACTCTTCAGAGTATTACATAATTATGATCCCAGGAGACGCAATCTGCTTAAACAGAATCCACCAAAGGAGAGCGATACAACCTGAGCCCCAACCAGGTGCTTTCTTTCATTAAAACATTTCTGTGTGGTCATAGGCCATGTAAACGGTGAAGGTACATCTTAGGCTTCCTGTGAGCACACACACAACCATGCTGATTAAGGTTTCTGTGCCAAAGCCAGACACTGTCATCACTAGCTTGTGCTGTGTGATTTTTAACTGCTATGATTCATTCATTTTTTCACAGTATATCATACAAAATGACACTGAATTGGAGACATACTGCAACTTGTAAACTGGGCAGGTGAAATGAAAGTGCAGATAAGCAATATTGCCACACATTCATAATGTGAGTTGACAGGAATCCGGCGTAGGTTGCCAGAATGTTGCTGTAAAAATACAGTGACAATGTTACAGGCATTATGGGGTGGCATTTTTAGTGACAGTATACCTTACACTTTGTATATATATATATATATATATATATATATATATATATATATATACATACATATATATATATAATGTATATGTTAATGTACCAACCTGTTTCAGCTATTAATAGTTGCTTTTTACAGTATAATGTAACAGAGTGGTACAGGCCACATGATGTCTTAGAGTTCATGAACACTGTAAAATACAACAGTAAACATTAACTAAAAAAAAGAAACTTTACTAAAAAAAAATGTAAAAAGAAATTACAGCATTTGACAGTAGAATTATGTATTGTCTTTAAATGGGCACATAACTTACAGTTAACCAATTGAAAGGATTTTAAGCATTTTTAACATCCAGGAACCTTTATGTAGGCCTTTATCATCTATCAGTGTGACCAGTGCATCTTTTCCTTCGAAAATTGCCTAATGCTGAAATAGAGGCCTCCTGACAGCAAAAGCCATGTTCCTAAGGTCACATAATGTGATTGAAAAGCATGGATCAAACATGCACGAGCAGGGCTGTGAAAAGGTCCACGCTCGTGATCAGTGAGATCAGATAAACGGTCAGGGTGAAGTGTGGGAGTTGACAGGGGGAGGCTGGGCGCTGATGCGAGCCGCAGTGCATTCATTAGAGGAGACCTCCACCGACACCGAAAATGGACGCCTTTCTCTAAAAAAGCCCTTTATTCTCGCGTCAAAAAGCTACACGGACAGGATGTGTCAAATGGGCCACAACAGACTTGTTCTAGAAGTATATCAGTGTGTTTGTTTCATCGAGCTCCAGATAAGAGGAGTTTATGCTGCACATGCATAATGAATGCGAGGATGCGCTTGCAGATCCACTATGAAGACGATTTCATCATGTAACCTATCATATTTTCCCCGTTCGGTTTGATTTAACAAACATTTGCAGTGACAACCAAACGCAGGCGAAGAGCTTTGAGAAAATCGACAGCTGAGCTTGCAAGCTTGCAATTTGGCATCGATTGACCGCTCTTTACATTCCACATGGACACACACATGCAAACGGAAACATCCAAACAGCCCCCCAAAACTGCGAGCATACACGCAGACTAGAGAAAATTTGAGATTATTGCTTACCAGTGTAGTTTGTCTCCTGTTTGAATACCGTCGCGCTCCCAAAGAGGAAGACGAGAAGAGATAATTGCATATCAAGAGAAATGGACTGTAAACGAGTTAGCAAAGAAAATAATGGCGGGGTTTGCTCGTCTCGGGGACTGACGCTTTTAAAATGTCGTCAAATAATAATAAAAAAAAAAACAAGTTACAAATGTGAATCTCTCTCAAGACAGATAGTATATAGGAGAGATATTCAACGCGCACACGTCCCCACGTCACTCGAGCACGGATTTGTCTAGAGCGCGTGTAGCCAATGCGTGTGCGCGACTGCGTCTCCCCCGCCCGCGCCGCAACCCTTCACTCGCTCTATCCGTCCCTTTCCTTACCCCCTGAGTGTGTGAGAGAGAGAGAGAGAGAGAGAGAGAGAGAGAGAGAGAGAGAGAGAGAGAGAGAGAGAGAGAGAGAGAGAGAGTCGTAAGCAACTTGTCGCATACCAAATCCTGGCAGACCAGACGAAATATTCGCGCCATTGTGCTTTTGAAATTGAAGCCTTTTCCCCGACCACCGTCACACACAAACACCATCTCCTGGGACAGATCATTCACAATGTGGGCACTAGAGTGTGTGTGTGTGTGTGTGTGTGCGTGCGTCCGTGCGTGTTATGGGGACCAAATGTCCCTACAAGTGTAATAATACCAATAAATTTTTTGACCCTGTGGGTACAGCTTATAAATCATAACGAAATTATGTTTTTTTTTTGAAAATCTAAAATAGTAGACAGTTTTCTGTGATGGGTGGGTTTAGGGGTAGTATGGTTAGTGTAGGTGGATATAATATATGGTTTGTACAGTATAAAAATCATTACGCCTTTGGAATGTCCCCATAAAACATGGAAACCTTGCCTGCATTCCCCACCAGGACAGAACAATGTGAAATCGCACACACGGACCAAATTTTACATGCACATAATTTTACATACTTAACAGCAGTTGAATATTCCTTTGGAATCAGCATATTCCAAAAAACTAAAATGTATTTAAATATTTTCTCTTGTAGAAATAGGCCTACTGCAGGTACTTTCTCTTGCCATGTATTTATTTATTTGCATTTTGCATAATGATTTAATTAATATATTTTCATTGACTACATCAAACAATTACCCAATGCACTGCAAAATGTAGGTTATGAGATGCTTTTATGTGTCTGTATGTTGATTTCATGATCACTTGCAATGTTTGTATAAATAATTAAATACATCTTACCTGACTTCTGACAACTGTCTGTATCAAATTACATTTGCTTGGACATGCACAGATATAAAATATAATTTATATTCGGAATAAATACAAACAAATCTGATTAATTCAGGCATATGCTAGCCATTTACTCAAGTTTTTAAGAAACCAGAATATTGGCTTAGCCTACTCCGTTTATGACAATATAGTAATGTAGTAATATTACAATAACGTGATATTTACATAATCGTAAAAAATCTAAATGGGCATAATGTTTCAGTGAAAACGTTGAAATGCGTTTGTGTGAGGGTTAGGTTTAGGGGATAGAAAATATCATTAGCACAAGAAGTCAATGTGAAGTCCCCACCATAAACATGCTCGACATATTGTCGTCGTTGGTTTTTGCCTTTGCAGGAGATAAGAGAATCAGGCATCTTGGAGATGATGTTAGTACCGCACTGCTAATGAATGCAATGTTATCCAGCCTGAGAAAGAGCACTGAGTTCCGCAGAGGGAGAGAGAGAGAGAGAGACGGAGAGGGGGGGTGTATGGAGGGAGGGAAGTGAAAATGGCAGGTTGAATGCGACAGATGCCTCAAAATTGGCTTTGAGCGGGTGAGAGTCTATTTCTTATGCTTTCTGTCGTTTAAAAGATCAATAAACACACTGTGTGTGTGTGTGTGTGTTTGTGTGTGTATGTGTGTGTGGACGTGGATAAAATAATCTGAAAGCGTGATTCATGTGAAAAGACTAGTCCCAGTTTTGGACCAAGGAAGGGTTTTTTGAGAGCCTGCCATTGGTCTAGTCTCGTGCGAGCGCATGCCGTTGCCAATATAAATTCCTCATTAAGCAGACTGTCAAATGACCAAACTTAGACATCTGCGTAGTTGTACAGTGAACTACGACCTTCAAAGGTTTTCTCGATAGATGTTCATGTTCATTTTTTTCTCTCCACCTCTCACACACATGGAGCAGGGAATGGCTAATGCTGGGTGACAGCTCTTTCATGCAGTAATGTTGGTGAAAAGAGAGCTATATCCAACTCTTGACTGACACACACGGGCAGTCTCCCCCACCCCCTCATATAACCACACACTAACACACACATACTCTGTTAGCTGTTGCATTGAGACCAAGCAGTGAAACACCTTGGCGAAAGGAATTACTGAAACGCGACTGTTATGACATCCTACTCAAACACAAACATGCAGAGATAGAAATAGAAATAGAAAGAGAGAGAGAGATCAATTGGACTGCACGCTTCCCTGAGGCAATGGAACGATGAACCGCCGAGCAGAGCAGCACTTAACAGTCCTAGTGCGGAAAATACACACGCTACTATACACACATTCACATTGCTCTATCGTTGAAAGCTGTGGAAGTTTTATTTTATTTAAATATTAAAATACATTTACTGTTTCATTGTAGTGAAAAAAGTTTTTACATTTATTTTGTGGCGCGATAAAACATTTATATCCCAAACAGCCCAAAACAGCAAATGTTGGCTCAGACACTTGAGTTTGGGGCGGGGCTATATGTGTTTTCGACAAATAGAACAAAAGGGGTGTGTTCAGGAAACTTGTTTGAAAACGATCATTATATATGTAGTTTTATTTGTTGCCGCTAGGGGCACAGGGTCAATGCATATTGCAATGCTTAAATTTACACCTCATATCACACCCCTTCTCAAAACACATACAAACAAACACAAAAAAAACATACTAATGATGTAATAATCAATCAAGGTTTACCTAACCTATTTTAGCTGTCATTCTTTATGCTCATTTACATTAATGTTGTATACAGCACATTCATTTTGCAATAAAACCTTGTGGAACATATGACTGTGTTCAAAACATTTATAGATTTTGTTTCTGCATGGTCTGCGTTGAAAAGCAGCCTTGAATGATTTCAGCACCACGGACAGCGCTTCTCATAACGCCGCAGTTTCAATACAAACTCTTAACCACTTGAGGGAGCTACGAGCGCTGCTGTCAGGCAAGTGTTTTGTGGACCTACATCATATGATACATCAGGAAAAGAGCCTGGCAAAATAAGAACGTTTAAAGCATTTTAATTTAGTTTTACCACGCCAAATTTGTCAACATTCTGCAGAAAGGCAGTGAACCAAATCACAGCCAAAACACAACAGTACACAATATTTACACAATAAATACTCAATATATTTGAACTCAGGCTTCTGAATCACTCTTATTTCAAACAATATGTTTAGCACTTTAAATTTGTTTATAAGTAATTCCCACTCTAGCATTTGATAATAATATTAACAATAAAACAAACAATTCACATGATGAGAAATAACAACTTAAGTTCAGTTATATATCACCTGCAGAATTAAAGGCAATAGTTACAGTTCTCTTATGTGCGCTAATGTGTAAGTCTAAGTAAATGAATTGTCAGTTCTGGTGTGTGCGATTGTCAAGTGTTCTGCATGAACCCCATTCGATCCAGTGCAGTTTAATATGCTACAATTTCACAACAACAACATTCAGTCTTAAAAAGAGGCTTTTTGCTACAAACAGTTTTTTCTTTTCTCATATAAAAAACTATATCTTGCCTTGCATCATATTTTCTGTTTCTCGTCTATGCATTATATAAATTAAAAACAAATACTCTACAAACTTTCTCTTCCATCTGTGATTAGCATGGAGAGGCGCTCATGCGCATATGTGTGTGATAGTGTGGGGGTGGCACTGCAGCGGGTGATGCGGACATGGGCAGGGTCTGGGATGCTGCAGCTGCCCCGTGCGCCCCAGGGTGGAGAGGATGGTTGTGGGGGAATGAAGCTGCAGAAACTGACGATGGCAGCTGGTAACCAGCTCCAGAGTTGGGGCTTGAAGATGCAGTGATTCCCGGAGACGATGTGCTCTGCTGGCCGCTGGTCTTCGGAGGGGGTTGGTGGTTCTGGGTGAGCTGGATGGAGATGTCGCTGGAGATCTCAGAGGCGCTCCGTGCACGCTGGGGGGGAGGCCAGGTCTCTGGCTGCAGGTACTGGCCACTGTAGTCACTGCCCTCGGAAAGGCGGGGGCGATAGAGAGCCGGGTGAGGCCGATACATCTCCTCTTCTGCATAACGCTTCATAAAGAGATACACTGACATCACACCGGCACCCTGAGAGAATATGTGAGAATGACAGAGAGAGAGACAATGAAGAGATGTGATGTCTTAACCACCACATTCCAAATGTCCAGTATATGGGACAAAAAGGTTTTAGACTTTCTTGCTTTATGATAACAGTTATTTTGTCAGGCCTGTGTGTTTCTAAATAACTCTTAGAACATAAGATCGGTAAGAGTCTCTTATTCTCACCAAGGCTCAATAAGATTTCAGAAATACAGTAAACAGTAATATTGAATACATTTAATGTAATTTATTTCTGTGATGGCAGAAATCATTCTAATATGCTGATTTGTTGCTCAAGAAAATATTTTATTATTATTATCAATGTTGAAAACAGTTGTGCTGCTTAATATTGTTGAAGAAACTGTGATACCTTTTTTTCAGGATTCTTTGCTAAATAGAAAGTTCAAAAGAACAGCATTTATTTGAATTAGATTTTTTGTAACAATGTAAAATTCATATCTGTCAGTATTTACTCTTTTGGAGTTATTTAAATATCTTAAAAATCATATTTTTGTTATTATAGAATGTTTGAAATTACGCAATTATGTATGTAATTAATTATTTATTAACTAGTTATTAAATAGTATTTGTGGCAAATCAGTAATGAGTAATGGCTACACAACTACACTCTTCCTTGAAAAACTTAAAGGTGAATATAAGAGGTGTGATTTACGATTTTGCAGCAATCCCTCTTTGCCCTTGTTTTAATTTTCTCTCTCACACACACTGACAATCTAATGTTTCCTTCAGCGACCATAATAGTAAAAGAATCCTGCTGAATCAAGTGGGGAAAAAAAGACTTCGAACTTCAATTTAGCTTAAAGTCCCAATGAATCGGAAGTAGCAAGTGTGTTTTCTTCAGTGCTGTGACGTATTTCCAAGTGAAATGGAATATTGAATAGAGGGCAGGGTTTTACTTCAGCGCTCCTCTTCTCCATCGATCGCTCATAGCAGACTAACGGGTGGAGGGGAGTGGTTAAGCATTTTCAAACCTAAGCCAACAAACTGCCGTCATCTGAGAAGGTACGCCGTTTCCAGACCGGAAGTTACTTTTCAGATTTTGATTTAAGATTCCCGCGACAAACTATTTTTTTCTGTGTATTAACTTGCATGGATTAATTGTTCACCCTAAGACCTTTAATATGTGCTAACAAAGTAAGTAGGGTCGATTTTGATTTCATGAGGACTTTAATCCTCATTTTATGGGCATAGAACAGCTGACAGACAGCCTGTGATCTGCAGCTATCACTGCTCTATCATCCACTTTATCTTCTTCACAAACACTGACTTTCATAATCACCTCAATAACATCTGCATTTGAGTCATAATTATCTGAAAACCTAAAAACCTCATGTGTCATTATGTGTGGATATCAAATCCCTTATATTGACCTCCTAGAGCTCAGGTTACCTTTTTCTATTGCAGTCAACGAAAACACTATGATTAACTGCTCTAAATACAGTATTCAGGTCCAGCGTAATAACTAAAATGGAGCTCATCTGAAGATCCACATTCATAATACATAAAGAGCGCACTCGAAGGTCCTGCCATCAACTGAAGTGTATGTCAGGGCAGGGTCATGTTAAAAGCATCTGCTTCAGCAGCATCAAGTGACATAATTACGGTACCATCATTTGTCAAGCCCCTCGGGCCTAGAAGCATGGATATGCTCAAATCATTGGAGCTTTCACAAGAAATATGACTACATCTTGGCTATTCCAGGCCAAGGGGCTTGAATTTACTCTGAGCAAACAAAATGACATAAAAAAAAGGCAGATGAACTGATACTGTATTTTGGACTGAAATTTTATCTTCTGACCTCTTTGAGCAGGAATGAGCTGGCAGCAAATGCAAAGGACCAGCCATAGCGGTAGTTGAAGAACTGCTCTGGCTCCCGTGGCCTGTTCATTACTTCATCATTGATACTGGAGATATACAGCACCAACCCCACTACCAGACTCAACCCTGAGAGAAAAAGAGACGATAACAAATGAGTGAAGTAAAATCAACAGAACACCAAGATCCTAGCTGCCACCTCCTGAAAAAAACACAATGAAGTCACCATGAAATCAAAACCGACAGTTCTTATTTTATGGAATATTGCAGTGTTTATAGAATGCTGCAGTGATGTTATTTTTTGTTGGCCAACCCAGAAGGCTGCATCACCCTGCTTCCCTGGAGGAAAAAAAGAGAAAAAAGCCCAATTGGATTTTTCCACTGGCTTTGGGAATATTGCAGAAAATAAGCTCGAAAACAATAGATCCCTATGGAGCTATTCACACTGGGCACAATCAATCGAGGTGTGACGAAGCGTGAAACGGGCCATCCAATTACATTTGAGCTTTAGATCATGAAAAGTATTCCGGACGAGAGAAGAGAAGGGATGTCTTTGTTATCACTGGTGTCTGAGAACAGATTTATAATGATTTATATGTGTTTATAGGTGCGCGTGTGTTATGAGTCAGAGAGCACTCATTCGGTCTAGATCTGTCAATTACGTGGTCATAACTCCTGCTCTTCAGGATGACGACGTCCTGTATATTTCCTCATTCTGAGTTGCGTACATAAACAACTGAGAGTAACGTTTCTACAGATGAAACATATAACCCACTTTATAACTTACGTATCCTCCACCATTCCCAAGTCAAGGGTCATATATACTGACCCACTAGCAATATCTTGAAAACTAGAGCCAATAATTTTTGTTCTTAGTGACCTAAGGTAAATGTAGTTTGACTACATTTATTTTGCATATATTAAGCATTTTGGCTGTAGACCAGTGTAATAAACACAATGAGGCTAGTGAGTAGATGAGTTCCCTTTCGAAGTGGAACTCAACAACACTGAATCTGGATCGATGCTATGGGGAACGGCATCAGCGTGACCGTTGTCTGAAGCAGGTGTGCCAACACAGGCCCTGCGGTTGCTGATGCACAGCGGAGTCTGAAGTCATGGAGATCGCTGGTTGAGCTGCAGTGGTGTAGCGCAAATCTGTGGGCCCCCCTGTAAACCGCAAGTCCAAGGCCTCTGGTAATTTAGCCTACTTGTTTACTTACTAATTTATTTACTAATTTATTTTATTTTATTATCACAGGAAATGTCTCGCGTGTAGTGTGAATCACGAGCAATTGTTGATAAAGAAAAATGTCATCACAATATTGGAAATATTTCAGTTTTAAACCATGAAGGCGAGCCAGTAGATATCATACAAGCAATGTGTAAACTTTGAGCCAGAGTTATGCCAGTGAAGAAGCTTTTGACATCTCACGTTGCATTAAAGGCGCATACACACGAGAGCTTAATCTACTTATTTTCTTAATATTTCTCTTGTAGCCCATACATAGTGGAAAGTTGTATTTTGTGTTATACAAGTTGTTTTGAAAGGAGTAAGCTAATCTAACATCTTTTATTATCCTCGCAACGCGACGGTTATGCGGTGATGCGCTATGAAATTAATGAATTGCAATAATAATTTAATAATAAAAGCCTAATTTCAGACCTTTTTTCAGGCAATTAACCAAAAAGGGTGCTGATTGATTGGGCGCCTATCATTATCGGACCATAATAGCTTTATTTATATCGGTGGTCTCTATAAAGGCCAATCAGAGGAGCCAATCAGATGATGCAAATCTTGCAAAACAATATTTGTGATTGTCGTAAAATGCAGTCACTTTTGCTAAACTACAGGATGTGTTCGATAACAAAAAATAGTTATTAAAACTGCATTAAGTTGCAAAAGTGATACTTTTCTTAAGTGGTTTTCTGTGCATGTGCTCCAAGATGGAGTGGAACACGGACAAGGAAAGTGAACTTTGACCTTCGGGTTCACGCCTAAAATATGCCCTACTCGGTGAGTACACGCTTAAACACCGCCAGTTATGTCTTAAGTGAACATAAACAGTTGGGAAATAAGTTACATGTGTATCAGTATATTGTATCCACGCAATCGGTCTTAAAGTGACAGCAGCCTAATATTCCTGTTGCCATCTGTGTCATCAATGTTAATCAAACAAGAAAAGACAAAGAGCAAATCACTCATTGCTCTTTTAGTAGATTTAGTAGGATTCATCTATATTCAATTTATACAGTGAAGACTATGCAGTGTTGTTTTACATTTGATTACTTTCTGTTGATAAAGACTGTTTTGTTTTTTATTTGTATTATTTATTTCACAAGAATGCTATATTTGTTAAGCTCTAAGCTGTTCCTAATCACCTCTAAGCGAGGGAATGGAATATGTTGCACATGTTGCTTCCAAATAAATAAAGTATACTTTTATACTTAAAATACATTGTTGTTTAGAATAGTATTATTTATTTTGGTGATCGGTATCAGTGATAGCATCGGCCAATACTGCTTCCAGTGATCGGTAATTGGCTCAAAAAAACTTGATCGGAGCACCCTTACCAAAAACCCTTTAAAAAACCCACTGCCTTTAGGACGATGCTAAAATGCAAACTCGTTTCCGGGTTTTGGCCTACAAAAATATTGCTGCATCCCAATTCACCTACTTATACTACGTCCTAAAAGTATGTACTCTTTTTGTGAAGAAAAAGTACATACTTTTGAGTGTGTAGCAGAAGAGTAGGCAAGCTTTTGGACATACTACTTCGTCATTTTTAACGGACAGCTCTGTTGCTTAGTTACATGCATCCTGTCACCGTTTAAACTGCCCTTTCAATCATCTCATCACAGTTAAAATCCTCCACATTCAATTTAATTTAACTCCGTATTGGACAGAAATGTAGTAGGCCTAGCAGGATGATCTGCCCGTCGTGGGTCTTTCATGCAGAGACTCTCCTCGCGCGTTTGCAATTGAAATATGATGCATTTAAAAGTTAATGGCCAAACATATCATCACAAAGCTGTTGCAGATGAAATATAATGTCGATAACATTGAACAAATACACTCACCTAAAGGATTATTAGGAACACCTGTTCAATTTCTCATTAATGCAATTATCTAATCAACCAATCACATGGCAGTTGCTTCAATGCATTTAGGGGTGTGGTCCTGGTCAAGACAATCTCCTGAACTCCAAACTGAATGTCAGAATGGGAAAGAAAGGTGATTTAAGCAATTTTGAGCGTGGCATGGTTGTTGGTGCCAGACGGGCCGGTCTGAGTATTTCACAATCTGCTCAGTTACTGGGATTTTCACGCACAACCATTTCTAGAGTTTACAAAGAATGGTGTGAAAAGGGAAAAACATCCAGTATGCGGCAGTCCTGTGGGCGAAAATGCCTTGTTGATGCTAGAGGTCAGAGGAGAATGGGCCGACTGATTCAAGCTGATAGAAGAGCAACTTTGACTGAAATAACCACTCGTTACAACCGAGGTATGCAGCAAAGCATTTGTGAAGCCACAACACGCACAACCTTGAGGCGGATGGGCTACAACAGCAGAAGACCCCACCGGGTACCACTCATCTCCACTACAAATAGGAAAAAGAGGCTACAATTTGCACAAGCTCACCAAAATTGGACAGTTGAAGAATGGAAAAATGTTGCCTGGTCTGATGAGTCTCGATTTCTGTTGAGACATTCAGATGGTAGAGTCAGAATTTGGCGTAAACAGAATGAGAACATGGATCCATCATGCCTTGTTACCACTGTGCAGGCTGGTGGTGGTGGTGTAATGGTGTGGGGGATGTTTTCTTGGCACACTTTAGGCCCCTTAGTGCCAATTGGGCATCGTTTAAATGCCACGGCCTACCTGAGCATTGTTTCTGACCATGTCCATCCCTTTATGACCACCATGTACCCATCCTCTGATGGCTACTTCCAGCAGGATAATGCACCATGTCACAAAGCTCGAATCATTTCAAATTGGTTTCTTGAACATGACAATGAGTTCACTGTACTAAAATGGCCCCCACAGTCACCAGATCTCAACCCAATAGAGCATCTTTGGGATGTGGTGGAACGGGAGCTTCGTGCCCTGGATGTGCATCCCACAAATCTCCATCAACTGCAAGGTGCTATCCTATCAATATGGGCCAACATTTCTAAAGAATGCTTTCAGCACCTTGTTGAATCAATGCCACGTAGAATTAAGGCAGTTCTGAAGGCGAAAGGGGGTCAAACACAGTATTAGTATGGTGTTCCTAATAATCCTTTAGGTGAGTGTATATATTTTTCAAGTTAGATACTGATTATTAATCACTCAACCCCCTTTATCTAAACCTCTCTACTTAACTGTCGCACATCCATCATGTTTGTAGTTTTTTTTTACACTTTTTGTAGTTCTAATCGAATCCTCTTCCAACTCGCAATGGGTTGTAGGCAATATTAGCTGTTCTGAACTTCGAATTCTGACCGGAAATAGTAGACCGTCCATCCGGGTTTATTTGGAATACTCATTTCAACATACTAAGATTTGGGACGTACTAATTCTATTTTCGAATACTATTTAGGACGGATAGTATGCAGAATAGGACGCACCTTATGTCATCCCTGCAGCACTCTATTATAAGTGATTTATCCAGCAACATCATTATTTATTTATTTTATTCATGTGCCCTCATAATCTTTATTCAAAATAACTTCCCTCCCTCTTGCAACAACATCTCTTCTCTGATGATGTATTTACTGGTGTGAGGGCGGGACAAACTGTCACTCACATGACATCACAGCAACAACAAACCACAATGAATCAATCATTTCCCAATGGACAAAATCAAGTAAATTTTTTCTTGTTCGAGAAGCCATTTTACTCAGATATACATAACAATAAGGAAGAAAAGACAACCGAAACTTGTTTTTCATGCCGACTTCAAAGGGGTCATGAACTGATAAATCACTTTTTCAGGTTTACTCCAACAACAAAACGATAGAGATGCTTCTGAGGATTGCAAGACGTTTTGAAGTGCCAAGTTGTGGAAAATCACAACCTGATCCTAGCATAAAGAAAGTGTGGATAAACTCTTTTTTTTTTAAATGCGTCAGTAAGCAGTGGCTGTTTACTTCCAAGTCTTGAATGAAGCACGCCCATCAAAACAGAGTGTTTGAAAGAGAGGGTAAAACAGCATTGAAAATAGCTTATTACTTCTAAATTAGGATGTTTTTGATGTGAAAATTGTAAGTAGACCTCAGAGAACAAGTTTTTAAAAATGCAGTTCATGACACCTTTAAAGGTGCAGTAGGCGATTTCTGAGAAAAGCTTTTTTGTAATGTTAGCTATAGTAACAGGACAGTTTTGAGTGTCATTGTTTGTCTGGAGCTGATGTGCTGCCAACTAACAACAAACTCTTGCTTGTATACACTCTTGTGTACTGCATCAAAGACTTTATATACAGAAAGACTCGTATTACTCGTATTACTATGAATTGGAGAGAGTGCAATGCACAATATGGCATAATACTGTAAGTCCCGCCTTCTAAAGAAAAGAGCCAATCACCAATTGGTAAAGTCATCACGTTACTGCAGCTGCCGTTAGAAGCTCCGGTTCCTATAGAAATAATCTTGTTCTAAGACGCACGCTTAGGGCTGCACATGCGCATTACACCGTGTCTACACCGGACGCGAACGACGCGACTAAAAACAATAAAACTTATTATAAACAATGATTCTATCTACACTGGATGTGGCGCATGCAACAAATCTCCAATAGTAAAAAATTGCTTACTGCACCTTTAAATGCAGCTACATGAAAAAAGAGAAATAACAACAACAGTAATAAACAATATACACTATACTGCCAAAAGTATTGGGACACCCCTCCAAATCATTGAATTCAGGTGTTCCAATCACTTCCATGGCCACAGATATAAAATCAAGCACCTAGGTATACAGACTGCTCCTACAAACATTTCTGAAAGAATGGGTCGCTCTCAGGAGCTCAGTGAATTCAAGCGTTGTATCGTGATAGGTTGCCACCTGTGCAATAAGTCCATTTGTGAAATTTCCTCACTACTAAATATTCCACGTTCAACTGTTAGTGGTATTATAACAAATTGGAAGCAATTGGGAACAACAGCAACTCAGCCACGAAGTGCTGAGGCCACACTTGGGCCACGTAAAATCACAGAGCAGGGTCAGCGCATGCTGAGGCGCACTGTGCGCAGAAGCCACCAACTTTCTGCAGAGTCAATAGCTACAGACCTCCAAACTTCAAGTGGCCATCAGATTAGTTCAAGAACAGTGCGTAGAGAGCTTCATGGAATGGGTTTCCATGGCTGAGCAGCTGCGTCCAAGCCTTACATCATAAAGTGCAATGCAAAGAGCCGGATGCAGTGGTGTAAAGCACACCGCCACTGGACTCTACACTGTAAAAAATACATCCGTAAAATAACGGAAAAAGTACTGGCAACTTATTACCTGGACATTATCCAGTAATTTTGTGGACATTTCCGTTAACCCTAAAACACAACGCAATTAAGTTTAAAATTCTAAATACAGGTAAAATACCTGTAAAAAAAATGTATATGGAAAATTCTGTTAAATTAATTCAGTACATTGTGCCCTATTTTTACGGATTTTTTTAGAGTGTAGAGCAGTGGAGACGTGTTCTCTGGAGTGATGAATCACACTTCTCTGTCTGGCAATCCGATGGACGAGTCTGGGTTTGGCGGTTGCCAGGAGAACAGTGCTTGCCTGACTGCATTGTGCCAAGTGTAAAGTTTGGTGTGGGGTTGTTTTTTAGGGGTTGGGTTGTGACCCTTAGTTCCAGTGAAAGGAACTTTTAATGCTTCAGCATACAAAGACATTTTGGACAATTTCATGCTCCCAACTTTGTGGGAACAGTTTGGGGATGGCCCCTTCATGTTCCAACATGACTGCTCACCAGTGCACAAAGCAAGGTCCATAAAGACATGGATGAGCGAGTTTGGTGTGAAGGAACTTGACTGACCTGCACAGAGTCCTGACCTCAACCCGATAGAACACCTTTGGGACCTGACAAATGCGCATCTAGAAGAATGGTCAAAAATTCCCATAAACACACTCCTAAACCTTGTGGAAAGCCTTCCCAGAAGAGTTAAAGCTGTTATAGCTGCAAAGGGTGGGCCAACTCCATATTAAACCCTACGGATTAAGAATGGGATGTCATTAAAGTTCATGAAAAGGCAGGCGTCCCAAAACTTTTGGCGATATAGTATATATAAATAACTGTACTATGATGAGGACATCAGCCTTCCTGGCAGGCCCCTGAGGACTTAATGCTTACCCTCGGCCAACTTAACAGACACACAAGTACTGTACATACTCCAGGGCTTTGCCCAGCCACTGATGAGAGGAAATCAGCTTCATCTAAATAAATCACAGCCCCACACACTCCTCACTGCAGCACAGAGATGCATGGAGGACAGAGGAGATAAAATGAGGGGAGCAAAGTAATGTGTGTGTGTGAGAGAATGACATCAAAATTGTACGAGGAACAGGTGAGAATGGGTGAGAAAAGCTCAACATGCACAAGCCGAAAAAGGCTTGTAATATTTATCGCAACAGCAGAATGACTGACTTGAGTCTCTCTCACCTACATACAAAAGCAAAAACACAACATTCCTGCAAACATCAGCTACATTTCACAGCCGCTCCAACTAACGGCACTATCAGCATGCTTGATCTTTACTTTTTAATGGCTTCTTTCAACTGAAGCACTTTTATCAGCCCCGAGCAGTCTGAAATGCCCATTACATATTCAGTGGAAGGCTGATAGAGAACACAGAGAGAAAAGGACAAGTAAAAAGGTGTTTTTCAAGGGCGGTCTGTCAGGAAGTCTGTGTTGCAGGAGGAGAGAGGTGTTTCTGATCAAGTTGAAGGTCTTTTCTGGCCGTGTGCAAGGTTGAGGTAGCGATGCAGTAAACAACAGTGGCATCTGCATACAAATAAGTTCTACATTCAGAGTGGGTTAGGGTTAGGCTCTCACTGCGGTCTGTTATGAAAGTGCTATTTCATGCACATTTACAGTGGGGTTCAAGTTCATGAGGGAAAATACTTTTATTTTACTATTGGTTACCCTTTACGTCTGTCTGTTGGTTTTGCAAATATTTAACCAATGAAAAGTATTAAAAAAGAGCTTGTGACTAAACCTTGTAACTGCATTGGATCCTCAAAGCCCAAAAATCTCATAATTCCAACCCGCCTCTTTTGTAAAGGAAGTGCTGCATGCAGTTTGGACCATCTCTGCTTGTTTGCAATGCAAGGGTAAATAAAGAACTCGTTCTTTGAATAAGTACAGTTTTTTCTTTACTCAAAGAAACACTAAAGGCTAATGTTGTATGTATTTAAGGACCAGAGAAGAGTGTCTTAGTCTAAAATTTGTCAGAGTCATAGTCAATACTGTCTTAAAGAGCCCCTATTATGGATTTTTGAAAATTACCTTTCATGTAGTGTGTAAAATAGTTCTAAGTGAATGAAAACATCCTGCAAAGTTTTAAATCTGAAAGTGCAGCGTATATAAAGTTATTGTCTCTCAAAAATAATTAATCAATTAAACAAATCGTTTTTAAAACGACTCACAAGCATATTCTCCGTCCACTTATTGCGAGCGCAAGCCGCGCAGAGACCAGGGAAACCTTCAACACTGCAGCGGATACTGGATAGCATCATGTCGAGAAGACGCTGTGCTCTACAATGTGTTTATTGTGTTTCATATTGTGTAAGTATCTGGCTAACTGACGTTATTACTGTCTAACTGGAATACTACTGTAAATCAGTGGGCTGCAGTATTACTTAAAACTGTGTCTATTAATGCAGATTGTCTGTCATTCTTACTAATTTGAGTAGAGATAAAAGATGGAGCAAAATGTTTTTGCAAACGTTAATGTTTACATCAGCTGGGCTAAGGTATGCACTGTTATTGATAGTTTCCACATGTGCACTGCAATACATTAGACACACACACACACACAGGTTTGTTGATGGAAGCACACTTGTTAATGCTGATGGTGAGGAATTACATTTAAAACATCTCATAATGTACCTCAAACTGAGTAACATCACTGAGAAACGTCCTGCTCAAGGTTCGGGTTGAATAACTAGTTTTTCCATTGTTTCATCATCGATTCAGACTCGCACTGGGATTTATGTAAAATTGACGTCATCGTTACTGTCTTTACAGTGTGTACAATCACTGAGCTTTAGGAATAGGAACCCTCCTGAACGGAGCTGGAGTTTAGTTATGGTAATGGACGTTTGTTTCCGAAATACACGCTGTACGCGGTAGACCAATCACAACAGACTGGGCCATCTGACCAATCAGAGCAGAGTAGGCTCGTGGAAATAAGGGATTTATAGAGACTGATTCATCCATCGAGTCGTTTGAGAATCATTGAACATTGTGGTGATGTGTGTAAATGATTTTGTTTTATATTGTCTGCTTTATTATTTCATTAAATTGAATAGCCCTTAAATGATTTATTTATTGTTTATTTTTGGTATTTTTGTATGGTATTTATTTTCCACATTTTTGGTTTCATTTGTGTTATGGTAACGTAGGTCTTTTATTTTGACGTTCATTCGCATGAGCGGATATATTGCGAGTGTGCTCCAAGCATTTCAGTATGGAACGAGGCCTAGACACACATGGTCCCGGCATTAAAGGTTTACGATTTGCAGGTTATGGTTATGGACTTCCTGTTATGTGTTATTTTTATGTTGTTTTGTTTTGTTTTCTTTGTATTAATTATTTGTTTGTTGTTATTTCATAGTGTGCTTGGGTACGTTTAAATCATTGATAAATTTATTTATTTTGTTTTGATGTATGTTTATTTCAAGGTTTATTCATTTTGGTGTTTTGTTTTCTTTTGTATAAGCTCTTAAGTTGATTCCTGATTTTTCATGGTGATACTACGTCTTATGGCATCCAACGGTGATCGTATCTGTGACGGATATTCAATAAAGTGTGGGAATCATCAGTCGAAGAGTCTATCCTTTCTTAAGCCAGGGAGCTATAATGTGCAATGTATATTATGAGAAAATGAAAGTGTTTTTTGACCTTTGATGCATGTAAACCTGTTGTAGGAGACCTCCAAAACAAAATTAGGAACTTTTTAAAAAGCATAATAGGGGCACTTTAAATACCCTGTGCATAGCAGTTTGTCTTTAATAACATGAGATTTTGGCCAAATGAAAGAAAAAAACTGAGCGCCCACATACCTACCTACAATAAACTTTATAACCTTTAAGTTAATGAAAATGTAAAAAGGTTTCAGGATTAAATAAAAAAAGATGATCCTACACTTGAACATTTCAAGCTTTCTTATAAAATGATATATTATTATAAAAATGAATCATAAAAATACCTCATTCCAAAATATACTTTATGGTTAGTTATTTTCAATAGCCAGCGGAGCACTGAAGCGGGGGCATCTGAAGTAACGAAAGGAGGCGATAAAGCAAGGCCGTAACCATGTCTTGAACATTAGGGGGGGACCAATTTTTTTTATTTTTATAAAGCATAAAAAAACAGGTCTAATTCTAGTTGGGAAATAATCATTTTGGGACTATTTGCAAATAATATTTGCATTAATTTGCGTCAAATATATTGTTAGTCTCGAGATTCTTCCCATTAGTGAATAAATACATAGATCCGCTGTTAACATTCGAATTCTTTACTAGTCTGGTGGGAGAATTTTCGTAAATCGCGTTGAAGGTTACAGGTTCTAATCATAGACTGGAGGCGGGACGTGGGTGGAGCTGAGGTGACGTGATGACTAACAGAGCAGACAAACAACAATCCACCTGTCACTCAAGTGGCCACGCCCTTAATTATGCAGAACTTTAAGGCTTTATATAATGTAAACGAATGAGATATAAAAAAAATTCACCCCCCTCACAGTTGTCATGAAGGGCAAAATTAGCTATATAGACCAACACCACAATTTGTACCAGACTGTAAATGTTTTTTTCTGCTGTAAAGTTGGGCATTTTAACATGGGGCTCAATGAGATTCTGCTCCCTTTTGGAGTCTGTCTCTAGCGGCCAGTCGATGAATTGCAGTTTAAGTCACTTCCATATTGGCTTCAAGAGAAACTGGGGTAGGTTGCCACTTGGTTCTGATCTGCCCTGATATAGTTTTTTTTCTTCATTAAAATCAAAGATGTTCAATGACTGTATATTAAGAGAATGGACATGATTGTGTGCATTTTGTTTTGTGATTTCACCGGAAAGCTATAGATTGACGCGCTTGTCTGTGTGAAGACTGTGAACAAGCCAAAAGAGAACGTAAACCCCGCCTACTTTGATTTGATTGGCCATCTCAGTCATTTTGACATTGACGAGTGCCGTTAGACCTGAGGCAGACCAGACTAAAAATGTAACTTTTAAACCTTTTTGTCATCCTAACATACAGAGCGCTGTGTAATGGAGTGCAGGAGGGCAGTGCAAGAATTTCAAATATTGGGGGGGACAATTTGGCCATTTCTAATTATTTGGGGGGACTTGTCCCCCTCAATGTCTAAGGTGGTTACGGCCCAGCGATAAAGCAAAGTATCCCCATCTAGAAAAACATATTTGGCCAATTCGCATTGTTGGACCATAAACAAACCTGTCACTACTACAACTATAAAAGGTGCACTGTGTATTTTTTAGCGGGATCTAGCGGTGAGGTCTCAAATTGCAACCGCACACCTCTCCCTTTCGAAGCACATAGAGAAGTTACGGTGGCCGACATAGGACAAAGATGTCATCGTCTGAGACAGCAGAGAGTAGCTAGCACTCTGTAGAGAAGTTTGTCCGTTTAGGGCTACTGTAGAAACATGACGGCACAAAATGGTGACTTCACTGTAAGGGCACCCGTGGTGTGTGTAGATAGAAATTACTCATTCTAAGGTAATAAAAACATAACCGTTCATTATGTAAGGTCTTTATACACCACTGAAAACATAGTTATGTATATTATATTGCATTTCTGTCAATAGATCCTCATAAATACTACACACTGCACATTTAAACTAAAAGCTACTGGGCCAATACAGATGACAGAGCGCATTTGATCACATTACTGCATAAAACAAAAAAGTAAAACTGCCTAGACAAATATATTACAAAAATATTCAATATCCATGAAATAAACACTAGACCACCATGCAGATATAAATTCGTCTTAGATACATAATTTCAGCTGTTTTACCGTGAATACAGACAAGTGATACCACCACCACCAAAAGTAGTTAATTGTGTGTCTGCTTTACTATAAAACACATCGCGACCCATTTAAAGGTGGGGTAAGCGATATTTGAAAAACGCAGTTTAAAAGTTTGTCGTACTGACACAACAAACGTGTAGCCAATCAGCATTAAGGGGCATATGATGATGGAGGAGAGAGAACGAACAAGAGGGAGATTTGAAGAAAGACTGTAGAAAGAGAGATGAGATGCATTACAAAAGAAAAAATCTCAGAGGAATATCACTGGAAAATAAAGGGTTATGATCAGGAAAGAACTTTCGGAACAGCAATAATATTAGAAAAGCTTTCCAGCGCTGGAGTGAGCTAAGATATGTGAGTAACACTGGTTTTGAGTGCCATTGTTTGTCTGGAGCTGCAACAAACTCTTGTTTGTATTTACTATTGTACTGTATGTTCATTTTTTGTGCTTCCTTGTCGTTCGTTCATCATCTTCACTTTATTTTTGCGTGAAGCATTATTTTGTTGCGCTTGTGCTACGATAAATAGTGTTAGACATCCTCTCTTGAATTGCGTATGTAATGAAGGCCAGCTAGTGATAGTTGTTCAGGCTGATGACTGCTAGAGAATATGGTGTTTACTGTTTAGGGTCCTTGTTAGTGCACGCCCCCGTCTCGCATGCAGTGAGTGGGGTTCGAGACCGACTCAGAGCAGTTAGAATTGGAGGGTGAGCTTTGGAGGAGGAGCAATGAAGAGATGGGTGTCTGTGTTTGGGCTGATTTCAAATATCAACAATGTTCAGCAATGACTTTGAGAAATGACTTACCCCAACTTTAACAGATTCATAATTTTCTGGTAAGTTAGCCTATACTGCAACCAGTGACAAACAATAACAATACAGTGAAATAATAAACTAACTACAACTAAGTATCTAGCCCTCTAAACATGAAAAAAATATTTAATCAAACCTTTAGCCAGTATAGCTGCATTCTTCGTGGTGCGGGAATTTTGTGTGTCAAATGTGCCTTTGTAATATGTTTCTATAGTAGCCTAATATTAATGCTAGAAAGCCTATGCACATGGTAAAAAAAATTTTAATAGTCTATTGATTGTATTTCATGATTAAAATCTATTTTCACATTCATCTTGACTGAGGGGACAGGACAGTCCATACAGTTCATACAGCAATGCCTACTACTCTTTACTGCTTGATTCTCACTAATGAGCATGTTTTATATTTTATAAACTTGCTGACATCTGCTGGTGCAGAACTGAATTGCATGTTCAGATATTTGAGGTATTCTACTGGGAAATAAATCTGCCACCACTGACTGATGAGTTTAATCTTCACATTTACATAATATGGGACACATCAGGCATTTGTGCCTACGTGAATAGATGACTACATTTTTGCTCGTAGGAAAATAATAAGAACAAAAGAAAGATATGTAACCGTGTGCTGAGAGCTGTCACGTGACAGATGGCTTAGTTATGGCACCCATATGATAGATTTGTTATTTTACAGAACAACTAATGCAATTCAAATACAGCACTTCCACCAAAGAATCTCTGGCACTGCATCTACTGGTTCCAAAATCTGATAAATAATAAACAGATGGAGTGATTTCATGCTCAGACACAGGTTTATGATTGGAGAAGACATCATTAATGCACTACAGATGGTACTGCTGCATTCTAGTGAGTACAGAACACAAAGTCTTCACACATCTAATCCTCCTGAAAAGGATCTGCATTAAATATGTTATGAACTATTTTTAACAGTAAGAGTATTTTAGAAAGAGACTTGATTCAAAAGAATGTTCCTCCAGGCCTATTTTGTGATGACATAATTATAGATGGCAACATCTATCCTAAAAGTGTTATAGCTATAATATACTCATATATATATATATATATATATATAATGTCTAAAAACTTAGATATAACTAATAAAGGGATACAAAACATTTATTAATTTCAGCAAGTGTGTCCTAAGAGCAATGCCCACCTTAGAAATGGAAAGGTTTTTCGCTACCTGAGAGGATGAAGAAGATTCCAGAAATGAAGGCCAGGATGGTACGCTGCGGACGAATGTGACCCACGTTACTGATGATAAAGGCCATGAAAACGAAGAGCAGAGACACCATAGGGAAGGGTGTAGCTGTCCGCACCATCTCTGCCAGAACACAAAATGCATGTGCATGAGAGTTGTGTGTGTAGATATGGATGTGTTACTTTGACTTGAACTCACGTTCACTCACTGAGGATATTTGCAGTGTTTTCTGTGGTGATTTCAATCTCTGGCTCTGTGAAATACTCGGAGGCGACACATCTACCTTTCTCTGTACCTAAAACAGTGAGGCAAAGGATGTAATAAAAAATTTATTTGATCAATAATACAGTAATATTGTGAAATACTATTACATTTTAAAATAACTGTTTTCTATTTGTATATATTTTAAAACGTAAAAACCTCAATTTTGTCACATGATCCCTCAGAAATCATTCTAATATGATGATTTGGTGATAATATAATCAGAAACATTTCTGATTATATTATCAATGTTAAAATCAGTTTTGTAGCTTAATATTTTTGTAAAAAAACAGTGAACTGTTTGTTTTTCAGGACTTTGATAAATATAAAGTTCAAAAGCATTTATTTGAAAAATATACATCTTTTGTAACATTATAAATGTCTGTACTGTCACATTTTGAACAATTTAATGCATCTTTAATGAATAAAGCATTTAATTCTTTCAAAATGACCCCAAACTATTGAATGGTAGTGTATAAAACTATACAGATATATCAAGAAAATATATATATTGTGAAGGGGGATCAGGCTGGCAGATCATTCTATTTTGCATCCTTGGCATTCAAAAGTTGTATCAAAAAGAACTATGAAAGACCTTAGTGTGTTTGCATATAAAGTATGTGTGTGTCCACACCTGCTATGAAACACACTCTCCAGAGGCCAGAATGCAATGCCATCTTGACATCCACAGTTTGGTTCTGCTGCAGTACGATTCCCTCCTCCATCAGCAGCCAATAATCCGTCGCCACGGCAACCCCGACCAACAGCAGTCCACACGCCCCAAACACTGTGGAGAGCAGAGTCAGAGCCCTGCTGCTGCAAGAGCTCATCTGCACACACACACATACACACATATGGACCAAGGTCCAAATCACAGCAAACACATTAGGAAAATGAGCAGCGGGGAGTGAAACAGCACCATAAAATCTAGACACTTCTGCACAGTCTGTGTTATTCTTCAGTTCACCAGTAAAAAATGCCAGGAGAAAACAGAGAGGATGAGTGTAAAAGATCATGAGAGACAGTTCCTGTCCCACTGTGCCAGTAATCAACCAATTGCACAAAAGGTCAAAGTTCACCAGGCTTAACGGGTGGCATTCATTGAGGCAGAAAGTGAAATGTTATTGGCAGTGATTCACATCACACACAAGTGCCTACAGAGTCATGAGTCATAGCTTTACTGTGAGACACAGACCTCGTCCGTATGGAGAAAAAAAGCAGATGTAGACACTCACACACACACCGGACCTGCTCACTAATTCACATTGGCATCCCATGCACTGTTATGCACTGTGGGAGAACAGAATTACGCAAATGAGAACCGTTCGGCCCGGCGGTGGAAAAGCGGCTAATGTGCGGGCGGGTGTTTAGCATATCATCCTTACTATGCTGTCTCAAAAGAAGGGGAAAAGAAGCCATTCCGGTATATTTTTATGTTGATATGAAAAATCGGGTGAATTATGTATACGATGTATATTATGATGTTATGACGAACTATATGCCTTTCTCCACTGATGTTCTAAGTTGTTCAAAGCGTTTCTAAGGATACTGACTGATACTGAAGTCAGACTGAGATGGCAAACGGGAACATGGTTTGTGTAACATTAGCACATTATTATTTGATAACGTAGTCAAGCAAAAGGCTCATCATATTAATTACCGTTATGTGTCTGACGTTGTAAAGAGCTGTGTGCAGCGTTTACTACAGTAACTTGAGAAAAAGTTGACAGAGTGGGTGTCTGAGCTGGTGTGAGTAAGTGGAGACGGGGCTTATTTGCATATTCATGGTACCACATATACTAAATGAAGCAAAGGTATAGAGTTACATTCAAGCTATTTTAAGACATGAAGACATTTTCTCAACAAGAAAAAACTTTTAAATATGTAGTTTTGGTGATCAAAGATGAGTTTTAAGGGATAAAGTTATTGACTACAGGGGGACTTTAAAATAATTGTGTTCAACACTGGAATTCCTGGTGAAAAAGTACTATTTTCTGTACAGAAAATTACACCCATCAGAGAGTTGAAAAATATAAAATAGCTCTTTAGCTCCACCCACTCCCATGAAGCACTGTGAATGACGTAATCGAGTCGGTCTCCCCATGCTCTCACAATAATATATATATATATATATATATATATATATATATATATATATATATACATATGCATATTTTGCAATAAACTTGAAAATGATTAGTATTTTTCATCGATTTTAATTAGATTATGCTGTATGCAATGCTTCATGGGATTGTAGTTCTTTCCCTTACTAAAATCCCTACGGGAACTCTATTCCTCTCTATTCCTCTATTCCTTTAATGATTTAAATCATTGTTATTTTAGGGTTGTTTATGATTCATATACTACTATATTATTTATTCATATTTTGAATTAGCTATTACGGTAACACTTTACAATACGGGTGCACTAATATGCATTAATTCATGCTTAATTAATGCACAGATAATCATGAGATAATGTATGACTCATGAAGAACTAAACCATTTATTAATGATTACTGCATCAGCAACTAATGAAGATTCTATATGATTAATAGATTAAATAATACATGAATTGTTATTAATTAAACATGACAACATATTATATTAACTAATAATGTAAATGAATGCGTTAATTACCACAATGGGTCAAAGCCATGCATTTCAACTTCCAGTTGTCTGCTTTAATTAATCATTAGCTAATGATTTGCAAAGGTATCATTATGTTATGACTTTACTTGTTGAGGCACATGACTATTAGCTAATTCAAAATTAATTAAAAACTCATAACCACGACTTAACAATTAGTTAATAGTCATGTGCCTCAACAAGTAATAACATAATAATACCTTTACAAATCGTTAGCTAATGATTAATTAAAGCAGACAACTGAAAGTTGAAATGCATGGCATTGACCCATTGTGATCATTAACGCATTTATTTACATTATTAGTTAATATAATATGTTATTAGGGAATTAATACATGATGTCATATTTAATTAATAGCAATTCATATATTACTTAATCTATTAATCATATAGAATCTTTATTAGTTGATGATGCAGTAATCCTTAATAAATGGTGTCATGAGTCATACATTAACTCATGATTATCTGTGCATTCGTTAAGCATGAATTAATGCATATTAGTTCACCCGTATTGTAAAGTTTTACCGCTTTTATTTATATACAGTCAAACCAACATTTATTCAGACAACTTATACATTTTCTTACACAGTTTATTCGCTATAGTTTAGAAAACAGTAATAAAAGAGTTCAACTGTGTCAGATCAAATTCATCTTGATAATGTCAGATAATTTTGATAGAAAGTATGTAATGGATTACAATCAACAAATCAGCTGTCAGCTGTTCAATTTAAGTACACAATAATATAATACCAATTTAGGTCAACCAATGACCAAGCAATGCTTCATTTTGTTCAGTCTGTGGTGTAAAAGGTCGCATTAGCAATTAAAGAAAAAACACTTAAGCAAAACATGGTCAGGTCAAAGTGTCTGAATAATTTTGATCAATTTTACTGGTAGTCCACTGTATGAAGAATATTTGGGTATAATATGTCACAGTTTACTTTATTTTCTCACTTACATAAATGAACTATAGTGTCCTGCACCGACTAGTAAAAAATGATATCTGGTGTCTGAATAATTTTTGGTTTGTCTGTAATGTTTAGTTTTGTTATGTGCTTTTATCATTTTTATTTATTTTGTAATATTTCTATAGCATCAATTGATTTTATTTCATTTTAGTACTTCAACTTATTTTATTTCAGTTAGTTACCAAGGCAAGATTTCGAATTCCCTTTCGAGGGAACTCAACACTGCGTCATAATGTTGACGTTTTGGGGAATGCCAAAGAGCCAACGTTATGACGCAGTGCCTCGCTCCCTCTCAGGGAACCAGGGTTATATTAATAATCTATACAAGTTCTTTAAGTTTTTCATCTAAAATTTATATTTTATTTATTTATTCTCAGCTTTATTCCAGTTCATTAAACAAGGAGAAAGAAAGGTTCAGACTGTAGAGGAACAGAGGCAGGGCAAGAAAAGATGGAAGAGAGGCCATATATGGGGCAGCTAACTAAAAATGGCAGTATGTAAATGTCAGAGTGTACAGTATGAACTCTATGTGAAATGCGCTGTAAAACTAAGATTAGATCCCTTTTTTTCTGACCATGTGCATCTCTCTTATTTATCCAGAGCTGAGCTCTGATCGATTCTTAATTAATGAGGGATGCTGTCTTGTCTCGGTGGTGAATGGATGACAAGTACTGACGATAACTTGAAAGGTCTTTTCAAAGTGAAATGTGACTTTTGCTCTCTGTCATTGTCTCTGCATCTGTGGTGAGCTGGTACAGGAATGATTTCATCCTGTCATTTGCTCTCTACCTATTTAAAGATTATGATTTGACATGAGATTAATGAAATGAATGCTGTCATTCTGTTACATGCATGAGGTTGAAAGAATCAGTTTCCTGTCTCCGCAGTCACTCATCTGCTGCTGCTATGGCGACTTTTATTATGGTTATTTTTGAAGAGTGTGTGAGAGAGAATGTGTCTGAGTGTGTGTGTACTTTTTCATGCTGTCATTTCCTGTGTGTTTCTCAGAGCTGGTGATTCAGAGCAGCACCCTGAGCAACAATAGAGGGAGAAAAAGTAAGAAAGAGAAAAAAGACTCTTGGCTTCCAAATTGAATCTCAGGTGTCTAGACGAGATTTTAGCACCATCTGTGAATATCACAGAGTTCGACCTTTTGCCATTTGTCCTGCCGCAAAGAATGACACAAGCCTTAACACTAGCTGTCAACATATGAAGAACCCCAGCAAATGATGGACAGATTTTGCAATGCAGTGAAAAAAGGCACAGTAAGAAGGCTGAGGAGAAAAAGTGCTGGTGCTGAGCGCTTTGGAGCAAACACAACAGAGGCAGAGACCAATGTCAAACCTCAGCTTGACCGTCTACACTGAGAGTGTTCTCCTGGACTCTTTTGCCCGCAGCGCTTCTGCCCCCTCAAGGCCGTGTGTACTGATGTAGAAGAGAGGTTACTTCTCCATGACAAAATCAGTCCGTCCAAGTTTGACCTCAAACTTGCCTGGTCTGCCGCTGCTGACTTTTTTTTTTTTTTTTTTTTACCTTTTTTGCATTTTTTGGGGTTTTCTTTGCAAATCTTTGTGCTCCGACACAACCTGAGATAATTGTCCTATACTATCCTATACTCCCCTGAGCTGTCGCCACACATTATGTGCACTTGTCAGTTTGCATTAATCAGATGCAATATGATGTCAATGTGGGATAAGTGCACTTGATCCAAAATATTAAAGGAACAGTTCACCCAAAAATGAAAATTCTTGTTGCTCCAAACCTGTATGCATTTCTATCTTCTGTAGAACGCATAAGACATTTAAAAAAAAAAAAGTCTTAGTGTTTTTTTTCTCTTGCCATACAACGAAAGTCCATGAGGTCCAGTGTTGTTTTGGACCCCACTTACTTTTATTGTATTGCCAAAAAAACAAAAACAAAAACAAGTTGAAACATTTTCCAAAATATCTTATTTTGTGTTCCACAGAGAAAGAAAGTGTACATGTTTTGAATGACATGAGGTTGAGTAATATATATATATATATATATATATATATATATATATATATATATATATATATATATATATTGTTTAAATGAACCATAAGATATTTAGTAGATATCTGAACGTATTACAATAAATACAGTGTTAACAACAGACATACAGTGAGGAACAGGGACAGAGAGAAGAGAAAGAGTGCCAAGCCAGATGTAGGCTAATGTATGGAAAGACCTTGGCCCAGTAATGATGGAGTTCCCACCTACATGCCAGTGCGCGCCTCCTGAGGCACTTGACTGAGCCAGTTACACACTCAACTACCTCAGCTACAATTCACTGACTAACACAAAAACAGCTGCAAATGTTAGTTTAACTGCATGCTAGTCTCCTAAATGACTCTGAAGGTGTACAATTCACAACGGACCACAAACAACTCTCTCAAACGGACGTCCTGTGATAAATGTTCATATTAAGAAAACATGCGACGCGCTCTCAGACCTGCTGGGATTCTGTAACACGGTCGACGCAAAGCCATAAACACATACCCGTTCGTTTTCTATAACTTCTGTCAATAACACTTGACAAAAGTTCAAATGTGTTTCAACTCAGTCACGCATTAGTTGAGAACAGTAAAGGACAATGAAAACAGATTGTACTCACCCTGCCCGTGCGCGTGGTGCTGACGAGTATGCAGCGAGCGCGCAGGCACAAGCCTCACACCAGGGGTGCCTGGCAAAAAATCCGCGCTCTCTCTCTCCCTCTCTCTCGTCTTTCCCTCCCTCTTTGTTTCTCTCTCTTACGTGCGTATTTTCCACTGATACCCCGTTATCTTCTCCTCCCTCACGTCTTCACGCTTACAGTCCCTGTTTAGCCCAGCAAAACGAAAGAGAGCGAGGCAACGCAGACAATGCGTGTGAATATGTAGCCTAGTAGGGCTTGGGTTAGTAATGCGCAATGGAAAATGTACTTTTGCATTATATATGAACAGATGGAAAGATATTTTTCTAGCTTTAGGCTTATGTTTGGTGTCAGTGCGTTTGACAGGGAAAAAACGTTTTGCAAACCATTTATGGTTTACAATTGCAGAATATGGTATTGGTTATCTGCCGATATTAGAGAATTTTTAGTTTATCGGCATGAATCGATATAGGATACATAAGAGCCAATCCCAGCTAACATTCTCAGAACTTTAGCAAACGTTGAGGCAAAGTTATAAACAAACATTCAAATCAATGTTATCTGGTTTTTAATGTTCTCAAAAAGTTAGCATAACAACATTATTTAGGCTACACTGTTGAAAAAGAAAACAGCATATGCTGGTTAGACATGTTTTGAAGCATGGCAGCTGGTCCTTAGTTGGTCATAAGCTGGTTTAAGTTGGTCCTGAGCTGGAGCTAGTTTCTTAGGACCAGTTTAGGACCAGCACTTTACCAGCTTAAACCAGCTCAAACCAGCTGCCATGCTTTAAAACATACCTAACCAGCATATGCTGTTTTTTCAACATAGTTTGAAAAACGTTCTTTGAAAAAAAATTGTATTTTAGCTGGGGTCATTTTCAGTTAATCTGTAAAATTGCGTGACCTGCCAAATTCCAACACTTTCCTTTATGTAAAGAGACTTCAGTAAATTAAAGTATGGAGGGAAAGACATTTTAGTCAATAGTGTATTGTGGGAAGACAGTCAAGCAGAGAGCAATATCATTTACAGTAAATGAGTGAGTCAGAAAAAGGAGACATAGAACTAATTTTCTCTTTTAGCAATTTTCCATGACAATTTGTCAGAATTCAAAGGGAAGTGTTTACAGCAGCATCAGCATCCAAGATTTACATGGTACTGAATCTTTGTTGGATTTAACAAAAGAAAATGTGCTTTTCCTCTGAAACTTTAGATGAGAGACGCATGAATACTGGGGTCTTTTTCTCAGAATAAACATCTGAGAAGCAGCCAACATGAGCAGAAGTCTGTCTGGGAGAAATACTTGAGATATTAAAGAAAATGGCATTTTTGATGTTTCTTTTATCTTTATCGGCAAACAGTTTAAATTCAGAAGAATGCACCGATAAGTGCTCACATTTGTCATCATCCATGTTGGACTTAAGCCCATTCTTATCCTTTCTCTGTTTTTTTCCTGTTAGTCCCATTATACTTTAGTATACGTATTTTTAGACATGATATCAATAGCATAGTACACTCTGACCTCAAGAAGTGAAGGAGGGGAAAGAGAGAAAAACAGAGAGATAGAGATCTACACATGACAAGCGCGCATTTCTGAAAGCATTTTATTTCTTTAACACACCTTTTTAAGTTCTTTCAGATGTTGGAAATCTTAAGTTCAAGAAATGAAGATGAGGTTATAGAACTAAAAAGAAAGTCAGACTGGGGCATAAAAAAAAAGTGACAGAGAGGAAGACAGTTACAGTAAGGAGGTTAGGGTAGTTTTTAATAGGCAGGGTATCTAAGGGTATCCTGTTATATCACTCAAGTCCACTGGGACGGCACTTAGGGAGCAATGAGTGGAGAGAGAAAATGTTGAAATTGAGAGACGAGTGTAAAGGTCTACCGTCATGAACAGAGACTCCAGAGATGTGACCAGTGAGACGAGGCCAAACGGGTGGATGGAGTGAACACACAAAAAAAGTGATAGGTTTACTTCATATATTTTATTTTCACACTCTGAAAACACAAAAGTCAATACAAAATTATTGTGCAATGGTTCTATCTATCTATCTATCTATCTATCTATCTACCTGTCTATCTATCTATCTATCTATCTATCTATCTCTGTGCATTTACCCAAGTCATTTCTGATTATGAGGTTTAACCGTTTATTGTGATAACACAGACATTGTAAACCGCGTAATTACATCAATACATGAAATTTACACTAATCAGTACATTAATATTCAAGCATTTTTAATCCAATGTTTAGTCCTGTGCGTAGATCTACTTTGCTACAGAGTTTAGTTCCAACCCCAAATCAAGCACCGCTTGGGTTGGGTTCAACAGAAAGTTACAGGCAGGTGTGATGTAAATGGAACTACATCTGCAGAAATGTACAGTAGATCGCCAGGATCACCCTGGTTTACAAAGTACTCCATTTACATAACCACAAGATCAGCAACTCTGGGATCAAGTAAAAGGCTGGGGAAATTTGACCATGACCAGGCAGTAATCAGTCAATTTTGCCTTGTTACAGATTCCTGGGATAATGGACACAACAGAAAATGTATGTTTTTTTAATTAGTTTATTATTTTCAGTTATCTTCATCCTACCTTCACACATCTCCTCTCACCTAACCTGTCTCTCCTCCTCCCCTGTCTTTCCCACATCCTACTTTTCTGTTGGCAGTATTCTATCATCAGTGCAATGTTCAAGTTGTATTAGTTGGGCAGTTTGGGCTCAGTCTGCAGACTCAGGTCTTTCCAAGTCAGACATCATGAATTTCATTATGCAAGACAAGTTCATGCAGATCTCTGAGACCTCACAGTGTATAACCATATTCATATAGTACCAGCTTCAAACAAATAAATGAATTCATCCATAAACTTCAAACTTTCAAAAGCTGATTTGAGACCAATTTGGCAATATAATAAGTAATACTTAAATTGAATAAATACTATGCACTGTAAATAAGTTGCAGCTGTTTTTTCTTGACACTAGAGGTTGCAAAACATTATGATACAATTTTTATTTATTTATATGTTATGTAAAAATGCTGCTATGGTTTATCATGTTCATAGATTTATTCTGAATAAACATTAACATGTATACTTTATAATATACTGCACATACTTTATATAGATATGCATATAAATATATGGAATAGATCATAAATATCTAAATTAGCATTTTTCATAAAGTTATTTGTTTCAATAACACAGGAGCATGGATCCCAATAACTTATTTTTGTAAAATACTAAGATGATGCAAACATTTATAATCTGTATAGAATCATATTTGGATTGCATCTACATATACAGTATGCTAACATTCATGTCACAAACAAGTATTTTATATGCTGAAGCATTAATAATTTTTTGCATCTAGCTGTCGTGTGTGTGACTTCTAAATCATAATACTGAGCTTCTATACCAGTTGTCAGATGCTAAAAAGATGACCAGTGTTGCTCACCTGTCTACACTTATTTGGTTAACTAAACCAAAACAGAGCAAACAGGATCTTACACAAAGACTGAGTTTGATCTGAGATTAAATAATCAGCTTTAAGTGAACTTTAAAACATGGGGGCAATCATGGTCATTCTGGTTTCTATGGTGCAGTCAGTTATAATTAGGTCATGGCAACTACTAGCATCCAAAAAGATATCCAATAAGATAATGGCATGAATGTATGACCCTTAAATAATTCAGGCTGATACTCTCAGAGTGGACTGGCTAAATATTATTAATGCTTAGTTTTTTTGTTTTTTTTTAATACTGTAAAGATCATTAAAATCAGTGTGTTGTTTTTTAGAAGGTGATGTTTGGTCTAATTGAGACAGACTCCTATTGTAGGAGACTCCTAAAAGTCACAAGATGGTTGGTAAGAATCGATTAAGGTTTTCTCAGACAGCTGTGAGGGGTGAGGGAGGATATTCCGGGTTTATGTAGGAGAAGCCTTGGAATTCCTCTTGACTTATGGCAGCAAGAACATCCGGGTCAGAGGGCGTGAGGACAGAGGGGGCGGATGTGAAAAACTTATCAAAGTTCTCTCCTTTTTTGCCTCCCTGTGAGAATGACACACACACACACACACACACACACACAAAATCAATTGGGTTAAGTTACTATCTATTAAATATCAAGCAGACTGAGTAGATGCTGTTGACGTTAGTCTAGCGCTGTGTACTCGAAACACCTCCACTTATTTGCTGTGCTCACATACATTCACACAGCATAATAACAACCGCATAGATTAGCATGAGTAATATGGGAAAAGAGCTACAGACAATGAGGGTCAGGCTTATTTTGGTTCTGCCATCTTCATAAGAAAAAATAACACTAGTAAATATGAAAGCACACATGCACAGATGCATGTTGAAAATAATAAGGAAGAGCAGGCAGGGCACATTAATACATTTCCAGTTATATGGTTACTGGTTTAAATTAGCAAAAACAAACTGGCACACATACACATATTGTACATAGGAAATGAGGACATAGCACAACTTCTATTGTTTCTTATAAATAATGAATTATAATTAATAGTTTAATTATAATTACTACAGACAAGCAAATTCTATACCCCTAAAAATTATTTGCAGTACAAAATATATATAAATGTATATGATAACTATATAATACAACACAATATACACTCACCTAAAGGATTATTAGGAACACCATACTAATACTGTGTTTGACCCCCTTTCGCCTTCAGAACTGCCTTAATTCTACGAGGCATTGATTCAACAAGGTGCTGAAAGCATTCTTTAGAAATGTTGGCCCATATTGTTAGGATAGCATCTTGCAGTTGATGGAGATTTGTGGGATGCACATCCAGGGCACGAAGCTCCCGTTCCACCACATCCCAAAGATGCTCTATTGGGTTGAGATCTGGTGACTGTGGGGGCCATTTTAGTACAGTGAACTGATTGTCATGTTCAAGGAACCAATTTGAAATGATTCGAGCTTTGTGACATGGTGCATTATCCTGCTGGAAGTAGCCATCAGAGGATGGGTACATGGTGGTCATAAAGGGATGGACATGGTCAGAAACAATGCTCAGGTAGGCTGTGGCATTTAAACGATGCCCAATTGGCACTAAGGGGCCTAAAGTGTGCCAAGAAAACATCCCCCACACCATTACACCATCACCACCAGCCTGCACAGTGGTAACAAGGCATGATGGATCCATGTTCTCATTCTGTTTAAGCCAAATTCTGACTCTACCATCTGAATGTCTCAACAGAAATCGAGACTCATCAGACCAGGCAACATTTTTCCAGTCTTCAACTGTCCAATTTTGGTGAGCTCGTGCAAATTGTAGCCTCTTTTTCCTATTTGTAGTGGAGATGAGTGGTACCCGGTGGGGTCTTCTGCTGTTGTAGCCCATCCGCCTCAAGGTTGTGCGTGTTGTGGCTTCACAAATGCTTTGCTGCATACCTCGGTTGTAACGAGTGGTTATTTCAGTCAAAGTTGCTCTTCTATCAGCTTGAATCAGTCGGCCCATTCTCCTCTGACCTCTAGCATCAACAAGGCATTTTCGCCCACAGGACTGCCGCATACTGGATGTTTTTCCCTTTTCACACCATTCTTTGTAAACTCTAGAAATGGTTGTGCGTGAAAATCCCAGTAACTGAGCAGATTGTGAAATACTCAGACCGGCCCGTCTGGCACCAACAACCATGCCACGCTCAAAATTGCTTAAATCACCTTTCTTTCCCATTCTGACATTCAGTTTGGAGTTCAGGAGATTGTCTTGACCAGGACCACACCCCTAAATGCATTGAAGCAACTGCCATGTGATTGGTTGATTAGATAATTGCATTAATGAGAAATTTAACAGGTGTTCCTAATAATCCTTTAGGTGAGTGTATATGTGTGTACTGTGTATAATTATTATGTATATATAAATACACACTCATTCATGTATATATTTAAGAAATATTTGCATGTATATACTGTATATATATATTATATATAAATAATAATAAATGTATACATTTTATATAATTATTTATATAATTCTAATATACAGTATATATATATATATTTTATTATTTTATGCATTTTATTTTTTTATTTATTTTATTTATTCATTTAGCAGACACTTTTATCCAAAGCGACTTACAACTAAGGAAATATATATATTAAATAATTTATTATTAAAATTCTACCACTAAAGAAAACATATTTGCACTATATATAAACTTAGACAGATACATAAACATCCATTTATTTATTTCTGTATTTATTTATGAATAAATCCCCATACCCCTCCCATTTACTTCTATTGTTTTTATTTAGCTAATGATTTCTACCCCTAAACCTGACCATCACACAAAGCCTTTTGCATTTTTACATTTTAATTAGACATAATTTAGCATGTTTATTAACCCATAAGTTTTACTATCATTGTTGGGACATTTATGGGGTAAACCTAACCCACGCACAAAGACAAGTGTTGTGATAGGTGATACTGACACTTCTGGGTTTGAAGGGAGGCTGTATCTCCAGTCTCTCCAGACGGTCCCAGTCTATCCAGCGGAAAAAAGGATGCTCCCGCAGCTCTCTCTCTGCCTCCTCTCCTCCACCCAAACGCTTAGCAGGGTTCTTGGTGAGGAGCTGGGGGAGAAACAGATGGAGAAAGTAAGTAAGAAAAGCTGAAAGATTGAAAGGATGAAATTACACTTGTTTAATTTAAGTCACATTTTTTGGAGGTAATGTTAATATTAAAGATGGGATAGATTGCTCTGTGCATGCACTGTGAGCCAAGTACTGTACGTAGGCAGCAGAGATGAAAGAACAGGAAGAAGATTACCCCTTTGCAGATGGCCACAGCCTCCCGAGAGAGACTCTTAGGATATGAAACGCTCTGTTCCATGATGGACTGAAACAGCTCCTCCTCATCTATGCCATCAAAAGGAGGCTGATGAAAAGAGCGAGACAGAGGGAGAGGGTGCCGGGGATGAAGATCTATTGAGAAAAGGACAAAATTAAAGCTCAAGGAAGAAGAGGATGAAAAATTACCTGCCCAGCCAGCATCTCATAAAGGAGGACTCCATATGACCACCAGTCCACTGCTTTACCATACGGCTGATACGCCACAATCTGAAAACAATACAAATCTCTTGTACAGGGATTTTTTAGTCTAGATGTATTAAAATAATATTTGAGAATGCCCTTTGAATTCCATCTGAATTCTTTCATTTGTACGGAGGTAAAAAACAGGATGTAAAATTCTCATTTGAATTAAAATGAGATTTAACATAGCTAAGTGGAGTATTAATTGCCAATAAACATGCTATCTTGTACAAATGATATGTAGTATTTCTAAAAACATTAGATGATATTAAAAAGTGATAACATTTATATTCATATTACATTTTCATATTTATACAAAATATGTAATATCATTAAAATGTGTAATTAATTTAATTGAATAAAATGAAATTACTATTCAAAAGGTTGGGGTCAATAACATTTTTTTTGGAAAGAAATTAATATTTTTATTCAGCAAGGATGCATTAAATTGACATTTATAATGTTACAAAAGTTTTTTTTTTCTTTTTCAAATAAAGCTGTTTTGAACATTCTATTCATCCAAGAAACCTGGAAAAAAAATGCATCATCATTTCCACAAAAATATTAAGCAGCACAACTTGTGTTTCTTGAGCAGCAAATCAGCATATTAGAATGATTTCTGAAGGATCATGTGACACTGAAGACTGGAGTTATGATGCTGAAAATTCAGCTTTGCCATCAGGAATAAATTACATTTATACTAAAATAGAAAACTTTTTAGAAATCGTAATATTATTTCATAATACTACAGTTTGTGTGTAAAATGTGCAATGTTTTGCACATTTTGCAAACTTTTGAATAGCAGTGTAGGTTTTTCATAATATATAATTTTAATATTACATATTTAATAAATGATACTTCACAGAATACTCTTTAAAATAAAGACAAACAACATAAAGCAGGATGACAAGATGGAAATCTTAAGTAGAGCACTAGGTTTTTTCTGGTAGGTTTGCTCTTTTGCCCATCCCTGCTAAATGCTTCATAATTTCATAATGTTATTCACAAAATCAGATCAATTAGAAATATCCCCCTTACAGAGTTGCTATTACAGGCCTCTCAATGTGCAGATAAGCTCATAAAAATCATATTAAAGATAATTACACAATAAATATGCTAGTGTCTCTGTGTCAGCTATGAGTGTGTCACAGCGTGAGAAAAAGAGATTAATTTCCTTGCCTGCAGGGACACATATTGCATCTTTTCAAAATGACAGGGACACAAAGATCAATGGCTTTTCTTTTTCTTTTTTTTCTTTTTTTTACATAATGTGATCAATACGAGCCAGTTCAACTGCTGGGTTAATACAGTGCTGACGCATACTGGGCTTTGGTAGACCCACATTCACACTTATCGCCTTTACATCACACAGCAAAACACAAACATTGACGATTTAGCACATACATCATTCAAGTGGGATGTCCATCATGTCGCCGTGTAGTAAACACCACAGTGAACCTAAATGAAAACACAAAGACACGCAGAAGCACATACAGGCAGACATGTGCTGACTGCACACATCCACTGAGTGTTAATGTAAACACAGAGCCAAGGTCATGAAGAAGAGAAGATGAATCAGACGGGAGGAGAAGGATGGAGACGGAGAAAGGGAAACCTCAGGTGCGATGTAATCAGGTGTGCCACAGAAGGTGCGAGTGGTGTCCCCTTCCATCAGGCCTTCCCTACACATCCCAAAGTCTGCTATCTTTATGTGTCCTTCACTGTCCAGCAGGACATTGTCCAGCTTTAGATCTCTGCGGATCAGAGAGAGAAAAAGAAAGGGAGAGAATATTAAACGACTCTAACATATGGTGTGCGTGTGTAAGGAGATTCTCATCGTGCCTTGTACCTGTATATGATGCCTTTGTTGTGCAGGAAGAACAGACCCACCGCTACCTCACCTGCATAGAACCTGCCAACATGAAAATCTCTCATTAACTCCATTAAACACACATGCTGCCACTGCAGGGCAGAATGACAGAATGATGCTGAACAGGTAAATTTAGAGACAAAAGATAGGGGGTAAAACAACAGAGAAAAAAATAAGATAAAAAGCTCACGCTGCGTGTGGTTCTTTAAACTTGCCAACAATTTGGATGTGAAACATAAGATCGCCGCCATTCACATACTCCATGACATAATACAGACGATCCTAAAACACAAAACTGATTATTAGTAATCAGCAGATATGCAACTTCATAATATTAATAGGAAATAAAAATGAATCATCAATCAATGCACTTGTTCTCATGACAAGTAAATAATACAACAAATGCCACAGCAGATTTGCAATCAGTCAAATCAAAAGATAAATGTTCATAAGTGCATGAATACAAACACAATTAAGACCTTGTGATCACACAATGGCAAATATAATGATTTAGATTGAAAGTATCTAGTAAAAATATGTAGTTTTTACATTTAGTTGAACTTAAAGCATTAGAAAGAATAAACAAAAGTTTTTGAAAGGCTGATGAATTGTCTACTGAAACCAGAGTACCTGATTATATATACACACACATGCAGCACAACTGTATTCAACATTGATAATAATACGAAATGTTTCTTGAGCAGCAAATCATCTCGGTTACGTAACCCTCGTTCCCTGAAGGAGGGAACGGAGACATTACGTCAGTGACTGATGGAATGCTGGTTTCGCTTAGAAGCCCATCACCTTCGAGTTCTACAAAACGAGCCAATGGCAAGACAATGCCATGGGTCTGCAGAATTTGCATAGCACAACTCCGCCCCACCTCGTGGGTATATAAGGAGCTGCGCGTGCACTCTCACAATATGTTTACCTGCTGAGGAGCCGAGGCTGAGCGCCCCGGCCTTACCAGCGGTACAGCGGTTGTGGCAGGAGGACATAACGTCTCCGTTCACTCCTTCAGGGAACGAGGCTTACATACATAACCGAGCCATTTCCTTTCAGTCAGTCACTTCACGTTACGTCAGTGACTCACGGAATGGGGGTCCCCAATCTAATCTCGTCACAACGGCTGTCTTCCAGCATTCTGCACTGACCTGAGCTCCCTGCCGTGAGATTAGGACGAATGAGGGGCTAGGCTCAACGGCAATACCAAGGTACACTGGGAAGCATATCCCACGTGGAAATATACAACACAATGCCTGCCTGCAGGGAGGACTTAGAATACACATATGACCTGAGTAAGGGCTGCATATGGAGCACACTGAGATATCCAGCCCGCGGGGTGGAATGATTCCACCCCAGGGGTGGCAAGGTGTCTTGCCAAGGTAAGACACGTGCTCGAAGAGACTTAACGTGGAAATACACATGCACATGGAGGCACCTAGCCTAACACAAGGGCTGACCAACCGGGCATGCACTCTGGTGTCTGCGTCAACAGTGCTGGAGGAACTCAGGGCTTACTGAGAAACTCACCTGAGTGAAATAGCACACGTATCCAGTCTGTGGAGTTGTTCCCAAATCAGCTGAACCGTCTGGGGATGGAGTCTCCATTCCCCCGGAAGTGGCTGAAACGTGAGAGCTCGTCGGCTGCATGATTCAGGTCTTCCGGGATGTGAATGGCACGACTCCATAGGAGGAGATGGCGAGCGAGTTGCGACATCCGGCGGAAGCATAGACCACCTTGTCGGTTAATGTGTTGTCTTAACGGACCACTACATGTTTGTCCTTCAGCAGGACTCGAAAGTGGTGCAGGGCTAAGAGGCAACTCGAGGCAATTGACATGTCATAGGTGCTGGGGTCCTTTCCAGGAGCCCGTGGCAGCATGTCCATTGAGCATGGCACCCCAGCCCATGGCAGAGGCATCTGTTGATACAACAACATGCCTGGAAACTCGTAGAACTCGTAGGAAACACTCCAGCCCGTAGAAAGGTGAGGTTCAACCACAGGGTAAAGATGACTGGGACCCGGAGTGTGCCTGGTTGCCATGCCCATCTCAGGACTCGATCACAAAGCCAGTGCTGAAGCGGTCTCATATGAAGCAATCCGATGCCATATGCACCAGGAGCCTCTGAAATAACTTCAGTGGAACCGCATTCTTGCCCTCGAATTGACGAAGTCAAGTCAGCAGCGCGTACATGATGGCCGAGTTGATTTCCATAAAAAGAGATCCTCTGCACGGGGGAGAGTTTGCTCGTTTTCCAGTTGACCCGAAGGCCCAGACGGGCGTGGTGCTGGAGCACCAGGTCCCTGTGTTCGCAAACCTGGTCTTGAGAGTGAGCTAGTATCAGCCAGTCTTCGAGATAGTTCAGGATGCGAACCCGGTGTTGCCTGAGTGGCACAAGGGCTGCCTCGATGACTTTCGTGAAGACGCGAGGAGACAGGGCTAACCCGAATGGAAGAACCGTGTACTGGTATGCCTGCCCCTTGAAGGCAAACTGTAGAAACGTTCTGTGTTGAGGAAGAATGGAGATATGAAAGTCCATACGCGTCCTTCAGGTCAATCGCTGCAAAGCAATCCGATGGACGAACACATCTCGGCTGGAGGGATGGTCTCGATTGCACCCTTTGCCAGTAGCATATCCGAGCCTGATTGTGCGAGCGAGCTGGCGGGACAGATTTGGAAGCTCTAGCCAGGCTCCCGAAAACTGAACCAGCAGGGTCATGGGCACGACAGGCGTACCCACGATGGGGCAGCGGAGCGGAATGACTGACCCAGACGTGGGAGGCATTGGAGCGTCCCGAGGTGTGGGCGGGGTCATGTTCCGCATCCTGACAGAGGAGGCCAGGGAATGACCAGCGTTCCGCGGCGGCCTCCTCTGACAGGGGTCTGGTGACAGAGGGGGATGAGAACGGCGAGGAGCTGCGTCGCACACTGTCATCCGTGCCCTCTTGGAGCTCGGAGGTAGGAAAGTCAGTTCTAAAATATTGGTTATCGCCGGCTGTGATGCCAGTGGTGGAGAACAAAAGATTCTCCCCCAGCCCTCCACCGGGGGAAGGAGTGGGGTATGACAGAGAGGACTCTACCCATTCTGAGGTCATTGAGTCTCGATCTAAGCATTGCGATGGTCATGTTCCCGCAGAGAGAACATGACTCATCCACGAGCGCTGCCTCAGCGTGATTAAAGCCCAAACACGCTAGACAGCATTTGTGGCTGTCAGACGGATGAATGATGCGACCGTACCCAGAAACACACGGGCGAGACATCTTGAAAAAGACGTGCCCGTGTAGCTCTTTTAGAAGAGGAAAAACTCTGCAGCAGCGCCGAAGCGCCCAGGGAGAACACACACACTCTGTGGCAGATCACTGCACAGATCAGCAGCAGGAATGCGGAACTCGCTGGAACGCGGCGAGTCGTTCGTCTTACTTGTAGAGAAAAGCTCAGAAGGCAAGTGATACATTTGGCTCCGAAGCAGAAACATAATGCGAGAGTGCACGCGCAGTTCCTTATATACCCACGAGGTGGAGCGGAGTTGTGCTATGCAAATTCCGCAGACCCATGGCATTGTCTTGCCATTGGCTCGTTTTGTAGAACTCGAAGGTGATAGGCTTCTAAGCGAAACCCCCATTCCGTCAGTCACTGACGTAACACGAAATGACTGACTGAAAGGGAACATCATATTAGAATGACTTCTGAAAGTAAGTCATTCTAAGTAATGATGTAATGAGTAATGATGCTGAAAATTCAGCTTTGCATTACAGGAATAAATTACATTCAAAAATATGGAAAACATGTATATTAAATTATAATAATATTTCACAATATTACTGTATTTTTGATCAAATAAATGCAGCCTTGGTAAGTATAAGTGACTTCTTTCAAAAACATTTAAAAAAAATAATACTAATTGCACTTTACACACACTGAATTACATAAACTCTGTTGTAAGGTAAGACCAGCAGGTTTTCTCTGTTGCTTCAGTTATTTGTCACATACAGCCAGAGCAAGATAACAGCCGACTTTATCTACAGAGGCATCTGACTACAGCATTTGGAGTCTGTAGGACTTGAACTTCTGATCAGTGGGATGCTGCATTTTTCCACTGGGCAACTGATTGCTTTGACTCTATTTCTCTATTTCATGTACTTGATACAGTGAGACACAGTTTAAATACACAAAGAGGTCATTACTAAACACAGTCACATTGAGTGTTTTTTACAAATTCAATCGACGGGAAAAAAAAAAAAAGCGATTTACCAAGAGTAATTCAAACCTTCACAAACCATTAAAGCCAGACAAACACACACACACTCACTCCTCTTTTTCTCTCTTTCAGTACAGCAGCTGCCAATGTATTTCATTAGGCTGATTGCCACTTTGCAATACATGTCTGCTGAAAGAGGTCAGACAATTAGCACTATGAAAAGTCATTTTTCAAAGCAAAATGAGGCAACTAACATTGCAAAAAGGCCCTCCAGATTCATTAGTTAGAAAAATTGTTTATCGTGTCAAAGTGAATCGCGACAAAATGCTCAATGAATCACCTTTTATGATGCAGGTTGATCCAGGTTGCCAGTTTAAGACTCGACATGACAGCATTCCAAGAATATAATTAATACACTGTCAGAAGGTTCTGCTATTTTGTTCATCCATTGTTCATGCTGACATTTTATAAACATGGTTAGTCAAAATTGTAACAACAATCTGTTCTTGTTACTCCTCTCCCTCTCAGGACTGCTAGCAGCCTTGTTCAGGACAAATTAATGTAATATTTCAGTGCCTATCTAGGCCGATGTAAACAACCATTTAATGAGGTAAAAGAAGAATAGTAACCAGGATGCTTTCATTTTTAATAAGATTAAACCGCTTTAGTCCATAGCTAACACAATTATTAATCTGCCGTAGGAACCTAAGAAGAGGTGCGGTAATTTTTTTCCATAAAAAAAAACAAAAGAACATTTACACACAAAAAAAATACAAATTACAGTTGTTATGCATATGCTTTATTAATAAACTTTTAAAGACATTAGTTATATGTGACCCTGGACCACAAAACCAGTGATAAGGGTCAATTTTCTTAAATTTAGATTTATACATCATCTGAAAACTGAATAAATAAGCTTGTCATTGATGTATGGTTTGTTAGGCAATATATGACAATATTGTCAATATATGACAATATTTGGCTGAGATACAACTATTTGAAGATCTGTAATCTGAGGGTGCAAAAAAATCTAAATATTGAGAAAATCGCCTTTAAAGTTGTCCAAATAAAGTCCTTAGCAATGCATATTACTAATAATAATACATTTTTTATATATTTATGGAAGGAAATTTACAAAATATCTTCATGGAACATGATCTTTACTTAATATCCTAATGATTTTTGGCATAAAAGAAAATATATATATAATTTTGACCCATACGATGTATTGTTGGCTATTGCCACAAATATACCCATGCAACTTATGCATGGTTTTGTGGTCCAGGGTCACATATACAGTAAATCTGTGTTAACATTAAACTGTATTGTATGTCTTTCGTTTATTTTCATTAAGACATTAACAAGAGTCAATTATAGTAATTATTAAACAGAAATATTATGTGGCAACTACTTAACTACATTTTACAGCTGAAGCCACCACCATTTTGAATGTTTCTGCATGATGTTGCAGTTTTAATTAGGAGTTTTATAAGGACGTGAAAGCTTTTTTCAAATCGTAATCTCCTAATTATGGTAATTCCAAAATGCAGTGAATGTCATGCTTTGATTTATCTGTCACTCCCCTGTTATTAGACACTTTCACCTGCTGAATGGCATCAGTACCTGAAAACTTCAGCATGAGTGGTGCATCCACTCCACTAGGTGTCAGTATACTATCAACCAGCACAAAACAAACAAGAAATGACTGCGTTCATCTTTGCCCTGGGAGGCCACACGAGGACATGAAGGAACCACAAAATGTCAGTACTCATGTTCTATCTGTGCAAGGCCAAAAAATTGTCTATTTACACCAAGTGCAAATAGCGTGCCTCGTTGGCAAGGGCTATTCACACTAACTCCACCTAACAATGCCTGGTTGGGCCAAACAAGATATTAAAAAAAACACACACACATGTATTTCAACATCTTCAGTGGTGTAGTCAGTAGTGTGTAAGGTTTAAGGATCTTGGTTTTGACGTGATCGACCTGGGTTCGAATCCGCCTTTTGGCTCTTCTCCCTTTTCCCATCACATATCACATCGGAAAGGCATTTACTTTCAATAAAAATTAAGAAAATGTTCTAAAAGTGGAAATAAAGTGTCTAAAGAAATTATATTTAATAATAATAAAAGCATTTATTGGGTAGGGTTAGGGGTAGGTGTAGGGAAGGCTTTTACGTCCCATTAAGGCGGCATCCATTTAATAATTTTAATAAATTTACACTGTTATTATTGCATCCTGTTAATGTACAACAATACTGAGGTGCAAATAGTATGCATCTGTCAAAATAAAGTATAAATTGCATGTAATTACTATTTACATATATTGCAAAGAACTGCTATTTTTACACGGTGTAGATAGAATATATCACTATTTTCACTTAGTATGCTATTTCACTTTGCACTTAGTGCAAATATCCGCTGCCATTTAAAAATCGCCCTGAAGGTGAAGAGCGCATCTGTTCCATCACTACGGGACGAATGACATTTCAGCCCATATATATTTCATAATTTACAAATGTGCATATGCATGTATAAACCTTGTTCCCAGGCTCCCACTTTCTTTAAATCATTAACCACACGATCACACACATGACGATAAACACACAGACCTCGGTCTGAAAGGCGCAGTAGAGGGAGGTCAGAAAGTGAGGTCGCCCCGTGAGGCCCAGTACTCTTCTCTCCACCATGGCGCTCTCCGTGTCCTCATCCTGAAACAGCACATCTTTCTTTAACACCTTTACCGCAAACAAGCGCTCACTGCCCCTCTCCTCTGCCAACAAGACCTGCGGGAAGACAAGGAAACCTCACGTTAACACTTCTTGAACATTAATAATTAAGAGTTCATCATCTTCTGCACACATTCCTGCAGCAGCAACTCAATTGGGCAAACACAAAATGACTGCAGAAAACCTCATTCAAAGTGAGTTTAACATGCATAAGGGAACATTAGCTCAAATCAAACAAAAAAATGAACAGAAATTCTTACAATTTCATTTACTTGTATGATCCTGTTCTCTTCATGTCTTTTTTCCCCTGCTTTGTGTCATTCTATCTCTGGCTCCCAGGTCTCTCTCCTCTGCGCTTTTCTTTAATCTCTTCCCTCGTTTCTATCCTTTCTTTAGCACGGTTCTGCACCCTGGAGGATGTGCTGTCTACTGAGTATAACCCTGGCCTCTTATATAACCAAATATTTTGAGAGCACACACACACGCACACCAGAAACATGCGTGTACACACGACATCTACTCTAAAATGATTTAATATAAATGAGCAGACAAGGGCAAACAAACATTCCTCCACATGCTCAAACAAAAGAGTGTAAAAAGCACACACACACACACACACACACTCCCATGTCATTCTTCCTCAGGGATCAAACAGCTCAAAGTCCTTCATTTGTGTGCTCTGCACTGACACACAACAACAGAATTTAGATTCTGTTCAGCACAGACAGAGGAACCGTGCTTTGTTTGACCAAACCAAGGCATTCGCTCTGAAATATTCCAACATCCCCTGGGCTGCTTGTGGACACGCAACCCCAGCAGGTCTTACTTACATGCATCACAGATTGCACTTTATTTATCACTTAACGGGACTGGCTGAACACAGAAATGACCGCGTGTCTATGTATCGCCAGGTATTTTAAGGTGAATGAGATACGAATCTCACTGGGTCTTGAGTCAGAGCTTCTGCTTCCTCGAGGAAGTGAGGCAGAGCCACAGCTGCAAATTTTAGATAGGGAAATCAGCCCCCTCCTCTTGCAGCTGGGACCAGAAAAGCTAGCGTTTCCCCTTCTGCCTGAATTAGCAGCAGCAGCCCAGGAACGAATGAGACAAGGGCCTAATTCAGTTCCAAGGACGCTGTACCCTTCGCACTCCTTATTGCATCTACTGGGAACATAGAAGTAGACGTGTTTGTTGATGGGTAAGTGCAGCCTCATGTAGCCTGACTTTCGGCATAAAAATCTGGTCTGTTTTGCAGTGCTGGTATCTCTTAATTGCCTAACACAAGCACTACAAGTACATGCATACATTAGTGTACACAGAAAAACGTATGTATACTTCAGTATGTATACTTTGACGCAATCCCTAGAGTATACGTACAGACGAACGCCTAGCCTTTCAAAGTGTACTCCAGTGCACACTGTTCAAGTTTATCTCTGTTTTTTTGACCGTGGACAACAGCACATGTAATTTGAAAGCTTGAAAAGAAGGGGCCACAAGTGGGCACGTAACAAATGCATCTATCCACGCTCAAGGGGCAGTCACACTACACTTTTCGTTCCATTGACTTGCATGAAAAAATGCATGTGAATGTGGGAAACCAGAAATGCAAACTTCGGATTTTGCTGCATTCCAAAGACTCCAAAGTCCAAAAATTGTACCTTTACACCGTGTCTACACCGAACAGCTAGAAGCTGTCTACACTGAACGCGACAAAGCAACCGCTGCAAAGCATTTGTCCTTCATGTCAGTACATCATAAATAGAATAAGGCATCAGTTTACTGTCGGGGATTTGTCATGTATATATAATATATATATATATACGATGGGATATAACCCATGGGATATAATATATACAATGGGATATAACCTGTATAATATATCCCATCGTATAATACGTTATATTGTCTTTTGCTGCGTCGCATCGCACCGCTCGCGTGTAGACATGGTGTTAGGGGTACAACAGCTTGTAACTGGGACAGTACACTTAAAAGGTGCATTTTAGTACCTTATAGTAATATTTACCCTTAAGGTACTACTATGAACTTTTACAAGTAAATAAGGAACAAACATGTCCTTTCAAGTGTATTGCCCCAGTGACAAGCTATTGTACCCCTACAATTTTTGCATGTTTTTTTCTGAGAATGAAGATTCGTCATGCCGTGACCTCTTAGCTGAATTAAAAGAACAAACATTTTGCAGTAAGTGAAGTTGATTGTATATTTTTTACATTTTGGATTTATTATTATTCGTTATACATGTTGAATTAATTTTTTTTTTTTAAAGATGCCGCAGAGTGTGATGTCATATCACGACCATTGTGGTATCTGTAGTATCTGTTGTCTAGTCTAGTGTGAGTGCTGGGGTAACTAATCAGATACATTTTTTTTAAGTAACTATTAAAGTTTAACAACAAAATATCAGAGTTACTTTTTCAAATAAGTAATACAAGTTACTTTGTTTTCCCATTATTGACTGACACCTCTCCTGTCCCTATGGTGAGAGAAATCGGGAGTGGGGTACAGAGGCTGGGGTGCCATAATAGGGTGGGGGTTGATTAGGAAGATTTTAAGTGCCCTTGTCAGACAAGGGGCTCGTGCTATCGGTGTGAAATTTACATTTGCCAAAAATAGAACTGTTGTAGAAAAACAAATGAATAAGCAAGCCAAGCCCAGGTGACAAAAAAGTAAAACAAGAGTAACATAACGCATTACTATCCATAAAAAGTAACTATGTAACAATTTGTTACTTTTTTATGGAGTACAGCAATATTCGTAGCGCATTACACTAAGTGTTACTGCAGCTTAACGGTCAAAGGAGGATACTTTGAAATGCCTGGGCGGTCAACTGAGCAAAGACATAGTGGAACACGGCAAAATGAATTATACCTGAGCTTTAAGAAAAATCTGGCTGTGTGCGTACAGTACACACATATTATGCTGATGATTATATTATTACACTTAAAAGCATTCATTGCTTCAACTCAGTACCTTATAAACATAATTTCATAGTTTACAGATGAACCAATTAAAAAAAACTGTCATTACTCTTGGAAGTTGGATAAAGCAACCCAAACAAGACTGAAACTTGTTGATTATAGTCAGCGCTTGCCATTTTGGTGTTCAACATGCATCAGAAAGTCAGTGAACGGAGCGGGCAGTTCGTGGGAGTGCTGTCTAAGTCTGTGTCTAGAGAGTTTGCTTGAAATATTTCTGGTCCTTTGACAACCAGGAAAGAAATACAACTATTTATTACACATACAAAAGTCTGAGTTAAAATTTGAATAAAAAAATATTAATATGAATTAGTATTTGGTGTCTGCTTTGGTGTCATAGCATTTCTTTGGTTTTCATTTTTATCTAAATCCTGAAACTTTAAATCAGATTTTGAATCCCACATTTTCACGGTGGCCTTCTGGACACCACTGTAATTTCAAGCACCTTGCCAAAACTCCCTTTGCCCAGAACCATGAGGAAGTTGAAATCGTGCAGTCCGACTTGGCCTTTGCCCGTGTGCAGGAGAGAGGGACTCGGACTCAGAGCGGGCGGGGTCACAGAAGGAACAGGCGTTGTCACGGTAACAGGAGAAGGAGGAATAGAGGGTGTGATAGCAGCCTCTGGTACCTTCAGAAAAGAGAAACACAGGATGAGAGAAAGATAATAGTCTGTTTCAATATAGGTATACACTGCCCTCCTGTGGATGTGTTATGAAAGTGACAATTATGGTGCTCACTGAAGAAGACTTGGAGATGGTGGTTAGACAACATCTACAGAATATGTTTTGCTGCAGTGTTGTGTGTGCAGTGCTTGAGCATGTAAATCTATGTTGTCAAAAAGAACATTTGATTTTAGACCAATGTGTTTATTTGTAATATGGGGGTGTAGTTATACTAAAGGTAACATGAACACAATAAGGTTCAATTTGTTAAAGTCATAATGTGTTGGAAGTAGCGTCACATTTCACATAAAATTTTTTTTTACCAAAAATTAAATCATAAACTTTTGTTTAAAACAGATGTATAGCTGGCCAGATCATAAAATTACAAATTTCACAAAATAATGTTACCAAAAATGAAATCATCTACCATATATATATACACATGTATATGTGGTCAGTTCATAAATGAAACAAATTTCACACAAAAAAGTGCTACTAAAAATAAATCATCAACCGTTTAAAACCAGTTTGAAGTAGCTGTTTAGCTCATCAGATTATAAATGTGACAAATTTCACAAAAAAAAATGACCAAAAGTGTTACCCGAAATGAAATCCTCAACCTTAGTTTAAGAATTTTCTGTATAGCTGGTCAGACCATAAATGTGACACTTTTTACACACACGCACGCACAAAACGGGAATTACACAGTATAATAACAGTAAAAGCACAAGATATACCTGTAGGTCCGGGTCGGGTACAGGGATATTATAATACTCTCCCTCATCCTGGTTGAGTAGTTTGAACCAGCCGCTGACGGAACGTCTGAATATCTCACTAACGCCAAACGACAGAGCGCCCATAAAGTCATTCCTTGAGGTCCGATCCCAGTCCCAGACCTCTACAGACAAACGCCTGTCCCACTGCCTCCCACGCACTGAACTACACTCAGACAGAAAGAAAGAGAGAGATAGCCTAGCATCCACTCAGAAGACCTTAGGAACAGCATATTAACACCTTGGCAACCATGGCAATGACGTCTGCATCATACACACATACAAACAAACTTAATAAACAAACACTCACAAGGTGAAGCTCTCGTTCCAGATGGGGTTGAGTGTAGAACGGATGGTTTTGGTTTTCTGTTTGCTCTGGCTCTTTGGATCAGGGATGAGTTTGAGCTTCACATAAGGGTCCGACAGGCCGTTAGGGTCCATGGGTATCAGGTTATGTGCCTCATGCACTAAAACGTAGAATACATATTGAGAGATAAGAATGTCTGTTTATACATAACAGCATTTGCATGAAAACTAATATACATGTGGCTGTGTTGATATGCTTTGTACAGTGAACGTATGTTTAGTTGTACTGTTAAATTAACCTGTCAGAATGACACAACAGCAGTGCATTTTTAAATGCTCACATTCTCTGTAGAGCATTAGTAGTCTTCTCACTACTCATTAGACTCTCTATGGTGGCGCTGATGTAAGAGCCACAGGCTTAGTTAAGTTGACACAGTGCAGCTAATGCATTGTAATATAGCATATTGTGTGTGTATAATTAGCTTTTTCCTCATGTACTGATGATGCTGTATGCACACATTTCCCTCTGCTGGAGGAAAGCTGTGCCATGCGGCTCATAATGCATTTCTAGTGTGCTTCCTTAAACAGCAAATTTTCTGTGAGCAAAGGAGTAATTCTTCATTGGGGTATAAATAGGAGCACCTTAATAAACATTACGTAGCACTTTCTATGAATAGGGTATGAAACAAGGACAGCCAGACATTTATTTTTTATTCATTTTCTAAGGGGTTAGTACGGTGGCCATTTTTGCAATCCTGTTAGCAAAACTTGGGGGCATGTATAAACCTACATTTTTTATACATTGTAATTTTTTAGTAATAAATAAAGTAGTAATAAATATCTGATACAATTTATGGTAACACTTTATTTTAAGGTAACTTAGTTACACGTTACTACTTATAGTAACAACAGTAAATTATGCATACTTACAAATAACTAACCCTAAACTAAACCCTAACCATAACTCTATAGGAAGTACACATAGTTAATTAATATTACTATATTACTACTAATAGTACTTTTTTGAGTAAGTACAATGTAACTGTCACCTTAAAATAAAGTGTAACCCAATTTATTAATATAACATAAGCTAATACAATAAAATGTACAATACAGTATATACAGTTAAATAAAAAATTATTCAGACACCAGATATACTTTTTTTTTTTTTACTTGTGGGTGCAGGACACTATAGTTAATTTATGTAAGTGAGGATAGCAAAATAAAGTAAACTGTGACATATTATACCCAAATATTCTTCATACAGTGGACTACCAGTAAAATTGATCAAAATTATTCAGACACTTTGACCTGACCATGTTTTGCTTAAGTGTTTTTTCTTTAATTGCTAATGCGACCTTTTACACCACAGACTGAACAAAATGAAGCATTGCTTGGTCATTGGTTGACCTAAATTGGTATTATATTATTGTGTACTTAAATTTAACAGCTGATTGGTTGATTGTAATCCACATATCTTTTTATCAAAGTTATCTGACATTATCAAGATGAATTTGATCTGACACAGTATAACTCTGAGGTCTTGTCATATTTTATTACCATTTTAAACTATAGTGAATAAACTGTGATAATGTGAGAAATGTTTGAAGGTGTCTGAATACATTTTGGTTTGACTGTAGTTACATATAGTTTATCAATATCTTAAAAATATAATTTGGGGAAGAGGGTTGAATGGTTGTGCTTGAAAAAAGCAATTAAATGTATAATTTGTGTAAAACGGAAAACTTCAGGAGAAAAATTATTATGAATATATCAATATCAAAAATATATCAAATTAATTCCCATAATGGAGAAAGGGTCGAAATTATGTTATTTATAGGGTTACATTTTCTTGTAATGGGGTAAATCATGCAGTGACATTGTTGCATGCTTTTGTTGGTCATTAAAATGAGTTAATAAGCAGGTCATTGAATATCAATTAGATGGATTTATAAATCATGACATTGTTGTATCAATTTTGTTGGATACAGTCAAGAATGTCAAGACCTAATATGTGGGACAGCACAAAAATTAAAATATGTAACATATACTGTAATAACATAACTTAAAGACATGCAAGTTCTCACAAAAAAGTCATGGGACACTAAAGTGTACAGCATCCATGAATAAGCTATTTGAGAAGACTTATAGTGTTCATTAGTTTTAAAACTCATTTGCTCATTTACTCATTTTAAAACTTATTTTCACAGACAAGGCTTAAACCTAGTCCCAGGCTAAAATGCATGAAAGCAACTTGCCCTGACACTAAAATATGTTAGTTCCATTGTTTTGTCTCAAGATGCACACCAGTAATGTTTTTCTCTAAGGCACATTTATAAAAGCTACTTAAATATCCTAATTTAACCAAGGCCTGATCCTGGCTTAAACTAAACCGTGTCTGTGAAACCCGGCCATGAGGTTACAGCTATATGTTCACCTGTGACATATATGTCTTCCTTCTCTCCACGCACGGTCAGACGAATCCGTCCCCTTTTCTCAGTGTGGTCCTGTCCGCACAAGCTGGGGACGCTGCTCTCACAACGCTTGTGTACATTCATGTCACAACCTCTCTCACACAGACACACACACACAGACAAATAACACAAAAAAAAGACAGAGAGAAAGAGTGATGTACTTATAGTCTTCCACCTGTCCAAAAACAATAACTATAAAGTCCAGTCTGCCTAATAAATCTTCCAAATCTAATATAAACAGTGTAATTGTTTATACAGCCATTGTCATACATGCACGTTGTACCTTATAAGACAACATGCTGAAACAGCAAGTGCTGTCAGCTGCATCAGCCTGCTTTATTATTTTCTAAAAGTGTATCATGTCATGCAAATTACATTAGATGACATGGTTGTTATTACATGGATTAAACGATAGTTAAAGGGAATTAATTCAATCTGACATACAGTATGAATTATTATTCAAAGCCTGAAAAACATCACTCTACAGTAATACCATTACACATAATTACAGAAATTATGTTCATTTAATAACAGTGATCTTGATAATTATGATATGCTAATCTCAGAATTGATACAGTTGAATTAAAATTAAAAAGTAAATTAAATTAAATTATATGAATGTTGTGCTTCATGTAGAATTTGAGCAGAAAACTCTCCAGAATGGACTTAATTCATTCAAATTAGTATAATAATATTTTTTGTAATTTGAACAATTAATAAATATTAAAATGTACAATTATTTATACATCCTTGCATGGCTGGCAGGATTACTCTGTAAACCCTAACAAGTATATGCACAAAGAATTTGAATAAATACAATTTTACCCAATCCCTCAAAAACTTAGTGAATGAACTTAACAATATAATATAATATAATATAATATAATATAATATAATATAATATAATATAATATAATATAATATAATATAATATAATAATTACATAAACACAAGACTTTGCAAGTCTCCATTTTAATTATTTCAATTGAATTTCAATACGGAGATTGGGCAGGGGATTTTTTATTTTATATTATATTATATTATATTATATTATGTTATATTATATTATATATGAGAAACAACATGTGCACAATAAGTGGTGAAAATATAGGTAAACATAACTACAGTCCCCAGCACATCACAAATTATGCTCTAGATAAACTTCATTTAGATAATTATTTGCTCAATATATACTCACTGGCACATTTCATGCCCTGATGTATGAGGCCGTAGAGCAGAGACCCACAGTGATCACAGAAGGTGGGACTGGAGTATGTTTGTACTTTAAACTTGTGCTTGCTCTTGAGATCCTGGACAGAGGGACAGAGAAAAACATTGTACTCATTAATTGCTTAGTCCGTTGGCAAAAGCACTTTGATGCATTTTTATATTTAACAAAGAGGGGCGCCATGCACGCCCAGTTCTTGGAAATGGTTGGCCATGAAGGAAAAGAAAAAGAGGTTTAAATTATGTGTCTGATAAGAAGCCCTCTCATACTGTTCTTTGCTCTATAAATAGGACATGCTTTATGCACAGACACACCAAGAATATGCACAAACAAACACAGATACTCTACTTTCCCACTGGTTCTCTCTCTCTCTCTCTCTCTCTCTCTCTCTTTAAAGGTCCAGAGGAAAGGCTTAATTTTGAAGTGACTTTTTCACTGGGAGCCAATTAGCTAGGGCTATTTTGAGGATGAATGGTAGATGAATATATGAGTTCAGCTCAGCTGTGAAAACTGAATCCTCCTAAATGCCTAAACCCCCTCCACCCCACCCTCGTTTCTCTCTCTCTTCCTCATTCTCACTCTCTGCATGCTGCCTGCTCCTTTTCTTCATCTTCTGACATTCTTCCTCTCCACTTCTCTCTCTCTCTCTCTGTCAGTCATCTGTCTTTCACACAGGCATCATTGTCTACCCATCCTTACGGCCTAGTCGCACATGCACAGTCGCACACAAGCACCCCTCCTTTACCTCATTTTACAACAATTCCATTCAGCTGCTTTTGAAAAAAAAAGAATCTCATAAAAAAAAGTTGTAACTATGCTCCTGAGGAAGACATGATGAAATAAATACTGTAGCTCTGTTCCAAAACTTAGTGAGCTGCCTCACTACTTACTTTAGGACAGTATCCTAACCATTATAGAAGTGAAGATTTAGGGTGCACTACATGCCGTACAAACATTGCTTCACATACTCAATTTGTATCGATTTCAGTAGAGCTTGACGTCAGCATGTTGCTAAGCTAACACTGTAACAAGCATACTCTAACAAGCATTAAAAAACATACACACAAATATAGTGTAAAAAAATCATTTTTGAACTGTTTTTATCAATACTTTCTGGTATATGAAAAATATAGTAGGTTTGCAATCAACATTTATTTTACTTTATCCACCATTTATTTTTTACATTTGAGCAACAGACTCCCATAGACTTAATATAATATCCTAACCATTAATATATATATAGATTAATATAGATAACTATCAACATAATATTAATACAAACCGCTTCTCCTCTGTTTAATCCTCTGTTTAATTAATGTATAATATAATATAGTATAGTATAATATATTATTATATATTATATTAGGTAACACTTCAGAATAATGGTCCGTCATTAATAAGTAACTATGCAGGAAGTAATGCAGGACTAATGAGTAGTACTACATTAACACTTCAGCTACTACTATTAACTATAACAAGCTTAACTAATCAGTAAGTAATATCAAATTTAGGAGATATTTCCTTGTTAAGTAATCAATAATTAGTGAATGAGATTAGCCTCATTAATAACTATTAACTAACTGACAAATTATAAAGAACATTATTGTGTGTCTGAGACGTAATCAGCCATCTTTTTTTACTCTGAATATAGTCATAAAATGCCTCATTAATTACTTGTGTTACCTAGTCACTCTACAGGAACTACTAGTGATCTGGACCATTATTTTAAAGTGAAAAAAACTCTTTTTCACTTTAAAATAATGGTCCAGATCACTAGTAGTTCCTGTAGAGTGACTAGATAACACTTGAGAAATTAGTGATGCATTTTATGACTACGTTAAGAGTAAAAAAAGACAATCGTTCACATCTCCGACACGCTAATGTTGTGATTAGTAATTAATTAGTAATTCTTTATCATTTGTCATAGTTACTTATTAGTTCTTAGTGATACCAATCTCATTCAGTAATTATTGATTACCTAATAAGGAACTATCTTAGTCCTAAATTCTTTTTAATTCTTTATGATTTTTGTGTGTATGTATATACAGTGCATCCGGAAAGTATTCACAGCGCTTCAGTTTTTCCACATTTTGTTATGTTACAGCCTTATTCCAAAATGGATTAAATTCATTCTTTTCCTCAAAATCCTACAAACAATACCTCATAATGACACTGTGAAAGAAGTTTGTTTGAAAGCTTTGCAAATTTATGAAAAAGAAAAAAAAGGAAAGAAAAAAAAATCACATTTACATAAGTATTCACAGCCTTTGCCATGACACTCAAAATTGAGCTCAGGTGCATCCTGTTTCCACTGATCATCCTTGAGATGTTTCTACAACTTGATTGGAGTCTACCTGTGGTAAATTGATTGGACTGAATGATTTGGAAAGGCACACACCTGTCTATATAATGTCCCACAGTTAACAGTGCATGTCAGAGCACAAACCAAGCCATGAAGTCCAAGGAATTGTCTGTAGACCTCCGAGATAGGATTGTATCGAGGCACAGATCTGGGAAAGGGTACAGAACAATTTCTGCAGCATTGAAGGTCCCAATGAACACAGTGGCCTCCATCATCCGTAAATGGAAGAAGTTTGGAACCACCAAGACTCTTTCTAGAGCTGGCCGCCCGTCCAAACTGAGTGATCGGAAGAGAAGAGCCTTAGTCAGGGAGGTGACCAATAACCAGATGGTCACTCTGACAGTGCACCAGCATTTCTCTGTGGAGAGAGGAGAACCTTCCAGAAGAACAACCATCTCTGCAGCACCCCACCAATCAGGCCTGTATGGTAGAGTGGCCAGACAGAAGCCACTCATCAGTAAAAGGCACATGACAGCCCATCTGGAGTTTGCCAAAAGGGACCAGAAGGACTCTCAGACCATAAGAAACAAAATTCTCTGATCTGATGAAACAAAGATTGAACTCTTTGGCCTGAATGGCAAGCGTCATGTCTGGAGGAAACCAGGCACCGCTCATCACCTGGCCAATACCATCCCTACAGTGAAACATGGTGGTGGCAGCATCATGCTGTGGGGATGTTTTTCAGCGGCAGGAAATGGGAGACTAGTCAGAATGCAGCAATGTACAGAGACATCCTTGATGAAAACCTGCTCCAGAGCGCTCTGGACCTCAGACTGGGGCGAAGGTTCATCTTCTAACAGGACAATGACCCTAAGCACACCAAGATAACAAAGGAGTGGCTACGGGACAACTCTGTGAATGTCCTTGAGTGACCCAGCCAGAGCCCAGACTTGAACCCGATTGAACATCTCTGGAGAGATCTGAAAATGGCTGTGCACTGATGCTCCCCATCCAACCTGATGGAGTTTGAGAGGTCCTGCAAAGAAGAAGGGGAGAAACTGCCCAAAAATAAGTGTGCCAAGCTTGTAGCATCATACTCAAAAAGACTTGAGGCTGTAACTGGTGCCAAAGGTGCTTCAACAAAGTATTGAACAAAGGCTGTGAATACTTATGTACATGTGATTTTTTTCGTTTTTTATTTTTAATAAATTTGCAAAGATTTAAAACAAACTTCTTTCACGTTGTTATTATGAGGTATTGTTTGTGGAATTTTGAGGAAAATAATGAATTTAATCCATTTTGGAATAATGTGGAAAATGTGGAAAAAGTGTAGCGTGAAGGCTTTCCGGATGCACTTTATATATTGTTAATTATAAATTTATATATATATATATATATATATATATATATATATATATATATATATATATATATACACACAAAAAAATACAAACACAAATATTATGAAAAATAAACAATTTTTAATTACACTAAACAATTTTCATCAACACTTCTAGGTATTGAATGAAATAAATTTATAATAAACAGTAGATTTATAATAAACAATTATCTCAATTCGTCCACTGTCTTGGATTACATTTTTTCAATGAGTTTGTCACAGTGCATTCTGGGAAAAAAATGCCCAAAAAAGTGTATTTAGAGGCAGCAAAACTAAATTGTTTTGCTTTTGAAACAGCCCTTGGAAGAGGCCCATGATGCCTTTGATGAAAAGGGCTGCCAACGTAGGCTGCTAACTAGGATTTGGAACAGAGGGAGTGTGTTACAATATAGCCCCTTCCCTGCTTTTCTCTTTCACACATAGTCTCACACTCACTCTGTACTATACGAGTGTGAGCAGCAGTGTAACACCATCATATCACATCCCCTGCATGTTTTATCATACCGTAGCATGAATAAGAGAGAATAAAAGAGAAAAAGAGAGAGAGAGGAAATTGATATTTTTTTTTCCTTTAAAGCCTCCTCTTTTAAAGAAGGTATGCAAGCAAAAGCAATAAAAGGCTTGTCAGGAAAAGGAAAAAATGTCTGTGACGGTGAGACCTACTACCATATTGGCTTACTCAGCCAAAAAATAAATGTCTTGCCAAGCAAAAATGAAGAGGAGAGAGACAGATGGGGTATGGATGATACAGTAGAATAAAAGATGAACTGCTGTGATCATAGCAAAAAAATCAAGCATGCAAAGAAGAGTTATACGATGATCAAGCAAAAGAAATATAAAAAGTAATAGGACAAAAACAACAACAACAAAAAATATTAATGCTAATGGCAAGAGGATTACATATGATACAAATTAACACAGAAAGACACAGACGGTACATACCTCTGCTTTGGGAGCAGTGATGGCACCAGGACAAGTAAAAGTGACGAACTCATGGCAGCGTTTGTGCACCACAAAACTGCAGACTAAAAGAAACGCATATCATTATCTAGTAAAGAATCACAGTTTGTCAAATGTTAGAACATTAATATTCCCTTTGTTAAGGGTTATAGAAGATTAATTTGTTAATAATGAGTACACTCATTAGATTTAATAAACAATTGTTCATAATTAAATCAAAAACATTAAATGTCATAATTCACGATGTACACTACCATTCAAATGTTGGGGTCAGTAAGATATTTTAAAATGTTTTTGAAAGAAGTAATTTATGCTTTTTTTTAAAAACAAACAAATTATTTGATCCAAAAAACAGTAATATTGTGAAATATTATTACAATTTAAAATAATGCTTTTATATTTAATTTAATTTTAAAATGTAATTTATTCCATAGTCTCCAGTCTTAAGTGTCACATGATCCTTAATATTTTATATTATATATTACTGCTATACATTTTTCAGAATTTCAGAATTCTCTGATGAATAGAATTTTTGAATCTGAACTCTTTTGTAACTTTATAAATGTCTTTACTGTCAGTTTTGATCAATTTAATGCCTCCTTACTGAATAAAAATCTGAATTTATAAAAAAAAAAAAAAAAAAAGAAATCTTACTGACCCCAAACTTTTGAATGCCATGATGCAGCAAAAAATCCTATTGTACTGAGATTAAATAGAGGGAGTATGTCATAATTATTGCTACAGGTCATTGCTATTGCTTTTGTTCCATATTTATACAGGACAGTGCAGACAGCAGACAGGAAGCAAAGTGGGAAAAAGAGAGATAGATGGATCAGAAAGGACCACAAGCCGAGACTTGATCTCAGGCCAAAAAATGGCTTTGCTCAGACTTTGCTGCCTCAGCTTACTCATTGTGAAATATGAATTGCTTCAGCGAACCACTTTTTGATCTTCACATGTACACCACAGGCATTAAGGGGAGAGGAAGAGGCCTACACTTTTACACCTGGTCCTCTTCAATACTGAATATTTGGTTACATCCTTGGACCTTTGATGCTCATTCACAGCAATGTATGATAACATGTAATGCTACTTAATGCCTGCTAATGCTACTGGAGACTTTGAGGATAGGAAGCCCCAGATAGAATCAGTTATTTTGCATGTTATGCACTTGTTTTGTTTTTGGTTGAGTACCTGTGTGGAATGAATTTAAATATGGTAAAATGTGTGACAGGTTCAAAATCATTACCTTGACACTGGAATCCTTGCTTTCCAATTCCCCTGTAAAACAAACAAAACTCATATAATGCAGTCTAATTATATTGTATGTAAATGCATATATTTGTGAGAAAAAGCAGATCACACAGAGCTGTAGTGTGTGTGTATGTGTATCAGCACAGAGGGCAAACAGAAGACATAAGCTGCTGAGGCCGTGACAGATAAGGTAATTTCAAGAAATCCTCATCCGACGGGCAATTTAAGTGCTCTTCAGTTCACCATAATAACAGGTTTCTCTGCTCATGATATCTTTGCTATGCAAAACACAACTTAGCATAAATCCCTAAAGTACTAAAATAAGATACTTTGACACCCAACACTTTGGGCATGATCTACTCTCAAAATGCATCTGAGAGTATCTACGACACTTTAAGAGCGTCCTTTAGACCAGTCGACAGGATTTGAGAGATGTGAGCCATCAACATCAACATATACTCAGAAATATAGGCTGAGACAGGACAAGGGCAAAGAGAACTCAAGTTAAAATTATTCAATAGGGATTAATGTACTGTATAGGGTTAGTTTAGGTACATTCAGTTGCAGTCACACAACCACCTCAATGTCAGTCAGTCAGTCAATCAATCAATCAGTCAACCAATCAATCAATCAATCAAATCAATCAAATCAACCAATCAACCAACAATCAATCAATCAATCAAATTAACCAACCAGCAATCAATCAACCAACCAACCAATCAATAAATGGTTGAATTGACATGAATTCAACATACACTCACGAAAATACATAGGCCTAAATTTAAGATGCAAGTATTTGAATTGCAAATAAAATTTCCATCCATTTGGATTACAGTTTTAACATAAACACAATAAACATGATATGAAATATGATATTTGTCTGTCATACAAAAACGGAACAGGTAAGATTTTTGTAATGTACTAATAAACAGAATGTGTTTTAAAAACAACCAAGTATATACATTTTTGTTAATTGTTTGTTGCTTGTTCCTTGGCTAGCCATAGTTTAACCATGTTCATTCTTTGTAACTGAATACACTTGTTTTCACAATTTATGCTGATTCTAAGCAATTTGAACAAATAGATGCAAAAAAGTAATAAACTATGCCATTATTTTATTTATTTTTAGTGCAGAAATCATTTATGCATGACTGACAAATGTGCATTACATTAAGTTTATTAGTTTAAGTTAAAACTCTGTAATTCAAATTAATAAAAACATGCAGTTCACATAACATAACATAAATCTTAAATTTAGGCCTAAATATTTTTTTCGAGCAAATAAAACAAAAATACTATAATTATAAATATAAATAAATAATATAAACAACATACATAAAAAAAAAATCATCCTGTGTAGTATTATTATTAATATTAATAATACATTTTCTTTACATGTTTCAGTTGCACTTGTAATGATAAAAATCTGCTTATATTAAATTCAATGTATTTCTCCCTGTAAATGTTTTAATGGTATTCATACCACTGGCATATACAGTATACACTCACCTAAAGGATTATTAGGAACACCTGTTCAATTTCTCATTAATGCAATTATCTAATCAATCAATCACATGGCAGTTGCTTCAATGCATTTAGGGGTGTGGTCCTGGTCAAGACAATCTCCTGAACTCCAAACTGAATGTCAGAATGGGAAAGAAAGGTGATTTAAGCAATTTTGAGCGTGGCATGGTTGTTGGTGCCAGACGGGCCGGTCTGAGTATTTCACAATCTGCTCAGTTACTGGGATTTTCACGCACAACCATTTCTAGAGTTTACAAAGAATGGTGTGAAAAGGGAAAAAAAGAGGCTACAATTTGCACGAGCTCACCAAAATTGGACAGTTGAAGACTGGAAAAATGTTGCCTGGTCTGATGAGTCTCGATTTCTGTTGAGACATTCAGATGGTAGAGTCAGAATTTGGCGTAAACAGAATGAGAACATGGATCCATCATGCCTTGTTACCACTGTGCAGGCTCCTGGTGGTGGTGGTGTAATGGTGTGGGGGATGTTTTCTTGGCACACTTTAGGCCCCTTAGTGCCAATTGGGCATCGTTTAAATGCCACGGCCTACCTGAGCATTGTTTCTGACCATGTCCATCCCTTTATGACCACCATGTACCCATCCTCTGATGGCTACTTCCAGCAGGATAGTGCACCATGTCACAAAGCTCGAATCATTTCAAATTGGTTTCTTGAACATGACAATGAGTTCACTGTACTAAAATGGCCCCCACAGTCACCAGATCTCAGCCCAATAGAGCATCTTTGGGATGTGGTGGAACGGGAGCTTCGTGCCCTGGATGTGCATCCCACAAATCTCCATCAACTGCAAGATGCTATCCTATTAATATGGGCCAACATTTCTAAAGAATGCTTTCAGCACCTTGTTGAATCAATGCCACGTAGAATTAAGGCAGTTCTGAAGGCGAAAGGGGGTCAAACACAGTATTAGTATGGTGTTCCTAATAATCCTTTAGGTGAGTGTATATTGCAGACTAGATTTGTAGTAGTTTACGTTAGGGAAAGCTATAAAAGCTATACACAAAAGGTATTTCCCTAGTCCCCCCTACTTTACAATTCTCTGGAAATTCTGTACTCCAACAGACATAACAATAAAACTTCAATGAACTGAAATGAAAGGACAGAAAGAGAAACAGATGCATCCATCAGAAGCTATTTGAGTTGTATTAATGAACATGAGGTACAGAATATGAGTGGGTAATGCATGGGCCATATGGCCAGCCACAGTTCCATGCGGGTTCTGTGAAGCTTGTGGTTAAATGGCAGCTCAAACAGAGAGGACTACATAATTTAAGAAGCCCCTCAGGGCATAAGTTTTATGAGGCATGGAGGAAACTGAACAAGCATGGTCATGTAACACACGTGTAGGACAGTGTTCTTCTGCCCTCTCTTGTGTGTCATTGAAAGTGTACCCACTGTAAATGTTAAAAGTTCTTTTGCCTTGTTTTCCAGGAAAAAAATATATAAATATTTAACAACAGCATATGTTACCACATATGTATTTTTTGGGGTTCATGCATTTTTTTTTTTTTTTTTTACATATATGCTTACAACATGCAATTCAAAAGTATGCTTAGTTGCAATATTGTACATACACTACTGTTCAAAATATTGGGGTCAGTAATTATTTTATTTTAAAATTAATTTGAGGAATTAATACTTTCATTTAGCAATGATGCATTGAAACTATTTCAAATAAATTCTGATATTTTGAACTTTCTATACAATAAAGAATGTTGAAACTATATTACAGTTTCCACAAAAATATTAAGCAGAAACTGTTTTCAATAGAACACTGAAGATTGGAGTAATTCAGCTTTGCTATCAGAGGAATACATTACATTTTAAAACATTAAAATAGAAAACAGTTGAATTGCAATAATATTTTACAATATTACTGTTTTTACCATACACTTTCATTCAAGCCTTTTTTTTAAGATTTAAGCATTTCAATTAATAGTAAAATTCCATCAGTTAAATCAAATCAAATTAAATTATCCTTACACATTTTAATTGAATAACTGATTAAGGATTGTTCAATTATTTAATTAAAATGTGTACGTTTTATTCAATTCAATCTGATGGAATTTTACTTCTAATTGAAATGCGTAAAAAAGAGTGTATTTTTGATCAAATAAATGCAGCCTTGATGTGAAATAGGATGAGCCTCTTTAAAAAAATCTTACTGACCACAAAACTTTTGAAAGGTAGTGTAGTACAAAGAACTAACACTAGAATTGTCTTTTAATAAATACTTAATGGTTTTAAAGCTAACTGTATTCAAATTGTATGTATGAGCTAATAGAGGCTTCATTTCATATAAGTATAGTATGAACTATAAAGTACGAGGCCAGTACAGCATTGAGAGTGAGTTATGATATGAATAACGATATGGGCATTACGTTTTTAGGATTAAATCAATACATAAATGCAGTGCAATGTAAAGGTTAAGGTAAAAGTATCGGTTTAATAATGTTAGGAGTTCAGTAAAGTTACTGAAGTGGCCAGCAGTGTTAAAGGTATGAAGTACCAGATGAAGTCAGTGCAGTGGCTGCAGAAAGTGGGCTGCTTGAAGAATCGGGCAGTGAACTGGTGGTCCTTCACTTCAATGACCCTCTTGTGCTTGAGAGCTCCCTTCCTCTGGAAGACTGGCAGCCTGGGGGGAGGAGAAAGGGGAGAGGGGAGTGGGGAGGAGGAGGGAGGTGGGGAGGACAGGGCCAGGGGAGACAGAGATGGAGACGGAGAGACTGGGGTAGACATGCTACCAGTTGGACAGAGCAAGACACAGAGAACAAGACTGGGACCAGGATGGACAGCCTATGCAAACAATAGGTGAAAGAACAACGAGAGGATTTATAAAAGGGGGAGAATAAATAATAAGAAAAGTGTCTGGTAGAACACAGATCAAGCATAAAAGGTTACGTGGAACATAGAGGAAGGAATTCAATAGGATGTGATGGCAGGTCAGTTTGTGATGTTGAGGAAATGAAAGGAAAAGATTCCCAGGAGAGAAGGAAAGGGAGGGTGAGAAACATAGAGGTTAATACACACTCCAAGAGAAACTTCCACTGGGACTTCAAAACGCATAGCGATTAGTGTACCTTCTGCCCTACTTCAAACACACACACACGCACACACACTCCATATCAACCAGATTCCCAATGTAATTTAAATTCTAATTAAAATGCCAAAAAACAATGCAGATTTATATATTCATAACTGAACATCTATGATAAGAACTGACTGCTGTTTTTTAGCTGATTTAAGGTCAGTCAGAAGTGGAGTGCATTAGGATCGATCAGACTCACATTAATAAAAGAGAACGAATGAAGAAAAGCTGAAATGAATGATGACAGGATCAAATCAAACAGGAGACGGCACTAAACAAATGATCGTCACATTAATTAATGAGGAGCTGGAGAATGAAGAATGAAGGAAACAAAGAATTTATGACATCCACCAATAAGTGACAAAAACTACATTTATGAAAGAAAGAAAGAAAGAAAGAAAGAAAGAAAGAAAACAAACACAACAGATACCTAAATGTGACAGTATGGTTTCTCCTCTTCCTCCCACTTCTTCTTAAGACTCTTGCTATGCGATCAATCCTTGGCTCATAAAAAGTAAGGGAAAAAAAGAGACAACCTCACCGAACAGAAGATCTATAAGAGAGGAAACACACCTGGAAAAAAAAAAAGAATCAAACCCCAAAAAGGAAATGAATGAAGGGAAGGATGAAACAGCAGCTTTCCAGGAAAGAGAGGAGGAGTGAATGCCCGTATATTCCTTTATCCAATAGAGGGGGTGAGGAAGAGGCGATTTTCACTTTCCAAGATTGATTCTGTTTTTACCAACAGAAAGAGGGGATGAAGTAAAGTGAAACCAGAGAGAGAGAGAGAGAGAGAGAGAGAGAGAGAGAGAGAAGGAGAGAGAGAGAGAGAGGAAAGAGGAGGGAGTAGATGAAGAGAAATAGGCAGCAATTCATTTTTGAAATCTGGGTTACCCCTCTCTAGAGAGTTAAAAAAAGAGACAGATGATGGGAGGGTGAGGAAAGAGGACAGAGAGAGAGAGAGAGAAAGAGAGGGAGATGTTGGCCACCAGCTCACTCATCCTCGGTCAGCCAGTTGCTCCAGTAGCATGGAAAGCAATGAAACCTGATCAATGATCAATAATCAGCTTCGGTCTGTAAAGCTGCCAGTCTCGCTCTATAAAAGTGTTACGACAGATGGCCGTCTTGGCAGTCATTATGTTTACACATGAGGCCTTCACGAACCGCTGAGAATGAGACAGGAAAATCAGTATTCCTGAAAAGAATAACAAAGCATTATACAGCATATTTGTTTTTTTTATTAATTAAATAAATAAATCTAATTATATTATATTATATTATATATAATGCATCAGCCAGGATGCATTGAATTGATCAAAAGTTTAAAAAAACTATTGTTCTTTTTTAAATAAATGCTGTTCTTTTGAACTTTCTATTCAAAGACATCTGGAAAAAAATGTATCACTGTTTCCACAAAAATATAAGCAGCAAAACTGTTTTTAACATTGATAATAATAAGAAATGTTTCTTGAGCACCAAATCAGCATATTAGAATGATTTCTGAAGGATCATGTGACACTGAAGACTGGAGTAATCATGCTGAAAATTTAGTTCGCCATCACAGGATTAGATTACATTTTAAAATATATTTAAATAGAAAACACAATTATTTTAAATTGTAATACTATTTCACAATATTATTGTTTTTACTGTATTTTTGATCAAATAAATACAGCCTTGGTGAGCAAAAACATTACAAACTTTTGAATGGTAGAGTATAAAATAAAAACGATAATTAAGTTAATTGCAATTATTTTAATTATTTAAAAACAATTTCCACACCCGAATGCCAACTCTAATATAATATACAAAGTTATATCAAATAATGTATATACAAAAATATATGAGAGAAAATTAAAATATAAAATAAAAATAATTACTATAAAAAAGCTAATTTTCCCCTCTCTAGATGAAATCAAAATTACAATAAAAATGCAATTACAATAATTCATACAACAAAAAACATGGCAATTAATGGCTCAAAAGTTCACTTGTAACTTTGCTTGGATTATTAAAAAATAAAATACAGTATTATGTGAGAATTTGAACCCAGGTTCCTTAACCCAGGCACACTAAACAAAAATGACACCACTAGAATAACACATCTTATCTTGCCTAGAGCAAAAGTGAGTCAGAAGTGCCCCCGGTGCCCCCTGAAAACAAATAGGTGCATGCATGAGGCTCCTGCACACAGGTGGCTATCTGTAGCACTCACAGCTGCATCTGAAACCAGGTCACAGAGTATGTGTGAGAGAGGGAGAAGGCAGACAAGATGGCCGTCAGACACTGACATTAAAAGAGGGAAGAAGACCAACGGGAAGGGTGACCGTGAGGGTCCGGCCACAGTGCTGTTATATCAGGACGAGGTTGCAAGAAACGGTGTTAGGACATAACACTAACCCACTAACATCCAGAGAACAGGAGTGAGACAGAGTCCAAGAGGTGATGTGAAGAGAAGGAGAGGATGAGAGGAAGAGGGAGGGAACGGGAGAGTGAGTAAAAGGTTGAAGGTCTAATTATGTAAAATGTAGGTTATTAGTCTCCTGATGGGGACACTGTGAGAAAATTAATTAACAATTATAATTAGCAAGATTGTTAGAGAGCAAAACGGTGTCATTGGACAGGTATGTGTATGGAGATTTAGATGTGTGTGTGTATGTGTGTTGCTGTCATTGAAAGTGAGGGTGTGTAGGTCAGCGTGTTTTATATCTTAATTTCAGATAGAGGCACATGGTGCAGCAATGATTTCAGAGCTTCAGTGTCTCATGCCTGCAGTGATAAATCAATGCCAGCTTCATGTCTCTGGTCATGCTGTAATAGCATCATAATGCAGAATATATAGTCAGCTATATTATTATATAATTCTTACATTTAAAGGGAAAGTTCACCTTAAAATGAAAATGCAGTCATTATTTATCGATTCTCATGTCGTACAAAACCTGTTTGACTTTCTTCCTTTGTGGAACAGAAAAGGAAGATTTGGAGGAATTGTACTAGTCACTCTTTTCCATGCAATTAGGGTGAATTCAGGGTGATTTGCCATTGAGATGACCTGTGTCCAAGTTTCCCAGTCAACCTGAATTCACCCCTACAAAAAAAGGTAAAAGCATGGCGTCAATCCTTGTTCTAGCTCTCCTTGGTGCATTTAATGAACAAATATGCTTTTGATTAAATTTTATCAATGAATCAGTTGATCCAATTCACAAAAACAGCACTGAAAAAAGGTTTTCAAGCAGTTCCTCATCCAATTAGTAATTTGTCTTTCAATTCAATTTACCATTATTTGTTTTATTTTTCAAATAATATTTTTTTCGTTCAAAAAATTGTTAAATCTAAATACTTTTCATTAAGAGCTCAACTAAGAAATATTTGTTTTGACATGTAAAATTTCAAGGTTACACAGAGGCCAGCGCATGCGCATTAAACACAAATCTCCAGACCGCGCTTTTCAAATCTACACTCCTGCAGTCCTGCTCCAGAGAGAATCGCGGATAAACTCTGGCAAGTTAAACAACCATTTATTATGTGCTAATATATTTAGTAGCCTGTTAATTTTGTCAGACATTATGTCGCTCTACTGACTTTCTCTGGTTATATGTAACGTTAGTTTGAAAATGTTACAACTAACGTTAGCTTAGTTTACACTAGTTAACGTTACCATGTCGACGTTAATCAATGCCTGATCGATTGCAAAAGGGAACATAAGTAAAAAAAATCAGAGAATTTTACAATGGTGATTAATGTGAACGTTTAAGCGTTAAACATATCTCGAGTTAGCGCCATTGTTTTCACTCTGTCGAACGACTCTCCAGTCACTTGTTAATACGTTTTTGAAGGTTAGTAAATACTTCAGAAGTCAGTTGATAAAGAATATAAATGCTTAATGTTTTAACGTTGTCTGTTCATGTGGACATTTTGTACTTAAGTGTCAAAACACTAACGTTAGGCTGAGACGAAAATGAATGAATGAATGGATCGACTGAACCAGTTATATACATTTTTTACTATCTTGATGCAGGATACTGACACCCCTACAAAGAGGGAGATTGCACTTAAATGTCTCATCCTTAACATGGGAGAAGCAGTGGAGGACCTCAGATTTCCTGGTAAGGCAACATTATTTTAGAGATGTGAAAATGCTAGCTAAGGCTGTCCACTTAAAAATTAGCCATCAGAATATGTTCAGATATATGTCTGAAAACAGTCTGAAGGCTAATTTCAAATAAAAATGCAATTCCATTCTCTTAAATCAGAGTCCCATATGCTGGAAAATTTGTGCGACTTTTTTTTGTTTGTTTTTTTTAGTTAGCGGGTAATGTTGCTGTTTGAGCATAAACCACATACAAAGTTATTGCAAACACACTGCAAAGTTATATTTAAAGAAATTTAACAAACTGAAATGAAACAAACGGCTGGTAGGGACTACAACAAACTTCATCACCGCATCACAGCAACAAAAAATTAAACGTAAAGTAAAAGCTCTTTGGCAAAATTATATTTCCTTAAGAGTATAAACACTATATTAAATTGTCACTTTTTCCATCACTGCAGCTTCCTAAATCCACAACACTAAATGTAAACCCAAGATAAGATTGGAAATAGGCTTTATTATTTTACTGTCATACTGATTAAGCCTATGTCCAGTCTTAGCTTGGGTTGAACATATTAATTGTTGTGTGCAACTAGTGCACACTAGTTTGTGTGTTCGGGAAGCTGCAGTGACGGAAACAGTGACAATTTAATATTGTGTTTAGACTATTAAAGGAGCATGCCGACTTTTTGGGACTCCCAGAGTTAGCCTAGCTTAGCAGGCTAACTCTGACGGAAAATGAAAAGTTGCAATTTTCTAGACCGATATGGCTAGGGACTGCGTAATATCATTGCGCCGCTGCACCCATGGTACGGCAGCAAAGTTCCTGGATTATTTTGCAGGAATGAGAGTATAGTCCCTAGCCATATCGGTCTAGAAAATTGCAACTTTTAATTTTCCGTCAGTCTTAGTACACAATGTAACTATACATATCACAACATGTATATAGGAAAATGTTGGCGTTATTTTGTCATTTATTGAGCAGTAGGCTAGATGGAGCCGTTTACCTCCAGTCTTTGTGCTAAGCTAGGCTAGCGGACAGAGTTATGGCACGCACAGAGATAAAAATGGTATGTATGGACTTATCTAACTCTGGGGGATGCAGTGAATAAGCTAAAGTCCCAAAAAGTCGGCATGTTCCTTTAAGGAAATGTAATTTTGCAAAAATAACTTTTACTTTACGTTGAATTTTTTTGTTGCTGAATGAAACAGATTGCAAGAGCACGTGTATGAAATTGTTAAGAGGCGCATGAATTTACTTTATTTTATTCATTATTTCACTTCTGCTTATCCAAAAAAAGACAGGTCAGGATAGAAATTCATAGAAATTTCAGTTCACTTAGAACCAAATACATATGTGTTTGTGTTTTTGATCAATATTTTGACTCGTCCAATTTTCTACGTAAAAAAACAAAAGTATTTTTATTCTGGCTAGTTAAATTCCTTTCAGGCTTCCAAAATATCAAGAGTGCCTGCCCGAAGGGCTACTAGGGGTTTTGAAATTTTGCGAGCCATGTATGTATGCATGCATGTATGTATCCATGAGAAGTTTTTATTAATAATTGAATTAAGACCCCTCCCCCCCTCCCTAAATTCTTTTCCAGGTTTCAGAGAAGGGGCTGAACAAACTCTCCAACAGGAAACCTTGGCAATCTTCATAATCAGAGATGCACAAGCTGTACCCAAAGACATTGGCATCATACTCAAGGGAAGAGAGGTTCTGAGCGAGTTGCCGTCGGTCGCAAATGCTATTGCCATTCTCCTGGGCCTCCTTTATGCCCTCAATCTAGAAACAGAAATTTTTGCATTTCCCTAATTCACTGCATTGTTCTCCATTAAGGCTGTTTTAAGGTCAATGTTTGCCTAAAAATCTGACACTTGAATATTGAAATTGTGGATGTGTGGAAGTAATGTATAATAAGTTAATAAATATAGATGTAATGAAAATTGTGTTTTTTGATTCCTATTTTTAAAGAGATTAAATATTAAGTAATGTTCCTGAGAAACAATAAGAAATAATTATTTAATTAAATCTATATCTATTTGATTGGATAAAGCAAATCATTTCTAATTCATATTTCTTAAATGAGAAACAGTTGTTTAATTAAATCTATATCTTTTAGTTTAGATCAAAAATAGAATTTAAATGAATTGACTTTCTTCAACAAGAAAAATATACTTTGTGCCAAGTTATATAATTAGTTTTCATAGACATAGAAAATATTGTTTAGGGCAAGTTATTTATTTTTCATTGGCTCAAGTTATAAAATATAGATGTGAACCATTACCCTAAATTTTTTTAATTGGATGAATGAAAAACTTTTTTCAGTGAGTCAGAATGATTAATTCTTAAATCAGACTGATCTGGCTCTCAATTTGTGGGTCACTGCAGTTAACAGCTCACTGGAGGAGATTGACAGTGACTAACTCACAGTATGTTACTCACACAATGCAAAAACAAAAAATTATTGAGAACTAAATAATCTTTCCATTGATGTATGGTTTGTTAGGATAGGACAATATTTGGCAGAGATACAGCTATTTGAAAATCTGTAATCTGAGGGTGCAAAAAATCAAAATATTGAGAAAATCGCCTTCGAAATCGAAAAAGTCCTTAGCAATGCATATTACTAATAATAATAAATTTTTTATATAGTTATGGAAGGAAATTTACAAAATGTCTTCATGGAACATGATCTTTACTTAATATCCTAATGATTTTTGGCATAAAAGAAACATCACGGATAATTTTGACCCATACAATGTATTGTTGGCTATTGCCACAAATATACCCGTGCGACTTATGACTGGTTTTGTGGTCCAGGGTCACATATGAATTCAGAAGACTTTGAATATAGTGCACAAGTCGTATGCATGGACCACTTTTAAGATATTTCTCTGATGCGTTGGCACTCTTTTAGGGCGTTTTCACACCTATACTGTAGATTGTTTGTTTTGTTCCGAAAAAGGGACTTAATTTGTTACAATGTTGCATTTTCTTCTTGGATCGGTTCGCTTTCACAAGGCAACCTTTTAAAGCGTACCAAAATGTGTTTATGCAAGCCACATGCGAGTACAACTGTCCTCTTATTGGTCAGAGTTTCCTCTGCGTCATCCATCTCTCCATGAGCTTATTATGGCTTTATTTGTAACTGTCAAGACACACGCAAACACTATATGTTCGAATGTAGCTGTCATTTCTGCTGTTAAACTATATACTACATTCGTATTAATACTGCAACAAATTCAAACACGCTTTCTCTGGATCTCCCAGCGCCGTCTACAGGTTTACTGTGTCAAGACACACGCAAACACTAATGTTATAATGCAGCTAGAGCAGGAATCAAGGCTTCATCGGGACAGCATTCTCGCATGGAGAAGCACAACATTTTAAGATGAAGAGGTGAAAACTAATGTGCTTACTCATAGAATCAGACACTACAGCTTTTTATATAGCGCATTTCCTGTTATGAATTATAATATCACTTGGTTCATTGGTCCGTTGGGTCGGATTGCTTTCACACCTCAAGCGAATCGCCGAGTTCAGGCTCGTTCAGGCGGATCCAAGCGCGATTGCAGTGTTCACATATGCCTAAACGAATCGAACCAAGGGAGAAAACGCACCAGGTTCCGAAACAAACGCTCATGTGTGAAAGCACCCTTAGAAATTTGAAATCCCTAGTCCCTATTCATTGCAACTGCAGAGAAAAGAGCAACAAGCAAAGTCTTCAAAATCTCTCTTTTGTGTTCTTTTCACCTTATGTAGCAATGCAGAAGTAAGCTATTTTCTGTGATTGTGTGGGCACTTCCAATTCATTTGCTGCTAGAGGTAAATAATGGGTAGAGATAACAAAATGCTGTAAATGGCTACAAACCAGTGTGTTTATGATTACGATAATAAATTAAAATGATATGATAAGTAACAGTTTGCAATCTCAAGCAGTTTTTCTATACAGCTAAAATAAATGGAAGCAAGACCTTGAAACAATTAGTTACAATGGCTGTGCCAGCTCCTACGTTAAGAATAAGGTGAATAGAAGACAGATATATGGGTTTGGAAAGACATGAGGGTAAATGAGGACAGAATTTTATTTTTGGGTATCCTTTTAATAATAGAAGATGCATTGCAACACTGGGCTCCTGTATTGTGTAATAAGAAATAAAAATATAAAAAAATTAAGAATGAAGGGACAAGTAGTGAACAAATGATTTGTGCAGACAGAATGAAAAGGTGATGGAAAAGGAGGACAAAATCATTTTCACCTCTAAACACGTAAACGGCATATCTGATGATGTGCAGTGCCACAGTATGGCAGGCTTTCAGTATCATGTTATAAACGTGGCCATGAGGCAAATCGCAGATATGAATCATGTTTAGCCTTTTCACATCTGTCATTTTTTAAAGGGGAGCATTTTATCATCACCTTGCTAGAACAAACATCTAAACAATGTTGCTTAATAAGAATGAAACAAAACTTCACACAATTTTTCACCTCAAAGGGACATACTGTATACTGTAGGTAATCATAGCAACATCTTTTTCCATTTACCACCAAATAGTTTTAAGAGAATAGAGTAAAAGGGGTACTTCGCTGGAAAGATGAATGTGTATTTAAATTGGGTCATTTATATATATAGTTTGAAATTATTTTAGAAGTTGGTGCCTTCTAGACTGAGAAAAGCCAGAAAATGTATTTTTGGCTCATATGGATAAAAGACAACAACTCCCAGAATGCACTTGCTTCGCTGCCCTACGAGGCCACTCCCACCGGTTACATCACTTTCCCACCGCGGCACCACCCCACCGTCGTTTTGATTTTTATAGTAATAAAATCATTTAGTACAGTTAGAGAACAGACTCTACAATTAAAAACTAAACGTGTCTGCTCAATACAGCATGAGCTGAACGAGAGTCGCCGCAGTCAGATTTCATTCATCATGACAGCGAAGAGCTGACAGACAAGATGATCACGGAAGATTTGGTTTCAAAGCGAAATGTAAAAGCGCCTATTTAAGTGAGTTTGTCATTGTACTGTTTTGTTGTTGTGTTTTTCATTAAGAATAATAGGCTAATGAACCCACAATTGAAGCAACCCGCCCCCGAATTGGCGCTAATTCAAAACCGAAACTAAAATGAGCATGGCCGCATTGTCGTTAATGCGGAAGCTTAACTTTCATAGGAATTCATTGAAAACACTCGCTTTGCTCCACACCGCTCCGTTATGAATGCCCGGTGGCCGTGCGCATTTACATTCTGTGAGTGAGATCCCACCCCTATGGGCGGGTTGAAAACATGCGGAACTAGCTCCTACTACTGGCTGAAGATCGTTTTGGCCTGATTTTGTTCAAAATGACGTCACATCAGTTCGTTCTTTAATTTCGCTTGAAGTGTATCGGGGCCTTTAGGGGCACAGAAAAAGTTCCTTTCAAGGTTACATTCACGCATATGTAACCCCATTCCCTTTCGAGGGAACTCAATGCTACGTCATGCCGTTGATGCTATTGGAAAGTTTCCATAGAACGCTATGACGCAGCGTTGAGTTCCCATCTCAGGGAACCGCGAGATCCTTTTAATATAGTTTAACTACTTTTAACTGCATTCCTGAAGTAATCAGTGACTGTATTTGAATAGCCCTCTATACCTTCATTCGCTAATCGCTACTTTAGCTCACTAATATATCACTGAGTAGGAGTGAATGAAAGTGAATGAACAAATTTGGACACTGAGTGTACCAGAAGGGCTGCAGACAGTATCTCCTGGCAAGACGCAAGAATTAATTCGGACCGCATGCATGGGTATTTGGTTTATGAGTTTGAAGCTGAAAAAAGTGCATCCATCCATCATAAATGTACTCCATACGGCTCCGGGGGTTAATAAAAGCCTTCTGAAGCGAAGAGATGTGTTTGTGTAAGAAAAATATCCATATTTAAAACTTTATAAAGTAAAATATCTGGGGAAATTTTCATTTTAAAGTGAATTAATCCTTTAACTAAGGCCTGCTCCTGGCTTAATCTAAGCCTTGTCTGTGAAACCAGGCCATATATTACTAGATTACTTATGTATTACTAGAATAATAATATTTACTACTAAAAATACAGTATAAGAAAATCTGTTTCAAACTGAATTTATATATAATGATTTTCTTATAAGGCCCATTTATTTATTTTATTTCTTTGTTTTATTTTGGTAGAGTGCAGCTGAAATTACAAGAGCAGCGGTCATGCTGTGTACACAGGGAGGAATATTTCACAGCGCTATCTCTGCCTGCTTTACAATGCCCTGCTCCTGCTCGTAAAAATGAACTATGGCAATGCTGAGTGGAAATACATTACCACCATAAAGCACTCTACCACGCCCGCAGTACTCTGGGAACACACCTCTCTTACACAGAACAAGAGAGAGAGACTGTTTTGTTGCTGATTAGTTGCTAAAAAAGAGAGGGACCGTGATAAAATGGAACAAAGGCAACAGTCACTGACTATCTGGAGGCTTGTTAGGAACAGAGGGAAGGTAGTTCATAGTTGGAGATATCCACAACTCAAACACCTTTAGAAAACCCATAAAAATCCTTCATTACCTCTTTGGGGCCATAATAGTGTTACACACAGAGAGATTCTACATACAGATCTGTGTTAGAGATGCAGACATGATTTCAAGTGTAAACACCCCAATACACACAAAACCAGTATGTTTAATTCATCAGTGTATCAAATAACCCTCACATATTCACATTTCTATTAGCCAATATTTCCATTTGCTGACTGAACCTTTTTTATGACTGCATAAGACTCCTATATAAGCCCCATGCAGCATTTCACAGCTAATTTCTTCCTCTTAGTTTGCTGATAAAGTTTAAGGCAGTTTAAATCCAGAGAGCACTGATAACAGAGGCACTTTTGCTTCAGGCACAAAAGCATTCTTAAACTAACCTAAAACATGGCAGCCTATTTTACGAAAAAGCACTGCATTCATTAAATCATCAGTGAGTCACTGACACCTCCTGTGTGACTTTTGACAGATATGAGGATGATGAGGCTGTCTAAATGAGTCTGAGGAATGGCAAGAGGATATTAATAACTTCCTTTTTACAGATTTTCCTTAAATCTTTTGCAGGGTTTCTGTAGTGATTCTCATCTGGACGGTGTTCATGAATGTGCAGATTGAAATCTGAGAAGTACATTTATACAGATTAGCTGTACGTTTTCCTGGAAAAAGATTAAATGGGCTGTATTTTATATTTTTTGTAGGTATTTTTTTTTATCCCCCCACCCATGAATTCCACTAGTTTTTGTGAACTAAAAACAGTCATTATGTAGTTTTAAACTTAATTTTCACCATTATCATCACATTATAATATCTACTTAATACTTAAACTGCTAATATACCTTTAAGACGTATCTATAATAACTTATGATTGGCTAAACTAACATGTAAAATAGTTTGTGAAGTTGTGTGAACTTTCTGGTTGATCTATACTGTGTCCAGTAGTGGACAAGCCTATATGCACGTTTCATATGTATTACATAATCAGAGAATATTTGTTTTCCAATTTAATTGGTCGACAATCACTTGACATTTCAAGCTTTCTATAGATATATTTTTCATGTCTGTGAGGCAAATATACCTTATACCTAAGGACAATATACAATATACCTACCTAGTTTTGGTTTATTTTTTGATGCGCTCAAGTTTACAGAAACCAAGATGGCAGAAAGCGCATCCTATTTGTTTTCTTTATTCTACAGAGGAACAACGTTTTGTTGTTATTGTGCGTTTACACAAATAAAATACAGTTTGGAATGATGCACTTTTATATGACCAAAAATTTTGTATTTTAAGTTGTTTCCGCTGTTATCAGGAAAAAATGCAAGTGATCGCGCTGGCACCTCCATGTCTTGCAGTAAGTGCGCTAATACTTCAGTTTTCCACACTGCACACTTGGATTAGCGCCTGATAATAAGCACACATTTATCTAGGTTAACGTTAGAGCGATGTAAAAGTTGCTACTTGCATGTTTTAAATGATAAGCCATATTTGAGGTCGATGGATGATATAGGAACGTTTGGATTTACTGCCCGACTAACCGACTAATAATTTTTTTTTTTTACATTTATCCGGATATATTCGAAAAACTGAGTTTTTTCGTTTCAAAATGTTCTCCGTCCACACTAGCATTTTCCAAAAGTTTCTCATCCCCACTGAAACGTCAGAAAACGCCAAATTCACCTTACAGCGCATGCGTAAAACCTCATAAAAGCTCACTGAGATGAAACAGACGAAACAGACATCATAAAGTTATCACTCAATTCTTCTGGCATGATAATTTTATTTAGCAATATCTTACCGTTCACTGATGCGTCCAGGTCGCACTCACTCACCATTATTATGTTTGGTCTAAAACGCAACTCCTCTCATGTTTTGCCACAGGACAGCAAATGCGAGTACATTTTCTGTCATTCTTGCAGGACTGTGATATTAAGTGTGCAAAGTAACATTTTAGCAACTGTGTGAAAGTGAATAGCACATAACAGGCACAGTAGCGGTATAAACATACATAGACTATCTATTGGTACAATATGCGTCACGACTAAACATACTTCATCGTTCCCTTTCAGTCGGTCACGTTCGACGTACGTCGGAACTGACCGACAAATTGGGATCTATTTTCAGAGACCAATCTACTTCGAGTGTTTAAAAACGAGCCAATGAGGATTGGCATGCGGTAGACGCGTCCCACACTCCGCCCCGCAGTGCGGGTATAAATACGGAAGTGGAAGTACCGCATATCGCTTTCAACTTCGGAGCCGAACATTCATGTGCTTGTTTGTTCCTACGAAGAGTGTTTCCTGCGAGGACAAAGAGAGTTGGAGCTCTGCCAGTGTCGGTGTGACGGTGCCTGCAGCGGTGGTCGCAAATAGAGTTTTTTTTTTTCTGAAAGAAAAAAGAACAAACAAACAGCTGTTTTTACAGCTTTGGGCATTTTGAGTGCTCTCAGCGGGCTTGCACCCCTGAACCGCTGCGAGCCGCGGCCATTTCCCCTGCGTGCCTCGGCACTGATCAGAGCATTTTCCTCTAAAAGAGCGACACGGTTTGACCCTGCGTCTTTTTCAAGATGTCATTCAAACCGTGTGTTTCTGGATGCCGTCGTTACCTGTCCCCAGCTGACAGACACGATCGCTGTCTCACGTGTTTGGGCGTTCAGCACGCTGAGGCGGCTTTCGTGGATGACTCATGTTCCCATTGCGGGAATATGACCATCGCAGTATTACGGTCCAGGCTCGACTACCTTAAAAAAGGTGGAGTCCCATTGCGCATCCCCCGATCTAGTGGTCCTCCTGCCCCGAAGCAGAAAGCTGCTACTTTGGCTGATGCCTTTGGTGGGGACCTGAGGGTTACTGTGAGGGCACTCCCGCCGGGCCAACAGGCTCCTCGGGCCCCTCCCCCCTCCGCTGCGCCGGTTGAGCTTCCGGAAGAGCATGCTGGTCGTTCCCGCGGGGGGCCAGCTGTTACTTTCGGGGCTCCGGTTGAGGATATGGTTTCAGTCGCCGCATCGGGGGACGAGCTAATGGACTCTGGAGATGAAGATTCGGCTGCGCTGCCCCCTTCGGGTGTGGTAGCGTTGCCCGAGTCACGGCTATGCTTTCCCGGGCCGCCGCGAGTGTCGGGCTCGAGTGGAACCCTCCACCGCGTCCCGAACCCTCACGGCTGGACGATTGGTATCTCGGGAAGGGTTACGTGGAGATCCCCCCAGTGGAGCGGTCGGTTGCGATGCAACTGTGTCCTAAGACCGCTACCGACTGGCGGGGAAATCCACGTCTCCCCTCCCGGGCATGTAAGTTCTCGTCCGGGCTAACCGGCAAGGCTTACACGGCCTGTGGAGAAGCCGCGTCATCTCTGCATGCCATGGCGCTCCTGCAGGTCTACCAGGCCAAAGCGCTCATGGAATTGCACGAGGGTAGTTCCGACCCAGGGGTTATGCAGGAACTGCGTACCGCGACGGACCTCGCCCTCAGGGCGACGAAAGTCACCGCACGATCCCTGGGTCGGGCGATGTCCACACTTGTGGTCCAGGAACGCCACCTGTGGCTGAACTTGGCAGATATGCATGAGACCGACAAAGTGCGGTTCCTCAACGCCCCTGTCTGTCAGGCTGGCCTCTTCGGCGACGCAATCGAGAACTGTTGGGCGAAGTTCTCGATTGCGTTTTGTCGGTCTCATGCATATCTGCCAGAAGCAGACAAAGGCGTTCAAAAATATCCTGCCCCGGCGACCTGCTGCTGCCTCCACCCAGTCGCCGGCTGCAGCGCCCCCGCCTGCTCGTCGCCGAGGGCGTCCCCCGGCGTCTGCCTCCGCCCCTGCCAAGCCAAAGCAGCAGCCTCCACCGGCAAAGCAAGGCGCCAGGCGCAAGAGGGCCGCCCAACCCGTCCAGGGCCCCGCTGTCTCTGCAGGCAAGCGCAAGGGTTGCATGCTCCGGCTCGCCCGCCATCTCCTCCTGTGGAGTCAGAAGCGTCTGAGGTCGCTTCGGGCCATTCACATCCCAGGTGCGCTGAACCAGACAGCCGACGAGCTCTCTCGTCAGCCGACACCTCCGGGAGAGTGGCGACTCCACCCCCGGAGCGTCCAGCTGATATGGGACCTCTTCGGAGCCGCGCAGGTAGACCTGTTCGCCTCTCCGGACTCGACCCATTGCCAGTTGTATTACTCCCTGTCCGGGGGCACCCTCGGTACAGATGCACTGGCCCACAGCTGGCCCCGGGACCTACGCAAATATGCGTTTCCCCCAGTGAGCCTTCTCGCACAGGTTCTGTGCAAGGTCAGGGAGGACGAGGAGCAGGTCTTGTTAGTTGCGCCCTACTGGCCCAACCGGACGTGGTTCTCCGAACTCTCACTCCTCGCGACAGCCCCTCCCTGGCCGATTCCCCTGAGGAAGGACCTTCTTTCTCAGGGACGGGGCACTCTATGGCACCCGCGTCCAGACCTCTGGAGACTCCATGTCTGGTCCCTGGACGGGACGCGGAGGTTCTAGGTGGTCTGCCACAGGCAGTAGCAGACACCATCGCTCTACGAGGCGCCTCTATGCGCTGAAGTGGAACCTGTTCGTTGAATGGTGCTCTTCCCGCCGGGAAGACCCCCGAAGGTGTTCGATTAATGTCGTGCTTGCTTTCCTACAAGATGGGTTGGAGAGAAGGCTGTCTCCCTCCACCCTCAAAGTGTACGTCGCCGCAATAGCGGCGTATCACGATGTAGTCGAAGGTAAGTCCTTAGGTAAGCACGACTTAATCGTCAGGTTCCTCAGAGGTGCGAGGAGACTAAATCCTCCTCGGCCAACCTCGGTACCCTCTTGGGACCTAGCCCTGGTGCTCAGAGCGCTCCAGGGCCCTCCCTTCGAGCCTTTACAGTCAGTCGAGCTAAACATCCTGTCCATGAAGACAGTGCTCCTGACTGCATTGGCCTCAATCAAGAGGGTAGGGGACCTGCATGCACTTTCGGTCAACGAATCGTGCCTAGAATTCGGGCCGGCCAACTCTCACGTTGTCCTGAGACCCCGGCCTGGATACGTGCCCAAGGTTCCCACCACTCCCTTCCGGGACCAGGTGGTGAACCTGCAAGCGCTGCCTTCGGAGGAGGCAGACCCAGCCCTAGCTTTGCTCTGTCCCGCCCGCGCTCTTCGCGCCTACGTGGACCGAACTCAAAGCTTTAGAACCTCAGAACAGCTCTTCGTCTGTTACGGAGGCCAGCAGAAGGGAAAGGCTGTCTCCAAGCAGAGGTTAGCCCACTGGATAGTGGATGCTAGTGTAGCCTCCTCCTGGGCGCTGGCTCAAGGCGCCTCGCTGACAGACATATGTAGAGCTGCGGGCTGGGCGACACCTAACACGTTCGCTAGATTTTATAGCCTTCGTGTAAAGCCGGTATCTTCCCGCATCCTCGCCCCCAGTGGCCAGTAGCCACTGTACCCGTGGCCAGTAGCCACTGTACCCGCCAAGTACCCGTTCTAATGTCGGCTTGCATACGCCACTCCCGCCTCCGGGCCGGATACGTGCGTCTATTGTCTCCAGTTGTGTTCCCCGGAAACGGCTAACCCTGTCGAGCTCCTCCGTCACCCCTTCGGTGTCAGACGTTGCGGCCGTCTGACACCAGGCCTACACCCGTATGCTTGAGGAACGTGTGTGTTAGGCTGGGTTCCATATGTAGCGGTTCCCTAACGGCAACCCCATATGTGTATTCTCCACGGTACCAGCTACCCTACTCGGCTAGCCCCGTGTCTTTCCCTTGACAGAGCCCGCTCTGTCGTCTCTGGTGGTGTTCTTTCCCCCCTGGGACCAGGTTGGATCCACCCCAGAGACTGCCATAGGTAGCACTACCCTGCTAGGTTAGTCCTTACGAGTATTCCACCTCTCCTTCCACTGAAGGACGTGGTTCCGCAGCGTACCATCTCCCTGAGACGGGCACGCTTTCCCAGCGTTATCCAATAGTCACGCTGAGTGGGTCTTGCAGGAACAGCAGTGACTGGCCTCCCTGACTTCCGCACCAACCTAGGTGTGGTCCAGCGAGCTCGGTCAGGGCACTGGAAGGGCCAGCATCTCTGGCGTGTTAGTAGGGATCCCAATTCGTCGGTCAGTTCCGACGTACGTCGAACGTGACCGACTGAAAGGGAACGTCTCGGTTATGTATGTAACCCTCGTTCCCTGAAGGAGGGAACGGAGATGTACGTCCCGTCGCCAGGTGCTGTGCTTCAGCTGTAGGCCGAGCCACTTAGCCGGCTCCTCAGTTGTAAAGCGATATGCGGTACTTCCACTTCCGTATTTATACCCGCGCTGCGGGGCGGAGCGTGGGACGCGTCTACCGCATGCCAATCCTCATTGGCTCGTTTTTAAACACTCGAAGTAGATTGGTCTCTGAAAATAGATCCCAATTCGTCGGTCAGTTCCGACGTACGTCTCCGTTCCCTCCTTCAGGGAACGAGGGTTACATACGTAACCGAGACGTTTTCAAATACCTCTGTCTTCAAAGTCCACACTACAACGCGAAAACAGTGTCTTCAAATTTATCCACTTTGGAGAGCGTTTTCAAAAAGCGTAGTTTTTGTGAATAAAAACGCTGTCTCAGTGTGGACGGAAGGACAAAAAGATGCGTTTTCAAATAAAAATGTATTAGTGTTGACATGGCCTAATGGTGCATTCAAGTCCTCCTGGGATGTTAGTATTTACGAGGTGAGAAGTCGTGTTTATGACATCATGTGCGTTCAAGTCTCTTTGGTCGGAGCAAGATGGCAGTGTACCTTCTTTTAAAGAATTTAATGAAAATACAGCAAGGTTTGTTAACTCCGCTTACAGAAAATGAAGAACAAAGCATGCGCATCAGGTGAGTTTTAATCTTTTACGTTTTTAATTAATCTATGAAGCCACTGTAAACGGTATCGTTATATATTAGGCTAATTGTTATATTACAATGCTAGCTTACTTTGTTGTAAATGACAAAGCCTAACAGTGTCACTGCTAAATACTCATATTCAACTACAGACGTTGCATCCATTGATTCCGCCATGAGTCTCACTGACACGCCCCCAACTCGTACAGATCGGGGCTTAAAGAAAATCCCGAACTTCCCACTGGTATTTACGACTTCATGGTGGTGTTCATGTGCGTTCAACTCATAAATACGATCTTTATGACACGACTTGAACGCACCATAAGCCTCTTTTAGTCGACTAATGATTGGTTCACTATTAGGGGGCAGCCCTAAATGAAATTTCCTCCCATCTCATATTTTCCCCCATCAAAATGTCCCTTTAGGGGCTCCGTACATATCAGAACATATGTACATACTTCATTGAATTCTTCAAGATATACATTTCATATTCTCTAAGGGGTCAGAATTTGGCAGCTTGGCAAGGTCCAATTAGCTTCTGCTGCTAGATTCTCCTGCCAAAAAGCATATCTCTCTTTTGACATTCAAAAACTGCAATGTATTATGTAAACATTTAATTATATTATAGTAGATATTTTGTCAGTGCCCATTTTCTTTGAAATGATCTTAAAAGCATGAAATGGGCTTATGTTTATCCATGTCTGCTGCCTTTGGCGTCACAGCTTATGTACAGACGGGACAGTCATCAGTAAAAGGCTTGGGACTATGGCGTCAGTCAATCAGCACTGGCATTACATCATTTTCCTGCGGCTGATCAGTCAGATTGCAATCTAAATTGCAATCGCAATTACAGCTAAGGTCCCCTTGATTATTTCATTAATGCAATGTGAGCCACTCTGTACTTTAACCAAACACAGACAGAAAAACAAGCGCTTAGACACCCATCAAGAAGCCAAACACACACATAGCAAAACCTGCATCGTTTCTTTATTTCCAGCTCGTTGATCTTAACTGCAGGGTGGGTTCGTTAGGAGCTCCCAGATGCTGATGAAATTTGGCCATCCCAGTTGAGTGCACTGTCTGGCCAACTAATCACTCTAATTAGCTTAATTACTCAATTAGCTACTCAGGTATAACAAGTTGCAGTATCCAAGAATACAGATAAATGAAGGTCAAAAGAGTAAAGATCTATCCGTTTCAGTGGTACTAAACCACAAGCTGCTCTGTCGTGTCGTAACATTTGGAAATTCACATCTATCATGGTAACACAGATCTGAATAAATCTCTCTTCCAAATAATGGGGATTAATCGTTCAAAGGGAAGCTATATTGAACTGGCAGCTATGTGGCCATAAACTATAAAATGCAAAACAAATTATGCAGCTTTTTTTCTTTTAATTATTTTCTGTGACACCACTGTTCAACCACACCACATTAATGGTTTTGAGAGCTTTGTAAGCAGCTTATGATATACACTTATGAAACATTTGTTTACAGAGAGATAAAGGTAGATTCAGAAGATTATAATATCAAAGTGCATCTCTTTCTCTCTCTCTCTCTCTTTACTGTACAAAGCAGACAGAGTTTATACTGGCCACAAGCCATCAGCTTATTAGTCCTGACATTACACTAATGAAGAGGAAAAATTCTGCATCTATACAATCCCCAGACTTCTTTTTTTCTGCCTCCCCTCTCTCTCTCTCTCTCTCGCTCTCTCAAGCCAACCAGAATCTGACCAATTACATGAATCTATTACAGCAAAATGAAAACATCCAAATGTGCTTGTGTCTGGTCTTGCTTTTCCAACTTTCAAATGAAATTAGACACAAATTACATTTCAGAAACATTGCTTCTGGAAACCAAAAGACACCTGCAGATTGCTTCTGCTTTCCCACAGAAAACTATTCAATTGTGCCATCTCATAATGATCACATTTGAAATAAACATATGCATATGTTATTATAAACTTTTCATTTTTATTAACTTAAAAAGAGGATTTTAACTATTTACGAACCGATAGCCTATTTCAGGTGCATATTGAATAGCACAAAGCAGCTGCAGAGAATCCAAAGGCCTTTGAACTGACAAAAATAAGTGGGAAAACAAGCGACTTTAATCGCCTCTGCACCATGTGAAGCATTCACTCGCAATGGTTCGATTTACAAAAGCAGCAGCAAAATCCTGCAAGACAAATTGATATTAATGCTAATGTCAATAATGATGAGAGACGAGCGCTCTGCCATGTGAAGTTGGAGTATGCCCCTGTGAATTCTGGGTAATTTGTCGTTCGGTCCCAGCACAGTAATGTGCACTGGATAAAAGGAGATCTGACAGGATTTGCTTTGTGGATGAAAAGACGCCCTCTCTATCTTTCTCTCTGTCTTTCCCCTGTTCTTGTGGGTTTTTTTATTTTTTATTGAGAGATCAAGTTGATGCGTTGGTGCAGCCTACGGCACGCTGGGCTAATGATGAAAGAGTGAGCATTGCTGCTTCTATCATGTGCTGGATGTGTGCAAACGTGTGAATATATGAGCGTGTGTGCGCAAGCTACTAACACTTTCTTCGCTCGCTCGCGCACACGTGCGGTGTTAATCTGAGCATTGATGCTATAGTGAGAGGATAAGTGAGGACTCAGATTCTGCTGTGGCGTGGCAGAACTCTTCATACTCGTGCAGCTTTTGAGTGACATAAACACGGCTCAGTGTTGATCGATGTGCAGACATCAGCACACCCCAGAGATGGATCATCTACAGCCGCTGAAAACACTCCCAAGACGAGGCTGAAAGCTCTCCGCCATCACACTGATAACACTAGATATAGAGAACTTCAGCTATCTCCCTCAAACAGCATATACATAAAACACAAGATATCCCCAGCGGGCACACACACACGGCTCCAGGGTAAGTGAGGACGAGGAGAACAAGAGCTGATTTCCAACAGCAGAGGTTATTATTTGGTTATCGTATGCTTGTATTTCAAGAATGTTTTTTCAGGGATAGTTCACCCATAAATGAAAATTCTGTCGTCATTTTTCCAAACCCGTATGACTTTCTTTTGAAGAATGTTGGTAACCAAATAGTTTTAATCACGATTGACCGTTGTATTCACAACACTGATACATTTTTCAAAATATCTTCTTTTATGTTCCACAGTTGAAACAGTCATACGGGTTGGGAACGGCACAAGGGCAAGTATATTATGACAAATTTGACAAAAAATAATTTATTGCTGTGATTATTATGTTTCTAGCATATTATATGTTTGGCAAAAGTTATTTTAAGCCTAATTGATGGAGTGTGTAGATTTTCATTTCTTAAACAACCATGTAGGAAGACACATCATGGACATATTCCAGGATGACAAAGCCAAGATTATTGAGGCTCAAATTGTGAAAGAATGGTTGGGAGGGAGCATGAAAAATACTTTTAAATTCATTGAAAGTATTTGGGATGCACTGGAGTAGACTTTAAAGAGTGCTTGACTCTTGCATTGTCAATATAAGATCTTGACCAAAAACGTATGCACCTCTTGAAGGAAGTAATATTTATGGTCAATATTTAATATTTATGGTCAAGATCTTGTATTGACAATGCAAGAGTCAATGTCAATGCAATATCATACAGGTATACATTCCTTCAGTGGCATGCACAGACCTCAGCGGGGGCAGGGGCAATTGCGTTCCAGGTGTAAACAAAATGCTGCCTTAACTTAACCTTGCATAGTAACACGTCTAATAATCAAAGATAATAAAAAATTATATTAATAATCTAACTACCCATTTGTCTATTCAGACTAAGTTCAGTTTTAGAAAAGAGAAATTGACCTAAGACAGAAACAAACTAATAAGAATGCAGGCTTGCCCATATAATTCATTAGTATGTTTTGTATCATAGCAAAGCATTGATAATGATATTGTGCAATACTGTGTGCAGTTTGTATTTGTAATTTTAACTGACAAGGGGAGGAAGATCACAGCTCATCATGGCTCATGGCTGTGTACAGAGATGGTGGCTTATATAAGGTCAGGTCTGGTCTTCAAAGATCAAAGCTCAGATCACATCGCTCAAAAGGAAGAGAGAGGGGGGAGGTTCAGAGAAACGTGTACAAGAAAGTGAAGAAAGTTCTTACCAAGATACAAGAGAATTTACTTTATAACCCCCACCGGCATGTGTGGAAGGCAAGACACACATTCTCGCACACATAAACAAGCCTTCCCATGTTCACACGTAAATACAGTTACAAATAAGCAAAGGCAATGAGTATTTTAAAGAGTATTCTTTATGAAGCAATTCTTAGCACTGACCCATTCAAACCCCTTCCCAGGACATGATGTCAAAACCAAACAAACTCTGATTGGTGGATGAATTCTGTCTGGACTGTACAGTACAAAGGCAATACACATCCTCAACTGATGCCTGTCACACACATACACACTCACATTGCCTTTAGTTACAGTGCAGTTTACACAATGCCACATCAATCATTTAAAATAAAATAGTGATAAAGTAAAAAAAAACGTCCAAAATATTTTCAAAATAAAAAAAGATTTGCTTAAAAAAAATCTGACAGAATATTTTTTAGCTGTTAAGACAAGTAAAACACGTAATTATTTATTTTCCTCCTGCATTTTGAATGGGAGATGGGATTATATGATTGTGATGTGACATGGAGGACCCTGTTTAAATATGGGTTTCACAACATGTAAGATTAAGTGCTCATCAATTACGTGACAAAGCAAAACTAGAGTGAATTTCCAGCCTTGATTCTGAGACATTATTATTGGTGTTCAGCTGCAGCTTGTGGAATAAGGGTAGGCTAAGTAAAACATGTAGCGGTCATTCACAGGGGCTGACCTGCTTTCACACAAACACACATGCATACACACACAGATCTCTGCTCAGCTGTGATCAAGAGGGAAGAGCTGCGCTTTTATCCGTCGAGCTGACTGTCAAGTTATGCCTCACATCATGGTGCCAACAGCTACCTGGAGCAACTCTGAGGCTCAAGCTCCTGAGGGAGAGAGAGAGCCAGAGAAAGTTCCAGAACACCTGCAGGATTTGTGCTATCCAAGCGAGTGTGAGTGTGTATGTCTGTCCTGAGTGAGTGAATTATGCATTATAGCAGCCCGATGAGTGCGAGGAAACAGTTGGAAAAAATATGATTCAAAAAGAGGAAAAAGGAGACAGATAGAGACTTTGTATTGGTGTATATATAAATACTGTATGCGCACTCTCTCTCTCACACACACACACACACACACACACACACACAATCACCACATAAATAATGAAACACCTACAAAGCTGTATGCAGTACATACCTGCACATAATCTGTCTCTTTCTCTTCTTTCTCATTCACTCACTAAGTACAGAGCCTAAATTCATTGTGACACTCACTTGACAAGTCCAGATGGAATCTGAGGACCTTTTAAATGTTTTTAAATCTGCAGACAGGATTTATATGTATATATAATACAATAATAGTATAATACACTACTGTTCAAAAGTTTGGGTCTGTAAAATTTGCTTAATTAGAATATATTTTTAAATAAAAAATGTTCCCCAGTAATGGGGGAAAACTCCAGTTAAAACTTCATTACTCCAGTCTTCAGTGTCACATGATCCTTCAGAAATCATTCTAATGTGCTGATTTGGTGCTCAAGAAACTTTTCTTACTATTAATGTTGAAAACAGCTTAATACCTCTATGAAAACTGTGATTTTTCAGGATTATTTGATTAACAGAAATACCTTAAAAAAGTACTTTTTTGTAACATTAGAAATGTCTTTACCACCACTTTGGATCAGTTTATTGCATCCTTACTGAAGAAAATTATTAAAATCTGACTCCAAACTTTTGAACGGAATTAACAAGAGGCATTGGATGTGTATAACCTTTTGAATGTTGGGTGTTCCAATTCTACATGAATCTGCTGAGATTTTTTGGGCACAGATTCTCAACTCACTGAAACAAATGACAGAGAACCTATCAATACTGATAGCAAATGAGATGGACACACATAAGATCACACATAATGCATCAATGTAGAAAAAGGACACTAGGCTTTTCTCTCCTGTTCTGATGATTAAACATACAAACAAGCAGCCATACTGAATCTAAAGTAGCAGCTGACCAGCCCTTAACACAATATGTTTCCAGCCAAATATTGACCACCACTGACAATTCTACCAACAATATCCAACCCTTGTACTTTGTCTATTTCACAAGTCTAAACAGACGAGGCGAAGGGTGAAGCCTTTGGTGGGTGTTTGTTTTGGCGATGGGATGACATATCTATTGCCTACGGTACCTCCTAATCAACGAGTCAGTATGGCAACATTACGTTACAGTTACACACATTACCCATCATGCATCTAGTCAGCACAGTGAGTTGTGTACAGTACAGCCCAGACTCTCACTACAGTGTCATGGTCATCAGGTACAAGTCTTCAGTCACATTTTCAGTCATTTATCAATTACATCATCTTTAATTGATCATTATCTTCAATAATCATTTGATCGGAGCAGGAACACAGTAGCTACTGGTCTCTGTTTTTTTTTCTTGTTTTGTTTTTTGCTAACTGAGAGAATGTACAGAGGGATAAACAGAGAGATTAAAAATATCTAAAAAAGGAAAATACCAGAGGTACATTGTTTAAGTTGCCTAATCAATGGTGCTGTGGAAAAAACATACTAAGAAAACTACAGAATAAGAAGAAATCAGTAGTTATTGTTAGACTGATGGACTGATGGGTGGCTGAATGGATGGATGGAATACTAACTGGCTAGATGGTCAGTTAGAATGGCAGAATATCAAAAGGACAGACACATGGGCATGGACAAAGGGCTAAAACACAAATGATATGAAAGCTATTTAGGTAGTATTAGAGTAATTGTGAAGATCTGCTATAAATAAGAATAGATGAAGAGATGGACAGAAGGATGGATGGATAAAAGGATATTAGACTTGTTTTTTTCTTCTTCACAGGCACTAATGTTTTCACAGTCATATAGGAGGAATCAAAATCCAAAAATGTCTCCAGAGTCTAGAATTGCTACAAAGCTAAAACATTTAAAACTATTTCTACCACTTCCTCCAAGTATATCAAACTTAACTCATTATATATATATATATACCTGTCTGTATATATATATATATATGTATATATTTATTTGTACATATATATTTTGTATAGATAAATTATATGATGGCAATGAAAACTTAATACAATGGGCAATAAAATATCTATGTCAATTCACAGTATAACATGATACATTCTCAAAAACATAGTATATAGAGATAGTATTTCTTTTTGTTCTCAAGAAAAAGCTACATGGGAATTATAAGTCTGTTCTGTACATGCAGTCACAGAATTCTGTGTTAGCGCCTTCTGACTCAGTAAGGGTCAATGACAGATCAAGTGTACTCGTGGCACACTATATTAATTCAATCATTCTACATCCATCTTCCTGCCCCCCGCCGCGCTTCCATGCCGGGTGCGGTGGACTTTCCGCTGACGCACCCGTATTCCCGGCATTGGAAGAAACGCTGACCGAGGGGATTAAGCGGCTGTGTGTGATTCAGTTTACACAACACGCAATTCAATACCTGAGCTTGTTATTTCTTGACTCATGCGATGACAGGTGGGTCTTTAAAATGTGTAAAAGCCCTAAATTTTATTGTAGTTGATGACAAACCTTCCCCAAGGGTCTTGTTAAAATTAACAAGATATGAAAGGGAGACAAACATCACTTATATCAAATAAATGGCAATCAAATCTATTGATCTGTGACGACATGTACAAGCCCTCTATGCCCCCCAGAATGAAAGTGTAATTGTCACTTCTTGTGATGAGTAACTGCATCCAGAATGCTACAAAATCTACCGCATGTCTACTTTTTGCTAAATCATTTCAAAGCTACATTCAACTACAACACGGGCAAATAAGCAGTGCCTGACGTCAAATAGGTATTCAGAAACTGAATCTCTGTATGATTGACATCAATACTCTTGCCAAAATAAATGGTGTAGGATGCTTTTGGTTAAAAATCGATAAGTAATGTTTGTCCTTGACTCTTCATTATCATACGTTAACATTTGCACTGACAAGAGCCAGCAGCTTGTGCTTTATTATATGCAACTCTGCACTGGAAGTAGGCTTGACTTGATAATGCACAATCAGTGACAACGACAGCCTCAGCTCTTTAAAACATTGCCTTTAACCATCCCAGAGACACAGCAAGCTGCCTGTTCGAGATCTAATGCATGATGATTAAGGAACAAAACAACAAACACGATCCACTCATGGTCCACCATTTATAATTGTTAACGTACAGTTTTTAATATTATGTAGCCATCTAGTGCCAATCATAAATATTGCAACCCATCATCATTTGATGAAAGACAAGTATTGCTTGTATGCAAAGAAAGGACCATCACATTGGGCAGTGCCGTGGATCTAGTTGTGACAATTTGAAAAGTCTGTTATCAAAATAAATAAATTACCCATTAAAAATTGTCTTCACATCTATAATCCCACCATTTAACATCAGACACAGCTGGTTTACCCTTTTGTTAAAATACGACCACAGTGAGAGCAATAAATAGCATAAAAGAAAAGGAAACCTGAAGGGGAAAAAATATACAGGAAAAATTGCTACATTTTTGTTTTGTTTGTGTTCTTATTGTTTTTCTTTTGAAGTCTGTCTCTTTAGAAGATAAAGTCAAACCTATTTGATGTCAAAGTGACACCATGGCATTGGAGTTCTGATAGGACAACAAAAGTTCTGATGAGTGAAATGGCTCCATGTAGATTCTGATTAGCTTGGAATCAGAAATACAGAAAGAGTGACAGTTTACTCTTGTTTAGTTTGAGGTCAAATTTCAATTAATAATTTCCCAGCATGGCCTTAAAAGAGGAAGTCAAACAGGTACTGATGCCATAACATCACTGTTGCAAGTGTCAAAAAAAAAAAAAAAGAAGAAGAAAAAAAAAAAGGGTATTTCTGTATCTATGTGCATCAGGTTGCCATGAAGACAATTTTTCAGTCAGTGGGTTGATGCTGATCATCTGAGCCTTTCCAAGACTGCATTCAAATTGAATATAGATTAATTTGGAGTCATCTGTAAATAAACTGAATAACCAGTTTGAGCCACAGCAGTATTTGATGTCTGTCATCACATGTTGTATGTGGACGATGCAAAAATGTCTTTTCCTTGTTTGAGGGAGTGTATATGTGTAAACATGACATCATTACTCACAGAAAAATCCCAGATATTTGCTATCCACTGTTCTCATTGGAGGAGAGAAGCACAGAGGACATCATAATACTCAGCTCAGACCGAAGATGTAGCACGGCTGGAGAATCCATTGTGACCGTGGCAGAATTTGTTGAGCCATTCCCTGCTTTGACTGCCGTTTCTTTGCTGCTCTGGTCACTGTCGTGGACGTTTTCCTCATCTTGGTGCGGCGCATGTATGTGCATCACACTCCAGCTGCGCTTCACAGTAGAGCTCACACACACGCGCAGCAGCGAAGCCCCGTGTCATACTTCACTCTCTAGGCTGGAGAAATGGGCAGAACCACGGCGTGAGCATAAGCTCTTGGCTTTGAGTGGCAGGTGTGGGGAGTAAAATCGCCTTGGCTGGGGCACAGACCGAAGTCTCTGGTACTGAAGCTTAGCACTGGCGGTGGCTGCTTGGGAGGAGCCGGAAGTAGCCCCAGGGGAAAGCACAGGTGGAGGGGACATGGATGCAGAGGATGGAGGTGGAGGAATGGGCATGGGTAGGGAGTTGGGAGCAGAAGGTACAGGTAATGAGGGCAGGAGCGGCTGAGGTGAGGAGGGTGATGGCTGGGATATGTGTTCTGAGAGTTGGGCTTGCTGGGAGCTTAGGTTGGACTGGCTTCCGGATTTGGATTTGTCAGGTTTAGGGGGTGCTTTGGGCCGAGAGCTTCCACTGAAGCTGTGGCAGTGAGGAAGCAGATCCTCCTGACTGTGGGACTGAGCACTGCTGTGTTTGTGGTGTATGTGGGGCCTACCGTGCCCATACTGTGTACACGTACATGATGCTGCATTTTGCGTTCTATCCCGAGACCTCTGACCTTTGCTTTTTGGCCCACTGCGGCTACGCTTCTCACCCTTCATCTGCAGTTTGTCCACTGACCAATAGCGTCGAGGTCGTGGCAGGGAAGTGGGAGGGGGTGGCCACTGTGAACCCAGCCCTCCACTGCCTCCTCCAGAACCCCATCCAATCCCTGGACCTGAACCCCAGAAATCACCTGCCACACCCCACCCTTCAGCCCGACCCAAAATGGAGTCATCTCTACTGTTGACACTTCCACCTTTCTCTCGAGCAGGGTATGTTCCAAAAAACCAGCCCCCACCCCCAATTCCACTGGTTCCACTCACACCAGTTCCTTCCCAGTACCTCTCAAATCGGCCGAACTCTCCTGAGGACCCCTCATCAGAAAAGCTTTCCTCTGCTCTTATTCTGTCCCGCTCTGACTCCGACACTGCTCCTCTCCCTGCACGTCGTACTCTCTCCTCTATTCTCTCTCTCTCTCGTTCTCTCTCTCTCTCTTCTTCTTCCCCTTCCCCTTCCTCCTCTTCATCCTCAGAGTCCCACTCATGGAGGGACAGACCTTCTCTTGTGTTAACTCGCCCCCTTTCATAGTGAAGAAGCAGTGGCCTGCGCTCTCCTACTCTCCCTTCTGCCTCTCTCTCTACCCCACTACTCCTCCGTCTTTTGGACGAGGAGAGGAGGGTATGTAAAGAGGAGGGAGGGGAGGGTCCGGAGGCCTCTGTGCCACCTGCTTCTCCTCCACTGACCCAGAATTTGACTGAAGAGGGGAGTTTGTTGAGGTTGGGATAGCGTTTACTGGATGGTCGATGTCGTGAATGGGAGCTTTTGGGTCTTCTCTCCCTTCCTCTACCCCCCCCACTCTCATCCTCTCTTTCATCCCCCTCGTCCTCACCTTCATCTCTCCTCACTCGTTCTCTCTCTCCCTCCCAAGCTGAAAGACTGCCTTTATCCACAAATGTGCTGCGGTATTGAGTGGAAAATGACGAGTACTCTCCTTCTCTATCCCCATCCCCCTCTCCATCTCTCTCTGCCTCAACATCACCCTCCTCTGGCTCTGACCGCTTGCCGGAAGAAACCTTCTTCTTCTTTTTTGTTTTCATTGCCTTCTTTTTCTTCTTTTTCACCTTGCGACGCTTCCTCTCTCTTTCTCTTTCCCTTTCACGCTCCTCCCTCTTCTTCCGTCTTTTATTTTTCTTCCTCTTTTTCTTTTTCTCTTTTTCTCTCTCTTTCCTACGTTTCTTCTCTCTTTTTCTTTCTGTATCTCCCTGGGCTCCACCACTCCTCTCCCTGTCCCTCTCTCTCTCTGCCCACCCTGCCCACCATTCCTGGAGCTGTGCTAGCTGACTGCCACCCCTCTCTCTTTCTCTGTCCTTCTTATGTTCCCTGTCTCCAAAGGTGCCCCATGGTTTACGTGGGGGTATAGGAGGAGGAGGTCCATGAGTGAGAGATCTAGGGGAAAGGATGGACCGTTCTCTGTCCCTGGTTCTGTTGTGGCCCTGCAGAAGACTAGACTCTTCGGTCAGCTCATCCAAATCCTCTTCATCCTCTTCCTCAGCCTCTCTGTCTCGGGTGCTGCGAGATGACGCTGTGGAAGTGGATGAAGGAGAGGTGGAACGTGAGGATGTGGCTGAAGATGTGGTTGAGGAGCTGGTGGTGGATGAGGAAGATGATGTGGAGGTGTAGGGGAGTGAGGGAGAGGGAGATGGAGGAGTGTAGGTTGGGGAAAGTGTGACTGGCACAGGGATGGGGAGAGGAGGAGAGGGTCTCGGTCTTCGACTCGCTTCCCTCCCTCCACCTCTCCGGCCCAGTGGCAGGATGTTTTCGTACAGTGGGCCACCAGGTTCTTTGGGCTTTTTTGGTCGCCGTTTCCTCCAGAAGGATGAAGGGAGAGGGGGAGAGGGGTGCTGCAGTGGGGGGTTAGGTGTCAGCGGGGCTGGGGCCTGGCTTTTAGGAGGAAGCCTGGGAGTTCCCAGAGATTTAACCCCTCTACCCTGACCCCCTCCACCAGTACCCACTCCCACCTTCTTCCCCATGCCATGGTCCATGCCCTTCTCCTGGTAGAAAGCCACACTAGTTGGTGGGGGTTGTTGGTGGGCTCTGGGGACGGTTTTTGGAGTTTGAGAACCTGTCTGTTGGTCCACACATGGCCCAAGTCCCTCCGGATCAATAGGTCCATAGTAGCGCTTATATCCATCTAGACCACTACCCGTACCTCCACCACTTGCCCAGGTAGGTGCCCCCTTTTGGGGTAAGGGCCCTGTTTCTGCTAGGGCTCCTCTCACACCCATGGAGGTGGCGGCACTAGCGGTTTTGGGTAGTCTCCAGCGGTCCACAACCGCCAGTCGGCGATCTGGCCGGGGTAAGAAAGTAGTACATGGTAGCGGAGCTCCTATTAGTTGAGTATTTGCAGGACCCAAGGCTGCTCCAGAATGAACAATTGTGGGAGGGGAACCAGGAAGAGGTGTTTTGTAAGACTGAGGAGGTTGAGGCTGTTGTGGTTGCTGCTGCACCATGGCAATGGCTGGATTGGATATAGCTGAAGTGACCACATGTGAGGAAGAAGAAACAGGAATCATGGCAGTGTGATGGTGGCCAGGAACTGTGACTTTAGCCCCACCTTGTGCAGTTTCATCTTCAAAACTGCAGCAGCTATACATTCCCTAAGAGTACAAAAAAATATAAGTCATATTCTGATAATAAGGGCAAATCAGTTTTCATTGCATCACTCTCACCATCTGTAATACCACAGGCATGTCCATGTCACTATCATTTTCTTTTTACTCGAAACACTTCCATATGTCTTTCATCCAGTGACTAATAGTCACTCACTCTTACACTTCACACTCTCTCTCACCCTGCTGAAGGCGAGTAGGAAGTCCAGTTTGCCGGACTGGCCCATTTTGCTCATGCAGTGCCGCAGCCTCCAGTAAACCAGGTGTTCCCAGGCGAAGACCAGCAGACTTAGGCCCATGGCCACCAGCAGCATGTAGAACACACCGGCCATGTTGTCTATGTCTAGTTTGGAGCTCATCACTTCAATTTTATCATTATGACAGATCCCTGAGAGCCAGAGACGCTCTAACATCTCAATCTCATCTGAATGGAGAGGGAAGAGAAATACAAGGCATTAACATTATTCACTTTCTCATTTAATAAGGGATACAACTTCTTGGCACAGATGCATCAATACAACATGTATGAATGCAATATGGCATTGAGTTGCCTTTCCCACATGCTTGCTGTAGCAGGAAGCAGATACTAATACTAAATGTGTGTAAATCTGTTGTGAACCTCAGGTGTCAGGTGCTATTTTGAGATCATTACAAAACATTACAGGTCAGAAGTCAAGTGAACAGGTGCCTGTGAGTAAAGGGAACATTACTGTGAAGGTCTGTTTAGAAGCTGATTAAAGGGGGCAGTTTTTTTTTGTTAATCTTAGAGTGAAAGGAAGATGAAGAGAGCAAGAGGCCTGTAGGCTAGCAAAGGCTAGGTCCTGCATAATGATCTACCCATATCCTCTTTTCCTCAGAGGTTAAATGAGAAGATAAAAAAGGAAGGCGAGCAAAGTTCTTTGTCTTTTCAATGCTGCATTGTATCATGGGAAATGAGAGGATGTGAAGAAATAAGTAAAAGGTATGTGAAAAAGAAGAAGAGGGTGACTTTATCATTATGACAAATAGCAGAAGCACCTTTTCTATTCAGAGAGGAGGAAGATGACATAAAAAGAGGGATGAAGACAGATGGTAACGGGGAAAACAGTATATGTGCATTGTTAATGTTTGTCTGTGTGTATGAGGTTGTGAAAGATGGAACAGAAAAGGGAAATGAAATGAAGGAGCAACAGAGTGATAGGCAGGGGGCAGAAAAACAAGAGGACAGAGAAGGAAACAGAACGGTGAAAGGGTGAGATCATAATCATTTAATTGTGCTGGAAGATGGTCAGGCCTGCTGCAAACTCAAGAGAAAATCAAAATCTCACCTTTTATCTACAAAAAGACGAGCTTGTGAATTACTGCAATCCTTACTAGACCGAGGCATGTACTGCAGCATTAACTGCTTTGATGAGAACTGGCCAACTGCACCACGTTATCTCAGTATGGGCCATCTCAAAATAGTGCTGTGTAACATAATAAAAGTACATCATCACCCATCACACTGTAAATGACAGTTGCGTTGTTCTCAGAGTTTGAATTATGGCGTCTGTCTCTTATGCTATCAAAACAAACTATCCAGCAAGCGTAACTTGCGGGCATTAATCACAATGTAGATGAGGTGCCGCAGACACATCACATAAAACATTTCACAAAAGAAAATGCAGTCAAGCAGGACGAAGAAGCGCAAGCTGAATCCCACACGGGACTAGAACAGATAACAGCACGAGCCTGGCTTGGATCAGAGCAATGCCTCACTCTGTTGACACTGTCCATTCACCTCCTTCTGACTCCTGCCAGAGGCTCTGGCAAACCACTTCACTGGCCACAGCCAAACTTAGCAGGTGTGTCATACTGAGAACACACATACACACTCAGCTATATTATAAACACACAAACACCATTCACACACTTGCACAGCTTTACAGATGCACGCTAAGTTACAAATACACACCCACACATAATAAACAGACGCAGACATACTTTCACACCTTTGCTCTAGCCATTACAGCTTCTGTTTGGCAATGGAACTCAGTGTTGGCACGATTAAGTGGGCACATTTTAACAGATAATGCTTTAGCAAGGTCTTTAAGCTCAGGCAGACAGCCAGTCTGTGCCATTTGTGTGACCTCCAACACTGTTCCCTGTGCAGCCCCCTCTGATCCCACCCTGACCCAAACCACTATCATGCTAAAGCAAACATTGCTCTTGGATCAGCCTTAAAGGTCAACACTTTTATAAACAGATCGGAACCGCAGAGGCATCTCTGACCACTGTAATAAGTCCTTGGAATTGTTAGTAGGTGAAAGGACTCCTATTCTAGATGACCGCTGCACAGAAAGCTGCTGGCCCTGAAATAAAATAACATAGTGCTTTAAGCAGGTAAGAAGTGCTTTTTGCGTGGTACTGACCAATAAGGTTACCTGCAGCGTTAAAAAGACATGAAAAGGCTGCAGATGGACAAGTTGTTTCCTGTGGCTTTTAAAGGCTCTAAAGAAACATAAAAGTACAAATTATAGTCTTGGTTGTACAACAAAAATGATTCAATACCCCCATAGTAACTTCCCACATGTTAAGCTAATTTCTTGGATTGGCACAATTTTATTAGTTAAGAATAGTATGTTACTTTGTGTTGATATGCCTTCAAAAAAATACGCTTATGCAGAAAAGGCAACCTTTCTAACTTTAGGAGAAGCTACAACTAAACAACAGCACTGACATTGTCTTTCGTGATTTTCCAATGAAGCATTTTGAAAAAGAAGAGTGATTACATGTAGAGCTGCCCTAATTGAGATTAAAATATTTGACAATAGAGACTCATTATCCCCAGAAAACCACAAAGGTTTTTAACACTTTAAAGGTAAAACAAGGACAGAATTCAGAAAATAACATCAGATAAAATACCAATGCCTCAACCACCAACCAGATGAATAAAAAAGTCACTGTTCATTTCACTTGTTAAGCTTCTCAGCTGTTAAATTGTGGTGTTAGCTAATGGAACCTGGCACCAGTGTGACGATCGCACTGTGGGAACCTGGCGTACTCACACATTCTTTCAGTCTCTCTCTCTCTGACACACCAAAAGCCAAAGAGGATTTAAACAGCAATCAAACAAACCATCCAGTTGAAACAAAACACTGTGTGAGATAGCTAGAGCATTTATGTGTTTGTGTATGTGTGTGTTGGGAGAAGGCAGGGAGGATGGTGTATAAATGACAATTAAAGAATTAGTACTTGGACAAGCACATTTGAATCAGATGTGTTCCACTCTGACATTGCAAATCCATAACAGCTAATCCTCTAAGGAGTGTGAGAATGGACAGCCACTCAATACACACATCTCTCACAATAGCTTGGTTCCAAAACCTAGTGAGCTGACTAGCTACCTGCTGCCAACACAGGCAACTGCCTGTGTAGTATTCCTAACCATCATGGGACCATAGTGACTAGTTTGGAATTTGGAATGCTTTGTGGCGTGCACACCATATGAACAGCACAGGAGAAACAATAGTTTGATGTTAGCATGTTGTTAAGCTAAAAATGTGATACTCTCATACACATAAAAATACATAGCAAAAACATAAGATGATCAATTTTACACTTTTAGGTATCTAAGAAGGTAGCATAATGAAGCTGCCTGCTTTTTGGAAAATCTTTCACATTGCGATTACATGTATGGAAGTGCGGTCACAAAAAAACAAAAAAACATTTGTTGTCTATTGTCAATAAAAAAGGTTTGTTGTCTACTGTCAATAAAAAAAGGTTTGTTGTTTATTGTCAATAGTGTAAAGCCAAGGCTTTCTGTTGGTCAATGCGGCAAATCCAGGTGACCAACTTGAACCTGTTGCGTGGTCAGCATGGGCAAAAGTCAGCATGGGCAAATCTTTCACTCTCACACATAATTCCAGATTGCATAGATTCCTATTGAAATGGCTTGATTTTACACGCAAACATTTGACAAACTACGTTAAATACACAGCTTGATGCCTCACAATCCTGCATCAGACAGCTCATAGGTTTCGGAACAGGGCACAGCCTTTCTTTCTCCATTTATCTCTTTCTCACACACACACACACACACACACACACACACACACACACACACACACACACACACACACCACTTCTGTCATTCCCAAGACACATGATACATTTCTTTTATGCATCAATAGGTTGCTATCATCTTTAAATCAGTAAACGGCCTCCTAGCACAAAGACAAATGCCACCTGGCAGACAACAAAGATTCATATTGCGTCATGTTAAGGAAACTGGATTACACCAAGATGGCTGGGAAGATGGCTTGGAGCTAGCTGTACAGACTAATGAACAAAGTCTTATTAAACATGCATTAAAAAAAGACTTATCTCCCAAAGGCTTTTATCTTCTCCATCCCAACAGCATAAATGCACTAATATACAATCCCTTAATTTTAGCACTTTGATACTGCAGAACCTTCAGACTCTCACCGTCGCCCACCAGCTGCAGTAAGGCCAGGTCCAATGGCCGTTTCCAGCGGGAGTTCTTGATCAGGGCGATGCCGTAACCAGTTGTGGCGAATACTTTCCCTGAGCCGATGGTCATTACTTTACAGCCTTCATCTTTACGAGCCATGTAGTTCAACACAGCTGCATCATAGATTAAGGCATCCAGCTTACTGCAGACACAGACAGGAAGAGTAGAAGTCAGAAGAGACAGAGCGTGAGATGAAGAAGGTTGACAGACAGAAAGAGAGCAGAGAGGAAAGTTGTAGTGTGGCAGCATTATATTATCACTTTTGCTAAAAATGAATAAGGAAATGACAGGCTCAGGAAAACCATGGTGTGGATTAACAACTCATGACAAATAGAGGAAGAGTGTGTGAGGTGTGCAGGGCTAACAGAGGAAGTGTGGGAGGAGGGAAAAAAGTGCAAACACATCGTAAAGGAACCCGTTTGTGAGAGCAACATGGGGCTGGGAGGTGTAAGGAAGCGAGTGGAAAAGCGCGAGATGTTAGATAACACATTGCAAACAAGGTTATTATTGTTTATGAAAACTATTACAAAGACAGAATGTAAATAAACACAGTGGAAGTATTTTCATTAACAGAAATATAAATGAGTTTGCAAAGGAATGAAAGCTAAACTGGAAATATAGAAGCAAGCAGCAAATATCAGGGTTTAAGTACTGCTGGAACTTGAAGTATTTGTTTTTTTTTTCAAAATATAAAATATTTCTCAGACAGTCAGTTATTTCAGGACATTTAGAGAGTAGAGATCTGACCATTCTCATATTTATCATCATTGTAGCCCCATCTATTGTCTGACTGTCATTTTATGAAAATCTTGCTTTTCGAGGTTGTAAACTTTTGAGCAAACTGGGCCACACCCACAAAGAACAGAAATTTAGGATACACATTTGGTTTGTCTTGGATTATATACAGTTAGAGATGGTTCTGGTGATTTACAGTTCAGGAGAGACAAAGGTTCAAAATGTACAACCTCAAACTTTTATCTTCATTGTAGCACCCACACTTGGCTGTTTGGGCTGTGTCCTTGTGCGCATAAAGTAATGGGCAATAGTTCTACCATACTACCAAATTTCAGATCTATAGGCCTTATGGTTTGGGCTCCATGATCAGTTTTAGTGAATAAAAAAATTATACTACAGGGCTCCAGACTAACATTTGAGAGCAGTGGCACCAGTGACGTCAGCACCTGATTTGGTGACGTTGGAGGAAAATTTATCATAAAGTTAATTTAATCATAAAATTACTATTGTTTTGTTTTGTTGTTTTCTGTGCCAAAAATACTCCTTCCGGTTTCACACAAGTTTCAGAAAGTTTTTTCGAGTATGGGTCTGCGTGACGTCAAGAAGGGCGGAATTTCCTTGTACGGGCCGTAATAGTGGTAATTTCATGTCTTTTTAAAATAAAAGTGCTTGTTTGCCACAAAGTGTCCTACACCTTAAAACTTTTTAGTTTTAGAAATCATCACATTTAAAATAACAATAAAATTGGATAATATTTAGAGCTTTTAAGTGCTGGGAAGTGAAGTGTGAAGACCTTGAAAGCCCTTGAAAAGTGCTTGAATTTCACTCTCAAAAGGTTGTACGAACCCCTGAGATGAATAATGTGTAAAAAAAAACATTTGACTATTTCTTCCACAATACCATGGGGTGTTGCTACATTAAATCCATGGTGAATGTTTATGATTTGTGGACTGAAACCCCTTAACTTCGTTCATGGCACAATGTTGCTCCTGGCTTCCACGTCGGCGCTGTTTGTTCTGATATATATGGTTTATAGCAGAGAATTCAGCGCAAACGCTTCCCACTAGATCTTGCAGTAGCGATGTTATTAATTCTGTGGCGAATTCAAACACTCCCAGCACTTTGTAATAACGGTGTCACGTGATCGAGATCGTCCCGTTTATGAGCTCGCGCTGTCTATTATTGCTCCGAGCTGATAAACCGTCCGCGCAGCTCAAATGAGTAGCGTGGTTCCATTCCGCTTTCGTTTCGTTTGCCGTTTGAGGTTTCTCATATGTAACAGAAATGGCAGCTCTTATCAGTTGGGTAATGTGGTGGTGGCACCAGCAGGAAAAAAGGTTGCAGTCTGCAGCCCTGTACTAAAAAGAATCTCACAAAAACAGTAGGGTTTTTATCATTTGATCCCAAAACTATAAATGTGCTCAACAATCGCTGTAAATGAATTTTTTTTTAGCTTATAAAACACTCTTGGACTCCAATGTGGATCCAGTCCAAATGATTAGTGATGGTAATTTCAAATACAGCTAAATGTACAGTTTGTGGAGCTTTTAAGCTATACTGAAACTGAAAAACTAAGGGTTTTTTTTAAAGAAGAAAGAGCTATCTATGCATCATTAAAACTAAAACTAAAAACCATGATACAAAACAAAATTCAAAACTGTATGAGAAACAGAATAACAGAAGTCAGTGAGAGTAAGAAACCAGCACAGACCCAGTCTTGAGGTGGGAGATGGCGTCCTCCACACTTTTCTGGTTGTATTTGATCATGTACTGGTGCATGTCTGGATAGTTACTGCGGATGTTTTTCTCTGTGCTTCCGTTAGGGACCGTTCCAAATTTCAGAGGAGGGTACTGCTCTGTGGGGTGCTGAAACTGAGAGAGGGGAACACAGTATGAAACAGTGATTGAAATTGATGTTGCATCTGTTTTTTCAAAGTAATTAGTGGACTAACAATAGAGCACAATGAAAAAAATATTGTAAGAATAAACATGAATGACGTGAAAGCGAACGCATGTTAGAAACAGACTACAGCTACTGCAGCTGTCAAAACCAACTACAATACATCATAAGCACAGAACAATATACAAAGCAGCAGTTCTGACATGCACATTGTGTTCATTCCGCTTCACAATAGTGAAGCAGATGGGGGAAACTATTTTCATTTAAAAGGGGATTACAAAATGAACATGTGTCACTTAGAAAAAGAACCAACAAAAGCCACTGCAAGTTAAATGACTTTAAGTATCCAGATTTGATGTAACTTCTTTTCTGAAAATGACACAAACACAATTGGACTCAAATACATTTCATTTGGTGTACATAAGTACATTAATTGTGTGTTTCCTCAAGAATCCCTGTAGATTCTCCAAGGTCAACACTGAGAGCAAGGGCAAAGAAACATTTCCACGCTAGAATGGCAAATTACTGAACATCTCACAGACCCACGATAAACAAGCACTACCACCATATTAAAAGGCAAGCACAAGTAGAGGCACATCAATGTGATACGCTCTGGTTGCTAGCAGAAGATTGAGTATAAATTGTCCTTATTGTTAGCTATGATAAGGTCTTTTATAGAATTAGGCTGCTTTTCATGTAATATAAGAGCTGAATGGTCAAACGGTAAAGATGAGACTGTAGGGCTTTCAAATACTTGTAAGTATGTGTGTTTATGTGTAGTTTGAAAAATAAATCTCAAATCTCTAAATCTTGATGTTTTGGAAAGAAATCTCCTTCAAATTAAGGTTCACATGATCCTTTAGAAATCATTCTAATATGCTGATTTGGTGCTCAAGAAATATTTCTTATTGTTATCCATGTTCAAAACAGTAGTGCTGCTTAATATTTTTGTGGAAACCGTCATATTTAAAATCGAAAGTTTATACATATTTTATTACATTTTAAAATCAGCTTAATAGTCTTTCTTCCAAAATGTGTGTCATTTCAGTAATAGACTTTGAAAGCATCAGCTCTTCAAAAGACAAAAAGTGAGAAAATGTTTCTTCATGCTGTTCATCCACTTAGCAGCCAATTTAAGCTACTGTCAACTCTAATCTCTGTAGTCTTAAAGAATATTGATCCCAAAATCCACGTCAACACCACATCACAAATTATGAAAACTTTATATGCCCATCTACACGCACCAATGAACACAAGCTGCATCTACAGTATCTCTGAAACCCCTATTCCCCTACCTTTTTATCGCTGAGGCCAGACACAGTGTCAATGTATTCCTCTTGGATCATGAAGGCAGCCAGGTTGGCAGTGTAGCTAGCCAGGAAGATGACAGCAAAGAAAGCCCAGACAAGAACCATGATCTTGCTAGTAGTTCCTTTGGGGTTCTCCACTGGAACTGAGTTATTAAAGACCAGAGCCCAAAGAAGCCAGATTGACTTCCCTATTGTGAACGTAGAACCACCGGCCTCTGACAGAGATGAGCAAGTGAAACAGAGAAAGAAAAGACTTTTAACATGGCCTTGAATTTTAAAGGCACTTTAAATATTCATAAGCTCTAAACAAACTAAAAAGTACCAAAACTGCTAAATTGATAAAAAAAGGCTTTCTAAACTATGCAGGTGATGAGGTGAGAGAGGGTGTTGGTGCCAGAGGATGAAGAAGAGAACAGAGGAGGGAGAGGAATACAGAGCACATGTCTGCAGTCCTTTATTATACATGAGTGTCTGAGAAACTGCCTGCACCACAAATATCAAACCCACATCCAGGCCAATAAAGAACAGAGGTGAACTCATCCATTCGGACTCCTGAATAAACTCAGTGACAAGCAACTGTGCACATTTATCTCTGTTAAAATAATGCTTGAGACTACTAAAGTTTGACCTTATTAAAAGGTTACGTGCAGGATTAAGAGCAAATCGGACTCACTCTTGCCACTCTGAAGGCTGCGGTTGTACCCCACTGGACTGAAGAACTCAAAGATGAAAACCGTCACTGCCACCACGGTCAGGCACATAACAAACATCATCACCCACACAGCAGGACTGTACGGCTCTGAGAGAGGGCACAGAGAAAGAGAAGAGGACAGAGAAATCAAAACCATTAGTAGTAGTTTTTCTACTCAACACAGAGCAGAAATCAAAACCAGGGTTGTAGCAAACATTAGAACTGGAGGAGACTTTTGGAAATGACTAAATTTGAATTAAATTAACTTACTAACTTAACTAGACTTTTAAAACCATGATATACACTATATTGCCAAAAGTTTTGGGACGCCTGCCTTTACATGCACATGAACTTTAATGACATCCCATTCTTAATCCGTAGGGTTTAATATGGAGTTGGCCCACCCTTTGCAGCTATAACAGCTTTAACTCTTCTGGGAAGGCTTTCCACAAGGTTTATGGGAATTTTTGACCATTCTTCTAGAAGCGCATTTGTGAGATCAGGCACTGATGTTGGACGAGAAGGCCTGGCTTGCAGTCTCCGCTCTAATTCATCCCAAAGGTGTTCTATCGGGTTGAGGTGCAGACCAGCCAAGTTCCTCCACACCAAACTCGCTCATCCATGTCTTTATGGACCTTGCTTTGTGCACTGCAGTCATGTTGGAACAGGAAGGGGCCATCCCCAAACTTTTCCTACAAAGTTGGGAGCATGAAATTGTCCAAAATGTCTTGGTATGCTGAAGCATTAAGAGTTCCTTTCACTGGAACTAAGGGTCCAAGCCCAACCCCTGAAAAACAACCCCACACCATAATCCCCCTCCACCAAACTTTACACTTGGCACAATGCAGTCAGGCAATTACCGTTCTCCTGGCAACCGCCAAACACAGACTCGTCCATCGGCTTGCCAGACAGAGAAGTGTGATTTGTCACTCCAGAGAACACGTCTCCACTGCTCTAGATTCCAGTGGCGACGTGCTTTACCACGCTTGAATTCACGGAGCTCCTGAGAGCCCATTCTTTCAGAAATGTTTGTAGAAGCAGTCTGCATGCCTAGGTGCTTGATTTTATATCTGTGGCCATGGAAGTGATTGGAACACCTGAATTCAATGATTTGGAGGGGTGTCCCAATACTTTTGGCAATATAGTGTATTTGTATAAAAAAATAAAAATAAAAAATTAAAAAAATATATATATATAAAATAAATAAAATTAAAATAAAATAGCATTAAGTCTGTTTGGAAAAATGTTGATTTAGTGCTTCTCACTGAAGTGTGATAGATAGTTTGTTTTGAAAGGGAACTGTAAGTCTGATTGATGAGCTCTGAAAGGATACGCACCAGTACCTGAAAAGCCATACATCATAATCACATGCAGCAGAGACTGATTAAAGTCAAATATGATGAAACATTATGGCTCACATGAGACTCAAACTCACCAAGAAAAGCAGAGGGGGAGACCGTTCCGTTACTGCGAGAGACCATGACACTGATTCCCGTCTCTACAAAGGGCACAGAGAAGTCCACAACCTCTGACCTCTCTTCGTTGATAGTGAGGGAGCCAATCGCCATGTCTGCCCGCTTGTAAACAACCTAGAGAACAGGAGGAAGTAGAGGATAATATTTTTTTGCCCTTTTGCCACTTTTATTTGTAGTAGGAAAGTTTTATTTACAGGATTTATAGGGACTCTTTTTACAGGAGCATGATTCCCTGTAAAATGCTGCTGTGGCCCAGTAAAGTTTTACTGATTAATCCTTGTTTGACAAGGGAAATTACCATATACTGACCTGAGAAACAGGCTATCTTAGTCAATGGATATGATCATCTCCAAAATGTCAGAGACTAAGTCAAGGTGGGAACCTCTTCCCTTACCTTAGATCTTCTTGGGAAACTCAGTTCCCTTTCGAGGGAACTCGCACTGCGTCGATAACAACGATTTGGGGACGCTTCCTTAGCATAGCGCATCTGAAGTATGAATGAAACTATGCCAATCCTGATTGGTGTTGCTTCATGACGTAGCATGTGACGGCATAACCGGAAGCTACAAAGGGACGCCGGCCCACAACAGAGTTAGCTTTTCGCTGTTCAGCAAAGCGCTCTCTGTTGTTGTATGTCTATTTGGTGTTGTCTGTCACAAATGAAAAAGAATATATATCATGGCGAGTGAACAGTTTAAGCAATGTGTGCATCCCTGCCCTAGATATCTCATGGGTGGGGACACACATTAGCTATGTGTACACTGTTTGGGAGCGCAGCATGCTCGGGCAGCTCTCAAGGGAGCTGCCTGTGATGAATGTGAAAAGCTGCCTTTAAGAGTGCTGCACTCCCGCCTGGCTGTGTTCAATGAAACCGGCCAGGCACGCGTTCCCCATGGTTCAGGTGGCTCAGATCATGGGGTTTGCAGAGAGAGTTGGTGGATGAGATCGAGACTGCTGCGGCACATTCTCGGTCATCATCCGCCAGCTCTGATGCTCTCCTTACCAGTGCAGAAGCCCGCTCGGCGGCTTCTTCTGCTTGGGGTGAGAGCCCGATGCTCGAGCTATCCGCTTCTGAGGGGGCGGATGCGCTCGACATCGAGGTGGAGGACAGTGAAGCACACTCACCACTTCATGTCCCCGCTTATGAGGAGCTCGTTGAGGTTGTGACGCGGACGGTGGCCAGACTTAACATCAGCTGGCCACATGAAAGTCAGGAAGCGGACATTAAAAGCAGATTGGATAAGCGCTTCCTAAAGCATAGATCGCAACCTCAACGCAGGGGCTTGACGTTCTTTCCTGATTTACATAATGAGTTATACTTAAATAAATACCCTGTATTTAATTATTGTAACATCGCGGGGGCGAGAGAGAACGGTTATGGGATGATGCCGCGGGTGGAGGAGGCTTTGGCCAGTTATTTATCACCCGACGTTGTATCATCCCTTAAAGTTCCGGTGCTGCCCACCAAACCCTGCCGTGACACATCAGCGTTGGTGGGCAGAGCATATATGGCTCAGGATCAGGTTTGCAAGCGTACCAGGCCGACCTTCTTAAAGATCTTGATGAAGGCTACGGGGCCACGCCCAAAGATATTGCAGAGCTTTGTAAATCTGCAGACCTGTCTCTCCGTGTTACCAAGGAGACGACCCGTTCCATTGTCCGCTCCATGTCAGCACTGGTAACCACGGAGAGGCATTTATGGTTGAATCTGTCGGGGATCAAGGAGAAGGACAGATCTTTCCTTCTTGATGCCCCGATTTTGCCTTCTGGCCTATTCGGCAGTGCTGTTGAGACAGTTGTCGGTAGGTTTCAGGAGGTGAAGAAACAGTCTGCAGCTTTTAAGCAATATCTTCCTCGCCGATCGAGATCTAAGACTGTTCCTAGCGGGCAGCCGCAGCCATCCACGAGCTCCTCCTATAGACAGGCGCAAAAAAAAAGAGCGTCGCCTCTAGGGCTCCCCCTCAGGGCTCTTGGCAGCAGAGGCGGTGCGCGCATGAAGCCGGTTGATAAGAAGGTCGATTTGAGAACCGTCCTTCAGGAAAAAGCGAGGAAGGCTTCAGGAAAGAGGTCCTAGCCATGGTAGGACCTCTGAGGGCTGTCCCCTTCACGAAGGAGCAATCGAGGTCGTTTCTTCCGCAGATCCCTCTTTAAATCGATGTGGTAATCCCGCCGTCCAGTACGCTCCAGCCACCTCACGAACTTGCAACGTGTCCGCACACCAAAAATTGTCCTCGACTTCTCCTTGCCGGTCAGCCGCTTCAGGGGGTCGGGAGCAATACTCTAAGAACACCCAAGGTCGGCCTCGAGAGGCTGATTCCCTTAGTAGAATATTTTCCGGCATGGCACGGCCTGTCGAATATATCTCAATGGGTCCTGCGGACTGTAGAAAAGGAGTACAGACTGCAGTTCGGTCAGCATCCCCCGAAGTGTGGGGTCTTCACAATGCTAGCGGTCTTCAAAGCTCTGAAGAGCTTTCTACCAGACCTCAAGGGTCAACATGTCCTGATACATAAAGACAATATGTCGGTGGTCGCCTATGTGAATCATCAAGAGGGACTGAGATCGCGCCCTCTATGCAAATTGGCAGATCAGATCCTCCTGTGGTCCCAGGAAAAACTGTTATCTCTGAGAGCGATGTATGTCCCAGGCGACCAGAACCAGGGAGCAGACGTCCTGTCGAGGCAGGGGCTGAGGCCCGGGGAATGGAGACTTCACCCAGAGGTGGTGGAGTCGATATGCGAGAGGTTCGGCCCAGTGGAAGTGGATCTATTCGCGTCTCTCACGCATCCAGCCTCTGATCAGTATGGTTCTCAGACATCATAGCACTCCTAGCAGGTCCTCCATGGCAGATTCCTCTGAGGAGGGATCTGTTGTCTAAGGCGGGGGGCACAATATATCACCCCCGACCAGAGTTGTGGAAGCTATGGGTCTGGCCCCTCAGGGGGCCCAGCACCTAGAAGCTGGTCTGTCTGCTGGAGTGGTGGAGACCATACTCAGTTCCAGAGCTCCTTCCACGAAGAGATTGTACGGCTTAAAATGGAATGTGTTTTTCAATTGGTGTAGAGAGCGTGAATACGACTGTAACCCTTGTTCCCTGAGAAGAGAACAAGACACTGCGTCACGTTGCCATGCCTCTTTATGCCTGGGAGTGGTTTGCTTCATCGCAAAAAAAAGCTAACTCTGTTGTGGACCGGCGTCCCTTTGTAGCTTCTGGTTATGCCGTCACATGCTTCGTCATGAAGCAACACCAATCAGGATTGGCATAGTTTCATTCATACTTCAGATGCACTACGCTAAGGAAGCGTCCCCAAATCGTCGTTATCGACGCAGTGTCTCGTTCCCTTCTCAGGGAACAAGGGTTACAGTCGTAACCTGAGACGATTTGCTCAGAGATCATGTGGCCACGGTGACTTGCAGAAGAGATTGAAAGGTAGCTAGCTACCATGCTAACTAACTAATGTGTGATTGAGTAGCTATTGCAAATCCCTATATTTAACTGGACAGTGAAGAAGCAACAGGAAAGTACAGGAAGAGAGGGGGAACACGACTGGGATTTGGACTCGAACCCAGGTCCCCACGAGCGCAAGAGTACTGTAAACTGTATGTCTGCAGCACCACCCTCTGTGCCACAGCTCTGATAAAAAAAATTTAAAAAAAAAAATGCATTATGGATCAAGAAAGCTGCTGTATTAAAAGTGCATGGCCGAAGTAGCATGGAGCACTTTATATTAAAAACTTCAAAAAAGATTAAGCATATAGTTTCGTGTGGTCAAAGTGCTTGTGTTATTAAATGTGCTAAAATTATCATTAAATTTAATATTAATTTTAGATGTAGAAAAGATTTTTCTACAAGAATTTTAAAATTTAAAGAATTTTGATTTTAAAAATGTAAAATTAAAGTCATACATTAGAATGTTCTTTAATGAAGAAGATTCTAGTTGGTGATTATAACACTTGTTTTTAATGTTTATAATATACATTAACTTTCATAAACTTTCAAACTGTGAACAGTTTTTTATATTCTAACATTAATACTACTGTTCAAAAGTTTGAGGGCAGTAAGAATTTAAAGGAATTAATACTTTTATTCAGGAAGGACTCTAATTAAACTGATCAAAAAGGAACAGTAAAGACTTTTACATTGTTACAATGTGTACAATATATAAAATTCTGCTATTCAAATAAATCTTGTTCTTTTTTTTCTTTTTTTACTTTCAAGTTTTAAAGAAAAAAAAAAAATCACTGATTCCACAACAATATCAAACAGCAAAACTGTTTTCAACATTGATAAGAAATTTCGCACCAAAATAGCACATTTGAATGATTTCTTAAAGATCATGTGACACTGAAGACTGGAGTACTTGCTGCTGAAATTCAGATTTGGCAATACAGGAATAAATAAAAATTATATACATACATTTACATTTTATATATATACATACTTTAAAAAAATTAATAAATCCTGTGATACTTTTTTTTAGGATTCTTTTTTTTTCAGGATGAATAAAAAGTTTAAAAAGAACAGCATTTATTTAGAATAGAAATCTTTTGTAACAGTATACACCAGGGGTGCGCAACCTTTTTTGAACAAAGATGTACTTTTAAATTTGTCAGTGTGCCGAGATCTACCCTGGCTGAATTCAGATAAGCGTACTAGCATACTACTCTTGCTATTCCTGCCATGTATTTATATGGAATAGTACAGGTGCTGGTCATATAATTAGAATATCATCAAAAAGTTGATTTATTTCACTAATTCCATTCAAAAAGTGAAACTTGTATATTATATTCATTCATTACACACAGACTGATATATTTCAAATGTTTATTTCTTATAATTTTGATGATTATAACTGACAACTAAGGAAAATCCCAAATTCAGTATCTCAGAAAATTAGAATATTACTTAAGACCAATACAAAGAAAGGATTTTTAGAAATCTTGGCCAACTGAAAAGTATGAACATAAAAAGTATGAGCATGTGCAGCACTCAATACTTAGTTGGGGCTCCTTTTGCCTGAATTACTGCAGCAATGCGGCGTGGTATGGAGTCGATCAGTCTGTGGCACTGCTCAGGTGTTATGAGAGCCCAGGTTGCTCTGATAGTGGCCTTCAGCTCTTCTGCATTGTTGGGTCTGGCATATCGCATCTTCCTCTTCACAATACCCCATAGATTTTCTATGGGGTTAAGGTCAGGCGAGTTTGCTGGCCAATTAAGAACAGGGATACCATGGTCCTTAAACCAGGTACTGGTTGCTTTGGCACTGTGTGCAGGTGCCAAGTCCTGTTGGAAAATGAAATCTGCATCTCCATAAAGTTGGTCAGCAGCAGGAAGCATGAAGTGCTCTAAAACTTCCTGGTATACGGCTGCGTTGACCTTGGACCTCAGAAAACACAGTGGACCAACACCAGCAGATGACATGGCACCCCAAACCATCACTGACTGTGGAAACTTTACACTGGACCTCAAGCAACGTGGATTGTGTGCCTCTCCTCTCTTCCTCCAGACTCTGGGACCCTGATTTCCAAAGGAAATGCAAAATTTACTTTCATCAGAGAACATAACTTTGGACCACTCAGCAGCAGTCCAGTCCTTTTTTTCTTTAGCCCAGGCGAGACGCTTCTGACGCTGTATGTTATTCAAGAGTGGCTTGACACAAGGAATGCGACAGCTGAAACCCATGTCTTGCATACGTCTGTGCGTAGTGGTTCTTGAAGCACTGACTCCAGCTGCAGTCCACTCTTTGTGAATCTCCCCCACATTTTTGAATGGGTTTTCTTTCACAATCGTCTCCAGGGTGCGGTTATCCCTATGCTTGTACACTTTTTTCTACCACATCTTTTCATTCCCTTCGCCTCTCTATTAATGTGCTTGGACACAGAGCTCTGTGAACAGCCAGCCCCTTTTGCAATGACCTTTTGTGTCTTGCCCTCCTTGTGCAAGGTGTCAATGGTCGTCTTTTGGACAACTGTCAAGTCAGCATTCTTCCCCATTATTGTGTAGCCTACAGAACTAGACTGAGAGGCATTTGCAGGTGTTTTGAGTTAATTAGCTGAAGGTGTCTTCGATATTGAACCTTTTCACAATATTCTAATTTTCTGAGATACCGAATTTGGGATTTTCCTTAGTTGTCAGTTATAAACATCAAAATTAAAAGAAATAAACATTTGAAATATATCAGTCTGTGTGGAATGAATGAATATAATATACAAGTATTTGAATGGAATTAGTGAAATAAATCAACTTTTTGATGATATTCTAATTATATGACCAGCACCTGTATAAGTAGTATGTTAATATGTGATTTCGAATTCAGCCCCTGTTGAGTTATGTTACTTATAAGTAATTAGTTAATGATTAACTAATCATTTACAAAACATAAATGTACATTCATAAATGATTAATAAGTGGTATGCTAACAATTTATAAATGTTTTGTTAATTCAGTTACAAGTCATTTATAAATTATTAGTTAATGATGAACTAATCATTTACAAAACTTAATAAGTGGTATGTTAACAATTTACAAATGTGCTGTGAGTTATCTTAAAAAAAAATTGTAAATCATGAAATAAATAAAAACAGATCAATAGTAGATGTTTGATGAGTCATTAGTTGATACATTATTTATCACTTATAAATCATTTAAAGGAACACTCCACAGTTTTACCATTTTCGAATCCATTTAGCTGATCTCCGGATCTGGCGGTAGAACTTTTAGCATAGATCATTGATTCTGATTAGACCGTTAGCATCTCGCTCAAAAATGACCAAAGACTTTCAATATTTTTCCTATTTAAAACTTGACTCTTCTGTAGTTAAATCGTGTACTACGAAAAGTTGCGATTTTCTAGACCTATGCTATGCTAAAAGTTCTACCGCCAGACCCGGAGATCGGCTGAATGGATTCGAAAACGGTAAAACTCAACTGTTTAACTCTAGGGGAAAAAAAAAAAAAAAAGTGGAGTGTTCCTTTAAGTATTTATGTCAAAATAGTTTTAGTATCATCTCAATAAACAATGGTTAATTGAACAAATGATGAACAAACCATTAGTAAAAAATCAGTAATTTATTGATTTATCAAGCTGGTCTGTGTTGTAGTAATTTCTTTGTTTTCAAGGGGATAATCATTTATAAACTACTTATAACTGAATTAACAAAGCATTCATAAAATGTTAGCATATTACTTATTAATCATTTATGAATGTATAGTCATGTTTTGTAAATGATTAGTTCATCATTTTTTTCATAAAGCAATGCTTTTGGTCACCCTTTACGTCTGTCAGTGGATTTTACAAATATTTAAAAACCCATGAAAAGCATTAAAAAAGCTTGTGTTAAATCTCGTTACTCGATTGGACTGTCAAGCAAATCCTCACAACTCATAGCTCCGCCCCTCCTCCTCCGGCACACACAGCGCAGCGCTGAACATAATCAGTGATCTTGTAAGGGTAAATAAAGAACAGTTTTTTTTGTTGTTGTTTACAGTACAGCGTTTTCTTTACTTAAGAAATATTGTCTATAAAGGTTAATATTTTTTATGTATTTGAGGTCTGAGACGTGGGAACGGTGAAGAGAGAGAAAGGGCAAACCAGAGTGCAATTTACTCTCGCGATCGACTGGTCGACCACCCTTGGTATAACACTATCGTTCAAAAGTTTGGGGTCTGTAGTTTTTTCTTTCTTTTTTTTTGAAAGAAATTAATACTTTTATTCAGCAAGGATGTGTGAAATTGATAAAAAGTGATAGTAAAGATTTATACTGTTAGAAAAGATTTCTATTTTAAATAAATTATGTTCTTTTTAACTTTTTATTCATCAATAAATCCTAAAAAAAGTATCACAAGTTTAAAAAAAAATATTAAGCAGCACAACTGTTTCCAACATTGTCATTGATAATAACAGAGTATCAAATCAGCATATTAGAAAAATTTCTGAAGTATCAAGTGACACTGAAGATTGGAGTAATGATGCTGAAAATTCAGCTTTGCATCACAGAAATAAATTATATTTTAAACTATATTAAAATAGAAAACCATTATTTTAAATTGTAATAATAATAATAATAATAATTAAATTCTCACAATATTACTTTTTTTTTTACTGTATTTTTGTTCAAATAAATGAAGCCTTATTGAACATAAGAAAACTTTTGCAATGTATTACCTTTTTGGTAACACTTTTTAATAACTGCACGCTATGACTCATTAGTTAGGCATTAGTGAATAGTTAATTCATCATTTATAAAGCATTAATAGACATTAAAAGGCGGTTTATAAATACAGCTATAAATGCTTTGTTCTTGATTTATAAGCATATCTATAATGTGTTTAATAATTGTATTTTCATAATTTAGGAATGATAAATTGATCACTAATAAAGTAAGTATTACATTATTTACAAAAGTTATTTAGGAGTTGTCAGTGCTTTATAAGATCATTTAGAAAGTTTAAGTAAATGATTAATAAACTATTTAAATGTACATTTATACATATTATTTAGACATATAGTAATAGTTACTCAGTTTGTTAATAAATGCTTTATTAACATGTATTCCTACTGTAATTCATGATTAATTCAGGTAGTTAAAAACATTTAGTAGTTGTCAGTTAAATATTTTTGTGAGCTCATCTAAAGTGAGGACTATTTATGCCTCGTAAAGCTTTTACAAAGGAGATTTAAAGGCTCATTTATCTTCTAAACAAAAAAGGAAACAAACACAACAGAGTGATACAGAACATAGAAATATTTATTTCAAGATGCAAAAAAATTTACTATAACTGTACTCTTGATATAACATGAAAAATAAACCTCTGCAATATCACATAAAAATAAAAAGGAACTAAACAAGCAACAAAATAAACAAAAAAAGAACAAAATGAGAAAGCAAGTGAATATAAATAAAATATTAAGCAACAAAATGAATAACTGAGCCTTTAAATCTCCTTTGTCAAAGCTTTACGAGGCATAAATAGTCCTCACTTTAGATGAGCTCACAAAAATATTTAACTGACAACTACTGTTTTATAACTACCTGAATTAATCATGAATTACAGTAGGAATACATGTTAATAAAGCATTTATTAACACACTGAGTAACTATTACTATATGTCTAAATAATATGTATAAATGTACATTTAAATAGTTTATTAATCATTTACTTACACTATCTACTGTAAATGATCTTATGAACCACTGACAACTCCTAAATAACCAGTTAGTAAATAATGTAAATACTTAATTTAGAAATGATAAATTGATCTTTAATAAAGTATGAAAATACAATTATTAAAACACATTATAGATATGCGTATAAAGCATTTACAGCTGTATTTATAAACTGCGTAATGTCTATTAATGTTTTTTAAATGATGAATTAACTATTTACTAATGCTTAACTATAGCGTGCAGTTATTATAAAGTGTTACCTATTTGGGTAAACCTTTTTAGCACATTATATATATAGCCATTTATATAATATTTCATTAAAATAGGGGACTATTTTCATTAGTTTCATTAAAACTCTGACTGAACAAATATAAATCAACAGATAAAATAATTATAAAAAAGAATTATTAGTTGTAGCCCTAAGTTTAGGAGGCCAAAGGTCACTAAACATGCTGTGATTAAATGTAGAGGGATATAAAGTCAAACCAACATTTATTCCGACACTTCAACATTTTCTCACATTATCACAGTTTATTCGCTATACATTATTCGCTGTACATAATTAGATAATACCAATTTAGGTCAACCAATGACCAAGCAATGCTTCATTTTGTTCAGTCTGTGGTGTAAAAGGTCGCATTAGCAATTAAAGGAAAAACACTCAAGCAAAACATGGTCAGGTCAAAGTGTCTGAATAATTTTGGTCCCGAATTTTTATAAATTTTACTGGTAGTCCACTGTATGAAAAATGTTTGGGTATAATATGTCACAGTTTACTTTATTTTGCTATCCTAACGTACATAAATTAACTATAGTGTCCTGCACCCACTAGTAAAAAATTATATCAGGTGTCTGAATAATTTTTGGTTTGACTGTATATGTTCTCTTCTGTTAATGTTTAAAAAGTCAACTTTATCTAGTTTCTATTTTGTTTGTCAAAGATAAGGTAAAGGTTAACTTTAAAAATATGTTTAGGTTAGAATTATGTAAATAAGAAACTGAACTACTGAAATAATCTGTAACCCATAGTTGCATTAATGCCATACAATACTACAGAAAATGTAAAACTGCTGCTCCAAAAGTCAATGGAATTGAATGCTTTGGTTCTTTGAACCCTACCCCCAGGCCCCCCAAGAAAATAAGGGTGCACTTTTTTTCACTCCATAGGGAGAAGTGCCAGCAATGCCCCTGGTAGAAAGAGGGCATAAAATGTTAGGGAGAGAAGAGTGGAACGAGCTGGGGAATTGACACGAAGATGAATCAAACTTGTGATGCCCGCATGAGCACCACGGCCCAAAATTTCCTATACACTTTACTGATCAAAGCACTCACTGTGCACTAAAACTAGACATTCAAAGAGCTATCGAGAACTGGTGATATACAACAGAGGCGAGTCCTCGGCAAGGAATCAGCATTTTGCCTGAACACAGGGGCCATATGTGGTGTGTAACAGGTGGTCTATCTGCAAATTCAGAGAACCTCCATCTCTAATTAATATTCAATCCACCTACTGGCTGCATTCCAGTATACATAAATTGGTCGGGCAGATAGTGTAGTAAGAAGCCTGCACACATAGACGCTACAGGAGGCAGGTTATCCATCTCGAGACAGTATACCCCATACAGAGAGAAAGCATGTACGGGAATACCAAAAAGGAGGGACAACATTAACATCTTTACTTTCCAGTGCAGCACTTTTCTCACTTTGCATTCTGTTTTATATTCCTGAATGGTGTGAAAAGCTCATGATGCAGAGGAATGGGATTTATGGCGACGAGTGCAGAGTTGAGTCACTGCCTAAAATCATGCAGGTCACAAGCTTTCCCAAAGCTCCTCTGACAGCTTGAGCGCTGAAAAGACGCGCACCTGCCTGCGTCTATAAATGTGGGAGGTTTTTAGGTGGTATAATTTCCAGTGTGTATCGAAAGCTTTTGCATCCTTGTGGAAAGTGAGCCTGCACATTTGTTGGTCTGCAGAGACTGTGGAAAGAACATCGATGAAGTTGTTTCCTCGCGAGCACACCGCAGTCCCGGTCTTGCTGCAGGCCGGCACAACGCACAGGGGAAATGTGGACCTGTCGTAGATAGAAGATCAAAGCCACTCACGCACACACACTTGCAGCCTGAGAAAATAACCCTTAGCACTGTGCCTACAGGGGCCGTGCTGACAGCTGATTGGCTGAGCATCAAAATATGCAGTGAGCAAGAGAGGGAGAGAGAGAGAGAGAGAGAGAGAGAGAGAGAGGGAAGAGAGAGGGAAAAGACTAAGAAAAAAGAAAGATGTGGTCACAGAAAAAGAGATGCTGAAAACCAAGGAGCGGGCGGGGAGGGGGGGTGAACACATAAGATACCGTGAGAAATATTAAGAGCAGAAGGATGGAAATGAAGAAGGAATGAGACAGAGAAAAGAGCTGTTTCCATTCCCTAGCAACTGTCTCGAACAGGCGTCACTCCAGGGTGTGAGCGCCACAGCGGGGTCTCGCTCTCAAAACAACAATCTCCTGTCTGTCATTCGCACTCACATGTATCATTGGCAAGTCGTTTTTGGCTGGCTTCAGGCCTGTCTTGGATACCTCTGTGTATGTGCATGTGACCTATTATTCAAATCCCTCGGTGCTGTGTTAAAAGGGTTCAGAGTGTTTCAGCAGTCCTGGAGGCCGGCAGATACGGGTGGGAATTCAGTCATCAAACATGGCAACAAGTGACTTCTCTGTTACATCACGCACTGTACTGGAATTACAAGTTCAAATCTTTTACAAAGAGCAGCACTCAGTCCTACAGTCCTAGAGACCCAGCACTCAGACTCTCAAGGACCTCAAATAAAAAATATCAATCTCTTGAGTAACCCTTTATTATAATAGCTTTTATTAAGAACATTAACATTACCACATTATAAAATGATTTCATTTAAAAGTTAGAGATAGAAATGTCATAAAAAATATGTTTTATTATTCATATTTATGCATTAAATTGATCAAAAGTGACAGTAATAGCATGTTCTTTTGTAACTGTAAGCTCTTTTTTGAACTTACTATTTATCAAAGAATCCTGAAAGAAATTAAATCACAGTTTCCACAACAATTTGTTTTTATAATTGATAATAATAAGAAATGGCTAATGAAAATTCAGCTTTGCCATCATAGGAACAAATTACATTTAAATATATTATTCCAAACATATTACAGTAGAAAACAGTTATTTTAAAATATTTCATAACAGTAATATAAGTTATTGGTTAAATATACTTAATTCAAATCACAAACACACCTTCAGTTTTTATTCCGTTTTTTTCTGAGATTAATCAATTATTTAATTTTACTGACAGTTTTTAACAGTTTGAAATAAAAAGCAAATACGTTTGTGGAAAAATAAATATTTCTTGTTGTGCTTTGTTGTAACTTTCTAAGGATTTTTTCCCTGTCCACTGTCACCTGGTTTTATGCCAATATGCCCTCTAAAGCTGCTCTGGAACAATATTTATGCTTATTGAATTGGAATTGAAAATATAATTATACTAGTAGATACACACTTTAAATACAATTCAAACAAATATAATTATTGCTTATAAAACATTTTCCAGATATTTTGGCTTTACTGCAAAGACAATGTAAAAGCCAAACAACATGTTGTTTATATAATATCACGCTATTATATGCTATCTTTTCTCAGACCCTATAAACGGATGTTTATACATGAAAATATATAGCTGCTTTTACATTTTAGGAAGTGAGTCCCTCTCAGGGATCATCATATTTTAAGATTTGCCTTAGAGTTGAAAACCCTGGATACTCTCTCACTTTCTCACCACACACTCAAATACATCCTCATACAAAGAACATTAAAACATGCCATAGACTCCCATTGCTTCCATACTGCAAATACACTGCACCATGACCTCATCTATCCCACAATCCCAGTGTTTGATCATCATGAGTACTAATACTAAAGGGAATAGCAGCCTTGCCTTTAATCTGCAGTCCTCTCTCTACCTAATGCCTGTATTTACATATGCGAGTAAAGTCTTCTAAGAGATATCGCTGACAGTGCATCCAAGGCACTTGCTCATCAGAATAAGGAGAGGCGCTGATGGGAATACAACAAGCTTGGCCAGTTTAAAGGAGGATGCAAAGAAAAATGCAAAAAGCCTCTCTCACCTCTCCCACCATCCCGTTCCAAACACCATCAATCTTTTTCCCATGTTTCCCATTGGTCACCAAGTAGAGGTCATAGGTGAAGCCGACAATTCTGGCCAATCGCTTAAGAATGTCGATGCAGAATCCCTTGCAGCACTGTTTCATAGGTGCCACCCCTTCCTGAAGTGCACTGTAATCAGAGAGAATGTGCTCACTTAGCTTTATTGCATGTCACATCACATTTCCAATAAGATTCAATTTAACATTTGTTGATGCATTTGGTACCAAATGTTTAATAATTCCTTTTTAGGAATACATTTTTTTTGCAGTAAATAAAATAAAATAAAATAATTGAGAAGTTTGGGATCAGTACGATAAAAAAAAAAGAAAAAGAAAGAAATATATGTGTATATATATAATATATGAGTAATGATGCTGAAAATTCAGCTTTATCATCACAGAAATAAATTATATTAAAAAAAAATATTCTCTCTTTATAAACAGTTATTTTAAAGGTAATGAAATATTATTACTTTTTATAATATCATTACCTAATACTACTAATATTACCAACAGCACCCCCAACCCAGATCCCCCCCAACCCAGATCCCCCGGTGTGGGTGTAGTGAAACAGCATCCGCAGAGACACACATACACAGCAAGAGCTCAAGCAGATTGACAAGCAACATGATGGCTAAGTATGAGTAGAGATCGCCACAAGGCAATTCAAAATGAGAGGGGGAGTGAGAAAAAAAAGAGAGAGGAAATGAGTGATCGATTGCAAAGCTAAGATAGGTGAGTATAGCCCCTGGAACTTCATAGTGATATCTTGGGGTGGGGGTGGGGGTGGGGTTGGGGAGACACAGAGATAAAGACAAAATTGAAAGAATGTGACAAATGACTGGAGAAAGATGACCAAAGGCTCCTGAGAATTTACTCAGAGTAAATTCTCTGGAACAAGATTTTAAAAAAAAAACAGGCCATGCTTATACATGCATACATACATATGGGCTCAACGCAAAGTAATAAATAAAAAATAAATATATAAATAAAGTAAATAAAATAGGCCTAGATATTGTCTTCTTTGTTTTTTACCCATAACCTTAATAAATAAGGTTGTTACACCAAAAACTACTAGCCTAACTCATATCATTTTTTTTATATAGTTAAAGACAAGTAAACTGTCAGTAATAAAATAAGAACAAGTAATAAAATTATGAGCAATAGCACAAATACAATAGAACAAATACACAAATAAAATAAACAATGCTTTGCATGTTTTTCAGGTAAGTCTAACAGTAATTTTCAGGTAGAGAAAATGAATAATCAAATGTAAAATAGCACTGCATAGTCTTCAATGTATAAATTAAATCTAGATTAATCCTTTTTAAAGTTACAAAAGTTATTCAGTCAAGAGCAGTGTGAAATTTTTTGTTTAAAACAAAGACTGCATTGTGTTCACTTAAGATATAACAGACTATGTTTACTAGGATACTTGCAGAGATGTAATGTTGTGTGAATATGTCCTTTCAAGCACAAAAAGACATGAAAGAGAGCTCAATTCAGCATTCGTAAGGCTGTCTGAGAAGCGGCTTTCTGGGCATGCGATTCGGATATGGTAAATTATTAAAATTTGACATTATTAAAGACATTAAGGGCCCTATCATACACCCGGCGCAATGAAGACAGCAGGCGCGATGCAAGTGTTTTTTGCTAGTTTCAGCCCGACGCAGTTATAATTTTCACGTCCTGCGCCTCGTTGTTTAAAAAGCAAATGCACTCGCGCCCATCTGTTCGCCCATGGGCGTGCTGGTCTGAAAACCAGGTGTGTTCAAGTGCATTGTTGGCGCATTGCTATTTTGATGCAACTGAAAACGACTGCACCATTGACCAACAAAAACCTGGTCTAAAGTCAATAGCGCAGTATTTTATGTGTTATTTAAAGGGCGCGTTAGTAATGTGCGCCTATAGGCGGGTGCAAAAACACGTACACTCTGCTTATTACACACACAGGGATGCGCAGCAGCACACAAACATTTTTAAATATTAAAAATAAAAGGATTCCTCTCTGAAGAAGCATTCAGTCTTTCCATTCGCAAATTCCACCATGTAAATAGTGAATCTGCCATGGTAAAAAAATGGGAATAAAAGGGAATTGGAGATGAGACTCTGATTGGTTTATTGCACATTACACCCAAAACACCCATGACTCATTAAGAGACTAGGCATAACCCTTTTGGACCATGCGCCTGTCGCACAGACCGTTTATTTCCGTTGTTAAACTAGCAAAAGTGGATTCGGACACGCCCTAAGTGCACCTGCGCCATGCGCTTCAGACCACGCGCTCAGATCATTAAAATAGGGCCTCAGAAAAATAGACTACTCAGTTGTATACAAACAATGAATGAGTTAATATAATGATTATAGCTCTGAAATCTGAGTGTGTGCAGTACTAATAGAAACTTGGCTGTATCAGAATCCTCTACTAACACCACTTTCAGACAGTTTAGGAAAACGTGGAATGACATTGAAATGCCTGTCTCACTGAAAGGTCATAGAATCGTACAGGGAAGAAAATTATTACCCTGTCCACTGAAACGTACAATTTTCTAATTTAGCATTGGTTTCCTGGGACAATACACAACAATGTTCCTTTTCCCCCCATATAGAAAAGCCATGAAAAATGGCAGAAGAGCAGGTCTGATGAGTACTAACCTGGCATTTAGAGGCCGTCGGCATGGCACAGAGTCCCTAATGCAGGTTCCAGAGGCAGGGTCTGCAAGCTCCACGATAACGAAGGGGCGCTCCTCCAGGGTCACAACCCTCAGGTGCTGGGCATCATCGGGTGGCTGCAGAAAGGGGCCATAGCGAGACCAAGCAGGGTATCTCAGACGTAACACTCCATTCTCCCACCATCCTACCTAAGACCACACAGACAGTACATGGTCGAGGGTCAGAAATCATGTGGCCAATAATATACAATAATTATTGTGGCCAATATTAATAAAATGACCATGGCAAAATATGTTTAAACATGAGCACTTCTCATTATGAATACAATTCATAAATCAATAATACACGAAAGTCAAAGGTCTTTTCAGCGATATCAGCTATTTAAAATGGTGTATTCTAAAGAAGTCATTGAGGCTGGATTACAGGCAGGAATGGCTTTCCTTACTCAGGTTAAGCCTGTAAAGTGGGGAAGGATAGTGAAAAATGAAAGACTATCGCCTCTATGTTCCTCTGTGAGCTTATAGCTGAGGGCTCTCTAAAAACAGTCCTGTGCCCTTTTTACTCGCTGGGGAATGAGTGGATTTTTCTTTTCAGAGGAAAAAAGACAGATTTTTAGCTAAGTGACGGGCCACAGAGGAAAAGGTTACGAGCCTGAAAAAAAACAGAAGGAGTAAAATGTGTCAAGATGGGCTATGACAGTATAACTGGGCTCATAATCCATATACAGAAGACCAAGACCTGCAGAATTGTATGTATCAGAGAGTTGAACGCACACAGAGCTTGACAGAAAATAAACAATTATTTTATAAAAATTATTTTATAAAATAATATTATTATTAATTATTATTACAAATATTAATATATGTAGATTATACTTAGTATTAAAGGTCCCATATTGTACAACTTTCTGGAGTTTTATTTTAGGTGTTGATGTCCTTAAGAATAAAGTACCAAAAACCATCGCAATATATTTTTACATCTCCTTTCTCAGGAGCTCTGATAAGAACAGCTCGATTTTGGCATGTCTAATTAATATTCATGATCCTTTCTTCTGATTGGCCTGTTGTTTTCGGAAACTATGGTAATGCAGGGCTGTCGGTTTGGGCTGTGGGCGGGGCATGAGGAATGCGACATCACATTCCTCAGAGAATCAAAGCGGCTTGTCTAATGAGACTGCTTTGGTTTAATGGGGATTAAAAAATAAGGAGTGGGTGGATTTTTATCATTGTAGGGTGGTTGTGTTCACACACTGTCAACACATTTATATCCAAACCTTGTAAAAGTGGATTTTGCATAATAGGTGACCTTTAATAATAATAAGCCTTTATACAAAAATCATAATCTGCATGTATTAATAACAATAATAATAAATAATATAACGGGTCAGAAAAAAAGTTGATGAAAAACTAATTTTGAAGACTTTTGTCCAAAGCAAAACACTACAAGTAATTCACCATAAGAAGACAGTAATAACAGAATAGCCGCGATACAAAGCATCAGTTTTTCAATTTAAAGAGATAAAAAAAATATCTGTCATTATTTCACCCTTACCCATTCCATTCTTGTATACCGTTATTATGTAAATTAACCACAAAAAATTGAATATTTAAAGAATCTTCACATAGATCTTTTCCATACAACTGCTTATAGTGACCACAGGTTGTCAAGTTTCAAAAAGGGCCAAAAAACAATGCAAAAGCAACACAAAAACATAATCCATATGATTTACTTTCAGACTTTAAGTCTGATGATGATGTCATGACATCAAATATCTGAGCCAAATGTCAAACCTGCAAAAAGGTCATATGTGCGTCTACTTTAAAACCACTTTTAGAGTGCTTTTATTTCATTTCAAAAGCTTGACAGTCTGTAATCCATGAACTGTGGCTGCATGGACAAATGATTATGATTTGTTTGTGAAAAAATAACATACAGGCTTGGAACGACACATGGGTGAGTAGATAATTACAGAATTTTCCATTTTCAGAAATATTCCTATAGGACACAACAACCTCTTGGCAGTTTGTGAGCAGCACACACTTCAACTGTCTTTTCCCAATCCCAACACTCAAACTTTTGTTTCGCAGCATTGGGCCGTAGGAGTCTCCACACCGGCAAAGAGTGGCAGCTATCAGCACCAAAGCAGCCCTCGGGAGCCATTCAGATACAGCAAAAGATGTTCAGCTCTTATAAAATTGTTACAAAGTCTCCATGGCAGGCAAAGAATAAATATACTTCTCATACGCTGTGTATGTGCACGCATATGACTCTAAGAGATCAGCCAGAGGCTGGCAGCTAGAAGACTTTGCATATTAGCACAGGATCAGTGCAGAGGCAACTAATTGAAAGGAATAGAGCAGGAAATGGCAGCAGTCAGCATTGGATTCCTGCAAGCGCTGGTCTCATTGGGCTAGTTATCCCACTTCTAACTGCCCCGTAACTGAGGCTGTGCCACTACAAAGGCTCCGAAATCAAACGCATCCAGGGCAGATCACTGGAAATTACAAAAAGCCGGTTCTGCGACATCGGCTCACCTGGTCCCTGTCTCGTTCTCTGTTCATCAATCTGTCTGCTTGGGTCAGTTTGACTGTCCATTTGTCTGCTTTCTCTCTCTGTCTCTCTCCACCCTTCTAAAACATCCATCTTTACAGTGTGTTAACCCAAGATCTATTTTCTCTGAGCTCCACTGATAGTAGGGAAGAGAACAGGAAGGCAATGTTGAGTTTGTTGGCTCGTGTCTGCATCTGACAGACAGCGTCAGCTCAGAATCCGCCACAGAAAGAGAATCAGCCACACATCTCAACAGGTGACACCGTCTTGTATTAAGGATGTCTGAACAGCTTCATAAAATATGCATGGCGTGTCACAAAGTAGCACAACCAGGCAAGGTAGGACTGTGTGGGATCCGAGTGGCTTTTTGCTGCTGCTTGAGGGATAGAAATGCTAATAATGCAGTGTTTAGTGTCATGTCCTTACAATACTCTTTAATGTGTATGAACTTGCTGTTGGGTTTCTCTTCTCCCTCTCCTTTCTCCTTTTCTCCCTGAATCTTTCTTACTCTCTCCCACCTCTAAAATACGGCGAGTTCTCAGGGCCGATCCATGTCAGTGGCAGCCAGGCGTCTTAACTCTTCTCGACATCGGAATGTGGGCCGACAAAATGACCGAAATAGGAGTGTTGGAGCATGTGTGGAGAACCAGAGATCCTGCGGTGAATAACAAAAAGCTGGAGTAGCAAAGATTTGGGCCCAAGCTGAGGGGGCAGAGCCTCACGCAGGCAGAGGTAGAGCGGGGTCCTGATCAAACACTGTCTCCCCCGGGAACGGATAATACTTTCACAGGGTGAAACACAAACACGCTGCCATGACACCCCCGTCCCTGTGAACGTCCCTGTGAGAGGAGGATGAAACGAGGCGCTTTTACCTCAGCGCAATCCTTACAAATCCACTAGAAGATTTACACAGCATAAACACACATGGACACATCCTGACAGGTACAAAGAGGGTTTGGAGAAATGTGCCTGGCATTTCATTTCTTAAACGTCTCCCCCCTGATATGTATCGATTTATGAGAACAGCGTGGACAAATGGGATCAAAAGCGCTGTAGCAGTTAGTTTGTTAAAGCACTATAAATGCTGCATGTGGAAGCCGTCACATGAAGTGCCTTGTGCACGATGGCTTCTGGAAGTTGAGTCATCAACATCCATTGTCTACTCCATGTTAGACGGAACGCATTTAAGACAACCAGAGACAAAACGGTGCGAAGACAAAGACGGCAAGCATCACATTTTAATAGAGCACCCTCCTAAAACAAATGGAAATTGAAAACCTCCTATAGTCAGCGTGGAAGCCTTTTAAATGTACATTATGGCGCCCCATTAAATATTTTATGTGAATCACAAAGACTCTGTGACTCTGAAGTACAAAAGCATCCAGACGTCTCTAACAGCACTTTTTTCCAGAACATATCTGCAAATGAGACGCAGACGCCAAAGCCAGAACCAGCACCATGCAACCCTTAACAGACTGTTGCACCGTTTGATGGGTTTTTTAAGAGTTGTTCCGTGCACAGATTTCAAAAACTACAAAATACCACTGTTTTCTATAGAGTGTGCCATTACTTGACCAAAAGTTTTAATGGAATAGAAAAATAAAACTTCTCTCAAGATTTACTCATGTCATTTCAAAACCAATAATTCTGGCCTGTTCCTTACACAACATACTCCGCTATCAAACAAATTACATTGCACAAATTCATATGAAATTGCCTACGTAAAATAGTTATGTTTTGCAATGAGATCCGGTTGAGCTATAATAAGACTTTAGATGATTTGGACTATAGCACATGATTTATATGGAGCTCTTTTAGGGTGTTTTTATTTTTGCAGCTTGACAGCCCCAGTAGTCACCATTCACTTTCATTGCGTAGAAAAGAACATAATTAACATACTGCTTAGCATCTCCTTTTATGGTCGACAGAAGAAAGAAAATCATTAGGGTTTGGATCAACATGAGAGTAAATGACAGAATTCTATTTTTGGTTGAACTGTTTAAAACAAGAGAAACACAAGATTTTAAGGAAATGAAAGACTGGCCTGATTCAGAATGGACTAAATGTAGAACAGGCAGCGAAGAGAAGCTCATTGGCTGGCACCTAAACAAAGCCTATACAAGAAAATTGACGGAACAAACGATCAACACTCGACCTTTCAAGACGCCTTGGGCAACACAATCCCTGTGCATCCTCTCACTTTCCTACTAGAGCCTGTTAAAGTGAACCGGTGGCATGACAGAATGTGCTGCCATTCGAAGTGCTATCAGAGGTCCAAGGCATGACAATACTAGTGAAAAGCATTGATCTTGAGCTATGTTGTGCTACTGAATACAAAGAGTACAGTATATAAAGCACACAAATAAATATGGATGGGAATCAGCAGAAAACAACCCCCCACTCTATATTGAAACTTTTTTGTTCTTATGGCTCAATGTCAGTGAATATTGCCCGAAGGACTCAGAATTTCTCCCAAGTACATAATCCGTTGTCATTTTCTCTGTTAACAGATTGTAGAGGTGGAGAACACAAGCGCTGCCAGGGATTACAATTTTCAGTCTATACGCTTGTCTTTGTGGCATCTAAATATTAATAATTCTGTTTTAAGGCACAGTTTGAGTGGCACCTTCATGTACATGACATTCTCCCCGGCTATATTTACTCAGTTGGGTTTGGTATCAGTTATTTTGTCTCACGACAGCAGCGCTCTGCGGGAAAAATGTAGAGCCACAACGTCCCATGTGGCTCCTACGATATGCTGATATACGAGAAGCCAATAAATTTGAGCGAGTTTATATTCATTTATTTATTTATTCCTATTCCACTCAGAGACACTTAACGCAAGCATAACTAGCGAAGGAAGCAGAAGAGGGAAAAGAGGAAATCAAGTCCACTCTCTAAAACCATTTCACAATTAATTATTTTCCATTTGTTGCTATTCACATAAAAATAATAAAGTCGCAAGCTAATAATGTAGGAAAGCATTGCTAATCCTAATAACATACCGGGGGTATCAGGGATATGCATAGATAACAAGGACAAATGTAAACATAAGTTAATTGTACATTATATACATCCTCTTGAAACCCTAATTATATGTTTATATCATTGAGGACTTAATGTTTCACTGCAGTACAGCAGAAGTGCACCGTCAACACCACAACACTCTCTCTGCTGCACAATGTGATGCATTGTTCAGAGTTAATTGTAATGTTTTTTTTTCTGCTGTGGACTGTCATGGGAAATGGTTTTCGAAATTAGTGTAGTGTCAAGTTGTATATCATTTTAAACCTGCTTTCAATCTATATGTCTTGCTGCTACAATCTGCAACATTAGGTTTTCAGCTCTTAGACAGCAAGTACATCATTACGACAGTCGTGATTGAGTAAATCGCACATTTTATTAGAGCACTGCGCTTGTCTTTACCTTTAAATCCCAATATGTACCACAATCGCTCATATGCGTAATTAACAGCGCACAAAACACAGTCCATGTCATAAACAGACATCTCGAATGATATGTAGTCTTTCAAAATCCATTCCAGCGCATTGGTACTGCAGTGCTCAGCATGGCTACTGCAATGCTGCTTTTCATCCTGGACATTACCAATCCATAACAGCAGTTACACAAGAACGAACAGAAATAGAATTCTGATTAGTTCTTACGTCTTCCCAGCCACTCCCAGGCGTGTAGGAGATGACATCCAGAAAGGGATTGGCCAGGTAGCCCTCATTATTGAACGAATAGTCCCGCCCACCGAGAGTGATGTTACTGAAATACCTGCAGAGTGCAGAGAACAGAGCAGAAACAGTCTGTTGAGATGGAAGAGACCCAGAAAGAATTAGTGTAAAAGACTCAGAGGACACGTCAAAGAGGAAATCTTGCACAGAACACTTCACAAACATCCTAATTAGGTCAGATTGCAAGAGTGTGTTGAAGGTAACCATTTTATTTCCTTCAGCAATGGAATCAAAGGAGGCAGTCACTCTATTTCGAGCACTTAATCTAAACCAGTAAAATACCCAGAACAGTGCCTAAATGTGACATTCTTTGCGACTGCTTCAAATGAATCTTTTTATCTTAAATCCAATATGCTTTTGGCAAAATGAAGACTGCACACTTAAAAAAATTTGACTGGGTGAACAAATTTGAAGGAGCAAAGTTCCTCTGCTCTGTTCTTATGAGCCTTTTGAAAGCCCTTTGTGAATATCACAAAATTCCGCAAAAGATCTGTGTGATAAATGCATGCAAAACCATTATGTGTAAGCCTATTTAGCAAACCACAATTACAACAGCAGCACTAAACAGGTGAATCTCTTTTCCCCATCAATCCTCTTCTGTGTAATGAGTGTGAGTCACACTGGATGTTACGTCGAGAGCTTCTGCTCAGTGAGTCCATGTCATTTCTCCTTACCATGTGCAAAACATGCTATAAAAGGTGACAACATTTTTTTTCCATACTGGCTATTGTTCAGAAATTCTAATTTCAAGGGTAACACTTTATTTTACAGTGTCCTTGTTACACGTTACATGTAATTACTGTAGTAGTAACTATAAATTATGCATAATTACATGCAGGTAACCCTAAACCAAAACCTAATCCTGACCCTATAGTAAGTACATGTAGCTAATTATTATTACACAGTGATTAAATGTATAATTACACTGTAACATGGACACCTTAAAATAAAGTGTAGCCTTGGCAGCCAGTGTTTTTCTCATCAAAATTATTGTTGAAACTGTTTGTTAATGAAGCTTTTTTTTATTTTGCAGACGTTTACGAAGAATATGCAAAAAATGCAGTGATGATAATTACGCAAAATTAATTAAAACATACTGTTGATGAAAATAAGTTTTTGAATTAATCTAATCTTAGCCAATAATATCAGGGATATGACATGTTTGAATATTTCATTACATTTTGTACTTTTTTCGTCTACTAAAATTAGATGCCATTTTTGTCAAATTTGACTTGAAATAAAAATATCAAGTGACAAAAACTAAACAAAAAAAAACTTTAAACTAAAAAGGGAAAAAAAAAAAAAAAAGACAAACAAAAAACGCCTCATGATAAAATTATCCATCTTATTTTTAAACGCAAAATTAATCAATTTCCTGTGAGACTGCGAGACTTCTGATTCACACTATAAAACTTAAAAAACTACGATGCAGTAAATTGTAATATTATTTTTCACTATAACAAGTGTTTATGATTATGATAATATGTTAAAATAATATGATAAGTACCAGTCTGCAATATAAAGCAGCATAACAGTCTGTTTTTGTATAGCTAAAACAACTGGAAGCAGCTCATGCCAGAATCCTTGCACATTCAAGTTAAAAATGAACCCGTTCACTCTCATGTTAAAAATAAGGTGAGTAACTTTCCCAGTATAATAAATGAAACTGGCACATGATTGTTAATTATAATAGGAATATTCTAGTTTTGTTGTTACTTGTTTTCAGGGTAGAGACAGCATCAAACATGCTGCAATTGTTTATCCGCTCCCACCCACTTTGTCGTCTTAAACACAGAGGCATGTTGAACGCCTCCCCTACAGTCCCTGTGGTGGGGGAGTAAAGGACGTCCATGCCCCAAAGGTGCAGCACTTTCACTCTCATTAGTGTGTCATTACAGATAAAGTGACTTATTATAAATGCAACAAAGCAGAAAAAAAAACAATGCTTGCAACAAAGTTGAAGGTTAATGCCAAACAAGATGAGCTTTAAACACAGTTCTCAGGATGAACATAAAATTAGGGCTTTTAAAAGATTTTCAAGATCACACAATACAATAACACCATAAACTACGCTGAAAGCACCATTTATTTGCATGTGCTGGTTTAGCACTTGATTCACTAAATGAATTACACAGGCAATATCACGCACACACGTTCACAAAAGCAGCTTTATTAGCGCTGCAATACCATGGGCAAAAATGGTTTAACTCTTTAGTGAACTTGCTCCTAAGGGAGTATCTAAATTCATTACTTATATGGCGGATATAACTACGGCTACTGCATATATAACAAAACTAACATTTCTAAATAAATGTCACTGGTTATACTGTACACAGTTCATTAGTCCAAAAATTGTTTTTATAATCTTAAACAAAACAATATTTTAACTTTTTCATTATTTTTGACCAATAAAATTACACTTTATTTGCTCTACTATACAAAAGTTTGGTGCAAGTTTTTTGTAACTGTTTAAAAAGTCTCTTACTGTATGTTCAGCAAGGCTGCATTTGTTTGATGAAAATACAGTTAAAACAGTATTACTGTGAAATAGTATTACAATTTAAAATATGTTTCTATTTTAAAATATTTAAAACAGTTATTTATTACTGTAATGGCAAAACTGAATTTTCACTCGTAGTGTCACGTGATCCTTCAGAAATTTTTCTAATATGCTTATTTGCTGCTCAAGAAACATTTCTTATTGTTATTAATGTTGAAAACAGTTGCTTCTTAATATTTTTGTGGAAACCATGATAAAAAAAATTTAGGATTCTTTGATGAATAGAAAATTATAAAGAACATCATTTATTTGAAATAGATTTTTTTTGTACAAATCTTTACTATCACTTTTGTTCAAGTTAATGCATCCTTGCTGAATAAAAGTATTAATCTCTTTTTTTACTGATCTCAAACTTTTAAACAGTAGTACATTTATTTTAAAAATGAACTATTTTACAGCTTCCTTTCATTGAAAATGAAATCTCATTTGATAAAATCAAATCCCACCGTACATCATGTTCCAATAAATATAATTTTGTTTTACTTAATACAGCAGATTACATTAGTTAAATGTTTTGCGAATACATTTTCATGTTCATGGTCACTCTCTTACTTCATTCTACCGCGAATCCTCTGCGTTCTGTTGCCATCCGTCTGGCAGTTAGTGACAAAGTGCGGACCTCCAGTGGCTCCGTAGTCCTTGCGCAACGCAACAGCTCCGTGGGTAAGGATGGACACCCCACGGGCGATACGTCTGCGGGGCTCGTCCCTCCATCCCTGCGGTCTGACTGCAAAAAGGCGATTGGGTAGTCCGGTCAGGCCCAGCTCGGAAAGAGCTGGACCCACCGCGAACCATATGTGGGAGGCACTGGCCTGACCAGCTGCCCAAGCAGCGTGGAACACCTGTTCTGCTTCCTCCTGAGAGCAGTACAACAACCGCACCTACAGTAGGAGTGGGGGCAAAGAGGACAGAGGGGACCAAGATGAAAACCAGAGAGCAGGAGCGAGAGAGGAAACAAAAGAGAGTGCAAACAAGAACACAGAGGTCAAAAGGGAGGAAAAGACCATGAGCAGAATAAGAAGAGGAAATGGAAGAGAGGACAGGAGAGGTATTGGGTTTATATATTTTAGTGCTGGAACTAATTTAATAACACTAACAACTGATCATGAAAATGTCACATCTTTGCGATGTGCTTGGAAAACCTCTTTCAGTGCTTGAAAAAGTCTCTCTTAAAAAGTCCCCCCCCCAAAAAAAACCTTTTAATTACATTTGACTGTAAAATTTTTATAATGACAGTATTTCCATTTCCATGAGAGCGTCCTAATAATCAAAAGAGCGATTAAAATGTCATCGTCGTCATTAAATTTCAGATACTTCATAGAACACATGCAGATCAAATGGAGCACAACAGAAAGGGAGTGCAATCACTTGGATCAGTGAATTTGGATTGAAACTTGAAATCCTATACGCACTGCAATTAATGATATATGAACAATAACTTTAATGGGATTACTGAAAAATAAAGGGTTCATTACAGGAACTAATAAACTGATTACAGTAGATTGATGTACTACAGTATGTACCATGTTCAGAGGGCAGAACGTGTTCATTCCTGCAGTCACACGTTCTACCCCTTAACAGTTAACAGTAAATAAAAATGCTATTTATTCTGCTGATTTCAAACTGTAAAAAGTGTTTTTTTTATAATCACTATAATTTTTTTTTACCACTTTGTACTGAGCATATATAGCATATATTTTAATGTTCACATTGTTTGAAGGACAATACTGGTCAAGATATTTGATTAATCAAAAAACTTATCATCGATTAAACTGAATATCAAAAGAGTTATTAGCTGCAGCCCTAATGTATTTGGACTTATTTCAGGGAAACATGTAACAGACAGAAATGTCTAATTACTTTACAGGAGAGGAGCAGCTTTGGAGTAATGGTGCTGGGACATTCTTTAATGAAGAAAGACAGATACTGGAAGGAAAGAGAAGGAGAGAAAGAAAAAGGGAAGAAAGGAGACTAGCACAATCTGGGAAGGAGAGAGAGAAAGGAAGAAAAGAACAGAAACTGAGAGAGGGGCTAAATATTTCACCTTTACAATACATGAGAGAGAAAAAACCCCAAGAGAGAAAGACTGCAAAAAAGAAAAAGGCAATAGAGAACCAGGAAAAGAACTAGAGAATGAGAGAATTAAATATAAAGAATCCAACCTGTATCTAAAGTCACCAGACCTGAACAAGTGATGAAATTATGTTTTTGTTCTGCGTGTGTGTGTGCTTATGTAGAGTATACAGTATATCCTGTATGTGTCTAAAGTAGGGGTGTGTGAAAATCATGGTATGAGTAACATAATAATCATGCTAATGTACATATAACATTATGAAATGGACTGGCCTGGTCCTGGCTTCTGATTGGTCAACAGAGCGTTCCGACCATGCTAATCCACACATTAAGCACAAAACATCAAGTTCATCACATCACTTCACAGCAGATTTTGTTGCATCGCAACATTCTGATATGTCAGGGACCATATCTTTTAGCAGAAGGAAGCAGCTTAATGAATTATCTTAATAAAATGTTTTTTTTAATATTCAGTAACTGTTTTGCAATAACACACTCAATGCCATGCTGCATTGTTAATGAATTCACAGCTGTATATTAATATTAATACATCCCTCAAAATATATTTGTATAAGAGAGGTGAGAAACATTTTGAGGGATGTATTAATATTAATATTCTGGCTGATACTGATAAATCAATACGTTTTTTATGTTGTAGCCAAAAACTGATAAATTCTAGAATTCCACGCCAAATAAGATACTTCTTAAGATTCTTAAAATAAAAATCACAATACTCATGTCTCACAACAAGTCAAACTAAATTGTCCCATTTAAAATCAAAAAGTTTTGCTCAGTGTTGGAAATGTTTTAAATCACACAGCAGACTGCAGTACTATAATAACAAATCCCTACTGACTAAAACTACTTATTCAACTATGTAACTTTCTGTGTATAAAATGTATACTTAATGTATGTGTGCAATATTTATTTTGGTACGTGTGTGAATGTGTGTAATTGAGCAGAAGCACTGCAGACTGAATCTAATGCATACGGCACCGCCACAGGCTCTGTGTTATATTAACACTGACATCAGTGTACTGGGACCCACAAGGCACAATAACACCCTCTAACACACACATACACAAAACAATAACAGCCTGGAGCCAGGGGGAGACAGAGGACAACCTGCGACACACATACACACACATACACATTACACAAATATAGGTAGAGATGGGAAAGAGAATGAGAGGGGAACGGAGAAAGGACGGTGAGAGGTCACAGAAAGATGGTGGAGTAAACAGCCAAAAGAAATACTCAAATAAATGGCTCAAGACAGGAAGTGATGTCAGGTGGAGGGAGGAAGAGTAAGTGAATGATTAAATGAGTGAATGATTAAGTGAGACATAAATGCAATGACCTTCCCTCTCTACCTGTGCTTCATTCTCTTTCAGCAGCCGTCGTGCTCGTGCTCCTCCTGGGTCATCGGTTAAATTCAACATCACTATGCTCTTCTTCTCCCAGCCAATGAATGACCCGTCGGTCAAACCTTCCACCACCGACAGGAAGTCCTGGTAGCCATGGTGACGTGTGGACACCACCGAGAAGGCCGTCCAATCGTACTCCTCCAGCACCTCAAAGATCACCTCCAATTGGAGAGCAGTGGAAGAGCTGAACTGCAGGAAGATTGAACCGGTCTCCTGCAGAGTAATTAAGAAGGTAAACAGCTACATTTCCCAAGACTAAAGACCGTGGATTCATTCCTTGCATAAGGCATCATGGGAACTAAATTTCTTATGAACTGTTTCTAATGTGCCATTCTCTAATCGTAACAGCAGACAGAGCTAGTATTCTGCAGTGCAATTAAGGGGGGAAAATAACTACATTTCCTGTGATTGAAGACTATTTATTGCCTCCATAAAGCATCATAGGAATTCAATTTCTTATAAAGAGTTTCTGAGATATGCAGCCACAGTAGAAACAGGAGGGAGGTACTTCAGTGACTCTAATCTTCACTGAAGTACTTCGCACAGATTTAAATTTAATTTGCAATGCAATGGAGTGTACATATAGGTCCGGGAGAGTGTAGGATTCAATGCAACATCATCAAAAGGATTCAATATCATGTCTCCAAAGTTAAATATAATAAAACATTTGTAAATGAAAAAAAACATGTCTTTTTGCTTTCATACTGTGCTAAAGAGAACATGTTATAAATGTCGAGACGAGCAACTGAAATTGCGAAACCCAGACCGCAGCACTTCAGAGAACACAAGAGAGAGAAAAAAAAAAAGAGCAGACCATATGGCCTGAAGCAGTAATGTATGACCCTTGGCCTTGCTATTTATCCAAATGGATGTTAGTAATGCCATCCCTTCCTACAGTTATCGGTGAGCCCCGATCAGGCGATGGCAGCCCTATCTCTGTCCGTTTAACACTCCTCCTCAGGCGGTACCATTAACAAACAATGCCCTTATAGCACTGCAGCAAGCCAAACACTATCTAGCAAGTGTTAGAGCTCATTAACACCAAGAGCTTGCAGAGAGATGTTTGTGAGGAATTTCCACAATCCAAAGAAACAATATTGTTTTCTTTTCTTTTCAATAAATAAAAAAATAACGCTGTCAAAAACGCTGTCAAATAATTCAGTGCATCTGAGACTGTTCAAACTGGTCTGTTCTGAGAAATCCTCAATGGCCCAGTTTCATTGTGCTATTAAATGGCATAGACAGTACAGTTAAAAAACACTATTAATTTCAAGACAGCTAAACTTCAGAATGAGAATCAATCATACTTGCTGGGTACAATCACTTTTAACAGGCATTTGACTTAGCATTTGCTGACACCAGCAGAGTTACAGGAAATACTTCAAAAAGTACAAGTTTAAGTCTGTAGACTTTAGATCTGTATTTAAAATCGTTCATATAGTTGGCACCAGTCTATAAGATTTGATGTGATATCCAAGGTTGATCAATGAAATGTGCACAGAGGTTAAGTCAAATTAATTTAACTCAGATTATGGAATCATTCTGAATAATCACTAGTTGCTTTCTAATTTGAATGCACTTACAGTAATTGAGTGAAATCTAATTTAAATTTGCGGTCACATTGGCGAAATTTCGCAGGCAAAATAAAGGTTTGCCTGTCAATAGTGTAGCAATGCATGAAGCACTGCTCACACAGACTCACTCACTTTCAAACCAAGCAGCTTTTTGTTCGCATGACCAACTTGAAAATGGGTGAAATCTGCTTGGGGAACTCCTAATCTTGTGGATTCCTTTAGAAATGACAGGATTTCATCCGTGAAATTTCGTTGAGCAATCCGTATCTTAATTCTGTAAACAGCCATACCTGTGGTACCCTGCCCAGACCCGCTCCCCCTCCCACTGCAACGATGGGGAGGCCGGTCTGGGCCGAAACGAACTCCAGCATGGGGGCCAGGGGGCCGGAGGCCAGCGGGAGGGGTCTCTCATCTTCATACACGAGTCCCTGAAGGGGTCTGGCTGCCAGCAGGTCACACAGCTGAGAGAGCAGTGTCCTGGGACTGCTGTCATTCACCTGTAGTCAATTCACATTCACATTCATGTTCACATTCACACTACATTGACTTCTGTAGTTATGAATAAATACTCATGCTTAAGTGCCCATCATTTTACTCTACTTTTGTGTTCGCACTTCAGTTAAAAGTTAACAAAGCATTCAGGAATTCTAGGTTACTCTAAAGGTAAAAATCACAATCTGTCTCCACCCTGAAAGCAATTAATTCCATTCCAGTTGCATGACTTTCAGACTGACCTGAAGCCAGATTACATTTGCGGATCCCCACTGGGTGACGACACTCTCACCAAAGCTGCTGTGCACACGTCCGAAACCTGGGTATGGCACCCTACCCGCAGCTGCTGCAGCCCCTGCTTCCCCTTGTTGAATGGTTGAGCCCGCGTGGATCACTGCGATGTTGAAGTGCATTGATGCCACCGGGTCCCGTTCACGCTCTCGGGGCCGGAGCAAGAGATGAGGGGAGGAGCTAGTCTGACCCGCCCATTCTACCAGGGCCAATAGCAAAGACAGCGTGGGTACTGTGACCATGGCAACAAACATGGAGGCCAAACGAGAGGGCACAAAGAAAGCCTAAGTGAAACCAGAAAGGGAAAAGAGAGAAACTGCTATTAAAATAAAATCATAAATTCAATATATTGCATACAATTAAAAAAAACTTGAGAAATAGAAAGAGAGATTAAATAATTAGAATGAGAGAAAGAAAGTGAAGTAGAACAAGAAAGATGGCAAGAAAGTAAGAGAACAGACAAAAGGAGGGAATAAAATGAAATGGGCTTTATTCAGGCCACAGGCTGAAATGGAGCAACACAGGAGGAAAACAAACAGAGAGAGAGAGGGTAATTGATAGAGGGATAGAGAGAAACTGCATGTACAGGTTTAGCTCTTCATGTGAAGGTCTAAATGTCCTAGTGAAACCTTGTGAGAACATCTGAAGTGGACTTCACCATTTGGAGGGCTCACTGATCAGCCAAATCATGTTTTACTTTAAAGGGTTAGTTCACCCAAAAATGAAAAACTTGTGTTGTCCCAAACCCATAAGACTTTTGTTCATCTTTTGAACACAAATGAAGATATTTTTAATCAAATCTGTGCCAGTTCTGCACTCTCCACTGACAGCTAGCAATCAACGCTATTTTGACGCTACAAAAAGTTCATAAAGAGATCGTAAAACATATTCACATATAAACATTGATCAGCGAACATAAACAGAAGCTAAACCGAACCCGCTTGATGTACGAGAACAAACCTCATTGGTTCTCACACGTCATTCACATTTGTAAATTTTTGCACAATCTGATGACGCCCTACTGAGGGTTAGTGTGGTCTCTGTCAGGAGTTAGTAAGCAAAGAAACACATGAGACAGGAGTAACAAACTTCATCCATCTTGTTTACTCTTCACTTTAGTTCTCACACATTACGTCATTACACAACACTTCCTTACAACACTATTTCAAAATAGTAGTCCCTTCAACACAACAGTTAGATTTAGGGGTGGAGCTTCATGCTTTTTTTTTTTCTAAAATGCATGCGATTTTGGCAATCCTATAAGATAATTACAAATCACACTGTGCGACATGGATCTAATAAACCTGGGTACGAAATGTATGTAGACTATACAATGATGACGACACCTATTGAATCGTAGGCTACGACGCAAGTTAGTATAGAAGAATAAAACGTCATCAAGCAAGATGAATTGCACTTCGGCAATTGTGGTTTTTATGTGCGCTGAAAAAAGAGGAGGAAGCGAAAGATGAAGGAAAAGAGGCCAACTTGGCATACCAATTTTGCAAATGGATAAGTAGTTTGAAGGGGATGTCTAATGCTAATTCATGCATTCTGACTTATTTACAATGCTAAGGAGTTGGATTCTCATAGTTAAAGTTTAAAAAAACGAGTTGGATGTATGATGGAGAATTTCTGTGCCAAATACACTCCTTCAGGGTTCGTATAAGTTTCGGAAAGTTTTTTTAGTATGGCCCTGTATGACGACATAAAAGGAGGGATTCCATGTATGGGCACTTCTCCCGGAAGAGTGTGTGCACACAGAGCAAGAGCAAAAGCGTGCCCATCAACGTGCTTTGTTCAGGTTACGCCACGGGTCATGGCAAGCCTCCATGAGCTTGACTGTTTTCGGAAAGAATCGGTACAGCTGTATCTGTCTTTTATAAATCTGATCAAACTAAAGACTCTTCGGAGATATGAAGGATGGTACCTACCTACTCTATAGGTACTCAAGTTTAACATGAGATTGACTGTGTGTGTTATGTCCCTTTAAATTTTAGCGGCATGTCACGATGATCAATACACCATTTCATGTTGCATTTTTATTGGCTAGTCAGTAGACATAGGTCGTAGTAGCAAACACACTGTGGGATGATCATGCAAAATTTTTGACACTGTCAGAAATTTTAATTACAGGCTATCTTTGGTTGCAAGACCTTGACAACTGCCGTTTTTGAACCTCTCTCAATGTACGACTTAGGACCACCGTTTAGGAGCCACGACCATAGAAATTGCCACGATTGGTCATCTTTTGTCTGGGACAGCCCAAAATCGTACAATGTGTATCGGGCATAACCCAAAGGTTGCGAGTTCGATTCTCAATACCGGCAGGAAACAACTGAGGTGCCCTTGAGCAAGGCACCTAATACCCAGTCGCTCCCCAGGCGCCGCAGGGAATGGCTGCCTACTGCTCCGGGTGCGTGTGTCCACGGTTTGCAGTGTGTGTGTTCACTACTCACTACTCTTAATGTGTGTGCACTAACTTGGATGGATTAAATGCAGAGGACAAATTCTGAGTATGAGTTGCCATATTTGGCCTTCGCTTCCCTTCACTCAAAATTGGCAACTCATAAAATAGTTACAGTTTCTCATGTGATCAGGTTGGGTCATCTCTATGATATAATTTCCTGTTTTTTGCATTTTGGCCAGACCACATGCTTTTGATTCGGTGGACAAAAGTTTTCAAATTTAAGCATTATGCCAAACTACTCTTTTCAAAGATTTAATTTTTTAAAAATATATCAACTTTTATTTTAATGGAAAAAAAAATAAACAAAATCATCACACACAATAACACACAGTTTCAGCCAGTCTCATTTTAATCTTGAGTACCTACAGAGTAGTATTGCATCCTTCACATCTCAAAAAAGTCTTTAGTTTTATTAGATTTATAAAAGACAGATAAGCTGTACCGACTCTTTCCGGAAACAGCCAAGCTCCGGAAGGCGTGCCATGCGTGAAGCTAAGGAGTCACATGCACGCACCCACACACACACACACACAACGCATCATCGACTCTCTATTCGTTCCGGTTAAATCACAAAATATAATATGTACACAAATGTGTCCCTGCTCTTGATACAGAATCACTAATGAACACCACTGGTTTTAATGAGAAAAAAAAATATACGATGGTGGATTCGAACCCAGAACCGAACCTCTTTCACTGGACTGCGAATCTATGTAAAGAATTTCAGGACTGACAATATTTTATTATGCTATAGTTAGGTGATTAAGGATGAAACTATCATGTTAAACATGACTTCTCATGACTTCCCCCACTCACCCACTTTTTAAAACAAAGTTACGCCACTGCATCGCATTATAGATAACTTTTGATTCACTATACGTTTGTGTTGTTTACATTATATGCACTTATGTGCCGAATGCCAACAAAACACAGATATTTCATGCAGTTTCACTCACCGCCTGCAATGATCTGCAAATCCAACGGGCCTTGCTTATAAAACCTCACTGAAAATGCCAGGAACACACTTGAAAAACAAACTGCATCCACTGTTCCCGTAACGCTGGGTTTTTTGGGAAGCTGAACAAGGTTATCTTTTCCTCACAACCAAAAACACACTTCTTTGGTGACATTGTTAAACTTGCGTTACCCGAATGATGGGCGTGCTCTCTCTGGTTGGTGTGTGCATGCGCTTTTCCAGGAGAAGAGTACATACAAAGATTTTCCGCTCTTTATGACTTCATACAGGGCCATACTGGAAAAAAACGTTCCGAAACTTGTGAGAAACCGGCACCTTTTTGGCACATAAATACTCATACATGTCATACGTTCAACTAATTTTTTGAAACTTTGGCCATGTTTAGCATTGGGAATCCAACTCTTTAACAGTGTACAAAAACTCAGAATGCATGAAATAGCATTAGACCCCACCCCCCCTTTAAAGAACAGCATTATATCCATAATGACCAACACAATCTACCAGTTAGTGTCTGGTTCAAGACATGCTTTTTTTGGACGGTAAATAATGGCACAAACACCAGTAAATTGACGAGTGCAAACCTTAGTAAATCACCTTGCATGATTCATTTAAATACTCTGCTCCCATAAATTTTGCTTAATGTGTGAATTGCATTTGAACATACGTTTGAATAAATTATTAGATGCACAAAAAATGTGCACGTCATTGACCAAAATTAGTACGAAACCACAGCGTCTATGAGAGGTCCTCATTAATAAGCTTCTAAGGTCTGTGTGTGTGCACTAATAAAAAACAGTCAAGGAATGAATGGTGGCTACTGTAAGGTAAACAAACATTAAAATATAAACACTCACATAAATACTTCATACCCACACTCACATACCAACATCACCAAACATGCGCACCAATAAAAAGATTTAGAGAGTTAGTGCAGTTGATATGTAAGAAAGTGTCTCCACGCTGTCTTACTCTCCTTTCTATCTCAGTCACACACACACACACACACACAATACAAGCAAATCATTTTCAATTTACTTTTGTGGCAGCCTCCTCCTGCCTGCTCCTCTCTGTTTCATGACTTCAGGTGCTAATGCAATTGCTTGGAATCACCAGGCTCTCTGACATAATATTCCCTCTCTCCCAATTCTGTCACCACTCTCTGGGTTTGTTCTCTTTTTGTTGCATTCTCTTTCTCCCTCTGTTATATTTATCCATCTCTAAGCCTGTTGGTCTGTTGACCCTGATAAGTCCTTCAGATGAATGAGAGAAAGAATTAAGAGGCCAAAGACGAAGAACGAATGAGAAGAATATGGGAGGGATGGAGACAGAGAGAGAGAAAGAGGGAGACAGGCAGACATTGGAATTCTGTTTTGCTGGAAGAGGTAAATATAGTCCTAATGACTAAGATGTGGACAGAGATGAGGAGGAGGGGGAAATGGAGGGTGTGTAGAAAAAGAAAGAGGGATAAAATATGGAGGAATGGAGGAAAGGAGAGAAATATTGATTACTGGGGTATGTGTACGTGTTTGGCCTGAACAAACATGCTGGCAATCCTCCAGTTTTGACAGACATGGGACAGTATGTGTGTGTGCGTGTTTGAAAGGTTGGTGGGGGGAGGTTGTCGGAACGTACGAAAGAGCACAAGACCACATTCCACAACAGCATATTACTGTTTTTGAGTCACTTCAAATTAACCTGGAGTAATCATAGCCTGGGCTTGTCATTTGGGATCCAACTGTGCTAATGTTGTGCAAAAGCAGCAATTTACTGCCGCTTCCACAAGTTGCATTATACAGTGGGAGACGTGGGAAGTGCACATGCAGTCCTGAATTCATCAAAGAGAGCCAACAAAAACTCAACGATATATCATCCACAAAGGAAGGGACATGTGCTTTGCTGTTGCTTACAGACCCCCAGGCAATTCTAAAATACTACATAGTACATTACTATAACAGTGCCATATAAATTTACATAAATCTCTAGTGTCCCTGACTGGTTTATTAAATATGCTGTGAACACTATTTTAAAAGACATGTTCAGTTCAGTTATTTACAATGAAGTTTCCCCTACCATGTTTTTTTGGGGGGGGATCATTTTCACACGTTTCATGGCCCACAGAATATCTTGTATGAATATCTGAACATGCAATATATCAAAAGAAAGAACAGACCCTCTGTTTTATTCTAGCTTCATATATTCTTTTTTTAATCAACACTTGAATGTTGCAAGACAACATTTTGAGCATAAAGCTGAGAAAATCACGTTTTTGTAAGAGACTGCTGTCTGGATCAGATTCAGATTGATGATCAAAAGACAGATGGAGTTGATGGAGTCAACACCCTCAAAGCTTCTCATCCTGGGTAGTCATTTCATTCAGTAACATTAGGCCGTTTTGATTTATATGCTGTTTAATGTTGATTAACGTTATTTTACATATGCATCTGCTTATTCGCCTCTGTACTCGTTCTAGACAGGAGATGCGCAATAGCGCCCCGTACCGCATAACAGTGAAAACATGAAAAGCCGGAAAATATCGTCACTAGCTACATAAATATCGAGATAACAAAAAAGACAAAAAAAAAAAAAACTGAATAACTTTTAGGTTAATCTATATTTATATGCAGTGACATATAATTTTATGCAGACTATGTAGTGATATTTTACATTTGATTTTTACCTGACAATCTAGTTTAGAACTACATGAAAAAACTTAAAAGAACTGTTTATTTCATTTGTATACGTTTGTTCTGCTGTATTTATCTGTGCTGTTGCTCGCAATTTGATCATTTCTTCTTATTTTATAATATAAAAAATGTATATAGTTAGGATAATAGTTTTTAGAGTCATAACCTTATTTATTAAGGTTACATGGCTCAAAAAAAAAAAAAAAAAAAATACTATGCCCATTTTATTTTATTTATTACTTTTTTGTGGTGGGGCCAGTGAAATTGTTGGCAGGGCAAGTAAAACATTTAACCACTGGCCAAACTGGCATTGTGCCCTGAAATATATATAACATTTTATATATTTCACGTGTGAAATACACACAAGCTCCATGTAGTAACTTTAGCTGTAAAAATGTCAAAGAATGACTGATGACACAAGGTCAATTTATTTCCATTACAATACTTTACATTCATGTATAACATATATGAATATAAATATTTGTAGTATTTCCAATTATTAAAGGCCTATTTGACCAAGTCTGAACTTAAGTACTTTTTGAGAACGAAAATCTTGACATTCACGCTAGCTCTTCTTACCATTCTCATGAAAGGAACAGATATGTTTGATTCATGAACAGATCAATATTTTAAGGCGGGTTATAAAAATCCGTATTTTATTTTTGCATTCCACCAAAGAAGCAAAGTCACACAGTTACAGTTTTCTTTTTGGATGAACATGTACTTCTTCACATCAAGTCCAAAGTATTGTATTTAATTAAGAAAATTAATTTCATTCTGGAATACTGGTTTCAATCTCACGAACAATATGTATTTTTCAAAAACTGCTGCGTACCATACTGGTGCGTACCGCATACCATACCAGTGCGTAGCTGAAACAATTGCTGTATTTATTCAATGGCCACGAAGAGCACTATGTAGAGTGTATTAAAGGGATAGTTCACTCAAAGCTGAAAGTTACCCTATGATTTGCTCACCCTCAAGCCACCCTAGGTATAGATGACATTCTTCTTTCAGACGAATACAATTGGAGTTATATTAAAAAATATCCTGGCTCTTCCAAGCTTTATAATGGCATTGAATGGCTGCCCAAAATTTGAAGCTCAAAAAAGTACATCCATCCATTATAAAAGTAATCCACACAGCTCCGGGGGGTTAATAAAGGCCTTCTGAAGCGAATTGATGTGTTTGTGTAAGAAAAATATCCATATTTAACACGTTATAAAGTAAAATATCTAGCTTCCGGCAGACCACCTTCTGTATTCAACTTACACAGAAAGCATAACTGCCGTAACTATGACGTCAGACGTAGCGTAAGCGTTCTGAACTGCGAGAGGTGTTACACTTTCTGCGTGCACCTAGGACGGCTTGAGGGTGAGTAAATCATGGGGTAATTTTCATTTTTGGGTGAACTGCCCCTTTAAGAGGGGACCTCTATTAACTGCATACCCTTCTTACTAATGGCTATAACTTTAATTTTATAACACAACAATAAATAACCCACAAAACTAACTATCTTTCATATTGCAAATACCATGTAAAGCCCTATGATTTCCACGATGCGGAAAGCACGGATGGAATCACAGAATGCAGTCACAAATAGAACTTACTGTATAAAGCAAGCATCATGGAATTTTTGGAATAAATCAAAAGTAGGGCTTTACAATGAATCAAAGCTTGGTGGGGGGTAATGGACTACTTGCACAACTACTTCCGCATTCTACTAGTTTCCGGTGACAGCGTTCAGCGCACCTACATACATGAGAATGTAGATTATTACTATGTTTTATGACTGCCAATTGATTAAAACAATGAATCATGTTCTCTGTTAACATTATCTTGAGCCTGCTGAAATGTTCCTATAAATATTTTCTGTGCGTTCTGAATAATACATTTCCCCACTATCCTGCAGCAGTCCAGTGCTCGTCTACTCATTAACAGTGTTTTTCTCTTACTGATCATATTTTATACCTGTTGAATTGACATTTTTAAATGAATCTGACTAATAAAAATGACTACTTGTGTGCGCTGGTGCTTTTATTCCAGTCTTTTAAAAATGTTGAATGAATGTGAATGTGCGGTACATGCCTATGTTAAATATTTAAACAAAATCTTAAACAGTAACGCACACAGTAGAGGAGAATGACAGTCAACTAGGCCCACTTTGAATATTAATTAAGCATTTTGGGCATAAACATGTAAATTACATATAGTAAAATGATTGACAAAGAAAAATTATAGAATAGTAATTAAAATATTTAATACAATTAAATAAAGGTTCTCTATCCTCTGTACTTCCGCGTTCATCAATATGTCTTCCGCCGGAACTAGACTTCAGAAGGCCTTTATTAACCCCTGGAGCCGTATGGATTACTTTTATGATTTTTTGGGCTTTAAAAAAATGGTACCATTCACTCCCATTATAAAGCTTGGAAGAGCCAGGATATTTTTTAATATAACTCTGATTGTGTTTGGCTGAAAGAAGAAAGGCATATACACCTAGGCTTGAGGGTGAGTAAATTATGGGATAATTTTCACTTTTGGCTAAACTAACCATTTATGCCGACAATGCATGTGGTCATGTTATGTAAATGCGTTAACCCCTGTTTTCTTTATCAGAGACATAAATGGCTTGAGCATAAACCAGTCGACACAGCTAGATTTTTGCCAATTCACTCAAATTTGTCCAGCATGTAAACACCTTAACCTGTTTATTGAAGTATGCATGCGTGTCTATGACAGGAAAGCGTCCTTACTGAGGATTTAAGCACATCTAGCCTGAGCAAGTGTTTTTTGCCGTAGGGGAAAATATATTGCATCATTGCAACTCTTTCTTGTCCCAAGAAATTATAAAAACGTGTTCTTATCTCGTGCAGCTGAAGTAAAAGTGGTACAGTCAAAATGCTAAATCCATAATTGCATGAGGAGAATGAGTCCAAACAAGTTTCCAGCTGACATTTTGGAATATTGGGTTTTAATAATTTATTTAACATCAACTCACACAATTTTAATACTTGCAGTCAAATACACGAATGATTACAGTTTGGTGTCACTACCAAGGAATAACCTGATAATAAAGTTTTGTAAACACGGTACACATACCCAATTATAAAAAAAAATGCACCATTTTCATTACACAATTATCGTGGCCAAAATTATTTTTATTTTTTATTTTTTTTATGTCACAGTTATCGTCAACACCGTTATAAATTGCAACATCCCGATAAGAACTATGCCAACAGTTCCCTGCCCCTCCTTTCCCCCCTAAAAATACAACAAATGGACAACAGAATGCCTGAGAGATGAGATAGACTGCATTCACAAACACTGGCTGGATCTGGGGCCATATGCATTGACAGCTCGTGATTATTATGGCTGAGCCCATGGCTGCACTGGCTGTGAGAATGCTCCCCTTTACTGCACGGCTGTAAACACAGCTCGTAAAATGCTTCGCATGCACCGTGATGACCGACGCTATCGAAAGCACTTTAGCTGACAAACGACCACGTCATCCATCAACCTTCCACACAGACGCAGATCCTTGTCACAATAACAAAGCCCATGCTGCACTGCAAAAAACATTACTACACTATTTAGATACCACGAGTATGTTGAACGTGTTTTACTGAGATGCTGCTGTATCAACATAAAGAAGTCAGTTTAATCTAGTTCAACTCCAAGATCTCTTCTTCAAGAGTGTGGTACAAAGTAATCTTACTCACAAGACAATTGGTGTCTTATCTTGCTCCTTTACCAGATTTTCACCCTCAATCTCAGCAGACTACAAAAAAACAAGCCATTTCCCCTAATTCTCTCATCAGCATTAAACAACATGCGGGCAATTATGCCCTGAAAAAATTAAGGAAATCAAATGTTTCCATTCTGTAAAGTGTTTGTACCACGTTATAAAAATGTAAACAGAAAGTACTAAAAAATGGTGCAAACCTCTCCACCAGTTGATTAAACCTTCACATCTTCAGCAACTTGGTTGGTAAACTGAGTAGCCAACAAGTCGCAGCCGATAAGTAAAAGGTTGTAGGTTTGAATCCCACAAGGAGCAATTTATGAACTATTATCATTGTGCCCTTGGGCAAGACACTTAACCTTAGGTTGCTCCAGGGGGATCTTCCCTGTTATAAGTGTTCTCTTTGGATAAAAGTGTCAGCTAAATGATAAAATAGCAGAAGTGCTTCCAGCATTTTTTTTTCTTTCAAATACAACACTTTTAGGTCCTGACAGAGGTCTATGAGAAAGAGAGGTACGGTGAGTGCACTCCTGGGAACTCATCTCCAAAGCTTCACATTTCTGCAATACACTAAACGCATTTCTCATTTGGCTTGATTCCCATCTTTTTAAAATTATTTAGTACTAAGACAGAACAATTCATGATATGTTTGAGGGAAGTAGTTTAGCTGTTCCAAAACCCAGTGAGCTGCCTTGTAGTCTACATAGGCACCTCAGTGCACCGTACAAATAGCGTTCCTCAAACACAGAGCATGGGAGACTCAAATTGATTTCAGTACAGGCAGCATGAGTGGAGTGATTGAATAATCTAATAGGGCTGTTGACCTTTGATATGACATGCTGTACTCCATCCGAATGTATTTTAAACAGAACTGGCTAATTATTTTATAATTGTTAGATGTGCAGCTTTAATGACTTTTAATATTTAAAAGACTACATAGAATATTACACCACAAGACCATTTAAAATTAAGTGTTTAAAAACATTACAATAAACCTTAATAAAAAGTAAGAAAATATGTACTATATCTTAGAAATCAACTCAAATTTTGACCTAAAATCTTGATATTGATAAAAGAAAATTTCACATTGGAAACATTATGCATCAACCACCCAATAAAGTTAAATATAGTTCAATTATGACAACTCTCTTAGTAGTTTTGGCATGTTAATGAATATGGCGATGTTGATGTATGCCGCTTGCTACTGATACACAGATACACTGCTGTGAGCTAGTGATGGCAATTTCAAAACACTGCTTCATGAAGCTTCGAAGCTTTACGAATCTTCTGTTTCGAATCAATTGGTTCGGAGCGTGTATCACACTGCCAAAATCACGTGATTTCAGTAAACGAGGCTTCGTTGCGTCTTCACTGTTTCGAAAAACTTCTAAATGTCAGTTGCTAGGGGTGCGATGATCTCTGCGAACTCATAAATCATGTGCAGTCACTGAAAACCGTTGAACAAGTGTCTGTGGGTTTTACCTGATCTCTGATCAGTTTTATACATTTGTAGACTTTTAAGAGCCTGTTTAAGAGGTGTTTATACTCGACGCACTCGAAACGACTCTGAGTAATTGTTCTATAATCCACCTGGAAACAGCGGCGAGAAGAAGTACACACGTGACAAGGACCTTGATTTTCATTAAAAGGGCTTATTTCTGCTATTGCAGGCTCATTTTGTAAATATAAGCAACTAATTTAGATGTGCAAACTGGGTGCTGGTGTGATGAGATGACATGCTCGGGCAGATTCGCCTCGAACTCGTGCATCTTCGGATGCGGAGCTGCGCGGAAAGTTACAAAATTTGACATGCACACCGGCAAGCGAAATGGGGTCTCGCGCTCTCAACGCGCACGACCTCCCACTCCACGATGACATCATTTTTGCCACGTACACCTTCGTACGCAATCAATGTGTGTCATTCTTTAACTTTCGTTTTCAGCTCATTTCAAGATCAAAGGCCCATTGCGAGAGAGTGCGGCATCAGCACTGGTAATATAATTTAGTCTCGCTATTTTCAAATGAAGACAACTGTGTGTTGAGCTTCAGGATGCGATGCTGAACATTTAAGTTTCATTTGCGGCAGTTTGCACGTCAACTGAAGATACGAGCAACTCGAAACACATGAACAGCATGAATGGAGTTTGCACATGCATCACCGTCTTTGTGATGTATATGTGAAATGTTTAATTGGACTTTATATACTTGATATCTCTGAAATACACCATAAAATGTTCTCAAAGCTAAGCGCAACAAATAGCAGAACAAGCTGTTGTGTGCACGTGACATGCGTGACATCTGCTGTCAGAGCTGCGTCCTTTCATTGATTTGCATAACTTAAATCTCACACTTTAATCATATTTATAGCTCCTAACTTAATAAAACAAGCTGTGTTACTATGATTAATGATTAGCCCAAAATTTAGATCTGTATGAGCGATGTACTTTATCTGAATTAAATACAAACACATCTCTTGCTTTTGCTCACGTTCCAGTGGTTACTCCTCCGTGTGCTGTATAGGTTGTCGACCCTGATTTAGGTTATTTAAGAAATAAAATTTCGCTAAAAAGAAGATTTTTTTTAAGCACCCTACTTCAGTGTAGCTAATATGTTATGATAGCATCAACGCTTAACACTGAGAATTTGAATAATTGTAGCCTAATGTGACGATCGGGTGCGGATATTTAAATCAGAGAAAGTCATGTGCGGGTGGATGGTTTGTTTTTAACAGCGGATTCGGTGACGTTAGAGCTGATCCGCGCATCTCTAGTATGCCCATCTCTACTCTTGTTCTTGTTCCAAGTTTCCTTCCTGTCCAATATTTTTTGTTTCTTACAAAAGCCACAAAGCCTTCAGAAGACAGTAAAGGCAATTGAATGCACTAAATTGGTTTAGTTTTCACAGATATTAATGTATGCAATTTCAGCAATAAAACAAAAAAAATTCTAAAAAGGAAACGTTTCGGTTACGTATGGTTCCCTGAAGGAGGGAACGGAGACGTACGACGGACGTACCGACGAATTGGAATCACTTCAGGGAGCCCCTATCAGCTTCGAGATATAGAGAACCGGCCAATGACTATTAGCGTGCGAATGCAGCGCACTGTTGTTTTTTACTGAGGAGCCGAACTAGTGACTCGGTCATGCAGTGATGGTACAGCAACTGTGGCGATGGGACGTACATCTCCGTTCCCTCCTTCAGGGAACGAGGGTTACCATACGTAACCGAGACGTTCCCTTTCAGTCGGTCACGTTCGACGTACATCGGACGTACCGACGAATTGGGATCCCTTTGGAAAACGCTACAGTTACTACCACTTCCAGCACCCAGCGAGAGCCCCTCAGACCCCGTCTGTTCCGGACAGGGAAATTCACGCAGGGAAAGTCACACTGCTGTTCCGCAAGACCCACTCAGCAGACTATTGGATAACGCTGGGAAAGCGTGCCCGGAGGAACGCTGCGGAAGCCACATCATGCCCGGAGGGAGTTACCATGTGGAGAATACACGTATGGACTGGCCTTGGGCAGTGCAACATACAGAAGTCCCAGGGGTGGCCCCGGCCAAGCAGGCGGGGAACAACACCTGACTGAGACAGCAGAAGAGCTCTGCCGAGGGAAAGAGACAGGCTCGCCGTAGGGAGCCGTACCGTGGAAGAATACACATATGGAACCCAGCCTAACACAAGTTCCACCAATGCATACAACTGCCGCGGGTTGCGGAGGACTCAACAGGGTTCGCGGTTTCTGGGGAACTCGACTGGAGCATATAAGCGCACGTATCCGTTCCATGGGGAAGGGAATGGCGCAGCAAGCCGACACTTAGAACGGGCATAAAGGGTGGAGGGAGACAGCCTTCGCTCCAACCCGTCTTGTAGGAAGGAAAGCACAGAACTGATCGAACATCTCCGGGGGTCTTCTCGGCGAGAAGAACACCAATCGACGAACAGGTTCCACTTCAATGCATAGAGGCGCCTCGTAGAGGGAGCTCTAGCGGAAGTGATGGTGTCTACCACAGCCTGTGGTAGGCCACCTAGAACCTCCGCGTCCCGTCCAGGGACCGGACATGGAGTTTCCAGAGGTCCGGACGCGGGTGCCATAGGGTGCCCCGTCTCTGAGTCAGGAGGTCCTTCCTCCAGGGCCAAGGAGGTGCTGTCGCGAGCGCTAGTTCCGGGAACCAAGTCCGGTTGGGCCAGTAAGGAGCAACCAACAGCACTTGCTCCTCGTCCTCCCTGACCTTGCACAGAGTCTGTGCAAGAAGGCTCACTTGGGGAAACGCATACTTGCGCAGGTCCCGGGGCCAGCTGTGTGCCAGAGCATCCGAGTCTAGGGTCCCCTCGGTCAGGGAATAAAACAACTGGCAGTGGGTCGTGTCCGGGGCGGCAAACAGGTCTACCTGTGCGGACCCGAAGCGACTCCAGATCTGCTGGACCACCTGGGGATGGAGTCTCCACTCTCCGGGGAGCACTGGCTCTCGTGAGAGCTCTTCGGCCGTACGATTGAGCAGGCCCGGAATGTGAATGGCACAAAGCGACCTCAGATGCTTCTGACTCCATAGGAGGAGATGGCGGGCGAGTTGTGACATGCGACGGGAGCGTAGACCACCCTGTTTGTTGATGTACGCAACGGCCGCAGTGTTGTCCGTACGGACCAGAACGTGCTTGCCTAGTAGCTGCGTTTTGAAGCGGCCCAGCGCAAGACGAACTGCTAACAACTCGAGGCAATTTATATGCCATTGCAGTTGAGGCCCCGTCCACAGACCCGAAACTGCAAGCCCGTTGTACGTGGCACCCCAGCAGGTGGATGAGGCATCCGTGTTCGCACAACTGCTCTCGCGACTGGGCAAGGATCAGCCAGTCGTCGAGATAGTTGAGGATGCGAACTCCACGCTCTCTCATGGGAGCAATGGCCGCCTCTGCGACTTTCGTGAAGACACGGGGCGACAGGGCCAGCCCGAAAGGTAGGACTTTGTACTGATATGCTCGTCCGTCGAACGCAAAGCATAGAAACGGTCTGTGTCGAGGGAGAATCAAGACATGAAAGTACGCGTCCTTCAGGTCGATCGCTGCAAACCAATCTTGGGGACGGATGCACCTGAAGATGCGTTTCTGCGTTAGCATTCTGAACGGTAGCCTGTGAAGGGACCGGTTCAAGAATCGCAGATCCAAGATCGGCCGTAACCCGCCGCCTTTCTTGGGTACAATGAAGTACGGGCTGTAGAAGCCGGTCTTCATATCTGCTGGAGGGACCGGCTCTATCGCGTCCTTCGCCAGTAGGACTGCGATCTCCGCCTGAAGCACAGGGGCATTCTCCTTCGACACAGAGGTGAAGTGAACGCCCCTGAACTTGGGGGGACGCCGGGCGAACTGAATCGCATAGCCGAGTCTGATGGTACGGATGAGCCAGCGAGACGAGCTGGGGAGCACTAGCCAGGCTCCCAGCGACCGTACAATTTATATGCCATTGCAGTTGAGGCCCCGTCCACAGACCGTACAAGCGGGACCATCGGCACCACAGACGTACCCGCACCGGGGCAGCGAGGCGGCATGCAGGGACCCGACTCGGACGGCATGGTAACGGGCCGAAGTGGTGTCTGAGTGTGCTGTGCAACACTTACCTGCTTCCGCTGAGGGGGTGTGCGAGTGTGAGAAGTTCGCTTGTGTGCGTCCCCACAGCCGGCACCCCCTGCTGGCGATTGGAGAGGCGCCTGAGGGTGACAAGGCATGGGAGCGTCGAACACCACCAAGCGCGCTCTCTTGGCACCCAGAGATTTCGAAAACTGCTCTTTTGTTGAAAATTTGGGTACCGCTGGTGCTGGGGCCAGCGGCGGAACAGAAATTAATGGACAACAAAAGATTCTCCCCCGGCCCTCCTCCGGGGAAAGGAGTGGTGCTGCAGCCATCTCCTGAAGAGCAGTCTCCTCCATCTCTGGGTGGCCCGTCTCAGGGTCTCTTATGATGGCGCTTGCCAGCGGCCTGAGCGGGCTGGACGTCCTTCCCACGGCCGGCTCCATGCCGACGCCTGGGTGGAGGCTGCTGCTGGGCTGGGGCAGGAGCGGCGGCGGGGGCGGGTGGACGTCCTCGGCGACGGGCAGGCGGAGTCGCTGCGACCAGCAGCAGGGTGGAGGCAGCAGCTGGCCGCCGGGGCAGGATGTGCTTGATAGCCTCTGTCTGCTTTTGGGTGGCCGAGAACTGCTGGGCAAAGCTCTCGACCGCGTCGCCGAACAACCCGGCCAAGGAAACGGGGGAGTCCAGGAACTGATACTTGTCGGTCTCCCTCATGTCGGCCAGATTGAGCCAGAGATACCGTTCCTGGACCACCAAGGTGGACATCGCCTGGCCAAGGGAACGGGCGGTGACTTTCGTTGCCCTAAGGGCGAGGTCTGTCACCATCCGGAGCTCCCGGAGGAGCTCTGGGTCAGAACAAAATCTCATGTCCATGAGTGCCTGGGCCTGGTGCACCTGGAGTAACGCCATGGCATGCAAGGCGGACGCAGCCTGGCCACAAGACCTGTAAGCCTTCACAGTCAGACTGGAAGAGAACTTACAGGCCTTGGATGGGAGATGCGGGTCACCACGCCAGTTGGAGGCGGTCGCCAGACACAGTTGCATCGCGACGGCCCGCTCCACTAGCGGGATTCCCACGTACCCCTTGGCTTGCCCGCAGTCAAGGTTAGTGAGGAGGGAGGAGCCACTAGGTCTGTTTCTGGCACTAAATGGTGTCGTCCACGACCTGGTGAGCTCCTCATGCACCTCCGGGGTGGGCGGGGTCAGTGGCTTCCACCGGAAGCTCTAGCGGTAGCGGCGCTTGTGAGGGATTAGGGGCCTGCGGAGGCTGGCTCTGCGGGTTTGCCCTAAACGTGATCCTCAGATCACACCGGCCATCCGTCGTAGTAGGTCTATTCTGCTAGGCAGGAATAGCACTAGATACAGGTATGGGTAGGGGGACTCCGCCTTCCCGAAGGTAGGTGAGTCTCGACCTAAGCGCCGTGATAGTCATGTTCCCGCAGTGGGAACATGAACTATCCACAAAAGCCGCCTCAGCGTGCTGAATGCCCAGACACGTGATACAGCAATTGTGACCGTCAGAGGGTGACAGAGAACGACCGCATCCAGAAACGCACGGGTGGAATGACATCTTGAAAAAGACGCAGTGTCACACCCCTGTTGCTCTTTTTGTGAGAAAACACTCTTTTATTAGTGCTGAAGCACCCAGGGAAAACTGCGGCAGAATACAGGAAGTAGTGCAGCCCGTATCTGCACTCACTGTCTGTGCACGCCCTCACGAACCAACAATGGTTGCTGTGAGAACAGCAGTTTGTTTGCTGCAGCGGTGAGCATGCGGTCTCGCTGAACTGTGCAAATCTAGTCATTGGCATGGTTCTCTATATCTAGAAGCTGATAGGGGCTCCCTGAAGTGATCCCAATTCGTCGGTAGGTCCGACATACGTCGAACGTGACCGACTGAAAAAAAAAAAAAATTGTTGTTAATTTTAAGATACCCGTCTTATTTTCTCTTGTATATTTAGTATTGCTCTTTAATAAAGAAAAAGTACTTCTATTCGATTACTCGATTAATCGATGGAATAAACGGTAGAATACTCGATTACTAAAATAATCGATAGCTGCAGCCCTACTTCGCACCTTCGGACGCGTCGAGTATAAACCAAGCTTTAGGCTACGTTCACACTGTCAATTTTTGGGATTGACAACCGCATTTAGTTACAGGTGTGAGTCTTGAAATGTTAGGATTAGGCGCTGCATAATATCATTGCGCCGCTGCACCCATAGTACGGCAGCAAAGTTCCTGGATTATTACGCAGGAATGAGAGTTTAGTATATCGGTCTAGAAAATTGCAACTTTTGTAAAACCACTCAAAACAACAATACACAAAGAGTGGGAAAATATGTTGAACTAAATAATTTTTTTCATTTTAAACCTAGGGGCCCCGTTCACACAAAGCGCACTTCTTCATTCAAATGCACTACTATTCCATTGTTTTTCTATGTAAACCCGCACTAGTCTGATGTGCAAAACCGTTCCGCTTGCTACTGCTAACGTTAAATCACATACAATAGTCCATAAACCAAATCATGTCCTCATAAACCATGAGTAAACACACACAAATGTTGTAAAACTTGCGTATGAGAAGCCGCTAAGCAAATACAGTTACAGTACATACCACATAGAGACGTCCTGCTGTAGTCGTTGCTGCTGCTCCTCTTCAATTTCAGCCTCCGGATCAGATTCTGGATTATATATGTATGGCTGAATCTGATTGATAGCCATCGTTTATTTAGGACAACGTTTATTCATTTTTCCACATTTTCTAAGTATGTCACAGCTTTCAGGCGCTCTCAACGCAATAGCTACGCATGCTCGTGATTCTTTAGCTCCGCCCACACAATAAGCCTCCAGCCGCTCGGTTTTATTCGGAAAGACTCAGAACAGCGTATCTTTCTTTTATAAATGTAATAAAACTAAAGACTTTTCGGAGATATGAAGGATGAAATACTACTCTATAGGTACTCAAGATTGACATGAGATTGACTGAAACTGAGTGTTTCACCCCCCCTTTAAGTACTTTAAAAAATGTTGTCACTTAGGGCTGTTGCGGTGAAGGAATTTCCCTTGTGCCGTTTTGAGGGGCTCAATATCGCGATATGCAATATTATTACTGCCATTTAAATGTAATAAAATTATTATTATTAATAATTATTATTATTATTTTGCTATATAAATACGGGTTATGATGTGGGTAGCAGGTACAACGATGAAGGAGGCTTTATTAATAATTCAAACTCTGAATGAACACGCAGGAGAGTAACAGCCAGTTCCGATCCTTAAATCTGACTGGACGAGAGGCTTTCTACGGTTACGTTCACACTGCAAGCCTTAATGCTCGATTCCAATTTATTGTTTAGATACAATTTTTTTGTATAGCTGTTCACATTGTTGTTTTAAATGTGGCCAATATCAGATTCCAGTGTGGATCTGGTCCTGGACTGACCCGCATGCACAAAAGAACAATAAAAATACGTTGATAAATAAAAATAAAAATAAATAAAAACAATAATAATAATAATAATAATAATAATAACTACATGCCTTACAGAGATGTTTGCAACAATCACATTATTATCAATCATGTTAACATTCACTATTCTGAACAGGTTGGGATGACCAAAATCTTATTTCATGATACAAGTAATTAAATATTTTAAAAATGTAATTGTATAATTACAATATAGATATTTTATTGTATCTTTGTTTTTAAAAATAAGCAAAAATGCTAATTACAAACAATATGACAAATAAGAAAGAGACAAATTAAATAAACAGTGCTTTATTTTCAGCTATAGTAGGTCTATTTAACAGTAGCATTCAAGAAAGAAATTAAATAATCAAATGTAAAAAAAAAAAAACCTGCATAGTCTTCACTCTATAAATTAACTACACTGATTCTTAATACATATATTAAAGTTATTCAGTCAAGCATGGGGTGATTTTCTATTTTTTCTTTTGTTGTTTGATTAATATTAAATCACACAGAATATTAGAGGTGCGTTACATTCGACCATAAGTGGACTGTGAAGTGGACTTCACAGGGTATTACGCCATCTTACGTTAGATTCCAATCTGAAGGGGCGATGATGTTCAGTTAAAAGGGTACTGCGAACAAAGTAGGGAATAAGGGAACATCAAGACATCACTTCACAGGCGCTGTATTTTTTTATTTTACTTTATTTACCTTAGGAATGTTTACTATGCAGCTGCGCGTGGGAAAAAATGCGCACGAAATGAGACCGCTACAATTATTAAGACCATTATTAAGAACACATTTATACATAGTTAACAAAATTTATTTTGATATTGAATGACAGTTACAGTGCAGCTTCAAATCTGTTAATAGTCAATTAAATATACAGTAGTCTATGTCGCAAATCGTCTATTTAAATACGATTGTCAATCCAGAAACTTTGCAGTGTACTTAGCAGATTGAAAAACTAAACTTGTATTAGATTGTGAATGGGTAATAAACAGCAAGCAAGAGAAGAGTCTTCCCTTTATAATCACTAAGGCTGTCAATTTCTAGAGAGCAAGCTCAATGAATTCTGTACTCTCACGAAAACTCCTGTTAAAATAAAAAAAGCAATGAATCTCTTTAACATTTTATTGGTTATAATGAAAGGATTCACTAGTGTGCAGCTTGCGTTGAACAGCGGTGTTAAGCGGATTCTGACTAACTTACTGACTAGCATCTCTGATAGGCCATTGCATTCATGTGCTCAACAGATATGATTGTGAGAGCATTTGTGTCTATAAGCGGGTACCAAATATACCTGGTACTCGGTACTGCAGAAATGCTGGTACCATCAACTTTTTTTGAAGTACCGACTGGTACCGGTAGCACCAGTATGTTTGACAACCCCATTCCCTACTATATAGTATTAAAAAAACAGGTGTAAAGTACCCAGGTTATCTACTAACAACCCTCTACACCTTGGCAATATAATCGCCATTGGCTAGTACATTTTTCATTCAGTGTTTCTATAAGAAAAATATAATAGTAATAGATCATATTAATTATTAATAAGATAATACTACTACTACTAATTCTACTGTTAATAACAATATACAGCGCACTGAAGACTGATGAGCTGCAGGGTAATGAATATTAATCACGTTGTCAGCGTTGCTCAAACTGATTTGCTGAAATCAAAACAGTGAAGGTAATGGATAAGCGCCAGCCAATGAGATTACCGTTTGCGCATTAGTCCCGCCCACTACCGCATATCTTCTGCTTGTTCTTAAAAGCTGAATAATTCCAAATGAACTCCGTTATTTTGAAAATACAACAAAGAATATTGTTTACATGTAACGCAGCGATTACGCGTGGTATGTAAGACTCTCTCTCTTTGCGTGTGTGTCTGTGTGTGTGTGAGAGTGAGAGAGAGAGAGAGAGAGAGAGAGAGAGAGAGAGAGAGAGAGAGAGAGAGAGAGAGAAACAGCGCTCTCTCAAAGCGACGGCGAGTTGCGCACCTTCACACTAGAGTTTACGGTACGTCAGATACAGGTATGCTGCGCATCCGTTGAGCTGAACTGAAATAGATAGATCGCTTGATGGAGAGCGAAACTGTTTCTCTGAGTGTTCAGCGAGTGAAAATATATCAATGCTAAACTTATTCTTAGCCTCTAACACACACACTGGCGAGTAAAATCTAAGCATTTATTAGCCAATGGCTAATGATAGATATTGTTTAGTCGCCCAGAGTGAAGATTTACTCGCAAATGCAAGTAATTTACTCGCATTGTAGAGGGTTGACTAATTCCGACAAGATTCTGGAGTGCACATTTGGACATTTTACTATCCTGTGAGACCATATAGGTCACATGGTGTTGCCAAGCCAACTTGGCGGGTCTGGATTTCATTCATACTACACACATTCAGAATATATAGAACGGATGCAGAAAGTTCTTCATCAAATGAACCTACTCAGTATGCAATTTCGGACAGAGTAGGTTTTGGAACAGCATTTTTGTCTTTGTCAAATAAATTCAATAGATGAAAAAAGAACAGCCAGTTGACACAGGCTTTTTTGGAGTCCTGAAAACAAGAAATCTTACGAATGTTGATATTGGTCTTAAATAAAAAACCATTCCACTTTCCTTCATTGTGACTTTAAACCAGCACAACATTCACTGTCAGAAATAGCAGGTCCTCGATGGCAGCCTCTTTCTCATTATCTCGTAATTTATTTCACTGATGAAGGCAGGAAGCGGAGATGTTTGAAACAGCAGCCACATCTGAACAAATAAACAAGAACAACATTACAGAAAAAAACTCTCAGTGTGAATCATTTTTCTCAATTCATTCTGGAAAACCTGAGAGCTGAAATGAGAAATTTGTGAGCTGGCCTTTCCACACAGCCCTCTATGCAGCATTTTTGCTCACTTTCTCTCTCACACTCACTCACATTTTCCCACTTTCCTTCTGCCTTCTGTTCGGAGGCCCTGAACTGCTTTAAAGGTTGAAGAACACTATGTTCTTGTGTAGCGTGCCAGACGATCACACCGTGCCTCTGCCTCAAACATGCACATTTTCGTGGTTATGCTGAGTCGATTCAATCCAACAGGCTCCTATGTCCCCATTCACAAAACAAAGAAACACCTATGAATCCTCCCATTCATAAATCAGCACCCTAATAACTCCCATTCACTAAAAACAACCCCCATGGCCTCAATTAGCATAACAAGCTAAGCCAAAGACATTAATTCGCCCAATTTATTCATGCTGAGAAAAAGTTTCCCGTCCATAAGGAAAGAAAATTTTCACAAGCCATTCTAATAAAATAGATCCCCTGCAATTCATTCACTGCATTTACAAAAGAAAGATTCTCCTAATTCACCTTGCTTTTTTTACTGAAATCATAGGACTTCCTTGCACCCGATTTTTTTAAAACAACAAACAACCCCTCAAACAACATAATGCCATGTATCCGCCTATTGTGGCCAACCAGAGCATGCGAGCGGGGCACGAGCGGAGTGGTAATATTTCCTCCAGAGCGGTGAGCGACTTTCTGAAGATTCCCCTCCGCTCGCTCAGTCCGCTCAGGACCGCTCACTCAACCCAATATGACCTTTGTGACATGCAGGTTCGAAAATATGTTAAATAAATAGGGCTGCCCCCAACTAAAGTTTTTTCTAGTCGACTAGTTGATGTTCATTTAAGCTATTAGTCAACTAATCGCACATTTATATTAAATTCAAATACTTTATACTGGAGAGAATACTAAACCATAATGAGCATTTACGTACAGTATATTGCGCACTCAAGCGCACACATAAAGCTTGCCAAAAAGAACCGACAAAAGTAATGATTATGAATGTGTCAAAAATAGCAAGGAGACATTTTAATTGTTTATTAATAAACTAGTGTTTTCTCTGTCAATGTCGGCTGCAAAGTTGATGATGCTGACTCGCCATCTCCGCAGTACTGGACGTGCCTATAGAGAGAAATGCATGTTTCATGCGGATTACATAAGTGGAGAGTAGTCCATTTCTTTTAGTTTTGAATTGGTTTATTTAAAAGAGACCGAGATGCCGGAAAATGCATCCTGTTTTTTCCTAAATTGTACAAAGGCACAACGTTTTTCTTGTTATTGTGAGTTTACAAAAATAAATAAATAAATAAAAGTAGACACTTTAGTTTTGAATGATGTATTACTTGTATCTATATGACCAAAAATCACAGAGCATTTTAAGTTGTTTCTGCTGTTGTCAGGAAAAAAATCCAAGTGATCGCGTCGGCACCTCCATGTCATGATTATATTGTCTGCTATATTTGCTTCTTATTTATTCAATCCAGGCAATTGGTTGATGAAACACTGATTAAAATTAAGATACAATTTATACAAAATTAAATTCACTTTAGAGAAAGGCTTTCTTTAAAACAAAACTTAACACTCTGAGGTCGGCAAAGTCGCCTGTTTTGAAGGTCAAAATCATGTCTAACCCACTACATGTCTCCCGATATCTTATGATGCAATCTAATCTATCTTACTCATGCTGTTCTCTTTTCATAATCAAAATAAATGAAATAAAAAAATAACATTATAATATTTAAACATAAATATGAAACGAAATAAGTTTTCTTTAATGGCTACAACACATAGTACAGTACAGAGAAATTTCATTTTGAAGCGGGGTCTGAGCGAACGCCGTTTTACGGTTGAGCGTGAGTGGAGCGTTCGTTTGGGCCATGAGCGATTGAGTGGAGTGTGCTGGCATAGAAGATTTACAAATAGATGTTTCATATTTGTTTTGTTCAAAGAAATTGCTGTTTCTTTTGCTATAGATATTTTACTTTTCAGATTATAAAGTAAAGTTAATTATTTTCTTAATTAGTTTTTTTTTATTAAAAATATATAACAAAAAGAACCGATAAGAATACTGTTAAAGTACCGGATTGATAAGCAGTATCGGTAAGAGTAGTAATACCGTTAAAACCTTAAAAATACCCATCCCTACTGTAGCAACATTTCTGCAAAATTATATTACTATTACATTGCTTTTTGCACATTTTCAAAGTGAAATGTTGTGCGAGTGGCACTAAAAGTGTGTTCAGTTTTATTTGAAATAGATGAACGTGAATCTGGCAACACTGTATTACATTAGTTGTTGCATGTATTGCATATCATGCAATCAGTTTGGAAATGAAATGACCGGAGAGTGGCGCTAAAGGGTTACTGCTCTATCACATTAAAAAATAACGTACCACCAGAGGTGGACAAAGTACACAACTCTATTACTTGAGTAAAAGTAAAAGTACGACTGGTCAAATATTACTATGTTACGAGTTAAAGTTCTAAAAACAAATTTTAACTTAAGTAAAAGTACAGAAGTATTTGTTTTTAAAAGTACTTAAGTATCAAATTTCCTTTTTTATGTCAATGCATTATTTTATTATTTAAGCCAGTCAGTGATGCTCCATCCGACATGCTAGCATACGACTACCTTAAACTCATTTCAATACTTGTATAAAAGTTACAAAGCTCTTTACAAAGCTGCTGTCACTTTAAGGCCGAATGCACAGACCCTATTATCTGATACACATCCGATATTCTCCCAACTGTTTACTCTTCTCTTTCTTCCAGACGTTTACATTTTTTAACATTTTATGAGACATGCATCAAGTGTATGCCAAGTAAACTAATCTTTAATCTTTTTAGAAAACTGAAACATACTTTCTAAGTATGGCCATGGGTGCACACACTGTGTCCACTGACTTTCAAAGCTGCTACAGAAACAACTTTCGACTTTGAGGACCTTTATAGAAATGTAGTGGAGTAAAAAGTACAATATTTGTCTTTCAAATGTAGTGAAGTTAAAGTCAAAGTTTCCTGAAAAAAAATAATACTCAAGTAAAGTACAGATACTCAAAAAGTGTACTTAAGTATAGTACTCAAGTAAATTTACTTAGTTACTGTCCACCTCTGCGTACCACCTAAACCTGACAGTGTATTTGCTGAAGCAACCATGCCATTTTAGCTTGCTTCCACAAGTCTTTGAGCTCTTTTATTGCTACACGTGGTTATGTTTTTATTAGACATGTTTATTGGACACGTGGTACACACGATGCAAAAGTCAAAATGCATTTTACAAATCATGCAGTATGGTAAAAGTGTTTTGAGGTCATAAAATGGTATTGTGCAAAGAGCTGCGTGGAAACAAGTCTTTATTCATTTATAATCTTCCCATGTAATCATAATTTGTGTGAAAAGGAATAAAAGTTGCTGGTGTTTTACTGCCACTAGTGGTAATTTCAGCTGGAAACTGCAGTGAATTGTATGTATAGGTAAGTTTTTGGAATTTTGCAAAAATGTAGGTAGAGACACATTTTTCCATTGAGCCTAGATTGAATATTTGGCTGCTATTCAGAGGCTCTGCATTGATGAATGGGCTCCTGGAAACTGCTACCAGCCAGCAGCTGGCTCCGAGGACCCTCGAGTAGGAGTTCAGCGCCACAAACCTCTGTGGCGGTCTCTACATGATGCCCTGCCTAGAGTTGGCACAACCAGCACATCCCTTAAGCTTCCAGGCCCCACTGAGATCCTGCATCCTGCCTTTCTGTCAAGCACAATGAAGTGTTTTAAGGATTAGAGACGTTCTAAGGACACACCGAGGGAAATGCCATGAGTCAACTTGGATCATAAACCATCCAAAATCTATGAGCCCTTGGGCAGCGTCTGCCCTAAGATCCGACTTCACCCTCTATAACACCACCAGTCCTCAGAAGATCCTAGCTTCTGTATAACCTACAAAGAATCTGAGCACCTCAAGGCTGGATATGGATTTCTTTAACAAGTGTTGGTCGTTGAATTTCCTTTTTCCTTGTACAGGTGGATTTAACTAGAGAAGCTAATTTATTGCAGCTTTAAAAGATTGTTAGCACTGAACAACAGCGGTAAATGATGCGTGTAAGTCAAGCTTCAGCTGTTGAATCAAAGCTTCTCCAAAGATATGTAGCGCTCAAACGGACTCTTAACTAAAATGTAATTATAAATGACCAGGAATGGCCTCCTCCTGCCTCTATGCACAGATAATTGACTACCTACCATGAGCATTAGCTATTCATTGGTTGCCTAGATTAAATCGCACAGTTTCATTTTAAAAAACCTGAAAAACCTCATCAACTTGGTTGGGGGTTTAATAAAAAAAAAACAGTTGCCCTGTGTTGTGCCGCTCTAACATTTGAATATGATTGAGATTTAAAGTGGAAATTGCCCTGGAGAAAGAGACTTCCTGAGAGCGGGGGAAATAAGCAAGCCAGGAGATGCAATCCATCAGGGAGAGTGGCCTCTTCGCTGAGAGCTACAGTGCAAAAAGACCATTATCCAGCAAAAACACACAAATTTAGATGCATTGATATCATAACAGTCAGGTCAACGACGCAACACACATTTTTTTTTGTCTCGGATGATTGTCACATTTCTCTATGTGGTTTTATTCAGGGGGCAGCCCAAACAAGTGTATTGTTTTACAATTTTGCCAAATCAAGAATGAAGTATTTCAAAAAAACCTAATGAAGCATCTGATGAGCATCCAAAAGTGAAAGGCGGTTACAGTTCTACATGAGCCAAAGTGAATGTAGTGCTCCTATCTGTTCAGTGCGGTGGGGAGTGAATGGATTGGGAGCCAGTGGAGTGGCACAGGATGAGTGGGAGGTGCTGATGAGAGGAGATGAAGGAGGAGGAGAGCTAGAGCTGAAAGCCAGCAGTCTTACAGCGTCCCTCCTCACACCTCTCAGACACACACCGCTGTGAGGAGGGAGCTTCACTGACAACAGCTGCATAATAACGCTCAACACACACATAGTAACACAATGCGTGCATTGAAAAAAAAAAAAACTTTGAACCAACTTAAAAAAAACAACAAAAAAACAAACAAACAAATTCTCAAATTATATTTATTATTTCGTTTAAAATCTTACATTTTGATTCAATATTAAATAAAAAAATATTTATTTTCCCAAAGACAAAAACATTTTGATTTATTATAAAGATCATACTTGATATATTTTTTTAGACATAAGCCAAAATGTTACTTCATGTAGGTCATTATAATTTTTGGCTTTTTACTCAACTTAATTTCACCATAAACAAAAGCTAAATTAGATATGAAACATTTTGTTTCATATTATTGTTGCAAATTTTATTGTAATGTCTTTTTAAAAGTATGTATCATATTTTCATGTACTAAAAAAAAGAAAAAAAGGAAAAATGAATAAAACCCACAATAATTGCATAATTTCTGCAGTCAGTAAAGCTAGCCAGTATGTGTTCTACACATTACACTATTTAATGCCCCCAATACTCAATAATTGTATCCCTTAAAACTCATCTTTGATCATCAAAATGACATATTTAAACTTTTTTTTTTCCTGTTATAAAAACAATTCTTCATGCCTTAAAATGGCTGTAATGAATGTAACTCTACACCCTTGCTTCATTTAGTATACACAGATCCATGCACAAATCCATACAAATGAGCCACGCCTCCACTCAAGCTCAGAATAGCTGATCCAGTCTGTCAACTTTACTATAGTAAATGCTGCACAATATCAAGTGTAAAAACTGGTTTAATTCAGCCATATATGTTTAACCAGAAACTAATTCAGAAGTAGAAAAGTTAATTATACCAGCTCATATACAAGTCATTGTATCAGAATGGTAATGCGTTTTATGTATCGCTCTTTACAACGTCAGACACATAATGTAATTAATATGATTAGCCTTTTGCTTGACTATGTTATCAAACAACTAATAATGTGTTGCTAATGTTACACAAACCTTGTTCCCGTTCACCATCTCAGAGTCAGACAGCTGCCTTCTAAAAATCAATATCCTTAGAAAACGCTTTGAACTTAGAACGTCAGTGGAGAAAGGCATATAGTTCATCATAACATCATAATATACATCATACATTATTCACCCGCTATATTGCTAAATGTACCCGATTTTTCATATCAACAGAAAAGTATACCGGGATAACCTGGCTTCTCTTGAGACTCCCCTGCTTTGCAGCATAGTTAATGATATGCTAAAGCCCGGCCGCACGTTGATGTGATTGGTTACAACATATTTGTGACAGAGAACATCGATTTCAAGCTGCGTTTTTTAGACTGTCTATAGTTTACTGCATTTAAGGAGAAAATACTCAGCAATAGTGTTGCACGATATACTGGTACTAGAAAAGTATCACGATACCATGCTATTAAAAATGGTACGATATGAAATTGTATTAGTACCGGTACTTTAAGAATGACAGCACTCTAATAAGAGCAGTATTTCTTAATTTGTGTCGATGTGTGACAGCAGGAGTCTCTGCTTCCACTGCTTACATTCACTAAAGCAGAACAGTCAAATATATACGGGCAGTGCATAACAAAGAAAACAACAGAAACATGCATGAGAAAAAGCATGGTGTGGGACGTGCTCGCACTGCCGGGCTTTGACCTGAAACGCCTTTGAGTCAGACAGCATGTGATCGCGACATCAGTTTCAAGGATTATTGGGTTTGAATGGTCAAAAATATGTAAAAATGCACGTCCTGGCGAGTATTCAGGCAAACACAGTCGGGTATGTCTTTAGTGAACCTATACAGAGTTGAGTGAGAAATCGGATGTGTTACAATGTATTGGGTCCGTGCTGGTCTTAAAGGGCCGGACCTAATATTCTGTGTGATTTAATATTAATCAAACAACAAAAGAAAAGAAAAATTACCCCATGCTTGACCGAATAACTTTAATATATTTATTAAGAATCAGTGTATAGTTAATTTATAGAGTAAAGACTATGCAGTTGTTGTTGTTGTTTTACATTTGATTATTTAATTTCTTTCTTGAATGCTACTGTTAAATAGACCTACTATAGCTGAAAATAAAGCACTGTTTTTGTCATATTGTTTGTAATTTACATTTTTGCTTATTTTTTAAAAACAAAGATCAAATAAAATTAAATATCTATATTGTAATTTTAAAATTACATTTAAAAAATATTTAATTACTTGTATCATGAAATAATATTTTGGTCATCCCAACCTGTTCAGAATAGTGAAAGGTTAGTGAATGTTAACATGATTGATAATAATGTGATTGTTGCAAACATCTCTGTAAGGCATGTAGTTATTATTATTATATATATTTAAAATAAAGAGGAGAGAATGGTCAAAAAGCAGGAAAGGAACATGCTGGCCAAGTCAGTTTTTAGTTTTTAAAATAAAAAATAAAAATAAAAATATAAATATATATAAATATATATATATATATATATATATATATATATATATATATATATATATATATATATATATATATATATATATAAATATATAAATATATATATATATATATATATATATATATATATATATATATATATATATATATAAAACAATGAATAGTAAGTTCTGTCATATTATTCAATTACTTTTACGTTTTTTTGCCGTGGTATCGATTCAGTATCGGTATTGAGGTATTTTAGTCTGGTATCGTATCGAAGTCATAATTTTGGTATCATGACAACACTACTCAGCAATGGTTTGTCTTAAAGCATATTAAAAACACCACATAGACATATAAACAACATTAAAAACTTGATTTTCACCACAGGGGGTCTTTAACCCCTTTCCACGCAACCCCCATTTTGGAAAGTGGGGCATAAATGACATACCCAAAATAAAAAGGTTGCTGCTCATAAGTCATTCTGAATAGACAATAAATAACAAAATGTGTGGAGTATTATTTGCTTTTACACAAACTACAAAACCAAAAACCATGATTTTCAATTAGACCAATACAAAAAGGCACTTTAAATAAATTACACAGTTGTTTCATTTTTTTTTCAGTGTAGACAGATACTCTCGGGAACTAACCTGCACTCTTAAAACAGACCAAGTTGTTTGTGAAGTTTCGTCTACATATCCGCATCGACAACTTGGAATGGAAATAAGGACACACATCAAATTACACTCTCTTAATCAGTCACACACACATGCTTTCACACCACATCTGGCCAGTCCTCACACACACCGGGTGCCAGAAAAGAAGCCGGATACACACTGTGCACATCAACACAATCTTCATGGACACTGATACACTCTCACAGCTGTCAGCTTCCTCCTGTGCCTGCCTCAACACACACAGACACAGACACACATACACTTGCAAGAGGACACTTGGCTTTACCCACTAACATGTAATTTCAGGCCCAGATGCACAGAGCGACCACACACACATGCTCGCACACAGACATACACAATAAAATTGGTGATAGGGAGCACATGTGCTCACATGGCACGTGGCACAATGACACTTACACTCATGTGCACCCCAGCACTCCACTGCACAGACGACACACAAACATGCTGCGGTTTGCACCGATGCAACACACGCAGCCTCCTGCAAATCGCTTTGGTAGAAGAGCGTTTGCCAAGAAAATAAATGTAAATGTAATCGGAAATGGTCGCGTTATTGGCCTCATCTGCCCTCCGCTGTGCAAGCGCCGTGACTCTTTGTTTGACATGGTCATTATTAAAGGTCAATGGAAATGTTGTTAACATGACAAAAAGCCTGTCGTGGACTTTCAATCTTTGACACGACTGCTATGAAACATGCACAGTTTGGATTGTTTTACAGGTAACACAGACTCCCGTCATGTGGCTTTATTGGGTCATTTGTGCTGTTGTGCAAATGTCTGTTTGCTTGCATGTTATGAGGTTTCATGAATCATTAATGAAGAAACAGGGAGACATGAGTGGAATTAAAAATCATCACAACATCAAATAAACTGGGAAAATTACAAAATAATATTAAAGGGATAGTTTGGCCAAAAATGAAAATTCTGTCATTACCTCACCCTCATGTTGTATCAAACCCACAATATTTTCATTCATCTTCGAAACACAAATGAAGAAATTTTTTATAAAACCTGACAGATTTCTGCCCGTCTATTAAAGGTCCATTACACCAAAAATCTGACACTTCAAAAAGTTCATAACGACATCATAAAAGTAATCCATATGGATCAAACCGTTTAATCCAAGTGTTCTGAGGACGCACAATTGCTTTATATGATGAATAGATTTAATTTAGGGTTTTATTCACATATAAACATTGTACAATGCACACAGAGCACATCAAATACGGTAGGTAAACATGGAAGCACAACCGTACTTTCTTGACATTAGAGAACAGGGGCCGTATTCACAAAACATCTTAAGGCTAAAAGTAGCTCCTAACTTGCCGATTTAGGAGAAACTTTTACAAATAATGGGCATGTCAGTCCTAATTTTAGGACTCCTAAATTTTTGCTCTAAGAGTATTTCACAAAGCATTTTAGCGCTAAAACTAGCTCCTAAATCTGTGAAATGTTAGGAGTAGTCAAGAGTCTAAGTCACTAAGACCAAATCACAAACAATCTTAATGGCTGTTGTGGACCTTTCTCCACTTTCTCTCTTCCACTTCACTTCCTGTCTACTCACTGTCCTATTATAATAAAAAGGCAAAAATGCCCAAAATAATATTTATTAATAAATAAGTAAATAAATAAATAAAAAAGGAAATAATGTCTGATTACCTGTGGCAGTTGTTTTACGAGTTCACACTTACAAATGTTCGGATAGAGTAAAAGAGTAAAATAAGCCTATTTGGCGTGCTGTCCGAGGGGATCGAGGACTCCGAGCTTAGAATTTAGCCCAAACCCAGAGTTTTCCCCTGAATCCCCGGCTGGGCCGAGAGTGAGGAGTTGGGGTGGCGGAGGGAGGTGGGGCGCCTGTCAGGGTAACTAGGTGAGTTGGCTGTGTATAACGTATACTGGAGCTGATTAGATAGTGCTCCTCCCAAACTTTATTTATAAAACAGAATTTGTCGCTTGAATTCTGCAATCTCTCGAGATGAAGACATGTAAGAGGCTGACAATTAACTGAACATATACTTGTTTAATTAGTGACACTTAACCTGCTTTTTAAAATCTTTATTTGAATATAGCAAAACGTCTCGGTTACGTATGTAACCCTCGTTCCGAGAAGGAAACGGAGACGTAACGTCAGTGACTGACAAATGGGGGTTTCGCCTTGAAGCCTATCATCTTCGAGATCTAGAAAACGCCCAATGGCAGGCAAATACGGTATTACGGACGAAGGACTCCTACTTAACACAGGAATACCAAGGTACACTGGGAAGCATATTCCAGGTGGAAGTATGCGCCAAAGTGCCTACCCGTAGGGAGGACTTAGGAATGCACATATGACCCGCGAGGGGCATATGGAAAAACTCTGGGGTAACCAGCCGAAGGTGGAAGAATTTTACCCCCAGGGGAGGCAAGGGCTTGCCGAGGGAAATACACATGCTCAGAGAGACTTACAGTGGAAATACACATGTGGGGGTGCACACGGTGGCACCTAGCCTGACACGAGGGCCTGAGCGAGAGAGTAGACGCACTGGTGTCGGCATCGACAGTGCTGGAGGAACTCAGGGTTTCAGGGAAACTACCTGAGGAAATATCGCACGTATCCCGTCCATGGAGAGGAATGGCGAGCAAGCGAAGACACCTGAGCCTAGTCCATTACTGGCCACTAGTAGAGGCGAGTACATGAGAGGACACTGGCTCCACTCTGAGATTATAGAATCTGGCGAATGTGTTGGGTGTCGCCCAGCCTGCAGCTCTGCAGATGTCTGTCAGCGAGGTACCATGCGCTAGAGCCCAAGAGGAGGCCACACTCCTGGTGGAGTGTGCCCTAACCCCAAGGGAGCATGGACGCTCCTGTGTCTGGTAAGCCAAGACAATGGCGTCCACTATCGAGTGAGACAACCTTTGTTTCAGAGCCTTTCCCTTCAGCTTCCCACCATAACAGACAAAGAGCTGGTCTGAGGTCCTGAAACACTGCGTTCTGTCTACGTAGGCACGGAGGGCGCGTACTGGACAGAGCAGTGCCAAGGCTGGGTCTGCCTCTTTCAAAGGCAGCGCTTGCAGGTTCACCACCTGGTCCCTGAACGGAGTGGTGGGAACCTTGGGCACGTATCTAGGCCGGGGTCTCAGGATCCCGTGAGAGTTGGCCGGCCCGAATTCTAGGCACGCTTCGTCAACTGAAAATGCCTGCAGGTCCCCTACCCTCTTGATGGAGGCCAAAGCGATCAGGAGCGCTGTCTTCATTGACTGGAACTTAAGCTCGACTAATCGCAATGGCTCGAAGGAAGCCCTCTGCAGAGCATCTAAGTCTACTGAGAGGTCCCAAGAGGGTATGAGAGGAGAGCGAGGAGGATTCAGTCTCTCGCTCCCCTCAGGAGCCTGCTGATCAGGTCGTGCTGACTTACCTGTTTCGTCTCCACAAGGTCGTGGTAGGCGGATATCACGGCCACATACACCTTGAGGGTGGAAGGAGACAGCCTTCATTCCAACCCTTCTTGGAGAAATGAAAGCACAGACCCGATCAGGCATTTCCAGGGGTCTTCTTGGCGAGAAGAACACCAGGGGACGAAGAGGTTCCACTTCAACGCATAGGCGTGTCTGGTAGACAAGGCCCTAGCGGAAGTGATGATAGCCACCACCTGAGGTGGTAGGGTACTCAAACCTGCCGCATCCCGTCCATGAGCCACACGTGGAGGTTCCAAAGATCGGGAGGCGGGTGCCAAAGGGTGCCCCGTCTCTGAGAAAGGAGGTCCTTCCTCAGAGGTATGAACCAGGGAGGGGCTGTCGCAAGGAGTACGAGTTCGGAGAACTAGGTCCGGCCGGGCCAGTACGGGGTGACCAAAAGGACCTGCTCCTTGTCCTCCCTGATCTTGCACAGGACCTGTGCAAGAAGGCTCACTGGGGGGAACGCATACTTGCGGATGCCCCGCGGCCAGCTGTGTGCCAGAGCATCCGTGCCGAGGGGGCCCTCGGTCAGGGAATAAAACAGGCGGCAATGGGAAGTGGGAGGCAAACAGATCTACCTGTGCGTCGCCGAACTGTTCCCAAATCAGCTGAACCGTCTGGGGATGAGGTCTCCATACTCCCGGAAGTGGCTAAAGCCGTGAGAGCTCGTCGGCTGCACGGTTCAGGACCCCTGGGACATGGACAGCACGAAGGGACCTCAGATGCTTCTGACTCCATAAAACGAGATGGCGGGTGAGTTGAGACATACGGCGGGAACGTAGACCACCCTGGTGGTTGATGTACGCTACTGTGGCCGTGTTGTCTGACCGGACTAGCACATGTTGACCCTTGAGCAACGCTCGGAAGCGGTGCAGGGCGAACCGTACTGCCAGCAACTCGATGCAATTGACATGCAGAAGGCGCTGGGGTCCTGTCCAGGAGCCCGCAGCAGCATGTCCATTGCACATGGCACCCCAGCCCGTGGTGGAGGCATCTGTTGATACAACAATATGCCTGGAAACTCGTTCTAAGGACACACCGGTCCATAGAAAGCTGAGGTTCGACCACGGGGTGAGGGTCTGCAGGCAGGCCCGAGTCACTAAGACCCGGAGCGTGCCCGACTGCCATGCCCATCTCGGGACTCGATCCATAGCAACGAGGTCAACCCTGCCCTTACTCTTAGCTTAAGACTTCTCTCTATTCTTTAGTAAAAGTTGGTCTCAGCAGCTTTGGGAATAGGTTTTATGAAGCGACGAGAACACTAGTAAATTAAATGTTATTTTGTTTCGTTTTCTATTCAGAATCATGGAAGTATTGTGATCTCTATTTGAAACAAAAAAAGTGATTCTCAATTTACCCAGAATTGCGCAGCTCTAGTTATCGCAATCCTCAAAAAGCCAAGCCAATGCTGATTCTTGTTTTATTACAAGCTCTTTTGTGTTCTCTTTTTGCCAGCAGACACTCCTCTGTTCAGCATTTTTTTAAAACAGGTGATTTCCTGGAGGTTTAGCATGCTCCATGTCAACCTTTCCTTGCTCGTTCTGACAACTAACCTACGCCACTCCCACACTATACACGCCTTCATGTATGACGAGATATGCGCGGATGAGTGACGTGTGTACGCAATTTCCCTGAAAACCATTCCATTTTGGAAGAAGGATTGATGATCTGACTCATTTAAATGTTGTTACTTTGGAACAAAAACTGTTACATAGTGTACCTTTAAATATACTAAATTGCAAATTCAATTATTACAAATATAAAAAAAAGTCACTGTTTGGATTTAAATAGGCAGTCTATGACTGGATGATTATTGCCATGATTATTATGTTTCTAGCATGTTATATGTTTGGCAACAGTTCTTTTAACCCTAATTGATGGAGTGTGTAGCTTTTAATTTCTTAAGCAACCATGTAGGAAGACACATCATGGCCATATTTCAGGATGACAAAGCCAAGATTAATCAGACTCAAATTGTGAAAGAATGGTGGGGAGGGAGCATGAAGAATACTTTTCACACAGGAATTGGCACACTTCACAAAGTGCTCGACTCCTGCACTGTCAATACAAGATCTTGTCCAAAAATTGATTCACCTCTTGATGGAAATAAATGCTATGATGTGAGTCAAGCACTCTGTAAAGTCTACTCAAGCACATCCCAAAGACATTCAACTAATTTAAGGTCTGGACTCAGAGATGCCAATTCATGTGTGAAAATGATACTTCATGCTCCCTCCCAACCATTCTTTCACAATTTGAGCCTGATGAATCTTGGCTTTGTCATCCTGAAATATGGCCATGATATGTCATCCTACATGGTTGCATCCTACTCTTTAAAACACCCCCTGTGCTAAAGTGTTTTTTTTTCTGTAATTAGTAATCCATTACAGAATAGTATGCTAAAGTATACTGTTTTTTTTTACAAGGATATGTATGTGCATTGATCAATGTTTACATGTGAATAAAAGGTAAATTAAATATGTTCATCATAAAAAGTGATAGCGTCTCTTTAAATACACAGCTTAAATTGATTTCTTTTATGTCTACGAACTTTATGAAGCTTGAAAGTTTGAAAGTAGAAATTTCTCTGGTATCATAAAAAAACCTTCATTTGTGTTTCGAAGAGGAACGAAAATCTTTTGGGCTTGGAACAACATGAGGCTGAGTAAATGATGACAGAATTCTCATTTGAATCTATTTTGGGTGAGCTATCCCTTTAAAGGCAACAGCATATTAAAGAATATTAATCAAATTCAATTCCCTGTTTAATGCTGGCTGGTCAGAATCAAGAGTGAGGCCACGCCCATAGTCTTAAGGTTTTTTTGAAGACTGTGTATTGAGCTCTTCGGGTGGGCTTATTAAGCATGTAAAGTACTATGCTATTAGTATGTATATTAGACTCAAGGTAATCTCTCTAGGTAGCTTTTGTGCAGTTGTTCCCCTAATTACCACGTGTGGCAGGAAGAAAGAGATGATGAAAGAGAAGGAGAGAGAGAGAGAGAGAGAGAGAGAGAGAGAGAGAGAGAGAGAGAGAGGTGTTTGACAAAGCGATGGGGGGAGCTCATAATTCCTGTACTTTTAATGAAAGTTGTAGGGAAAACTTCACTGAGGCAACTAAGCAAAAGAAAAGAAAAAACTCTGTGTCAGAGTTTAAATTAATGCATCATTTCATAAATGCAGCCTTGCGTTGTCCTATTTCTTTGAAACAGTTGACAGTTGTTGCCCAATGAGACAGTTTCTCTCGTGCTCAGCACACCATGCTGTGAGTTAACCAGCAAATTATGGCTGTAATAACGCAAGAACACCCTCCTCTCTTCAATCATTTAGACAGTGTATCTATAGATATTTAAAAACTAAACACAGCCAGCATTCCTAAACACACATGTACAAAAGATAAACAGGATAGGTAAACAACATAACTCAAAATACGAAATTCCAGACCCTAAAGCCACGTACCATATTAAAGATTATATATGTATGTTTATATATGTAAAGATTAAATAATAATGTATGTTATTTAAACTACATGGCAAACAGTTGTTACAATCAGACGGCGATGCACGGATGTAACAGCACTGCTCATATAGGCCTACAGCAACATTAGATTACTGACACACCAACATGCACACCTGTGCATCACATGCTTGAATACACTTACAATCTCTCTCTCTGTCTTTCCCTATCTCTCCTTCTCGCTCTCTCTCAGACGCACACAACTGGACTGAAGGTGAATACTTTGAACAACAAGTAATCTGAACAAACAATCTTCACTACATGGATATTTGTACTTCATACCTACATTTATCACAATTCAAAAACAATAAAAAAAAATACAGGCAAGGAGTATTAAAACTCAAATGAGTGTAGCAATAACAAAACATATTTTGCAGGGTTAAAAAAATAGGATTTATTGCTGGTCAAGCTGGTTTAAATTTTTACTCAGCCCTGACTTGATCACAAATAGTTATACATTTTATTTTTAGATTTACATTTTTTAATTTTAATTTTATGTGTGTCAGAAATATAATATGTACTTTTTATGGAAAGAGATAGTTTACCTAAAAAAAGAGAATAAACTGTCATGATTTACTCACCCTCATATCAGTCATTCCAAACCTGTTTGACTTTCTTTCTTCAATGGAGCATACACTTTTTTTTGTCGATAAAATGGAAGTGGTTTTTATTTTGGAACTGTTTTGGTTATTATTATATTATATATATATATATATATATATATATATATATATATATATATATATATATATATATATATATATACACACATATATACATATGTATATATGCGTGTGTGTGTGTGTGTATGTTCTGCAGAAGGAACGATATGATGAGTAAATGCATTTTTTTGGGGGGAAGGGAGTTGTTTTGGGTGAACTATCCTTTTAACATTTAGTCCTCTTTATGTTTTTAAATCAGCAAAAATTGTAACAACATTTAAAGTGCACCTATTATGGTTTTTCTAATATTCCCTTTCATGTAATATAGCTGTTTGTGAATGTAAAAGTTCTACAAAGTTGTAAAGTCGAAAGTGCATGATAAATAAAGTTAATGTCTCCCAAAAGAATTGACTCTGAACGCCTAAACGAGTCGTTTGTAATTTGAATCCCACTGGTTCTACGTCACTAGAAAATACTTTTGAATAATGCCCGTCTATGTTGTACGTTGTCTGCCAGCGAACAACTTGACACGCCCACAAACACGTCATTTTACTGACGACTGCTTCTCAAATCTCGGAGTTCAGCGCAGGATTCGCAAAACGCTTGCTCATGAAAGATGGGTCAGTACCCAGTTTATTTAGACCAGCTTGCTCCTCAGAATCACAACCTGTGTATGAATAATTATTGATGTATATACAGGGCATTTTGTGACTATTTTTTCTGCCATAGCGGCCAAAATTTTTATATAGGTCACTGGTACAACCACACCGTTGCCCAGTATCATAGGACAAATGAAAGGAAAGCAGAACGAAACTGTGCTACTCATTTGTGCTTCATGGACTCTTTATCAGTTCAGACCAAAAATAGACAGCGCAGTGGGCCGATCTCGATCACATGACACAATTACACCGTGCTAGAAGATCCAGTGAAGAAATCAGTTGAATTCGCCACAGAATTAATAGCAACGCTGCAAAGTCTGTATATAAAGTCTTTAATCGCTGCGAGATCTAGTGAGAAGCATTCCGATTCGGCGCAGAGTTCTCTGTTATAAACCATAGATATCAGATCTAACAGCGCTGATGTGGAAACCAGGAGCAACATTGTGCCATGAATGAACAAGTTATAAAAGACTTTGTCCACAAATCAGCAACATTCACCATGGGTTTAATGTAGTAAAACTATTTGTAACTATGGTATTGTGACAGTCAAACGCTTACAAGTACTACACGTCTTTTTCCAGCACTTCAAAACTATAATATTATAATATTTAAATGTTATTTTTAATGTTATGACCAAAACATTATTTGTTCATCCTTCAAAGATTGTCCCCATTTATAAAACTAAAAGTTTCAAGATGTAGGAAAACTCGCACTTATTTAAAAATAAAAAAGACATTAAATTATCATTGTAACCACACTCTCAAAAAGAATGTGTTAATTTTTTACACATTTTTTGTGTTAGGGCTATTTTAACACATGTTGTGTAATTTTATGTTGAATGCAAGTTATTTTTGTACATTTTATGTTGAATGTGTATAAAAAAAAGAAAAAAAAAGGAAAGGAAAACAACACTGCATCCAACACAACATGTGTTAATTGTCATCCAATCAAATTGCTGCCTACCTCACTCAGCAAGCTGTTAAGAAAATAAGCGCCTCTTTTTCACCAGTGGACCGTGGACGACTTGAATGCTCACATGTCAGGTAACGTATTTGGATTTATTTGTTATTAGAAACTATTAAAAAGAAATGTCTCTCTTTGTTGTTTGTGAAATTTTTAGACAGTCAAGGTGCATTTACACAGTTAGTGTCCTCTTACTGGTATTTTCACTACAGGAGATGTGGTGCAGTGATATCTGATGAGACTTTCACAGTTTCACTTCAAAATATTTTTAGGTAATTTATCCGTCTTTTTCATTGGTGAACAACTTGAATGCTCATATGTCATGTATTTGGAATTATTTGTTATTAGAAACTATAAAAAAAGTACTTTTTTGTAGGGCTGGACCAGAATATTTGAATATTCGTTCAGTGGGTTGGTATTCGATTTTAAATTTTGGGATTTGAATATTGTTTTTTTTTGTTTTTTTTCTCTCTCGCAAACCCAGCATTCCCCTCCAAATGGTTCTCATTCACGCTTGAATATGTTTACACTATAAAATCTGGCGAAATACAATATTCTTTTTTTTTTTTTTTTTTTTTACAATTATCTTATATCTTAGCCGTTTGTAATAGGATGGACAGTTGAATAGGAACCCAACCTCATTATACTTAATAAATATATTTGCTTCTTCTTAGCGTTTCCTGCAACGGAGTATATTCTCTGTCTAGAGCGCACAACTGCATGAGCTTATACGGAAGAAGTGCATACCTGAGCTTGCATTTTGGGTTAAGCTGCGTTGGTTTGACATTGTGGAATAATTTCCCTCACCGTCACATTACAGTGCAATTACACATTACATTTTGCATGGCACCTAACTTTTTCTACGGCAGTTTGTTTCTGCTATAAAGAAGCGATATCGCAATCTAAGGGCATTGAAGGTACTATATCTTGTGCGTTTTGCCTTTACTCACCCAAACATGTCAACAAGGCTACTTTACATGAATGCGAGTGCATTGGCAGGGTGGTGATGAATCGCAGGTATTTGATTTATGAGATGAGGTCATGACTGCAGCCGGTGATGAGGCTGAAACCAGCACATCCAGTGCAAGAAGGCTTTGACTACTTAATTTTACTTAACATTATTTTGTTTATCCGCTATATTGACGAGACCTTTTTGAAGGATTTTGGTTTACTTATGGCCTTTTTGTGCACTTAGATGTTTAAGATGCTGTTGTGTCGACCTTGATTTATTGCAATATTGAGGTGTTCAGTTTTATTTGGATTTTAGAAAATAAACATGATTTCTCATCTTACAAATCAATTGTTTCTTATTTTGACTGGTATGTCTCTCAGGATTAGTGCATTGTTGAGCCTATATTTAGTATGAGTAAAATACTTCAGTTCAGATACAGTTCAGTTTATACAGAAGATATAATTATGGTTAAAATGTCTATGAAATATGTCTGTGAATATTGACTTCATGTAAATGTACCAGACAAGTTTTAATAAATACATATATTTAAAAAAAAAAAATGCTTTGCAATGCATTCATTTAGTTAAACTGATTAAAGCACATCTGACACAAACCTGTGTAATTTACGACACATTAGTGTCAAATACATTATAAATAAATGTTAAATATTTTAACACACTTCCTGTGTTAAGAAGAACAACACACTGGATGAGTTAAAACTAACAAAATGTGTTGTCCTTAACTAGACACACAGGTGTGTTAAGAATTAACGCATGTTGTGTTGTTTTTTAACATATCCTTTTTGAGAGTGCAGTAGGTAGCTGCAAAGCAGCGCTTATTGGCTATTTCAACTCCCTAATATCTATTTTTTCACTCGTTTTGCTTTTGAATTAATATTAAGACATAAATGATAATAATTAGTTAATTTTATCTACACATCAACTCAGCTCAGTGCTTTATTGTCAGCCCCCCACCAGTGCTGCTGCCCTCAAATGTTATTCTGGAGCCCTGTGAACTTAGAATAAAACTGCACATTGCAATTTCTGCACGTTAAGTCTATTTATTACCAACGCATTTGTCAGTAATGCAGTCAAAATGGGGGAAAATGTGAATAACTGCGTTGCAGGTTGATTTAAGTTGTGCCCCTAAATTTCCTGCTTGTGCTCCTAAAAAAATTCAGTTATGGGCTACAGTGCTCCTAGTAAAAACAGTTAGTCTGGAGCCCAGATATATTTTCTACCCGGTGTTCAAAATACATAGTTTGTGTTTTATATTATGTACGTTTCCGGATAACTCACGTTATTACTGTCTTACTGAAATACTTCTGTTAAGCAGCTGTGGGACACTATTACCTAAAACTGTGTATATTAATGCAGATTGTCTGTCGTTCTTACTACTTTGAGTAAAGATAAAAAATGGAGCAAGATTTGTTTTGCAAACGTTTATGTTACATCAGTCATTCACATTAGTGCTCAGCTAACGTGCGCTGTTATTGATACAGTTCCCACATGTGCACCGCAATAAATTAGAAATATACACATGGGTTTTTTGATGGACATGCACTTGTTAATGCTGATGGTGAGGAATTACAGTTGCAACATCTCACCTCAAACTGAGTAGCGTATCACTGAGAAACATTGAGAAATGTGCTGATGTGCAATGTATATTATGAGAAAATTAAACTGTTTTTTGATGCATGTAAACTTGTTGTAGGAGACCTCCAAAACAAAATTAGGAAACTTTAAAATAGCATAATTGTGGCACTTTAATACATCACAGTATACAAAATGTTTTAGTTTTCAAGGCATAAAAACACAAGTACACAACAGGCGCAATATATTATGTAACTGTAATTCACTGTGCAAATGTAATTTGTTGTTAACAGTTTTATTCTAGCATTAGTAAGTAACTATGACTATAGAGTGGTGCAGGGATGATGTCAAAACCTGACTAATTCGCCAGTGGATCCTTCAAGATTTTCCTATGGGTTTTTATAATGGGGTTTTTCAATTAATGAGTAAAATAAGGTCTGTGCTAAACATAAGCTGACGACACTTGGCCGTTTTGTTTATACACACACCCGTACCGAAAATAAAAATTTTGAAGCTGTTGTGCTGCAACAATACTTCCGGAAACAAGGCTGCTGAAAAACTGGACTGTGCACTCTGTTAGGCAAACTGAGCAAAAAACTAAGTACCAGTATGTAAAACATCTACGAAACAAAGTTCTCAGTGAACCGTTTCTGTTCTTGCTTTGATCTAAACAAAAATATTTCAGCTTTATCTTTTCTAGATCTGTGTCAGGTAAAAGCATGCCATCTTTCTTGTCCTCCTTTTTCTCCATTAACATACTGAACAGAAATCTGTCAGTATGATCAATCAGCACCTTGAATACATACAGCCAAAATGTCTCCTCAGTCTGGTCCACCATTAGCCGTGTCATTTCACTGCCCCTAAATCTCATCTTGTTTCATCCAACAGCTGCTATACACATCTCTGCCCCTCTCCACTTCACAGAAACAGCATCACAATACCCGTCTTATCACTAGAGACCTCCCCAGGGGGAAAGCACTGGCTTGATTTTCAGCCATTGTTAGTTTACATCTGTCAATAGCGTTTTATGGACATGTCTTTGATTGGATATCGGAGATGAATGAATCAAGAGACGCCATGATCTCACAGAGTGTCAGCGAGCTCACGTTAAGCTGTCAGGTGTAATGTCTATGGAAGCGAGGGAAGACTTGCAGGGATTTCCGTGGTAACTGTACAGGACCGCAGCTGTAGTTAGACCGAAATATCCGTGGTTACGGTAACCGTGGAGATGGGTGAAAGGGAGGATTCGGCTTCCTGTGGAAACTCATGGCTGATTAGAACAGGATGCCACTGAGTGCTACACTTTCTGTGTTAACGTTTCCTCTTAATACACTAACATTTCCGGCTTCTTGTTAAAAGTAACTTTTGTTTCCCTTTTTAGAGCTTCTTCATTACCACAATGGATCATAGAAACACTCTCCTCCTTTTTATTCTCCTCCTCCTCCTCCTCCTTCCATTGCTCCTTTACTACCACTTGGCCTCAGCTGTATAAGTTGCTGTTTACACAAAATGCTTTTAGAATTTTATTTTTTTTTTTTATTGTAAACGTGCGCTAGACAGGCTCACATGTTGTGCTCATGTCTTTTTCAGCGTCTGGTTATACTAAAAACACAACACTCAAGTTAATATGGAAGCCCATTTTAGCCAGATAGAAAATGTTTTGGTAAATCAGAATTAAGACACAAAAAGTCATAATTATGAAATAATAAGCTTGAATTATTACATCATAAGACATCCTAAAAAGACCTTATAATATAATAAAAACTCATTATGAAATGAAAAGTCAGATTTTTTATCTCATACTTAAAACTTAGTACAGTATGTCAATTTCGACTATTTACTGTATCTAAAAATGATGAAGTTAATAATAATTTTTACTTTTTATATCATAATGTCATAATTTTGACATCTCAGAATTTTTACTCATCTCTTAGTATCTCATAACTTATCTCATACTTGTTTAATGTAATAATTTATACTACTTATGACAATTCTCAACATAATTTCATAATTTGACATCTTTTAGTAGCCTATATAATTTTGTAGTTATAGTATAATAATTTTGACTTTTTGTCAACTTTGACTTATCAAAGAATGATTATTTTCATGTGGCGGAAAACAGCTTTCATAAGTTAAAAGAAGTTTTACTTTTGAAAAATGTGTCTCTAGACAGTTTCTTTTTTCTTTTATTTTTTGTCATTCCACTGCCCAGCGTCATGAGTTTTTAAACTCAAAAATGCATTCTGTCTGGCCCCTAAAGCAGCAATAGCTCTGTGTGTGAGACAGGGTTGGCTGCTTTATTTGGGTCTGAAAGTTTGAGCAATTGTGGGGTCCCACGTGCTTTCTCCATCTGACCCCGAGCACCCAAACTGCGTCTAAGGTCTAATGTAAATTAGAATGGCCTTTATCAATAGCGAGCCAGTCTAACCTCTGGGGAGTCGGGGGAGAGAGGAGCAATGTAATCTCTTTCAAACACCAGCCTATGATCTCGTTAAAGACTAATTGATGTTCTGTGTTAACGAGCTTTACCTTAATTAGTCACATTTAAGTGAACGGAGGATACTGAGAGGGAGTTGGATACAGTTTTGGGCATGCTGGACTCATCAACACAGCTATGCGAACAAAAAAAAGAGAGAGAGAGGAAAGCAATCAGATGGAGAGACTGATACAGAAACGCTGAAGAGAGGGATCCAGCGGGAAAAAAGAGATCTTAAAAAAGCAGCAATACTCTAGAGCCTGAAAGCCCAAGAGAAGGAATGATAGAAAGGATAGAGAGCAAAGGTAAAGGAGAAGATAAAGAATCGATGCTCTGAAACAGAAAAGGAGAAATGCAAACGTTGATTCGAAGCTGCTCTCATCTTTCTGTCTGAGCCCTCCAACCATGTTCAGTCTCAGATATTCAATTCCTCTTCTCGCTTTCTTCCTCTCCTTCATTTCCTCCTCTCACTCCCTCGTTCTGTTTGCACTGTATTTCTATTTTCCCCATCCTTCACTGTATTTCTATCTATGAGTCTTCTCCTCCTCATCCAGCTTCATCTGTATCCACACCTCTGCTACATCCTCCTCTTTAGTGCATTATAGTCTCTCACCTTCTTTCATTCTATACTCTTTCATTCTTTCACTCTCCCTTCTTCTTTATAAGAAGTGAACTCCCCCTCCCTCTACAGTAAAGCCTGGAAAGCAGCTGTAAGACAGACCGCTGGAGTGAAGCTATATTGACACTGAAGGCAACACATTAACATTACTGTGCGCATTACAGTACTGCAGTGTGTGTGTGTGTGTGTGCAGTCTTTGGTGATTTGCGTGCCCAGTATGCACAACATGCCTTGTTCAATAAATGTGCTTTTTTGGAGGTCATAATCTTTTCTCACCTATCTTTTATTTATAGACCTGTGGGATCAAATACTGTATGTATGTGAAGAGTCTCAAGACAGCAAATTAGTACAGCGTGAAGCTCATGAAAGGTCACGTTGCACAACAAGCCTCTTGTACACTAAAACATATAATGGATCTAAAATGTTTTTTTGTGTAAGATGTATGCCAGCACTGATCTCAGGCCTGTCTTGGTGTACATTAAGACCTCACATTCCCTCTGCAGGACTCCAGGCTCCATCATAACAGCTTTAATAAGTTTGGCGCAAGGAGGGAGTAAAACTTATTACAGAATATGAAGCAGAAGCCCCACATAAATGATTTTACTTCATCTAAACGCCAACGGTTTGATTCATATCGCAGGAGGAAAACTGTGGGCCTATGATGGGCTCATATGAAATTAACATAATGAGTGCTGCTCATAAATCTCACTGATTTCTTAGCCAACTATTAAAAAGCAAATGGCCAGACTTTGAAAAACGACAGCAATTGGTGTATTGAAATATTTCAATTCTCTGTATTCCCATTTAAATGATTATCAATAAAAGAAATACTCGAATAGGCTATGCTATGTAAATAAGCTCGCATGGCACTGAAACACAACGAGCATCAAAGAGACATACACTGGGAGACACTGAAAACTGTGCTCAGTAAAATTGATAAATCCGCAGTTTACATACACAACTGGAGACGAGCAGCCTGACAGCGCGGCGCATCGACACGATCATTAGCCGCAGCAAAGCAGCATTTTAAACACGCTTTAATATTCAGTTGCTTCACAGTTGTTGTTTTTATGAAAATCACTAATTGTGAACGCAGACTGCGCGTGTCTCAGTGCCGTTTCCAGGCGCGTGCGACAGTGTGCGCGTGCGTTTTCGCGTGTTGCTGTAACCTCTGCGCGTATCTGTGCAGTGAGAGTGCAAGAAAAGTCTAAGTATGTGCCGTTTCACTGAGGAACAAGTGGGCTTATAAGCAATGCCATATGTGCGCGCGTGCAGCAATGACAGAAGGGTCAAACCCCCGCGCGCGCCGGCCGTATCCATCTCTCTTTCGCGTGCCATCCATCTTTTCCAGTACCCTCACCCGGAGCCGCCGGTGCACTGTCAGTGCCATGTCTCCTCGCTCCACGCAGTCAAGTCCGTGCAGAAACACAGCAGTATTCATTAAACTGTTACTTACTGTGTATTCACGCGCCTGTCCCCCCTCTCTCCTTTCGGCCCTCCATTCTCTTCACATCATTCCCCTCGAGGTATCCTTTTTGCGGCTTCTCCGGGGAAAATACACCTAGAAATATATATATTCTACATGTATTCAATTTTCGCGAGCTCTCTCTCTCCACCTATCTCCCGCTCCCTCCTCTCTCTCTCTCTCTCTCTCTCCGCTCTTTTGTTAAAATTCAGTATATGCGCCTCGTCACCTAGCAACCGTCAACCGTCAACCTCTCTCTCTCTCGCGCGCGCGCGCTCCTCCCGCCTCTCTCTCCATCACTAGCGACACGTGTTGAATGCTAAACTTAGCGGTGTGGAATAATATTAATAACTGGGTGGCTCGAGGTCTCTTACTCTCCCTCTCTCTCCCACTCCACACACACACTCACTCAATCGCGCACACACACCTCCTCCTTTCGCTCGCGCATATCATCATGCAATATAAATATTTACTAGAGCCACTCAGTCCTCTGTTGCATGCCCCCCGCAGCCCCCCTCCGTGTCTCTCTCCCCTCCCATCATCCCGTACTGCGAATCAATGGTGCCGTATCGCCACTTCTGCTTCTCCGTGCAAAACGGAGAGGTGTGCGTCCGTCACGCTGTCCGTCCGTTTCACTAGACACGCGTGTATCCATACAGCAAAGACAGGAAAAAAATACGCACTGACCGTGTGCGCGCGCGTGTGTTCTGGAGAGTGAGTTACCGTTGCTTATACCGGGAAAATGGATGGAGTAAGTAGCATGAGCTGCTGTATTAATGGAGTATCAACGTGTTAATACATGCATATTTTATAAGAAATATTTTTTTCCCGTTGAGCGCTTTTATATTATTTCACTGAATTCCATATTTTTCATTGGTTAGATTTTTGGAGCTCTCTTTTTATCCGAGGTCTACTGGATGTGGTCACTTGTCAATCGATTAATAAAACAATAACTCAAAAGCCCGTGATTAATACTGACACTGTGTATTTCATTTAGTGAGCTCGGATGACAAATGGTCAATGTTTTTTTCAGAAGGTCACTCCTTACTGAATCCCAGCGTGACGCAGCGCTATTGATGAAATATACCGTTCAGCCATTTAAAACGCAGTCGTTTCCATCCCTGTTCCTGGAGGCCCCCCCAACGCTACACATTTTGGATGTCTCCCTCATCTAACATACCCATTTAAAGTCTTGGAGTACTCTACTAATGAGCTGACGAGTTTAATCAGGTTTGTTTGATTTGGGAGACATCCAAAGTGAGTACTTTTGGGGGCCCTCCAGGAACAGGGTTGGGAACCTGCGTTTTAAAGCAAACTACTGATCCGTTTCCTCAACTCCACTAAAGAAATATACCAGCATTATGTCTGTGCAAGACAATGTAGTGGATATAATAGTCAAAACACTGTTTAATGCCTGAGTTTAATGTAATGCAAGTTAATTCATATCTGCTTCATGCTTAAAGTTATTATTATTATTATTATTATCAGGCCCTTAATAGATCAGGGGGCAGTTATAAGTTATAGGATAAAATAGCACTAGATCACAACTTTAACTTACACACTGAAAATGTGAGCAATGCACTAGCTGAAGCCTAACCATATAAAAACTAAATATTTATGAAAGCCTCTGACCAATGGTTGGAATAAAATGGCAAATCGACTGGATTACATAAGCACACATTGTATTACCTGTCAGACTTCACTATATATATTTACAATAACAAGCCGCATATAACAACATATAACAACATGTGAGTAATCTCTAGCAAGAAACTGAAGTTCTATACTTTTCCCATGTGCATTTCCCTGTTATTTGCATCACAGGATTCAAAGCAATAAAAAAAAAATTAAAACAAATAAATATTGTTTGCTGTATTAGCCAATTTAAATACAGTTTTGTTTATGCGTCTTATTTCAATGGAAATTTATTAAGGTTGACAGTTACGTGAGGCAAAATAAGTATGAAACATCAACCATCCATAACCAAATAAATCAAATGAACAGCTTTTTAAAATCATGATCACAAATCTTAAGGTGCCCATTGGACAAATAAATGTGCATGTCGTATTATGCAACACATTACTTTATGGACAGCTTACAACCTACTAGCCAAGTCTTCCCTTAAAGTTATAGTTCACCCAAAAAATAAAGTTTTGCCAGGTTTGGAACGAAATTAGGGCCAGTGAGTATCTCTTTAAAGTAGCAACAGATCTTTTCTTCTGTATTGTGACATATCTGAGAGTACAGATTATCGAAAAAAGAATAAATGTAGGGAGAGGACTTCTGCATCAGCTGCTGATTGGATTTTGGGGCGTTGCATTCAAACGTGGAAGCTGATTAACGTAAGTTTGCAGGGGCAGGTTTAAAGGCACAATATGTAATTTTCGCTGCTAGAGGTCGCTTATTCAAAACAAAGGCATAGCTTGACGGCATGAATGAGCATGGAATCAATAGTTTTTACTTCACCTCCACAGCCGATGGAAAGGAATCTGATGGACTCAGCAGAAATCATGTACATGAATGAGCGTGGAATCATGGGAGCTGTAGTTTTGACTTCACCTCCACAGCCGATGGAAAGGAATCTGATGGACTCAGGCAGAAATCATGTTCATGAATGAGCAAATGTATTAAACTTTGATTAAAGTTACAGGGGTCTGAAGCAGGATGCGCAACGAGCCTTTTGGAGTGAATGCTAATGAGAGAGACCTGCGCAAAACTTTTATTACGCTTCCGCTCTTTTCGTTGCATATGTGGGGTAACGCAGTCCTGTTTTAAACAATCATACTAAATACATTTGAGTGTGTTGAAAGTTATGTTATAACGTTACTCTGTGCATTTGCTCAGTGGCTGATATGAGAGACTTGTTGCACTTTGCAGTAATCTAGATCAATATTAGAATATCATATGAGGGATGACTAAATGACTGTTGCTACATGACATGCAATTAATTTAAATATATATTATATGATGGAGAAAGCTCTCTCTGATTATGCTATGTTAGCCACTTGACAAAAGAGTGTTGTCTCTGAAGTTCAAACATGGTAGGCTACTCGTGGTAAATCAAGGAAACATGCGATTCAAACAATAAGACTAACAGTGTTGAGCTATATAGCAGTGATTCGTTTTCTGTCGATAAATGTATCCAAACAGTTGCTCACCTCTCTAATAAAACACATAATATATTAAAGAGTCTTTATGAAAGTAAATCAGGAAATCGAGGGAAACGCGGATATTACGTCATTGACAGGCGACGCAAGGAGACGGTCCGTAACACTGGTTAAAATACCTGATTTCTCTGGATTTAAACGTTGTTGGAAATGTTTGGGATAATGCAAGTACACGGGTCAACAAAATATATAACATTGTTCTAGTGGTTCTTGGATATTTTAATCTAAAAATCTTACATAATGTGCCTTTAAATGAACTAAATGATTGGAGAAGTCCTGTATGTCACTAGAGAGAGTTCTGTCGTTTTCACTGGAAGGTCCCATTATAACATTTTGATTAAACATTACAAGGTAAAAACTAGGGCTGGGTATTGACACAAATTTCACAATTCGATTCGATTTCGATTCACAAGCTTGCAATTCGTTTTGATTTCGATTCACAAGCTTGCTATTCGATTCAGTTCCGATTCGATTCGATTCAATATCGATTATTTTGGATATACACTCACCTAAAGAATTATTAGGAACACCATACTAATACTGTGTTTGACCCCCTTTCGCCTTCAGAACAAGGTGCTGAAAGCATTCTTTAGAAATGTTGGCCCATATTGATAGGATAGCATCTTGCAGTTGTTGGAGATTTGTGGGATGCACATCCAGGGCACGAAGCTCCCGTTCCACCACATCCCAAAGATGCTCTATTGGGTTGAGATCTGGTGACTGTGGGGGCCATTTTAGTACAGTGAACTCATTGTCATGTTCAAGAAACCAATTTGAAATGATTCAAGCTTTGTGACATGGTGCATTATCCTGCTGGAAGTAGCCATCAGAGGATGGGTACATGGTGGTCATAAAGGGATGGACATGGTCAGAAACAATGCTCAGGTAGGCCGTGGCATTTAAACGATGCCCAATTGGCACTAAGGGGCCTAAAGTGTGCCAAGAAAACATCCCCCACACCATTACACCACCACCACCAGCCTGCACAGTGGTAACAAGGCATGATGGATCCATGTTCTCATTCTGTTTACGCCAAATTCTGACTCTACCATCTGAATGTCTCAACAGAAATCGAGACTCATCAGACCAGGCAACATTTTTCCAGTCTTCAACTGTCCAATTTTGGTGAGCTCGTGCAAATTGTAGCCTCTTTTTCCTATTTGTAGTGGAGATGAGTGGTACCCGGTGGGGTCTTCTGCTGTTGTAGCCCATCCGCCTCAAGGTTGTGCGTGTTGTGGCCTCACAAATGCTTTGCTGCATACCTCGGTTGTAACGAGTGGTTATTTCAGTCAAAGTTGCTCTTCTATCAGCTTGAATCAGTCGGCCCATTCTCCTCTGACCTCTAGCATCAACAAGGCATTTTCGCCCACAGGACTGCCGCATACTGGATGTTTTTCCCTTTTCACACCATTCTTTGTAAACTCTAGAAATGGTTGTGCGTGAAAATCCCAGTAACTGAGCAGATTGTGAAATATTCAGACCGGCCCGTCTGGCACCAACAACCATGCCACGCTCAAAATTGCTTAAATCACCTTTCTTTCCCATTCTGACATTCAGTTGGGAGTTCAGGAGATTGTCTTGACCAGGACCACACCCCTAAATGCATTGAAGCAACTGCCATGTGATTGGTTGATTAGATAATTGCATTAATGAGAAATTGAACAGGTGTTCCTAATAATCCTTTAGGTGAGTGTATATCAGGTACAATACATGGCAAATTTTCTCAAGGAAAACAAATCTCTTTAAGGTGCACTATGTAACTTTTACGTCTGCTAGAGGTCGCCTATTCAAAACAAAGTCGTAGTTTGATGACGCCAAGTTTGAGCGCAGAATCTTGGGACATGTGGTCTTCACCTCACAGCCGGTGGAAAAGAATCATGATAAGACTCGGCAGAAATCATGTTCATGGATGCGATTATTAACGTTACTGTAGTATGAAGCAGAGCAGACCCGGGTGTTGTGGGAGCTGAGCAAGGCCGCTGGAGCGATTGTTAATAAGATAAACGCAACACACGCCTCGTGGAGCAGCGGAACTTTTATTATGCCACAGTCGGCGGCGTCATTTCCGCTTTTCCGGTCATGAGTATGAAGTCACGCAGCTCTGTTTATCATATTAGATACATTTGAGTGTGTTGAAAATGATGTTATGACGTTACTCTGTGCGTTCGCTCGGTGGCTGCTATGACACTTGTTGCACACTGCAGTAAGAGTATTTTAGAGTATTTTAAAAAGAATACTTAAAGCATTTCTGCTAAATAAAACCGGAAACCGAGGGTAACGCAGATATGACGCAATTAACAGGCGACTTCCTCACACGTCCTGGTTCCTTGGTTAAAATAGCAATTTTCTCACGATTTACAAATAGTTGGAAACATTTGGGATATTGTAAGTACTCAACTGAACAAAATATATAACACTGGCCTAGTGGTTTTTGGATATTTTACTGAAAAAATGTTACAAAGTGCACCTTTAACTAATGCTGTAAACTATGGGAGTCAGTTGTAGCCTACTATAATATTGAAGGTAAAAATTAACTGATTTGTATACAAACACTTAAATTACACTCAATTATGTTTTTTTTATAATAAAGTTATAATATAACTTTACAATTACATAATCATATTTCTACTCCAAATCATATTTCTAAAGATTTAAATGAAAAATAAAAACATAAAAACTTGCATGCATTAAATATTGAAGAACATCAAAAATTATAATGAATATGTAATATGGGGCATATATTTAGCAAAATGCTCCTCTCTAAAGTTTCTAGCTGACTCACGAGTTTATGGACACTGGATATGGTTTTTCTGAGGTAAATGTGACGTTACATGACATTGTTTACAAGCCGTTTTACTGAGTCTTTCCACGGGTGAAACACTGATTGAGCGATTCGGTAAGTTGTACTCTATATTTTAACACTTTCAGATGTTCATTCATGTTTACTTCTCTTCCGCCTTAATACCAGTTACAGCGCGAAGATCAGTTCACGTGAGCTCTGCTCTGCCGCTTCTCTTCAATTAAAATCGAGAAATCGCTATTTTTTACCCAGCCCTAGTAAAAACAGTAAAAAAATTAATAAAAAAATACATTTTAATTCAACATATGCATAAATGGATTGTTCACATTTAGATCTATAACATTTAGAAAATAGATAGGGTGAATTTTAATTTCATGCTGACTGCAAGACTAAAGCCAAAAGCATACTTATGCGTATGCGAGCGTATGCGCACAGTCGAACGCACAGCCTTGCAAAGCATACTTCTTTTGACTCGTATGCGTACACAGGCGTTCGACGCATGCGCAGTTTTGAGCAATCTCTCGCCACGAGTTACAACCTATGTAAATACTGCAAAAAAAATAATAATGCGCATGTGCATGGTGACAAAGTACGTGCGGTTACAAAAATCCGGCTGTGCACGTACAGTACGCGCATACTCTTCTGATGACGGAATTTGCGTCACGCGCACTGTACACTGACCTTCGCGTAAAAAGTGAAGTACACTTTGGGCTTTAATGGTGCAACCGAATGAAGTACAGACTTAATTACAAACTTAAAGTAGCTACTAAGCCGCTAATGTACACTTTACATCCTAATTTAAAGGGAATGTTCACCCAAAAATAAAAATTCCATCATGATATACTTACCCTTATAATGTTCTAAACCTGCATGACTTTCTTCTGTGGAAAAATGCCAATGAAAGTCAAGTCAAGTCAAAAGTCAATACAACATTGGACCCCATTGAAAATTCAGCTGAAAGATTTTTCCTCAAAAGAAAGAAAGCAATACAGATTTAGAACAATGTGTGGGTGAGTAAATCATAATAGAAATTATTTTTGGGTGAACTATCCCTTTAAGTAAGACCATACAAATGGACTGGTTCAACCTACCCAGGTCATCACATAATTTTTGTGAGAGAACAAGGGGACCAGGGTTCTGGTTGTCAGTTTGCACATACGCATATATCAATCATCGGTCTGATTCTCATTGGCCAGCGACAGATGGCAGTTGAATGGTTCGCAACATAAACTGTCAAAGTGAATAAGTGAGATTTTGAAGTGAGGGCATGTTAACAAGTTTCATTCAGTGGAATTTATGTTCACACCCTTTTCACCCTCTTTCTCTCTCTCGGTCTCACTCTTTGTATATGTGTCCTGTTGTTTGAGTTACAGCTCAGAGCACAACAGATGAGTAAACATTGATAGTCACAAGTAAATCCCATCAAATCAGATTAGGGAATGCAAAGGCTACGCTCCCTCCTGCCCTCGCTCTCAGCTCCTCTTTTTCTCTCTCTGTTGGCGTTTCTTTCATTCTCTCTTTCACTACTCACAAAGTCTGATTAGAGTTGATAAAGAAAAATCCCATTTAATCAAGTAAATAGTAGGTGGAGGAACTGAGCAGCAATCCTAGAGGCATGCATAAGGCCTTGGCCTTATAGGAATCATATTGAAGGCTCGTAAGGCCTTGGGATAATAATACGGACTACGACATGGCATCTGGTATTAGTGTCGGATAAAACAAGCAGACTTGAGGGAGATGTGCAGAAGAAGCTAATAGGAGAACTAAAGAGAGAGAGACTGCCTGAGGGAAGATGGAGAGAGTGAGAGCCCTATTCAGCAGTGCCACACTTTCCTTTCGCACTGGGAGACCTCGACGACGATTGAATTTTTTCTCCGTCCGAGCTGTAATAGAAAATAACCAAGTACTTTTGCGCAATAGCTGTCAGCGACCTTCTGAGAAGAATAGGGCTAATCCTTTACGGTGGCCTCGCAGAACGGCTCCGTTCAAATACCCTACATTTCATTTCTTGAATAAATTTTCTTCCTTTTAAAGATAATTTTTTTCCCCCTCACATTGAGACTGAACCCTGTCTTTAACTGGGCCTCTGTTAAACGTACACTCAAAATTAGGCTTTCAGCAAAGAAAGAAAAAGCTACAGAACGTCACAATTATTTTCACAGGCGGTAAATGATGGGCATTGTAATCCTGAGCTAATTATCGCAACAAGCGCAAATGTGCATCAGCGTTTTTCAAGTATCCACATTTGTGAATATCTAAAGACTTTGCATGAATAATACTTTAAGACTCCTCGCTTGTGTTGATACAGTATAGTTGAAGGGTTCAGAAGTAACTGATGGAAGCTACAAGAGCCTTTTCTCCCCGAGGTCATTTCTCTGATCACTTATAATTCCATTTAAACAGTATATTACTCTCAACGAACAGCTTCATCCACAGCTAATGATGGCATGATGCCGCATGTTTCAAGATCCTTCTTTCTCTTTCTCGAGAGGTATTCGACAGGGTCGGATAGAGATTCGATGAGAAGATTGGAAAGCCCTTCATCATCCAGAACACCAGGGGTTTGGGCTTTATCCCAGTGTGTGCCAAGTTCTCAGATATATCAGTTAAAAGGCCCAAACAATCAGTGCTCTAAGTGGTCTAAAGATGCAGAACCCCAGCCATTATGAAGTGCACACTTTTCTATCTGCTCTACTTTATGTTTAAGGAATATTCTGGGTTCAGTACTAGTTAAGCTTAATCGACAGCTTTTGTGGCATAATGTTGATTAACACAAAAATGAATTTCCACTTGGGGAAACTTACAATGGAAGTGAATGAGGCCAATCCGTAAACATTATAACACCCACTGTTTCAAAAATATAGCGACAGAACAATATGTGATAACATGATTTTAATGAGTGTGCGTGGAGGGGGATCCTTTTTTTGTATGAAGTTGTCCAATTTTCCAAGACAACGTAATGCCATAAACTTAAAAAAATATATATATTATTTTAACTGCTTTACAGCTAAAAAAAAAAATTTTTTTTTAAAAAGACACACATAAACTATATTGCCAAAAGTTTTGGGACGTCTGCCTTTACATGCACATGAACTTTAATGACATTCTTAATCCGTAGGGTTTAATATGGATTTGTCCCACCCTTGCAGCTATAACAGCTTCAACTTTTCTGGGAAGGCTTTCCACAAGGTTTAGGAGTGTGTTTATGGGAATTTTTGACCATTCTTCTAAAAGCGCATTTGTGAGGTCAGGCACTGATGTTATACAAGAAGGCCTGTCTCGCAGTCTCCACTCTAATTCATCTCAAAGGTGTTCTATCGGAATGAGGTCAGGACTCTGTGCAGGCCAGTCAAGTTCCTCCACACCAAACTCGCTCATCCATGTCTTTATGGACCTTGCTTTGTGCACTGGTGCGCAGTCATGTTGGAACAGGAAGGGGCCATCCCCAAACTGTTCCCACAAAGTTGGGAGCATGAAATTGTCCAAAATGTCTTGGTATGCTGAAGCATTAAGAGTTCCTTTCACTGGAACTAAGGGGCCAAGCCCAACCCCTGAAAAACAACCCCACACCATAATCCCCCCTCCACCAAACTTTACACTTGGCACAATGCAGTCAGGCAGTTACTGTTCTCCTGGCAACCGCCAAACCCAGACTCATCCATCGGATTGCCAGACAGAGAAGCATGATTCATCACTCCAGAGAACACGTCTCCACTTACACCACTGCATCCGATACTTTGCATTGCACTTGGTGATGTAAGGCTTGGATGCAGCTGCTCGGCCATGGAAACCCATTCCATGAAGCTCTCTACGCACTGTTCTTGAGCTAATCTGAAGGCCACATGAAGTTTGGAGGTCTGTAGCTATTGACAGAAAGTTGGCGACTTCTGCGCACGGTGCGCCTCAGCATGCGCTGACCCAGCTTTGTGATTTTACGTGGCCTACCACTTTGTGGCCGAGTTGCTGTTGTTCCCAATTGCTTCCACTTTGTTACAATACCACTAACAGTTGACCATGGAATATTTAGTAGTGAGGAAATGTCACAAATGTTCTTATTGCATAGGTGGCAACCTATCACTCTTGAATTCACTGAGCTCCTGAGAGCGACCCATTCTTTCACAAATGTTTAGTCCATTTAACTACACGGTCATGTTGCAGAAAGACAATTTTTGTGTAAGGACTCGGAGTATGCGGGTGGATGAGAGATAAATCATGTGTTGATTTTAATAAAGACGCGGAACTCTCATTTCACGGTAAAACTTCACCGTGCATTCTTTAACTTTTTTTTAAAGCTAATTTCAAGATCAAAGACTGCAATGCGAGAGAGTGCGACATCAGCACTGGTAATATAATTTAGTCTCACTATTTTTAAATGAAGACAACTGTGTGTTAAGCTTCAGGATGCGACGCTGTTTACTTGTTTTAAATTACATTTGCGGCATTTTGTGCGTCAGCTGAAGAAATACAGGCAACTCGAAACACATGAAGCGACCAGCATGAATGGAGTTTGCACACGCATCACTGTCATTGTGATGTGTATGTGAAATGTTTAATGGGGCGTTATATAAAGGCCTACTTGATATCTCTGAAATACACCATTAAAATGTTCTCAAAGCTAAGCTAAGTGCAACAAATAGCAGAACAAGCTGTAACTGTTGTGTGCGCGTGATGCCCAGCGCTCCTGCTATCAGAGCTGCGTGCTTTTATTGATTTGCGTAATTTAAATCTCACACTTTAATCATATTTATAGCTCCTACCTTAATAATACAAGCTGTGTTACTATGATGAATGACTAGCTCATAATGTAGATCTATATGTGCGATGTAGGCCTACTTTACCTGAATTAAATACAAACACATCTCTCGCTTTTGCTCACGTTCCAGCAATTGCTCCTCCGTGTGCTGTATAGGTTGTCGACCCTGGTTTAGGTTATTTAAGAAATGTAATTTCGCCAAAGAAGATTTTTTTAAAGCAGCCTAATTATGTTAAGATAGCATCACGCTTAACACTGAAAATTTGAATAATTGTAATGTGACGATCGGTTGCGGATATCTAAATCAGAGAAAATCATAGGTGCGGGTGGATGGTTTGTTTTAAAGGGTAACTCAACCCCAGGTCAGAGCCTAACTCCACCCACTGGCAATATTTGAAAAATGCTGGAAAAGTGGGCAGAGCCCAACAAAGACAGAGGGGACGAACCGAGGGCGGGGCTGAGCGGGGGGCGTGCCCCTGAGATCCGCAGTGACGGATTGATTGACAGCTGTCAGACTCGCAAAGATGGAGAATGACTGGAGTGACGCCAGTAGCTTTGCAACAGAGCGGTCATTCGAAGTAGATGACTTTTCTCCCCCACCGTCACCTGAAGTGGAGGAGGGTGAATTGTCTGTAGACACAAGGCCAGAGCCTTATCAATTCGAGCCGCTGGCTCAAACTGCGTTAACTCCTGATGCCGACGATGCTAGTGAAGCAGCAGTGCAAGAGAGAATGGGACCACTGACCTAATCTATGAACAGTCAAATCCTTATACTGAATGCCACTAAAAATAGATCAGATTCATGCCATGTATTTTCATTCAAATTAACTGAATCAATAAACAGTGCAGGACCAATAAGTTCAAATATAGCTTATTATAAACAGATTTCCTCAAATAAAAGTTAGACTATATACGCCAGCACGTTAAGGTATTGTTGTTCGTTACCACGGCAACCACTTGCGTGTCAGGGTTTGAAACATAGACTGTAAAAAAGGTTTGAAAGTGCGTCTCATGTATGAAAAGTATCTGTACACATTACGGGCGGCAAAAATATCGCAAGAAAGCCTGACGTGTACTGACAACTGCATTATTTAACCGTATTTTCTTCATTAGAATGTTGATAGCAAGTGTCAAGTAAGTTTCATTCATAACGTTTCTACTTCATGTAACATGAGAGTTCATACTGGAGTGAAGCCGTTCTCTTCTCATGTGATCAATGCAGGAAAACATTTCTTAGGGCGTGGTGAGCTTCTGCCAGGGGCGTGGGTAGTGAGCCGTTGGAAGAGCCAACATACTAGCTTGGATGCCAGCCGAACTTAGCCCCGCCCACAACATTTGAGGTCGGGAGGTTCGGTCTGGACTTGATCCGTTGTGGAGTAACTATGCCCGAACAGTTGTTCGAACCAATCAAATTGTCAGGGCGGGCTTTATACGATGATTGACAGATGATCATCAGTAACGTATTCATCCACGTCATCAGGGAGCGCTTGGGTTGAATTCGTTCTAATCCTAAACTATCGTATATGCATTCACCATTACTATTTCTCTCAAAAATGAAATGGCAAGTACTCCGTGTATCCTTAAATTCTTTTTACAACACCGGCAAAGATTGTTTACACTCATCTTCTTCTACTTCTTCCAGTGTGCGGGCAGTTGAGTTCTGTTGACAACTATGCGTTAGTGATGTGTCGTTCAGGAACGATTCGTTCTTTATGAACTAATTTTAAATATGACTCGGGAACAACAAGCTGTCTCAGAGTGCAATTTGTTCATTTTGCGTTGACTCCGCATGTGCTACATCATCGGTTCTGTACAGGATCTTCTGCATTCAGCCTATGGGGCTGTGAGTTGGTGAACGAATGACTGGAACCCGAAGACTCGAGAGGTGAACTAACCAATTCTGTTTTCGGGACTGCATGCATTGCATATGGGGCTGTCACGGCCCAGATCAGACACTGATGACGGAACTAACGACTCGAACCTGAAGACAGGAGAGGTGAACTAATCTTTCCAGGGAACAGACGTGATTAAATGTGAAGTGACAAAAGAAAGAATGACTGGGATTCGGAGGTGAGGTTAACTAACAGACTGCATAGCCTGAAGACCCAGCTAAGCAATTAATAAATAATTTCTTTCTTAAAGTTTGGCCTTGGCTGCATTAGCTTATAATTTATTTTTTTATTCTAAATGTGATCAACGTTTGCATAGGTACTAGACGTGTTGGGGAATTTAACATGTGACATTTTAATTATATTCTGCTGAAATGATCCGAACTTCTCACTACTACTATGCGTCGCTCAACATACGTCACTTACTCCGTTGCTCTGATTGGTTGTAGGTCTATCCAATTGAGTGCAGAGGCATTTTCTTTCCTGGTTTGGTTGAAACACGCCCCATAATCACAGCCCAATGGAGCAGTATCAGACTCATATTCTGACTAGAATTGAGTATGACGACGTCAGGCTATCAACATACGTCACGATGACCAACAACGTCCAATAGGAAAATTCAACTGCAGAAGCCACCATTCAACCTTAAGAGGGCAGCACATATGTTTTTACACCATATATTGTAGAATTGAAACACTTTATACCCAAATGTCAAAACATTTACTCGAATCAATGGACAGCACTAATAAAGCCCCAGTCTTGCAGATCATTAACTAAAAAAAGTTGGTTTAGGGTTTAATTACCCTTTAACAGCGGATTCGGTGACGTTAGAGCTGATCCGCGCATCTCTAGTATGCCCATCTCTACTCTTGTTCTTGTTCCAAGTTACCTTCCTGTCCAATATTTTTTGCTTCTTACAAAAGCCACAAAGCCTTCCAAGAAGACAGTAAAAGCTTATGTCATGCCTGAGCTGAAGCTGAAACTTGAAAGTTAAGTTGCACAACATAAATGCAATGTTTAGGCATTATTATTATTTATATTACTATTATTTTGATTTATAGGTGGTAGGTTTAGTTTTAGGTTGTACTATGTTTACCTTTTTAAAGTAATTTGAAATTGATTTTTATATTTTTATTTATAATTTTTTTATTTATATATTTTTATTTGCATTTTGAATATAATATGGCAATTGAATGCGCTAAATTGGTTTAGTTTTCACAGATATTAATGTATGCAATTTCAGCAATAAACTTATACAAATTAGTTGTTCATTTTAAGATACCCGTCTTATTTTCTCTTGCGTATTTAGTATTGCTCTTTAATAAAGAAAAAGTACTTCTTATCCGATTACTCGATGGAATAATCGTCAGAATACTCGATTACTAAAATAATCAATAGCTGCAGCCCTACATGGAAGTAATTGGAACACCTGAATTCAATGATTTGGAGGGTTGTCCCAATACTTTTGGCAATATAGTGTATGTCATAACAAGAATTATTGTACATGCTTTTATAAGATAAGCTTCACATTTCTTTTTAATCTTTTCTTTTTAAGAAAACAAGGGATGAGTTGACTGATTGAACTTAACCTCGCTACTTCAATGCAACGTTTTCAAAAGGCCCACATCTTCAAAACTAATCAACAACAAGTGAACCAAGACAGAACAAAGTCTCCGCCCTGCATTTCTTTTTCGATAAGCCGTTACACTCAGATGAACGTCAAAATGCAAAAGAAAAGATCTGTCACTACTTACGATTAATCTCAACTTTAAATCACTGCATCTACCAAGAAATTGAATATTTTCATTGTATTAATGTTGTAAACATATGGTCCCAAAATGCTGTACAAACTGAAAACATAAAATGTGTAGCTACAAAATAAAAATAAAAACTTGGCCACTCTGAGTGCCACCCACAGTTCTAAACTATTGCCAATCTCTGAGGTGGGACCTTCCAAAAAAACAAACAAACATACATACATACATCACATATAACCTGCTTGGTTACAGTATATTGGAAACAGAGCATTGTCAAGAAATTACAGTCCAGGAGATTAATTTGCATTTTTGCAAGGGTGTAATACAGAGAAAGAATTTACAATTGTCAAACCGGTTTCATTTCATTATAGTTTTATTACAATGGTAATCCAGTGCTGGAATGCAAACCAACAAGACCTTTAGCATCCGCTGCAATTTTGGTATTTTACAGTAAAAAAAAAACAGAAAGCAAAACCATTGCATCCATACTAACTTTGTCCTGCTGATCTCTACTATGAATCTATCCTTTGCCCTACAAAAAAACAAGGAATGAGAGCAGCAGATGTAGAAACGTTGTAGTGTCATAGGTGTAAAAAATACATTGTAAATAAAGATCAAAAAAGTCTGCACACTCCACTGACACAGTCGCTTAACCAGCTCTCACAGATTCATTCAGATCACAACAGGCTAGTTTGTGTTCAGTTCTCCCTCGTTCCCCCTCAGTTTTCTTTTTCATGGTTTCCATTCTACACTTTACTACACACAGGCCACTGGTATCTCTACCCAAAATAAGACATATTGACTCTGCTGCTGCCTACAAGATGACAGGGTTTAGTTTAGCCTGATCCGGTTAAGCTGATAAAACAATTGAACAGAACAGAGACCGAAAGACATTACCATTCGCTCAGAAGCTGAGCTGGTTCCTTTTGTTTGAGGACTGAAGGTGTAAAACTATTATGCTTCGAGAAGACAACATAGTTATGCTAAGTAAAGAAAACAGGGCAGTTTACAGTGAAACCAAAATCACCAGAGCAGAAAACTATTATGCTTTGCTGGGGGCGTTCAAATTGCAAATGAGGGCTGGATCTGCTGAGTGAGGGTATGGTGGGGGAGATGAGAAATTTCATAGACTTCCTCCTGTAATGCTTAATTACCTCTCTCCTGTACTTGAGGTAATCTTTAATCAGATGAGCACCATGGACTCCAAGGGGGTGCGTGAGTGCCCTGCAGCCGCCTCTGAGAAAATTCACGCACGCACAGGTTTGTTTTTCCACCATAGTGGGGAATTTCCATAGACTTCTATTGAAGCTAATGATATTTTGATTCCATATTCAATACTCATAAATCCAGTCCTTAACTTTTATACCATTTTCAATTTGCCAATTTTCATTTAATGACTAAAATGTCATGTGGCACATAACAATCAAGCAAATAGTAGTACAATAGTACAATAGTAGTACAACAAATAAGTAGTAGTGTCTTATGTCAATGTACACAAATTTAAAAAAATATATATATTTAAGAATCTTTACAAATGTCATGAATTATTAATTCATTAATAATGGGTACAGTTTTGGGGAGTCACAAGACATGACATTTATGTCATTTAAAAGGTCAAATTATCTGATATTTTAAAAGACTTATTGACCTTGACAGTCACAATCATGTCCTCTCTATTTCTTCTTTTCTCTTAATAAAGCTTTTTTCTTCTTTATAATATCATGACAGTTGTACCACACTAACATCATTGACTTATGCCCCAAAAATATCAAAATACATTTTAACTCAGAAATAAAAAAATGCTCATTATAAAATGTTCAAGCCATTGCATTTATTTTATATATATATTTTTTATAATTTGTTTATGTTTTTGAAAGAAGTCTCAATTTATTTGATCAAAAATAATTTAAACAAAACAAAACAAAAAAAAAAAACACTAATATTGTGAAATATTACAATTTGAAGTACCTATTTTCTATTTTAATATATTTTAAATAGCGATGCACCGTTACCATTTTTTAAGGACCAAGTACGAGTACCGATATTTTTTCTGGTACTCGCTGATACCGATACCTATACCTATACCTATACCTATACATTTATTAATTTCTTTTTCTTTCTTTTTTTGGTGATGTGGCAGTTTTCCAAGCACAACACAGTAAGACTAATGAATGTAGGACAGCTTCTTTATTATTACTTGAATGAAAAAAGTATTATTTTTATGTGCTTATCACAAACTTAAAGCACAAATTTCAGTGTCCAATAACCCTCAAAGGGCATAATTACCATTGTCATATATTTTTTAGTTAAAAAGCATGCAGTTCGCAATGAGTGGGTTGTTGTCAATAATTTTGAAGTATTTCCACACCCCTGAGGCTGACATTGTGTCTGCTGCTGCCGCCGGTGTCCCTGTGAAAATTTTTTAGTGTCACTTGATCGTTCAGAAATCATTCTAATATGCTCAATAAACATTTCTTATTATGTTGAAAACAGTTGTGCTGCTAATATTTTTGTGAAAACCATGATACTTTTCTTTTTTTTGTCTCCAGGATTCTTTGATGAATAGAAAGTTCAAAAGTAAAGCATTTATTTGAAATAGCAATCTTTTGAGACATTATAAATGTCTTTACAGTCACTTAAAGACAAAGAAAAAAGAAAAAAAGCATTCATTTCTTTAGTGCATTTTGTATTGTAAACAGAGTGTGGTTGTTTAATCTGGGGCAAAGTAAAGTTATATTGATATATTGAGAGATCAGGACAAAGAGGGAAAGAAGGAGAAAGCGAAAGTAGGACTAAGTATGAGAGATCTAAAAGATGGAGAGCTGGTATTGTGTGGGAAATCAGCAGAGAAAAGTAAAGTCAGGTTGAGGAGGGAAGGGGAGGAGAGAAAGAATAAAGATAAGCACAGAAGAAAAGAATGCACAAAGAACGGAGACGAGGGGAGGGAAGAGGGAGGGGCAAAGAACATGGCAAGGTTACACATGAACTGCAGTCTGTTTTCTTCTTTGACAGACACAGAAAGAGAGAAGTAGAGAGAGGAAGCCTCGGTTTTGCTCTTATCTCTGCAGTATCACATTAAACCATAAATTAAAAACCGAACGGAAGAACTGAATGCTAAGGGAGTGAGTAACATTCATGACACAGAGAGCCAGGAAAGAAGGACACTGCAAGAGAAAGACAGACAAAAGACAGAGAGACTATGAGAACAATAAAATAAACACGGCGGATACACATTGGCAGAGTTTACAGGACCAGCTCTGACATCAGTGAAGTGAGAGAGGAAGAGGGGTGCAACATTGCTTTACGGAAACCACTTGTTTCATACGCTGACACAGTGTGAAAGTAGGAAACAGACACTTAAGAGAAACAGAAAGAGAAAGAAAGAAAGACAAAAGGATAAAACAAATCTCATTTAAACCAAACCATGTTGATCAAAGAATACCGGATATGCATGCCGCTCACTGTCGATGAGGTAAGTTTGTAAATTTTTACATGTGTTTGGGTTTGCTTCCATATGTTTGTGTGCACTGCAGCTGTCCACGATTAGTGTGCATGAAAGTAAACGTTATTAAGATGTTTATTCCACTCTGTTTATGCAGATGAAACCTTAATCTAGTTCTGTGTATGTCTGTGGGTTGCATTTCATAATCTCTCCAATTCAGCCGTTTTTCTTTACCTAAACGGGTCTGACCAGTTACAGCCTTTTATTCTGAAGGCAGGAGTGAGGTATTCACCTCAAGGTTACAAACAAAACACAAAGGCCTTTTCCACAAACAGATTGGGATTTCTACACGAGGGTCAGATTCAGGGATTGTTTAGTCTGTCTATGTTTCACTTTTAAGTAGCCAACTTGTGCTCCTCCAGATCAGACAAGCCCACACAAGTATACCTGACCTAAAAGTCTGCCTTAGAATTCGTCTATGGACTACATCAGCACTAGACCGCATAGTTTCCAGACAGGAGCTCCGCCCCCTTTTTCTGGAGAGGCTCTGTTGTGCGTACAGACAGCGGTTTTATGCTCCAAGCCTCACAAGGTCTCTGTCGTCATCATCAGTGATTGTTGGAGTGAGTTTTCACATTAACAGATTTCAAAAGATTTAGTCCTCAGACAAACAGCAGGAACATTGTCAGTGCTGCCAGCATGGGGTTTTTTTGTGGGGGGGAAATTATTCTAAAAAAATTAGTGCTCTTCAGTGAATATCAATCTTTAGACAAAAAAAAACAAAAACATGTGTCAATGAAAGATCAAGCACACTGACAATAACAATAGCTAAGTTTCCATAAAATCTCATAAAAAAACATGGACGGATTCAATTAAACCTGAATGCATTCAACCCTGGATTCTAAAAATGCACATAAAAATGTATGCGCTCAATTAAGATTGATACATTTTTTATCTGGTAAGACATGAGAGTAACGATAGAAACATATTTACCAAATAAATCTCCCAATGCACAACAAAAAAACTTTGTGATTTTGCCTCAACAGTGGATGTGATTAGATAACTTGGATAACTGCCAAATTCATTGCACAGCATCTCAAATATTGGTTTTGATCGTTCTGAAATGCCTGAGCCAAAGTCATCAAAATGATTTGGTTTAATTTGCTGTGTCTCACACTTTTGATCAATTTAATGTTTCCTTGCTGAATAGAAGTATTCATTTCTTCTTTTTTTTTTTATATATTACTGACCCCAAACTTTCGAACAATAGTGTAAACCTCTCTCGCTCACACAAACACATACACACACAATCTGGCAGAAAGGATTCTACAGACTGAGCACAATTGCGTTCCTAAACACCAGGCATCAGAATGCAAGATAACATGACAGCTTTTATTGCGTTCCATCTGCGTGCTCGCCTGCGTTCGTCATTTATGAAATCATGCAAGTCATTTATGATGTAGGAAAAAAGAGCCACAGTGGCTTCCCTGATTGCAGCAATTTGCATTTTTATTACAGATATTTTGCGGCAATTTCCCAGGAAGTGGCGATTTTGTTCTCTTGAACACATGGGATGGAAATGCTGTTTATTCGCAAATATTTTATGCAACATTCCACTTTTGCGCATAAGTTATATTCACAACTTTGGATGGATATCGCTATTGACGTTAAAGTAACTGTTTAGTATTTTTTTTAAAACTTTAAACTAAAATGTATCATTTTGTTTACACTTCTTTTACATTTCTCAGAATAAATTAGCCATAAACTGTTATATGTCATAATAGCACATATCACAACATATTATCCAAAAATATTATATTATATTAATGAATCAATTAATAAATCAAATTGACTGCAAAATGGCACCTATAGAAAGGTGCACGGTGTAAATTTGAGCGGCGAGATTGCGAATTGCAACCGCCCACCGTTCTCCCCTCCCTTTCTAAGCACATAGAGAAGCTACGGTGGCCGACACAGGACAAATTTGTCGTCTGAGACAGCAGAGAGTAGCTAGCGCTCTGTAGAGCAGTTTGTCCGTTTAGGGCTACTGTAGAAACATGACGGCGCAAAATGGTGACCCGCGGTGTATGTAGATAGAAATTACGCATTCTAAAGTAATAAAAAAAGGGTTCATTATGTGAGGTCTTTATACACCACTAAAAACATAGTTATGTATGTTATATTGCATTTCAATAGATCCTCATAAATACTACACACTGCAACATTAAGAAAATATTTCATTGCTGCAGAGCAAGTACTGAGATACATTTACAGACATTGCTGTGAGCATGGAAGACATGCTGCTGCTGCACATGTAACATACATGAAATAACCCCTGTAACAGGTGGCGGGTTTCTGAAAGCGCACTGCAGACGGTTAACAGCAACACTACCGGTATTTGTTTGAATGTTGTGCCGCAGCTCATTGGCCGCTGATGCAACAGCATCATTATGTAGATAATGATGTGATCGCTACCAAATGAGTTAAAGACCTATCAGCCTGCGCCATCAATTTTAATGCCAGAACTAAGTAATAGATTCACATTTTTGTCAATAATTCCTTTTTCTGAAAACAATGTGATGCACTTTTTAAATCAGTTTTAAATCTTCATTGTTATGTTCAATTGGCATTATTGAACTTAAACCACTTGAGAAAAAGCATACATATCAGAGAATAAGTTGGCAGAATTTGTCCAAATCAGTGAGTTAAGAAATGATGTTGTCGCAAAACTTACCCTGGACTAAAGAAATCTCTCTGTTTAAATTAAGTGACCCTAGTGAATAAAATATGCAAAAATGTATATGAAATGCATTTATTTTAGACTAAGTATACTACAAATACATTTACATATTTATGTACTTAAAATTCTGTCATTAATTCCTCACCCTCATGTCGTTCCAAACCCGCAAGACCTTCGTTCATCTTCAGAACACAAATTAAGATATTTTTGATGAAATCGGAGAGCTTTCTGAACCCCTCCATAGACAGCAATTTAATTAACACTTTCAAGGCCCAGAAAGGTAGTAAAGACATTGTTAAAATAGTCCATGTGACTCCAGTGGTTCAACACTCATTTTATGAAGCGTCGAGAATAGTCAAAAATAAACAAATAAGGCATTTTAGGCTTAATATTAAGAAATGCATTGTGCAATAAAGAAGTACTCCAAATGAAGTTTAATTGTAATATTTATATCAGTAAGTCTTAAGTGATATGTCAGTAAATATGTTAATGGATTTGTAGTAATACTTAGTATGAAATAAATGTATTTTAAATACATTTTGGATTAGGTTTTTTATTTTCACTGGGGGAATTCAACTTTCTGCCATTCCAATTTAAATTCCACTTCAACATCCATGTGGAAAGTGGCCGATTCAATTCACATTCCAAATCGTGAGCTGAAAGGGATCCATTTCTAAAATCCAGGATTTTGCTCAACCTAGCTAAAAAACAAGGCCAAAAAAAAGAGAAATGAAACATATGAGGTCACAAACAGAGGTCAGCAATTTCTCTCTCTCTCTTCCTCAGTACAAGATCGGCCAGTTATACATGATCAGCAAGCACAGCAGAGAGCAGAGCGGAGGAGGCGAAGGGGTGGAGGTCGTCCGTAATGAACCTTGCACAGACCACAAACACGGAGCCGGTCAGATCACAGAGAAACGCATCTACCTCAACAGGTGAGCACGCGCACACCCCCACACACACATGCACGCATAAGCAATCCTGTTTTGTTCACGGTTTACATTACCCACCTGCCAACGTGCCAGCGATCAGCTATTATTGATGACTGCAGCTAACACATTTATGCATACAGCAGAGTTCCGGCCATCGCTCACTTTACCTCCAAAAACACCTTTTCTCTCCCCTTCGGGCTTCAAGCAGAATTGCACAGCAACATAACCGTCCTGAGGACGATCACGTAGGCATTCAGTCTGATATTATCCCACGATATGAACATGCATACACACTTGTAATTGCCTGTTTTCTTACATTCTTTACACTCTCGCCCTACAAGGACAAAACACCTCCCCCCCACACACACACACTCAGTCATTAGATGCTGTTGTGAATATGAATTACTGCACCTCTGGCAGTAAAACAAATTTTTCAAGCCATTAATGTGTTAGCAAAGACCAAAAGGGCAGAGCATTAAGTTCCTAATGGTCAAATAAATCTTATCGTGGAGCATGTGAGTCTAATTCAAATGCTGATATTACCGCAGACGAGATCATTATATGCTGTTTACAAGTACATCACGCTGAACCGCTGCATTGTAATTATGAATAATTTAACTTGTATCATCAAGATACGAGCGTCAAAGGATTGTAAATGTAATGGCAGTTGTTTGGTGGGAATGTGTTGTTCCGCTGGACACACTGTGGAAATGTCTGTCACTTCAGAAATGGGAAAGAGAGAGTGTGAGAACGCGCGGCCACATCCGTGGCGCTCGACACAACTGGCTGACCGTGAATGATCTACATCTTCTCTTCTCCACCCCTCTCTTCTCATCCTCTGTCCATCCATCCATCACTCAAGTCCTCAGGCTGTAAATCTCAACCGCTGTCTGTGCTGCCTTATCTTACAGTGCTGAGTTCATTATCTCTCTCGCCCGCCCGCTCTCTCTCTCGCTCTCTTTCTTGGACTCTGACTGTGTTTTTTTGTGAGGGACAGATGGCACCAGACACCTCTGGAAATGAGACTTATAGCTATTGTGACAGCTGCCTGACCTCCCACCCCAGCACACATACACATCTACAGCAGCCCCAAAAAGTACCTGGACACTTAAGAAAAACTTTAAATGATCTTTACTTCACAAGACACAAAATATCAAAACAAAGGGCGACTGCCAACAAACAATGCAAGACATTTTCTCAGAACTAACATTTTTCCAATTAATTTGAGCCAACAAATGAACAAATGTACACTGCCGTTCAAAAGTCTGAGGTTGGTAAGATTAAAAATACAGTAAAAACGATTAAACTATTAAAATATTGTACAATTTAAAATAACTTTTCGGTTTTAATATATTTAACATTTTATTTATTACAGTGATGGCAAAGCTATATCCAGACTTTACTGTCACATGATCCTTCATAAATCATTCTAATATGCGTATTTGCTGCTCAAAAAACTTTTCTCATTATCATCACAGTGGAAAACAGTTGTGCTACTTCATATGTTGTTTCAGAATTCTTTAATGAGCATTTATTTGAAATGTAAATCTTTTGTAACATTATAAATGTCTTTACTGTCACTTTTGATCAATTTAATGCATCCTTGTTGAATAAAAGCATTAAAATCTTACTGACTCTGGTGTGTCATAACATCTTCTCGTTTCCCTTTTTATCTGTGTTCAGCAAACTGCCAACCTGGATGAGAAAGTTTGTTCCCATGGCTTTTTATATAACAGAAACTGCCTGGAACTTCTACCCTTACACCATTACAGGTCAGTTTAAGCATTTTGTTACAATAAACACACCAGTGTTTGAATATTAACGTGTTGTCACATGGCACATACATCCATCTTGTGTTTTTTAATGCACCAGTAACCAGCCGTAACCTAACACTCTATTTCTCTTTTGCATACTTTTCTCTGTTTCCGTCCACTGGTGTTTTACCACAGAGTACTCTGTAAGTATTCTCACATGTCAGCTCTAACTCATGCAGTTTGCACTTGGCTCACTGTCCCACTGAGCATACAACATAATCACCTCACTCTCCCTCCTTCTCGTTTCTTTACTCCTTCCAAAAGTGTTCCTTCCTACCGAAGTTCCGTGTCAGGATCGAGACACACTTTGAGAATGACAACGGTTGCAGTGAAAATGTGAGTAAGAGATGGCAACACACACACACACACACACACACACACACAGTGTGTGCTCTAACAGGAGATAATCCTCTTAAAGGAGGACGATTCATCAGAGGCACACGTAGCGGCCGCGTCCTTGTAAAGGCCATTGTGCTTGTGTCTGTCTCTGAAGCACTCAGTACAGTAGTAACAGTCAGGTAAGCAGATCTAAACACTCCACCTCACTCCTGAGACACAGGACACCAGTGCCTTTAAAGCAGAGCCTCAAATACTGGTATTGGTCAGACATGAGACAAAGCTATAGGGCTTTTGTATTTAAATCAACAGAGCTGTTTACACCAGATTGCACTGCAGTGTGATGCGTCTTCAGTTATTGGATGCCACATTTTTATTTTTGGTGCCACATTTAGATTTTTCGGCACAGCTACAGTACACTACCATTAAAAAAAAAGTTTTTTTTGGAAAGAAACTGGTACATTAAATTGATCAGAACTGACAGTAAAAACTTTTATATTGAAAAAAAAAATAATAATAATTTCAAATGAATGCAGTTATTTTGAACTTACTATTCAAAGTTTCCACAAAAATATTAAGCACCATAATTGTTCTTAACTCTTACGTAATAATTCTTGAGCACCAATTCAGCATTATTTCTGAAGTATCATGTGACTGAAGACTGGAGTAAAGATGACAGCAATAAATTACATTTTAAAATATATTTCAATAGAAAACAGTTACTTTAAATGTTAATAATATTTCACAATATTACTGTTTTTACTGTATTATTGGTAAAATAAATGCAATCTTTGGTGAGCATCTTGGTAATAATCCTTTTTTTAAGTCTACTGACCTCAACCATTTGAACTATAGTGTACTCTGGAAACTTTATTTAGCTTGCCCATCTGAGAAAAAAAAATATTAAGAAATATATATGCAAATTGATTGATTTATGTTTGTAGTCTGCTAATTATTTTAGGGATACACAATATATATCTGGACCGTATCAGCTAATCGACCATATTAGAGATTTATTTTATATAGTTTTGGATGATATTGCATATTTCATTGTTCAAGGTAGTTAACTGTTTAACATAATGTTGTGATGCCAAAATTCATGTAGCATATAAATACATTTTCATTTTTAGTATTTTATTTTTAACTTGTTTAGAAAAAAATGGCAAAACAAATATAAAATAATTATCATCTTATCGGTATTGGCCAGGATTTTAAAATTGTGCATTCCTATTTATCTGTTTAAATAACTTTTTCTGACTTCTTAATGGACAAAATTGCAGTTCTCAGGAAATACAATCTCATGAGTCGCTCTGAGGCCTTTTAATGCATCAACAACCATAAAACCGCACTAATAACTGGAGACAGTTAAAGTTTTAGGTTGTAAAAACATTTTTTTCCAACTAACCTTCAGGTAATTTGAGACTCCTGCTTAATAAAGTGAACAAACAGACAGTATAGCTGCAAACAGACAATTCGTTTAGCTGTGTTGTTATTCAGACTTTTTACTTATTGAAATGAGTTGAGTTATTACTGGTTTGCCGTTTGTTTATTTGCATACAGCAAATGAGTGAGAGGGTGTTGGGGGGGCGGTGTGGAGGAGAGGACGTTGTGCCCCGGAGTGCTCCCTGTTATTAAGAAATGAAAAATACGACTTAAACAAGATCCAACCTGCCACAAAGAAACTCTAGATTTATGAGCAAGTCTGCCCGTGAGAAAGAAAGAGAGAGGAAGATGGGGGGGGGGGGTTTGTTATTGATACTTTGTAAATGATACAATTTCCCCCAAGTCATCCAACTTTCTCTCCACATACCAGCAGACACACTCCCTCATTCACATACACATGACTTAAAGGGATAGTTCACCCAGAAATGAAAGTTCTTTCATCATTTACTCACCCTCAAGTTGTTCCAAACCTGTATGAATTTCTTTCTTCTGCTGGACACAAAAGATATTTTGAAGAATATGAGTAACCAAACACTTGATGGTCCTGATTGAACTCCATAGCTTTTTTTTCCTACTATGGAAGTCAATGTGGCCCATTAACTGTTTGGTTACACATATTCTTCAAAATATCTTCTTTTGTGTTCAGCAGAAAAAGAAAATCATACAGGTTTGGAACCACTTGAGGGTGAGTAAATGATGACAGAATTTTCATTTTTGGGTGAACTATCCCGTTAATATTTAAATGTATACATGTATATTCAGTGCTAGGTAGATCTCAGTAAATCTGGATTACGTATTCAGATTCAAAAAATTAAGTTCTTGTAATTAGATTATATTACATTTTGAAACACTTGTAATCAGACTACAGTTACTTTATTGATTACATGATTACATATTCACACAATGGTAGTAAATCAATTATTATTTATTCACTAAATCTTTTTTTTCCATGTTTTAAATTTTCCTTTCTAAAAAAAGCATATCACATATACATTCAAAATTGCACACACAGACCAGCCACTAGTCAGGTGGATATAATTACATTATAAAACAGAGAAAACAGAGAGCTTAGGCCGTGTTTACACCTGGTATTAAGATGTGATCGGATCACAAGTAGATGAGGGAGACACATTCCTGTTACACCTGGTGTTTATTGCTGCCTTCACATGCTATCAGAATTATCATAAATACTAGTTTCCTAGTAAAAAAAAAAAAGACATGAACACCCTCTCAAGTCAAAATTTAAATGCGATTATCTCGTAATTACGACTTCAGAAGTGGGAAGTATATTTCCGATAACACTTAAAAGCAGTATTATTCCGTCTCCTTTGTCCACTTTCAACCATTTCTGTCCTGATTTCTTCGAGGGTCTATGAGTGGGTAAATGAATGTGTTTTTTTTTTGTTTTGTTTAACCTTTGATCTAAACGGACAAAATAAGCGTGCGCACACGCACAGAGACGACGGAAAAAGATACAGAGAGCATCAGCTTTCGTTGCTGCTCTGACAGTAGCAAGACCATGCAGAACGCGATGTGTTAGAAATTAGGAATGGTGAGGGAAAATTTGCTTGGTATGTTTTTTTATCGACCAAACTTGGGTCTCCAGCCGACAAAGTTTAAATTCCTTTGGCTAGCATATTTCCCATAATGTTTACGCGTTAGGTCAGTAGGCGGTCTTTTGCGGCTGTTGAAACCAAGCATGCCACACGAGTCCTGAAAAGTGAAGCCAAAGCATCTCGATCACCCCCAGGTGGCTGGATGCACTATAGGTCATAAACCCTGCCCTCTCCATGAAATGTAATGGGACATAGACAAACTAAACAATCAAATTATACTTCAAATACATTTTTTCCAAAGATGGCTTCTGTCATTTTTAGCAGTTTTTATCATGCTGATGTAAGTTTGTTTGGTTTAATAAGTTTGGTTTTAGTTCGTTATTTGATGCTATAAAAACAGAGGTGTGACATTATGATTGATAGCTGAGATTTACAACTTCTCTGAGCGAAGTAGTCACTGAGGCACCAACAGATTTTTTTTGGGGAACTTCAGGAGGAAATTTGAGCTTTAACTTTAATTTGTACATTTCCATAACTGTTTATGTCACAAAAAGTTGTTGATTAGGCACTCACTAATGCGCAGACTCAGGCTCCAAGTTGCTACTGCGCAGACTTGAGACCCAAGATGTCAGCGCCATATCTGAACACTGGCGGCTTTACTTATTTCAATGGAAGAAAATGAAGGCACGTCATTCATCTTTTTTTACAGTCTAAGGTTCAAACGCATGCGACCACATGATCGTCTACTACGAAAGCAATCCGGTCGAATGCGTTTACGACTACCTCTGGAAGTGGTCGAAAGTGGACAAGCTCAAAACGTTTTAGACCCCGTTTATGCCTGTATTTAGTATCTAAACGCATTTTAATACCAGTTGTAAACAGGGCCATAAAGCATTTCTGGATTTACAGAAACTAACATTGCACATTCATTATTATTTGAATTATCACTGTCTTTTAACCATGTATTGCTATGTCTTTGGAAGGTTTTCCCTCTTTCAAACACATTTTATTACAATTGTTATTATTTCAAAATTATTTCTTTTAATTACTTTTTTTTTTTTTAATGAAAGATTTAATTTGTTCCTAAACTTACAAACTCCCTGCAGTTCCTTCACAATCCCCAGTTTGGAAAACATTGATGTAAATGTAATGTTTAATGTACTTCATGTTGTTGACAAAGAATGGAATACATTTTCTTTCTCTTTGTATTTTTATATCAATATGGTACAATATTAACCTATTCAATGTGATCAAAAGTAATCTAAAAGTAGTCAGAATTTATTACCTGATTATGTTACCAATTAAAATTTTGAATTAGTAACAGACTACAATTTGTAAGTAATCTACCCAGCACTGTGAATATTACATAAGCACATAACCTCCAAATGATCACCAACATATCCATTTTGCACACAGGCACTGCAACTCCAGCACAGTCAAACAAATCAAAATAATACTGGTGCAAGTGTCAACACATCAGAGAAGAGGAACAGTAAACAGCTTTTCTCATGAGGAGACAGAGATAAAAAGACAAAGAGAGAGGAAAGAACAAGAGAGGAAAAAGAGCAGGGGTTTGCTAAAACACTTGCATTGTTTTTAACCCATAAACAACTTTAAAAGACAAAAAAGGTTTTGAAACAGAGACCACAAAAGAGAGATCAGATCACCACTTTTCTTAATTGCTTATTTTTCATTCATTCTCTTCTCTTAGACTCCAGTGGGTGCAAAAAGCACCTGCAATGCTGCACAGTCTTAACTCCTTTAAGTTAAGACTTGTTATCTTGTTTCTTTCTCCATTGGCCTGCAGTAGTTTGCATAATTCAGTAATTTCGCCTATAGTAGGCTTGATTTTGCACTCTTTGTTTCCATGTTTTTTTTTGCATTAATTCAGTCTCTGCCTATGCCCTACGGTTTTTCTGTTATGTAGTGTGTCAAGGTTCTGTAATGGGCTACACTACAGAATGTTTAACCGGTTGCATGGCATTGTGTGGTATTTTTTATATTAGGATTGCTGTGAGCAATGCTGAACACTTCCATATGTCTTCAGTCAGATGCAGAAGTTGGTGCATTTCTATTCTTCTATGTTCAGAAGACTTTAAGTTAGTGTCATATTTTACTTGGGCATTGGCGACTAGCTGGAATAAGAAAGCAGTGTTTTCTTTGATATATTGTTGGATTTGTCTGACCATGCTGTCTGATGTCTCCTGTGCAGGTGTTTGGTGATAACCCAACTCCAAAGGACAGTGTCTGCTTTTTGGATATTTTGAGCGATCCAATCCCTGATAAGCATTACAAGACATCAGAGGTACATACATTCATATATGCATAAATACATGGCAAAACTAAATCAGGGGTGGGTAAATTTCAGAATTTATGAGTGGGTTCATTTTCAATTCATGAGTTTGAATGTGAATTGAATTGGCCATACGCCACCGGATGCTAAATTGGGATTTGAATCGGGAACATCAGAAAGAGTTATGTATCGAACAGCAGTCTACATAAGAGGAATTTCATTAGTCTAACACAAGTTTCGTCAAAACATAAATAAATCATTCATTTTGACTAGTTATGCCTATTTATCTCCTGATATGCAGGCTAAAAAAAATCTCAGTTCATTAGACTAAACTGAGTGCTGTCAAGTTAACATGAACATCAAAACAGATTTGACATACAGCAGGGCTTTTTTTATGCAAAGGAAACTTCAAATATATAATGATCCCCTTGAGAGAGACCCCCTTCCTAAAATATATATATATATTATCTTTATTAGGGCTGCACAATTTAATAGAATTTGTAATCGTGATTACAATTATGGATGCCACAATTATGTAATCGTTCAAAGGTGAAATTACAAAAAAAGTCCACTTACATTATTCTGTGTGCTTAAGATGTGTTTTTTTCCTTTCTACAGGTTACCTAGCTAAGTGTTTTTACTTTTTTTATTTAAAGAAACCAAACCAATGTATATTTGACATTTGAGGCTTAATGCTACAGAAAAGCAATACGAGATTCTGGAAGAGTGTTTTCAGCTTATTTATTTTGAAATAACCATATGGCATGCAGTCGCTTCAAACAATGGCATAAAGCTATTCAAAATATCATTCAATGTAAATTGTGATAATTGTATTTAATAATTGCAATTACAATTTCAAGGGAATAATCGACAATTATGATTTTTGTCATAATCGTGCAGCCCCATTAAAGGTGATATAAAGACATGTTGTTTTATATAAATTAACTGGCTTTATATTTTCAGTGTATTAAAATCAATAGGAAAGAACAAAGTTTATCTGATGTAATCAGAAACAAAAGGCTGAAACAAACAGTAAAAATTTCAAATCTTTTAAAAATGGATTTGTTTTTTGTTTTTGTTTTTTTTAGCCATATTGTTTTTTTCAGATAACTTTATAAAAATAACATTTTAAATGCATTTAATACATTGAGTAAATCAGACAATTCTGTGAAATGAAATGTTCTTCCACCATGACATATAAAATTAAATAATGTCTATAAGTGGCATTTCAAATACTGATTGTTATGATATGACATGTTGATATGTTATATGATAAGGGTAATTCATACCGAACAATGTTATTATTATAAACAACAATTACAGCAGATATAATTGCTTGTTCTTCATTAAATTTTGAATCTTATGTAGTATCATCTGTATCATCGTCAATAAAAATTTAATTGGAAATAAATTCTCAGTTCATATCTGAACGGTGAACAACTTTGACTCACAAATAAATAATCATCCAGTCTACTGTGTTCTTGAAGTCTTTGCACCCTTACAGCAGTGCAAATGTCTTCAAAGCATTTAAATGACACAACAGAGACTCTCACAGCTCTACATAAGTATGCGTGCACACAAGTGCAGAAACAAAAACCACAAGACAAACATTACATAAAAACCACATTCCTCAGTGTGCTCTACTTAGACATACAGTTTATCGGACTCTGCTGCTTTTTCAGTGGACAAATAATACATCATAAGAAAAGCATGTTTTCATGTTACACTCTCAGATTCAGTCATGTGCATTGCGCAACCTCAAATCCATAGCTGTCATTTGCCAAGTTAGGAATAAGACAAATCCAAGGATTACAGTTTTTCAATGAGAAAAAAAAACAGCTGAGATACACCAAAGACATACTCAGACTTGTTGACAAAAGGCAAACTATTATTAGAGCCTACCAGTCCTACAGACAAAAGGGACCAAAACAAAATATGGACGGGAGAATCAATACTTTAAATTTATATTATATTATATAATATAATATTATATTATATTTAATTCTAGGCAATCGATTAAATCACGATTAATCACATCCAAAATAAAAATAATATATGTGTGTGTACTGTGTACAATTATTATGTATATGTATATATATATATATATATATATATATATATATACACACACATACACACATACATACATACACACACACACACGCATGTATATATTTAAGAAAAATATGTTATATTTAAATATAAAATATTTATATTTATATACAAGATAAATTATATAAGTATATACAGTATATACATGCAAATATTTCTTAAATATATACATGAAGGAGTGTGTATTTATATATACATAATAATTATACACAGTATATTATGTAAACACAAACTTTTATTTTGGATGTGATTAATCAATTGCCCAGCACAAATTATATTATATTAGTTATGTTCTCAATTACTGTAATAAATAAACAAAAACAGAGCCTGATAATCCACAGTTTATGCCTAATCATTGTTAATGATGCCTTTCAAATATAATTTTAGATGACTTTAAATTTCCATTTTATCCTGAGAAATCACAACATCTTCCATATAATGAAACTGATATTACCTATAAAACTTAAAATAATGAACAATTTCCACGAATAACGGTAACATAGGGCCTGACAATCTTCAGAAATTCTGGAAAATTAGCAACAAATAGGGAAAAGAGGAGCTACGTGGTTTGTGACCAAATGTTGGCTTGTACCAATAAACGTTTATTTCATTTATTAATTAAAGTAAATTATTTGTTTAATAATACGACATAACAGTAATCATTTAACAGTAAATGCTTGAGCTTGATGAATGCAAGCAACACTACAATTTGTGTAAACAATGAGAAAATGGAAAAAGATTGATTTACTTGTCATGCTTTAAAAAGGGTCCAATTAAATGATGTTACTTCTTGGGAATGTTACACTTTTTGCAATGGGAAAATGTTCATGCACCAGCATTGTTAAGCAAAAAATATTTTAAATAAATAAATAAATAAATAAAACAGCTTTTACGACAGTTAACAGATCATCTATTAAACTGATTTTGTAAAAATGTTTTTATAATTTTTATTGTTAGATGGACAAGCCAAAATCACACATTTTGCCCATGGGTTTAATACTAGCTACTTTTCATGCTAGGTTAATTTTATGCTAGATGATCATTTATCAAACATATCTAATATAGGTCACACAACAAAAAGCATGGAATTTGTGCCTCTAACGCTTTAAAATGGGACACCACATGACCAACTGTGAAAAGTAATGTCACCCCTGCACAGTGATTCATGCGCAGCATGCAACACACACACACGCACACAAGCAATGATCTGCTCGCTCAGCAGGTAATGTGTATCTACTTAAAACAAACAGGATCTGAGACACTGGGTGTCAGAGAAAACAGGCCGGGGACCCCTAGTGGATGGCTGGAGGAACACCACTAAACCCATCATGTGCTCCTACAAGAGAGTCACCTGTAGCTTTGAGGTCTACGGCTTCCAGGGAAGAACAGAGGACTTCGTTCACAGGGTACTGACCATAACGTCCCATGCATTACGTCATGCTGTTAGTCATGTAATCCCATCATGTGTCATATTACAGCATGTTATGATTCACCATAGAACATTCGTGACATTCTGTTGGTGGGACACAGACAGGCGGTGGCATGGATTGACGAGTGGCATGGTAATTGAGACGTATTGTAATGCTTCATTACCATAATTTATCACATGCTCTGTTAAGTACACATAAGAATCCTGATCCCTTACTTGGCACTCGAATGCTGTATGTCATCTGTCTTAACTCTTCGCAAATACACAGCAAACGTATAACAAATATGTGTGCGTGCAGGAATGACGATTGAGCAGGTGAGAGAGTACGAGAGAAAACAGCAGGAGGAAACCAACTGCCAACTCAAGAGTGACATTACCTGCGCAGGTAACATCTCCAAGAAAAAGCAAGCAATTTGCTGAAATGATATTATCAGCATAAGAGTGAGAGTAAAAATGTGGAACTGAAAAATTTATATCAATCAATATCAAAAATGTGCTTATTGATTAGTGACCTAGAAATAGTGCCATACTTTTTTTTTTAAAATAATTTTCATTATAACATTTCTAGATTTAGAGTTTGAATAGATTTTCAATGTGAACTGTGTCATCTCTCACTGCCCTCTATTGGTGAATGTTTTACACCACATCACAGCTGTTACAGTTTAGTCAGCACTGTGATGCAACTTCACTTTTAATATGGAAGTCATCATGACTCATCTAACAAAACTGTTGCAACATGATACAATAAATCTTAAGCATTTGTGGCAAAAACTGATTCTCTTGTCTGCTTTTCAGACTCTGCTCCTCAAATGCGACCCAGCTTCACTCGCTCCATCTCTGTTACGGATGAATCGTCACTGAAAAAGATGGGGGTAAAGACTGTTGACATGCCAGACTCATCATCCAGCCCTTCCTCCCTCAAAAGTCCCTTGAGATTAAACTCTACCCCAGAATAAGACCCACAAGGACCACTGCCAGTACCACATCTTGAAGCATTTGCCAAAATTCTCTCGACTTGGACTTTCTTTTCTTACCAAAACTGATAGAAAGACATTCCACAGTGTCACTCTCTGCTCTCCATTCACACTGGACTTGCATGCTTGTGTTCATGCAGAGGTCGACATTAACAAAAACATCTTACTAAAGGATTTGAGATATTTTGTAAAAGACTCTGGCTCTCCATGGAGTGAAACCACAGTGCCTTAATTCACTTTTTTCACAGACAAGCCCACATCCCCAAAATGGATTCAACAAAGCAGTCTATTCCACTGCCAATGGACATGAAGGGGACCACAGACCCAACTGAGCACAGAATGGATATGAAAAGCCTCTACTGACATCATGATGAAACCAGTAGACCGGTTCAGTGAAACCCAAATATATGGATTCTGGTGATTGTGTGCAACTAGCCGAAATTTCTAGTGAGTTATGGGTTATTAAGTCTAACCTTTGACCCTGTATCAATACATTTAAGGAATGTAATTGATTGTTTAGTCATGCAGCACATAGTAATAACATTATCAATAGTACTTTTGGTGAGAAGATTAAAGACTACAATAGACTCTGAACATTATCCGTTATTTGACATTGATATCACACCTCTCATTGGATACATGCCACGGGTGATATTTGGGGCCCTATTTTAAAGACCTGAGCGCATGGTCTGAAGCACATGGCGCAGGTGCACTTCGGGCGTGTCCGAATCCACTTTTGTTAGTTTAATGACGGAAAAAATGATCAGCGCTCCAGGCGCACGGTACAAAAGGCTTGTACCTAGTCTCTTAATGAGTCATAGGTGTGTTTTGGGCGTAACGTGCAATAAACCAATCAGAGTCTCATCTCCCATTCCCTTTAAAAGCCAGTTGCGCTTGCACCATGGCGGATTCGCTATTTACATGGCGGAATTTGTGAGCGGAAAGACTGAAGAGGATCCAGAGAGTAATCCTTTTATTTTTAAAATTTAAAAATGTTTGTGAAAACAAACAAGAAGCCCCACCCCAAACTCACATCATTGGGTAAGCCAATGTTGCTATGTCAAGCAGCTCAAACTAACAGAGGAATGCTGAAAGGGTCACATCATCATCACATATTTTATATAATACATTTACTAAGGGATGAGTTTTTTATTTTTTATCAGTATATGCAGATATTGCAGCTATTTTATACATTCATAAATGTTTGTTTGTTTGACTTTATTGTCTGTTCAGTTTTCCTGAACAGAAATTCATCTTTGTCACTGGCTTAGAGAAATACATCTTAACAGACAATGCCACATAATCACATAGTAAAACACATAGGACAAACTTTTTTTGTTAAAAAAAAAAAAAAAAAACCCAATACAATACAATACAATACATATGCATATATACCAAGCGGCAACCTTCTGTTCTCTCCCTTGAATCTAACACGGAAGTGACGTAAATTGCAATTCATCAACTGGCCGCTAGAGACAGGCTCCAAAAGGGAGTCAATCCCATAGATCCCCCATATTAAAATGCCCAAGTTAACAGCAGAAAAAAAAATTATGTTTACAGCCTGGTACAAAAAGAGGTTTTGGTCTATACAGCTAATTTTGCCCTTCATGACAACTGTGAGGGGGTGAATTTTTTTATAACTCATCCGTTTAAATTATATTAAGCCTTAAAGTTCTGCATAATTAAAGGCGTGGCCACTTGAGTGACAGGTGGATTGCCGCTATGGTCGAGCTAGGTGGGCGTGGTTTCAGCAACCAGGCACCTCAGCTCCACCCACATCCTGCCTCTTTGCCTATTTCTGGTTATCCTGTAGTGACGTGCGGGGACACGCTGCCAAGATGGCGATGGCCGGCTCTGCCCACTTTGGGCTTCAAAAATGCTCTTCAGAAACCTACGGGTGACGTCACGGACACTATGTCCATTGTTTTATACAGTCTATAATATATACATATAATACACACATGCACACACACCCACACACATGCACAAACACACCTTCCTACAACACTTTATGATACCTAAATTAAAAATTTGGTTTAAAACAGTCACCGCCAATGGAACAAATTCTCTTATATATGTTCTTTTTAGCCAGTGGTATACGCAGCCTGCGCCCCGAAGGGGGGGGTCTCAAAGGGGGAAAGTTTGTTCTGAATATCTATAATATACTGCGATCGCCTTTTTTTCCATAACCTGTGTTTTTTTTTTCGGCCTCATTGTTAAATTACCATACCACGATACAATGTTATATGTTAAAAAACATTCAATTTCATCGATCTACCGACAAGTTAGGACCGTCCTATCGACACTAAAATTTCTTAATTTCCTGAGTAGACCTAAACGCTGTCTTGCAATGAGAATTCATCATCAATCATTGTACATAACTATTTAAAATTTGAGACTTGCTCTACTTTTACACCTTTTATAGAAATTTGTTCATATGAAATACCATCCATACCTGTCCTATTTTTGTTCCCACAACAACCTCCTTTAAAAACTTTAAAAACACAAATAATTTAATAAAGGTCTCTTATCCTCACCAAGGCAGTATTAATTTAACCTAAAAGATAGTAAAAAGTAACATTTTGAAATATTATTTAAAAAAAAATATTTTAAAATATAATGCAATGGCAAAGCAGTCATTACTTCAGTCTTCAGTGTCACATGAACCTTTAGAAATCATTCTAATATGCTGATTCGTCATACATTTTTTTCAGGGGTTCTTTGGTGCACTGCAAAGAAAGTTAAAAAAAACAGAAATCTTTTGTAACATTATAAATGTCTTTCACTTTTGATCAATTTAATACATCCTTGCTGAATAACAGTATCAATTTCTTTAAAGGGAAAAACTTTTGAATGGTATATATTTTATTTGTTTATAATAAGTTTATTTGTATTATTATCAAGGTTTAACACCGCATCCCTACTTGCTACTTGGGGTAAAAGACCTAGAAAAAGTGACTTTGTAAACAAAAGTCTGAACGCAGACATGTTTTAAGCTTTAAGCGTTTGCATTTTTGCTGTCATCGGTACATTCACCTTTTCTCATCACATTTAATTGCAAAGATCCTTGCTGCTGCTTCCTCCTGTGGCAATTGCAGTATTCATTCATTAATAGCATTTTATTTCCTTCTTTTTATCTCTCTGACGAAGGGATATGGAAGGCAAAGATTGAATCCATGGTTCCTGAAGTCCTCTAGTAGCACTCAAAGGACTCCAGGCTGTTCTGTTACAGCTCTGACTCTCTCTTTCTTTTAATTTATCAGTATCTGCATTCTCTCTCATCCTTTCCTTGCTGCCCCTCCTTCACATCCCAATTTCTCTTGCTCTCAGGAGAGCGTTTCTGATGTATACATTTCATTAAAAGAAAGCCAAGGCAGTACCACTAGTGCAGGCAGATTAAAAGATCAGTTCAGAATAGAATAAACAGACCAATTAAATAAATCATAGGACCTACACAACATTCATGTCATTAAAACGCTACTAATATTGTGCATGATCCGGTTTTCGATCATTTTAAAGCCGGACAGCATGCAATCCACTTTCTTTCAAGCAGCTATTTGGAATTCATCAAAAAATGCACCTTTTGTGTTTCACAAAGTAAACGTATCTACACCATATCTAGCATGAATGTCATTATATCTGACAGCCCATATTATCTTGAAGTATGGTAAACTGCATTGAAATACAGAATATCCACAACCATTGACAGTACTTCGCCATTATCACAATGCTGGAGAGATTGTGGGATGGTGGGGGACTATGTGCATTTATTCTGGGAATGGTTTCCCCTCAGATCTGTTCAGTACATCCTACTTATTTGTATTGCATATATTGTTAATGGCAGCTAGGAAGATAATCACTGTGAACTGGATGAAGGTGCACAAACCCACTGTGACAGAATGGACACATAGACTGAAACAGACATATATATTTGAGAAAATGACTGCAGACTTGCAGTTAAAATCTGACATTTTTCAACAGAAGTGGGCACTAATTGAAATATATTTGCTTGAAGGAAATAGATTTAATATATGTTAATGTTTGAACAATGCAGATAATGTACTGGTATGTAGTGTATTCTCTACTGTCAGGTACTATTTACTTTAACTTTGTGTTTTTTTGTGTTTGTTTTGTTTTTGTTTATTTATTCATTTACATGATTAATATTCTATGTAAATGTTATGTAACAGTGCTATGTTTATAAGAAAAGTTAAATAAAAACAGTTAAAAAAAAAAAAAGAATATCCACAACCATTAAATGTCAACCATTCATATTTAACATTAGACTTATCAGACAAAGATAACATCACTCATTTCCTCATAGAATTCACAGTAAATGAAAACTTGATCTCACAGAGCAGATCTGTTGATCTGACCCAGTCAGACTGACCCAAGCCCTGTGAACTAACCCAGATAGCGATTGTCTGTCTCTAATCATTATTATCATAAAAATGTATAGGTGGGTTAAAAAGATCTCAAGGGTAATTTATGAGCAGTAATTATATTGCTGGAGCCACCCCCAGCCGACACACACAGGCACACGCACAAGCATCCCCTCATGCAAGCAAATGTAGAGAGTTACACATGCACGCACATATTCCCCCAAGAGGGTGGGAATGTTTGGGAGGCATTCATTGAAATTCAGGCCCTAAACATAGCAATCAGCACAACCATAAAGGACCCAAATTTAATTGGCCCACCCAGCCCATTAATTACATAGCCAGAACTGCACTACAACACAGCATATGTTGCCTAATAAAGCCCAATAGATCTTAATAGAGATGTATTATTAAATCAAAAAGGTGGAATTACACTTTTCCATATAAGCAGAGAACCTAAAAAGCACACATTGTGATAATTATATACTCACACACACATATTAACATAAGCTTACACACACATACACCCTTGAGTGTTGTCATGGACACAAAACAGTTAGAATGGTCATTATATGGACATTATGTGCATGCACACACAAAAACACACAGGGCATGACATACAAGGGTCATCATATGTCATTACATAATGAGACTCCACCAACAAGCATCTAAAAAGCCTCTCCGCCCTAAACATGGCCATAATAGTAATGAGATCCTATTCAGGAAACCAGGAAATCTCCACAATTTTCACCCGATTCCTCACCAGCACTTATCTTCTATTAAAACATCAGATAGCCACCAGCAAATATTGCAATTTTGCCTATTACTTATATTTTTTTCCTATTTCATTTCTTATCTTTCCTTTCTCATACCTCATTCCTTTTCACACCATTTGAATTTCCTTTTTATTTGACAGACTGACAAAAGCAATGATAATACCGTCAGATATACAGATAGATAGATAGATATATAGATGGCTAGATAGACAGACATAAACAATGTTAATACCATCTTTCCAGCTAAGCCAAACACGCACAAGGCTGCACAAGGGAAGTCATTTACTCTAAATATTAAATATTTAATAAAGGGTCATTGCACACTTGAGGACTATAAATAAACAAACAAATGATGCAATCGCTACATCATCAAAGCTTTAAACCCCCAGTACTTTTTGTTTCATCTTGGACCTGCCTTAGGAATGCTGTCGAAGCTTTTTCCTACTCCATCACCAGGACATATCTGTGTGATTTGTTGAAGCCCTTGAGAGGTTTTACATCACTATAAATCAATATCAATTATTCATGTATTAATAATTAAAGGGCTGGAAGTCTTTGCTGTTTTGGGACTCCCACCAAAACGGTTTAATTTATTTTATATATATATAATTTTTTTTTTTTTTTTTTTTTTTTGCAGTTTACAGATATGCAGGAACAAACTTACATACATTTTAAATAATTAAATAATCGATTTCACGCTTCACGTTCACACAGCAGCAGAATACGTCAGTCCTGTATCTGAGTCCTTAATAAGGTTACATTCACATACACAGTTACGGTTATTTACCGGAGTGAAAACTCATTCTATAACCGAACTCAGACCGGTAGATTTTCAGGACTCACGACCGCATTCTCGGAAAACCCGCGCTGTGTGAACGCGACCGCACGAGTAGTCAACTAGTTGCCTGTCACGTCATGTGTCATACAGTGCGAAAGAGCAGCTCTGCTAAAGGTTTTTGTGTATGGTTTTGCTTTCGGTAACTTACAGCGACGGAGATAGGATTCTAGATCCAGTCACTAGAGTTGTCCACCGAAGCGGCTCCCGTCAGTTTTGTATTTATGCGCGCGTTCTGCGCGACAAGCTGCAAAAGACGTCGCGATTGCAACGATTAAAGGCTTCCGGCTAGCGCGTGTTAACATTTAAGCTTCTGTAAGTTAATGAAGATTTGACGGATGAATTCGCTGCTCATTTGGACTCTTGTTATAAGTTAAAAGACTTCAGTTTTATGGTCGCCATCTTTGATATTAATTTGGTCACTGTCACTATGGTTACTGGTAAGAGACTACAGGCTTGGCATCTTAATACAAGACAGTATTGAGACTCTACTAGTGTGAGTTGCTGTGTGAACGGGACATTGAAACTCACACCTGTAAGTAAATGCTGTTGTCAATCCCAAAAATTTACATTGAGTGAACAGTGTGATAGCTCAACTAATGATGCAATGGAGCTACAAAAGGACAGCCTCCATAATTTCCATGTTGCACGTGGAAAAGTAAAAACAAATAAATGTATTAATAAATAAAATCTGGAATTAAATACATGAGGGAATAAATAAATGACAATATAATATTTATTTATTTTAATTCCTGCAGGTTTTTCCATACAAAAAATTAGAACACCTAGAACCTTAGCCTACACCTAACCGAGTGCGTTCATTCAGGTGATGTTTCAAGTGCATTTCCATAAAAAATTGCTTACAGTTATTGAATGAATTATTGAATAATTAGTCCTTAATTCATTAACTCAGCTATATCATTAATTACAACAACAACAAAAATCCCATTTTCCAAAATTCAAGAAATGGAGCACGCACTTTATTGAATATTGAGTAAAACCGGTTGTGAATTTAAACTGGTAATGGATTGCTGTTCATTCATATAGTCTTGAAAACACCTCCCATAGGATACAAAGGGCCCTGAAGCCCTTTTCCGATGTACAGATTCTCCGATAAGTCAGGGCCCTCGTGGAAAAAACAGAAAGGCTGACCTTCAGTAGATGGGGGAGATGGTCGACTGTGCGCTCATGAATATTTATTAGCCGGGAGGGGTGAGACCTCCCTGTGGGTTTAATTCTGCAGCTCATATCAAAAGTTTAATTACTATAAAACTAAAAATGACTAGCAACAAAAAACAGAGACATCAAGAGTAGAGAACATGGGTGAAGGGAAAACAGAGAAAAAGAAAGAGAAAAGACAAAGAGAGAGATGAAGTGGCAGAGTTGTATCAGTGATGTAGTGTGATAGGGCTCTTGACCCTAATCTCAGATTCTCTTGTTTAATTGAGGTTGTAATTACTCACTCTCTCTCTCTCTCTCTCTCTCTCTCTCTCTCATTCACTCCCACCATGCTGTTCAGGTTGTTATCTACATACTGAAAGAGCTTATAATCACTAACTCAAGAGGCACATCTCCTGAGACTTAGAGGGCCCTCTCACTTTCTCTCCTCCCCTCTCTACACTAAAGAATCTTTTATACCTCTTCTCTCGACTCTATCCCTCCTTTCCTCTCTGTCTGACCTACAAATTCATACCCTGTCTCCACTGCATTTTGTTGCATTCAAACACCATCCATTACATCATTTCAGAGTTTAAAAAAAGCTTAATCATATTAAACATGACTTCGCTTAACTGAGCGTTAAGTCCTTGAATGTGGATCAGAACATTTCAATTGAAACGGCGCAGACGGAATACAACTCCATCAGAATAAACAGCCTCGTGCTGAATGGAACTGATCGGCTGACAGAAGGAGAGATTCAAAGCTGAATTGACCTTGTATGCTTGGCCGAGTTGACATATGTAAGGTAATGATGTGTTGGTCATTATGTAATCATTTTCCCTGGGTTCATTTGGCCCCCACGGTTCCACCTGTTCAAACAGGCATCCAGCAGGGACAACAGATCCACCACAATGTGTTTCTACTCAGCTAACGCTCAAACACTGACACACCGCTCGCCTGCTTCATATGTTGACCTCTGCTCTAGTGATTCACTGTGCTTCAGACAAAAAAAGGACGATGTGAAAGCGGGAAGGACAGGTCAGGTGAATCATGCTGTCCCACAGCTGTAACCACTTGTAGGTAATTCTAGTCTCACTTCTTTCCAGATTCAATGTCACACCAATATATCAATGTCTTGGTTTTAGGCAGGCTCTTATAGTTTATATGGTATAAACTTTGGCATAATTGGCTTGGAATGTCAACAACAAACTAGATTCGATTCATTTGAATGTTTATTGCCACTGAGTTTTAATTTACATGACAAATAGCAATATAACAACATAGCCAACAAGAAGTGTCAAAATAAACCCATTTAAATGAGTTACGTGTGATTTCTATAACTTCATTCTAAATGCATTTTAAACCGTATGATATAAATCATATAGTTTATCACTAACTGACTATAATCTGAATCTGGAGACCAGGATGGTGATGAAAAAGGAGAGCCTGGAGTAAACAGGTGTCTTCTTGCTGGCCAATGATGACATTTATTTTTTTCCAAGGAACAAGTACAAGGTGCTCCATTTCCTCTGATTTTGACAGCATGTGGGTTTCAGTCATTGGATTCAGAAGCCATCCAGCCACTGTATAAATAGTAGTATATAGTAGTATAATAGTGACACTGTAAACAGTAATCATATTAAGATTATTTTATTTCTATTGCTTGTTCGTGTAATCCTATAATGACCATCTTCCTGAGGTGAAGTGAGAGTATGTCAGACAAGGGGTACGGTGTCACGGGTGCTGCTACTGGCTGAATCTAAAATCGCCCCCAATACCTTCAAATAGGGCATTATTTTAGGGGACAGCCATTTGTAGTGGTGTCCGAAACCATAGTGGACGTTATCGAGTGCACTCATTCTATCCCACATTGCACCAAAATAACGTGTGTATCTCACGGCAAATCGTACATATTTTTTTAAGAGTTGCCCAATTCGTATGAATTCGTACGAATGACCTCCCCCTAACCCTGCACCGTCATTGGGGTTTAGACAAATCGTACGAGTGAGGTCGTACAAATTAGCCACCTCGTAAAATGCGTACAAATTGGTCGTGAGATAGCATTGGTACAGCCAATGTACACTCAATGGCTGTCCAAATTCACTCACTCGTTTTCATTCACTCCTTCAATTGAACTGTATTAGTGGACTAACATAGGGAATAGTGATTGAGGGTTTAGGGGGTGATTTCAGATTCAGCCTAAGATTCAAACAAAATAGTCTTTACTCCAAATGTATCGCAGGAGAACTCAAGGAAACAAAACATTGATGACACCGAATAACGAATTGAAGGAAGACAGGACTTAAATACACAGAGGAACAAAAGAGCTAATTAATGGGCAACAGGTGAAGGGGATATACAATTAAGGAAACTGCATGGGTCAAACAGGCACTGAACTTAAAACACACTGAAACATATCAAAACCCTGACATAAAGAGGCAAAATGTAATTTCTGATTTATAATTTAATTTGATATGTTAATGGCAAAATTTGAATCAGCATGTTTAATGTGATATATAACCAGAAACTTTTCATTAACATCCAAAAGTTTTGGGTCAGTATGATAATTTTTTTATTTAAGAAATTAATACTTTTATTCAGCAAGGGTGAATTAAATTAACCAAAAGCAACAACACTTATAATGTTCCAAAATATTTTTATTTCAAATAAATGCTGTTATTTGGAATTTCATCAAAAAAATGTATCATGTTTTCAACAAAAATATAAAAAAGTTAACTTTTTTCAACATTGATAATAATTAGAAATGTTTATTGAGCAGCAAATTGGCATATTAGAATGATTTCTGAAGGATCATGTGACTGGAGTAATGATGCTGAAAATTCTGCTTTGCCATCACAGAAATAAATTACATTGTAAAATATATTAGCGTATTTAATAGTGCATTTATTTGGTCAAAAATACAGTTAAGAAGGTAATACTGTGAAATATTAAAAAAACTAAAATAGTTATTTTAAATTGTAATATTTAATAATATTACTTTTCAATGTAACTTTGATCAAATAAATGCAGCCTTGGTGAGGATAAGAGAAAAATAATCTTACTGACCAAACTTTTGAATGGCACATGTCAAAAAGACTAGAAATATAATTTGACCAGACTTTTCAATGTACTCCTGGACTGTGTTTTATATACACTATATTGGCAAAAGTTTTGGGACGCCTGCCTTTACATGCACATGAACTTTAATGACATCCCATTCTTAATCCGTAGGGTTTAATATAGAGTTGGCCCACCCTTGTTCTATATTTATTTTTCAATTTATGTGCTATTTTGAGTGAAAATATTCCCTTTATGTTTACCATGTTTCATTAAAATGCTTCAATGGGCATGATTGGGGTGCAATTATTTTGTACCAATAAATCTGATATATTCATGTAAAAAAAAAAGTAATGGAATTTACATTTTACATTTGAAAATATGCTTTTATTGAAAGCAACATATATTCCATCAGTGCATTTCTAAACTATTTTATAGCAGACAAATATGAGACACATACTGCAAGGGAAAACCTCACAGAAATGTAGAAATGTTTTAAACCAGTTCCCAGCCTCCCCTATGTGTGTTTATCAGTGTCGGAGGAGGTCAGGTTAGCTCATTCCCACATGGGCTGCTTCTTTACAATGGTGCTGATGACTCATCAAACCTGAGAGGAACTGAGGGTCAGTGAGTGCAGCTGATTAAGAGTGTAATTGCTTTGGGTTTTCCAGCACTGTGCAAATTAGTTATTATAACTAACCCATCAATTCTTTCATGTTTAGTGGCTGACTTATAAATGGACTCTCTGGGACTATTGACCATTAGGGAAGATGGAGACACTGCAAATCCAAACATGGCCTGTGGACAGTTGAAAAAATTGCTGTTTAACATGACGATTAACCATTATTGCAATTTCTTTAAAAATGGCAGTAATGCAAGTGGTTGTGAAGTGCTGGCAGATCAGATGGCAACTTTCGTTTACATAATACATGCATGATGAGCTCTTGAATATATAATTGCATCTACTTATCACCTGGAATGAAGCCTGTTTATTCACAATCTGATACCCTGTCTAGAAACTCCACCATTTTATCACAGTTATATAAAGTCAGCAGGAGGAGGTTGGCCTGAATTTGGACATGTTCAATGATAAAACTGAGAAAATCAACAATCAACAAGTGAGATTTTCTATCCATACTGATGTTCCTTGATTTAACATTTTAATTAACCGTTCAGTAATAAAGGGGCACATGGACTCCCCTGCTTATGGGAGGCATTGAAGTGCACTGTAAGAAAAATACATAGAAAAATTCTAATACATTCTAATAAAAAATGGAAAAGATACTGGTAATTTTCTGCCAGGACATTTCCTTTAACCTTAAAACACAATACAACGTAATTCAAAATACTGGGAAAACACCTGTGAAAAATCAATAGGGAAAATTCCTTTATATTAAGTTAACAAAGTACATTAGACCCAATTTTTACAGACATTTTTTAGAGTGTAAAACCCCTGTATCTCCTCTTCATTTCAAACACTCCATGGCTTTTGAAGATACTGTAGAGGCAACTTATTTTAGGTCTAAAACAGGGGAAGTTGAAACAAAAATATCATCAAAATCGCACCAGACCACTGAGTAATATATAAAAGTCTCCAGTTCCCAACAGGGCTCTCACACATAATGTGTGGTCTGTCTTCAGTGTGTAATGGAGTGAATACGACTCAAGTTGTAAAAATTATGATCGGTCAAGGTAAGAGAATCTAAAGGGAACAGTAAAAGCTCAGGCAGGCAGCATGGATCATGAGTTCCTGTAACTCATGCTCTCTCTCTCTCTCTCTCTCTCTCTCTATATATATATATATATATATATATATATATATACACTCACCTAAAGGATTATTAGGAACACCATACTAATACTGTGTTTGACCCCCTTTCGCCTTCAGAACTGCCTTAATTCTACGTGGCATTGATTCAACAAGGTGCTGAAAGCATTCTTTAGAAATGTTGGCCCATATTGATAGGATAGCATCTTGCAGTTGATGGAGATTTGTGGGATGCACATCCAGGGCACGAAGCTCCCGTTCCACCACATCCCAAAGATGCTCTATTGGGTTGAGATCTGGTGACTGTGGGGGCCATTTTAGTACAGTGAACTCATTGTCATGTTCAAGAAACCAATTTGAAATGATTTGAGCTTTGTGACATGGTGCATTATCCTGCTGGAAGTAGCCATCAGAGGATGGATACATGGTGGTCATAAAGGGATGGACATGGTCAAAAACAATGCTCAGGTAGGCCGTGGCATTTAAACGATGCCCAATTGGCACTAAGGGGCCTAAAGTGTGCCAAGAAAACATCCCCCACACCATTACACCACCACCACCAGCCTGCACAGTGGTAACAAGGCATGATGGATCCATGTTCTCATTCTGTTTACGCCAAATTCTGACTCTACCATCTGAATGTCTCAACAGAAATCGAGACTCATCAGACCAGGCAACATTTTTCCAGTCTTCAACTGTCCAATTTTGGTGAGCTCGTGCAAATTGTAGCCTCTTTTTCCTATTTGTAGTGGAGATGAGTGGTACCCGATGGGGTCTTCTGCTGTTGTAGCCCATCCGCCTCAAGGTTGTGCGTGTTGTGGCTTCACAAATGCTTTGCTGCATACCTCGGTTGTAACGAGTGGTTATTTCAGTCAAAGTTGCTCTTCTATCAGCTTGAATCAGTCGGCCCATTCTCTTCTGACCTCTAGCATCAACAAGGCATTTTCGCCCACAGGACTGCCGCATACTGGATGTTTTTCCCTTTTCACACCATTCTTTGTAAACTCTAGAAATGGTTGTGCGTGAAAATCCCAGTAACTGAGCAGATTGTGAAATACTCAGACCGGCCCGTCTGGCACCAACAACCATGCCACGCTCAAAATAGCTTAAATCACTTTTCTTTCCCATTCTGACATTCAGTTGGGAGTTCAGGAGATTGTCTTGACCAGGACCACACCCCTAAATGCATTGAAGCAACTGCCATGTGATTGGTTGATTAGATCATTGCATTAATGAGAAATTGAACAGGTGTTCCTAATAATCCTTTAGGTGAGTGTATATATATATTTATATATATTGCACTCTCTCTCTCTCACACACACACACACACACACACACACATTCAGCCATATAAACAGTGATTGATTGGTACACTGTCAGAAAAAAAAATTGCAACATCTATACCTTTAGGTGTACAACAGCTTGTCACTGGGACAGTAACCTCAAGGGTACACCTGTTGTACCATTTATAATGGGTACATATTGGTCCCCTTACACTTTGTACCTTTCAAAGGCAAATACGGACCTTTGGTGACTAAATTGTACCTTGTAGTGCTATGGTACCATACTCTGTACCCCTAAAAATGGTAAAAATTTGACCTGCCCCAGTGACAAGCCCTTTGTACCTCATGATGGATTCACATTTCCAAAAACAGTATACACATTAACTGTAACTCTTTAAATCATTAAACAGTACTACACATTTCATTTTAAACTTTACATTTTAAACATTCTTGTAAATCACAATTTATCATAGACATAGAATGGTCCGAAAGTCCAACTTTTGTTAAAAACCTGTTTAACCTGGTTAAATACTCCATTCAGGTATGCATGGAAATGTGAAAGACATTGGGTTTGGTTGCATCTTATAAATATCCATTCACACTACCTTCAATAGAGGACGCATCTTGACTAATGACTGCAAACTCCTGTTGGAGACAAATAAAAAAAATAGTAAAACCTCAAACGCACAAACACAAAAGGATAGAATATTTGATTGATTGATTGATTGATTGACAGACTGATTGATATACACCCATTGTTATGTTTACTGGATAAATCTCACTACATCAGAGGCCCTCTAAGACACACTAAGAACGACAACTAATGCTGAATATATTAGCGTCCACACAATGAACAATATTGTTCTGTTTATTATAAGCACACACTGCAGATTGTCTGCCACTTTAAATGCTTCTTTAAAGCAGGATGGATTCTGATTGGCTGACCATGTTTTTTTTAAATTATTATTCATAAGCCAGAAAAAACGTTAGAGTGATTTTAATTATATTGTTTTTCTGTGCCGTTATCGTTATAGTTGTTGTGTGGACTTGCTATTCTTTAACTTTATCAATTAATTTCTTTAAATATGACCATAAATGACCATATGTTGGGTTCATAAATCAGCCAAAGATTATAGTAGTAATAAGTAAGTTTAAGTATTAAGTAGTTTCTTTTGAAAAGTTTATACACACACACGCATATATATATATTAATTCATGTTTGCACGTTCTCCCCGTGTCCGCGGGTTCCGTGGGTTTTCTCCGGGTGCTCCGGTTTCACCCACACAGTCCAAAAATATGCAGGTGAGGTGGATTGGATATGCCAAATTGGCTGTATGAGTGTGCGTAAGGAAGGGCATCAGCCGTAAAACATGTGCTTCAAGTGTCTGATCACATTCTGTTGCTCCAAATCCAAACAATTAAATGCTCTTTACGCTCGTGCACATGAGGGGGGTTGATCAGGGTCAGTATAGCATACGATCGAACTAACCTTTCAGTGTTCTAATCAGCCACAGCGCGTCCCGGTGGATCCACGCAGTGGAAGAACGAAGAAGATGCAGAAAGACTCCATCTCTACTCGGCTGCTTTACACACGAAATGTACATTTTAGCGGTTAATTTCCATGAAGCTGGAGTAAAACTCAGCACCAAGCAAGAAAGCAGGTTATCCGTGACAGCATAAGTCATTATACGGAAACTCATTAAATACCATTCACGTGAGCAGAGCGTTAAATCGCTGGATTGGCTCGAGCGAGGCCTTCGATGTGGAAACGGATGAATGCTTGCTTGATTTATGTTGGATTAGGCTGCTTGTTTGATGGTTATCTTGGTTTTACACAGTTCATGTTTAAGAACCTTTATCTCTCTGAACATCCTACTTTTCAAGAGTCTGTGAAATGCAGCACATAAAAAATCCCCTGTAGCCTACTATGTCATTCATTTTAATTTGCCTGAGTATGTCAAATTGAATTTGTTGGTATTGGTAATTGCATGAGGTGTTTCCATGTTGTGAAATTTGCAGTAAGCCTTTTATTTTAACACTCATTTGAAAAAGTCACTATCGTAGGTCTATTTTTCAGACGTGTAGTACATCAGTGTATTTCAAAGGCGTTAAAGGTGCACTATGTAAAATTTTTTGCAGTATAATATCCAAAAACCACTAGGCCAGTGTTATATATTTTGTTCAATTGAGTACTTACAATATCCCAAATGTTTCCAACTATTTGTAAATCATGAGAGAATGTCTATTTTAACCAAGGAACCGGGACGTGTGAGGGAGTCGCCTGTCAATTGCGTCATATCTGCGTTTCCGGTTTTATTTAGCAGAAATGCTTTACTCTTACTGCAGTGTGCAACAAGTGTCATTGCAGCCGCCGAGCGAGCGCACAGAGTAACGTCATAACATCATTTTCAACACACTCAAATGTATCTAATATGATAAACAGAGCTGCGTTAATTCATACTTATGACCGGAAAAACGGAAATGGCGCTGGCAACTGTGGCATAATAAAAGTCCCGCTGCCCGCGAGGCGAATGTTGGAGCAATCGCGCAACGGCCTTGCTCAGCTCCCACAACACTCGGGTCTGCTCTGCTTCATATTACAGTAATGTTAATAATCGCATCCATGAACATGATTTCTGCCCGAGTCCTATCCCGATTCTTTTCCACCGGCTGTAGAGGTGAAGACCAATGTCCCAAGATTCTGCGCTCAAACTTGGCGTCATCAAGCTACGCCTTTGTTTTGAATAGGCGACATCTAGTGGACAGAAAAGTTACATAGTGCACCTTTAAGTGTCCACTTCACATCAGTGCTTTATTTGGAGATAATATCTGTAGGATACATTATCCTGCATGTTACAAGGCTATATAAATTCATGGACATGAAATCATGATTTGATTTCAAATTATTATCTTACTTGTAGAGTTTAAAGGTCCACTGAAGTGCCTTGATACGTGCAGCATTATAGAGTGGTGCAGGTATGCATTTTAGCACTTAGAAATGGGATTTTGTTTAAATGGCTGAAATAAGGTTTGTGGTGGACACAAGCTCAAGACACTTTAACGTTTTATTCTACGACATAAATTACATAAATTACCCTACTCGTGATTTTTTTTAAGCTGTTATGCGTCTTGAAAAATGCGGTTGCTAACAAGTGGCTAAATGGGACTACAGAGGCCGTCGAGGAGATTAAACATTATCACGCCGAACAGGTAAACTCAGTCCGCTTTTACAGCTTCATTATGCTCATAATTGTGCTCTTATAAACTATTTAAACTCAAACGTTCTGGGAAAATGTTTTGAGATAAAAACTGAAAGAGTTGTGGGAAGTTTAGTGATGGTGACGTTGAAGTCGAGCGACCGTGGTGTAGTCCAATTTCATTTAGCTTTTTACTTCTTCTTCATTCAGACTTCAAAATTAATAAAAGTTGTGTTCATCTGTGATAATTATCTTACAAAATGTGTAAGTATCATAAACTTTTGTTGATCACAGAGGCAAAAACCTATGGGAAATTCCTATTGGGTTTTTATCGAGGGAACCAGTGTGATGCAAAGTGACGTCATACCTGCACCACTATTCAATGTGTTGACGGAATTTGCACTGAAACAGGAAGACAGGGCAGGACATATCGAGCAGCTCCTCCCTTTTTTTCAAAATAGCCAGTAGCGTTTCATTTATATGTCACAGCTCGGCCAGCCAGAGCCATTGAGTTCAGCAAAGCCTCAGTTTCCTCCTAATCTCTAACAATTTCTCCTCATAATCTCCATATTGTTTTAAAGTATAGCATTCTGTGCAGAATTCAAATGGGTATGTTACGTTTTGTGGTACACGCTGACTCGTGCATATGATCCGCTCTGTGCTATCATGTCTCTGGACGGAAGCAGACTGTGTGCGCGCTGAGGCGGTTCGCATGACACTAACGTAAAACCAGACTTCATTTGCCCCAATGGAATATTTACACTGTCTGAATCATTCCCTATCCCCTATATAGTGCACTATGTGCCATTCACCATGTAGAAAATAGTAAATGTGTGAACAAGTGACCGATTTCAGCCTCAGCTTTAGCATCTATTTATAATGTAGGAGGAGGGATGCTTTAGATTCTAGAGAGCACACGAAATCACGATGAGAAGCTGAAGTGCAGAGTGATGTCATCAAAATCATTGATCCATATTGGCAGAACTATAAGTTTTGAATGCTTATATCTTCTAAATGCAAATTTTGTCATTGTTTTGGAGCAGACTAGCTTATAGAAAACAGTAAAGCTAACAAATTCATACTAAAAGCCAAAAAACTTGAATTATATAAACCTTAAAACTTCAAAGCTTCCAGAAAATAGTCCATTACAAAATAGGGTAATACTTTATTTTATAGTGTCCTTGTTACATATGTTATATGTACTTACCATAGTAGTAACAGTACAGTATGCATAATTACATGCAACTAACCCTAAACCAAACCCTAATCCTACCCTAACCCTATAGTAAGTACATGTAGTTCACTATTATTACTTAGTACTTAAATATATAATTACACTGTAACAACGACAAAGTGTAACCCAAAATTGAAAAAATTGGCCTACCAAGTCAAACACTGCAACAATAGACTCTTTGCCATCATCAGGCAGAATGTTTTTTTTTTTTTTATAACTGTGTCAATCCATATAAACTGCTGTTTTTATTTCAAACGACAGAAACCATTGTGAGTCACAATATGCAGCAATGAACTATTTCTAGTTGCATTGGTATGAAAAGCGAGAGACAGTGGAGTGATATCTAGTTAACCAAACAAATATAAGTATTCCAGAAAGCTGTGTAATAAAATAATGATCTAAAACTATAAAATTATAATAAAAAATCTATGATGCAGAGTAATGCACATTAAAACAGAATCAACTATATTTATGAATCCATACCAAAAGAGGAAACATATTTTTACCTGTAATAAATCCTATTATTATGTCCCTTAGCTGCCACCAATTTGACATATTTTCTTTGATCAAGATGTATATTGAATTTGTCACGTTGTGTTAGTGAGCTCACAGCCCGTGTCAAACATTTTGAGCGATCTAATTAACACATTCAAGTAATTAAAGCAATTCTGCTTTGCAAAAGGTAGCAAAAATGCATAATGCATGGTTGTGTAAACTGTATTTATTAGGATCACTGAATAGTTAATCAGCTGGTGTGAATTAATATGATTGGTGTGAAGTGTGTTTCAAATATGAAAGCAGATCTTTTCATAAGGGTTGCCTGATGTATGTTGCATTTCTACCATCCAGCATCTTCAAAAGCCGTCTCTGCTTAGATGATTTACAGTGCAGTTTAACACTATGATCTAGACAGAAAGGCAATCAAGCTCCTGCTAAGTTATAACCATCTACAACTTGAAATGTTGGGAACTAAAAGAATAAACTTCACAGAGGCTCAACCCACTTCCAGCAGGAGCGAAGGCATCTAGACTGAAACGGTGTACGAAGAATTTATTGCTGACACCACACTACAGGAACATTATGGGCAGTGAAATGAATCAGTGAGGCAGCCTAAGGGACATTAAAAAGAAAATCAAAGCATAGTGATCACCATGATTGCTTAGAGTAATTTGACACAAACGTATTTAACAATAAAACCATTTTTGTAAATACTGAGCTCATCAATATAACAAAATAAAAATATAACCAAAAAAAAAATCATAAAGACAAAGAAACAGACACAGGTGGGAAAATCAATTAAGACTTTAATTTGACTATTTTAAGTTATAGGACTTTAATGTGGATAGTTGACAGTTTAAATAAATTACTCAATAAATATATCAGTGAACATATCTGATCAAACACTTGATATGTTTGCTTTTTGTTGGTTGGTTAATTGGTCATTGATTTAGACATGTGGCTTAAAAGAAACAATAGTTGTGTTTTGTAGGGTTACATAAAAAACCTCATTTGAGAACAAACAATGGCCAGCTGCACAAGTGCTGAGATTCTCTAGCACCTGTCTGCATTCTGAACGCAGGGCAATATATTTGATTATCAAACACATTGTCCTATTTACACATACACTTTCACATATAAGACTGGGACTGAATAAGGAGTACATGTTTCACTTTCTTTGGATATTTCAATTGTGTCATATCCCTATGTAGTAATGCATAAAAGCAACGGGCAGTCAAAAGGTCAAATGTCTGTAAACAACAGTGGTAGATGATGTTATATGGGTCCCATTAAGAAAATTCAAACAGTAGCAGTTAAAAGATTCCTTCTTTAACTTTTCACAGTGTTTTCTGGGCAGGCTGATCAATCAGCTTGAAAGCCTTTAGATTTTCCAACTTAATTAAGTTAGGCTTTTTAAAAACACATTTTCTCCTAATTTGTGGTTTCAATCCTGCTGAAGGTGCATTCTGGCGTCAGACCAGCATTATTTTTCACTGTATTGGTGCCTAAAGGTAGCTTGAGTTATTCTACCCTAAAATCTAAAGAGGATCTGTTGTTAGACCAATGCTTTTGGGTTAACATCAGTCTCATGATGCACTAGTCCAGACAAAGCAGATCGTAACTTGATACTAAATGGAAAAAATGTACACCAATATAAACAGAAACAAGTGCATTTGGATGCTTTAGGCACCTCATTTATGTTGCATTGAAATTGTAGATACAGAACATGCTGGCAAGTGTGTACGCGCCAACACAAACACACACACACACACGCAGATAAAGCAGCCAAGAGAAGCGTGCTCACACATACAGGGAGCGCATACACTTCCCTGTAAATACACACAGATTGTTTGAAGCTCCCACTGCTCCACACAGTTGCCACATGCCGACAGTTTGTCTGGCACCGAAGCAAGAGGCAAATCAACTGGGAAACCCGCTTTTTTGTATAGTATATTCTTTTTTCATTTTTAAAGCTTTTATAAAAATACAATCATTGTGAAAGTGTGGCGTATGTGCACATGCTCTTTGTGGCTCTTTCTCAACAAGTTACCAAAGCATATCTCTTTTTCCATTTCCCTCTTTCTCTCGACATTGCGTGGAGTAGAGGTTAGCAGTCAACACCAGTCAGATCTGTTTGGTCACATCAGTTGACAGAGATGGATGGATGCAAAAACGGAGGAACGCATGAGAGGATGAGGAGTCGCCTCTCGAGGGTACATGATTTGAAAGGTGGTTAATTTCCTATCATGCATCCAATTAGCCACACACACATACAGACACACACTTACGCCCCTTCCTCACCATTGCTCCACCATCAGGTCGAGGACCCTGTTGACGTTCAGGTCTGAGTCAAGGCCAAAGTCGCTCTCTAAAAATGGGGCGGCGGGGGGCGTTAGCGGGTGCAGGCCAGAGGTCAAGGTCTCCAGCCAATCAGCAGGGTCAAAAACAAGAACCTCTGACCTTCTTTTCCTGGATAGTGACCTAGATGGTGGAGTGGTGCAGATGGGGGGAGGAGGAAGTGGAGTTGGGGTTGAACCGAGGGGTGGAGCGTTGTTAGGTGAGGGAGGAAGCTCTAAAAGAAGCGAAGAGCACAGAGGAGAGGAAAGAAAGTTGTCTTCTTTTTGGCGCTTGGTGAGCTGTGATTGGTCAGGCTGCGGGGCAGGGGAGGAGCCTGAGAGGATGGTAGTGGCTGATTGGACGTCTGTGATGAGTGAGGAGTTATCTGAAAGATATGGACATGAGTTCATGGTTACTTCGTAGTGTTTGAAATATTAGTCGGATGTAACCTATTTGCCAGCTGAGACCAACACAGGCATGTCAGTATAGCCCTTTTCACACTGCGCATTGATCCCATAAAATTGCTAGAGTGCCTTCTGTGTGAACGCAAACACGTCCCGGGATGGGGCCCTAGTAACATTGCCGAGATCAGTTCCGGAACGCAGCCTGTGTGAACAAAAGGCTGGATCAATGCTGTAAATGTGCATTCACACCGCCGGCGGCGAGAGCGTCAAAGTGGCGGGAAGTCATTCATTTTCAATAGGAGCCGGTGGCCAGCTCCGGCGAGAGCGGTGCGGCATGTCTTGGACGATTTAGGCGTTGAGGAGAGTTGAAATCAGGTCAACTTTATGGTAACGAGCTATGATGCGGTTAGGCGGCAACCAATCGGAATGTAGAAGTGCTCTGCTTGAGAGGATTCCAGAGAACGCAGTCCTGTAAACTTTGGTTCTGACCACATTAGTTACCAAGCAAAATGGAGGAGAGGTTGATCATTGCTGTGGCGGGTTTGATAAGAAGGCGCACAATACTATTTATAAGCAACATTTTCGTGCTAGAACGCTTGTTTTCAGCGGGAATGCAATTCATTTGCTCAAAACAACAACGATTTGACCAATTGCATTAATGCTGCACTTCAACCAGGACAGTTATTGTAATGTAGGCTGCACACAAATTAATGTTAATGTTAATTAAAGACCACGTCTCCTATAAACTGCATGTTTAAACTCCTATAAACTTAACCAAGAACACAAAAGCCACACCACACAAATGGCTTTTAATAGGTTTATTTTGTTAGCAAACATGTAACTACAATTGTTAAGTTCTTTCCATCTATCAATTTCTTACTTTCACATTTAAAATATTTCATGAGGTTAACTTATACCCTACTTGTGGTCAGTCTGCACAAATACCTCCTGATTCAATGCTTGTTTGCTTTGCGGCCCCTTTAAATATAGTTTAAAAAAGGCCAAGCATTTGATCTACTTCAGAGCGCTAGCGCGTCCACGAATCTTTCTACAGCGTCGTTGGCAAGGCTGCCAGAGCGAATTTTGACACTCTCGCCGCCGGCGGTGCGAACGCACAGTAAGGGGTCTGTCATAGTGATGATGCTAAAGCTGAGATGATGCTCACCAGCTTAGTGGAACTGTACGCAATCTGCTAGTTTATGATCGAATCAGAAAAAAAATGCACGAGCGTGGTTTCTCGAGAGAAAAATCAAGGATCATAAGCAAACTTAAGATGCTGCGGAGACATTACACGGCACAACGATGTCACGTGTCTTTGTGGGATCTTTACGGGATGTGTGTGAACGCACGCACAGATTCCAGAAAATCACTGGAATGAAGTTTGAATGAACCAAAATCAAACTAGTATATTTTCCAGAATTTCTGTGTGAAAGGGGCTTATGTCCGGCCAACCTAAAATGTCATTAAAATGTACTCAAATAAAAAGATTTTTTGCCATTGGTAAGCAACATCTTTGCTTCCTCCTGAAATATTTCAACCACCACTTTTCAAATTTTCACTCACCTGAACAACCAATAGTCTCGTCCAAAATGTCATCTATGGATTGAGTAGGGTCCATCTTACATGGTGAGAAAAAGATTGGACAGGAAGTCGAACGCTCAGTGCTCATTGTTAATGAACAGCAATCAATACATCAATAGTTGCATAACATAGGTAATTGTAAGACAGCAGACAGCACACAAACTCAAAAACACTCACCTGCACTCTTTGAATAGCCTCTTGTAGTTCCTCTTCCAAACTTCGGACAGTGGGCGATGCCTGTGCTGGACTGGCAGTGATTTGCATAGGCAAATCAAAGTCTTGACCAATTGCATCACAAAGCTGACAGCAGTTCACCTAATATTAGGAAAAAATACAAAGAATGTAATTCATTTTAGTGGTGAGATATATATTATTGAGTTTTTTTGTGCCTAATATTACCCACATTTCAAAATTCTGTCATCATTTACTCACCCTCATGTTGTTCCAAACCCGTAAGACTTTTGTTCATCTTCTGAACACAAATTAAGATATTTTTGAGGTATAACTGAGGCAGTTCTGTACTCTCCATTAAAAAGTCTACGCAACTACCACTTTGACACTTCAAAAAGTTCATAAAGAGATCGTAAAACTAATCCATATGAATTAAGTGGCTTAACCGAACCTAAATGGTTCTTACGGAAGCTCAAACGTGCTGCGTAACACAAGAATTAACCTCATTGGTTCTCGCACGTCAAGCGAATATGCTTGAGCTTCCGTTTACAACTGATGTGTGCGATGATGAATGTTTATATGTGAATAAAAGCATAAAATAAATCTGCTCAGCATATGTGTCTCTTCAGAAAATTTGGACTAAACCGCTCAATTCATTTGGATTAGTTTTACGATCTCTTTATTAACTTTTTGAAGCATCAAAATGGTAGTTGTGTAGCTGTCAATGGAGGGACAGAAATCGCTCAGATTTAATTAAAAAATATCTTTATTTGTGTTGCGAAGATGAACGAAAATCTTACGGGTTTGGAACAAAGGGTGAGTAATTAATGGACAGAATTTTCATTTTTGGGTGAACTAACCATTTAATGGTGCAGTAGTATGTCATAGTACTGTCTTACTAATATGTCCCTGCTTGTCTTACTAAATACTCAAAGAACGTACTTTTCCTTCACCAGTGCAGTACGTAAAGAGCAGTTCCTGTCCGCTTGTGTCTGGTTTCCCTCTGTTGCATCCTGGCTCCTGTTGCAGGAACGAATGAAGGGAACTTCCACACAGCTGGGAAAAAAAAGGAGGAATGAAATAGTACATTCAATTCTTAAAGTACTTATGATTAATAGATTCACCACAAATAAAGAGAATAAAAAAGTGCCAATATTAAGAAATGTCCAAAACATCCAACTCGTAGTCAATTATCCATTCTCACCTGAGTGTCCTTTGCTCCTTCTCTGGGTCTGCTCCTCATCCTCTCTCTCATTTCCAGCTCCACACTAAGTTCATCTACTGCCTGGCCTGGCCTCCACGTGGCGCCAGAGGGCATTGGAGGAGAGGGTGTATGTAAGGTAGGACTGGAGCCAGCAGAAGAAGGAGAAGTGAGGTAACTATCACTAGCTAAGCTTTGCTCTGCTAAACCCGAAGGGTGGATGTACATTGGAGCAGACTTGGCGGCAGTGTCTACACTGGTAGGGATTTGGTTGAGGCCAGCAGGGTGGGAGGTTTCTAGTGTGGCCCCTAGCTGGCAAAGTGGAGCAGGGGTTAACGGGGGACGAGGCATCTGGAAAGGACGGAGTCTCTCTAGTAGTGCCGGCTTAGTGCCGGAAACTGGGAGTCCACGTTTCCGCAACTGCTGACGAAGAACTGACACCTGAGAAGGAGGAAATACATTAAATGTTCTATACAAAGCTTGTTCATACAAACAGTTTATGAAGACCAGACAATCTAGAGCAAGTGTGTCCAAACCTACTTCTGGAGGGGCACTGTCCTGCAGAGTTTAGCTTCATCCATAATCAAACACAAATGATTACTTGAAAATAATAGGAAGGTGTTTTGTATTGGAAGTCTGCAGGAAGTATCCCTCTAAGAGCAGGATTGGACACCTGCTCACCTTGATCTAGAGCAAGTAATCTTAACCAATGAGATTCTTACCGTTAGGTCATCAAGGTTTGAGGGGAGTAACTCTGCCTGGTGGATGGGACTTGTATCAGGAGTAGAGGGGTTTGTTGAAGGGGTTCCAGACTGAGGGGAACTTTGAGGTGTAGTTCCAGAAATCTTCAAATGGTTCTCACTATAATTTAAATGTAGAGTATAGGTAGGTAATTGTTTCCGTAATACCATTCACATCACAGAGTAGAATCTCTTAAGCTGGGTTCGCACTCTACGATTTCCATGCTAGCTATGATTTTGCTCTCTTAGACAATTTCTTATAGGTAAAACCATCAGTCTTAGATCACAAAGCACTGACTTACACTACACAACTTAAACCCAGACTTTAGCCCCAATTTACAGGGGGCAAGTTGATGCTAGTTGCCTTGAGTCAGAGCCAGTCTACACATTTTGGGAGATTGGAGTTGCTAGATTTCATAATGTGTATGATGGTTACAGCCATCAAGTCTGAGGATTTAAACCTCACCCCACCCACCCAATTTGGCCAGCAGCAGCTCTGATTGAACAGTCTAGCATAAAAGAATGATCTTGCACAGTGTGCCATGGCTTTTACTCAGGATGACCGTAAAAATCGTGCATTGTGCAACCTGGCTTTAGTTGTACAAATTATGGTCTTTTTCATGGGTGCTTTGTTTGGATGTTTACCTGTTTGTCACCGTAAGCTGTTGTTGCTGGTTAAGAATTTGTAGTTGTAAGAACACCTGTTGTTGTTGCAAGAGGTGGGAGTAAGAGGAATCAGTGGACGGAGCCTGACTGTTGTTATTCTTTTGCGAAGCATTTCCGGCTCCGCTTCCAGTCCCAGTCCTTTGATCTGGGGGAATGTACTGATGGTATTTCAGCTTTCTCATTTTAGGTTTGGAATCACGAGGCTTTCGTGGCCGTGGAGGGCGGGATGAAGTTAAGGACCCACCCAGAATGGAATGAGAAGATGGAGCTGGAGGTTGTGCTGTCTTGAGGAATACAGAGAGAGAATGTGAGAAAGTAATATAATTTGGAAAAATTACATGAGCGAGTGGATAAGGGAAATAATGAATGATGAAATGGGGCAAGGAGTAAAACAAATCATTATTTTAAATCTCTATGTGAATGTGTACCTTTGGCAGCAGTGGTGGTGTCTGGGAGGGCATGTACATCCCTTTGGGTCTCCCAGTTGTTGATATGGAGTTTGACCCCGTTACTGTCATGGTCATTGGTTGGCTGATGCACTCGGTTGCCGGGAGCAACGCCAATCTGCACTGCTTTGAAAAGATGAGTTGACTGTTGGTGAAAATTCTGAGCAAACATCTTCCAGCCATTTAACCTGAACTTAAAGGTAAAATGTACAATTTCTGCGCCACTAGTGGCACGAAACAGCTGTTTTCCATCAGTTCTTTTCCCCAAACACTGCAAACACATTGGTTGACCCAGTGTTGCTATGTTTGGCTGGTAGGGATGCTCAAATGAACAGAGAAATATTTGATAGCTCCACAGTGCTTGCAAAATTACACTTCATCTTTAAACTGAAGAAGAGGATACAAGGCAAAAAGTAATTTGTCAAAATATTTAGTCTAATGTTGGGTAGGTGTTTTACGCCTCTTATACCTGTACATTGTTTGGGCTGATGGGAGTAGTAATAGGTGACGCATCACTTGGTGATTGGTCACCTCCTTGCCCAGGTGACGATGAGAAGCCAGGAGATTGGTGCATCCCGAGTTGCTCGGGAGATGCAGAGGCAGAAGAGGAGTTGTCATCTTCAAAAACATCTGATGGCAAAGAAGCAGCTGAGGCAGAGGAAATAGTGATGTGTGAAGCTTTCTGCAACAATGCTGGGTATAAGTAAAATGTTATGTGGAAATGTGAAACTGTAATAGATAATAATGCACGTTTTGTTTATAGATCTGCACCTTGTGAGAGTATAATTTTTTTAAGATTTATTTTGTATTTATTTGGTGGCATAACCATATAAACGTAAAAATGTAATTGAAATGATTGAAACTTAATCTGTAATAGCAATGCACAATATACTGTACATTACAATTAGATTCCATAAAACATTTCTTTAATCTGCATTTTTTATTCTGTGTGATTTCTAAAAAACTTTTGGAAGTCTCTAAGTCAGCTGGATCTGATCAGGACTGCTATTATGAACAATTTGGTCTGCCCGCTGAATCAAGTCTGCCTAAGAGCGAATTCCATTGGCTAAAAAAACTCTTAATTAGTAGGCTATTTTATGGTATGGTACTTTATGTGTGCCATCTGACCTATGTTATTATGCCCATTAAAATGTTATTATTATTAATGTTACAAATAATTAACATAACCCATAGCTATAGACTGAATATATTTTTAGTAGGTTGATCTTTTACAAGCTAACAACTTAGCATACAGGCCTAGCATACCGCTAACCCTTCTCTTAGCCTGTAATCTAAAATGTTCAACTTTATGTTTCTGTTTGTATAAATACTGTCACTGTTTGTTACTGTTGCATACATTTTACATCTGACTGGTGTCTTTACTGTACGTACAGTATATACAGATATTATGCTATGAGTGTCATCCACACAAAGTGCTGATGCCAATAATTGTGTAAATATGCACTATAGCTTTAATCACAAAAAATATGAGAAATAAGACCCCAATTAAATGTTAGTATAAAACTATTATATAAGAGAGTATTTGTTGTTTGTGTGTGTTTGTTTATGTACATAAAATATTTAGTTTGAGTTTATGCTATTTTGTGAGGCATCAGTTTCGGTTATTTTCAAGGACTCACTGTTCTCTAGAGGCAGAATATGCCTCTGCAGGAGTTCAAGTGGTCCAGGCCGACTCTGAATTTTGTCACTCAGATCCTCAGCCAGACGAGCCTTCTTCTGCCTGTGAGCGCCACTATAACTCCTGTCTGTGAGCGAGAGACATACGAAAGTGAAAACAAGCGAATCAGAGAGAGAGAAAAAATGAATAGTGAAAGATGGGGAATGTAAATGGAAGATCAATTGCTCTGCTTTATAATAAGAGAAGAGAAGATGAGGAATATTTTAGAGACAGATATGAATGAATTTTCACAAAAGAATTTGTTGTTGGGTAATCCAATTCAGGCATTCAAGAAGGCTACTGATAATAAGTGCAGTACAGAAGGACCTTCAGCTGAATGATTTGAAAACACAAAGAGCTGTTTGATGAATGGGGGCTGATGGATATGTGAATGGCTAATGGACAAACCGCTCATTCCAGCTTTAAGGTTACAGCTTTGTTCAGTACTAGTATTGGGATATTCTTTTATAACTGAAGGTCAGGAAATATCGGCAAACTCTCAATGGCATCACCTGGTGCAGTTTGAGCAGTCAGACCACTAGGGGGCGACTTCTGAGTGGCACCATCATCTGTCTGATGCTGCATTGGGAAAAAGCCCAGTCAAATCAACATAAAAAAAATCAACAAAAACTGTAAACCTTTATTTCTCCAATAGTTAATGAAAGGTAGCACATGGGTGAAGTTTCTGAAAAGAACTAATTGTTTGCTTTGTGTGGTAACATTCTCCTGAAAGACTACATTTTCCCTTCTGACAGTAATTATCTTGAACCAGCTGCTGTTTACTGTCTTACTAAACATAATTAACTGTGCTAACAGTGTTTCACGGCTAATACTAATAGTTTGCGACAGTAACTAGACATGTAATTACAAACATTAAATTATGCTAAAGAGTTTGAAGACCAAGTCATGTCAGTTATCAGACCGTTTTGGCATCACTGAGTAGTTTTCTTATCTACACTGGCACCCTGTTTCACATCAGTCTGTTTTCATATAAACCAAAGGCATACACATACTGCTGCTGGAGTGTGTCAAGCGGGGAAGCCATTAAATCCGACTATAGTTTTAGTTTGGAACTTCTTCCTCAAATTAAGGTTTAAATAATCAGCTATTTCATGGAAACATACATTTTAATTTTGGTTGCTGCTAGGTCTATATTTTTTACTATTTCTCCTAAAACATAGATAAATAATGGCTCACCAAACCACTGCTGACTTCTTTCTCCCCAACTTTATCAGGGACAGAGGCCTTTGTACCTATAGAGCACAGAGAAATTGAGAATGAACAAAAAGACAAGCTGTTATAAAGCTATTATTTAGAATTGAAATGCATAAAGAGAGCAGTCCAGCTTGTTTGAAAAGTGTGAATCCAATATATTATGATCTTCCTGCCCCATAAGGGAAAATTTCATTGACTTCCTGTGGCAAAGCACAATGATCAAAATTCACACACACACAGACTCACCAGACTCTGCATTAAGCTCATTCTGCTGTCTGCGGTTCTGTATTCTCAACTGCAGAACTGAAAAAAAAATAATTATATATATATATATATATATATATATATATATATATATATATATATATATATATATATATATATATATATATATTATTGTGCAATAAAAACAATATATGCAATACTTTATTTCAAATACAGTCTTTGTATTTTAGAAAACTTTTAAGCCTGAGTTTTCCACCTTGAGGAATGTGCAGTGTTACTCTGTGGATCATATAGCTCAATTTATGACTTGTAAACCCAGCTTTTTTTTTTTTTTTTAATTGCATGTCAATTTCTCTCATAAATGAGTTTGATATGAAATAGGCACTGCAAACATACACTGTTCACTAACCTAGTCAATCATGCAATCACTGTTTGTGGCACATATATAACAAGATTTGCACAAACAAACACATGCTTGAACCAGCAGGTGAATTACAGCTAGGTCAGAGGTGGGAGGAGTCGCTTGTCCCATGATGCACCTCTGTGCTGAGTTTTGAGATCTGAGAGTGGACGTAAGAGGAAGGGGGTAACTATTTATTCCTCTGAATGTCTATTTCTGTATCCTTCCCATCCCCCATCCAGCTGTCTCTCTCTCTCTCTCTCTCGCTGTCTGTCTTTCACTCCCTCTCTCGCTGTCAATCGTGCTAAGTAAATTCTTCCTCTTTTTACTTTACTCTGGAAGAGAATGACATGCTGAGTGGCATCAGGCCAAATCAGGTTGGAATTCTGGGATTAAAAATTCACTGAGTACCATGGCAGCTTATAGTAATTTTGATAACTGGTGTGCTCTGATCATATAATGGCATAAATGCATAATGATAGTTATGCAAGTTTTATGATATTCGCATGTCTGAAAAAATTAAATATATACACACACTATATTGCCAAAAGTATTGGGACACCCCTCCAAATCATTGAATTCAGGTGTTCCAATCACTTCCATGGCCACAGATGTATAAAATCAAGCACCTAGGCATGCAGACTGCTTCTACAAACATTTCTGAAAGAATGGGCTCTCAGGAGCTCAGTGAATTCAAGCGTGGTACAATGATAGGTTGCCACCTGTGCAATAAGTCCATTCATGAAATTTCCTCACTACTAAATACGGTAAATTAATAAATAATAGTGGTATTATAACAAATGTGGAAGCAATTGGGAACAACAGCAAGTCAGCCATGAAGTGGCAGGCCACTTAAAATCACAGAGTTGGGGTCAGCACATGCTGAGGCGCACAGTGCGCAGAAGCCGCCAACTTTCTGCAGTCAATAGCTACAGACCTACAAACTTTGTGTGGCCTTCAGATTAGCTCAAGAACAGTGCATAGAAAGCTTCATTGAATGGGTCTCCATGGCCGAGCAGCTGCATCCAAGCCTTACATCACCAAGTGCAATGCAAAGCGTCGGATGCAGTGGTGTAAAGCACGCCACCGCTGGACTCTAGAGCAGTGGAGACGAGTTCTCTGGAGTGACGAATCAAGCTTCTCTGTCTGGCAATCCGATGGATGAGTCTGGGTTTAACAGTTGCCAGGTGTATGTGACTGCATTGTGCCAAGTGTAAAGTTTGGTGGAGGGGGGGTTATGGTGTGGGGTTGTTTTTCAGGGGTTGGGCTTGGCCCCTTAGTTCCAGTGAAAGAAACTCTTAATACCAATACATTTTGGACAATTTCATGCTCCCAACTTTGTGGAAAGTTTGGGGATGGCCCCTTCCTGTTCCAACATGACTGCACACCAGTGCACAAAGCAAGGTCCATAAAGACATGGACGAGCGAGTTTGGTGTGGAGGAACTTGACTGGCCTGCACAGAGTCCTGACACCTTTGAGATGAATTAGAGCAGAGACTGTGAGACAGGCTTTCTCGTCCAACATCAGTGCCTGACCTCACAAATGTGCTTTTAGAAGAATGGTCAAAAATTCCCACAGGCAACCTATCTCGGTACCATGCTTGAATTCACTGATCTCCTGAGAGCGATCCATTCTTTCACAAATGTTTGTAGGAGCAGTCTGCATGCTTAGGTGCTTGATTTTATACACCTGTGGCCATGGAAGTGATAGGAATACCTGAATTCAATGAATTGGAGGGGTGTCCCAATACTTTTGGCAATATAGTGTATATACAAGTCAAGTCAAGTCGAGCTTTATTGTCTGTATATACACTGTATATTCAAAAAATCTAAATAATATATATATATATATATATATATATATATATATATATATATATATATACACGCACACACATATATTTACAAATTCAAATATCCTCTGTAAATAAAATAAAAAGTTAAAGAAAAAAGAAGTTTTCAGGATTAAATCATTCTCAAATCATGCTGAAGAATATGATAATCAGGTTTTACATTAAAATGCTGCTATCAGTGATGTAATAGAGGGACAAACCAAATACTAAGACATTCTGAAGTTCAATTCAACTTCTCAATTGAACCATTAACAAATAATATTTGATCCCTATATTAAAATAATGTGTAAAGTCAAAGTGTGCAGGAATGAGAGCATTAATATGTCGTTACCCTAGCATCCTAGTTTAAGTCCTAATATCTATCAGCAGTTCCTTTTTTGCAGTAAACAGCTCTGCAGTTGTGGTTGACTGGTTCCCTTTCACTCCGTTCTCCGCCACTGAACTCTTTCAAAGTGATTGTTGGCTTCTCTGAGTATTCTTCTTGTTTGAGAAAGTTTAGAGGTTGACCTTTTCTAGGCAGCATCTGGGCGGTTTGATGAAGCCTCCTTCCTGATAATTGAGCCAAAAGTGCCCTCTGAGACCAAACACTTGGATATGGTTTTGTACCCTTATTTGTTTTACATTATCTTTGGCGTCTTTGAAAGGGTCTTTACTCTTCATTTTTACAGCTTGCCTTTTAGATTCACAACCTGAATAATATATGTGTGTGTGTTTTTTTTTTATGTAGTTATTTTAATAAGGTAATTGTGTTATCATTAGGGGTTAGGGTTAGGCCTGAAAGATGAAAACACTAAAGGCTGTGAAAGATTTTTTTTTTTGGTGGAGCCTAAGGCTGCCACAGAGACCAGTGTTATTTCTCAGGACACCAATTTCACTGATATCTCTCAGATCAGCAGTGTGGTATTAAAAAAAGGAATAAACAATCAAGTAAAATTTAAAATGAAATCTAATTTTAAATATATCAGCTTCGGTGTTAAGAAACAAACAACAGAGGGAAAGTTTTCAATATATATCTTTTATATATACTTTAATAAGTAGGCTATCTCATATTGCAAGGCTCTTTGGAATCTGGTTTTCTAAAGAAATACTGCAGCCGTTTATAATGTGAAGCAATGTCATTAAAATCAAACTAATAATAGGCCCCTCCATGGCTAATTTATTATTTATTGCATAATCAACACATGATGAAAAAATAGATGAATCACCTGGTAGCCTGCAAAGCAACAATGTAAAACAATATTTGTTGGCTATATAATACATTTCATAAACATAGACTATGACTTCATGAATATTGGCAAATTTTCCTAGGTTCTGTTACGGTACAGAAGGGACGGAGACAAGAAGTATGGGAAGTGACGTTTATTTAGAGCAGACCAGTATGATGACGGAAGTGCAGGTGAATGGTGAAGAGGATCGTGAGAGGTGGATGAAGGAATCTTGGTGAAGTGGCTCGGAGTACTTGCTGTTGAGATCGCTGGAGAGAGGTGTGGAATGGAGAAGAGGATGGAGACACACACACACGAGGGTGGAACACAGGAGACTCTTTGGAGGGAACAATGGAAGAAGGTAAGTAGCATATAGGAAGTCCTTGAAGTAAGCGTAGAGGTAAGTACCAATTTCAAACGAGACCGGACAGTGACTGAGCGTGTGAGTGTGTCTTTTGTACTGTGGGTGATTGGAGTGATGATGAGCTGCAGGTGCGCGTGATCAGTACTCAGGGGAAGGCGTGCGCTGTGATTGAGTGACGTGGGAGCCTGGCGGGTCTGTGACATTACCCCCCCCTCCACGGCCCGCTCCAGAGGGCCGCGGACCCCGACGTCGTGGTGGTCGGCCTCTGCCTCTGGGTGCAGGTCTGTTGGGGTGAGAAGCATGGAAGGTTTCGAGCAGGTTCGGGTCAAGGATGTCGTTTCTAGGTACCCATGAGCGTTCTTCGGGACCGTAGCCCTCCCAGTCCACTAGATACTCTAGGAGACCACCACGGCGCCGGGAGTCCAAGATGTCGTTCACCTGGTAAGCGGTACCGTCCTCCACGATGAGTGGGAGGGGGGTTTCTTCGGCTACGCCAGGCTCTGTGGGAATAGAAACGGAGGGAAAGTGAGGTTTCAGTAATGAGACATGGAAAGTGGGATGAATTCTGTATTGTGAAGGGAGTTGGAGTTGATACGTGACTGGGTTGATCTGCTTCACAATAGGAAAGGGGCCAATGAACCTGGGACTGAGCTTCCTGCATTGCAGACGCAACCTGATGTCCCTGGTGGACAGCCAGACCTTCTGACCCGGTTGGAAGGAGGGAGTGTTGGAGCGACGAAGGTCGGCTGTCATTTTGCGTCTGCGCAGGGCCCGTTGAAGCTGGTGATGTGCAGAGTCCCAGACCCTCTCGCTCTCCCGGAACCAGTAGTCTATGGCTGGAACATCCGACGGTTCCCCGGACCAAGGGAACAATGGGGGTTGGTAACCGAGCACGCACTGGAATGGAGTTAGACCGGTGGTAGACTGACGTAGGGAGTTTTGTGCGTACTCGGCCCAACCCAGGAACTGGTTCCAGGAGTCCTGGTGGCCGTGACAGAAGGTACGGAGGAAGCGACCGATCTCCTGAATCTTCCTCTCCGTCTGCCCGTTGGTCTGTGGATGATAACCGGAAGAGAGGCTGACAGTCACACCTAGGAGTGAGAAGAACGCTTTCCATACCCGGGAGATGAATTGAGGTCCTCTATCGGAAACAATGTCCTCAGGGATACCATAGTATCTAAAGATCCTATTAAACATGAGTTCTGCCGTCTCCATGGCAGTAGGCAGTCCTTTCAACGGAATCAGGCGACAAGATTTGGAAAATCTATCCACTACCACTAATACACAGGTACAGTCCCCAGACACAGGAAGATCAGTAATAAAGTCTACTCCTAGGTGTGACCATGGACGGTTGGGAACGGGCAGAGGATGGAGTTTGCCGGAGGGAAGATGTCTAGGGCTCTTAGAGATGGCGCATTCCTGGCATCCTCTCACGTACCTTCTGACGTCTGTTGCCATGTTGGGCCACCAGAAGCGCTCCTTCAGCAGCGAGAGGGTTTCATTGACCCCCGGGTGGCCAGTGCCCAACGACGTGTGGGACGTGTGAATGAGGGGAGTGCGTCGTGTCCGTGAGATGTATTGTAACCCTGGTGGACAACCCGGCGGAGCATTGGTGGAGACATTGGAAGAGGGCAAGGTCTCCTCTGACCAGGTGATGGGACTCACGAACAGTTTCTCAGGAATAATGGGTTCAAACTTCTTGGAGTCCTCTTCGGGGTTGAAGAGACGGGAAAGGGCGTCTGCCTTCACATTCTTGGGTCCAGGCCGATAGGAGATAGTGAAATTGAATCTAGTGAAGAACAGTGCCCACCGGGCCTGGCGGGGATTGAGTCTCTTGGCGTCCCTGAGGTACTCTAAGTTTTTATGGTCCGTGAGTACCAGGAAAGGAAGTTGGGAACCCTCCAACCAATGCCTCCACTCTTCCAGGGCCATCTTGATGGCGAGAAGCTCCCGGTTGCCGATGTCATAATTCACCTCCGCCGGGTTGAGCTTGCGGGAGAAGAAGGCACATGGATGGAGTCTACTTGGAGTCCCCTGCTGCTGTGAGAGTACGGCTCCCACTCCTGTGGTAGATGCGTCTACCTCGACTACGAAGGCTTTCGTGGGGTCTGGATGCACTAGGAGGGGAGCCGAAGTGAAGGCCTCTTTAAGGTCTTCGAAGGCCTTCGTGGCCGCGGGGTTCCAGGACAGAGACTTGGGCTTACTACGGAGTAGTTGAGTAAGAGGGCAAGAAATAATACTATAGTTGAAAATGAATCGACGATAGAAGTTGGCAAATCCTAAGAATCTCTGGAGTTCTTTTATGGTTGTGGGAGTGGACCAGTTCTTGATGGCTTCCACCTTCCCCTCGTCCATCCGGATGCCACTGCTGTCGATGTTGTATCCAAGGAACTGCACTGAGGGTTGATGAAAGGAACATTTCTCGGCCTTGAGATACAATTGGAACTCCCTCAGGCGTTGCAGGACCTCCGCAACGTGGTGGCGATGTTCGGCCAGGCTCCGGGAGTATATCAGGATGTCGTCGATGTAGACCAGTACGAATCTGTGGAGAAACTCCCGGAGCACCTCATGGATGAAGTCCTGGAATACGGAGGGGGCATTGGAAAGTCCATAGGGCATGACGAGATATTCGTAGTGGCCAGTAGGGGTCACAAAGGCTGTCTTCCACTCGTCCCCCTCACGTATTCTGATGAGGTTGTAGGCGCTGCGGAGGTCCAACTTGGTGAAGACAGTGGCACCACGGAGGTGTTCCAGCGCCGTTGGGACGAGAGGAAGGGGGTAACGGAATTTAACTGTGATTTTGTTGAGTGCTCGGTAATCGATGCAGGGCCGCAAGCCTCCGTCCTTCTTGGCCACGAAAAAGAAGCTGGAAGCAGCAGGGGAAGTAGACGGGCGGATGTAACCTTGGTCGAGTGCCTCCTTGATGTATTCCTCCATGGCCTTCTCCTCCGGGAGTGACAGAGGGTAAATTTTCCCACGGGGCACTGACTCACCCGGAAGCAGATCGATGGCACAGTCCCATGGCCGATGTGGAGGCAGCTTTGACGCTCGTTGAGGGCAGAAGACATCACTGAAGGGGGCATAGCATGATGGTATATCAACCGAACGTTGTTCGACCGGGCTCTCGATGGAGGTGGAACACACAGACATTTTCTTGGAGCATGGAGTAGGGGGAACAGGAAGAGCCTTAAAACAACTCGGGAAGCAGCTATCGCCCCACTTCAGGATTTCGCCGGTTTTCCAGGAAATGATGGGATTATGCTGCACTAACCATGGGCGCCCTAGGATCACGTCAGCGGTGGATTCCTCCAGAACCAGCAACTGTTGTTGTTCCGTGTGCAGAATACCCACTTGGAGCTGGATGGGAATGGTGACGGAACGCACTTGACGTCGGCTGAGGGGTTTCCCTGTTACCGAGTGGATCTGGTAGGTTGTTGGTGTAGCAGTGGTCTTGAGGTGAAGCTGACGGCAGAGGGCACCAGAGATGAAGTTGCCGGCTGACCCAGAGTCGAGGAGGGCACATACTGGAAGGGTAACACCGGCCGCAGTTAGGTTTACAATAGTGGTGAGAGGGTGCATATCATGTGAAAATGGGACTATAGCACTCACCATAGGACGAGGAGGACGAATGGGGCATTGGTTAATGTGGTGCCCCGTAGACCCACAGTACAGACATAGACCCTGGGTCAGCCGCCTCCTACGTTCACCTTGAGTAAGGCGTGCTTGCTGTATCTGCATGGTCTCGGGAGCTGGTTCTGGAGGACTGACGGACTCTGGCTGACGGAGGGAAGAAAGGACGAGTTCCTGGCCCTGGTGCTCTTCGAGACACGACTGCATACGAGTGGCGAAGCGTATGGATAGTTGGATGAAGCGTTCGAGCCCGATGGTATCCTCGTATGCAGCGAGATGCAACCGCACACGGGGATCCAAACCCTGACGATAGGTGGTGAGTAGAGACTGCTCGTTCCATCCACTGGCGGCGGCTAGGGTCCTGAACTGGAGGGCATACTCATTGATCGGCATTTTATTCTGTTTTAAGTGATACAATTGCTCACCTATGGAGGCATCCCAAGCTGGTTTCCCGAAGACGTCCTTGAAATGAGCTATGAAGCTCGTCAGGGTTCGAACGATAGGATTCTCTTGAGTCCACAGAGTCTCAGCCCATTGCAGCGCTTTGCCCCTTAGTTGGGAAATGATGAATGCCACCTTGGATCTATCGTCAGGGTATAATTGCGGTTGCATCTCCAGGACCAGCGAACACTGTAGCAAAAATCCATTGCAGTCCTCCGCCAGGCCAGAGTAGGGCGCTGGTCTGGCCATGGGACTGGCGTAGACTGGCGGAGAGGGAGAAGCGGTGGTGTTTGCGGAAGTGATCGCTGGTGGAATGGAAGGAAGTGCTCGTCGGACAGCGTCCACGAGTTCTTGGAATGGATCCGGAGTGCTCATGCTGGTGCTCATCGGTTGTGGTCCGGTCTTCTGTTACGGTACAGAAGGGACGGAGACAAGAAGTATGGGAAGTGACGTTTATTTAGAGCAGACCAGTATGATGACGGAAGTGCAGGTGAATGGTGAAGAGGATCGTGAGAGGTGGATGAAGGAATCTTGGTGAAGTGGCTCGGAGTACTTGCTGTTGAGATCGCTGGAGAGAGGTGTGGAATGGAGAAGAGGATGGAGACACACACACACGAGGGTGGAACACAGGAGACTCTTTGGAGGGAACAATGGAAGAAGGTAAGTAGCATATAGGAAGTCCTTGAAGTAAGCGTAGAGGTAAGTACCAATTTCAAACGAGACCGGACAGTGACTGAGCGTGTGAGTGTGTCTTTTGTACTGTGGGTGATTGGAGTGATGATGAGCTGCAGGTGCGCGTGATCAGTACTCAGGGGAAGGCGTGCGCTGTGATTGAGTGACGTGGGAGCCTGGCGGGTCTGTGACAGGTTCATCCAAAATAAAAATTTCAAATTACTTCAGTTTTGTTTTTGCTCATCAATTGCTGGAGCATAAATTAAATAGACAATGAGAAATAACTGACAGTTTTGTTATAAATCTTAAACGTTCTTACATAGTTTTCCAAACTTATTTATATACATTTACCCTTTGTTTACACTGTGGATCAGGATTTGCCAGAGAGGCAGCCATCTTTCTCACAACACAACACACTAACACAGCATATCCAAGGTCACAGCTGATCTCCTTGCTGTCTATAGCCTACATGTGATCCTCCTTTTAAAAATGACAATCCTTTTTAGAATATTAGCTGAACTGTTTAAGTTTAAAAAGTGTTAATTCAATGCAGTTTTGATGGAAGAGTCTTGTTATTACCAAAGAGTGGTGCTGGACATTTGTCTGAGAATCTTGCCAGCAGGATGTTTATAGGGAACCCAAGAAGAGAGGGCACCGCTTTTGAAGGGGTTCCAACCACAGATGGGAACCAACAAAGACAATCTGTCCACTGTCCACATGTCCTTCAGGGAGACCCGTACTGCTTGGCCCATTTGTACAATATGAGAAAGCGCGAGACACCGTGGAACCTCATGAAGACGGGTTGATTGGTCAAATTTTAAGGTCCACAATCTCCACATTTTATAATGTGATGCATTGAGAATGCACAACAGGGCTGAACTGAATTGAGAATGCTTTTTAAATTTAAATTGTAATGAACTGAAATTCATATTACTGCAATGAGTTACGTTTAAAAATAGGTTTGTCAAAAAAAGAATGACTCATGTTCAATGAGTCAAGATCATTTGATTTGTCTGAAAGAAGAATGTCATATACACCTAGGATGACTTGAGGGTAAGTAAATCATGGGCTAATTTTCATTTTTGGGTGAATTAACGCTTTAAGCAGCCCTAAAGGTCCATCATGGATCAAATTGATCCCCTATGGCAAACTATATTTTGTGCTGTTTAATGCGTTTTAATGCTGTTTTCCTCAGTGCATAACTATATTCTCCATCTGTAAATGTTAGTACAAATACTGTTTTTTTTTTTTTTGGCTGACAGTGGTTAATAAAGTCAAATCATGGTATGCGAGAGAGTCAGTGGTGATATTATTGTGTTCCTGTCGGCCAGTTAGCCTGCCTAGGACCAGAGGGACTGAGCTTGAGCTATGTTAAATTTGTTTTATAGAACCAAATCAACTGACAATGAGTCAGACTAACTGAAAAAAGCCTGGCTTATTTTGAAAAATTGTTTTGTGGAACAGGCTTCTGCTTTGTACGAGCAGCTATATTCACCAGGGTTTTCAAAGCTGCAAAGAGCTTCACTCAGACTTCATCACCAGAACAGTCACTAGGAGCATCATCAGAACTTACATCACCAACTAAGACAGACAGCTACACATGTGGGCTTTCAAACCCAGCTTGGATACAGTCGTGCGATCCTTCCTTTGTTCTTACCTGAACGGAACTTATTGCGGATGAGCAGCGACCTCTCAGACGCCAGCAAGGTCATAATGAAGAGAAAGCAGAGGAAGAAGGGGTGGGGGCTTTAAAGATATGTCTTCTTCCTGCAGGGCAGATACTTGATGATTTCTTACGCCCTTTCCTCTCCCTGAAGAGAAAGAAAACAAAGTCACAGGAGACCTGAACTTATCCTAGTCGCCACCAAGACGGCAAGGGAAAAACACAAGAACCAAACAACTGGTGAAGTCTGTGTATGACTGACAGAAACAGGAGGAATCAAAAGTTAACTGCTATTCTAACAGCATCACAGAGAGACAGTAAACAGCATCGCTTAAAATACAACAATAAACAGTCACTAGCGCTTTCAAGGTTCAAAAAGAAAGCAAAAACACTTGCGCACTATGTTCCAAGACTTCTGCAGCCAAACAATAGGTTTGTGTAACAAACAGGACATTTTTGAATTTGTTATTCAAGAGAATCTACACTAGTGGTCCATGGCATGTTCTTAGAGAAGAAGAGACTTGTAAACAATTCATTTTTTTTAGATAGATCTTTTTAATGATTCAGATGATTTGATTCATAAAACCAGTCTGAATCATTTGTTTATGAATGAGATCTCGTTCTTGAGTTTAACTCTCTGACTTGCAGCAAGTAACATCTCAATGGATTAAATAATGACTTTGATTTCTAAAAGTCATATGCAACATTTTTATGGTGCTTTTTAATCCTTTTTTTAAACTTTGAAAGGTTAGTTTAAAAAAATGTACTCACCCTCATGTTGTACCAAAACCACAAGACCTTTGTTCATCTTTGAAAACCACTTGATTCATATGGATTACTTTTGCGATACCTTTATGAGATTTTTGAAGCATCAAAGTTTTGGTGGTACAGACTTTCAACGGAGGGACAGAAATCTGTTAGGTTTCATTAAAATATATTTATTTGTACTTTGAAGATGAACAAAAGTTGGGTTTGGAACAACATGAGGGTGAGTAAATGATGACAGAATTTTCATTTTTGGCTGTACTATCCTTTTAAAGCTCCAGTCCGCATTGAATGTATTTGCATGTAAAAGAGCTGCTAGTTTATTAAAAATAAAAGTTATACAGGTTTCGAAAGACACGACGTTGAGTAAATAGGTTTTCATTTTTGGATTACCTATATTTTTAAACTATTCCAATGAGAGGAATTTTTGCCCAACTAGCCACGGATAAAATGACTTGTTGGAGCATATGAGAGTGAGTGCATGTACAGAGGCTTGAATTACAGCAATAATTGGTTTTATTTATGTGCCCTACAGAGCTGGAGTTCAAGTACCTTTCACTGTACATCTTTCTTCAATGTTAATCAGAATGCACTACCCACTGACTACAACTACTGAAGCAACAAATTGGCCTTAGATGAAAATCACAAAAACTATCACTATTGTCACATGGAGTCTTTACAGACATACGCACGCAAATGCCTTCACAAAAGAACACATATATTCACAGATAAATGTATAAACACAATAGCATGAATGAAAATGAATACTCACAGTCAGACTGAACTCCCCTGAGTTTTGTCAGAGTGGCGTTGAACAGAGATTAAAGTGGAGAGAGAGAGAGATTCTTGTGATTGAGGTGGAAAATGAGGGCAGAACTTGAGGCACGTTAAATCGAGGCAACGCTCAATGACAAGGTTGTTCCTTATCTTCTTTTGCGCCTGTTTGTTCATTCCCTTCCACAGGTGAATCTAGGGAGAAAAGGGCTCTGTGTTTCTTCCTCTTTTCTTCCACGCAGAATTCACCCTGCGCACCTCGTTCTCTCTCTCTCTCTACCCCCACACCGAGGAGTTGAACCAACTGTGTTGGGCTATCAAAAGAGCACCCTGACGTCCTGCCCCTGCCCCCTCAGAAACCTCACACACACACACACACACACACACACACACACTTGCTGATAGATTCATTGTGGGTGATACTACTGGGTGGGTAACTTGCGGTGTTCCCTATCTCCTCTTTCTCACTCAGGGGTGACAAGGCCAGACCTTCCCCCACAGGTACCTGAAGGAGCTTGTAAAAGCTGGTGACTTTCAGCGGCACATTATGTACAGTATAAAAGCTACAAACAGACATATGACGCTGCTGGATCAGAAAGGGATATGGAGAAAGAAACAGTATTTCACTGCATTCAATTTTTTTTTAATTCAACTTTTTTATTGGGAAGCTTGAAAAAAAGGTCAGTAATGCAGACATGAGGTCTTAAAGAGATAGTACACTCAACACAATTTGTTATCATTTACTCACTCTCATGTTGTTCCAAACCTGTATGATTTTCTTTCTTCCAATCATGAAGATATTTTGAAAAATGTTTTGTCCATACAATGAAAGTCAATGGGGTCCAATGTTGTTTGGACCCCAATGTTCTTCAAAATATGTTGCACAGAAGAAAGCAACTTATTTAGAGCTAAATAATGACAAAAATATAATATAAAAAGATGAATTTGCGCCGTCAAAAGTTATGTACATATAGCTATAGAGATTAGCATCTAAAACACATCACATTAGCCAATAAATTCAATTTAAATCCGCAAACATGCAAGACGGGCACGGGGGGAAGGGGAGGGGGTTGGGAAAGGGAGATCATTACTGCACCACCTGTTTGGTGGCTTTGACGGACAGGTTGGTGTGTGCTGCTGTATCAGCAGGTCACAGACAGTCAGCGAGAGAGAGAGAAAGAGAGATACAAGAGTAAAAAAAAAAAGGCAAAACAGTCCAAAACAAGAGTTACAAATTGAGTGCACAACAATTTGTGTGAGACCGACAGGAAAAAGATAGAAGGAACACAAAGTTGGATTCTGTTCATAACAGCATTGAGAATTAAGCAATTATTAGCTATTTCAATAAGAGACATTATCTCAACCTTGACACTGAATAAACTATATGAACCATTATGAGCATGAAGGCTGTGAATGATAGAATTGAAAAAACTTGGCCCCTTATTGTGTGACGCACATGCAATTTATGCCATGATGTACTATTGGGGGGAAAATGATGTAATCACCCTTCCTTCCATCGACCCCCCGAGCCCCCCTTTCGGGAATCCCTCTGTTATTAGCACCTGTTACTGTCCTTCTTTGTCTCTTTCTTGTCATCCCTCCCTACTCAATTAGCTTGTTTCATTTTGTGCCACAGCATGAGCAGCTTAACTGAAACAACACATTCTATACATTCTAATGACGCCACACGTCTCATTGGCTTTGAGAGATGCAGGAAAGAATGTCAAAATGACAAATATCTCTGCACACAAGGTGGGAACCTCTATTTCCTCTCATGTCATTCTCCAGGCAATTTGACTTCATAGGCCTGAAGAAAATAGGATAGAGTTGGAATTGCTAATCGTGTCAAAACTATAATCACAAAATAACTTAAAAGAACTGCAAAAGGTACATTGCATAAATAGTAGTAATTGACTTTTTTAGTAATTGATCAAAAGCAGTGTAAATTGGTTATCAGCTGGTCTTACTTTGGAAACCCGTTTTTAAGCACGTTCAAAAGTGGAATGTTTTTAAAAATCAAACATTAAAATGTATAAACAATGTGCACTATTATTAACATGACATAGGCTGAATAAGATTTAAAAAATGGGTCAAATATTGTATTAGCATTAGCCATACTACCAAGCTATGATTATATATTTAGTTGTATTTTATACTTTGCATTTAGCAGAACAACCCACTGTGTGACCCTTTTTTGAGTCACGACCCACCAGTTAAGATCCACTGTAAACAGAGAAGATGGATAACTTTAAATGTTGCAACTAATGTTACTGTACACGCTCCAGCTTACCTTGCATGCATGGCTTCAGGTTAATGAGGCCCATGCATAACTTGGAGTGAGTTTGCCCTCTGGTGGCATAAGTATGCAACAACATCCTAGATCTAAATTATGCTAGGTTCTGTCATACATTGTGCTTTCCTATAAAAATACTCACACTCCTCATCCAGCTTTCTCAACAACTACAGTTCCAGAAGTCTTTGTGCTTGAACCTCTAATCATCTCCATCTATGCCAGGTCATTCAGGCCTCTCATCCAATCATACATCTTCTTTCACCACTGCTATGCTAACAACTCCATCTCCCTTGTGCCTCAACATCTACATCTCAGAAAACATCAATGCCCAACATAATTAAAATAACACTCTCCCCTAAGCATTTCATAGCCACGCTGTAAGCAAGCCTCTCCTTGCCACCAGACCATCTGCCATTTTGTCTAAAATGTTTCCTCTTCATTATTATCTGCTGAGAATTAATTTCAAGATACATTTACAGGCTCACACAGATGCTGATTTTTGTGCACATACCACATTAATGGCAGGTAACAACCATTAATGTAACAAGCATAGTCTCGCAGAACCATTTTTTACTGTTTCTCTCTTTCTCTCTCACACACACAAATGCACAGTCGACACTCATAGACACCTGCTGTCAGCTTGATTGTGGGAGCCACTCTCCTTGATGCTGCCAAATGGAACACAGACCCTCTGAGCACATCTGAGCTCATCTGAGCTGTCACTCACACGTACACAGACACTTCTGTCTAGCACAGCTTGTAAGGTTAAAGGAGGTGAAGTACATCCATACATAAACACTTTAAAGGGTTAGTTCACCAAAAAATGAATTTTCTGTCATTAATTACTCACTCTCATGTTGTTCCAAACCTGCAAGACCTTCGTTCATCCTCATAACACAAATTAAGATATTTTTTGATTAAATCCGAGAGCTTTCTGACCCCCCTATAGACAGCAACGACATAACCACTTTTAAGGCCCAGAAAAGTTGTCATCTTTAAGGAGACATCGTTAAAATAGTCCACGTGACTCCAGTGGTTCAACCTTAAAGTAATGAAGCCACGAGAATACTTTTTGTGCGAAAAATAAATAAATAAATAAATAAAACGCTGCATGTGAACAGCATTGGAAGAGAAGAAATTGCTGAATAAAGTCGTTATTTTTGTTTTCCTTTTTTCCGCACAAAAAATATTTTTGTCGCTTCATAGCATTAAGGTTGAATCACTGGAGTCACATGGACTATTTTACCAATGTCTTTACATTTCTGGGCCTTGAAAGTGGTTATGACATTGCTGTCTATAGGGGGGTCAGAAACCTCTCGGATTTCATCAGAAATATCTTAATTTGTGTTCTGAAGATGAACGAAGGTCTTACGGGTTTGAAACGACAGGGTGAGGAATTAATGTTTTGGGTGAACTAACCCTTTAAACCTGAATTATCATATGAACCAGTAATATTGTGTATTTCATTCATTCATTGAATGTATGAATTACAAAGTCTATGTATCACATATATTTATATATATATACATACATTATATATATATACACTCACCTAAAGGATTATTAGGAACACCATACTAATACTGTGTTTGACCCCCCTTCGCCTTCAGAACTGCCTTAATTCTACGTGGCATTGACAAGGTGCTGAAAGCATTCTTTAGAAATGTTGGCCCATATTGATAGGATAGCATCTTCAAGTTGATGGAGATTTATGGGATGCACATCCAGGGCACGAAGCTCCCGTTCCACCACATCCCAAAGATGCTCTATTGGGTTGAGATCTGGTGACTGTGGGGGCCATTTTAGTACAGTGAACTCATTGTCATGTTCAAGAAACCAATTTGAAATGATTCAAGCTTTGTGACATGGTGCATTATCCTGCTGGAAGTAGCCATCAGAGGATGGGTACATGGTGGTCATAAAGGGATGGACATGGTCAGAAACAATGCTCAGGTAGGCCGTGGCATTTAAACGATGCCCAATTGGCACTAAGGGGCCTAAAGTGTGCCAAGAAAACATCCCCCACACCATTACACCACCACCACCAGCCTGCACAGTGGTAACAAGGCATGATGGATCCATGTTCTCATTCTGTTTACGCCAAATTCTGACTCTACCATCTGAATGTCTCAACAGAAATCAAGACTCATCAGACCAGGCAACATTTTTCCAGTCTTCAACTGTCCAATTTTGGTGAGCTCGTGCAAATTGTAGCCTCTTTTTCCTATTTGTAGTGGAGATGAGTGGTACCTGGTGGGGTCTTCTGCTGTTGTAGCCCATCCGCCTCAAGGTTGTGCGTGTTGTGGCTTCACAAATGCTTTGCTGCATACCTCGGTTGTAACGAGTGGTTATTTCAGTCAAAGTTGCTCTTCTATCAGCTTGAATCAGTCGGCCCATTCTCCTCTGACCTCTAGCATCAACAAGGCATTTTCGCCCACAGGACTGCCGCATACTGGATGTTTTTCCCTTTTCACACCATTCTTTGTAAACTCTAGAAATGGTTGTGCGTGAAAATCCCAGTAACTGAGCATTTTGTGAAATACTCAGTCCGGCCCGTCTGGCACCAACAACCATGCCACGCTCAAAATTGCTTAAATCACCTTTCTTTCCCATTCTGACATTCAGTTTGGAGTTCAGGAGATTGTCTTGACCAGGACCACACCCCTAAATGCATTGAAGCAACTGCCATGTGATTGGTTGATTAGATAATTGCATTAATGAGAAATTGAACAGGTGTTCCTAATAATCCTTTAGGTGAGTGTATATATATATATATACACACATTATATATACACTCACCTAAAGGATTATTAGGAACACCATACTAATACTGTGTTTGACCTCCTTTCGCATTCAGAACTGCCTTAATTCTACGTGGCATTGATTCAACAAGGTGCTGAAAGCATTCTTTAGAAATGTTGGCCCATATTGATAGGATAGCATCTTGCAGTTGATGGAGATTTGTGGGATGCACATCCAGGGCACGAAGCTCCCGTTCCACCACATCCCAAAGATGCTCTATTGGGTTGAGATCTGGTGACTGTGGGGGCCATTTTAGTACAGTGAACTCATTGTCATGTTCAAGAAACCAATTTGAAATGATTCGAGCTTTGTGACATGGTGCATTATCCTGCTGGAAGTAGCCATCAGAGGATGGGTACATGGTGGTCATAAAGGGATGGACATGGTCAGAAACAATGCTCAGGTAGGCCGTGGCATTTAAACGATGAAAATTGGCACTAAGGGGCCTAGAGTGTGCCAAGAAAACATCCCCCACACCATTACACCACCACCACCAGCCTGCACAGTGGTAACAAGGCATGATGGATCCATGTTCTCATTCTGTTTACGCCAAATTCTGACTCTACCATCTGAATGTCTCAACAGAAATCGAGACTCATCAGACCAGGCAACATTTTTCCAGTCTTCAACTGTCCAATTTTGGTGAGCTCGTGCAAATTGTAGCCTCTTTTTCCTATTTGTAGTGGAGATGAGTGGTACCCGGTGGGGTCTTCTGCTGTTGTAGCCCATCCGCCTCAAGGTTGTGCGTGTTGTGGCCTCACAAATGCTTTGCTGCATACCTCGGTTGTAACGAGTGGTTATTTCAGTCAAAGTTGCTCTTCTATCAGCTTGAATCAGTCGGCCCATTCTCCTCTGACCTCTAGCATCAACAAGGCATTTTCGCCCACAGGACTGCCGCATACTGGATGTTTTTCCCTTTTCACACCATTCTTTGTAAACTCTAGAAATGGTTGTGCGTGAAAATCCCAGTAACTGAGCAGATTGTGAAATATTCAGACCGGCCCGTCTGGCACCAACAACCATGCCACGCTCAAAATTGCTTAAATCACCTTTCTTTCCCATTCTGACATTCAGTTGGGAGTTCAGGAGATTGTCTTGACCAGGACCACACCCCTAAATGCATTGAAGCAACTGCCATGTGATTGGTTGATTAGATCATTGCATTAATGAGAAATTGAACAGGTGTTCCTAATAATCCTTTAGGTGAGTGTATATATATATATATATATATATATATATATATATGTATCATAACACACAATGTTACACTTTTTATAATAGTAAAAATGTAAAAAATAAAGAAAAAGACAATAAAAATTATGTTGCCTGAAAAAGATGGAAGGCTTAGAAGCATTTCAATTTGATTCGTTTTATTCAAAATCCTGTGACACAGGTTACAGAAATTAGGCTGTTTAAATATCTGCAGTCTTATTTTTAAATTGTGTATTAAATATATAAATGTTCTGTGACATAACACACCATTTTAAATATATACATTTTCACCATAAATAAATAGTTCTCATTGATGCATGATTGTTCTTAGTTAAACACACTCTGAGCATTCATCTTGAAATTGTAAAGAAGGAACCAAACATTTTTAAAATGCATGGTAAATCTACTGTGAAATGTGCTCAATAAAAACACTAAACCAATCTGAATATATATGAATAAAGTAATATGTAAACAACTGTGACAAAAACAAAATTTAATGATATCGTTCAGCAGCTGGACACTTCCACAGCATGCAGAATATGTGCTGCCATGAGCCTAAAGCAAAGTTAATTAAGCATGGGAACCACCGGAAAAGAAAAGGGCTTGACAAGCTTTAATTAGCGTGTGCAAATATTCAGATTCTTAATCAAATCTGAGATTCAACCAACAGAATTTTAGATTAGCCCAAGGTGTCCAGTCCATGCATGATGTTTGGTTATTTACACAGCAAATTACATAAACATAAATTAATCAGCAGGGGTTAAACCTTTTTTCAAGCAAGTTTTTTTCAAGCTATATAACTTATCAAACAAAGAACTGAATTTTTAAAAAAACTAATAAGTTAGACATTCTGCTAATCAAAGTTGAAAACTGCAACTCAAAGTTGAAAACTTGTCTTAAATAAATTAAATTATATATCATATCAGAAAGAACATATGTGCAGGTGAACTTAATTAAAAGTTTCTGCAAAAATGTGTAACAGATGTCTGACAACCTATCAAGAGAAGAAGTAAAACCTTCTTTGTCCAGATGAAAAGCATAATTTAAATAAAAGAGTTTATAAACCAAATAGTTCAGGTTCAGTATTAAAAATGAACAATGCAGATAATTTAAAAGAAAAATACTATGACCATGAATTCTCCCTTCTGGAAAAATAGCCAAGAAGGAGAAACCGAAATGAACACAGAGCAAAATGTTTTATAATGCATAATATCTGAAAATGTTATGAAATATAAAAGTTGAGTAATGAGAAGGCCCCATTTTTTGCATTTTTTAACCATTTTAGGGGAAATCTGTAGAATTCTACAGAATAGATGCATAAAATGTTTTAAAGGAGTACTACACTCTGTAACCAGAAGCATGCTTCACTTTTACATAGTACATTTTTTTCATAAATGTGGTCCGCTTGTGAAGCACAATTTTTTTTATCCACATGCTGGAGTGTGTCTGTAAACACCCTTGGCTAATTGACTGCAGTCATTAGTCTACATGGTAGCAATTCTCAAAGTTGGGCTGTTAAGAATTAGTGAAAGATGATGACAGAAAATGCCAATAAGTGACAAAGGTGTAAGTGACAATATGCCAGTCTGAAAGAGTATAAAGAAAACAACACTATACTGTCCTCTGCAGGTCAGGTGGAGTATCACAAAGCAGACGCAAAGCATTTGCATTGAATATGTTTGAAAAACAAGAAGACAAGAAAAACAAAGCATAATTTTTTAGTAGCTTAAAGCATGATCAGATTAGCCATACAAAATAAATGAATGTGAAAGAAGTGGAAGATGTTTGGAACTTTGAGAATGACGTATGTTCAAATTCTATGGAAGTGGCCACAAAATCTGTGGGCCTAGTCAAGATTTAGAGATGCACTGATTTAGGGCTAGGCAATTCCTTTACGCTGTGTCATTACTTCAATATATCATAATATAAAATTATAAATATTGATAATAAGCCTCTTAGTCTTTAACAATAACTACACGCCCTTGAAAGCTGTACATGCAAAAAACTGAAATGAGAACAATAAATAAGTAGCAAATAATGGTAATTCAAAGTTTTGCAAGATGAAGAATTAAAACAAATGTTGTTGTTTTTTTTATCAAGAGGTCTATCTCAATAGCTAAAGCTTATTAGAATGAATCTGAAGTCAATATTGCAGGATTCAGTCATCACCAGTAAAGGTCTCGAGAGTTAATGGAATGAAATATAGACAATTATATGAGACTAGTGATAAGTAAAGAATTGTTATATCAATACAAATAAATTAAACGTATTTACAACAATGCTTATCTTGAAACGTAAAAAAAAAAAAAAAAAAAAAAAAAAAAAAAAATCGATACGTCATGTAGTTCATTCTCCCCCCGTGTCACTGTCGGACTCCATTTCAGGAACTGTTGAACTGTACCACTCTGCATTCTCTTCTGACTCTCCTTGTACACCAGAGAGGGAAATCCCTCCACTTTCTGGCTTCACCTTCATGTCCATTGCCTCCAGATGCTGGCCTTGGTGCTTGCGCTTTGTGTGACGTCGCAGTGTGTTGCGCTCAGCAAAACGCATGTGGCATATTAAGCACTGAAAAGGTTTCTCACCGGTGTGTACTCTCTGGTGTCTCATTAGCTCCCCTGATTCACGAAAACGCCTCGGGCAAAGCTGGCACACAAAGTTTCTTTGACCTGTATGAATGTGTTTGTGTCGCTCAAGATGGCTTGATCTTTTGAACGCCTTGCCACAAAGGTGACATACGTGTGGTTTGCTTTGGGAGTGTGTGATGGAATGGCGCTCGAGGTCTGAAAGATAGTAGAAGACCCGCGGACAGTACTGACAGTAAAGAATGCGACGTGGTCCTAATGCTTGTGAGTCTTGGTTCTTTGGGTGGTTGATGGGATTTACAGGTGATATGGAACGAAGGGGTGATGTGGAAGAGATGGTATCTAATGCGTCTGTGTGGTCTACCGAGGTAGACTCAGTCTCACCGTCACAGTTTACCTCCGTCTCATGGTTTTTGCTTTCATGTACTGTTGCAGAGGAATCCGACTTAGTTGCTTCAGAACATGATGAAGGAGTAGCGACCGAATGCATCTCAGGCTGGTTTTCTTGTTTCTTCTCCACAGACACAGCCAATCTGAGAAGAGCTTCCCGAAAGGAAGTGGGCACTGGTGTGTCGGAGCAGGCATCAGTGCTGGATTGCTTGGTTGGACTTGTAGAGGTCACTGTGGAAGTGCTAGAGGAAGTAGTTGATGAGGTAGGGCTAGCAGGAAGATTAGAGGGGTTATTCAATCCTGAGATGTCTGTAGCAGTGGCGGAGGAAACTGTGCCGAGGCTGAGAAGTGATGGACGTGAACTTAATGTAGATCCCAAATCAAGAGGACAAGTAGCTAAGGGAAGTGCAACAGTGGAAGAGTGGGAAATGTGAGATAATTGCCCAGGCGAGGATGAACTCTGAGTTGAGGACACCTGAGGAGATGACAAAACTAGGAACATGGGGGAGGACTGAGCGTTCTGACTAAGAGGAATCGGTAAGGAAAGGGTTATTAGCCCTGGGTTAGCCTTAGAAGCTGATGAGGAAAGCGACTGAAGCTGAGATGGAGGAAGAAGAAGAATGGGAGTGTTTGACCCTGTAGTATTAGCCACAATCTGAATGGGAACTGATGCCAAGTCAGACACAGCAGGTATGATGGAGGGTTTAGCAAGAGCTACAGAACTGTAAGAAGATTTTGGCTCAAGTTTTGGGGCATCTTGTGATTCTTCCACTGAGATATGACCTAAAGACGTATTTGGACACAGTGAATTGGGTTTTGTCTGCAGTCTTGAGTCTGCAATATCCTGTACATCAGCAAAAGAAGAGGGCTTATCTTTAGCTTGCCTTGGGCTTAGAGCTGTTTGTTCAGAAAGCCCCTCAGCATGTTGCATATTATCAATTTGTGGGACTTTCTGTCCATCTGGGGTGAGTGTGTAAGGAATGCCCTGGTCATCTATAAGTAGTGTATCCATCGGATCTGGGGTTATGACGTTGGGATACGATGGATTTGTCATGGCTTCAAGCGCAGGGGAGGACAAATGTCCATCCCAATACTGTGGGAGATATGTATGAGCTCCACTTACTAATGGAATCCAGCTAATTTCATTATCGTCCTCCTGTTCCACTTCTACATGTTGAGGCTCATCCTCAATTTCATCAACCTCCATATGAAGTGAACCTTCATATTCAGGGTCTACAACCCATTCACTCTGCCTCTTATTATTTTGGTCTTTCTTTTTTGGGAGGCTTAAATCTAATACCTCGTCCCCTTCATTTTGTCCCAAAGAATCTCCTGCACTTGTCATTGCTGTGTTCCTTCCAAAATCAAGTCTCTCCTCTCTTACATTACATAGGATTTGTGTTTTATAATTTTTTTTAATGCAGTCTTTATCATACTCTAATCGTTTGTTTGCATTTATGTCCATCCCAAGTTTACTCTCTCTTGCAAGTGCCATATCAACAACATGCGCCTTATTCTTAGTACACAACTCCTTGCTTGTGTGGTTGCCTCCGGTAGGTGACGGTAGTTTATCATTATGGAAACCTTTATTTAAAATAGATTGTCGTTGAACCTTAATCTCTAGTAAATCATTGGATGAGATCTTAGCAATGTTTGTAGCTTTGGTTGTGACTTCACAAACTTCGGTCCTAGCATTATCAGACTCCATCTTGGGTATCAGCTGCATGTTTGTTGGTAGATTCCTTGTATTCTCATCAAAAGTAAGAAATTTATTTTCAACAGTCTGGTTTTCAAGAGGACTCGTCTGGTTTGAATCCGATTCATATTTTGGTGAGTTCTGCTCACTGCTCACAGAGTTCTGCTTGCTGTAATCTTTTACAACTTCTGTCTGCTCTTGTGGTGGAACAAGAAACACATCTTTATTCTTAGATTCAGTCTTTAATGAGAGCCTCTCGTCTGATAACTTGCCCTCTTGACCCACAGACATTTGGCAATCTTTGGTTGCAGAAAGTTCAGTCCACTTAATATGTGGAATGGTCTCACCTATCCTGTCCAATGCTTGTTGTTTGCGCATAGCAACCTCCGTACATTCAGCAGTAGAGAAGAAATCATATTATTCAGTACTTGTGGAGTAAGTCAGTTCATTATAACCTGAGAGAACATTGAAATATTGCCTGACAGGTCCACAGAATCTTGCATAATCCAAGTAATGGCACCATTTCCATTTCCGTGCCCATCTGACGTAACTGCTGATTTTCACCCATGTCTCTGGCACTGCCATCAGTCAAGACCTTCCACTCATCTAAGGCATCAATCTGGGGAAAAAAGACAGAACTATGATTCTGCATTCTATAATAGTAATAACAGAACTTAAGTTACAAAGACAGATCTTAAATGTTAAGACAGCATCATACAGTACATAAAAATGGATGCAGAGTAAGTTTTGATGTGGCTTAGAATTTTTTTTTATAATCATTTGTTCATATGTATACAAGCATTTATGAAGCACGTATACTTCACAAGCATAACAGAATCATAATCAATTAAAGAGAATAGGCAGTTGCAGTTAAACAGAGCAAACAGAGGAGGCGATATAGGGCACCTTGATAAAAATCTGTAATTATATTTCATCTGGGGAGTATTCAGTAGTCATACAAAATCAGTAATAATATGGAAAAATAATAAACCAATCTTCATCATTGTTAACAATATGATTACATTTCAGGTTATGTTTATTAATACTGATGCCTACTACATTCAAACAGTAAGATCAGATGTTGACGATGACATCACTGAGCAACTCGCATAGAAAAAACAACAAGAACACAACCTTCTTGACAGGTTATTTTAAAAGCTTAAAACTCTTTTTGTATTATAACGGAATTTAACAAATACTTTCTAATTTAGAACAATACTTTCTTAGGCGCATCCCGAGCCCTTCTAAACTACAGATAGTGTCATTTTCAACTTTCTCTAGTTGTGTCGATATGGTCCAACAAATCTAGTCTTAATATATTTTGAAAGTTTAAATCACATTTCAAAGGAAACGGTTGGAGGTTCATATTTTTAGCTGTTGTTTTTATTTGCATTAACCTCTAATGTCAACAATGCTATACAAAACTAACAGCATTTATTATAACACTTCTTACAGTACAAAAACATCAGACTGTGAATAGACGACTCCAACTCCTGAGAGGACTCTGAAGTCAACATGCACCAATGCAAAAAACATACTATATATCCTAATCATTTGTTAACAACATGTATTCTTTACTTCAATGAGCTCATTGTTTTTGCCTTAAATTAATACATTGTTAGCTAACTGCATGATTTGTATATGTACATTTCTGAAATACATAACTGATAACAGATCACTCTAAATTGCATGCATTTTCTGTAAAGCTGCTTTGAAACGATATGTATTGTGAAAAGCGCTATACAAATAAATGTGAATTTGTTTGTTTAGATGACCAGTAAATTAAAACAATAAAGCACTTTATTTTTTTATAAACAGCATTATTATGGCATACTATTTATACACAGTATAATTAAACCAAGAAACCCACCAGTACTTTAGTTTTAATATGAATAACACAATATGATTGCAATTTGTTATTAAAGGTTTTAGATTGTGTTGCATAAACACACATTCAGGAAGTTCTCACATGTAACAATATCACAAAAACACTAAAAACAGACAAAATGTCTGGTAATGAAAAGCTTTACAGGATGCCAGACACTAGTTACATTTTTAAGGATAATTTTTACAGTTCTGACCTATAATCGTAACGAGATTCAATATCGTGTAATATTTGAAAAAGTGCTCAAATGCCATGCAGCTTTTGAGAATGCAACGCAATGAGCTTGAACGCCGCGCTGTCATGGAAGCAGGTCCACTCCTCCTCCCCGTGGTTTTCATCACAAATTAAGTACGTTCATCTGTCAGCGCGCATGGCTCAGGGTTTGACACCAACGCCTTTGTCCGTACAGTCAGCCATGCAGCACTGTGAGAGAGTTAGAGATCAACACGGGGACATTCGACGCCATTACGCGCCGGAGGTTCGTTTAAAGAAGAAAAAAATAAAAACCAAACACCGCGTTTGATGTCTGTGGGGTCCAGACAGCGAGTCGAACCCGTGCCATTATATGACCAAAAGTATCTGTCTGAGGGATATGTCCTTCCATAACGTTGGTATTTCAAATACACTTGAATTATTCACATATTTTGGTCAAAATACTGACTGCGCTCGAACCTGCGACCAGCCATTTTATGCGTACCGAGGGTTCGAGCCGGTGACAGCGCTCACACACTGCCGCTTTGGAAACCTTATTTCAAACTTTCTAAGACAACAGACGCTCTTTATCTGCTACTCACAAGAACATACATTTCTTCCCAAAAGCTTACAGCCATTCGCACACATTCCTTCTTTATAACTGAAATATTGAATATGAAACTGTTCTCACCCCACGAGTCAGCTCGCGCAGGCACTGACTGGCCCGACCCTGAGATACTTCCGGAAGACCAAATATGAATGAATGACTGGGCGGAGAGGTTGAGCGCGAGAGAACGGGGAGGGGGGATGTCGTGGTGTTGCAGTTTTCTACGTCCGACCTGGACACGTTCAGGACTGAAATTTTAGAACATAGCCTAACTTTAGTTGTGGATTTGTCAGTATGTTTATAAGATGAATGAAACAAAACAGAAACCTAAGGGTGCATCTCAATTTAACTGAATACAGGTAATATTTCACCCCAAAATTAAAAGGAAAAAAAAATTGTATGAATAAAAAAAGTAATTCTTCATGTTTTCCCCATGGCAATTAAGCAAATTTATATTGAGCACATTAAATAGTGTGTAGTCATGGTACATCATCCAGTAGGCCACATTTTGTGCTATACAGTATTTTTATACACTGTATTAAGGTAAGATTTTTACATTTCAGTTATGCAAATGTATTTTTTAAGTTTTGAAATATAGGGTTCAGACATTCCTTTGTATACATTTAAGTGTTCATTTAAGTATTAGAGTTTTTTTTTTTTAGATAGGGATTCAAACATTTCTTTGCACACTATACAAATGATTTATACAGACTTACCAAGTAAAATAAAATCAGTACTTTTAATGACAACAAACATTTTCCAGTTTCTTTATTGTGTAATCATGCCAAGATAGATGAAAAAAAAAAAAAAAAAAAAACTACATTCAAAGATTATTACGAAGTTTGCACAATGCAAAACGGAATCCTTAGGAAAGCAACAATTCAGCAGTCCAGTCAAAAATCAGTTAACTCTATAAAACTGCTTTTGGAATACAGTAAAACTAGAGAGCATCGTACATGGCATGATTTCAGAGTTCACCTTTGGCCTGTGCTTTCTTGGTTTTGGGATTGACAAATGTATCAGTTAGCAGAATTTTTTTTTTTTAAAGGAATAGTTCACTCAAAAATTTTAATTCTTTCATCATCTTTCATCTTTCCCTCATGTTGTTCCAAACCTGTATGAGTATCTTTCTTATGCTGAACACAAAAGAAGATATTTTTAAGAATGTCAGTAACCAGTTATGGTTCTTTAAATATCTTCTTTTGCATTCAACAGAAGAAACTCATACAGGTTTAGAACAACTTAATGGTGAGTAAATGATGATGACATTTTTATTTTTGGGTGAACTATCACTTTAACAAAGAAATACAATATTCTAACAAGATAAACATCAATGCTATAACTAAAAAGCAATTTTACACTTTGTATGACAACAAAACACAAGAAAAGAGAGCAGCTTATGACAACCGCGACCTCAAGCAAGTATGAGGGTGTCTGCATACATCAGATATGACACAAACTCTGTTTAAGATAACTTTGTCAATGCAACATACAAAATAGAAGAGAGAAAAGTTAAATGAGGCAAAACTGTGAGATCCTGAGATCCGGTCCAACATAAAAATGTAGTGGCACATTAATAAAACAAATGTTGATCCAGACTCCAAATTGGTGTCAGAGTGAGGAGAGAACTGTGCATGCCAACATGCCAACATGCAAAATGTGTTGTCATAATTTGATGAGTTCACTAAAGGTCAGCAGGATCACATGCATCAATCTCAGAAACCAGTCGATGAGGGAAGAGCTTGAACTGCAGCCAGGTAGGGTCTAAAGAGAAAAGAGGTAGATGAAGGTGAAGGTGATGCAGGGTTATTTTTTAATTGTAAAGTACAGTTATTTTATTATGTGTATAAATGTGGTGGTAATTGTGTACCAAGGAAGCAACTAGGTGCCTTGAGCTGTCCATCTACGCAGACCCCCATGGCAGTGAAGCTGCACAGTTTATCTGGATGTTTACAGAAAAATGTCACATTCTCTCCATGGGCAACCACACCATCCGTCAGATCATATGGCCAGCGCTTTAGTCCTCCCACAATCACCCTGCTGCGTTGAGCTGGGACTGGACAGCGAGCTGATCGGAAGCACAAGGGAAGAAATGGTGAAGAGAATAATGGGAGATATTTGTCAATGACAAAAAGGAAAGGAGGTTTATGATTCACGGCTGGAAACCAAAACATTCCAAGAAAATAAAAGTTCAAAAGTTCAGCACAGCCATGATGACTGAATGTATTGTGTTGTTAACAGCCTTCCTTACCCCGGCAAGCAGGCTCTGCACTCCATGTCCCATTAGGTAGACAAGTCACTTGATTTGGTCCATCCAACAAGAAGGTTTTCTTGCAAAGGTAATAAATTGTGTCACCAACTTCATATTGAGTTCTCTGGACAGCCACCAGGTGTCCACGATCAACCTCCTTAGGAGGAGGACAAACCACACCTGATAACATACATATGCAGACACTTATATACACATAAAAGTGCTCGGCAGAATTACAGTGATGAAGTGTAATGTGAAAACCCTTTAAAGGAATAATCCTGTGCTTAATTAACATCACTGCGGCACAAGTAGCATATTGTTTCAATGTTTATGTTAAAGGTGCTGTATGTAAGAATGACAGCTAGTGGTTGAAATGGGTACTGCAGTCCAAATACAAAATATTGTTTGCCCCGCCCCCTCCTCCTCAGACTCGCTCTCACAGGTTGCCAGTTTGAGGACACACAACAGGAATGAGCGCAATTGACAATGGAAGATGAGGAGACTTGCACACTGTAAACTGATGAGTTGGTTTATCCTCGTTTTAATAATCCCGTTAATAGAGATTATTAGATGGATGCCAAGGCTTTTTAGGTCGGGCAGAATCTGCGATCTCTGACCCAGTTTGTTTGCTGGCTTCCATGGTTGCATTACGCTGTGTTTTCCACCAACTGGCAACCTGGCGTGTCAAAATACTATTGGGTTACCATGGCAAAGTATCACAGACCAAAACAAAAACAGACATTCTGACACGGAACGCACATTTCAAAGTAAAATAACTGGCTGTAGCATTGTTTTTCTGAGAAATGAGTATGTGAACTCAGCATGTTTCCTATATATCTGCAAACATATTATGGTATTTGTATGTTTTAGTACAGTCCAAAACTTACATACAGCACCTTTAAACGTGCAGAAATGTAACGCTTCGAATTGTATGTATTATAGCTTTTTGTGTTATAATGTGTGTATTATTTGAGGTGTAAAGTTTTTATGGTCAATAGGTGATTTCCACTAGTTTACAACCATATTTATTTGACATCTTTTAGCTATTTTAACTACAGGTCTGTTTTACTTAAAGGCAGGGTAGGTGATTTGTTCCAGAAACATTTGTTATGATTGTTATGATGGTTAAAAGTCTCTTCACATCTTGATAGCAATCACTAAGTTAAGTGGTCTAAATGTATTTATATGTATTTATTACATGGCCCTGTGGAAAACTTGATTCTGATTGGTCAATTGCGCCATCCAGTGGTATGTTATTCCTCGATATCCGGGTAACTGAAGTCAGTGCTGTACGCTTGCTAGGAAAGTTTAGCATTTGGTGAGCTAATAAAATATTAAAACTCAATATTAGGTGTACAATTATTTTATTATGTCCTCTGGGTATCATGGACCTGCTCTTTCATATAAACACAGCTGCTGCCATTTTGCAATGATTGTTTTGTACACTGTAATAGATTATAAGATAAACAGGTAAGATTAATCTCAAATCAATATCTTTTACCCCTACAATTATTTATGTGGTGAAATGCTGTGTATAAGTGGTATGACTGTACCATGTAGTTTAAATGTCTCTCTAGTTTTAACTTGCTGCTTGCTAGCAATTGCTTTCTTTGCGGAAACTTTGAGTTTAAAGACCTAATAAAATATTTAAACTTACATATATCGTCTTTGGAAGGCGTAGGACCATAACATTTTTGTCCTAACCGCCTGTCAGCGTATGTATTGACATACCTCCACAGACCCTGCTCGCGCAGACATCACACGTCATCAGCACGTTTCATGCTATGCATTGCAGAGTTAGACAGACATCAGTCACCGAGCACCACAAACGAAACAGCAGCCACCTTTTACAGTTCCTCCTAAACCAAAACAACGAGCTTATGCTGCGTTCACGCCGTAACTACTGTAATTTGGAAGAGATGGAAACCTGTGACGTTTAACTCAGAGCATCTTGACTCAAATGTATGCGTTTCAATGGCAACACTATCAACACCGAAATTAATCTGCAGCAGTCAGGTGGTACATGCCAGTGTTCATTATTATTGCTGTGGGTGATCATGTGTTTTGAAGGAGGCCTGGCTTTGGACACGCTCTGAAGGGAGGGTGGGATCACATGCTTTTTAAAGCTAACTTGCTATTGCCTACCTTTAAAGTGCCTCACAGTAACGCACATTCTTTGCATTTTTTAAAAGAAAAGGAAGGACCAGTCAAAATTACTTTGTGGTAATCAACATTATGCCAACATTACGGTAAACAGCGTGCTATTGTATCGATTAAGCGCAATGGAATGCCTTTAAAACAAGCATAGCTGCAAAAATTATGTTGATCCAACAGGGGGCATCATTGCACCAGAATATTTGGGTGAAACTGGCATTTTAGTGAAGCTCCACTAACTCTACACACTCAAAAATTCATTTACACATAGTGCCCTATCCGCCTACTCACAAACCCACACAGTCTTTATTGCTCTTCTCTCTCCCGCTGTCCCTCTCATCTCTTTCTTGTTACTTTGTGCCATTGTGTGCAAGAGTACACGGTATCTCTTTAGCAGTTTGGAACAACATCCCCCACTCAAGCATACATTCTAATACACCTGCTATTTCCTTTTTGCAAGATCTCTGTCTCAGTCATTCCCATGTGGAGGAGTACGTGTAGACAGACAGACAGACACACACACACCCACACACACACTTACGGCGACAGATGGGGTGAGGGTATTGCCATGTCTGGTTCTCATAACAGATATTCTCACTATTTCCAATCAGCACAGATCTGTATGGGGAAGAGGACGAGGTGTGTAGATTGCATAATTATAATAAAACGAGACATTCTGTTGTATATCAGTCACAGTTTTTTTTCTCTTCAATCTCACCCAGATGCACATTGGTACTGGATGGTGGATCCCACGGCAGCACTGCCCTGCACAGAGAGCAGATCATCATCATCATCAGGCAAAGAACAGGACACCTCAGGCACCAGAACCGGCTCTGCTGCAAGACCTCCATCTGGGGAGGCTGGTGGAAAAATAGCAAAATAGCTTTTATCTCTTGACTTGAGTACGCATTTAAATTCTAGGTAGATTTGGCAGACAAACACATGTGCAAAGTCCTTAGAAATGTACTCTTTGTGTTCATGTTTCTTATTGTTTTAATTTCTTTGATATTTTCAGGAAAGTTTAAATTAAAACTCTAAAGACTCTAAAAATGCAGGCTAGTAAAAAGAAGTAACATTATTTTCCATTTTAAAATAAAATATAATGAATCATTAATTCATACATATTAAGCTTTTCGGAAGTCCATTGACATTTTACAATATGAACTAACCTTGTTTGTCATAAAATGGTCTAATTATCTGATATTGTAAGAGACTTATTAAGGGGTAAACTCAAAAATGAAAATTAGCCCATGATTTACACACCCTCAAGTCCTCCTAGGTGTATATGACATTCTTCTTTCAGCTTTATGATGCATCCATCCATCATAAAGCTGCTTCACACGGCTCGGGGGGTTAATAAAGGCCTTCTGAAGCAAATCGATACGTTTCTGTAAGAAAATATCCATATTTAATACTTTACAAACTGTAATCTCTAACTTCTGCTAAGTGTCGTATGCGTATTCACGAGAGAGCGTATGACGTAGGACGCAGGCTTAGTGTAAGTTTAGGTGACGAACGAGGAAGTGCAGAGGATAGAGCAAAACAAAACTTGGTTCTCGTGAGAATTAGCATATTCTCACCGGAGCATCCTACATCATATGCTGGAACACCAGTCTCTAGTGAATGCGCGTACGACAGTTAGCGGAAGTTAGAGATTACAGTTTGTAAAGTTTTAAATATAGATATTTCTCTTACACAAATGCATCGCTTCAGAAGGCCTTTATTAACCCCCTGGAGCCGTGTGGAGCACTTTTATGATGGATAGATGCACTTTATGGACTTCAAAACAGAAACAGCCATTCACTGCCATTATAAAGCTTACTGTAAAATTTTCATTTTTGGGTGAACTACTCCTTTAACCTTTACACGCAGTCATGAGGGCCTGCAGGTGTTATTTATGTTTATTTATGTTTTTTTTTATTTATGTTACTGTATGTTAGTTGCACCACGACTTTGATTGTATCAATTTGATCAGTGAAGCAGTTTTTGAAATAATAATCAAAAACAGCCAAAAAGACAAAGAACATCCGTGCCAAATAATGAAGGAGTTAGTAGATTAAAAATTACTTTGGTGCGTAAGCTCAAAAAAGCGTATCAAAGTTCAAAAAGGAGAGGAGCTTACACACGTAATAGTAGACGATTTCTTACCAAAAAAGACAAAGAAAATGCAAAGACAAAATGTTTTCGATTTACATTGTCATCAGTTTTGTTACATGAATAAGGTTTTCTTTTCAAGAAATGTTCATTTTTTGTGAGCAAACAAAAAACTGGTAATGGAAATAATATGAGATTGCAGGAGAAAAGTCTTTTTGCAAGCAAACGCAAGTTTCTCTTGGGGGAAAGCAAAAGCTTTGCAATGTAAAAGTATTAACATAGAAATTAAAAACATGCAAAATGTTTATTCAAGCAGGTCGTTGTGTATATTGCGTTGCATTGCATTTTTATGTAATTCTGAATACACAGACAAAAATGAGTTTTACATAATTGAAATGGATCACATGCATGGTTTAGAGGTGGTAAGTGCCTTTTTTACTGTAAGTTCAAAACAAGAGCTTAGATGGTGAAGAGAGATTACAGTCAAAAGCCCTCCGTTATTCAGCTTCCCTAACTTGCGAAGACAGAACTGCTTGTGGTCTCAGTCAACCCAACACTTCATCACAAATTCTCCATTCAGCTAGGTTTATCAATCATACCTCCATCCAGGACAGCTAAGAACCCTGGAGTTGTGATTGATGATCAGTTAAACTTCACAGAACACATTGCTTGAACTGCCCAGTCCTGCAGATTTGCCTTATACAACATTAGAAGGATCAGGCCTTTCCTAACGGAGCATGCTAAACAACTCCTTGTCCAAGCTCTTTTTCTATCCAGACTGGACTATTGTAATGCTCTCTTGGCGCCAGCTTGCACTGTCAAACCTCTGCAACTGATCCAGAATGCTGCAGCGAGAGTGGTCTTTAACAAGCCGAAGAGAGCGCACGTCACACCTCTCCTCATAAAATTGCACTGGTTGCCAATTGCCACTCGCATCAAATTCAAAGATGTTTTCACTGATCACTGATGTTTGCCAACAGAACTACTGGCTCTGCATCCTAGAAGCTTGCATTCTGCAAGTGAGCATAAAAAGAGGCACAAAATCACTTCCACTGACCTTTACCTTGACTGTTCCAAGCTAGTGGAATGAGCTGCCTAACACAACCTGTGCTACTGAATCTTTCTTTAGCCATTTTCATGAAATGGCTGAAGACACAACACTTGACCCATTAATACTAACACTTACTATTATATATATCTATTTAAAAAAAAAAGGTAACACTTTACAAAAAAAGTCTCATTTGTTAACATTAGTTAATGTATTAACTAACATGAACTAACAATGAGCAATACATTTGTTACAGTATTTATTAAAATCCCCCTATTATGTTTTTTTGACTATTCTTTTTAATGCAGTATGTAATATAGCTGTTTGTGATTGTAAACGTTCTGCAAAGTTGTAAGGTCGAAATTGCACGATAAATAAAAGTTATTGGCTCCTGAAAGAAAGAATCGACTCTGAACACCTAAACGAGTTGTTTGTATTTCGAATTCTATGTCACTAGAAAAGACACTGTCCACCCGCAAACAACTTGACCAGCCTTCAAACGTCATTTTACAAATTTTGGAGTTCAACGTGGGATTCGCAAAACTCTTGCTCTTGAAAGATGGGTCAGCCAGCTTGCTTCTCAGAATCACAACCTGTAAATATAAATAATTATTGATGTATATATTTTCTACCAGGTGTTCAAAATACATAGTTTTGTGTTTTATATTGTGTAAGTTTAAAGCTAACTGGATAAATATTTCTGCTAAGCAGCTGTGGGCCACTATTACCTAAAACTGTGTATATTAATGCAGATTGTCTGCCGTTCTTACTACTTTGAGTTTTGTTTTGCAAACGTTTATGTTACATCAGTCATTCACGTTAGTGCTCGCTAACTTATGCGCCGTTATTGATACAGTTCCTGCATGTGCACAGCAATAATTTAGAAATATACACATGGTTTGTTGATGGATATACTCTTGTTAATACTGATGGTGAGGAATTACAGTTGCAACATCTCAAAATGAGTACTGTATCAGAGAAATGTCCTGCTCAAGTTGTCCTTGCAATAGAGGTTCGGGTTGAAAACTCGTGCTCAGATTGATATGGTAAAATCTACGCCATCGTTACTGTCTTTACAGTGTGTACAATCGCTGAAGACTGAGGAAGCCTCAGCTGAAGTTATGGTAATGGCCGTTTAGCTTTCGAAATGCACTGTACATGGTAGACCAATCACAACAGAGTGGGCCATCTGGCCATTCAGAGCAGAGTAGGCTCGCGGAAAGGAGGGATTTAGAGAGACTGTCGAGTTGTTTAAGAATCATTGAAAAATGTGTTGATGTGCAATCATGTATATAAGGTATCATATACCTATCGTTGGCTTGTTTGCTTCTATTTCTCTCCTCATTTGTACGTCACTTTGGATAAAGCCGTCTGCTAAATGATTAAATGTAAATGTAAATTTTGGTACATGGTTGGGAAAGCAATCCAAATGGATGACCCTGTGGATATTGGCCTTGAGCTTTTATCCACTGCATTAGATGAGGTAACATACAAATACATGACTGGGTGAATAAAAAGATGGGTAAGTAGGGTTGAAAAATGGATTCACAGGTCACTGCGTGGCTCAGCGGATACCCAGATGATGGATGGACAGAATGTGCATCTTCATTTTGAGTTTTATCAGAAAAATCCATCTGGAACAAGCTGTTCTCACATTCCCTCTTGAGCAGTTGACTCATGCAGTTACAGTATGTATCAAATCTCTCACTCTTTTGTGAGAATGACTGATTAATGAAGGGGGAGGAAATCATACAGTCAACATGCACACACACCAAATTTTCATTGTACATCAATTCAGCTTTGAATGCGTTTGAACTTTGTGTGTGAATCTGGCGTATATACATGCCTGTCTCTGCATGTTAAATATTCCATGTCACTGATCTGCAGATAATACAGTACTGCAGGACCGTTCTTACAGACCCCAAACGCCCACACTTCAGCTCTTTTGACAGCTCATTCCTAGAAATACCTCTCATGTTACTCCAGGAAATGAGTGTTTGCATGTGTGCATGTGTTGCAGAGGGGGTGATACTGGGAACGCTGCAGCCTGGAGCTCTGCCGATTTACGCCTCCTCCCCACTGCCCAGAAATAAGCGCTGACCCAGGTCCACTAGCTCTAAGCTTTTGTTCCATAAACTACCCATATAACCAAAATGCATTATTATGCAGACACTAACACATATTTCTCTTTTTTTTCTCGCATTCATGGCTGGCTTCGCTCAATATCACCACCATAATATTGCTGCTGTGAAGTCATTCTCCCTGAATTGCATAATACTGACAATAACTTGATGGTTTACAAACAAGATAAGGGCAACCTGACCCAACAGGACTGATGTCTTCATCTCATATTCCAATTTTTCCAGTTTTAGTACATAGTCATGCAATATTAGCATGCAAAATGCAGGGGTTTTCAAATGTTATAGAATTATGGACACCCATCTAAGCCTACCCAGAGACCTCCAATATAGAAAAGCTAGTTTTATGTTTTTTTTTTGAAAACAATCTATGTTTTTTAGTGCTTCAAATAACTCAAGAGGGCTTGACTTTTCCTCGGCTAACAGATTATTAGATAGATAGATAGATAGATAGATAGATAGATAGATAGATAATAGTTTAAATATGTTTACTCCTACCTGTACAAACAGGCTCATCTCCACTCCACTGCCGGTCACCCTGGCAGCGGCGTATTGTAGCGTCCAGCCCGTTATGCATGGTGTACCCAGGCTTACAACGAACCTCAAGCAGAGCGGAGAAAGAGGGCAAAGGGGAAAGGAGAACTACATCAAAATTGTTTGCAGGTGGGAGAGGCCACGGACACGTACGACCTGTCCACAGAGAATAATTACATGAAAAATGTGAACACACATTTATTATAGATTTAGTCATTGTTTTAGGCTTATTTGCTTTTAAGGTTCGTAATAAATACATTATGGGGTTTCTAGCTCTGACCTGGGGCCACACAGCTGAGTCCACACTGCCCATCGCAGAGACACTGACGTTTGTTGCCACAGTCTTTATCTTGCTGACACTTTTTTGGGCATGTTTGTCTTCTCTCATTGCCCAGTATTCTCTCTGGGCACTGTTCTGTTGCATCCACTTTAAGATAAGCATGCACAAAAACATTAAAAATGTGAAGAAAAAAAGACAATATGCAGATCATAATTTGTTTCACAGGCAGGTGGGCCGACACACATACACTACCGGTCAAAGATCAGAATAGGTACAATTTTACAAGGTGCAAAGAAGTCTCTTACGCTCACCAAGGTTGCATTAACTTGATCTAAAATACAGTAAAAACAGTATTATTGTGAAATATTTTTAGACTTTAAAATAATGGTTTCCTATTTTTAAATATATTTTAAATTTTTATTTATTCCTGTGATGGCAAAACTGAATTTTCAGCAGTCATTACTCCAGTCTTCAGTGTCACATGATCCTTATTTTAAATATAATACTTCACAATATTACTGTTTTTACGGTATTTTTGATCAATTAATGCAACCTTGGTGAGCATAAGAGACTTCTTCGAAATACATAAAAAAATAATTATTCCAAACTTCCCTTACGAAAAAAAAGTATACTTCAAGTTCATTTTATTAACTTAAATAAGTTGAAGTATATTTTTAAGTAGACTTTATGCAGTATACTAGTATCAGTGTACTAGAAGTATACTTGTAAGTCTACTGTTTCATACTTTTAAGTTACTTTAAGTGTAACAGTAAAATTAGTACACACCTAGTTTACAACTAGGTTTTTCGTTTGTACTGCAAGTATACTACAAGTGAACTCATCGGTATACTGAAAGTTTACTAGTCAAATAATTGTAGCACATTTTTTAGTCTATTAAAGTACACTTTGAAGTATAGCCTACTCTCAGTACACTACTAGTTTAGTAGTTTTATAATGCAAGTATACTTGTAAGTTTTCTTTAAGTGAACATAACATTATACTTATAGACGTTTACTATATTATTTTTGCCATTTAAGTATTCTACTATGTTCCTATTTAGGCAATTTTTATACTTGAAATATACCTATAACTGTACTTTAACTATTTCCATTTTAAAAACCTTTTATAGCTTCATGCATTCTTTTTTATCAACACTTGGATGTGAGTAAATTTCATACAAGATCAGCAATTTTAAACAAAAGGCTGAGAAAATCGCATTTTTGTCAGAACGATGATCAATGGAGTAGATCGAGTACATCAACACCACCAAAGCTTCACAGTCGTTTCCTCTTCATGGGTTCAACATTTCATTCGGTAACGTTAGGCAGTTTTGAACTTATTTGCGGTTTAATGTTTGATAATCACGTTATTTTATATTTACGTTTCTGCTTCTTCTTCTCCTGTGTTTTGATCCAAAGATTGTGTACTATTTCAGAAGATGCGTAATAGCGCCCCCTACTGTATAACAGTGAAAACATGGATATCCGGAAACCCGTTTAATCCCACCGGGCGGTCACAATAGTGACCGTGTCTTTTTTCTTATTTCTGAAAGCTCTAAAAGTGTTTGATGTGTGTCTTGATTAAAATGTATCAATGTCATGTGACTAGTGTGAGAGGTCACATGACCAGATCGGTTTAATTCCTGCTTGCACATCTAGAAGAACATGTCTTCCCCAGACTACTACAAAAAGAAGCAAGTAAAACACCTTAATTAACAGATAGAGCTATCATATGTTTTACATATATTCTTTAAAGGGTCTACTACTGATATATTTCGAGAATTATACTCCTGCATATATATTTTGCTCATAAGAGGTGTAAATTTGTTAACAGCCACAATTGTGACCGGTAGTATAACAGTGTTTCAATTGAAAATACAGGCCCCGGCTGCCAATCCCAGCCATCATCGTTCACTTCCACACAGTTCAAAACTACCAGATGTGTTGAACCTCCCAGACGTGCGTGAGCCCCCAAGTGCTGTGTGTAGCATCACCACCCTTCCCACACTTGAAAAAGAGGCAACCGAAAGCGGCCGCGACAGTGATGACCCAGATAGGGAGCACCTGCGCAAAACGAAATGGTGATGCAGAGGTGACCAATCAGTGTGACCCACCTCCCCACCGGTGGGGCACACCAACCGGCTCTAATGAACATCCACCCCATTCTGCAGACAGTTCACCTCTGCATCGCCACCCAACAGTCCACCTGGCAAATGGGCCTCCCCAGCCCGGCACTTCCCATCTGAGCCATCACCAACACAGTCACCCCCAACTGCCTCCCCCTCAAGTGCAGGAACGACAGAGATGCCACACACAGCATGCATGTCTGGGAGGTCCAACACATCCGCAAAAATAAACAAATGACAACTGGGATCAACAGCCAAAACCTGTGTTTTCAATTAAAGAATTTGTATGAATTCTGACTATGCTGTTTCCCACCGGTCACTATTGTGACCAAATATAAAACCTAATATTTCTCTAACTTAACCAACATAAAATCAAAGAAGGCATAAAGTTTGTGTGTTAGGGAGGTCTAAGGAGTAAAGTGCATGTACTCAATTTTCAATAAAACATTTTGGGATTAAACGGGTTAAGTGTAATTTTAAGTATATTTCTGAGAAGTACATAAAAAGTAGCCTTAAAGTATACTTTATTATTTTTAGTTTAAAAGAAGTATACTAGCACACTTGAATAAACTTCTTTTACGTAAGGGTTTTGACAGGTAGGCTAGTGTACATGCAATCAACAACACATAGCCTACATTTGTCTAGCTATTTAATCATGCCATAAAATAGCAGGCTGTTAAACGGCTGGCCGTCTGCCCAAGACATTGCTCTCTGAGCTGAACCAGGTGTTTAACACAATATACCCACATAGACCAGACAGTGATATGGATGTAGCCCACCCATAAACAGGATGTAACATTTAAATGTTACAAGCTCATAATAAAACAGAATGTTAGTAGTAGAATAAAAGAGCTTAACACAATTATGCATTTCTGGTTATGCAATGATTTTGAGCTGAAACAGAAGGTGATATAGCCTACTGCATGTGTTTGTGTGTGTGTGTGTGTGTGTGTGTGTGTCTGTCTGTATGTCTGTGTCTTGGTAAACCTTACATTATGAGGACAAAATGTCCCCACAAAGATATCCGAAATCCTTGTCCTTGTGGGGACATTTATTGGTCCCCATGAGGAAAACAGCCTATGAGGAAAATGTTTTTTAAAAATTTAAAAATGCAGAAAGTTTTCTGTGATGGGTCAGTTTAGGGTTAGAGGATATAATATACATTTTGTACAGTATAAAATCATTATGTCTATGAAAGTCCCCATAAAACATGGAAACACTACATGTGCGTGTGTGTTCCTGGTAAACCCTACGTTGTGGGAACCAAATGTCCCCACAAAGATAGTAATACCAGTATTAAAAAAACAGGTTATAAATCATACAAAATTATGTTACTTTGAAAATGTAAATGTTTTCTGTGAGGGTCGTGTTTAGGGGTAGGGGTAGTGTAGGGGGATAGAATGTACAGTTTGTACAGTATAAAAACCATTACGCCTATGGAATGCCCTCATAATTTCATGGAAAATTGGCTCGAAGAAACTGATTCTCAAGGCAATATGTGAAAGGGAGGGGATGATAGTAGAAAATGATAAAATCACAACCCAGACAGATTTTAAAGGGACAGTTCACCCAAAAAAAATAATTCTGTTATGATTTACTCACCCTCATGTCATTCCAAAACTTTACATTTCTTTCTTCTATGTGTAACACAAAATAATTTTTGTAAAATAAATATTTTTTTATAAATGTCTGTTTTTTGATCCTACAATGAAAGTCAATGGGGTTGTTCTGGACCCCATTGACTTTCATTGTATGGGCAAAAACTGTTGAAAAATTCTTCAAAATATATTGTTTTGCACAGAAGAACGAAAATCATGCCGGTTTGGAGCAAAATAAAGTTAAGTAAATAATGATACAATTTTCATTTTTGGGTGAATAGAAATTTCATAAACAATGTGATGGAGACCAAAATGTATGTTCAAATAAATGAAAAAAGATCACACTTCTTTAAATACAAAATCTAAATCATAAATAACCTCCAGTTCAAAACTAGAGTCTCCTCTAATCCTACAAGGCAAAAATCTATCAAATGAGCTGTCATTCATTCAATATTCATTAACAAATCATAAATAAAAAAAAACAGTTTTACATGGAAAGCCATCCATAATCCTTTCATTTTCTCCCAGACACCCACACACACAAACACGCTCACCTGATGCTGCAGACAGGCTGCTGAGGGCCCACACACACAGAAGAGACACAAGCAGAGATCGCTCCATCTTTCCCTTACACTTACTGCAGAGGTTATGAAAGAGGTAGCGAGACAGAAGAGGGGATATAAAGATGGGGGAGAGTCTGGAGGAGGGGGTATTGTGATGGTGTGATGGTGAGGGAGGAGTGGAGCTGCCGTGCATGTAAGAACACACACATCTGGATCATATTGAGTGTTTTGAATGCTGGGTAGAATTCCGCAGAAAAAAGACCTTTCACCCAATTCCATTGATGCCAAATGAGCTCAAACACTCACCCCCACATCAAATGACAGGCCTCGTGGATACACTCTTCTCCACATACACACGCACAGTGCCAAGTCGAATACTGTAGCAAAGTGTCTGTTAGATGGCAAGAGTGAGCTGCCTGATACAGACACCTCTCAATGCACCACAATTAAACTCAGCATCCTAAGACAACTTCCTTTAGCAAGAGTAAATACACACTTTGACAGATAAACGTGATGACGCTCCCACACAGAGCGACCAGCTAAACCAACGAACAATCACATTCAGGTTACGTCCACTGATTTATTTCTACATCTCACCCTTTTGATGAATGTCACACTCACTGAATAAAACAAACCTCTTTATCTCTTAAGAATGATCATACATCCACAATATTGTCTTTGAGCAGTTGGGTCAGAAAGGGTGAACTCTTTCATACTAAATATCTTAAAGAATAAAGATAAGACTGAAGTAACGACAAAAGTACTCTGAAGAGCATATTGGACAATGTTTATTGTTCTTGAAAGATTGGAGGCATCACAAAGCTACACACAATGTTGATTTCCCTGTCTGTCACTGTTCCCTTTCTGAGGACACTGAGGTGATACAGGTACATGTGCTTAGGTCACATCTGAACAATAAACTAATTGGGGGGAAATCTGGGGTTCCTGGGTTTGCCACACCACCAGAATCTTCTGGAAAACCTTTATGAAAAAGAAGTTTATTCAAGTGTGCTAGTATACTTCTTTTAAACTAAAAATAAGAAAGTGTACTTTGTCTACTTTTTATGTGCCTCTCAGAAATATACTTTATGCATTTTGCAGAAATATACGTAACATTTCACTTAAGTATATTTGACTTATACTGACAGAAATGTGTATTTGTATATTTGTAAACTATATTTGGCCTATATACTTGTATTCAATCTTTTAATCAAGATATACTTAAAAGTATAATTAAGTATTCTAAGTATACTTGGCTTGTAGTTGTGTTTACTCTTTTGACTGAGTAGCCTATTTCTTTTCACATATGGGTTTACATACTGTCTTATAAACTTACATTGTTTGAAAATATTGATTCATCTGAGTAGCTATATGGATTTTTGTGTAGGCTAGTCCACTGGTAGTGTTCATAGGAATTTACATAAAATCTACTTTTTCCGGATATCTGTGTTTTCATTGTTATATGGTAAGGGGCACTATTACGCATATTCTAGTACAGAATCACCGGATCAAAAAAACAAGAGAAGAAGAAGCAGAAACAAGCAATAAAAGATTGCTTACGCAAATGTAAAAGAATGCAATTATCAAAACATTAAACAGCATATAAGTTGAAAACTGCCTAACGTTACCGAATGAAATGTCAAACCCATAAAGAGGAAACGACTGTGCATCTTTGTGATTGTGGGTGTCGATGGACTCGATCTACTCCATCTGTGTTTTGATCATTGTTCTAGATCCCATCCGAATGTAGGGTGTCTCATTCAGTTCCCTAGCTCCCGAGATCGTGAATCAGTATATCGTGTACACGAATTCGGGCACTGTTAAGGACAGTAAAGGGCACTGGCTTACTACACATTGGGACACTGATGACTCTATTTCCGGCAACGTGACACGTCCTCATTGTACAATATCATTACTGGTATTTATGAACAACAGCAGATCTTATATCTTTCTGACATTACTTGTAATGTTATTTAAAGTACATTATGATAAATACTTTGCTTGTTATATACGTGCAACATTTCAGCCGTAAATAAATGATAAATGTTAGCTAGGTTGTGTTCATTACCTGTCTAACGATGTATGTTTATGCTGAAATGTAATAATGGTTTATATTTTTAAAAACACAGTGCGTGTCGTTATCGGTCATTATGTGTATTGAGTTGGCTCACGTGATTCGCGCTTCAGAACTTCTGTTAAGGGAGCATAGTGAGCATCGATGCACCCTGGGTTTTGCGGTGCATTGTGGGACTTTTTAAGGAGCGAACATTTCAGTGCACTGGAAGGATTCTGCGATTGAGACAGCCCTTTAAATGTCCGACTCCCTGGTCAGTGTCCTGACTACTGAACTAGGGAACTGATTGAGACGCACCTGTAGTCTTTGTCTTTAAAATTACCCTCATTCAAGTGTTGATAAAAAAGGATGCACGAAGCTATAAAAGGTTTTTAAAATGGAAAGAGTTAAAGTACAGTTCGATATATTTCAAGTATAAAAAATTATAGTCTACCTAAATAGGAACATAATAAAGCTACTTAAAGTGCAAAAATAATATATAAATAGTAAACTATAAGTATGATGTTATGTTCACTTAAAGAAAGCTTACAAGTATATTTGCCTTGCAGTAGGCTAGAAAACTACTAAACTAGTAGTTTACTGAGTATACTTCAAAGTGTACTTTCATAAACTAAAAAAAATTACTACGAGTAGTAAACTATCAGTAGCCTATAAGTTAGGGTGACCATAAGTCCCCGTTTTCCAGGGACAGTCCCGGTTTTCGGTGTTTTGTCCCCGACTGGAGCTGTCCCCGGAAGTGTCCCTGTTTTACAGCTCGTTCAAAACAACCCGCATATATATTGCAAAAAAAAGCGCCCAACCAACATACAGCAGCGACTGGTTATAGGAGCAACCGTGTAGTGATTATTTTCACCAGCAGATGGCGCTGTGAGATACGCTGACTCTACTTGGTCGCGCGCGCGCCGCTAGCCCAGAACGTAACCGAGAGCAGAGCGCCATTATCGTCAAATATCAAAAGAAACATATGCTATTGCTTTCAAGGTAGTAACATACTAACTATTCATGTTAAATTAAAGTAATACTGTTTATATGTGCTTTATAACAGAGCCTTAACAGGGTGCGGGATTGTTTTGTCCCCAAAAGTTCCGCAGTCACAAAGCAGTGATTACCGCACATCTGAACTATAAATATAAAAAACCTAAACAATTACACTTGCAACAAATACATGTGCAAAATACACATACTTTCTGCTTAAAATAAGCCTAAAATGCAAAATAACAAGACCAATTGAGGATAGTAATAGTTATTTTCAAGCACAAACGTAACAAAACATTTGAAGTAAAAAAAATACTTTTTTAATTTATATAGTATTAACTTGTGAAAATTTAAATATTAAATACAATTATAAAATGTTAAAATATTTGTTAAATAGGTTTATTTATCATATTTATGTTGTTTTATTTTTAATAATAATAAATTATTAAAATGCTATTATTAAAAATATTAAAATTATAAAATTATATTAAATATTATTATTAAAAATTATTATTATATTATTAAAATGCTAGTATTAAAAATTATTAAAATGCATTACACATTATTTTTGTGATGTGTTTTTGTTAAGTCATGTTATAATATTGTTTTGAACTGCTTGTTATTTACAATGGTTACCATTTAACTGTTTTCATTGTTTGTTTGTTTCTTGTGGGTGCGTTGAATTGTATTAAATCCAGACCAAAAATCCTAATAATCAAACTAAATCCTAATAATAATTATTATTATGTTAATAATAATATAGGGAGCCCACAACAACAATAAACATTCAAAAATGTATTGTCCCTGTATATAGTGATATATTTGACCACTCAAATGGGAAATGTCCCCGGTTTCCATTTCAGAAATCTGGTCACCTTACTATAAGTTCACTTTGTACAGTTGCAGAACAAACGAAAAACCTAGCTGTAAACTAGTTGTGTACTCAAAGTACACTTAAAGTACCTTAAAAGGATACTTTTATACACTAAAAAGGGGGCCAATTTAGTCCCAAGTTACACTTACACTTACAAGTATACGTCTAGTACATTGATATTACTTACTACATAAAGTGTATACTTAAAAATTTACTTGAATTTTACTTAATAAAATTTACTTGAAATATACTTTTTTTTGTACTTTTTTTGTGAACCTTGGAGTTCTTTGTAGAACATGCAAATTGGGACCCATGAGTCCATGCAAGAGCTCTCAAGCTCTCTGTCTAAAGACTTCCTCATGATGTAACGCATCACAGGAAAATGTTTTTTAAGCACTTGAAATATTATTTAACCTTGAGTGCACAATATGATTTTTTAAATACCCTGAAAAAAGTTCCTAGAGCAGCAGTTCTAAACCTTTCTGACTCCAAGGCCTGCAATTGTCAAAGACAATAATTGTCAAAGACAGTACTTCTGCTCATTTTCAAACTTTTCCATGAAATTATCATTAATTAAGATTAATAAATGCTGTAGAAGTACTGTTCATTCTTAGTAGTTAATTAATGTTAACTAATGAAACCTTATTGTAAAGTGTTAACAATAATACAAATAATTCAATTCCATAATTCTTTACGATTTTTATTACCAATGATTTACATGACTTTTCTATTTATGACTGCCGTTTTTTTATCCAATTAAATATTTTTGCTTGACATAACAAAAAAAATATATTTATTATAAAAAATATTTTATTAATTTACATGAATTTTTCCAGGTCACACTTTTAAATTCCCTCATATATCCAGGTTTTCAAAGAAAATGAGAACCCTGTTTAATTTTTTTTTATAAATAAATAAATAAATCGCATAGTCCCTGAAGGTGTGCTGTGGTATCTGGCACCAAGATGTAAGCAGCAGATCCTTTAAGTCCTCTAAGTTGCGAGGTGGGGCTTCCATGGATCTGACTTGTTTGTTCAGCACACCCCACAGACGCTCGATTAGATTGAGATCTGGGGAATTTGGAGGCCAAGTCAACACCTCACTCGTTGTTGTGCTCCTCAAACCATTCCTGAACCATTTTTGCTTTATGGCAGGGCGCATTATCCACCATCTTCTTCCATTGCTCCGTGATCCACTTCTGATGCTCACGTGCCCACTGTTGCCGCTTTCGGCGGTGGACGGGTTGGCATGGGCACCCTGACTGGTCTGCGGCTATGCAGCCCCATACGCAACAAACTGCGATGCACTGTGTATTCTGACACCTTTCTATCAGAACAAGCTTTAACTTCTTAAGCAATTTGAGCTACAGTAGCTCGTCTGTTTGATTGGACCACACGGGCCAGCCTTCGCTCCCCACGTGCTCCCATGACCCTGTCGCCGGTTCACCACTGTTCCTCTTCCTTGGACCACTTTTGATAGATACTGACCACTGCAGACCGGAACACCCTACAAGAGCTTCAGTTTTGGAGATGCTCTGACCCAGTAGTCTAGCCATCACAATTTGGCCCTTGTCAAACTCGCTCAAACCCTTACGTTTGCCCATTTTTCCATTTTTCAACCAAAATGTTCACTTGCTGCCTAATATATCCCACCCACTAACTGGTGCCGTTATTCACTTCACAATCATGTTATGCCTGATATAGAGTATATAATGCTATATTCCTTTTCCCATTTATTTTCTTCACAAATATCTTTGTAGTCTATCCTATCTTTGATTTTATATATTTGAGTGCCTCATCACTTATATTGTTAAATATTTAATATTTAGAAATATTTGTCTGTAAGGGCACAGCCTTTTCAGAACTGTAGTACATGACAGCATTGTACATTAGCTTGATGGTTGAGAGGTTTTCTACATTAGCTTGATGGTTAAGAGGTTTTCTACAAGCTAGATTTGTTTGACAGATAGCTCTTTGTGGTGCTTCCTTCATGCCGAGTAAAATTCAAGAACACACATCAGCTGGATCTGCGCTTTATTTATGAAAAAAAAATTTTAGTAAGGAAGTGGAAGATACTACACGTGGTAGCACAGAATAGGCACAAACGACATACAAAATAAAATAATCAACCTTAGTGTTTAGTGAGTAAGAACAAGAGTTTATTTGTGGTCTTGGAGAAAAAGACTACATTCCCCTGCATTACTTTGGCTAGGTGCAGTGTGGGTAACACTGATGCATTAGGGCATTTGTACATCAAAAAAACAAGAGTCACAACACAAAATGTTCATAGTCATCCACATGTGGAAGTGCAGAAATGTAAGGACTACATTACCCAAAATCCATCTGCAAAAATATACTGTCACTGATGAGAAACAGGCAGCAAATTACTGGGTAAAAAAGGCGGTTTGCTAAAACACCTACATGCACAAAAAAGAGAAAGACAGAGCAAACGGTATGATGGGTCTTTATAATGCTAGTGTACAGAAATAAAGAGAAAAAAATCAATTTATTTCAGGGAAGCAGTTTGTGATCGCCAAGGGCACCAGTTTTTCCCCCCCAGTGTTCCTCTGATACACAAATTGACTGGGCAACACTTCTTCTACAGCTGGTGTTGACAATGAAATCTCCACAGATGAGGAGTCTTGTGGTTTTTTTCTTTAAAGGAACAAAGTAGACAATATCAAGGAAATAAAACAACAAAAATAATAATTCATTCATAGTATTAACAACAATAGTAATAATAATGATCAGCTCAATAATAATTCATAATAAGTGAAGTTACTTTAATGGTCATTAAGGAAAGAAACAGACATGACTGGAGAACCAGCGAGGAACCACAAAACTAATCGATTTTGAAACATTTGTACTGACACCAGTAAACAGGTTGTAAAAATTCAGTATTGTTCCAATAAAAGTAAGAGTGCTCATTGGCTTCAATGTGTTTGCATATACAGGTGCAAAACCAGCAAAAGAGCAGACAGTCAACCTGTTTTAAAATGCAATTTCCCGTGCATCCAATACAAGAAATCATTCTGTACAATCAGATGAGAGTCATGTCCCATATATATATATATATATATATATATATATATATATATATATATATATATATATATATATATATATATATATATATATATATATATATATATATATTCAATCCATAGAGGTCCAAATTGTGTTTTTGCACAGCAAGAACAGCCTCTGCAAGTTCACTTACGATCTGCACGTTGTGGATGTGTGCTGTTGCTAAAAAGCTGTTTTTTGTTTGAGTCAGATTCCTATAAAAAGATGAGTACATGTAGACAGGAGATAGCAACTTTAAGAAGAGAAAGAATCCTATGGAGTTCACCAAGGAAATAAACACAAAAAATGCCAATAAAATGCATGACAATTAATGCATGTCTTTCTTAATCATCTCCTTACCATCATCACATGTTTAGCTTTCCTTTGAGAATGACAAATAAATATCAGCAGTAAACTGATAAACAATGTTTTTCCCCAAAGAGTTGAGATGCACCTGTCATTTCCCCTCATCCGTGGTTGTTCTCGGACACCATTGCCAAAATATTTATCACAACTTAAGTGCTTGAATAAATCTATATTAACATTTCTATACAAATTTAAATGTATATTTTTTCTCAGTATTTTACAGTTTAATTTCTCTATAAAGTTTTTTTTTTTCTAAATCTTTAAAGTTCTGTGAATGTATTGGCTCCTGCTTTTTCTCCTTCACAAGATCAAAAGTTTTCAACCGCTAAGAGTTGATCGCTTCAAAAATACCACATGAATCTAATTTTAAATTACAGTGATACCTCAACCACTTCCCTCCGTCTATACTTTACAGCCCTCCCAAAGATATAGAAAATATACAAAAATTAATTTCAAAATTTTCCTTTCACCATTAAGCATTGTTCTATCATATAAAAATATACATTTCTCTCCATAATTAAAATCTTGCCATTGTACCTTACTGGGGAAAAAAAGAAAAGTTAAGAGAGGTGACATGCTCTCTCACTCCAGTTTAAAACTTGAGCTCTTGTGCCGTCTTCATACATCCTTCTTCCATATATTTGATGCACTTTCCATCTGTCTTTTAGCGTGACTATCATAGGAACATTCATTGCGTTCTCCATTCATCATCTCATTTAGCCTTTTCTTCCTCTCCTTCTTATTGATCCAAGTGATGGCTCTCGTATTTGTTCAGAATGTTACGGCACCGGCCGAGCTCTTTGCGCATGTCGGCTACTTCCTGTCTGAGTGCAGCGTTCTCACGCTCAAGGAAGGCGGCGCGCACAGAGATCTGGTTCTCCTTCAGTCGACGAGCATCACGAGAACGCTTTGCGGCCTCGTTGTTCTTACAACGCCGACTCCAATACTTCTCATCCTTCAAAAAAAGGGGGAAAAAAGGATACATTAGAACATGTCTACAACTGTAGGTGTGGAGCTTTGCCAGATGTGTGACTGGGATTTGTGTGTTCATATGTAATTGTTTGAGGGGTTTTTTTTAGCAACTCTGAGTGACATTCCAACGAGAAGTGGCTTTGAACCAGCAAACAGTCTGAGGTTTGACTGAGGTTCTGTGACTGTTCTCAAAGTGCCAGACACAGGGCTGTGGTTCACACCACTCTGTCAGTAGTGGTGAGGAACAGTAAATTTGATGTCATGAGAAAACCAGTTACAAATCTTGTTTTAAAAACACTAATTACATTCTCATAAAACTGTCAATTCCCATGATGCCATTTACTACCAAATAATTACTTTAGCTATTTATTCATTTAAAGCAAGGATAGCCAAACATTGTTTTCAGCCGAAGCCATTTGATCTAAAATGTTTATTTGAAATAAATTTCAATAATTTGCATGTTCATGGTTCTCTGATGTCAGTTAATGGTTATATGACATGCAGGTAAACAAAATATCTTTTTTTAGAATGCATTTTATTTAGATTGTTTTTATCTTAAATTATATATTTCAATTTTGCATTTCCAATTTGTATGATTTAATTAATTATCAGCTTTTCATCAACTTGCAAACCCCTGCAGTTCCCTCACGAAAACCAGTTTGGGAAACCCTGATTTAAAGCTTAGCATTTCTCAAAAAACATATTTCTACTGTTATTTCTATGCTTTTTTGTGTGAAAAATGTCTAAATCTTTTTGTTCGTACAATGAAAGTCAAGTCAATGGGGTCAGTGTTGTTTTGTAGCAGTGTCAAAAAATCAGTAAACATTTTTGTTCATTGAACTAAAGCTGACATAAAATACAATATAAATATTAGATGAAAAACTTAAATTTAAAAATACTTTAATCAAAATTAGAAATGTGTCCTTGGCAACTAACTGAAAAAACTAAAATAAAAAGTAAAGTACAAAAAAAATAAAAAATAAAATTACCAACAAAAACAAAAACAACAGCTAAATAGAAATAAAAATACAAAGGCGCATAACATGTTTCTACCCTAAGCTTTGTATTTCAGAACACTGAAATTGATGGTTTCATTTTATAAATGAGATTAATTTGACAGTGAATCTATGCTAATGCAAGATAAATAAATAAATAAACAAATGTAAATAAATGACAAAAGCACATAACACAAATTACTAAAACATAAATAAAAGCTAAATACTACAATAGTACATATATTTTACTAAAATAACACTTTTGGACTTTCATTGTATGGACAAACATAGAAACATTCTTCAAAAAAAAAATGTTTTGTGTTCCACGATCCAGTTTCATAGGTTTGGAAAGACATGAGGGTAAGTAAATGATGACAGTTTTCATTTTGGCGTGAACTATAACTCCTATTAAAAAAACAAATGTAGAAAAAAAAGATGGTTGCTTCCTTTCCAAGTATTCAAAACATCTACTTGTTCCCAGAGGAGAGGTCACTGTGATTACAAAGGAATTCCCCCTTTTGACTGCTGTGCCCTTTATAACAAAAAAGCTGACATATCTGAGAACCTTGGTTTCCAAGACATCTGCCTCAGAAGAGATATGACTACTTTTACATTTGTGACAAATAATCACTACACTGTGCTAGATGACTAGTGATGCTTAGACAGCTGCACATATAATATTGACAGTAAGCTATTAGGATTATAACAAAAACTACACATTTCACAAAATCCACATTCATATGATAAAGGGATACGGAAAACAACGAAAATCTAAGCTAAATCTCTTAGGACCTCTATTAAGTTACACAAGAATATCCAATACATTTTATGAATTATGTCCATAAAATTATGCTGCGTTGAGCTTCTCACCTTCAGGTCTTCAGGGACTAGCATCTTGCGAGCCTTTTTAATCATGGGCTGAGGTTTGAGCTCTTCCTCACTGAACCGATGCCGGCGGGGGTCAAACGCCTCCTGTCCAGGCACACTCGACAGCGCAACATCTGCAGGATCAGGGTCAAAGGACGGCACCATCTCATTGCAGTTAGTAATGGGTGGAGTAGGGAGTGGTGGACATGTAGTGGAAGAAGGTGAGGGCGTTGGCTCCAAGCTGCCTGGCGGAGTGCCTGAAGGAAGAGACACAAAGCAGATTAAGCCTTGATTAAGTCACGTTGCTATATGTATGCATTCAGAAAATTGTGACTCAAAACTGTACCGAGACGACCCACAAGGGGGCAGTAACAGGCAGCAGACCACAACTCAATCCAGCAATCCGTCTCTTGTTTTTCCATTTTCCAACGTTTCTACCCTGATCTCTGTATTTTAGAACATTGAACTGGTGGTTTCATTTTAAAAATACATTCATATTAAATTGAAAAAAATGTAAAAAAGTAATAATAATATTATACACATATATCTTTCCTAATATATATATATATATATATATATATATATATATATATATATATATATATATATATATATATTTTTTTTTTTTTTTTTTTTTTTTTTTTTTAAACCTTAACTAAGGTACAACCCCATACACAACTGTATATATATATATATAGTTAAAGTGAACCCTGTTCAGACAGCACAACAAAACTACTGTTGCTATGTTTTGAAAATCTGTTTGAGCCATAAACCTAATCTAAAGTCCGTAAAGTACCCTTAAGAGTAACTTTAACCCCATTTGGCAATGATCCTCTCTTTACTGTCCACTGCGGCACATGCACTGACACAGGCCCTCGTTTTTGAGAGAGCTTGATATAATCTGTGGAAATATGTGATGCGATGGCTTCTGCATGTGCTTTTTAATCGCCCTGAACATTCTAAATATTTACCAGCAACGCGTTTAATCTCTCTCTATCTCTTCTCAGCCACTCCAGAAATGTAAACAAACATCTAATCGGAAGTACAACATCAACTCGCACTGAGTCATTCCATCTCAATCTTTCAATTTCTCCCTGTCTGTTACTCACACACACTCCCACACATACCTCCTCTCTTCTGCCCCTCCCCCGTGCTCGCTTGCTCTGCCTGCCTCGGCACGTGAGTGAGCGAGTGCACATGGACCAAGCGTGTGAGAAGAGGAGATTTAAAAACATGCGAGCACAATCACAAACACGCCGTCTCTGCCTTTCATTCTTTGCTTCTGGCTCACCTGTGTGTCTCTCGCTGTTTACTTAGCAGCCTTTCAATCGGCATCATGTTCTCAGCTATATCAAAATCTTTTCACCTTTTTTCATTACTGCAAGTCTTTTTATACATTATAAATGTTTATACATTTCTAACCAGCCCATTCCTTTCATATACTGTAGCATCCAAAAAAAGCACACAAATTTTTCACTTAGCCATTTGATGAGACAAAATATATGCAATGTTAACTAGTGCTGTCAAAATCATTAATCGCGATTATAGGCATCTAACAAATTTTTTAATTATATATATATATATATATATATATATATATATATATATATATATATATATATATATATATATATATACATATATATACACACACACACAATTACTTACAAACTTTTGTGTTAGATGTGATTAATCGCGATTAATCGATTTGACTTCACTAATGTATATAAAACACAACTTACATAAAACACAACAGCTGCACACCCTCTAACACTCACTTCTAAAAACCGCCCAAACCTCTTAATCCAAATAGTGAAACCTGCAAACACACACCATGAGCATCTATCCACACTCATAACAACACACACACCCACCCAAACAATTAATACTCTGAAACTATACAGTAACACACACCCAAGGGACAGCCTGGTGCTTCTTACAACTCACAAACGGACCAAAATCCAGGGGAATTCTTGTAAACAGAATGAAGGAAGTGTTTGAACTGCGTTAGACCTCATTTTCGACCCACAACATTTCCTTTCTTCATCTCGACGGCCTGCCCTCAGACCGTTCGTCTTGTGGGTTTTTAAACATCCTCTCTAGCTTACGTTCCGCAGCAAGTTGAATCTCTGAACTGCGAAAGCAAACTCACCGTGCAAGCAGTCTGCCGTTCCCATCATGCTTTGCGGCGTATGCATGTCCAGCCCAAGCAGAGAGGGCGAGGAAGATGTGGTGGTGGATGTCGGTGAGGAGGAAGAGGAGCAGTGTGGGGGCGAGGTGGGGAGGCACTGGGAGCCCTGGTTGGGAATGGCGGACTGAGAGCTTTGCGAGGGTATCTGAGCTGAGGTGGAGTTGGAAGTACTGTGCATGCTGCTCATCCCGTTCTCTGTCAGAAACTCCTCGAGATCCATGTACTGCAACTGGAACAGCCCGCCATCACATGGCAATGTTCGTTCCCATAGCAACGGGCCTAGGAAGGAACTGTTGTTGCTGTTTGAGAAGCTGCCAGTGCCTGCTCCATTGCTGTCAGTGGCTAGTCCATTGCTGCAGCCGCTGCGCAGAGGACAACGGCCAAGAGAGTCCTCGTCCATATCCATCCTGTCCTTACCTATAAGAGAGAAAGTGAAATCCAATTAAATCTGCATAATATTACTGTTATATCTTAATTTTACACTCTCGAGCCATCTAAAAATAAATACTAACTATTCTTATGAATGCATATATGACTTGATTTCAGGAGAGCAATATTTCTAATGGTGCTCAGATCACGTAGTTAGGGCAGAATAACACTTCCCAGCAACTTTCACATCCCTCTGGGAGAACTACCTCTGCAATGTCAACACATGTGAATAGCTCCGACTCTCAGTGCATCAATGCAAAATGAAGAGCCTTTGAAAAACCTTTCTTTAAACTAGCAAAAGATTAATATGCTTTGACATTGCCAAAAGACCATGGTAAAGCAATTACAATGTCACACCACACTGACACTGCTTAACTCTGTGGTATAGCAACAATGCTGTTGAACAACGGTTAAATGTTACAAAACTACCATATTATGGCTAAACCAAAGCCATGACGCAAAAGGCGTAACACAACAAAGTCAGACGTGTATTGTATAACACAATATTACGCTAGTGTAACATTACGATTCTACATAGTGATGCTCTGCTGTGGTATAGACTGAGATATAGTGTAGTGTGGTACTGGTTAAGGTTAATTGGTATAAAAACAATTCTAATGGACAGGAACAATGCGAGACTGAAACATTGTGAAATTGGACATGGTGGTTGAAGGTCTTAAGTCTGTAGGTTTCCATCTTAAACTATTTAGGTGGGGTCTAAGACACTCTAGGGTGGGGTCTAAAATCTTAATAACACTAGTTAAGCTAAATCAGGCATTTTACAGTGCATTGGTGTGGAAACCAGGACCAGTAAAGGCAGTTTGAAATTAGACATTTCTGGTTTAGTTATACTGTATAAAAACAAACCATAAAAATGTAACTGCAACATGTGTTTTGTTTAAGTTTGTATTCTTTTCTCTATAAAAAAAACAGCAGACTGTCGCCTAAAAATACCAACGCTTAAAAAAAAAGTGCAAAAGCTGTTCATGAATCATTTGACATGCAGTTTGAGAACTATATGTGTTCAAAAGTAACAGCAGTGCTTTTAATGCTAAATAATGATTCACAAACTGTGTGCCCATTGAAACTGGATTGACACTGGATTAGAGATTTTCTTCTTGGCTATTCAGGGTCTGTTTGCATTAATGGTAACCAGATAATCAGTACAAAACAATGACACTGACAGCAATCAATAAAGAAGCTTTTCCAATAATCACAATGCTGTATTCACAGGCAGTGGAAAACTTCTATGCAGGCCTGTAATGGCTAAAATGGCTTAGCCAATAGCTGACCTCAAAGTACCAAGGTAGTGAACTAAGTGGCTAAATGGCCTAGCCTTGTTTATCTCTTCAACTAAGTCCCATGTGATGTCCTGTCTGCAGCTCACTGAGAGATATGCACAAGTGCACATGACCCTGCCATTTGACGTGTTTAAAAAAAAAACACTAATCGTAATAACCAGGAAACTAACTTGAATGATGACTATTTAGATATTAATCAGACTATCTGAAGGAGCACAAACAGAAAGTTGACAGGGTTTCAGGGAAGCAGGTGCGTTTCCTCACCCTTCATTTCACTACAGTCTTTGACGCGCTGGTCGCCCTTCACGGGGAGCTGCAGGAGCGACTTTAAGTTTGCTGTTGAGTTTAAGTGTCCTCCGTTAAGTGAGCCCCCTGCCTGGCTACTGCTGCCAAACTGCGGACTGGCTCCGGCAGAAGGAAGGTCTGGGGGAAGAAGCTGTGAAAGCGGCCTGGCCATCATCCAACGTCTGCCGGATTGAGCTCCCTTGACCGCTAGATGCTTGTGTGGTTCAGTACTATCGTGCAGCCGTCATATCAATCACATGACGATTCATAGTGGAAACAAACAAACAAAAATACAGTATTAGCATTAGATCGTAGATTAAACAGAACATATAATAATATAGTATGTATTTGCATTACGTTCCTATCACTAAAGTACCATAAAAGTACACAAAGTTGTGAAGTCGTGCAACACGAGACCGTGTTTACTTTAGAGACAGAGGAGGAGGACAGACCTGCGCGGCTCACGTGCACCAGAGCATCTGACATAAAACAGAAATCCACTTTAAATTACCTTTATTTGAAGATAAGGTGTTTAAACAAAGAGTGCCATTCTGCTTTCATTTGATTGTTGATTGGTCGAGTGGATAAATATATACATTCCCAGTACTTCCAGAAAATGTTGACAGCTTATGTTGGAATTTTTTTTTTTTTTTAAATATAAGACGAATGTCCAGATATAGCGTTATGTCCAAGTCCAAGTCCAAAAGCAACAAAATTGACCGGATATAACGGTTCCAGAAAAGAACAGCGGAGAGTGGAAAAAATCTGGGAGAATAAAAAAATCCAATAGTGCAAACGAGTGCGCTGAACTCTTGAATGCGCGAAACTTGCGTCGTCTCAAAATAACAAGTGAAAACAAAACGAAGAAAGTGTTGCTGAGTCAATTTCTGCTGCGTAGTGCGATTGGTGGGATGTTGACGTTTTTTTCCATTCAGTCGCTCAATCGCTTTTTCCCCCTGTGGTCACCCCCTTCTGTTCAGTTCTCTCTGCATGTGAGTTACTGCACGCTTTGAGCTTGAACCGTCCGATCTTTTCGCTCAGCTGGAACGAACACGGGCCGCTCACGTGACGTCACACCTCCCAGAGTAGAAGCGCGAGCGCTGCACGAAGGCGCATCACTGTGTAATATTAATAAGACACGCCCCCTCGTGACAGGAACGCTCCTCGGGGTGGGTAGCACTGATTAAAAACAAATTGGTCAATAATTTCACTCCAAACTGTCCCGATGACGCTTATGTTCGGCACCCAGGAACATGCGGACACATAATTATTACTAAGTTGGAAAGTGGACTGTTTTAAAGAGCATCAGAATTATAAGTAAAAATATGCAATGAATTGCCTATTTAACAACCTGCCAAGTTTCTACGCAATCCTATCAGAGAGCAACCTTTGGGGGGGAAACCTGTCAAGCGAATGGCACACTTTTTCACTTCACTAGTAATCCGGGGGAAACGTGATCATCATGCGAGAGGAGATGGGAACTACACGTTGTGTCTCAGAAACACAGACGCGCTCTCCAGTGCACATGGTGTCCGCACGCGGAGACACGGCTGAGCTTTTTTGCTGCCATTGGCTGAGCGAAAATAGGCTCCTCCCTGCTCGCCCAACCACTGGCTACCGTGGAGAACAGCGCTCCGCCCATTCATCACACCCATGCTACAGCCGCGTGAGAATACAGAAACTGCGTGAACCCAGGGCGCACACCCACAAAAGATTCAGAAATAAAGGAAATAGATTTGTTAGGGTTGAACCTTATGAACCCAACCTCACTAAAGTATCAAAATATTATAATACTCAATGCAGGTCTTAACAACCAAAATATTAATAAGCTATAGTGTCTGCCTTTAAGGATTCAACACACTAATTAACGAGGACAGTAGAATGCAAACATGTAAAATACAGATTAGAAGGCATCTAATAAGGACCTCTTTGTTTTTTCCATAAACTCTACGCGAATAAGCCATCCCTGTCTCTCTTAGACACATATTAATTCCACGCCAACCTCGTGCACACACACTCGAGGACTCAGGGTACTTGTTCCACCCACTATCAGCGTTTAATTCCATGTGACAGTTGTGCTGCTGCCTGGGCTTCTAGCTTCATGCTGTAGTTTATAGGATCCTTGCTGCCACCAACTGATCAACATGAGAAAGAGCAACGTAAAGTGCTAGAATGAATAAAGCACTCTAAACGGTTATAATGCTTGTTGTTAATTTAATTTCACTACCTCAACACCTATTATTCAGCCGTACTGTGTATTATGTACAGTGCAATTGATAAAATCTGCAAACTATATAAAACGAATCCCCAACAAGTATAATTCTATAATCAATCTATAAAGGGGTCAAAATAGTACATCATGTTCAGACAGAAACTGACCAGTGAATGTCCAAGTGCAGGTCAAATGATGTAAAGAATTCAGTGGATAAAATTAAAATTGGACAACATGGATTTTTTTGGGGGAAAGACATTGCACGTCTTTATGGATAATGTGTATTCTAGCGTTATTAAATTATATTTGCCATTAAAAAAGCTATTTTCTGTCTGGTATTAGCTTAGTGTAACATCCTTTATAGTTCATTGTTGTGTGCTACAACAAAATTGACCTTAATTTAGGGTATTTGTGTGGATATATACTCAAGACACAACTATTCCCTTTACTACAACAAAAAAGGTATAAGAAACACACTACTACAGGGTAAAAAAAAAAGTCCTTACAGCAACTGAATATAATAAATATTTAAGCGAGCAAAGGTTTAACAGAAGCAATAAATTAAATAATAAACATTAAATAAAATATCGGAACCATAAAATACAGTTGTATGCGAAATGAATATGTCTGCGTATTTTAATACAAGCAAATAAATATGAAACATTGAGGTAAACAAAATGATAAATGTGCAATTACATGCAATTAATGAGGATATAACATTTTGAAATTTTATTAAATGCTTGGGTATCGTCAACAAACAGCTTATCATGTGTAAATAAAGTGATAGAAACATACTTATTACTTTTCTTCTTTTAAAGAAAAAGAGAGGCTATAAGTAGTATGGCATCTCTACATAAAAAGTGAGAAAAGTACATGGGATACGTTCATAGTTGGCAAATGGACAGACTGTCACGCACTAATACACTTAATCAAGACCTGGTCTAAAGTGACAACTCTTACAATCACTCTTCCAACTACCTGAAGTGTAGCTATGATAAAAAGATAATTGACTTTTGCTTAAAAAAACATAATAAAATATTGACACAATTTACATTACAGTACACTTATTTCTTTCCGTTTCTCCCTTAAAATCTATACATAAACGCTACATTGTAATACCCATAAAATGTGTTATATTGTCACAATTTGGTAAGGCTTTTGCCTTTAGGGCAAGAATCTGTGAATTCACATCTTACTTTTTTTGTCCTTTGACTGGTTATGTGGAAAATCATATTTTTCCTGTTTAAGTGCTGGCGTTACAATCTTAATGCTAGTTTTCTTTCAAAACAGTAAATAAATCAAATCAGGGCTCACGTTTGATATTACAAAGTGTTAATCAGCATGTGTTATTATGCATTAGTTTCTTTTGGTTCCTCTATTAAGATTTAAAGTACATTTTCAATTGGATTTGTCATGTAACCGTGTAAGCCCACAGTCTTATCACGCTGACCTTTCAATACATGGACAGCAATGTCCAACATGCAGTAATTTAAATACTCTTTAAAATAAAACACTCCACTTCCTAACAGGAACCTTTTTTCTCCTTTGGATACTGAATGCACTTTTTACATTAACAAAATCACACCTCCACACTTGCTCTAAGTGAACACCAACAACACAATATATATCTTAGACAGAATAGTTCTACAGAGCATCTGTTGAGGAATAGTGAGCAATAGCCTACTGTTAGGTCACAGTACAATATTAGCCAAATCACTGAATCTTCATCTATTGCCATCCAAGGATCATTTCAATCTGAACAAGAATTTCCATCTTAGAAGACTGGTGTGGAATTGGATAGATAACAGCAAATGCCTTTGATACATCTGTGAGTTTGTTGAAGGTGTTCATTTGTAGGGGTCCAAGTTATGAGAGGAAATTTAATGATTGAGAGAGAAAAGTCAATGTCTACATGAGCGTAGGGTGTGTTCAGTCAGATATCTCAGTTTTTGTCATGAAAATCCCAACACTTCTCTTCTAAAGTGCATATGAAAATGAATTTAATGACATAACTCAGTGACTGTATTCCATATGCATGGATGAAGAGCTTCCTTTACACTCAAACCTCTTGTATGTTGCTCCCATGACTAATTTTACACAAAGAGACCTCTCTTGTCGAAACCTAGCCAACGTCCCTCGACACACCTTCTTGTGCCGTGTGAGGAGCATTGCATTCCAGAAACGACAGGGACAATGTTTACAAGAAAATGCTCTGTTGGTTAAATGGGAGCTTCTGTGAATGAGAGCTGAGAGGAACTTGCGAGACTGTTTTCCACAAACTGGACATTTCAAACGATGCTGAAGGCCTCTCACTTTGGGACAATGTCTAGCTGCTATATGAACTTTAAGTGCTACCTGTTGTGAGAAGGTAGCACCAAGGCAAAGGGGACAGGACTTTCGTTTCAGAGGAACTTTCAGAGAACGAAGCCTGTTAAGTTTTAGTCCGCCTGGAAGGCCCAGTTCATACACAGCACTTCCTCCACTTCCACGCTTGATTTTTACAAGCACAGCCATGCGCTTCTTAATTTTATGTTGCGTCCTGTGAATTGCTGTCCTTTTTCTCTTAAGAAGTTTTCTTCTAAGAAGATTTCTCTTCCTTTCCCCAAGGGAAACTTCCACCTGTTCTCTCTCTACTTTTGCAGCCGGGGTCCATTGGTAGCCTATCTCCTCTCTCTCTTGTCGTCTTTTTTTTTTTTTCTTCCGTCTCCTCAACTCTTCTTGGCTTTGAAAAGTGTGGTGGTGTGTAGATTGAATCTCAGCTGAATGCTGCTGGGGATTGTGGTGTTGCTGATGTGGCTCTGATGGAGGCAAGGCAAGGGAATGCATGGGTATGTTTGGAGTAAGAATATGTCCGTGACCAGTGTGATAAATGGGTTCACCCTTTATCCCAGTGTGTTGTTGCTGATGATTACAAAGAAGAGGCCCTGAGGAAGTTGATGGTAGAGAATGGGAATAAGATGAGGCATTAGATGAAGCGGGGTGTGTAATATTGGCATCGGGTATATAAAACAGAGAGGAGTAGCCAGTTTGTGGTTGGGGAGGAGCCTGCTGGCTATGAAGAACTCCATGTTCGCCATGTGTTCCACTAGGTGGTGCAAGCTGAAGCAAAGCATTTGTAGCAGCTTCGCTTTCTGATATCGAACCACCAACACTGTTATCTTCGCCTGTGCTTCTTTGAGCAACTGGCTGGCCAGTCCGTGTTAAGCCATGCTGAGAAAGCCTGTGCCGAGTAAGGCTGTTAGAATATGCAAACGCCTTCCCGCAGACTTCACAAGAAAACAGCTTTTCTCCACCACCTTCGTGAACTGTTTGGTGATGTGCTGTCAAGTGAAAGTGATGACGGAACGATTTCCAGCATATAGCACATGTGTACAGTCTAGGAGGGGGCTGAGTGTTTGATGTCTGTGGTTTGACATCTTGAGCGTATGAATAGAAAGAAGAAGAGCTGCTTTGGCCCCCTTGAATCAAGCTGCCACCAGAGGATGGAGGATAGCTGTTAAGGTTTTCCCCACCTGGCGTTGTTGGCACTTCTTCCAGTTCACCTTTCTGGTGTAGCTTGCCATGTCTTTTAAGGCTCTGAGCATATCCAAAGTCCTTTCCACACAAAATACATTTGTAGTTCTTTTCTCCAGAATGCACTGTGTGGTGCTTGCTAAGATGAAATGCCTCTCTGAAGTACTTGCCACATAAAGTACAATGGTGAGGCTTTTCTCCAGTGTGTATTCTGTCATGCCTCCTCAAGGTCTCTCTTCTTGCAAATCCTCGTCCACAGACACTGCACAAGTATGGTCTAACATCCCCACCAGGCCCTCCTGGTCTGTGAGAGGACTGCCTTCTTTTAGGGGGCTCAGCACCAACCACACCAGGTTCCTTTTTCTTGCGGGGCTTACGAGGACGCTTGGGCTTTTCACCAGGTGTTTGCTGATTTGGTTGCTGGTTGAGCCCCACTGCACTTGGGTTAGCATTACCTCTATATGACTTTTCCAGGCCAGATGTTGATAACGGACCACTAGGTGAGGTAAGAGGCCCTAGACCCAGACCTCCAAGCAATCCACCAATGATATCCCTTCGATCATCCCCTCTACCTCCACTATGGGCAAGATCACTGCTCATGCAATTTGCAGCTGCAGCAGTGATGGCAGAAATGGCATTGTTGACAGAGCTAGTGACATCATCTTCAGAATCCTCTAACAGGGACGAAAGTGGGAGATGTGGCTGTTGATGATGCTGCTGGCTTTGGTTTTGTGGGTGTGGATGCAGAGTAGGAGCTAATGGTGCCTTCCTAAGTGCAGACCCTGTCATGCTGCCACCACCACAAGGGGTTGGTCCAGAATACATGTTACCTTGAGAGCGCTGGTCTTTGTAGTCATCACTGAAATCATCACTCCGGTAAGAACCTGCACAACAGACTAAACAGTAATAATGCTATGCACACAAATTTCACAGTGCCTATGAAAATTTTTGACTTTGAGTGGGTTTACTAAAAATAAACACTACTCTAGACGTTACTCACCCGCTGCATTAGTCGCTATTCCATCTTGGGAGCCCCCAGATTTATTGGTCTTGCCTTCAACTATATTACTTTCATGCTTAGATCTCGCTGTACGTCCTGACTTGCCACAGGTGCCAGAGGCTGCATGGTTCAAAAGGGACGTACTTTCCCGAAAACAGCGACCACAAGCTGGACAGCGGAATGGTTTCTCTTCATGGATTTTTTCATGGCGGGTGAGTGACTCACGGCGATTGAAAGCACGACTACAAGTAGAGCAGGCATAGGGCCGAGCCCCAGAGTGGATGACCCCATGTTGAAGGAGGTGCCCTTTTTTCTTGAAACATTTGCCACACTCAGAACAATGAAAAGTCTTGTCATGACTGCCACACGAAGATGAGGCTGAGCTGTCTTGAGTAGAGTGGGGAATACTTGGATCGGAAGGATGCAGAACTGGATTTAAAATGCTACTTCTCGTGCCACTTGTGCCAGCTGTGGTTAATTCATGACTACGTAGGTGTCTGCGCAGACTAGAGAGATGTGTGAAAGTTTTGCCACACTCGCCACAATGATAAAGGGGCTCTTGTTCAGGCTGAGATTGAGGTGGCATGGAACCATGGCTGGCTGTTTTAGAGCCATTTGTCACCAAGACTGATGCTGATGTAGAAGATGCAGAAGAAGATGATGAGACGACAGAAGTAGAGGATGAAGAGGTTAGGTGGGAAGAAGGGTCTCCGCCAATACCCGACAAACCAACACCCCCACCTCTATCCAAGCCTGGTGTACCATCCTGGTTCAGTCCCCCTGAAGTGCTACTGTTAGGGTTTGTAGAGCTGTGACTGTTGCTGCTATTGTTGTTGTTACTTTCAGTCTTTCTTTGTGGCAGGTATCCAACCATAGCTTTCTTTCTTCTACCACCTCCGACAGCATTATCCCCTTTTCCCTCGTCTTTTGATAAAGAAAGATGTAGTGGAAGAGGAAGTGGCAAACCAGCTTCCTGCTGCATCAGAGATGCTAGCTGGTTGGAGGAGAGTACTGGGATACCTTGAAAGTCAAAACCTCCGAGCGAAGAAGCCTGTGAGGAGGAGTGCAGTGGATGGTGTGGATGTGGGTGAGGGTGAGACAAAGTGTGAGGTGGTAGTTGCTGTTGTTGTGTTGGTGGCTGTTGAGGCTGTGATAGAGTGGTTGAATGTCCATGAGTGTGTGAAGAATGAAGAGCGGGGGGAGGCGCAAGGGTTGAACTTGTTTCTCCTGCAGCTTGGCCCAGACCAAGGCCAATATGGTTATGACTGCCTTGCTGAACTAAAAATTGTTCTAAACTGGAATTGGCCGGTACTCCAGAAAGAAAATACTGATTTGCCGCTAACATGCAGCTAAACTGTTGATGTAGGCTTCGGGCATCAGATTGAGATCCTGCCAACTGATGACCCAAGGTAGTCACTGCACTACTGCTGGGAGGGTTATTGGAAGTTGAAACAGAACTTGAAGGAGATGGGGAAGAGGACGGTGGCCCAGGGGAGGCCTGGGGTACTGAAAGGCCAGGATGCAATGGGGGTGGTGGTGGTGGAACAGATGAAACCAGTCCTCCACTTGCACTACTGTTGGCAAAATGATCAAATCGCCCTACTCCTGAATGTAACTGCTCTTGTGCAAGGGTCGCCTCAGTTGGGTGGAATGAGCGCAAAAACTGAGGGTATCCACTCACATGACTTCCACCACTACTACTGCTTCCAGACATTTTGCTGGATTTCCTCAAACTTTGAGATGATGAAGACAGGGATTGCTGTTGTAGAGGTGGAGGAGGTGCACTCATTTTTGCAAAAATTGATGCAGAATCTGTAAAGGCACTGCCTCTAGATCCTTGTAGTGGGCCTAAGCCAAGTCCAGACAAAATTGACCCAGATGTCTCACCTTGCTGCTGTTGCTGTAACTGGTGTTGGTGAAGCTGCACTTGCTGTTGGTGCTGAAGTTGTCGCTCTAATCCAAGACCTTTGAACTGATGGGACTGGTGTCCACTCAGCATCTCTATGATGTCCACATTGTATTTTCCAAACTGGAACATCTCCCACTTACTGATACATGGGTGCGCAGTGGCAACACCTTCTGCTCTGAGCAGCAACAAAATTTATTTGATGCTTTCCTATTAGTTGTAATCAGAAACATAAGCAATTTCAAAAACAGTGCTACCTCACATGTTTCTTATGCTGTTGTTTCATTTAAAAGCGGTCAGCCACTTTTTCCAGTCTTTGGACAAGTAGTTGGGAAGGACATTTTGTATTCATTGTAACATGAATTTGTTATTTCTGCAAAAAGCTGTTTTCAATGGTATTTGTCACTTATGAAATGACTTAAATCAAGTCCCTTTAGGCTTCACATTGGATTCCATACAATCACAGTTATTTTGGATAGTTCAGTTTTGATATCAATATTTCAGTCTGAATGTTCCATAAGAGTGCAAAGATGCAATTATGTTTTCGCATTTTGGGAAGTGCACTAAAAGTGCTTAATGTAGTTAGGGTTTTCCACTTGATTGGTTACATTTTTCAGTTCATAACCATCCCACTGTAGGATGGATCCATCCAAATCCCATGGGCTGGTTTTATTACATTTAACATCTATTCATTCATAATCCACATGTGGCTTACATCTCCGTTTCCAAGTTTCAATTAATATATTTTTCTTTTTTTCCATAGTTGGAAGCAAAATCCTCCACTACCATTCTTGGGGGCTGTGAAAATGTTCTTTCTGCCACTCCTCTTCTCACTGTGAGAGGAAAAAAGGAGCAACATGTTAAATGACTGATTTTAAACAAAAACTCTGATACAATTCTTCTAATAAGCAACATGAGCCATCAAAACTCTAAAGACAACAAAATTGTTGATTTAAAAAAACAACAACAGGCAGACAGTTTATTACAGCAACGTTTTAATATTTGTTTGTTTTTTTAATTCACATAAAAAAAATCATATGTGTGTGTGAATAATTATGAGTATTGGCACATCTCTGAAAAACTTTGGTCCTTCACATCTTAAAAGCATTTACATGTTTTAATTTTTGCTCATTTGCATTCTTCAATAACAAAATTAAATAACTTATAATAACAGAAACAGTAAAAAATAAATAGAGTCCCTATTAATTTCTAGTGAACCATATACATATAACCTTAAAACAAATTATTATTATTGCATTCATAATTAATTCTGAAATAATACATCGCATTTGAGATCTAAAACATTAATTCACCTTATCAGCATCATCTATATGACAGATATTAACAAACATTCAACTGATACTCGCTGTATAGTATTGATGCATTTAACGAATGTCATTTTACAGCCACAACACGATACTAAACAAAAGTATTCTATTGTAAAATACGTTCCCCGACGATATGCGCAATGAAAACATTAAGTTAAGACACCTATCCAAATGTTTACACATTGTTCTTATATTTAAACGTTCCGAGTGTTTTCTATCACTTCATCTTACATTCTGAGCAGTTGGCATTGTACTGAAAAGATGCTGAGTGCAGTGTGAATCGTCAGGGTTAGAGGTGAATTTCATGTAATTATTACATCCTCCGATTGCATCGCGTATCACTAAAGAAAAGATCCATTTCGACAGACTCCTGGGAGTAATGGAAAATTGTCTACGATGGGGAAAATGCATATCAAAAGTCAACAGTGCTTTAAAAAAATGATCTGCGTAATAATGGACGCGAAATCTTTTAGCGCTGGGGCTATGTGAAACATGTTAGCATGCAAAACAGCTGGCTAATACTACACATTTAGCAAAGGGACACGGCTTAGCTTGCCGTCATGATGCGCGACCTAACAACAGCAAGTCAGATAATGCAGGAGCAAAACTATATTAGTGTGCAAGTAAATGACCATAATGAAATAATAGTCGAGACAATAAAATAGGCCTTTTTACCTACGCATCCATCTTTTAGCCTGGTCAAGATGAACGGGGCCTGCTATACTCTCTCCCACCCTGCCCCCCTCGTTCATGTACCCCAGCAGCAGCTCTGCGCTGTTTTCCAGTGGTTAGCCTTCTAGCTACAGCTAGTTAGCAGACTCTGTTTCCACTGCAACCGTGGTGCGATAGCATGAGACCGAGTGTCCCTTATATTGTCAAACAGATGCACTTATCGTATATTATATCCTGTGAAAAATGCATTAAACGGCATTGCGACCGATAACTTTTTATTTTGCGTTTGCTTTTTTTTGTCGGCTAAAATATTTTGCACGGTCTATGTTGGTGTTTTAGAGAGGAACGAGTGACGTGTGAGATTTTAACATCAGTCGTTTCCGGACCTTGGAATACTTCCGGCTACCCCGTCTTCTGTCCGTTATGTTTTGTATTTGTGGTGGAGGTAGTACTGTCTGTGTGAAACTAGGGCACTCATAATGTTAGTGTACTTAATAATAGGAGCTACTAATAACGATAGTATCCGTTTGCCTTTTAGACGTATGATATTTGCGGTTAGCTTTCAAGTAACGTTAAGCTTTTTCAGTGTTGTTGTGCAGTCAAATCTGGCATGTTAGCGAGCTCGTAAAATACGAGGTAGATCCGAATTACAACTCGGCGAATATATTTCTGATATAATGTTCTAAATTCGCTATTGATTTAACTTATTCTATGATTTCTTTAGCAGCACGTTTATATATTAGAAGCTCTTACAGTGGCCATTTTATTACATCTTGGCAGCTCAAATTCAAAGGCTGGTCTTTATCAAAATGGCTGCCTTGGAATTGCTTATTTCCAGTCTGATGCTCCATGAAAAATACATTTGTAAACATTGTATAGTAAATGCTGACATTAAGAATAATTTAAACTTTATGTTTCTCTTTTGATGTGTGTCATCAGACATTCGAGGCAACAGTTTCATAAGTTGACTTTATTTTACAAAGGTGAAATTTAACCTGTATGGAAACCAAGTTGAGAATGCAAAACGTGTGTGTGTGTGTGTGTGTATATATATATATATAAGGCTTTATTATTTGAGGGCATTTGTTATAATGATTATAATGTTTGCTTTGAAGTGATTCACCCAAACATTCATTCTACTTTTGTGCTTAAACATTTCAAGACTGTGCTGTTTTCCCAAAGGGTTTCTGTCTTCATTGTCCCGCTTTGCTTGTGCAACCATTAACCATTGCACATTCCATTGTAAGCTACCATCCTTTTAAAATGCTTTAGGGTTTTATTTGCACATCCAATGTTTGTTATTTTCTGCAGTAATATGCCTTGTGAATAAATTTCATAAACATTTTCATAATTATGGCTTGTGGATACAAAACAGACATTGCTACAGACTTTTTATGACAAATAAAATACTAAATTGATTCATCTGTTCTAATTGTCCCTGAAAGAAACATTAAAAAGTTGAAATTTCACTTAACAAAAAGACATTCGTTACATACATACAACATACATCCTATGACATCATTTATAAACCCATTGTGATGTCTCTGCAACAAGTAATGACATTTGCAGGCTTAGAACAATTACAATGTGACATCACACTGAGAAATTTTCGAAGGCACTCCTCATCATCAGGAATGCATGAAGAATTGGAAAACAATGAGTGGCTTTGATGTTTGTGCTTCTATTTTCTACTCATAATTTCAAAAGAATTTAATGAGAAAGATATCTAAAACAAGTAAACACTAAAACCACAGAGGAAAAAAATCACCATCATAATCATAAGATAACCATAACAACAAGAAATTTCACCAATAACCATAATATTAACTGTCATAGTAATGACAATAACAAACACCAATGTATTACAGAGCTGTTAGGAAGATTGTCTTTAAGTTGTATTCATAATTCAGTAAGATACACACTATTTCCAGTGAAAAGTTAAATGAATGTGTTACCACCAATCCTGATGCTGATGTGATATAAACTACTCCTTAACACTTTTACTGGGAGGCATAAATATTCAAATAGTCCATAACTTATACTGTTCAATTTCATTACACTGAAAATTAACCAAGAGGTAAAAAGTCTATGACAAAAAAAAGTGACCAGTTGGTGGTTTTACAATGTAAACTGATTCGTTTTTATTGGTAAACTGAGCTCTATTTCTCAGAGGTCAGAACCATACAGTAAATGATATCTGGCTCTAATGCGAACAATCTCACTTTACATTTTTCATTGTAATATTTACTTACTATTTTAATATCTTTTTTTGTAAATAATGAGATTATTATCATTGAATAATGATTAAGCTGTGGGGTAACAGCTGTACCACTAACGCATGTGTGTTGTATAGCCCTTATTGATAAGCGTTATTGGTTATGAAGATATCAGATATGACGTGTTGTGGTCATATCTCGGTAACAGCAGATTCGAAAAATACAGGTTAGCTGTTTTGGCATGCCCGTATCCTCAGACTGTTCGCAGAGTCTCAGTTTTAACAGCATATACACATGGCTTCAATATGGAGATTCAAAAAGCAGTCCAGAAAATTTTGTCTTTATGCAAATGCCAACCAACACCTGAGCAAGATAATGGTACCTCCATGTTCTGCACTAATTTTATGCCAGAATATCATATATCCATTTTTAATAGCTTAAGGTGAACCGTTTGTCTACACAGTATACCTAAGAGGAGCATAAACGTGTATGTACCCAGCATTACAGAAATCTAATTTATTCTTGTACTTTTGGTAGTCCAGCGTCCCTTATGATGAATCTCCCTTGCAAACCCCAGCACGTGGACACTGTAGAAAGTGGTGGCTCAGAATCCAAACAAAGTGCCATTGATCATTAATGAGTCTTTTTAAGATGGAGAAAAAAGATGATTGTCAGACATTTCTCTTGGTTTTTATCTGGGCTTTTCTGCCCAACTGTGTCCCAGAATGGCTTTCATCGATAGTTCAAAACAATCTCCAGTTATGTACTGAAGGGCAAACTTGAGGATTTAAAACCCCTTGTGTACTATTTTCAGGATTCCACCAAAACAAATTGAACAGAAACTCACTTGGTACATCCCTATTAAATTCACACTGAATAGGTGAAACAATGTATGGTAAGGCTTACTTTCTCTGTCTCACAGCATTCAAAATTAATTCATCAAACAAGTTCATTGAATTCTTTAAGAGTCTATGGATATGCTCCTCCGATTGTTCCATTATCATTCCTTTTGACATACGTTGTAAAAACCCTGCCGCACTTCCTCATTATGATGAAGTGGATTAGGGTTTAAAAAGAGATAAGATCCAGCATTACGTTTGTCCAACTGTAAGTAGCATTGCAATTCATCAGTTGGGAATGGGATGAGCGCTCCACGTTCAACTGGTTCCTCTTATGCAGATGTTAATTATTAGTCTCCCAGTCATTCCATCATAGTTATAAGATAAAAGCCATTCTCTGAAATATATGGCTCCATAGCAGCTATATCTGTAATGTGTAATAATGTAAGATATGTGAGGATAAAAACATATGACATAAAGATATGAAAAATGTCCACATCATGTGGAATTTATATTACACTCTATTGATATTATATGCAGTAGATTTATAGGCAAAATGTACACAAATAAATAATTGTATATGGCAGCTTTGATCATAATTATAGCGGCAATTTCATGAACGTAAAAAGCACAAGAAGCTCTATCAAACCTGACTTATAACTGTTGTTATCTAATCTTATGTTGTGAATTTGCCACTATATACAATATATATATGTAAAAATATGGTGCCACTTCACTCTCTGTGTAGTTTCTCCCACTTCATGGCCCCCTACTTCAAAATCTGTTTCTCTGATTCCTTTACCATCCTCCTACTCCTTTTCTCTCTTTTCTCGTTATTTCTCTCCCTCTTCCGCCCACTCTCTCTCTCCCACAGTCCCTCTACCATCCTCCAACTCTTCACACGGTCTATCTCTTACCCATCTTCTCCATTCCCTCCTTACCCTCTCCAGCCTCTTGCTCACACAGTAACCTCATTCTTGCTTCCTGTTCTAACCCCTTGGTTGGATGCCACTCCTCCTCCACTTCCCCCTCCACCGGGGATGAAGTGAAGTTGTTCAATGGTATTTTGCCTTTTAGCTGCAAATGCAAGCCTCCTGGCACTGTGTCCACCAAGAGTCCCTGTTCCCATGACAACTCCTGTTCCTGGCATGTCGCCCCATGCCACTCCTCCAACCCCGCCTCCTCCCAGGTGACCTGACATCGCCGCCGAATTCCGCTCCTGCTCTCGCCCCGACGTTGGGTGCGAGTTCATCTTGATCATGTGGTGACGGTCAAGTGATGGAGTGGCACAAACATTCTGCTGCGATTGAGCTTTCTGGTGGCTGACGCGGGGCAGGGTGGGCACCATTCCGCCTCCCCCTCCGCCCGTGTAGTCGCCCATTCCCATACCCATTCCATCCCTTCCGCCATACTCAACCCCGCCTATCTCCTCCTCTAGATGGTCTGGTGACATCAGCAGCCTCTCCTTGGACTTCTTCAGGGTGTTCTGGTTATTGGAGTTCTTTGATGCGGAGGCCATGGCTTTGTAGTATTGGTGCTGCTGGTTCTTCGAGAGCCTTGATAAGGTGTTGCCATCACCAAGGGCAAGGAGCTGGTCCGTTGACTTGACGCGACGTGGCGGTTTGGAAAGCGTATCGTAATTCTGATTTTGCTTTGATTCCGGGGGTTCCAGAGGGTAAGGATTTGGAGTGTGGCTTGGGGCGGACTGTGGATGAGGTATCCGAGGACGAGTGGCATGGGTGGGAAGCGTGCCTCTTCCCCCCATTGTGTAGTCGCCACCCCAGGGAAGGTGATGCTGGGAGGAATGAAAGGAGGGAGGGGCGTTGTTGGGCCTCCGTTTGGTGGTACAGTAACCTGAATATTCCTCCAATCCTCCTTTCTCTGTAGGTAGAGGAAAACATGTTTAAAAAGATCCAAAAACGTGTTTAAAAAGAAGAAAAGAATAAACATTAGGAATGCACCGATAATCTGTCTAATACACTGATTAAAATGATTCTGTGGTCAAGTAAATACTACAGAAAAACTGTAATTTCTACATGAAAAAGTTAGTTCAGGCAAGAATTTAAAAAACAAAGTAAATTCTATATTAGTACTCAATTCAAGCTTGTAGAAATCAAAGCATAAATATCAACGTTATAAAATTAAGTAAAACTATTTTTCTGATACTGGTGTTCCCATCATGCACTGAGGCTTGAATAATTAATAAGGTTGATTTTTGCGCTGTTTTCCAGCTGTATTTACTGTTTTATCATTGCTTTTGTTGTTAGGTTTAGTAACTTGCCATTTTGTGACATTTGGAGTTAATTTTCTACTCAAAATGACACAGTCATACTCAAACACGATCCATCAAATGTTATCATCACTGTGTATTGTGTACCAAGTATTGAGATCTCTGTTCAGGTGCCGTTTTACTTCTATTATGTAGATATGGTGTCTACACAATATCTATTGTATTATTTACTTGGATGTTTAGTAAAGCATACACTTTAAAAGCGTGGCTTAATTCAGTGTTATATTGTTAAAGTAAAAAGTATTACAAAGGATACTTCAACTAAGTAGACATTACTCAACAAACTTTTACTGGCCAAGTTAAAGTTACTTATTTTCTTTGTTAAGTAGAGTTTACTTATTTCCATATGTGAAATTTATTTTAAAAATCTGTGTGCAAAACTTTTCACTTTTTTGAATTTTCAGTTGCTGAATAAATAAGCTTTCCATTGATGTATGGTTTGTTAGGATAGGACAATATTTGGCTGAGATCTGAGGGTGCAAAAAATATTGAGAAAATCGCCTTTAAAGTTGTCCAAATGAAGTCAGCAATGCATATTACCACTAATCATTTTTTTTGATATATACGGTAGGAAATTTACAAAATATCTTCATGGAACATGATCTTTACTTAATATCCTAATGATTTTTGGCATAAAAGAAAAATGGATCATTTTGACCCATACAATGTATTGTTGGCAATTGCCACAAATATACCCGTGCGACTTATGACTGGTTTTGTGGTCCAGGGTCACATATATAATAATTACTTTTATAAATGTATTACATTTTTCTAAACATATATATATATATATATATATATATATATATATATAAAGAGAGAGAGAGAGAGAAATGTAATACATTTATAAAAGTAATTAATTTTCAATTATAGAAATAGCTGATGCTGACCAATAAACGACTAAAATCTGTCCAATATCAATATCAAGACTTTGTTTATTTGTTTGTTTTCTCATTTGTTTTATTTATTTATTATAGTGGCTAATATTAAAACTATTTTTAGTGTTTTCTTGTTAACTCTAATTAACAAGAAAACACTAAAAACTAAAAACAATAATTTTAAAGTGACAACATTATATTGCACAGTATGAAAAATGACTATTAATTTTGAGAGTCGCTTAAAAATACATGTAAAAGTGTTTATTATTAGTACTACACTAAGTAAATGATCAGATTTACTTTAGGCGAGAATTAGATGACGGCAAGCCTAATCTAGATGGAAAAATTATGTTAATAAAAATAATGTAACCAATACTGATAACTAATTACTCTCTAATATTGGCCAATAACCAATATGGTACCAATATACTGTGTATCCCAAACTAAAAAATTTGACATGATTTGAGCTACAAGCAAGAATGTCATTCAAACATTCATCACAACCTACTTAACTCTTAATATAAATTCTTCAACTTCCATCCCAGGACTATGTGTTTAATGTGAAACTTGATTCAATTAATTCAACAATATTAGTACAATCCTATTTTATGCTTTACCTTGAGTCATTTCATCTTTCAGCTGATTAAGTCTGAGTCATTGTATCAGCCTGTATAACCTTTGCAGAACTTTCTTGTCATCCAACTGTAACTCACACTTCCCAGGAGGTTTCATGTCTAGCTGAGAGAGAGGCCTTAAGGCTTTATGCGTCTGTACAAGATTGCGGGCGCTTTGCTATGGTTTGCCCTCATTAAAATGACCTTCACAAACATTTATATCTCCCAAGCCAGCCAGTGAAACACTGACACTGGTTTAAATAAAAACCCAAGCGTACAGATCATTTTCCGCAACATTCTGAGCCCCACATGAGACTGTGTCCTCATCATCGAGCAGGTAATTTCTCAGTACTAAATGTCACACTGTTTTTGATATTCATCCATCTTTTTCTCCTTATTGCTTCTAAATTTGCTTTATGCCTTTGAAATGATGTGGGCTATAATAAGAAAGCAATCATGCCAACCTTTTATGTAATTCTTATAAAACATAATTTCCTTAAGATAAGAATCTTCCTCTCCAATGGTAATAAAGCACTCACCCAGACGCTTGAGAGATGAGTATCTGTTGATCTCAGGCTTCATGGCGGCTTCATACGAGGGTGGCAGCTGAGCCAGGTTATGTAGGGAGTGATGGAAGGACGGTTGGGTCTTCATGGCGTTAGTATGCTTACTGGGCTTCAATGTGCCACCGGTGGCCATCTGCATGTTGTTCATACGTGCTCCACGCTCTTTAAAAACACATATGCGCAATGATGGATTTTGAGGTTATTTCAAACTAAACAGTTCTGAATATACAACTATATAGAATTGTTGGTTTTACCTACCGATGGTGGCTGTATGTTTGGGACTGGAGCCTGTTGTATGGATGAAGTTATGCTGTAGATTCCCCACTGTGAATAAGAAAAAAGGCATAGGGTGTTTGTTTTTTATGGATTTCTGCCTGTATGTGCATGTCTTTGCGATAACTTACATTTAGTATGAATTTACAAAGCACATTTATCCATCTAATGCTATAAATGTTGCCCTATTAAGCTCTTTCTAGCTCCACAATGTGTTGAAAATTTTACACCGTCTGTTCATTCTAATGCCATCATATACAGCTTTGTGCTAAATAATTCACAAATGCCCTTTCATCATTTGGCTATTGCTTTTTCCCTATGCTCCTTTCTTGTCCTGAATTTATACAGTTGGTACAGCTCACAAGGATCAAGCTGAGATGGAAATATGAAAGGAACTCTGTTATAATGCAACAATACCTGCCAACAGCAACCAGGTCCATGAGGGTAAAATTATATCACATTCATAAAATCATTGAATATTAATCAATATTTGACCCAAGACACTTTGTTTCATGTTATAGCTGGTGACATGCGACTATTAGCTTTTTTTATCCATGTAGAAATACGATTTCATGCAAAGTCAAAGACATACAATAATGGCAACATGTTTTTTTCATTACTTTAGCTTTATCAAAATAAAGTAACCAATTTCAACACTGATTGATTCAACACTGATTTAATCATGTACATCGGTTCCACATTAATCAGTTAAGTTAAACAAACATAATTTGTTCACATAATTTCAAAATCATGAAATGAAGTAATTTTTAAGTAACCGAATTGAGTAATCTCACAATGATTTTAATATGGCTCCCTAACAACAGTGGTGTGCACAGGGGGGCTTGAGACTGCCTCTTTAATCAAATCACAAAACACAAGTTTATTTTATTTTTGTACATTTTTGTTGTCACTTGACTTATTTATAGTACTGTACTAACTAGCTTTCATTCTAATAGCCAGCAATAGCACATAATGAACATGCCAAGTGCTAAGTATGAAATGCTCTTTAAGCTAATGACATGTGCTGTATCAGTCCACAGCCTAAGCAATTGCTCCGCTCTTCTCCACTATTGTAACCAAGTGTAATTTAAATGGTTCTAATAATTCCAACATAATTAAATACTAAACACTATTAAACAATATAAAGTCTCCCCCTTTTCTCATTTTGTCCAAAAACACATAAAAACAACTTAAGTTCAACAAAGTTCAAATAGTTACTATAGTAATAATTATTAATTATGCATAATTACATGCAACTAACCCTAAACCAAATCAAACCCTAATCCAGTAACACTTTATTTTAGTGTCTTTGTTACATGTTACATGTACTTACCATAGTAATAATAGTAAATTATGCATAATTACATGCAATTTAAATATATAATTACACTGTAACAACGACACCTTTAAATAAAGTGGAACCCCTAATCCTTACCCTATTGTAAGTACATGTAGTTACTTAATATTACTCAGTACTTAAATATATAATTACAGTGTAACAAAAACACCTTGATATAAAGTGTAACCAAAGTTTTTTATGTCTTTTTGTTAATGTTTTATAATTTAATTTAATAATTATTATGATTCTTAACATTGTAATTATGATGGACTTACTGGATTATTAAAAATGTATATTAGATGCTTCCTGAATAATACATACACTTCATAGGCTAATTAGGCTACATCACCAATCCGAATTAATACTTTATTGCTACTATTACATGTCTTCAGATAGTTTATATATAATTAATAGAATTATATGCACAAATGCACACTGTTCTTAAGGGGGGGGCATCTTCCCCTGCATATGTAGATTATGGAGTTTTCCACTCACGTCTGTTATCTTTACTCTGTAGTGTGGGATATAGATTTTTTGGGGGTCGTCCAAGTGTCCCCTCTCCTCCTCCAGTTCCCAAGGCTACGCTGTTGTTTCTCTCTCCCTCTTGAACTGGACTTGACTGGTGACGCAACATTTCCACAAGAGCCCTGACAGAGAAGGATGTAGAAACGATTAATCTAGAGCAGTGGATTTCAACCCTGGTCCTAGGGACCCACCGCTCTACACATTTTGTATGTCTCCCTTATTTAACACACCTGATTCAGATCATCAGCTCATTAGGTGAGAGCTGCATGAACTGCACTGAGTGTATCAGGCCTTATCCACACATTTTAGTCTTCATTTTTAGACTCCATTTTGGCCTTCCGTCCACACTGCGACAGTGTTTTTATTATCAAAAAGTGGTTACATTTGAAAACGGCGTTTTCGCATTGTAGTGTGGACTATGAAAACGATAACGCATTTGTACCGATAGATATTCATGTTTATATCGGTATTGTGCCTGTTATGTGCTATTCACTTTCACACAGTTGCTAAAATATGTTACCTTGCACATTCTCCATATCACAGTCCTGCAAAGATGAAAGTATCTGGATTAATGTAGACGTAGCCTCAGATAAGAGAGACATACACAATGTGCAGAGTGGTAGGTCCCCAGGACCAGGATTGAAAACCACTCGTCTAGAGAATACAATTTAAGGTATATTAGACATCCTTTTTGTCTGAGACGCATTAGATATGAACTCTCACCTGGGCATGTTGAGTTCTCTGTTCCTAGGCTGCCGTGATGCCTTGTGGAACGCCACTTTAATGGCCACTGCCACTGCCACAGTAAACGAGATGACTCCACCGATGACGTAGACGGTGTTGTTGCTCTGTTCGATGCGGCTGAGGTCCGGATGGGCAGGTGGTGGGGGCCTGGTTGCAGGTGGGGCTGTATTGGCCCACACAGGGGAATGGTAGTTGTGGCAGACGTTCTGGTCCAGCCTTCGAGTGCGGTCCGGACAACAAAATCGATAATGGCAGGTCCCACAGCAGTAGATAAAGTCATCCTTGGAACAGTTAAAGGTAAGGTCATACTGCCCCATGACATCATAATAACCTCGACACACGTCCACTTCCACCAGTTTGCGAGTAGGCGGAGCTACCTGCGCTGCTCTGATAGGGGCCTTCAGTGCATCAGTCGTTACATTCTTTGGCAGCATTTTCTGAGGCAGCGGCCTGGGGGGCATTTCTGCCGCTCCAGCTGGCTGCTTTGGCCTACGATTCATGGACTTCCCTTGCATACTCCCACCACTTTTAGAAAGGGGGTAAAGAAAGCCCCGACCCTGAGATCTGGGGTTGGGCGTCGGGGTGATGGCGATGGGCCCATTTGTTCCGTTTCTGGAAGGGCCCGGGATGCTCGCAGAGGAAACGTTAAGTGGGACAGCGATTAGCAGGAAGAGAATGATGACACGCACTCGAGCTTCCAAGGTGGGCATCATCTTTACATGACTAATGCTGCTATTTTCTCTCGCTGACTCAAACCACCGCACAATGCCGAATTTTGTAAAAACAGGCTGCTTAGTGCTGTACGTAAAATATTCTTGTAGCAGCCCTCCGACGTATGAAATCTGAGTCTATATCAAAACAGTCTTGAAAGAAAATCTAATCTCAAAGTCTGATGAAAGTGTAAGTTGTGAATGGTCACACTCTGAGACAGCGTGAGAGAGAGAGAAAAATTATTTTGATGTGCTTTCAGCTTCAAGGTGAGTTATACAACACATATTCTCTCAACATGCAGAGCTTCCATCCAGCATATAGAAAAAACAATCCAAATGCATTCTGAGCAGGCAACATACAATTGGCTAGTTCTTGTATAAACAGGACATGAAAGAATATTTAACAAATTGTCAGTTTTGAATGTATTAACAAGGCAAATATTCCCTTTTGTGGCTTTCTTCAAAAATATACATTTTCACAGACAAACAGAATGGCTTCTCATTACTGTCCTCCTATTACTTCAATATCTAGTATTATCATGACACATAAAGGCATTTAAGTTGTAGTACAACTGTGTACATTAGAAGTATTTAGGTTTAATTCTCTGTTTTGGCACTTATCAGGCTTAAAGTTTCATTTAAGAGAAAGGGGCGATTGTAAACAACTTTAAAATGTAAACGAATGTTTTGCTTATCTTCACAATTTTTTTTTTACATTTTATTTGGGCATTCCTTACATTCAGCAATGGCACTTAAGTCTTTAAGCAGATTTCCCTGACCTGTTAAGCTCCCTGAATGTTTACTATTATTAACTAGTATAAACAATTTCCATACACTTGGTGAAAAAAATTAACCCCCGAAACTAATCTTCTTGTTCTTGTTTACGTGTTAACAGGACTACTCAGAATGATGAACTCCTTTGAAGGTTTGAGGGCAGCATGATGAGGAATAATTTTGAGTTTGTTCAGCATCTCAGCCTGCAAACCTCTACATTACTGAACTAAAATGACTGTGCATTTCCTCATTCAGCATGTAAAGAATTACCAAATGGACTGTGTTCAAATTTAAAATAGTTGAAAGAAATCAGATATGAATTAAGTCTTCTGTCATTGTGCCCTATCTTTGCGTATTTTAGGCGCGCATTAGAGAATGTGCAATAAACCGACGACAGACACACACACACAAAAAAACTGATGATGGCAGTAAAGACGTAAAACGTTTTCAATGCTGATTGTCTTCACAATAGAAATTTCCAAGGAGAGTGACTATGTGTAAACCTTCCAGTCTCTTTACAGTTTCTTAAGGTTCACGCAGCAGATATGCTTTTAAGATAAGCCCAGTTTTCATTGAGAAAGCGTTTGCTGAAGCTTTTGGTGAAATGGTTTAAAATCCCATGGTGTGGACATGGCTGTTTCCTCACGATTTTTGCAGGGTTGATCTTGGAATCCACTGGCAGTTATGAAGTGTTCAGTTATCAAGCGATGAGCCTCTGAAAAGAAATCGACACACTGATGTTACATCCTACATGCACACACACACAGATCAGTGAAAGTTTTTGAAAGATCATAGTTAGCTTGTCATCTGCATGGCAGCCTATTATTTTCATTGTGAAACATAAAGCATGTGACAGGGGGAAAAAAAGGTATGCAGCAACTAATGCGATCAATATAGAATCCACAGAATTCAACACAAAAGAGATTTTTATGGGGTTAGACTGTATGTTTATACACATTAAATCTACATTAATCATATTTATTTAGTCAAGGAGACCATGCACAAACAAGCTCGCATAAGCCCTTTTTGAGCATAGATGTGAAAAATGCACTATCCAGAATTAAATGGTTGTAATTCATGAATGCTTTGGAATACAGACCTTTTTAAAGAAGACAGCAGATTATTGCTGAAGTGAAAGCACTTCAAATTAAAGTGTAAAACTGTATTAAATAATTATGTAAAATATATATTTACAAAATAAAATTGCTATAAAATCAAAGCCATATGTCTAACCAAGTTGATATCACAACAAATGAATTCTGTCACAATATCACTTCTATTACAAAACAGTCACCAAATAAGGAACCTTGAGTCTTAAGGCCTGTTCACTCCAAGGACAATAACTATGAAGATAATAAAGATATAGTTCTAAAAATCGTTCTCAATATTAAAGAATAGCAGAGTTCACACCACATCTATAACGATAACAGCACAGAGAAACAATATCGTTGCATTGGAATCACTTTCAGAACGATTTTATCCAGCTGATGAACGATAAAAACATTGACAGCCAATCAGAATCCATACTGCTGAAATAGTTTAGTTAGTTAGAGCCCGCTAAAAGGTTTTAAATTAGCATTTCCCGATTTGGTAACACCATGTTCGATTTCAAAACCGTTTTTACAGGATGAATTTTGAGTTTTTAAGATTTCGAATGATACCTAATTTATGATGATTATTAAAAAATGTGATAGGGAAAAAGGGGTTAAAAAAATCTGCAAAAAAGCAAATATTTATTTTTATTAACAAAATTGCTGTATATATTCGAAATATTGAACTTTCGATATCAATCAAAGTTACTAAGAAGTAACTCACTAAGAACCAATCAGGACATAGCATTAATCAGCCTGCAGGAACCAATAAGATAAACTTCCTGTACAGACACACACAGACTCACAAAACAACAGAGATGTCACAAAACACAAACCATAGGGTCGTAACAGTGTGAAACAAGTGAAAACAACCTCAAAATATGTTGATGAAATGAGTCTTAAACTAAAAACAACAAGCTTTTAAACAACTCCAATTCGCATTTCCAATACACATTAGAAAAACCTCATTAGTTGCAAGCTAACTTACTTTTTAGCCTTATCTGTAAAATCATCTCTACATACACTCTGAGCATTTAATTAGTTATGGTTCTTTGATAATTTTAATTGAATAAATCATTTGCTGCAATTTGTGAACCAAGCTGAATTCGGTACCGCATACTATGCTTATGCTAGCTATTTTCTGGAGTGTAATGAAATAAAAAGTAAGATATTATGCACTGAAATGTAGTGAAGTAATCGTTCTTGAAAAACATACTTCACTACAGTAACAGTAATATATGTTGAACATACATTTAAAGTCGGCATGAAACAAAAGTTTTGTGTGACGTATATCTGAGTGAAATGGCTTCTTGAACAAGAAAAAAAAAAGTATGGCAGGACTTGTATTTTTCGGGAATTGATTGGATCATTGGCAGGTTTTCCCATCCTCGTGCAGAAAAACACGCCATCAGAGATTTCATGGTGACTTTAACATTTAGATTTAGATTTAATATCTACAGTCAAATTCAAGCAAGATTGAGATTGAGATTACATTTAATATACATAACATACATAACATTTGTACTGAGTGCAATACAGCTGCAGATTTCAGCGCATGACACTGAGAAAGAAAAGGAGAGGTGATGTGATGACCATTTGTCTAACGTGTTACAACAAGTTACTATGAATCAGAAGCATTGAGAGAAGTGAATAGTAGCAATGATCTGAACAAATAGTGATCAGTCCTTTTCAGAGAGCATAGCATGATGCATGACACGAGGGAGGGGGTAAAAAGAGAGAGAGAGAGAGAGAGAGAGAGAGACAGAGAGAGAAAGAGAGAAGCTGCTTTCCTGACACTATGTGTCAGAATGTTTGTGAGGAAGTACAAGAGACACAGAGTGTTATGCTAAAGTTATTCTGTAATCAATACCTATATGCTTTATTTTTCACAATTGTAGGGGCCCGTGGAAAACCATCGAGCAGATAAAAGAAGGTTGGGAAAAGTATGAAAGAAAAGAGAGATAAATGCAGGGTAGAGATTTAAATATGAGCACAGCATAACAGAAGTGCACAGAGCCAGAGGTATGACAGAGGAGAGGTGCTTTGTGTGTTTGTGTGTGTGTATGTGTATGTGGGAGGGCAGTGTGTGGGTGGAAGAGAATGGAGAGCGTTCAGTGACACCACTTACTAACACACATACGCACACAGTACACACAATACACAACACCGGTAACATACAGTGCTACATAGACAGTATGCTGGCTCACAGAGGAACACCAACACGCTCTTGTACTGCATACAACACGATCCCCAAACATGCATTTTACAGGTATATAAAATGTACAACCCTTGAAACGAGGGAGTACACAAAATCTGTTGTCGCAGATCAACAGGTTAATGCCATGAGAGACGTGTTCGATGTAATGAGACGCAGATATCACTGAGGAAAACTGCACACATAAAAATCTGCAAGAAATACAGCATTAGCCAGGAAAGTATACATGTGACTGGCTGCTGCAGGCTGCGCTCTCATCTTAGCAATAGCGGTTATGCATCATGTCAACAGTGGCTGTGTGGTATCCAGCTGGTTCTGCTAAATTATTGAAATATTTACTGAAAAAAATCAAATCAAATAAATAAAGGCAGGTATTATTTCGGAATACACGAAAAACACAAACATATGAAAAAGAGACTCAGTTATTAAATAGTTTAAATTCTAATTACATATAACAATATTAGCTAATAATTTTTATTATTATTTTTGAAAGCAAGTAGCATGATATTAAGACCATACATCTGGGTACGAGAACTGTTATTATTAAAGTTAATGCAGATAATGTATAAAAATATGATATTATATTATTCATTAATGGGCAATACATTTAAATGATGTGTGGCATTTTTTTAATGATTTAGTTACTGTGATGACTGAAATATTATACAATATTTTGATAAATTAAAAAAATATATTTTAATGGTCAGACTATATTCACTTTCTCTAAAAGACTTCTGCTGATAACAAAATATTCCTAATTAGCAGATCATAACCTGCTTGTGGTTTTTCCCCCATTTTGTGCATAATTTATATGGAGAAAGGACTAATTTAGAAAGGACTTTGCATTGACATGATGCAATTACGGATTTTGCACAAACAGTGCAACAAGCAACCTACGTACGAAGAATGTTTTTCAGCGTTTTTCGCCATTGTATTTTGCGCACAACAGTCAGAAGTTGTGAGAGTATAAATTTTAGACATGGAACAGCGATCTAACATGTGTGGCGCTGAGCGATTCATGTGGTTCATTACAGGTTTTCACAGGAGCCAACCTAAGAACAGCCTATATAACATTAAAAACCTCTCATTTGCATATCTATAATAAAGCGTAGGCCATTTCGACACCTTCTTGTCTATGTGAAACAGTGTGCGCTCTACAAACTGGATTAGCTTTTCCTGAACACGGCACCCAATCAGCAAGGCACTGTGGGCGACTTCTAAGAGATGTGACACTAAAGATGTGGCGCATTCACAAACAGTTTCTAGAACCGTCAGAAACGCAGGAGGCATAGCGGAATCACGGACAATTCATCTGATTTTAGGGAATCATGCTATTCTCCTTCTATTTCATTGTATTCCTGTTGAAAAACACATCTGTTTTGGATGTTTCTCTCCACTTCTCTTTATCTCTATCCATTTCCCTCTCTCTCTCTGTGATATTCAGTGCGTGGGTTGAGGCAGCTCACTCTCTCTCAGAATAGCACTGCAGTAGTTCAGACTTGTATAGAAGGAGAGAAGGAGAAAGAGAATGATAGATAGGATGAATAGACCTTCTTTACCCCCTCTAAACCCGCTCTTCTCTCGAAAAAAAAGACAGTTTGCCCTTTTCCTTCATACCCTTGTGACACTCTGACCATAGCAGTCCATCACGTCCTAAAGCCTATGCATCTATAACATTCTCTCATATTAAAAATTTATATTTACAAAACGTATAATTACCTTGTTTATGATCTGGTTAAAAGGCTTTGAAATGAATGCAATGAGAAGGGAAACAGACAAAAAAAATGCACTTGTTTTGCATCATGGACCATGTTTAGTTCTAGAGGAATGAGATGCGTAATTATCACTTATATATGACTTCTGTCATATGCAGTCCCAAAATGAGCACAAATTCTGCTTGGTGCCTCTTGACAGCAAGTTATACTTATGCCAATTTCCAAACAAGAAAACCAGCTTTGTTTATATGAGCTGGAATAATGAAATAATATAAAAATGCTATTACTACAACTGATGATAATAAATATGTGAAGTGAATGTGTAGTGATTTAAATGATCAGCATGGGATTTGCAGGTCTACACATTGTCTTTACTAATGGTTCACTCATCCCTGAAGTCTATTCGGCAAGACTTCTGCAACTCTCTTTGCCAAGGCCCTTTTTTTCTGTTCTTTTCAACTAAACAAACTAGGAAGCGTTGTAATTTACAAAAGACAGACGTCAGATTTGTCATCATTTCCTACATTTTAGTACCTACACTTATATTTTATTTGCTGCCTATTGTGTAGGCCCAAAAATGCCACCAGGCTGTGATTCTGTCAACTTAACAACATAATGTAACATAAAGAACCACCGAACGTCGTATCTGTAGAGACACCGTATTAAAAGTCATCTGCGTAACCCACCTAACAAACCGGACTTTTATTGCTCTCGCTACAGTCATATTCTCCAATAATAACAGGTTTGGGATATATTTCTGATAGCTGAAGGTGAACCGTCGTATATCGACGTGTCTCTTGTGGATTGTGGAGCTGTAATTCGCACGAGGGTGAGTAGGTGAACATGACAACCAGCGCGAGAGCAATGAATGGCCGTCTGCGTAGGCGTGAATGCATGTTTGCACGAAGGCTGATGTGGAGCCACCTTGCACTTACATATGTGCGAACATCTTCCTCAGAGTCGATTGAAAACATAAAATGTGACAAGAACAAGTCGAACATTTGTTTTTGTTTTTGTTTTTTTTCTCCCAGCGCAAATCACGAAACTTCGATAAGGGACAGAGAACGAAACATATGCGCGTGAACGACTAATCAGACAATTAGATGACATGCAGCAATGTAGTTCAACTTGAGAGACTTACCTGAAGTGAATTCTGTTGATCCTCACGACAGCGCCAGTCTCGCATCTTACTCAACCCTGAGCGACGATGATGGCTGAGAAATTATTTCCACAAACTGTTGCAGCACTCCTCTATTGCTGATGGTCTCGTATTTTAGTAACAAAACAACAGTTGTAGTCACTAATTTCTTTGAAGGATTTTCTCTCACCTACCCCGGTTGTTTCCATGTTCGTACTATAGATAAAGCATCGGTTTTTACCTGTAGGCAGCAGATCGTGCACAACTTATTTGCGTGTTATCGTTATGTACTGTGAAAGTATTCCAGGTGAGATAACCTTTGCCTAAGTCCCTCATATATTTTTAATAACGCTCAGAATAAAGTACGCCATGAATTTGTGCCCCCTCTGTGTTGCTCCTTAACGTTGCCGTTAATCGACGCCGCCTGCAAAGTGTGCACACAAGAACATTCCGACCCTGTCACGAAACACCGGTGGAATGAGGCGGGTGTTCTCACAGAGGTCCGCTGCGCTGAATAGTGCGTTTATTGGTTTCGCGAGACGGTGTTGATGAGGGTTTGATACGTTGATTCCCGACCGCTTCAAGTGTCTCGTTTCTCAAACTACTTCTCATCCTTGCCACGATTATGGCTGGCTAAGCAATATGGTGTGTGAGTGTGTGTGTGTTGAGGGGAGACACACTGATCGGTTGCCATGGCAACGATGTCATTTTGTTTGTGACTCTAATAATCTCGATTCCTTATACCCTTAAAGAATACACGAATAGGAAAACATTAAAGCATCGAAATAACGACATATAGCGTTTGCTAAATGTGGCGGATTTAGCAAAGAAAATGCATATAAAAATATGCACAAAAAAGAGAAAAAAATAAGCCCACCCTGCATGATGACACAGCCATATCCCATTCTTTCCCACAGCCTATGGTAAAAGCTTAACCTTTACATAATACTTAATAGAAAATATAAAGATGCCTAATGATTTCAGTAGCCTACTGCACGATGCCAAATGACTTACACCGGCTGGTAGCTACATAAAGATTTTCATTAATTCAAACTGCTAATCTGATTCCCGCATGCATAAACTACTCATGGGTTTCTCTGCGAAAAATACAACTTTGTATTAATCAGAAGAAGTCCATAGTTAACTAAGATTACTCATCGAGGCAAATGCATGCATGATTAAATCGGCAATAAATGTTTCTTTAATTAATCTGCACCTAATAAATGAGTTGGAGTTGATAATCACACATCCTCTGCGGCGGTGCTGATGCATGCAGCCAAATGCTGAACGCTTCTAGCTAAACGACAGCCGTCAATCGCCATTTCAGCACCATGGAGAGCGATGCAATCAGCTCTCAGCACACACACTATCCACGGAGGACATGAAATATTAACTACTCGGTGCAGTTCATTTGTTTTTCTTGACACAGATTCTCACAGGTGAAAAGGGCGATTAGTTTAGGCCCATATCTACAGTGTGAAACAACCAGATTTGTTGAAACCTCTGTTTTTTTATCAAAAAAAAAAGAAATGCTTTGAATTTCTTCGATTGTTGAATATGTAATTCAAACTCATATCTTCCCCCTCATCGGCTTCCCTTCCTACAGACAGCAATTAGCCGGTGTGCACTTAGCTTCCTATACAGGTGGGTGGGCCGCTGTTTCGGCCGCTCAGACAACCTGCGACGAGAACCGATCATCCGTTCATAACCCGCGCAAATTACAGCCCGCAACGCGCGCTCTGAATATGGAGAAAAAACCTGAGTATTGGATACAATATTTCAAGGGGCCAAATACACCGAATAGCTTGTTTTTGAAAGTCTCCATCATTATACAATGTTTGAACAGCAAATATTGCCGTGTCAGGGTTTCTGCAGGGCTTAGGAAGGTAAATGTAAGTAAGACAAATTAAATAAAATGTAAGGAATAAATCGAAGGGATACATCAATGTTCTCTAAATGTAAATGTCTAAGCACACAATGAGCTGTATTAGCAACACTTCAGTTTGAAAATACAATTTCCAACAGATCTCCATTAGGCTACTTTTTAATTAGGCCTAATTTTTACAAAAAAAGATCAAGTTTGAGATAATGTGAATGTGATTTTATGATTAAAACACAGACAAATATCTGCCAGTAGATAGACAGATACTTGTTTTAAGCAAAAACTTAATTTTGTTCAATTTCTTGGAAAACAAGATGCAATTTCTTCATTTTGCATCTCAAGTAAATGCATCTTGGATCTAAGGATGTTTTGAATTTGTCAAGTCAAGTCAACTTTATTTATATAGCGCTTTTTACAATGCAGATTGTTTCAAAGCAGCTTCACAGTGTTAAACAGGAAAATAATGAACAGAATTTGATTCGGCTGTACAGCCCCTCTGGAGAAAACGGTGATGTCATCAGCTCATTTCAATTATCATATATATTCAAGTAATGTAGTTGATATAGTTAATTTAGTTTAGTAATTACATTTATTTGAAAATTTTGGTGTCCCCAATTTGTACTGGAAAACAAAAATCCTCATTTTTTGCAGTGCATGCATTTAATTTAGCAATTAAATGTAGGGCTCTATGAAATCTGTTATATTTTTTTGTTTTTGTTTTATAGTTTATTCTGTTTGAATTTTTCTGGACTCTGCTTTAATGGTTCAATTAAAATGTACTGACTTTCATTCATCTTTGGAACACAAATTAAGATATTTTTAACGAAATCTGAGAGCTTTCTGTCCCTCCACCAGTCTACACAACTACCACTTTGACACTTCAAAAAGAGATGAATCAAACGGTTTATTCCAAATTTTCTGGAGATTCGATCACTTTATATGAAGAACGGAAGTCGTACAGGTTTGGAACGACATTAGGGTGAGTAAATGATGACAGAATGTTCATTTTTGGATGAACTATCCCTTTAAGCGTTCTGACCATCTTTTGATTTATTCATCCACAATTTGACAAATTCTGTGACATTCTGCATTATACAGTTAATTCCATTTTTATGAATGGATTCTGCAATTCTGTCCACGTTTTCTGCATCGCAGAAATCATAGGGCCCTAATTTAATGCCATGATATTAAATTTAATACTTTCTAATCAAATTTAAGGACTTAAATTGTGGAAGGTCAAATTAAGACTTTAAGACCTGCAGAAACCCTGTGCTAGGTGATCGCAGCCTGAACGGTAAGATGCCAATAAGGTATATGCAAATAACACCATTTGGAGAATAAGTACAATTATGCAAAAACACTTACATCGTAAATTAATTTCTATTGAACATCCTGCAATTATTTTCCAACACAATGTCAAAGATAACTCCTGACAACAGAACTTTCTCACCCAGTTTCAATTGTTCAACATGCAAACACAAGGAACATTTTTTTTTTCTATTCTTAATAAAAGAATGAACCAAATTGCTCCCTAAAATTCCTTTATTTCTTATTAATTTAAATAACTTAAATGGCCACAAAATGCCCTATTGTTTATCCACAAGCTTCGAAACACTGGCAAACTGTTTCAGCAAGTACATCCTACTCAGGATGTAGGATCTTTGGGAACTGAAGGCCCCATATAGTGTAACAATGGGCAACAACAGACTACCAGAGAAGATTCTTTAACAGCCTTTTGATTGAGAGACCAGCAGAGCCAGAGAAAAATGCAGCTGGTCTTATTGACAAGTATAACCAACAACTATTTCAAAGATGAGACAGACTGAATACCACTTCTGGATCATTTCATAACTAACTATTTGCCCCTTTGCTCTACCCCAGCTGGCCTAAAGGCTTTAAGGATTCTCTCTCCAGCATCAGTGTCGGGTAAATGCAGCCGTTCACTTAAAAATGGAAAAAGGCCTTTTTATAAGTGAACTACAAAATATAAAAGAACAGACAAATTTGAGTAAAAACTGGAAACAAAAACAATACCACAAATATGCACTCACAAAAAAAACAACATTAAAACAGACATTTCATGAATAATATTCAGACCACATGTGAACCCCCTCTTATTCCTGATCTTGCATCTTTCACCACAAACACACACACAACGATCACATCCTGTGCAATGTACTATTCTTCATTAAACCCCTGAAAAAAACCTCATCTGTAACTTCAGTCCAAATGCAATAGGACAGAATTACAGTAACTGTCCCATCACATCCGCTATCTAAATACATTACAAATTCTGCGCTGATAGCACACCAAAATCCTGCTGATGGTCATGACATAATGCTAGAGGCCACAAATTAAATTGTCCAAAAACCTTTACTACTGTTTTCATAATCTGAACAATTGTAAAACTTTTGAGACAGATGAAAACCGGTTTTTGTCAGTGAAACAGAGAGAATTGTCACAAGGACAGTTCAAGTCCTGAGAGTAAGACGAAAGAGACAACAGAACAAAAACCGAGAGGAGTGATCTGGTAGGAGCATGACAAAATGAATGTGCTATCCTAAAATGGTAAGACAGTTTAAGGAGGTGAAAAGGTGGTCTGCACACTTCAATATTTATATGTACACAAAACGCACAGATTCATTCTCTTTTATAGCCGCCTCAGAGCTCGTTTTTTATCCGTTTTCTTCTTTGTGACTATATTAGTATTGCTACTGCTTGTGGCGCTGGAGCTGCTGTTGTTTGAGTTGTTGACGCCAACAGCCATTGTGGCCAAACCAGCCCCGGGTACACGTTTGTTTGGGTCCCCTGCATGTTTCTTGGGTTGGGGTCCATCAGCGGGCTCCTGAGGGGCCCCTGAAGTGCCTCCCATAGCGTGGATCTCTGTTAGAAGTCGAGCACGGGATGCATACTCCTTATAGTCCTCCAAAAGTAACTTCCCAGCCTCTTCGTTCAGCGCCGACTCTGGGTTTGGATGAATCAGAAGGCACTTGATGGTCTGTGACAGAAACGAAGAATTAGAGGGGTGTGTGAGTGATTAATAAGAGTTAAATACAGTACTGAACAAAGGTTCCTACTTTAAGAAGTTTCTCAATATTATGAAGATCTGATGATAAAAATCCTGTTTCCATGGCCACATCTAGCCTTGGATGAAATTGTGGTAAATGTTGTACAATACAGCTACTCTTGAAATATCAATACTCTTTTTATAGATTTACACCAACCATGACATTCAAGGTCTGTTACCAACATGTCAAACACACCAAACTGTAGGGGAGAATCAATGTCTATATACAATATTTAAAATATTTAATAAATACAATGGAACGTCTGATATAAACTGAAATAAGGTTTATAATAGCACCATTTAAATGATTGCCATTTTGCTGCACATTTTTCAGATGTTTCTTGAGCACCAAATCAGCATATTGGAATGATTTCTGAAGGATCATGTGACAAGGGCTGTCACAATTCCTCGATTAAATTTGAGTACTTGACTTAAAAAAAATCCTTGATTGCAATTTACCCGTGTCAAGTAACCAGCAAAATAGTAGAAGCGATGCATTCCACAATCGAGAATCCATGAACAGCATTACACCATTTTCTAAGGCTGCACAATGTATTAAAACCATTTAAAAACAATACTACAGCACAGATATTTAGTGTTTTTTTTTACATCCGTGTAAGTTACGCAACTCAGTTCAGATGCTGCTCCACATAAACTGTAATCATTTACATGCATGGAGCATCTCAAACTCCATCTCTGCATATGATGTGAGTTTGGGTTGCTTATAACATTCATCTGGGAATGCAATGTGCGGCATTTCATTCATTTATAAACCTACGCGAACACAGGAGAATACATCAGTACTTTTCTAAATATTGTTAAATATAAAATGTTTTGATTACAAAATAAGTTTAAACACTCACTCCGAGTTTGCATGCTTTGATGTCCATATATTCTTGTTCATGAAATTACAGTGGCTGTAGCATTTCTATCATAAAGAAGTGGCTAAATATTGAATTAAAGGTTGTTTGGCCAAGGATTTGATGCTATAAAGTAGGGGTGTAACAATACACCCCTGTCACAAAACTAAACTCACGATACAATATTTATTGCGATATTTTAAGTTTAAAAAAAATTACTTAATCATTTAAATATTATTGTTATTATATTGTCAGGACACAAATATTGCATTACTATACATTATATATAGTGATTTAATGTAGTAATGTCACTGAAAGACCATACATTTCTCATGCAGCATTCTCCTTCTATTAATGCATTATACATAAGAATAAACCATCTAAAACGCTTTAAAGCTGCTGTCCGTAACTTTGTGTTCAAGATTTACAAAAATTATATAATGAGAATGCACAACATGAATCCATTTTCCAAACCGTGTTTGTCTTACCTTAAATCATTATGGTACACTTATAATAAGCGTTTATATTGAGACCATTTCAGACCGGTCTGGTAGGAACTGCTGCGGAGGAGCACAGTCCCTGCATGACTCGCCATAGACATAAACTGAGAGAAGTAGCTCCGGTTGCAATGTTCGTCCACAAAACGCATGCAGTTCTGTTTATTAACCGCTAGAGTGCAAAAAGTTACGGACTGCAGCTTTAAATAATCATACTACTAAAACTAAATGTGATCTGGTGATTTAAATGATGTTTGTGTTTCCACTTTGAGGAGTCTCATTCCAGTAGCGTGTGCACTTCAGATGATAAATGCGCAATCAGTCACAGTTCTAATCGCAAGAAAGCGTGTCAAAATGACACTAACTGTACTAACTGTAAATGGTTAGTTTTGCATTTACTTATGTTGTTTCCGCGAGTCACATTTGAACCTCCGTGTTTACTACAGTATGCGCGCGTTGTAAACCCGTTTATCATATAAAGCCATTTATTCACCCTCAAGTTGTTCCAAACCTGTATGACTTACTTCTGTTTAACACCAAATTTTGAAGAATGTTGGTAACCAGACAGTTGACAGCAGCCACTGACTTCCATAGTATTTTTTTTTTCCTACTATGGAAATCAATGGCTACCGTCAACTGTCTGGTTACCAACATTCTTCAAAATACCATCTTTTGTGTCCACCAGAAGATAGAAACTCACACAGGTTCGGAACAACTTGAGGGTGAGTAAATGAATTAAATTTTTTGGGTGAACTATCCCTTTAATGATGAAAAACGTTATACACAGAGACAAAATCCAATAACGTGGCAGAGCTTCAGAAAAAATACGCTTCAGAGAGTTATCATCTAATAGGAAATGCCAAGATGTTAGAGGGGTAAAAAAAATCTTTAGTATATTTTAGGGCATTAGTCTAGGTTTAAAGGGACTGTAAAAGAGTAAAATGGCACTTACTAGCAATACATGTCTCAGGCCCAGCTCTGCCTTCCAGTCTCTCTTTAGTACATTGACACAGATCTCACCCTTGTGTCCAACATTAGGATGAAAAATCTTTGTGAGGAAATAGCCTCTGGGAGGTGCAGCAGGAAAATCCTTCCCAAGGACCAAACGCATCCTGAACACACCTCCCGCATAGGGAGTTCCTTCTGTTGTGCAAAAGGGGAAAAACAAAACGTATGTTTAAAATGTAAGCAATGGCCCTTATAAAAAGGAAAAACGACCTCTAATAATATGCACTTCTTACCTGGTCCCTCAATGGCAGTGTGTAGTTCTGTGATATCCTCTTCACTGGGGTAGATTTTGATCCCCTCCGGAGGGTCTGCTGCTAAGGCGGAAACCTCTTTATAAACGAGTCTCAACACTTGAGGCGGCAAGTTCTCCACGTTTGAATTCTACAAGAAAAAAAGAATAGCTAATGAACCTCACAAATACAGCAATTGCTGATAAAGCTGTGCACGTGTATAGCAAAGACGACAGCTTAAAGGGATAGTTCACCCCAAAATTGTCTCATTACTTAACCGCAGGTTGTTCCAAACCTGTATGAGTTTTTCTTCTGTTGAACACAAAAGATGATTTTGGAGAATATGGTTAACCAGACAGTTGACGACACCCATTGGCTTCCATTGTAGGAAAAAAAATACTATGGAAGTCAATGGGTGCCGTCAACTGTCTGGATACCGACATACTTTAAATCATCATATTTGTGTTTAACATACAGATCAGCAAATGAAAAAAATAAATAAATAAAAAATAAATTCAATTTAGGGTTTACTATATTCTTAGATTAGTACTCATTTGTTGTACGTTTTATAGCAACATTCACAAAGATGACTTGCTGAAAATAGTGTTAAATTATCTAATACTAGGACTTAAGTATCAGTGAAATTTAGTTAGCAACAGCTAGTTTGACACCAGCACAGTATAATCAGTTCTATTAACTCAAGACAGTGATAATGGTTTAAATTAAAGTAAAACATGGACAAGAAATAATATCAACGATGTATGAAAAATCAAGTTTCAGCAGTATTAAGTTCAAGCTTGCAACGTCGGCTAATGAACAAGATAAACTGCTAAAAGTAATGAGAATAAACATAAAATATATTTTCTTACATTAACCAAACAGTTTAAAGCATCACTCATCGGCGCACAGTTTAAACGTACCATTTCCAGCTGTGTGGGTTTTTCTATTAGCCTCAAATGAGAAAGCTCAGTAAACTGCTACCAAACCAGCGACTAGACTGATCTGGTGATCTATCACTAGGTTGACGGAAACCACCTATAACGAATCTAAAAGTCGCAACCAATCAAGATTGCTAAATATATTAAGACGGTTAAAGAGTATACAAATTATCAAAATCAAATTTTCACTGTAATGTCGATCAGCTTGCTAGTATTGCTATCAAATCAGGCTAAGCTAACGGTGGGCTTGCTAAGTAATGTAGATATCTAGCTAATCTCTAGAGCTTTCCCTTGTGAAACTGCTATCCGACGTTGTCCTCAGAAGAAAGCTGCCATGTAGAGGTTTTAAAGTCCAATGTGTTGTCAGTTTCGTCTCGGATAAAGTTGATTTGTTCAATAGCTAACTGTCACAGACGGCTACTGTAGCCTGTTACCAGCTAGCAGTCTTTGACACAGGAACAAAAATACAATTCGTCTAAGAAGCAGTTCGAAAGAGGTTTAACCAATCAGAATTTGAGAAAGGCTCCACGTGCTCAACAATCAAATTCATCTAACCAATCAGAAGCGTGTGTTGCGTTGACGTAGCCGCCCTTGGAGCCCTCACGGACCAGAGAAAGTTGAGAATGCGAAAAATGCTCTTTGGTAATAGGTGCGTTTGAATAACTCGGGCCCTCCCAAAGGCAGGGACAAATGTGGTTTCGATTGGTGATCCAATGAAAGACTTTAGCGGTTAGAGTCACAAAAAATGTTGTATGTTTAACCTGAATCATTTGTAAATCTAACCTGCTATAATGAGTCATCTCTTGTAGTTTTAAGTAACTTGTGTTGTGAATCACATAATTAGATTTGAACGCGACAGTACTTCGGTACAACCCATTCAAAAAAGTAAATGTAAAAGCTATTCATATAAAAGGTTTAGTTTTTAAGTTAAATGATTAACGTTATATTGAGCACAGTATCAGTTAGATATGTACATTTTCTTGCCCTATATCACAAAAAAAATAATTAAAACTAGTTGTTTAACCCCCTTAATCAGTCATTTAGGTCGTCATTATAATTGATTTAATCAAGCCTGCTAAACGAGTGACTGAGAACCCACAAAACAATAAAAATGTTTGTAGTACCACTTAACGACCGCTAGAGAGCAATCGAATCCTAAAGCTACGCTTAGTGTTTGACGTTTTTTAGTCGTAAAAAACGTGTTTACAGCATTTTTTTATTGCTAAACAAATAATCATGTACAAACAGCATGACAATAACTGAATTTTTTTTGTATTACAAAATACAGATCAGGTGCTTGAAAGTACAGTAGAAAAATATATCATAAAATCATAATAATAAAAGAAACAACAACAAAAAAACATTAAAGGGGCTAGGGATTTGTTTGAATATCATATTATTCTATAATGGAAAAAAGTTTGATTGCATTCTTCTTTCAGGTATTCACTGGATGGATATATCCCATTTAACATTTTAAAATGAATTTCTTTCATTTTTGGGGGTAGAGGAAATTTTAAATATTTGGATCTAAGTATGTGAATGGTACCTTTTGAGAAACTCTTTGCAATTGAGTTTCTATAAGCAACTATAGGATAAGAAATGCTATTAAATCTATTTCTTATAATTTTGTTTGAAAGATGCGGGGTAATGGGGATAGAATAAGAGAGGATTTCTTTAATTAGACAAATAACAGAGTTAGGGATGGCTTTAGTAATAGATTTGAATTTGGCCCGGTTGCAGATTAAATTAAACACAGAAATTCTCATATGATATAATACCATTATTACTATCAATTAAATGGGACACAGGGACATCCAGTCCTTGTCATACAGTGATTTGTTCCTAACTGTAATATATCTATTGTTCCGTAGTGGTGTGTTGTGTGGTGTGAAGTTATGACTATATAGAATCTGCCAGTATAAAAAGACCTGTTGGTGAAAATTGGATAATTTAATTTGGAGACATTGAACGGTGAAATCACAACTTAGCAAATATTCTATTCTTCCTAATTTCTTGAACAATTCTCTGGGAATATGAAACCAAAAATTATTGTTGCTTAAAAAGGATTTCAGCCAGTTAATTTTAAACGTGTTTACAACATATAAGGCACGACATTTTATAAAATATAACTCATAAAACTAAAAAAACAATATAAATTATGCAGCAAAATAAAATAAGAAAATGTAAAAAAAAATAAAAAAACCACTGTAGTTTTGTTTCATTTATATATTAATATTATATTTAAAAACAAACAGCTTTTTTAACATGTATACAATGCACTATTACAGTAGTGTTTACAGTCATGTATAAAATAGAAAGCAAATTTGGTTTGGAGCCAGACCATTTCATTTTATATACTATATATTACTATATAGAACTTCCTCAATTAAAATATTCATTTTATTATTTTATCCAATTTCTGTTGAAATAAATCAATATTTCGCTTAGGCTAAAGAGGATATAATAACAGCGCCCCCTGTGGAGCCCACATGACTCCTCCGTGACCGCACGGGGCGTTACCTCAACTCAACAACAACACAACTTCCGGCCGATCCTCACGGACAAGAAACAGATAGCGTCCCCCTTTCAGAGATTATTGTAGGTTTAGGGGAGGTTTAATGGAACAATAATAAAGATTAGTTTCACGGTACGTCTCGGTAGCAGTAGTTCTACTGTGGATAAATCATTGCACTGCGGATTCTGTCTTCCAGAAGGTATGATTATAATGATGTATTCAGTCATTCAAGTGCTGTCAGCTCGCGTGAACGCGAGTACAGAATGTGTTATTGGGCGTATTTAAATGTTAATCATCGGGCTGAATGTACTTGTAATGGCAGGGTGAGTATGAGCGAGGGCGAGGTGTTTCATGAGAAACAGAGACTGGAGCTGTGCGCCATCCATGCCTTGAACAACGTGCTTCAGGAGAGAGTTTTCACCAAGGAGACAGCAGATGACATCTGCAAGCGGTGAGCGGCACTGTGCTTCACATCATTTAAAGTCACAATGAAATCAAAATGTACAATTCTTGTTTTTTATGGAATATTGCACTATTTATTATTTAAAAAAAACACAATAATATTAATATTTAAAAATGGATACGATTATACATTTATCCGTGCACAACTGGTGCCCTGGTAATCTTTATTCAAAATAACTTCCCCTTGCAATGACTTCTCTTCTCTGATGACACATTTACTGGCACGAGGGTGGGACATCCTGTCACTCACATGAAATCAAAGCAATAGCAAACCACAACAAAGCAATCAATTCCTGATGGACAAAATTATGTTTTCTTGTTTGAGAAGCCATTTCACTTGGATATACACCACTATCACAACTTCCATTTCACGCTGAATTTAAAGGGATATTTCACTTAAAAATGAAAATTATCCCATGATTTACTCACCCTCAAGGCATCCAAGGTGTATATGACATTCTTCTTTCAGACTAACACAATTGGAGTTATATTAAATAATATTCTCGCTCTTCCCAGCTTTATAATGGGAGTGAATGGGGCGTGAGCTTTGAAGCCCAAAAAAAGTGCATCCATCCATCATAAAAGTAATCCATATGGCTTAGGGCTGGGCGATATGGCCAAAAAATGATCTCAATAAAATCTTTTCATATCAGTCGATATCGATAATTATCACGATAAATGTCAAATATTTATTTCTTTCAAATTTAAAGGCAGATTTTTGCTCCTAAGTGAAAGTTGTAGCAACCAGACTGTTAATTGTGGTTTTAAACTCTTTATTGTCAGAATATGACAAACACTTCACATTTTTGAATTCCTTTTCCAGTCATTTTTCCTTAACAAAATACATTTCTTAATAGAAAAAATGAATGTCTTAGTTTCTGCATGTGTTAACGGGTGATATTGTTTCTAGTCATGAAACAGGTTTGTGTTGCCTGACTTGGGCATATATATTTTCGGCACAGTGAGTTGACAGTAGTAGTAGTAGCTTGAGTTAGGAGGATGCAGATCTAAATGTATGTTCATTAACAAAAACACAGACATCTGTAAAAATGGTAACAACCTCATTTTTATATGGTAAAATTTAAACATTATGACTGAGTTTTATTAAAGTTAACCATTGGTTTTCCATAGTATCATAGATTTAGATCATGATAACCAGTTAAAAACATGCATATAGCTCTTCATTACCATGGTAAAATGAATCTATATGGTTTCTATGGTATTTGTATGTAAAACAGTAGCCTAAAAACATTTAGTATAAATGCACAACTTCTATAGCTAAATAAAAATACATGTCTACATTAATAATATAATACAGTTCTATATGAATATATCCCCCATTTCTGCCACAGTACCATGGTACAGGTCACAACAGTAAATCCATGGTAAATTATGGACAAGATCGAAAAGCCTTCTGACTGTATCATTGCGCACGGTGTTTCTCCTGTTTGTCAGCGCTGCTCCATCTGGCTTTAAGCTAGTTTAAATCACCGAGACATTTGTGTTTCTCGCTGAATTCACGCGCTTCTCACTGGATCTCACAGCTGTTTAGTGTTCGCGTGACCAAGAGCTCGCGCTGCGCTGGCGTTTACACTTTGACCCGAGCGGATAAAGGGTCTGTGTGACGCGGTTCAAATGAGTAACAAGTCGTGCTTTTATCAACAAAGTCGTCGTCTTTGGATGATAACTCAAGGTTAGTTTCACTTTTGATTCAACGTTCGTTGCCTCTTCCACTCATTTTTTCCTTCTCGTGTCGAGTTTTCTTTGCCAGTAGAGCATGTACTTTTGATGGGCAAATTAAAAGCTTCACTCTGACTGGCTGTTGTCGCGTTTATTTCTGCTGTGTGATTGGGTGTTAGAGTAATCTATATCGAGTAAAAATGTCCAGAGCTTATCATCGTTATGGACATGAATTTTATTGCGATTCGTTATGATATCGTTTATCGGCCCAGCCCTAGGCTCCAGGGGGTTCTGAAGCGAAGCGATATGTTTTTGCAAAACAAACACCAGCCACGAATTAGAAGTCTAAAACGAGATTTTTTAAAGCGAAATGTCCAATGATATAAGAGAAGAGGAGCTTGAGTTTGTTGCCCAGCCCTATTTGTTTGAGCCTCGAGAGGTTACTCTTAGTAAAATCGAAGCGTACGACCATCTGCCGAAAGCTAGTTATTATAGTATTAATACGTTTTTAAACATGGATATTTTCTTACAAAAACACATCGTTTCCCTTCAGAAGGCCTTTATTAACCCCCTGGAGCCTTATGGATTACTTTTATGATGGATGGATGCACTTTTTTGGGGCTTCAAATTCTCACGCCCATTCACTCCCATTATAAAGCTTGGAAGAGCCAGGATATATTTGAATATAACTCTGATTGTGTTTGTCTGGAAGTAGAAAGTCATATACACCTAGGATGGCTTGAGGGTGAGTAAATCATGGAATAATTTCCTTTTTGGGTGAACTATCCCTTTAATGTCTATTCTCAGTCTTGTGCTATGTTCTCAAAGTCAAAGTTGTCTGATTTGTTTCTTGCAGACTTGCCCCACAATGTGTGATGAACCCACACCGCTCAGTGTTAGGCACAGGAAACTATGATGTCAATGTCATCATGGCAGCTTTGCAGAGTCGGGGGCTTGCTGCAGTTTGGTGGGACAAACGCAAGTGAGTGTGACTTTGTTAGTTATGAGCGTCATGATGATCATAAAATGTGCATTAACTTTTCTCCACTTCTGTCACACACTGTAGGTCAATACAGAATTTGTGCCTGGACAAAATTCAAGGCTTCATTTTGAACGTCCCATCAAGGGTGTCACTGGGATTTGTGTCTCTCCCACTGAGACGCAGACACTGGCTGGCAGTACGGGAGGTCAATGGACAGTTCTATAACCTAGACTCTAAATTAAAGGGGCCTGCCTGTATAGGAGGAGAAACAGAACTCAGGTGAGACTTCTAAGAATTAGTTATTTTCTACAACTTCGAAAATTACTAAATAAAATAAAAAGTACAAACTTATTGATACATTTCTGCATGAAAACATTAGCACATATGTTTTACACCTACCAGGTGTATACACAACGTAAACTGAGTAAATAAGGCCCTGTTTACACCTGTTGTTAAAGGAACTCTCATTCCTGCGTAATAATCAAGGAACTTTACTGCCGTACCATGGGTGCAGCGGCGCAATGATATGAACTTCTGTCAACATAACCAACATGACAACCTGCTTGCACAGAGAGCATGCTGGGTTCCTTGATTATTACACAGGAATGAGAGTTCCTAGCCATATCGGTCTAGAAAATCGCAATTTTTAATTTTCCGTCGGTCTTAGCACACGATGCAACACATCACAACATGTAAATAGGAACATGTTGTCGTTATTTTGTCACTTATTGAGCAGTAGGCTAGATGCAGCCGCTTACCTCCAGTCTTTGTGCTAAGCTAGGCTAGCGGTGGGTGCGTCAGACAGAGTTATGGCACGCACAGAGATGAGAATGGTATGTATGGACTTATCTAACTCTGGGGGATACGCTGAATAAGCTAAAGTCCCAAAATTCAGATGCTTTTTGGTCGATCACAAGTAGATGAAGCTACAGGCGTAAACGGGGTCTAAAACGTTTTGAGCTTGTCCACTGTTGACCACTTCCAGAGGTAGTCGAAAACGCATTCGACTGGATTGCTTTCGTAGTGTAGTTTGTACACTAAAGACCGCCTACGACCTAATGCGTAAACATTATGGGACGCGTTCCTGACGGGATTTAAACTTTGTTGGCTGGAGACCCAAGTTTGGTTTGAAGATGAAAAAACATACCAAGCACAATGTTCCCTCACCATTCCTGATTTCTTACACACACTCATCGTGTTCGGCATGGGTTTGCGACTGTCAGAGCAGAAACAAAAGCTGATGCTCTCTGAATGTTTTTCTGTTGTCTCCGCGCGCGTTCTTATCATGTAAATTGCGCAAGCTTATTTTGTCCATTAGATTGAAAGATCTGAAAAAACACATACATTTACCCGCTCATAGACCCTCCCCTCGAAGAAATCAGGACAGAAGTGGTTGAAAGTGGACAAAAGAGACTGCTTAAAAAAACAGGTGTAAACGAGTATGTCTTCCTCGTCCACTTGTGATCCGATCGACCAAAACACATCTTAATACCAGGTGTAAACAGGGCGTAAGACCCATGTGTTTCCAGATGTCACTGATAATCAGTGCATTGTTGCCCAGACACAATTATAATGACACAGAACAGCTAATTCAATAAGAAAAAGAACAGGACTATAATGATAGGTGCTTGGATATATCACAGGATACAACAGAGATACAGTCAAGCTGGATCACATGGTCTCTTGGACGGCCGCACTGTTGGCTCTAGTCGGATGCCATCGTGTTTTTTTGGGCTGATTCAACATGTACCATCGGTGAGAGAGAGAAATCTGATTGGCTGTTCAGCTTGGTGAATAAGTCAGTGTATGAGAATAATAGCAAAACAGCGAGCAAAGAAGTCAAAATGTACAGATAGAAGGCTGTTCTAGTTTTACATCATCTTACCGAGTGTTCCTGGGCAAATATTTTAATATTAACATGAGTGGAGTGGAATAAATTAATGAAGTAATCAGCATGATGGATTTTCAAAATGGTAAGTTGCTTTGTTTACGGTTTGTGTATCTGCAGGCTGCAGCGGCAGTTTCCCTTTTTAAATGACGAATATAGAAGAAAGTATCTGGAGAAATAGACAGTTGTCTCATTTACACGCAGGCGCAGAACACGCATGCTAGTTGACAGTCGGCTGTAGTTCTCTCGGTGTGTTCAAGTGCTGCTTTTTCCCCCCGAGGCAGGTGACACAAGGCGACAGTCGTGTTTCATCAGCGCTAGTTCTGTGGCGTCGGTTTGGTGTGTCCCTACCCTAAGGCTATGTTCACACTGTGAGTTTTTGGGATTGCCAACCGCATTTACTTACAGGTGTGAGTGAAAAAAGTACCAAAGTAATATCAAAGATATATAAACAGTCTAATGAGTCCGTGAGTTCATCAAATCTTGGTTAGCCGACAGCAGCTTTTATATCTGGGTGGAGAGCAGAGCATTTGAGTCATGTGTAGAACACAAAACTGACTGGATCTAGAACCTTAAGATGACACACAGCTCGTATATCCAGGGCTGAAAGTTACTGAAAGCAGAACCACACATTAAAACCTGCAACACACGGTAGACACACATTTGTGGCTCTCTCTCGCACTTTATGACTTGCCAGGCAACTAGTTGTCCAGTGCGGTTTCGTTCACACAGCGAGTCCTACAAATTTACCAATGTGAGTTCAGTTATAGAATGCAGTTGTCACTCCTGTAAGTAACCATACTATATGTGTGAACGTAACCATATTAAGGACTCAGATACAGGACTAACAACCGTATTCTGCTGCTGTGTGAACATGGCCTGCCTAAGACAGCAGCTGGGTATCAAAGCACATTTCTAGATTCAATTAAAATAAAAAGAATATAAATATTAGATGAAAAACTTGGAAACGTTGCCTTGGGAACTTTCTGAAATACGTTTAAGTTGAACTGAAATAAGACTAAAACTTAAACCATAATAAAATAAAATAAAAATTATTTCGAAATATTTAAATATCACTAAACAGCGAAATGACAAATTTAAAACTAAAATGAAAACTAAAAAAGAAATAAAAGCTGATTTAAAATATTAATAAAAACTATAAATTATACTAAAATAACACTGGTGTATAACTGTTAATTCAGATTCAGATGGTAACTTATGAGTTTGTCTTTTTAAAATCATTAAAACAACTGGCTCAAAAGAGTCATTTGTTTGTAATTGCACTGCAAGCTGTTGCGTTGAATGTTTTTGATTCACGAAAAACACTGGCTCATAAGAGTCATTTGTTCATGAATTATGTACAGAATGAAAAAAATATATATATTTATACAGCCTTACTTTATAGATCCTGATAAATACAAACTAAAATGCCTTACTGCTTAAGCTAAAGTGATTTTATAGATATTATTATTATTATTATTATTAGAAATGTACACTCACCTAAAGGATTATTAGGAACACCATACTAATACTGTGTTTGACCCCCTTTCACCTTCAGAACTGCCTTAATTCTACGTGGCATTGATTCAACAAGGTGCTGAAAGCATTCTTTAGAAATGTTGGCCCATATTGATAGGATAGCATCTTGCAGTTGATGGAGATTTGCGGGATGCACATCCAGGGCACGAAGCTCCTGTTCCACCACATCCCAAAGATGCTCTATTGGGTTGAGATCTGGTGACTGTGGGGGCCATTTTAGTACAGTGAACTCATTGTCATGTTCAAGAAACCAATTTGAAATGATTCGAGCTTTGTGACATGGTGCATTATCCTGCTGGAAGTAGCCATCAGAGGATGGGTACATGGTGGTCATAAAGGGATGGACATGGTCAGAAACAATGCTCAGGTAGGCCGTGGCATTTAAACGATGCCCAATTGGCACTATGGGGCCTAAAGTGTGCCAAGAAAACATCCCCCACACCATTACACCACCACCACCAGCCTGCACAGTGGTAACAAGGCATGATGGATCCATGTTCTCATTCTGTTTACGCCAAATTCTGACTCTACCATCTGAATGTCTCAACAGAAATCGAGACTCATCAGACCAGGCAACATTTTTCCAGTCTTCAACTGTCCAATTTTGGTGAGCTCGTGCAAATTGTAGCCTCTTTTTCCTATTTGTAGTGGAGATGAGTGGTACCCGGTGGGGTCTTCTGCTGTTGTAGCCCATCCGCCTCAAGGTTGTGCGTGTTGTGGCTTCACAAATGCTTTGCTGCATACCTCGGTTGTAACGAGTGGTTATTTCAGTCAAAGTTGCTCTTCTATCAGCTTGAATCAGTCGGCCCATTCTCCTCTGACCTCTAGCATCAACAAGGCATTTTCGCCCACAGGACTGCCGCATACTGGATGTTTTTCCCTTTTCACACCATTCTTTGTAAACTCTAGAAATGGTTGTGCGTGAAAATCCCAGTAACTGAGCAGATTGTGAAATACTCAGACCGGCCCGTCTGGCACCAACAACCATGCCACGCTCAAAATTGCTTAAATCACCTTTCTTTCCCATTCTGACATTCAGTTTGGAGTTCAGGAGATTGTCTTGACCAGGACCACACCCCTAAATGCATTGAAGCAACTGCCATGTGATTGGTTGATTAGATAATTGCATTAATGAGAAATTGAACAGGTGTTCCTAATAATCCTTTAGGTGAGTGTACATGTACATTGATTTGAGGCTGGTAAAAACTTTTATGCAATTATTAGCAAATGAATCCCAATAAATCTTGATCTTTGTTTTTATTTTATTTTTTATTTTTATTCTTCTTCCTCCCAGGTCATTTCTCATTGAACAGCTTTCTCAGGATGTTGCAGAGATGCTGCTTGTCGTTCAAAAGGAAGTAGACGACGATGGGACATGGCTGAAACCAGATGACACCAGGAAGTGATTTAACCGAACATTCTCTCTCTCACTGCGGAGTAATCGTGAAAGAGAAACACTGGAGCGCCGAAAAGCTTTATGGAGAGCAACACTACAGGAAGATGGCAGATTCATTCACAGACACTCACAAGCAAAGGGAAGTCCGAGAGAATGATCTAGTGTTTTCTCATATGAAGGAGCGGTTTATCTGCAGTCACACTGGCTGTGCGCTTGTGGGGAGACGCTACTATAGCTGTGCCAGCCACGTCACTCTTCTTTTTCTCTATCTCTTTTTCTTTCTCCTCTCAGGAACTACCATCTCTCACTTTATCTTTATCTATGCACTCCACTGCTGAAGTAGATCAAAGATTTGTGTCTTTGTTACAACTATGCACAGAAAGAGTACTCTAGAGTTCAAGTATGTATCATTCATTGCCTTTTAGACGTCATTGTATATCTTACTATGCATAAACAAAGGAGATAAGAGATTGTAGCTCTATCTCACGCTCACGTCCTTTACTCTTTCAAGCTCTATTGCAAACTGCCTCATTTACATTGACTCAGTGAAAACCACCAAATGGAGTGAAATTGAATACATTTGATTTGTGTTATTTATTTGAATTTTATTGAATTTCTACTTTGACTTTTTGCTCATGTAGTGCTTGTGGTAATGTAGCAAAATGGAAGAGCTGTTTGAAATTGTCATTACAGCTACAAACACTTTCGTTTTGTCTGAGCTATTGCTTTTGTCTGATTACTAATGTTTGTTGATTAATGTTGGTTCTGTCGTCCGAGCTGGATTTTAATGTCATATAAATGATATTTAATCAAGTCAATGATTCAGTCAGTTGAATTTCACAGAAAGGATCACATTAAGTGCAGGGTCTGAATTTAACCAGTTTAGGGCAAATAGGCCATAAAAAGTGCCCAAAATTAATACAATAAATATGAATTAAACACATGGAATTTTTCAAATAACATAACACTGTTCCCCCCCGCCACCCCCTTATAGCTGTCAGATATTTGTATTGCTGTTGAATGGATAATGTGAAGAGTTTTTATTGGAAAGAATCACTGTAAGCACAGAATGTGAAGAAAACACTCAAAACAGTATAATCTAACACAGGGACTGGATAACATTTTATATTATTTTATATAATATTGTAGTATTTGTTTTGAATTAGCCTTTCTTTTGATATATTTTTTAACATTTGTATTTTTTTATTTAAAATAATTATAATTATATAAAACTAATTTATAATAATATAAAAATAATTCAATTAACAAAAAAACATTTTTAATCTTTAGAATGTATTATAGCACTGTATTTATATCATATCTTTTTTATGTTGCTTTTAAAAAAATTGATATTGATTTAATTTTATAGGTAACCGCTGTAATTGATTTCAATTAATTGATTTAGTACTGGACATAAAGGGACATGCTGTTTTTTAAATGTTTGGACAGCTGAAATTGCTTAATATTTAATTTAATATTTAAATATTATTTAATTTAATAAGTAGGTAACACTTTACAATAAGGTTTCATTTGTTAACATTAGTAAACTACATTAGTTAACATGGACAATACTTTTACAGCATTTAGTTAATATTAAGATCAAAATTTACTAATGTTTTTAAGATTAGTTAATGCACTGTTAAATTAACATTTTTAATAACTAACATTAACAATGGTTAATAAATGTTGTAAGAATATATTGCTCATTGCTAGTTTAAAACAAATGAGACCTTATAATAAAGTGTTACCAATAAATAAAATATTTTGTGAATTAAATGTGTAATATTATATAAATTAATATTATGATTGAAAATATTGCCCCAAACATAAAAAGGTTTTTATTTCTGACCCACTGTAATAACCCAGTATAAGTTTATATAGCTGGATGGTTGTAGTGCTTTGCAAAAAATTCAGACATTCCACTTTTGTTACTCTATTTTTATTTCATTTATATTAGACTCTGTAGTGAAAAAGGATGCCATTCAAAAGGAGCATTAAACCATAGAAATCCATTGTTTAAGGATTAACAACAGGTTGATAGCCAAGAGAAGGGACCAATGCAATGTCATGTATAGTATGTACTGAACGTGTCATGACACACACAGACACGAATGGTGTTTGCAAGATGTCCTGATGATTATTGCTGCTTACATTGTGGCCATTGCATTGCAATTGGCAAAACGCAGTTATATTGCTCAGAGCCAGCAGAGGAAACACACACTAGCCCTCAACAATGTTTTACAGGTTGTTGTTTTTTTTGTTTTTTTTGATCATCAAAATGCATTAACAATCAAACGTTTATACAGTGAATATATATATTCATATATTTATATTATATAAATAAATAATCATATAGTATCAGAGGGTATACAAGGTAATACAGAATTGCCACTTATAAAATAGGGTCCTGTCAAATAGTAAAAAAAAAAAAAGAAGATAGGTGAAGAGAAAACTGCATAATCATACAAAGAAATTGTGCCATTGCCACTATGCATCTGTGACTACATATAACAATATAAAACCTCCAAAATAAAGTGGTTATACATTTAAAAATAGACCACTACTGTAACGTCAATACCATCTTGTTTCCACCAGCTATATGTACAGCATGACACTAGAGGGAGAGGAAGTGATAGGATTGTACGACTAAATGAAGCAGATGGCTTTATCTGTCACTCACTTTGTAAGTCTGTTACACCCAAAAGACTCAATGGTACTGACGTTACACACAGATATTTAACATCTAGAGTTTTAAATTAGTCTCTCGTCTCATAAAGTGTCCATCCATATGAAAACTAAACCTGGCTATATATCTTTCTTTTTCTACTATACAGAAAAATAATTAGTGCGAGTACAGGTTTCTTGAATGGGCGGGGTTGGGGTGTGATTGACTGCTGCCGTAGCCAGTCAGCATGCTGGGAGAGTACTGTAATTTCAGAGAACCAGAGGGCATTGAAGTCGTCAGAAGAGGAGCCAGATCCACAAGTGGAGGAGCACAAAGGAAGGAAAGAAAAGTAAATATTCATTTAAAAATGAATAAGTGCATATATATATATAACAATCTTATTTATCCTACGGTTGTTTTATCACAATTACATTTAAACCCTTCACTAAGCTCCGCCCCTTTAGTTAATGTTGCTAACTTTGTAAACAGCACATTTTTGTCTAGTAAAATATGCTTTTAAACTGATAAAAAAAAATTCTGTAATCTATTCAATTATGTTTACTGTTCAGTAACACATTACTGTTCAAAAGTTTGGGGTCAGTAAGATTTTATTATTTAATTTTTGAATAAGAAATTAATACTTTTTTTTAACTAGGATGTTAGCAAGGGTTAGTTCACCCAAAAATGAAAATTCTGTCATTAATTCCTCACCCTCATGTCATTACAAACCCGTAAGACCTTCATTCATCTTCGGAACACAAAAGAAGATATTTTTGATTAAATCAAATCGGAGCGCTTTCTGAACCCCTCCAGAGACAGCAATTTAATTAACACTTTCAAGGCCCAGAAAGGTAGAAAAGACATCGTTAAAATAGTCCATGTGACTTTAGTGGTTCAACCTTAATTTTATGAAGTGACGAGAATACGAACAAAAAACAAACTAAATGAATGACTTTATTCAACAATTTCTTCTCATCTGTGTCAGTCTCCTACGCAGTTTACATTGGCCAGCTCCTGCGTCAGCATCACACGCATGCGTCGTGGTGCTCACATGACCAGCATCGGCCAATGATAAGCCGGCGTTCTGCCGTAACTCGGAAGCACTGCACTGTATTTACTACATCAACAGCGTAGGAGACTGACACAGGCATGAAGAAATTGTTGTATAAATATTGTTATTTTTGTTTGTTTTTTGCACACAAAAAGTATTCTCGTCGCTTGGACTATTTTAATGATGTCTTTCCTACCTTTCTGGGCCTTGAAAGTGTTAATTAAATAGCTGTCTATGGAGGGGTCGGAGAGCTCTCGGATTTCATCAAAAATATCTTCATTTGTGTTGAAGACGGTTTTATGGGTCTGGAACGACATGAGGGTGAGGAATTAATGTCAGGATTTTCATTTTTGGGGAACTATCCCTTTAAAATGTATATTAAATAAATTTATAATGTTGCAAAATATTTTGGTTTCAAATAAAATCTGTTCTTTTGAACTTTCTATTCATCAAAGAATCTTGAGAAAAAGTATCACAGTTTCCACAAAAATATTAAGCACTGTTTTCAACTGTGATGATAATAATAAATGTTACTTGGAATGATTTCTGAAGGATCATGTGACTCTGAAGTCTGGAGTAATGATGCTGTAAATTCAGCTTTGCCATGACAGGAATAAATTACACTTTAAAATATATTAAAATAGAAAACATTTTTTCAGTTGTAAATATATATCATAATATTGCTGTTTTAACTGTATTGTTGATTAAATAAATGTAGCTTTGGTGAGCATGAGAGACTTCTTTACAAAAAAATATTAAAATATTTTATCAACCCCAAACTTTTGAACGGTACATGTTCCATAAAACACACAGGACTTTTATATATTAAAAAAGAGCAAAAGCTTGTCTGATAATATGGACATATTAAGGCGGGTCATAGCGAAAAGTCATTCGGTCTGATCTGTCTGTCTGTTTGAATATTAACACAATGAATCATGAGAATGCCACAGATTGCAGTGATGTCACAAAGACAAGGGAACTCACAGAGGGGGGTGGGGACTGCCTGTCACTCAAAGGCAGGTTCTCATAACCAGGGTTGCCATTGGAGGAAACGTTTGGAGTCCTGCATAGAGAAAGAGAGAGGTGCAGAGAGGAACAAGGTGAAGGGGACAACGGAGAGGAAAGGAAGCAGACAGCAAAGAAACGGAAGAGTGACATGCCACACCAAGGGACACAGAGCAGGGAAGGACGAGAGCCAGGATCCAGGGTGGAAACAGGAAGAGAAAATGTGGAAGAGAGTTAGAGCGATGTGACATTTTCACTTTAAGAATCTTTAGATCTTTTTCCTAAAAGAATTGAAGAGGGCAGAGAAGGATATTTAAAAGGAGAAGTGAATGTAAAATATATATATATTTCATTTTTAAGCACATGGAAATGTGAATGAAGTGAGAAAAGGTGTTCGTGTCAGATCTAATGTTATGAAAACAGCAAATATGATTTAAAAAAAAGAATAACTGAAAGAGAGAGAAACAGGGAATGTAATAAAGCAGGGAGAGAGAAACTGCAAGGCAGATTGCAATAGATTTGAAAAGAGTGATGTACTTTGGACAGCATGATTTTTGACAGCGGACAGAAATATCAGAGGGGGCGGGACTTTACCTATATTGTGCAACGTCTCTGATTGGTGGATCTAAGTCTGTCTTGCAATGACGGACAGACCAATAGACAGACACACAGACAGACAGACCTCTGGACTCATGTCTGTTTTTTTGGCTAGACTGTGACATATACACCTGTCTGTGTGTCTGTCTGTGTGTGCATGTGTTTGTCTGTCTGTCTTTGCGCTCCATCTAACATTTACCTGTCTAGTGTCTACCTGTCTGTGTGTGACTGGAGCTTTATGTGTTTGTCTGCATGCATGACACTTGTTTCTATATTTTTATTCATGTATGCCTATATATGTATATTGTATAGTGCAAAGGTTATTCATAAGACAACCTAGATGCATAGCTGCTCAAGCAAGGAACTAATCTGTGAGTTTCTAATACCTAGACATATATGAAAGACTAAAAGTGCCACTTAAAATAATAAATTTATTAATTGAAAAATATATACATATTTAAAAGTGTTTATTTAATTCAAAAGTTTGGGATTGGTAAATCTGTTATGCTCACCAAGTCTGCATTAAAAAAAAAAAATTAACATTGTAAAAAAAAATAAAAAAATCAATTAACAGTGTAAAATATGATAATAATTTAAATTAAATGTTTTCTATTTGAATACAATTTAAATATAATTTATTGCTGTGATGGCAAAGCTGAATTATCAGCAGTGATTTCTCCAGTCTTCAGTGTCACATGATCCTTGAGAAATCATTCTAATATGCTGATTTAGTTCTCAAGACACATTTCTTATTATTATTAATGTTGAAAGCAGTTGTGCTGCTTAAAACTTTTAATATTTGTGGAGGCCATGATACATTTTTTCAGGTATCTTTGATGAATAGAAAAGCATTTATTTGAAATAGAAATCTAACAACATTTATAATTTATATTATACATTTATTTTCTTTTAATTTTTATCAATTTAATGCATCCTTGCTGAATAGAATACAATGGTAGCATAGTGACAAATGATAAATCATTTTTAATTTATTATGTTTTAAACTTGTTTGAAAAATAGATAAAGAAGCCAATGTTTTCTATAATTGCAAGCTATTGAAGTATTATTTTATTTTGTTACATTTAGCTAACATTGTAAACTTAAATTAAATACATAGTTTTAAATATGTCTATTTAATTGTCGGTTTGAAAAACTTTATTAATTGTATTATTTTATTGTTACATTTTATATATAAATTAAATAAATAGTTATGAATGTCTATTCATTTGTGAGTTTGAAAACTGATTTATTTATTTGCATTTTTATTTTTAATTAATACATTGACATTTTATTCATTTTATTTGTTAGTGGCACTCCTAGTACTCCAGATACTTAAGTAAATAATTTAAAAAAATTTGAGGTACTGCTGTTGAGCTATATGTGAGTGATGTACACAACCTCGTGGTTTATGGGTAGGGTCATTCTGTCTGTCTGTCTGTGTGTCTGTGCATGTGTTACTCACGGTAACGGAGGCGCGCTAGAAAAGGGGGGAGTCCAGCCGGCCCCCTGGTAACTATAGAAGGGGGGCAAGGCCCCTCGCTGGGAGCCCGTGGCCGCCTGTCTACGTGCCTGATGGGAAGTGAAGGGGTCCTCGCTTTCGCTGTCGGAGTCCTCGTATTCCTCTGAATCGCTATGCCACCCGGTAAGAATTATGGAACATAAAAAAGTGAAAAAACATCATGAAATAAGTATATGCTTTATGTGCTTATGTATGCATTTGCAAAAAACAAAGGCTTTAAAGACATTTACAGAAAAATCTCTCTTAACTACATACATGTAGATATTGTCATGAAATAAAATAATCCCAGTCTAGTAGGTAATCCTTTAATCTGTTTTGCTCCTCTTTGCCATTTCAGTAATCTATGCATCTGCCATCTACTGTCTGTGCAAATGGAGTTTGTGCTCTGAACACTTTTAAGTGCAATTAAGCACTGCAGCCACCTCTGATACTTAAAACAACTGGATTTGCCAACATCAGGCATTTCGAGGGAGTGTACCAAGTCAGGCCGAATCAATATTTAGTGACTGAGCTTTCTGAACTAATGGTAATAGCGACATTAATACCATATCCAGATAAAAGGAGTGAAATGCATTTAAGCACTAATGCCCTTAAATTGAGATCATATTTCTCTCATCTGTGCATTGCTGATAAGAGCGGTTGTTAGTGTTTATTCTGTTACCACAGGCCCATTTAAGTCAAACTGTGCTGGAGTTGAGCAGCCCACCTCCATTAACGTTCGGCTGCATTTGTTGTTGAATTTGTTTTGCATTCACAATCTGAAGATTTTCAGATTCTCGGCAAGCATTAATCTCTATATTCACATTACACATACATCTTACATATTAACACAACATATGCTATGCATTCCTCAGTCTTTTCTATATAAAAGTTAGCATTCTCATCATGCACCTTCTGCATTCATAAACACAGTGGGGTGCAAAAAAAGTCTAAAGTCACCTTGGAAATCTGGCATTCAACCTAATCTATTTAAAAAACTGCAAATACACAATCTTTTAGGATTTTGAAAAATGTACTAAAAAACATAATGATCAAAATTAGCTTGGGCACATGCATTAAAGCAGGGTTTTCCAAACTGGGGTTTGTGAGTTGATAAAGCAAATAATTAATTAAATCATGTAAATGTAAAATTCAAGTAAATACCCAGACAGTATGGTAACATTGATACAATGTTGAGTTTTAATTCAAACCATAATTTTGGTTGAGATTGACATTTCAATGTTTAAAGTGTGTTGGACCAGCATTGAAACTGTGATGAAAGTCGACAGCACACATGGGTGTTTCCCAATCAGTGGGGCGTTTTCAAACCACGATGGGCATTTTCAATCGCTTTACCTGATTTGCTCTAATCCACTGGGGGCTTGGTTTAGGGGTGGGCCTTCATGAGTTTAGCAAGTCTGTTGAAAAATGGTTAAAAAGCATCTATTGTAGTTGAAATTGGCCACTGATTGGCAAACGCCCATTTTGGTTTAGCTTGTGTAGTTCTCAGTAAACACAGGTGCATCCTACACTGTCTAGTGTGTTGAACCACCTGACATGGCTGCTCTTGTACAATTTCAAACAATGCTCCATCTACCTTATTATTTCTCTGTTCTTTTATTTTGTGTGCTTGTTATTTGCGTTTGATTTGTATTGTTACTGACTGTAATTAGAAAAATTAGTCTACATTCTTAAAAAATGCATCTTGCTTTAGTAATCTTTATTGGGAAATTCCTGAATAAAGTTCTAACATCATTTAACAGATTTCTTGAAGTGCAAGAGACATGAACATGAGCAAGAATGTCACACTGCACACACAGCCCATGTCTTCATCCATCAGTGCTTGCAGAGCACATTTCTCTTTTAGTAGGAGGATGAAGATGGACAATTAAAAAAATGAGAAGCACCCTCCTGATAATACTGACATTGATTATACATTGAGTTATTGTCGACAGCATAATCACCTGACCTATGCCTTATCTCCTGCTCCCTTAAATGCTAATCAGGTCATTATTCATATTCCTGAATCACTATTACATTTAGGCAATACAACTGATCTCCGTTCAGTTTAGCCCGTTTCAAATTATAAAAAACGTCTTGTGTTTATTGAGAAAGTGACTGACATGGCTATTTTGTGATATTTAAAGAGATTAAGGTCTACATAAGGTGAATCTGCAGCTTTAAAGGCATAGTTCACTCCAAAATGAAATTTCTGTCATCATTTACTCACCCTCAAGTTGTTCCAAACCTGTATGAGTGTCTTTCTTCTGCTGAACACAAAAGAAGATATTTTGAAGAATGTTAGTAACCAGACAGTTGATGGCAGCCATTGACATCCATAGTATTTTTTCCTACTATAGAAATCAATGGCTACCGTAAACTGTTTGGTTACCAACATTCATTAAAATATCTTCTTTTGTGTTCAGCAGAAGAAAGACACTCATACAGCATTGGAACAACTTGAGGATGAGTAAATTATGACAGATTTTTATTTCGGGGTGAACTATGCCTTTAAAGATTTTTTTTGTTGAAAAAACCTAAGCTCTTTTATTCTTCTAGATTAACTTGTTATTTGAATGCTATGTAGTTTCACAGAAAATGAACTGAGATGTATGTAATGTTCTATGGTCATAGCTCAGAGGTGTTTATTTCTACATGTTTAGCTCCAACACACCTGCCTGAAGTTTTCATTGATCCTAATGACCTTGATCAGCTGCTTCAGGTGTGTTTAATTAAGGCTGGAGATAAAAATCAGACACTTTCTTTTGATATAGAAGCATTAATAGATTTTAGAAAACTAGAATAAATATACAGAATTTGAATATTTTGTGTTGAGCAACTTTTTTTTTTTTTAAGTGAATCATATTGTGATTAGTATATTAACATTCTTGAATGTGACTGTATGACAACTGAATTGACTTGTTCTTAAGTAAAATCATGCTTTCTTTTTCAGATATCAGAGAACCCAAAGGAAGAGAGGCAGTCGTCTGATTTTTAAAACCTGAACCGTTGGACCACCTGTAGTTATAATGATATCAGACTTCTGAAACCAATTTTATTTTTAAAGGTTGTAATGCTTTTGTCCTATTTTTTTTCCCCTTTCCTTTTTAAAGAAGGATCTTTTATATATTTTTTGTCACTGATTGTGGTAAACTGTTAAATAAAATAAATTGACTCAACTGCTGAGGAGGTGTCATTTATATTTTAAAAGGGTTTTCTCCAAATTTGCCCATTGACGTGTAGTTGAAATATTAATGTAGTTTCAACGTTAACTTGGTACATCAGATGGCAACATTGTTTTATGTTGTCATTACATTTCAGTTTGTTTTTTTTTCAGTTTCAACAAAAGTGATCTAGAATCAACATCACATTGTAATGTTGATCAAACAATATTACCATTGATTATTTTTGTTCATTTCAATATTGATTCAACATCAGTGATATAGAATCCATCATAGTGAAATGTTGATTCCATAGCATTACCATTTTTATTTCACCATTGATTCAACATTAAATGCGGTTGCAAATGTGATATTGAACTAACATCAGTTCATAATGTTGATTCAATGATATTACAATTGTTGTTGTTTTTTTAAATCTTAACATTGTTTCAACAGTAACTGAGGGTACAAAAGTGATGTTGAAAAAATATTCTGTAATGTTGATTTAATGATATTATCATTGATTTGTGGTTGAAATCACAACATTGCTTCAACATTATATGAGGGTGCAAAAGTGATGTTGAAAAATATCACTTTGTAATGTTGAATCAATGGTATTATCATTGATTTGTGGTTGAAATCTCAACATTGTTTCAACTGTGCCAAAGAGCTCTTGAAAAAATATCACTTTGTAATGTTGAATCAATATTATTACCATTGATTTGTGGTTAAAATATCAGTATTGCTTCAACATTAATTGAGGGTGCAAGAGTGATGCTAAAGCAACATCACTTTGTAACGTTAATTCAGTGTAATTGGCATCAACACTGACTCAACATTGATTCAATGATTACATGCTATCTGGGTAAATAATAATTTAATAATAATGTGTTGTTTACCTGGATGGCATGTGACCAATAACTGACATCAGATAACCGTGAACATGCAAATGTGTTGTTAAATTATTGAAATATTAAATCTCATCCTAAGTAAATATTTGAGGTAAAATGGGTTTGGCTAAAAAAAAGTTTGGGAATCCCTGAATTAAAGCAAAAGGATACCAGATACTGGGAAATTAATGTAATTGTTTTATTAACTTTTCGTTTTAATTGTTATGATATATTGTTGTAATAGAATTTGTTAGGGGAAAAAAGTTTGACTTTTAAGAAAAATGCAAAATAGAAGCATTTTAAGACTTTTTAAATGCAGGTTCTTCATGTTTCTTCATTTATAACACTTTCTAGAAATAACATCTATATTTTTATTAATAATAATTAAAAAATGTAAATATATATTTACCATATGATATAGGCTATACTAATAAAAAGGCTCACTGCTCAAGTGCAACACTACTTGTTTTATGTAACTCATCCATCTTAAAATTGTCGGCATGAATATAATTTAAAATGCTATTTCTGAAAATAACAGCAGATGGGGTGTTAAAAGGGTGGAGCGATGAAGTTCACCTAACCTGTGGAAACTCCTCCAGGCTCCAGGGAGGGAGCAAAGAATAGCTGTGAATGCCAACGCGGAGAGAAACGAGTACAGGGAAAGATAGAGCAACCCCTCCATCCCATCATAGCACAGGCCTTTTAAAGAGTCAACATAATCCTGAGAGAGTGACATGAAAACAGGGAGGAGATTGAGACAGTTTGCTTTAATATACAAAAGTATAGCTCATCAACCTCATTTGCAGAGTTTTAGATTCTCACTTGCAGTCAGGCTGAGGTGGAAAACAGGTTGCTATGGTTACCTTGTTCAGCCCTCGACAGTTGAGAAGTGCTACCAGCTGGTGGAAGTTGCCCTCAGTGGTGTTGAGGATCTGCTGTACCTCCCTGAGTGACTTCTACAGGGAAAATATCACAGTAGCTAAGCAGCATGCTGCAATCCACTTTACTTTACAGCTGCTATTGATCTTTCCTGTCAGTTTCTGCCATACTGGCAGTGAAAGCAGTGTTAACATACCTCTGCCTTTGGAAACCGTGGGAGGGCATCTCTCTCCAGACTGGAAAGGTGAGAGTGGATGCTGGAAAGCGCTCTCTGGGACTGGGTCAGTATCTTATGCCCGTTCAACAAACAGAATTTTGCTGATTTAACAGAATTTCTCAAGCTAAAACCTGTTAACTGCATTTTTAATGCACATTCTTGTCTCAAGGCATGATTCACACCACATGCATTTCAGCCTCTTTATGAAGAAGAAAATACTCAAATGGCTTTTATGAAGCAAAATAATAATTTCCAATGGCTCAAAAACAATTGTATCATTTATACTGTATTAAAGGAAATATTCAATACAATAACTCAGAAATCAACTCAGCAGTTCTATTACACAGTCAGTTTGAAACTGGCCTTTCGTTTTCACATCAATATTGTTATTGCACATTTCCTCCCCATGACATCAAATTCCTTTCTTCATTCATCCGTCCATCCAAAAACACTGCCAGACTAGGTCTTGATTACAAAATCTTGATTATAATGTCATAATCCTCTTTATTCTGTTCATCCCCACCATGACATAAATGGCATTGCTTTTTAATCTTAATCTGTGCTTTGTGACATCATTATAATTCCTAATACTTGGGGAATTCTGCCTCGTGATATCATCAACATTCTATTTTTTACCGCTTTAGTAATCTCTGTGACATTACTGTCATGTAACAAGATTGCGCACCTGTTGAAAAGGGCTGCTCATTTTCCTGCTGCAGGTTAGGTAATAATCCAGGATTTCTATTTAGAGAAAAGAGAGAGCGAGGAAAATAAAAAGATACAATGCGTGGGTAAGACTGTGTATGCTTCAGAGATGAAGGCAGATGGACAGTTAGCACTGTTCCAAAACTTAGTGAGTTGCCTCGCTGCCTACTGTCTACATGTGCAGCTGCCTTCTAAGTGGCCGTTCACATAGAAGCATTTTTCCATTGTTTTTTATGTCAACATGAACTAGTGGACACGCTTGAGAGAGATATTTCTGCATGCAGATAAAAAATATGTTTACATTTAACATTGTGTATCCTTTTTGCATTTCTGTTTGCTATGTCAACATGAACTATATGGACACGTTTGAATGAGATACGGCTTGATGGTTCTTCACTATTTTGCATTCCACTGTACTGCTTTTCCATTGGTTTCTGTCAACATGAACTAGACTTACAGATAGGAACTACACTTTTGACAGATATTTTAGCAGGCAGCTAAAAATATTCGTTCATAATTACATCATTTTTTTGCATTCCACTTTTCTGCTTTTCCATTGTTTTCTGTCAAAATGAACTAGATGGACACGTTTAACTAAGATATTTTAGCAGGCAGCTAAAAATATGCATTCATATTTACCGTTGTTTGACCTATTTTTTACGATTTTGCATTTTTGCATTCCACTGTCTGCTTCTTGATCGTTTTCGATATCAATATGAGATAAAATAAGATATTTTGCAGACAGCTAAAAATATGCATTCATATTTACCGTTGTTTGATGTATTTTTTACGATTTTGCATTCCACTGTGCTGCTTTTCGATTGTTTTCAATGTCAACATGAACTACACAGACATGTTTGACAAATTTTAGCAGGCAGCTAAAAATACGTGTTTACATTTACCATTGTTTAACAAATTTTCACAAGCAAAATCCAGTTATTTCATTAGGAATCCACGGGATCAGGATTTGTCACATTAGCCTACAGAAAGCTGCTTAGCTTGAAAGTGACTTCTGTGTGAGTGGCGCTTTGTGAATCGCTACACCTTTGACAATAGACACTGAACCTTTTTTAGCCATAATTTAGTTAAAAATTTGCTAATGACACATCTTGTGCCTTTTTGAACAGCCTTCACGTTGGGACTGTTACTGACGCCCTACAATTCTGCCTATGTAGGCAGCTCAATACGTTTTGAAACAGAGTTACTGTGTATGAAAGAGCTTTACAGCACCTGTGCTTGTCCTAGAGTTGAAGTGAGTGGAGTTAAGCACAAATGTGTTTGGGTCAAAGCAAAAATCACTCAGGGCCTGAGAGAGATAAAGAGAGAGGGAGAAAAAAAAGAGCAAGAAAGGGAATTGAGCAAAATCAAATACAGAAGAGAGATGTTAACTGTGTGACACAGTAACCAAGTGACACACTTTCCTTAGTCTCTCTCGTCCCACTGCTCTGACTGCTATTGATCTACAGTATTCACTGACACATATGCAAATCCTCATTTTTTTTCTCATCCCTCAAGCAGTTTTCCAATTGTCCATTTTTCCTCTCGTCCACTCAGCACTGTCTGTCTCTTTAACACACACTTGCTCTCGCTCATGGAATGTGAGTAATTAATCAAAGTGAATAGCACTCAATATTACCAAGAGCTTCACAAGAGGACTAAAGTGGGTCAGGAGAAAGAGAGAGAGAGCGATGGAGAGAGGAAAGAAAAACTGAGTATGTGTGTGCGTATGTATTATAAAGGGAAACGCTAGGCAATTGTTCCTGTTGGCTGGATCTGGACAATGAAACTCTTGTTTTGAAGGCCAGCAACTGCCATCTCGTCCTGTCACTTTCTTTCTTTCTTTCTTTCTTTCTCTTTCGCATCATTGGTATTGCCTTTAAAGATTTTAGTTGAGGTTCTTACTGGTGACCCATAATATTTATCTTCATATATACACTACCCTTTAAATGTCTGGGTTTGGTGAATGTTTTAATTTTAGCTTTCAAAATAAGTATGTTATGCTCACCAAGGCTGCATTTATTTGATAAAAAATACAGTCATATTGTGAAATATTATTACAATTTAAAATAAAAAATAAAAATGTCATTTATTTCTGTAATGGCAAAGCTTAATTTTCATCATCATTACTCCAGTCTTCAGAAATCATTCTAATATGATGATTTGGGGCCCAAGAAACATTTATTATTATCAAAGTTGAAAACAGAGTTGCTGCTTAATGTTTTTGTGGAAATAGAAATATTTTGTAACATTATAAATGCCTTTACTGCCACTTTTGTTCAATGTAATGCCTTCTTGCTAAATAAAATGATTCATTTCTTACCCCAAATTCCCTTACTTACCGTTTTGAACTGTGTATTTACATTTGTAATTTTAAATTTATATTATAAGTCCAGCTGACCATTACTGCTGTATTCCTCTCAGAAACATGCAGCACACTCAATCTCTCACTCTCTTCTTTTTTTCTATAGCTTTTAAGATCTCTTATGCTCATCTTCAACACAGCATACATTTCTTTTTTAAAAAGGAACACAGACACTCAGATTCACACACATTGAAGCTTTAATCTCTGCCCTATTTTCCTCCCTTTTTGGGATTGTGCCATGACTGCTGAGTTCCCAGAGTGGAAAACCTTTTACATTATAACACATGCACAAACACACTCTATTCCTCTCTTCCTCTTTCATAAGCAGACAATAAGTGACTGCATCTTGGCTGGTGTGACCTTTTAAAACTTAAAAAGTCACATTCACAGAGCTTTGGCTAGATTTTTCAGTGAACACAAATGTCTCTGCAAAGCGAGCTGACACACACTCATTCACACACAGATGGTGGTATTCTGTGCTGGATGTCCGCTTGCGGAGAGCTGTTGTTTTTCTGTCGGGCTAGGCGTTGCTTGAATACTCACCACCACTGTGGCCGTCTCCAGGCCGAGAGAACCCCAACTCAGAAACAGAGCCAACCAGGCCAGCACTGTCATCCTGCAAATGCATGCACACACGCACAAATAGACATTTTCACCATCTGCCACTCTGTGCCTGAGTGGGTATCAATAAGCAAAAATAAAATTTTCTATCTTAAGGAATTCAGATACATAATATACATAATAAAACATTACTGTGAACGTTTATGTTCTTTAATGCTGTGTGCATATAAAATCTACTAAACACTCACATAAAGCAGGTCAGAAATAAGTGTAACTCACAGAATAAGTAGCCAGCGGGCCTGTTTCGCTAAACCCAGAAGAATAAAGAAACACACCACCAGATCCAGTAAAAGCAGCAGCACGTATGACAGCCACCTAAACAATAAACACAGATGAGACATTTTTAGAACATCTTCAATACCTTTCAGTATACCTTTCAATATCAGTGCCTTTCAGACAGTGAAATATCAAAACATACACACACATTTTTGCCACACCTGCAAATGACAAATAAACTGGAAACAAAATACTAGAAACAAAATTAATTTGGTATTATTATAATTTATTAATTCCTCATATTTTTCATTGTATTCAAAAAATGTGTTGCCATATTCAGCTATTGTTTTACAACACACACACACACACACACACACACACACACACACACACACACACACACGCATATAAGTTTGGGGTCAGTAATTATTATTTTTTTTTTAGCAAGGATGCATTAACCTGATCAAAAGTGACAGGAAATACATTTATGATGTTACTAAACATATTTCTATTTCAAATAAATGTTGTTCATTTGAGCTTTTGTACTCTATTTACCAAAGAAATTTGGAAAAAAATGTTTTAACAAAATATGGTGCACATCTGTTTCTAACACTGATAATAATAAGAAATGTTTCTTGAGCACCAAATCAGCATATTTGAATGATTTCTGAAGGGTCATGTGACACTGAAGACTGGAGTAATGATGCTGACAATTCAGCTTTGCATCACATGAATAAATTACATTTAAAAACTATTAAAATAGAAAACAGAAAAACTTTTAATAATATTTTACAACATTACTGTTTTGCTGTATTTTGATCAAATAAATGCAACCTTGGTGAGCATAAGAGACTTCTTTCAAGACCAATAAAAAATCTTACTGACCCCAAACTTTTGAAAAGCAAGGGCCAGAGTATCATTCTTGCATTTAAATTATTTTTCAATATATTAGTTTCAAAGGACAAAGGATTGTCTTTGCTCTTTTACAATAAAGACGTTTTATGTACCGTGACATTTTGGACATTTTATCTCCTTAACTGTATTAGTACTCTTGGTTTTGATATCTCCTCACCTGTAGTCTTCATTCACCATGAGGATGTTAGCTGCCCAGCCCGGGGAGAAGGGCGCAGGAATGCTGTTGGCGAATGGACTGAGAGTGGGGGCTATAGAAGGTGGGGCTGGGGTGAGTGCTCCTACTATGCTTTCACTTCCATTCGCCCTGTAAAATCCATCAGCGATGGGGATCAGACCTCTTCCCAGAGTCAGGTTGGAAAGGAGAGACACAACCCGCTCTGAAAGACGCCTGCAGGAGCGTGTGGGCACGAGCGCCGGCTTATGTCCTCCAAACACATCCTCCAAAGAGGTCAAGGGTCCTGAGACAGACTGCTGCAGCCCGGCCACGGTGTCTGAAACCTGAGCATGAAAGAGGAGAAGATTATCATTAAATACTTCGCTTTGAATGTCATGAACTCAATGCATTTGTACCAAGATCTGATTTATGAGCCATCTTAAATACAGGGTAACACTTTACAATAAGATCCCATTAGTTGACATTAGTTAATGCATTAACTAACATTAAAGGGATAGTTCACCCAAAAATGAAAAGTCTCACCCTTATGCAGTTCCAAACCCGTAATGCCTTCGTTCATCTTTGCAAACACAAATGAAATCTGAGAGCTTTCTGTTCCCCCGTTGACAGCTACGCAACTGACACTTTGACGCTTCAAAAAGTTCATAAAGAGATCGTAAAACTATCCATATGAATTGAGTGGTTTAAATGTGAAAAAAAAGCCTAAATTCAATCTGTTCATCATATAAAGTGGCCGATTCTCTTCAGAAAATTTGGACTAACCTGCTCAATTCATATGGATTCGTTTTACGATCTCTTTATGAACTTTTTGAAGCATCAAAGTGTCAGTTGTGTAAGCTGTCTATGGAGGGACAGAAATCATTCAGATTTTATTGAAAAGATCTTCATTTGTAATCTGAAGATGAACGAAAGTCTTACGGTATTGGAACGACATGAGGGTGAGTAAATGATGACAGAATTTGTTTTTTTTTTTAACAATGAGCAATACAGTTACCGTGTTTATTAATCTTTGTTAAAGCCGGCATGAAACTAAAGTTGTGATAGTCTATTGTGATGTATATACAAGTAAATTGACTTTTCGAACAAGAATAAATGTAGGAGGTTGTCCCGCCCTCACGCCAGTAAACACATCATCAGAGAAGAGATGTTGTTGCAAGAGGGAGGGGAAATTATTTCGATTAAAGATTACGAGGTCACATGAATTTATAATAAATACTGCAATATTACATAAAAAAACAAAACAAGAATTGTCAAATTTGATTTCATTGGGCCTTTAACTCTTTCCCCGCCAAACATGGAATTTTCCATTATTTGTGAGAAAACGCTTCAAATTTTCTGTGTTTCCGTGTTTTCACTGTTATACGCTGGGGGGGGCTTCTGAATGAGTACAGAATCTTCTGATCAAAACACAGGCGAAGAAGATGCAAAAAAACAAGCGATCGTATGTAAGCAGATGCATATGTAAAATAACGTGATCATCAACATTAAACATCATATAAATCAAAACTGCCTAATGTTACTGAATGAAATGTCGACCCAGCTATAGGACTGTGCATGCATTAGGGGTGTTGATGGACTCGATCTACTCCATCTGTGTTTGATCATCATTCTGAATGTAGTCTTTGACAAAAAAAATAGATTTTCTCAGCTTTTTGTTCAAAATGTTGCTTGTTTATGAAACTTACCCATATTTAAGTGTTGATAAAAAAAGGAATGCATGAAGCTAGAATAAAACATTTGTTTTGTTTAAAAGCAGTAGGTTTGCTCTTTCTTTTGATATACTTCATGCTCAGATATTCATATAACAAAATATTCTATGAACCATTACGTTTTTGTGAATATGATCAAAAACCCTGGTGATGGCTGGCAACTTTTTTTTTTTAAATGCTGGCGGGGGAAAGAGTTAATGTTAGTTAACTTGTTTATTTCATGTAAACTCAGGTCCCTATTATCGAAACTTTTAATGATGTTGAAATTAAAATAAACAAAGATTACTAAATAGTTTGAATGGTCTTTGTTAGTTTATGTAGTTAACAAATGGAACCTTATTGTAAAGTGTTTTCAAGAAAAGAGTAGTGGAAAAGATGCGTGGGACATAAAGTGGGAATGAATTGAGAGGGTCTTATAAAAGTACAGTAGAAGTAAAGTAGGTCATTAATCAGATTGACACACATTCATTGACTGACCATATGAGCAACAAGCCAAATCAATACCCGGAGAGGACTGCATTCAAACACTCTCTCCCTCTCTCTCTCACACACAAACACACATTCAAAACAGATAAGACTCATGAATTCCCCTGTAATCTCAGTGTAATAAAATCATGCAGAGTGTTTGCTGAACATCCTGGATTTTCTTTGGTCCCCTGGTGCTTCAAAAGGAGATTGATGAAATAAGCTTTTGTGTATGTATGAGTGCGCGCGCGCGTGTGTGTGTGCATTTCTGTTCTCACCAAAAGATCGATGGAAGCCAGCGTGTAATTGGCAGTGAGCAAGGATGAGGTCAACTGATACATCCCATCGTTCGCCTCACTGTTGCCGTAGAAACCAATGCCTATGGCAACACTATAAAAAGCAGAAATATGAATAAGGAAACAAGGAGAGGAGACAAAGAAAGAGAAAGTGAGAGGGAGGAAAGACAGCATAAATAGAGAATTTAAAGAGAAAACCAAATAAGACATTTTTAATCTAGTTACACCTACACCCTTAAAAAGTTTGGGGTTGGTAAGATTATTAAATGTTTTTGAAAGTCTATTATGCTCACTAAGGCTGCATTTATTTGAGCAATAATACATTACATTTTTGTAAAATATTATTAAAATTTAAATAACTGTTTTCTATTTGAATATATTGTAAAATATAATTTATTCATGTGATGGCAAAGCTGAATTTTCAGCATCACATATTACTCCAGACTCACATTACTCCAGTGTCACATGATCCTTCAGAAATCATTTTAATATGATGATTTGGTGCTCAAGAAACATTTTTATTATGATTATTATTTTATTATATTGTTGAAAACAAGTGTGCTAGTATACATTAAGCAAATATTTTAAGTATTATAAGATTTGCTTAATATATATTAATATTAAGCAAATATTTTCTAGCATGTCAATTTAGACCAAATCAATGCATCCTTGGTGAATTATAAAAAAAATCTTACTGATTATAAACATTTAAATGATAGTGTACATATTAAATGGTTTTCATGCAAACAGACTAAACAAGAGCACTGGAATTTAAACCATCAACACTGAAAATCCACTCATTTACATATCTATTTCACATTCAAATATTCAGATAAATTTTTGGGCCAGATGCTTGTCCAATCCTTTCCAACCTGCCAAATATAGCACAGCCCAATCGCTCGCAGTTTGACCCAGATTAAGCCAAAGAAAGCAGAATGTTTATGTGTTTGACACAGTAATTAATATTGCAATGCGAGCAGTAAGGTGTTTATATGTCTATATGCAGTCCTCACTGTAAATCAGCATGTAGCTTTTGAATCCCTCAGAAAAAGAGGTCAACATGGATGGGAAGGGGGTGATGTCATGGGGGCGGGCCTGCAGGCGGAACACGTGCCACATCAGAACGTTTGCATCATGAAATCACGCAGAGAGCAAACCAAACCAACTCTTATACAAATACAATGATAATTCACACAAACAATTTATGTGTGACATAAAGAGCATTAATACATCATGCTGATGGTTCAGATCAATGAGGCATGAAAAAACATTGGGTTTCATATTCATATTCATAAGTATGTTAAATGGGATAGTTCTGCACACTAAGAGCATATAATCGAAGGAACCCATCCCTTGAAAATGTGAAAATGAAACAGCTTTATTTAGATTAAATCATGATATCTTTATCTAATGCAACTCTGGAAATGGGGGGAAAAATACTATTTCGCTTATACAGATATGGGCAGTTGCTAATAATAGAAGCCCTGAACAGTTTACTGATTCCACACTCTAATGTGTGAAAGCACAACATGGAGCAAGTTAAATACAGTAGGGAACATTTCTCTTTTTCAGAACATTTCAGAACATTTTTCAAACTACATTCCGTGACATTATTTGTAAAATTATAGTGGGTTTGCTTGTCTGCCATTGACGCTCGCTGTGAGAAAGTCTGCCAGTCTAGATCCGGCAAAAACAAGGGGAGTACTACAAATTGTGAAATAGTTTTTGTGTGATATATGTAGAATTTCCAACGCTAGTTCGTATGAATTCGTACGACCTCACTCGTATGAATTCTGACGATTTTTCTATACTGCAGTGATGGGTAGGTTTTAGGTATGACCAACTCGTCAAATATGTAGGATTTTGCAAAAATCATACGAATTTGTAGGAGGGAGTTCGTAGAAAAATACGTACGAATTGCCGTGAGATCGGGTTGAAATATCTCATGACAATATCATGTATAATATATACAGTATATACATTATTAATAAAAAAGAAAAGAAAAATATTATATAAAATATTTGGCTATTTTCATGGTTTTCACAAAACCATACATACATTTCAAAAACCATGCATGAGTTATTAAAATGTATAATAGAAACTAAAAAAGATATTCCTAAAAATTCTAATACCAAATATTGATTAAGATTAACTTGATTCAACCTCTTATCAACGGAATAAAAAAAAAATTAAGAGTAGAAATATTACAGTCCAATAAAGTCCAATTTGTTTAAAAAAATGTTAAAATATATTATCTGCTCCAATTTCCCACAACCCCGCAAACAGTGTAGCTTAAAAGTTTTTTTTTTTTTTTTTTTTTAATTGAGCCAAGAAGCTTTTAGATGGATTAGGCATTAGATTTTCAGAGTTCACCCAACTTTTCTCTGGTATTCTGGTACGTGAGAAAAATTTAACTTCGTATGTGTTTGTGTTTCCGATCTCCATATTTAAATGTGTTTGAAGTCTATAGTGTAATCACATTTTTGCATTTCATCATGATTATTGTGAATATCATATCTTGAATTTTGACTTTTGAATTAAAAAAGTATCCTTAACAGATAGTAATCACTGACATATTAAAATTACTGTCATTAACAGGTATTACCAACACAATGTGACGGCTGCAACCGATACCCATGTGACACAGCAGATGCCCCGCCCTTTTTTGCCACTGTATCCATGGCCACCACTGGCATCATCGTCGTCCTCCTCTTCCTCTGCATCCCTGCCCCCCTCACCACGATGGCAGCAGCAGTAGTGGATGAGGAAGGAGAGAACAACAAGCAACGAGAGGACGAGAGCAATGGCAGAGAAGCTGGAGAGGACCAGGAGAGTCTGTGGAAAGAGAGGATGGAATATGAGTAGGAAGAAAATACTTTTTACATATTAATTTTACTAAGTATTAGCTGGTCTAGTGCATGACATCTGTTTTTAGATGATGTCATTGGTCTAAGAAACAATGAGCAGTGAATTTGGAATCAAGTCTGAATCTGATCATCATTAAACTTGTCAAAAAATGAATTACTTAAAGATTTTATATAGTTACACCATAAAAAATATGTTTTACGTTTCACAAGAAAATACTATTTCTGTCTTTCTACTTCAAAATATCATGTTTAACTCAGTGTTATTTGTATTTTCTTTGAAATTATTTGTGAAATTTACTAGCAATTTCTGAGTAAATTTTTTTTTACACCAAATTGTTTTCAGTGTAAAAAAAGAGCACAGAAAATGCATACTGCATAGCTGCATACCATTCAAGCACATGCATGTACTGTATGGAATCCAGTGTGACATAAAATGGAGGATGTCTCTTTAATCTTATTGGCTAATACAGCATGGATGCTCCACTCACAGAGAGAGAAAGGGGAGGTGTAATTAAAGGCTGCTGTCAGATTCATACACACATCGTGTATTTATGTTTCATATACAATACATCTAAAATCTGGTCCCAATCCATCTTCCTTAATTTCTCTTACTATCACTCTCTCCCAATGCTCTCCTTCTCCTTTCCCCATGCTTTCTCTCCATGCTTTCTCTTCCACTCACTGTTCTCCCCCTTTCTTTCTTTTTATCCACGCCACTGGATCTCTATTAATAATCTGTGACCTACTTAAATACATTCACTGCTTTTCCCTCTGATTCTCTCTCTTGTTTTTTTTTATCTCTCACTCTCTCTCATCTTCCTTGATTTCTCCCCTCTTCTCAATTCCCACTATTACCCACCACAAGTATTTCACTCTTTCATTTCTCCTCTCAACCATCTCTCTTGCTCTCTCACAGTCTGTTATTTTCTAGCACATCTTTCTCTTATTATCTGTCTTATCCTGTAAATCCATTCAGGCATCCAGCATAATCTGGCTTTGTCTCTTCCACCTTTATCCATTTGTGGTGAAGCTATTTCTTTTCCTAAGAGATGTTTAATTTCTGCATCGATAATGTCACCACTATTAAGAGATACTAAGAGATAGTTCATCAACCATGAACTCTAAGGCTGTTTATCAATGATATATACTTCTGTTAAAGTCATCAGTTCATATTATTTTATCTTAATGTTTCACAGTGCAATTCCTGGTGAAGAAATACATTACATTACCCATGATGCTGCAGAGAAAATATCCATCAATCATAGAATTGCGCTAAAGGAGCTCTGCATTGATCGGCCGCTACCATAAAGCACTGCAAATGATGTAATCGAGGCTACATTTTTAAATTATTAATATTTGCGTGCATCTGATTATTTTGCAATCAACTTAAACTACATTGTTTCTATATAATCAACAATTGTTTGCACTTACAATTTCAGTGTGACGTACTTATAACTGCCTCTACAAGTCTGCATACTTAGACTGGGAGAGGAGAAAGTAATTTTAACAAAAACGATTACACACTGGATCAAAAGCATCAAACAGCATGCATAATTTCTGTTTCAATTTAATATCTTAATGCAGAAATGAAATATATTTATATATGCTATCAAGATGTGTCTCAGATTTGTCTAAAATGTATAGTTAGGGTTCATATGTTACGTTAGAACTAGCAACGACAGTTTAGACTGTTTCTGAGAAGTTACTGAAGCAGCAAGGAGGTGGTTTTTATACAAGAGTTCAATAAACAAGATATTAATTTAGTAACTTGTTGACACAATATTGCCAGTTACTTTTAGTTTGCTTTTGCTCTAACAAAGAAAAGCTCCAAACAAAGCCACAGTACAACACACAGTAGTTGTGTTTCATTCCTGAATACTGAATAATTCTGTTGAGTGAATGATTCAATGACTGATAGACTGTCACGTTTTGTTCCTGAACGAATCAGTGTGGTTGAATATATCTTTTGATATTTTAAGGTTACTTGTCACCACCTACAAGGGCTGGGATTCACCTAACTATTGCGATTTTTCTGTTTACGATTTTAAAATTGATATTTTTTTATTCCAGAACCAATATTAATTCAAATTAAATTGCTTTAATTTACTCCTTGCTTATAAAAGAGGTGGACAGAGGTTACCCACTTTTGTTCCAACAGAGGGTGAAATGTGTCATTATCTATGCATGTCACATGACATAATATATCCCTTTCAAGCGGACGAGAGAAATCGATGCAAGACTAGAAAGCACTTCTGAGAAAGCAAAACGCATCACAAAGTCAATTGCAATCAATTGCATTGTTTCTCAGACATTAATTTATTTGTGGTGGCCCAACACAATATCAACATTGACTGCCACAAATAGATTTGTGTTCCAAAAACGGTTCTGGTGGGATGTGTGGGAGTAGAGATGTATCCTTTAATAGCGATGTTTCACTTCATGAATATTAATATAATAATGAATGCGCTGAAAAGCCCTTGCGCTACATATATATGCTTTGCGTCAGATATTAATGGTGAGAGAGATAGAGAGATCGAGAGAGATGGAGACAGTAAAGCTGCACGATTAATCTTTAAAAGATTGTGATTGCGAACACTCATATGATCTTATTCCTAAAAGACAACAATTTGTCTGTCTATTAAACCTTTCACAAAATCATATTGCAACATTAAAATCTGCTTTGGTGCTGCCACTGATCCAGAGAGAGCAGTTGTCATCATTTCAACCTCATAGTATCATTATTTCTGCGATACAATAGTTCAAATGATCAATTATCAAGTACTGGGATAAAGGTTTATAGTTCAAATATAAACACGGCGCTACAAATAACGTAAAGTTTACATTGTTTCGCCACTAGGTGGTGACAAATGACTGTTAAAAAAATGTGTTTGTCATTGAATCATTTATTCAAGAGAATGTAGTACTTGTAATGTATGATGCTTCTGCAATAAAACTCAGAAAGATGTGATGAATTGTTTTTTCTAATTTTTTCTGATCTTATACATCATGTACATGGATAAGTGTATGACTCAACTTTTCCCCATGGTCTAGTGTTAAAAAACATCAGAAATATCGCAAAACATTGCAATATCGAATCGCAATACTTGTAGAATCGCAATTCTTAAAAATCACAATACGTATTGTATCGCACCCAAGTATCGAATCGGGAGATAGGTGTATCGTCCCAACCCTACCACCTACTGGTGTAAAGACAATGGTAACCTACATAACCTATGTATGTTATGGAGAAATCACCTCCATAAGCCTGTCTGAAATGGCCGAATCACAGACTGGGATTTAAATTCGAGAACCGGAACTAATAGTACATAAAAAATAACTATTTATGAATATTATATATATTTAATATTTTCTAAAACAAAAGGGAATGTACACACCCTCATTTAAGCCACAGTCACTGCTTCATGATTCCTTTCCTAATGTGTTAAATATATATAGTCATATATAGCATATCATGCTTTTAGTCTCTGATACTGCAAGTCTATGGTTCTTTAGCCACTGTACATTAGATAATGTGAGATACAATTTTGAGTCAATTCATCTTTAAACTGCAGACAAAAAAGTGCTTTTAATGGTTTTGACTATAACACTCCAGTTTAATCTCTCTGAGAGTGTGTTAGAGTGTAAGAGTGCTGGAGAGAGAGTATGTCATGCGAGTCAACGTGTAAATATTTCTGACAGCAAGAAAAAAGACATTTCTGGCGGTTCACACACTATATTGCATTTGTGTGATATAATTTTGACAAAATGAGAGGGTGCAAACAAAGGAGAAAAAATAGAGAGCGAGACAAATAAATGTGTGTCGCTCCAAGTGATGAGCGTGCCCACCACCAGCTGTCAGATGTGAAAATTGTTTCTGAGAGTGATAAATAAGGAGAGGGCAGGGGGAAGTGAGCATGAGTGAAAGCAAGAGGGTTACCTGCTGGTACTCCCAGCTGTCTGGAGTGAACGTGCTGTCTCGGGTCTGCAGGGTCAAGTCCAGGCGAGGGATGGCATGGCATAACCGTACCCATAGCGATGGGGTGTAGTTAGGGACAGTTGCTATGGCCGCCATGACTGCAAATCAGTAAATCACCTCTTTTTCAAATGTCTGTAATGGTTAAGAAACGTGATTATTAAAGGTGCAGTAAGTGATTTCTGAGAAACTGAGTACCACAACACACTTGTAGCCAATCAGCAGTAGGGAGCGTGGCTACTCATAATGGGCGTGGAGAGAGAGTGAGCGAGAGAGATGTGAAGAAAGACTGTAAAAAAAGAGATGTCTGAGAGACATTACAAAAGAGAAAAGGTCAAAGGAAAAGCATTGATCAGGGAGTCAGCCATTTTAAAGTCCTCATGAAATCAAAATCGACCTTATTTACTTTGTTAGCAAACATTACTGGTCTTAGGGTGAACAATTAATCCGTGCAAAAAATTGTTTGCCGTCGTAATCTTTGATCAAAATCTAAAAAGTAACTTCCGGTCTGGAATGGCGTTCCTTCTCAGATGATGTCAGTTTGACGGCTTGGGTTTGAATATCCTTAACCACTCCCCTCCACCCGTTAGTCTGCTATGAGCGAGAGATGGAGAGGAGGAGCGCTGAAGTAAAACCCTGCCCTCTATTCAATATTCCGTTTCACTTAAAAATACGTCACAGCACTGAAATAAAATCAGTTGCAACTTCCGGTTCACTTGGACTTTAAGGGATGTCTCAATCGCAGAATCCTTCCAGTGCACTGAAACGTTCGCTCCCTAAAAAGTCCCGCAATGCACTGCAAAACCCAGGGTGCATCGATGCTCACTATGCTCCCTTAACGGAAGTTCTGAAGCACGAAACTTAAGTCATGTGAGCCAACTCACTACACATAATGACCAATTATGACACACGATATGTATACACTCACCTAAAGGATTATTAGGAACACCTGTTCAATTTCTCATTAATGCAATTATCTAATCAACCAATCACATGGCAGTTGCTTCAATGCATTTAGGGGTGTGGTCCTGGTCAAGACAATCTCCTGAACTCCAAACTGAATGTCAGAATGGGAAAGAAAGGTGATTTAAGCAATTTTGAGCGTGGCATGGTTGTTGGTGCCAGACGGGCCGGTCTGAGTATTTCTGCTCAGTTACTGGGATTTTCACGCACAACCATTTCTAGAGTTTACAAAGAATGGTGTGAAAAGGGAAAAACATCCAGTATGCGGCAGTCCTGTGGGCGAAAATGCCTTGTTGATGCTAGAGGTCAGAGGAGAATGGGCCGACTGATTCAAGCTGATAGAAGAGCAACTTTGACTGAAATAACCACTCGTTACAACCGAGATATGCAGCAAAGCATTTGTGAAGCCACAACACGCACAACCTTGAGGCGGATGGGCTACAACAGCAGAAGACCCCAGCGGGTACCACTCATCTCCGCTACAAATAGGAAAAAGAGGCTACAATTTGCACGAGCTCACCAAAATTGGACAGTTGAAGACTGGAAAAATGTTGCCTGGTCTGATGAGTCTCGATTTCTGTTGAGACATTCAGATGGTAGAGTCAGAATTTGGCGTAAATAGAATGAGAACATGGATCCATCATGCCTTGTTACCACTGTGCAGGCTGGTGGTGGTGTAATGGTGTGGGGGATGTTTTCTTGGCACACTTTAGGCCCCTTAGTGCCAATTGGGCATCGTTTAAATGCCACAGCCTACCTGAGCATTGTTTCTGACCATGTCCATCACTTTATGACCACCATGTACCCATCCTCTGATGGCTACTTCCAGCAGGATAATGCACCATGTCACAAAGCTCGAATCATTTCAAATTGGTTTCTTGAACATGACAATGAGTTCACTGTACTAAAATGGCCCCCACAGTCACCAGATCTCAACCCAATAGAGCAACTTTGGGATGTGGTGGAACGGGAGCTTCGTGTCCTGGATGTGCATCCCACAAATCTCCATCAACTGCAAGATGCTATCCTATCAATATGGGCCAACATTTCTAAAGAATGCTTTCAGCACCTTGTTTAATCAATGCCACGTAGAATTAAGGCAGTTCTGAAGGCGAAAGGGGGTCAAACACAGTATTAGTATGGTGTTCCTAATAATCCTTTAGGTGAGTGTATGTAACAAGCAAAGTATTTATCATAATGTACTTTAAATAACATTACAAGTAATGTCAGAAAGATATAAGATCTGCTGTTGTTCATAAATACCAGTAGTGATGTTGTTGTCATGTCGCCGGAAATAGAGTCATCAGTGTCCCAATGTGTAGTGAGCCAGTGTCCTTTACTGTCCTTAACAGTGCCCGAATTTGTGTACACAATATACTGATTCACAAGCTCGGGAGCTAGGGAACTGAATGAGACGCACCCCTTGATTTCGCAGAGTTTTTTTATGCTGCAGACGAACACTTCCGCTTTTTCAGCTTTTTTTCATGCGTATGTGGGGTAACGCAAGGCTGTTTTATCATATTAGATACAATTGAGTGTGTTGAAAGTTATGTTAATGCTCTGTGCTTTCACTTGGCAGCTACTATAAGACACTTGTTGCACACTGCAGTAAGTTAGATCGACATTAGGCATGGTAAAACATATTACTCGTGGTAAATAAAAAAAACGAGATTTAAACATTAAAACTAACTGTGTTGAGATATATAACAATGATTAGTTTTCTGTCAATGAATGTATCCAAACAGTTGCTCACCTAATAAAACACATAATATATTAAAGCGTATTTGGTCTTTCTACTAAATAAAACCGGAAATCGAGGGTAACACGGGTATTAGGTCATTGATAGGTGACGCACGGACACAGTCCGTGTCCTGGTTAAAATGGCTTATTTCTCTGGATTTAAACATTCTTTAAAACATTTGGAATAATGTAAGTACACGTCATCAAAATATAACATTGTTCTAGTGGTTTTTGAATATTTTAATCCAGCATAAATCTTACATATTGTGCCTTTAGTTTTTAGCATGGCATTACTTTGCATTGCTTGTCCGTGCATTTTGGGGTTGGAGCAATAAAGGGAGGGGTGTGTTTGTTTGGGATGATTTCAAATATCAACAGTGTTTCTCAGAAATTGCTTACTGCACCTTTAAGAGAAAACACCAAGATAGGACTGTGAGCCAGCTATATAATACATCACTTAAAGAGGTGTTTTTTATTCAAACTGATTTTGACTTTTTATATATATTTATATATATGAAAGTCATAGTCTCAGAAATCTATTTATGTCATAATTTATATTGATACTTTTATGTATAGATTACATTTAAAGTTGCATAAATGTCCTAAACCCAGATTATGAAATATATCCACTATAAAAAATAAAAAAAACTACAATAAACTGAATAAAAACCCATAAATTATTTCAATATTTATTGAAATTTGAAATTGACTTCTATATTATATTATATACTGATTTATTTTGTCATTTTGTGTATTGCCTATGTATTATGTATATTATTAAAGTCGGCATGAAATAATAGTTGCGATAGTTTTTCTTTCCTATTGTGACATATATCTGAGAGTGAAACGGCTTCTCAAACACGGAAAATAAATGTAGGGCAGGACTTTGATTTTGTCAATTGGGAATTGATTGGATGGTTGTGGTTTGCTATTGCTGTGATGTCATTTGAGTGACGGGTTTGTCCCGCCCTCATGCCATTAAACGCATCATCAGAGAAGAGATTGCTGCAAGAAGGAGGGGAAGTTAATTTAATTAAAAGATTATGAGGGCACATGAATTAAAAAAAATTATGATGTGCACAGATACATCATTCTTAATAAACACTGCAATATTCCATAAACAATAAGAATTGTCAATTTTGATTTCATGGTGACTTTAATTCTGTACATGATATATGTTATGTTCACCTGTATGTGAATAACTGCAGTGTGTGGACCACACTTTTTTACTCATCATTACACTTATGTATAAAGTAACAGGAGAAAACAGGAGAAACAAGGAATAGGTTGAAAGTAGGTTAAGTACACACACACACATATTTTCATTACCAGGACTGAGGTCCACTGGGAAACACCATGGATTAAGTGATTAGATCATCAATGTTAAGAGAAGAGGTTTCTAAGAGGACACTTGAGCAACCATTAGGTCTTAATACATTTGAAAAATCATTATGGGGTTTGGAGGGGTCTACACACCTCAAAATCATACCTTATAATATTATTACTTCATCAGAAATACTTAACAAAATAATTATGACCTCATCTGGGGCTATACATTTTGAAATCTTGTCCTCAAGTTGGGACAAATCATATGACATCATCAGGGTCTTTACATTTTATTTAAATGATGACCTAAATTATGATAAAATTTCAGTATACCTCATGCATGGTCCTGATTTATGGGATCTACATGGGATCCATTCCAATAACTCTATAACGTTTGATTTATAATACATTCCAACACCATTATAACTTCAAGAGGGGAATATACTGCACATTGTGAAATTATTATAGCCTGGCCATTTATGCAATTCTACATCACTATGACATAATGAGTGGAACTTTTGGACTGACTGTGAGCTCTATAAAAAGACTGACTTTTACTCACTAATAAAAGATAATTAATACAGATAACCCTGCCTCAGCTGTCTAGATCTGTTGGTAACAGAAACCTCTGTCATGTGTGTCTGTCATATGCATCTAACCACTTAATCCCACCAAAACAGTTCACATCTCACATCACTAAATTATCAAGAAACTATAGGCTCCATCACAAATAACCCTTACAATAGTGGCTGATGTGTTTTTAGTTCATAATGATGTCTGAAGGCTATAATCATTTACTGTTAGAGTAGACTACCAGCATGCAGTGGGTCAAGACAATAAGCTGGTGAATTGTGGTATGATGGGTGCAGCATTATCACAAGTGCCAAATTAATATGAAACTGTGTTATGGAATGGTTAAACATCATGCAGACTGTGACTCAGACTGGAACGCTAGCACATCTGAACATGATGCATTCTGTCAGCTTGTTATAAGGATGGTTCGCATTGCATAACGCTAAGCAAATAATGTGAGTTTGGAAATGGAGCATGGAAGAAAAATGTTGTGCTGAACAATAAAGACAAAATCTTCCATCTTCTTTTTCATTCTTGAATCATGCTTAACATCAATACATCAATATTTAGCTTTACTATAATTAACCACAACAGAAATATGAAAAAGATAGTTTCCAGGATTAATAATGATGGGTTTGTTCCAAAATAAGCCATTTTAAACTCACTGAAAAGTCATTCGATTTTTTGGGGAATTGCCACTTCATGATACTATGAGGAATCATTCATCTTTGGCTTAGCTCTATGACATTTCATGAGAAATAAAGCATAAAAAAAAAAAATTCACATAGTGACACAAGTATGATAATTATATATATATATATATATATATATATATATATATATATATATATATATATATATGTGTGTGTGTGTGTGTGTGTGTGTGTGTGTGTGTGTGTGTGTGTGTGTGTGTATCCTAAAATGGTCCTTTTTTTCACCATAATTTTAATAAAAGTAGGGTTTCCAAATTCTGAATATATGGACTTTTGTCAGTAGTCTGATTTAATAAAGAATGTATGAACTGATCATTGGTCACTAAGACTAAACTATGCAAAAAGATGGATGGATAGATAGATAGATAGATAGACATATCATTTTAAATAACCTCCATGAATATCCAAAGTCATAATTGTCCAATAAAAGTCCAAGGATGAGGTTATGATATAGTTTGTCACACAGCATTAACATATAAAAGTGTTATTATAATACTCTCAATGTTGATCTTGAGTTTTATACACACTGAGAATTACATATTCTTTTTCTGCTTTAGAGGACATTTTTCATGTCTGCTGTGGTTCAGTAGCCTACAGATAGTTGGCCAAAGGAGGGTCGAAAGGGAGTTCATAAAGGTCACTGGGGGCCACTGTTTGTATTTGTATTCACGTGTTTAGTGTCAATAACTAAATGAGCTTATTATGAATGTATTTGTAAATATACAACAATCCACACAAGAGAACTGATCCTAATCAAATAGATATTGATGAAACCTTCAAAATGACCAGAAACAAAATGGGCCAGAATTGACTGATTGCACTTATGTGAGTTGACCCGGTGCGAGAAACCAATCGATCTCATTCTTTCAGACTGACTTTACTTGTTTATGGCAATCATATCCAACCACACTAGCGCTTTGTCTGGGAGACAAGACACATTACGGGGATCTTTTGTTTGAATGGACTCATGATTCCCCCGCATAATAAATGAACTGTCATACATCTTCGCACAAACCAATTGACACGGCAAATGAACCGCACAACAGGCTATACAATTTTATATCGCACATTTAAAAAGGGTTGCCCACCTTAATTTGCAGCAGCCTAATGTGGTGCTTCCACGTCTCTCACGCTCGTGTGATTTAGTTTGCGATTAGATGCTATTACTGAGACCGCTGACCGTTAAAACGGTTTGCATCCTGAGTGATGAGATCTGTTGTATTGGGCTTCAAGAAAAAACTACAGTATTTTCGGTTCCAGTATGCGCCCAGTCTTTGTGCTCACTGATAGATGGGAAACAGGTCTTCAGAGAGAGAGGCGAGAATCCCTGTGGGATGTTTTAAGAGAGGGATGACTCCTAATCCCGACGCCTATCCGTCAGTTTCACTCTTTATTTGAAATCCGCTGAGAACTTGAATCACCGTCAACCGTCGCGCGAAAAGACACCCAGACTCATAAAAAAAAAACTTCAGAAATTCGCGTTAAAACAATCCACAACTATGTCTTCGACGTCGTTTCCACACAAAATAAATGTTCAGTCTGCAGAAATAGCAAATCCATAACATCCAGGGCAAATGAAATCCATCCAGAGTGTGTTCGTTTAAAATTCTAGCTATGGCTATTAAAAATAGGCTATATTTGTTTGTGGGGAAATGGTGTATTTATTTTAATTGTCCTATTTTAAAACTCACTACAGACTAATTTAAGTAAGTGAATGACAAAAAAAAAATGGTGTGGTCCTGAGGGTCCCAATGATCAGGACTGAACTTGGCTCGCTCTCTCTCTCTCTCTCTCTCTCTCTCTCTCTCTCTCACTGTGGGTGTTTGTGTGTAAGAGACAAAAAGGGATGGAGGGATTTACATGTACTGTATTTAGAGTGCACAACACATAATGACTGAGACTAAAAGAAAGGTGATTGATTGTGAGAAAACCACATGTACTCCATGTACAGGATCTTTTGTCAAATTAAAAAGTAAAAATAAGACAATAATGGTTTTGCAAATCCTTTCAGTTCAGCATAAACTCTCAGGGAATTCCGAAAATGCTTATGATTATTCAATTCACTCATTTACCACAAATTATGTAGGTGATGGGCGGTGAAAGAAAGGGTTGAAGGGATGCTAGACTCTCGGTGGCCTGGGAGGTTTAACCGAGATAGGGGGATTTAAAAAATACAATGAAAACAACAGATCGAGTGAGGGATGGAGAGATGGGTATTTGTGTGCCAAGGGAGTATGGGGGGGTGGGGGGTATGTGAATGCATGAGAGGGAGGGTGGTGTTGGTTTTTCTGTGTCACTGAAAGAGAAAGCGAGCGAGGATGGGGGAAGGGTGGTATATTGAGAAGCACAAAAGGGATGGGATGGAGAGACTGCACAAGCATTCACATGTGTGTAGTGTGCATGTATCCAGGAGGAAAGAGAAAATTATGTTATGTATGCAAGCCTTCCTAACTGACATCTCACACAGAGCTGCTACTGTAACACGCACAAATGCAAGAAAAAAATATTCATAAAAATTTGTCATTTTGTTTAATTTTTTTCTCTGTTTGTACATAATAGCTCTCAAGACATTTCAGCGGCTAAATGTACAGATGTTCTGAGTTGTTTGTTTCATCTTGAAAAATTGAGAGCTTGTGCTATAAAAACATCACTGAAATACATGGAGTATTACTTATTTATATGCAATCCACTTTCAACAAAAAAATTACACTCGCTCTCACGTCCAATTCCATAAGTGATCCAAAAATAAGTCATGTAGCAACATTTTGCAATGAATGACTGAACAGGACATCAAGAAATAGTTTTAGGTGAATGCTGTATGTCTTTACCTAAGCGCGGGTTCTCAAGTAAGAGAAGGCATTGTTATATTTGTACATAAATCTACAATAAAACTAAAATAAAATAAATTATAAAAACAAACAGTCAAATTCAAGTGTCAAAGCTATTCAGTTCTTTGGCCATTCAATTCAATTTAGCTTCTGCTTTGAAATATGACTACTGTACATAAACCAAGATAATAACAGATCACTAAATTTAAAGAATAAGTCGCTAATGCTTGTGTTGTCGAAATTCTATTGAGTTTATGAAGATAGAAATCATTGAGAAATGATTGCAAACATGTTTTTAAAAAGCTTAAATTCATTGTCTTTGCAACTATTACATTTAAAATGATCAGTCATGCTGTAGGAAACCTGTTTGTCTAAAATATATGTTTAAAATACATCAAGTATTTGATGTAGTTATTTAAAAACCATCATCTCTGACACATTTACACATTGGGCAGCTGCACAACACAAACAACCTGATAGAAACCGTCCTCTGTGTTCGTGTGGCTATTCACACAAAGATAGAGTTTATTTACTTCTAGCTTGCCGAAATTCACGTCTTTGGCCAGTTTTACAGCCCCTATCCCTTCAAATATCTTGTCTGTCTTCTTATCTTGTTTGTCGGACCAATTCACTTTGGCCAGGGTGAGATGGTACGTAGGGCATCGGGAATGCCGGTGAAGCCAGCCCTTCTCCTGGAAGGCTTCTTGGAGAGGGGAATTCAGGCTCTGGATATCCGACAGGGGTTGTGGGGTCACATGGAGAACAGTCCCATTAAAGTGCCTTAGTTTTGGGGTGAAAGACACAGATATAGGGGGTTTGTGGGAGTTCTTGACTGTGGTACGCAGGAGCTCAGCAGCAGCACTGACTTCCTCTGGGTCATTGAGAACAAGCAAAGTGAGAGTGATGTGTAAAGTTGCCGAGTCCACCCATAGCGGCTCTGACTGAGGGAGATGGGAGAGAACCTTTCTCTGAATGCGCTGGAAGGCCAGGAGAGCAGCGGGTGAGTCCACGCGGAAGCAGATGAAGTGAGTGGGTCTGCGTGGTGGTGGACGTCTCGACTGTGGGTGTGGCAGAACGGATGATACCAGCTCTGGTTGTGGACCACTCACTCCATCCCAGCTGTCCTTCCATTCTTCCACTGTTTCATCCTGTTCTTCTTTCTGAGTGATGGATAGCTCATCTGCCAAATGATTCAAACTGAGATCTTCTGCCATCTTTTTGTTTTCCGGTGCAGATTCTTGTTGCAATAGTAAGTCATCACTGGTTCCTTGCTCATCATTTTCGGTAAATGAGTGATCTATGGCATCTTCCAGCTCTTGTTTATTGTTTGTTGTTGTAATTCTAGTTGCAACCTGATCCTGTTCTTCAGAAAGTTCAGTTGCTTGCTCTAGGTCACTTGAAACATCTGCTGTGTTGGTGGTCTCTTCATGTTGTCCAGTGTCAGGTGTGTCTGAGAATTGAATAATTCCAATATATTACGTTTGATAAAAGAAATAATATAATATTGTATTAAATACAAAATATTTATTACATAATATAATAAAATAATATTAAAATAATACAGAAAGAAATATATTTACAGTTCAATGGCATGATGATATTTTTTGTCCTATACATATTTAATTTCTGTATTAAAATTCATTTGGATATATTTTTGGAGGCATAAAGTCCTAATATGATAATATAGAAAAAAAAATTCTTGAAAAGAAACCCCTTATTGAATAGTTTGGCATATTCTTGTATTATTTCACTACTTTTAATTATTATTAATGCTGTTTTTTTTTTTTATTGTTTCACTGCTTATTAATATTTGAAAATGTTATAAAAGTTATTCATGAATACAAAGATATCTCTAAGAACTTGGCACACATGTTTTAAACTGGATTTTTTTAACTGGACTTTTTTCTTATTGTGGACATTCTTATATGGCATTGACCCAGTAACCAACTGCTGGACAATGCAGAACAAAACACTGGTGAATACATGTCTAGCATGAGGTCACTTCGCTAGTTGAGTCTCTACCATCTAGAGTGACTGACAGACCTGTGAGACAGTCGACATCTGTCTCTGAAATGACATCTGCCCAAGAGCCTGTTTCCCGGGACAAAATAATAGTAGGGACTTTAGGCAACATGATGGAACGGCAATGGCGTTCTAGCGTTCTATTGTGTGACTTTAACTGCTACTTTGTGACGTTCTACTGTAACCGTCTACTATAGGAGAATAGCTGGTTTGCCATAGTCGTTAATACGTGACAGATTAGATACGTAAATGTTAAGTTTTATGGTTATGTGGCATTTTAATCAGTATATCATTTAATGACAAAAGCAATCCTTCTCTTGCTTTTTTTATGACACTTTTTGTACTTTGTCAAATGATTAAATGATCCGTTATGCCATCCTCTTTATTGTTGCTTAGTGATTTTTGTGTTCTTTGGCTATGGCAGTTAACAGTTTACTTCCATTCACCGTTGCCATTCCATCAGCAGCTGTTGCTTAAAGTCCCTTCTGTTGCTCACCTTGCTGCTGATCCTCACTGCCAAAAGGGGGCAAAACAGTCTGCCCAGTGGAGCCGAACACCCTGTCAGTGCGACTGTCTCTATCCCAAACCCGCTGGCCTTTGTAGCTGAAGTACTGGATCCTATGACGAGGGAGAGCCAACTCCTCAGAGAAGTCACAGTCACACACCTAATGAGGAACAAATGAGTGTTAACGCTGGTACATGACACATGATAATGAACCACATTAATACTGATGTAACACACCTGAGTGTCCCACGAGAAGTCAGAGAATGGGCGTTCCAGCACCCCAAGGAAGCGGTCCAGGTGACCAACTATAAAATCAGCTGGGTCCACTGAGGAGTCCCATATAATTCTAGAGATGACATCATCGGCTGTACGCATGCGTGGCTTCTTCTTACACCCTGAGACAGAAAGGCATCTATTTGTAATCATGAAGAGTGAATTTCTAAGGTAAAGTGCATCTGCACTTAATCACTAAATATATCATCACACCTTCCCACTCAGTCTTTATATGCTGCTTTTCTGCATTCATCTTTTTTCCATTTTTTCGGCTCTGGCTCTGCTTTTCTGTGATGGTTGTATCATCTTCCTCTGAGTGTGTGGTTTGAGAGACGTCAAGCATACTGTGAAGACAGGAAAGAGCAATGCATTATTTATCCACTGAGCTTCAATGAATATGAAAATTTGAAGATTTATCAAATTTTACATATTTTATGGCAGCTACAAGACACTGCTGTTTAAATGAAAGTATACAGATAATAATGCATGTCTACCATAAGGTTAGTTCACTAGTTGAATTTCTACCATCCAGAGTGATTGACAGACCTGTGAGACAGTCGACATCTGTCTCCAAAATGACATCTGCCCAAGATGAAGTGCTGGCAAATATTTCGGCTAGATTCTTGTTTCATCTCATCTGGTATGATGCAAAATGTTCAGTAAATCATTCACACAGCCACTTGAATATACAGCAGTATGATATGAATACATTCATACATTGATCACACAAGATAAGGTTAATCTATTTAACCATTTAAACAATAGAAGTTAAGTTCTCCCAGAGCAGTTATGTAGTGGTGTGTGAAGACAGGCAAGTTTATGAGGGACAGAATAAAGGTCAGTGCAGCATGTTTGAACTCATCTTCAACTCCACCCACAACCTACACTTTTACACACCTGTTGTGGCATAATAAACAGACACACTAGCGTTCAAAAGTTGGGTATCAGTGAGATTTTTTTTTTTTCTGAAAGAAATGAATACATTTATTCAGCAAGGACAAATTAAAATGATCAAACGTGAGAGTAAAGACTTTTACCATGTTACAAAAGATTGCTATTTCAAATAAAATGCTGTTCTTTTAAACTTTCTATTCATCAAGGAATCCAGAATTTTTTTTATCTCAGTTTCCACAAAAATATTAAGCAGCACAACTGTTGTCAACACTGATAATAAGAAAAGTTTCCTGAGCAGCAACTATAATGATTTCTGAAGGGTCATGTGACACTGAAGACTGGAGTAATAATGGCTGCAGAATATTCAGTTTGCTGTCACAGGAATTATTATTATTTTAAATTGTAATAATATTTCACAATATTATAGTTTTTACTTTATATTTGATCAAATAAATGCAGTCTTGGTGAACATATGAGACTTCTTTCGAAAACAATGATGTTATAAACCCCAAACGTTTGAATGGTAGTATCTGTACATTTACCCGAAAGGCTGGTACAGACTACAATCTAAAACTTCCCATCTAACAATAAATGACAATTTGGGTGCCTCAACACAGCACAAATGTCCCTTTTGAAAGCTTTTGGACCAGGAGGTTTTAACTGAAAATAGCACAATAATGGCTTGTCCTTGTAAGTGCTCTTAGGTCTAGTGGTGTAGAAGCAGACCTCTCTTTGTGAAATGTATATTCTCTACCCTGCACTTACAGTAAGCCTACAGCAATTTTGTACAAAACAAACCTATACTTGGCTAGAAATTATGAATACATTAAAAAGGCTTTTCACTGCCATCTTCAGGTCATTTGCATTGTAGCCTCCATCTCGCCAGTATTTGTTATAGGCGGTGACCTAAACGTTTTAATATCAAAGTAGATAAATTTGTCATTTTCAGCTCATTTTGAGGTAATGTATTTAAAACTACTTATAATGACAACAAAAACAAATAATTTACTAGCGCTACAAACCATAAAATGCGAAATATAACTTTTAGAATTACAGCATTTATATTTTTATATACTTAATTTCCCGATGATAATGTAACTCAGTGAAGTGTATAAACTTATGTCTTACCTATGTGGATTTGTCTGTCAGAATCCTCTGTGAGGTTTTCCTGAGTGCTCTCTTCCTCAAACTCCATATTTGACAGCTTCAACAGAGCTTCACTGAAACAGACATATTACATTTACAGTCATTTATAAAGCAACCTAAACCCAGTAACTTACTTTTGCCATACTGTACTGTAGTCGGCAATACATTATGTAAGAGTCTTTTTGGCATAATAAGGGAGATCATGAACCATCCTACCTCAAGTCACAAAGAGCAAGACAACTAGGTTCGAAGTTGACTGGTTAGTGTGCGTTAACCTGTACATAATGACATCATCTGGTACAAATGAATCATAGCCTACATTCTGCGCGAATGAAATACATTACACGCCAAAACAATGTAACTCAAAAATAGATATACTTCTGAAAATACTGTTTTTTATTGTTGTTTGTAACATTTACTGTACATTTTATATTAGTTCTTTATTATTTTCAAGTCTACTTACTGCTAGGGCAATGTCCACAAACGCCACTTCCGGTTTCAGGTCTTGGGTATTGTAGTTTTCGTTTATTGTAGTCCGAGTCATTTCCGCGAATCGATTCTTTCGAACAGTTCTGTTCATACAAACGCATATTAAAAGCTCCATTTTCCAATAGACATGCTATGGGGTTACGTTTCTGCCACATACCCCATATATGCAGGCATATACTGCTTTGTATTCATGTTTCAGATTTTGTATTAATATGTATTGTAATTTAAGTCGCAGGTCAGTCTATTGCAGCCAAGATTCCACTTATAAAAACATTAAATGTAATTTTCATTTAAATAAACAATACTAATTTATCTCGCCTGAAAGGGTTTTTGCATATTTTGGAGTGAGTTGTTAAAGGGATAGTTCACCCAAAAATGAAAATTATGTCATCATTTACTCACCCTCAAGTTGTTCTAAACCTGTATGAGTTCCTTTCTTCTGCTGAACACAAAATAAAATATTCTAAAGAATATGGGTAACCAAACAGTTGATGGGTCCCATTGACTTCCATAGTATGGAAAAAAAATACTATGGAATTCAATGGGGTCCATCAACTGTTTGGTTACAAACATTCTTCAGAATATCTTCTTTTGTGTTCAGCAGAACAAAAAAAAATACATACAGGTTTGGAATGACTTGAGATAATGATGACAGAATTTTCATTTTTGATGAACTATCCCTTTAAGGCAAGACACTACAGGCGAATAGGGAATTTTTTTAAATGAGAAGATATCGATGTGAAACAGTTTATTACTGACATAAACATAAGAAAAAAATGTATTACAAGTTTTCTGTAAATTAATGTCTTAATATGCAAATGCTCATTTGCATACATTTCCAAAAAACAAAATCTGGAAATTGGAAAGGACCAGGTTTCAAATTCTTGGTTCTATTTGTTGACATATTAGTTTAAAGGGATTTTACAGAGGGGATTCTGGATATCTTATTTTGTGCTTTAGTAAATTAGAGAATACTGACAATAGCCTTAAAAAAATCTATTTTCGCCATGTTTTTTGGAGTAAAGGGACCTGTTACTCAGGATAAGAATGATATATCAACAAATCCCTCTGTAAAAGCCTTCACAATATAGTTAAGTATAAGACTGGGAAAGTTGGTGCTTGTAGGTGCTACTGAAGTGGACTCTTGAGTGTGAGAAAAAACTCATTTTAAGAAAACGGCCTTTAAAGTTTTGTACTGTAGAATTTCATACATTTCTATTGAAACCCTCAACCTACAAACAAAATATATATTCAGTTCATTAATATCAGTAGTGTATAATATTTTAAACACATGGAAATTGATAAATGAATAAATTATTAATAGCAACAGCCTTAAACTGAAGAGAACTACCTTAACAAACACACATAACAACAGTCACAAAAACTGAAGCAAACGAACTGTCCCTGTGTGTTGTATGTCCATCTATAACTATTGAATCTAATTCGCTGACGCGTTTCATCATCTAATCTGTTGTTGTTTACTTTCTTTTTAGTAGCTCTTGCAAGTGACAGCTGTTGCCGTCTGTTCTGTGAACGTTTATGAGCTGATTTCGGCGTTGTCTGCATTTTCTCTCAGGCGGAGAATAAACAAGGAAGCGGCAGCGCGTATCACGTGGCGTTTGAGAACCAATCACGTAGGCGGAAATTCACATCGACCAATCAGATGTGGTTTTTGGCTGTCGATTCCCCGGCAAACTTTCGCGGTTGGTTAGTTCTACAAAGGAAATGTCCATATTTGGATTAGACAGCCCTGCGTATGAGCCTTTTTTGAGAGAGAGAGAGAGCTTTTACAATGATACCAGGCATGACAGGTTTCTGTGAATGGAGACGGCACGGGAGCTCGCGTTAGAAGGCTAACTTTAAAAAAATCTAATCTAGATTTTCTAGAATCTAGAAATCGAAAGGCGCAAGTTGACAACATATAATGAAATAACCACCTTAGTGTAATGTTGACATATTTTTTATTTTGACATGAAAGCTTACATGTTAAGGAAGCAAACTGGCCCAAAATCTCAAAATTGACCACTGCATGAAAAAACGATGTTTTCACCTGCCGTGTCTCGCCTTAACTCGAGAACCACTCGAACCGATTCAGTCTGATTCGTGAGCGATTCATTGTAAAGCCGGTTCAACTGAATCATCGAAAAGATTCGATTCCACAGAAGATTCTTTCATGGACTAGGGATCTCAAAAGGCATTCAGTGGATTACGGAAGAGCCCGTAATTAATTATATCACTCGAAATAACAAACATGTACATGCCACCATGTAACTACAACAGAAAAACGTATTAGTGGATTATTTGGACTGTACCGATGACCATATGCAGTGAAAGACAAGAGCAGCTGTGAGTCACGCACACGTTGTTGTGATCTAAGCGCGTGACTTCCCCATCACATGATGCATAAGACTGAAAAAGGATGGACCTAACAATGTAAACACAATAAAACTAATTATTACGATCGTATTTCAGCGACGATTTAGTAAACCGTACATCGGTGAGGATAGTTTGCAATTTATGTTGACTAGTAATAAATTCCATTGTAAGCAACATTGATAGCCATGCAAAACCTGTAGATAGTTGCTATTGTCAATGCTCCATTGCAATGTTTTGTTCTGGATAGTTGACTGGCAGTACCAGGCGTCGCAATAGCTCTACCCAGCTGATAAAGGTAAGGATATTGTGTTTTTTTCTATATATAATTTTTGCTTGCATTTAGTTTTAGTCGATACCATGTGAATAAAGTAAAAAAATCTAACATGTTACCGTACTTCACTAGTTGATCACAACACAACATTAAACATATTATTATAAGTTTCCTGAAATGTTATGTCTAAATATGCAAATGAGGCATTATCTAATTAAAAAATGCCCTCATCTGCAGAACAGAAATCTGATCATTGGATATTGTTTCATTTTGTTGACATGCTAGAGTTTTTCTTTTCATCACTCCAAAATCAGAAAATACTGTCAAGAAGAAGAAAAAAATCACCATATTTTTAGGAATAAAATATTATATAAATCAGTCGAATGTATCAAAAAAGCCCTCTCTAAAAACCTTCAGAATATAGATAGAAATAAAACAGGAAACTTGGTGTGTGTAGGTGTTACTGAAGTGGAGATTTGTGGCTCAGGACACGAGAAAACAACCCTTTTAAATATATGTATTATTTAAATCTTTAGACACAAATAGATAGTGTAATCAATTAAACACTGGGATGTTATGGATGATTTATGTACGCAAAATCTCAAAATGTACCAGTGCTTGAGAAAACAATGGTTTTGCAGTGGATAAGAGTTAATGTTTACTGCCATAGTCATCACTGTTAGGTTCTTTTAAAAGTATGCATTAAATCAAATCAAATCAAAATGTATTTATAAAGCACAATAAAAACAACAGTAGTTGACCACTGTGCTGTACAAACCTTACTAAAAAAAACATAGAAATTAAATATAAACAGTTTAGATGTATGTTCTGGTTTATAAACATCTCTAAAACTCACCCTCATTCTATCAAAATGTAAAAAAAAATAGTTTTGATAATATTGCATATTCTCATATAAACTTTCAATTCCCTCCAGATGAACGCTTTAGTTGCCCTTTGCCACTTCTGTGAACTCCATGGCCCTCGGACACTATTCTGTACAGAGGCCGTCCACCCTCCGTCCCCATCTCCTCCACAGCCTGGTTCAGCCATTCCTGGTGACAGGGACAGAGAGGGGGACAGAGAGGGCGAAGGGCTCACCATGAGAGCCAACAGCTCTGCCACACAAAGAGCAGACATGTGTGAAGTGAGAAAGTATTCTTGTCACAACCCAAATATATTCAGAAATGTTATTCTCTCTAATATCGTATGATATCTGTATTTCTCCCACCAGGGCTGTCGCTCCCTCCCTGCATCTCACCCAGGCTTTGTGAGTGTGGACAGTGAAACAGGAATCCGCTACCTGAGCCATCAACATCCACGTCAGCCACAGCTCTTCAGTGTGGTGCGACAGGCATGTGTGCGCAGCCTCAGCTGCGAGGTATGTGTACGTTTGTATGCATCAATGAATGAATCTAAACTTGATCCAAAAAATATGCATCTATGAGACACTTTTTTTATATTATCTGCTTTTGCAGGTTTGTCCTGGTCGAGAGGGGCCCATCTTCTTTGGAGATGAACAGCATGGATTTGTTTTTTCTCATACGTTTTTCATCAAAGACAGCCTGGCACGGGGCTTCCAGCGCTGGTACAGCATTGTCGTGGTAGCTATGGACAGGATCTACCTCATCAACTCCTGGCCATTCCTGTTGCGCCACCTGCGGCTAACCATTCAGAGTCTACAGAACACAGCGCTCAAGGTACTGGACTGCAGCACCACTTTAGCACCGTGATTGATGGAGTGCCTCTTGGAGTGATGAGTTGCTTGCAGTGTTGAAAATACAACATTTTGTCCTGTTTGTTTCTCTACAGGTGTTTGACAGTGAGCAGTGTGTGTGTCCACAGAGGGCTGTGCGTATGAACAGCGCCTTCTCTCCAGCGGTGTTTCCACATCAGCGCAGCGGTAATGCAGCCCGCTCACTCACATCTCTAACCCAGCACCAAAACCTGTGGGCTAGTCTGCACTCCTCATTCAGCTGGTACGTAAAACTGTATTCGGAATATTTTTGACTTTACAACTCATTTTGTGACTTCATATCTCACAATTGTCACTTTTTATCTCACAATTCTGACTTATCTTACAATTGCAACTTTATTTCTCATAATTGCCACTCTCACAATTGACATAATTATGACTTTATATCACAATTTCCACTTCATTTCTCACAATTGTAACTTTATTTTTCACAATTACAACTTTATTTCTCATAATTATGACTTTCTCATAATGCAACTTTGTAACTTTATACCTCACAATTACACATTTATTTCTCATAATTGAGACAGCTGTGACTATTTCTCATAATTGTGACGTAATTTCTCATAATTTTGTCTTTTTCTCACAATTGCCACATTATGTCTCACAATTGTGACTTTCTATTTAAAAATGTGACTTAATTTCACATAATTGTGACTTCTCACAATTGTCGCTTTTTATCTCACTATTCTGACTTGATATCTTACAATTGCAAATTTGTCTAACAATTGTAACTATACCTCACAATTACAACTTTATTTCTCATTATGACTATTTCTCATAATTGTGACTTTCTCACAATTACAACTTTTTCTCATAATTGTGACTTTATAGTTCAAAATTGTGACTTTATAGCTCACTATAAAGACTTTATAGTTAGAACTTTATTTCTCACAATTGTAACTTTATATTTCACAATTACAACTTTATTTCTCATAATTATGACTAATTGACTAATTCTCATAATTGCAACGTTGTCTCACAACTGTCAATTTCTCACAATTGTAATTTTTTTTTATCTGACAATTACAAATTTATTTTAAATACAAATTTATTTCTCATAATTGAGACTCTCTCACAAGTGTGACTATTTCTCATAATTGTAACTTTTTAGCTCAAAATTTAGATTTTTGTTGTGACTATTATATAACTCATAACTATTGCAACTTTAATTCTCATAATTACAACTTTATTTCTTACATTTGTAACTTTATTGCCCGGTTTCACAGACAAGGCTTAAGCTAGTCCCAGACTAAAATGCATGTTTGAGCTGTTTTAACTGAAAGCAACTTGCACTGACATATCTTAAACTATGCCAGTGCTATTGTTCTGTCTCAAGATGCACAGTAATGCATTTATAAAAGCTACTTAAATGTCCTAATTTAACTAAGGCCTACTCCTGGCTTAATCTAAGCCCTGTCTGTGAAACCAGGCCTATAACGCAAACTGCTACTTTATATCTCACAACGTGACATTATTTCTGATTTTACAGTTAGCACTGTTTGAGGTGGTGTTTATGTACAGTACTGTGCAAAAGTCTTAGGCACGCTGGTATTTTCACACGAAAAATGTTTTTAAGCCAGTTATTTATATCTTTTACTGTAGTGTGTCAGTAGGAAATATCAGTTTACATTTCCAAACATTCATTTTGCAATTAATTGTAATAATCCAGTGAGATTTTTTTTTTTTATGCACAAGAAGTCTGATAGCAGCCGGTATGATCTGATCTCACCATCATCGAGTCTGTCTGTGATTACATGAAGAAACAGAAAAAACTGAGACAGACTAAATCCAGAAAAACTAAGGCAACGTCTCCCAGACACTTGAGGAAACCTTCCTGCAAAACTACAGTACTGTGAAAAGTTTAGGCACTTGTCAGAATGCTTTAAAGTGAGAATGCTTTCAAAAATAATAACATAAATAGCTTTTATTTATGAATTAACTTCTATTAACTAAATCAAATCGATATTTGGGGTGACCACCCTTTGCGTTTAAAACGGCTTTTGTCGCCTGCATCTATTCCTACACCTATTCATGTAGTTTTGCAGGTAGGTTTCTTCAAGTGTTTTGGAGACGTTGCCTCAGTTCTTCTGGATTTAGTCCATCTTAGTTTTTTATGTTTCTTCATGTAATCACAGACAGACTCAATGAAGATGAGATCAGATCTCCATGTGGAGCATAGATACTATTGTCAGACTCTTTATGCATACAAAAATCAAATTAAAATTAATGGCAATTAATTTATAAATGTAAACTGATATTTCCTACTGACACACTACAGCAAAATATATAAATAACTGGCTTAAACCCACTTTTTGTGTGTAAAAATACTAGCGAGCCTAAGACCTTTGCACAGTACTGTACCTGGCACACCGTTTAACATTTAGGGTTAGGAGTTTGATCTTAAATGTGTATGAGCAATAGTAATAGTGATGCTTTCCTTGGAAAACACACATACAATTTAGGCTTATCTATTTTGTATTTTTAAATCATAATAATTATTCTTACTTTGTTAACTATTTGTACTTTAGGTTGCTGAAAGCTTGTGGCAGTCGGTTGACTGAGAAGCTTTTAGAGGGAGCACCCACAGAAGACACACTCGTTCTCATTGAAAGACAAACTGGTAAAATTAATACACTGAGTAAAATAATTATAAAAAAACATTAAGAGAATAAAGATAGAAATTTTGTTGTGTTAAATATTTGATAAAATGTTGTTTCTATACGCAGCTAGATTAAACAAGCTAAACTGAAAGTTTTTTTTGTATCCTGGCATACTATTGATTCCTTAGGTATATTTTAATTAGTGTGTCTGCTAACAAATTGATTTTTGAACTGTTGCCCTGGGTGTCTGGCCCAGATTCTGCTCCTGAGACTAACAAACAAACAGCTCTCCAGTGATTGTTCAACTTTGTTCATCTTTTATAATCAGAATGATAGCACTGACTCAACATAACCTGAGGTTATACTGTAAAGTTATACTGTAAACTTCAACATTAAAAAAGGTTTACAGCAACATTGTGTATAATTCTCTCACAGAACAAGAGGAAGAGATGAGTGGCTGGGATGGTGCTGAAGGGGGCGGATCTAACTCACAGTCCAGCCAGTCAGAGAATGTACAGACTAAAGACTTTCAATTTGATGATGGAAGACAAGAGGACCTTATTGGGCCAAAGTTCAAATCATTGAGACATTTAAGACAGGCAAATAAATGTTTACTCTATTACCAACATCAATTAAAATATATATATAAATATAAAATTTGACTATGCTATATTGGATTATTGGCAGGTCCTGGGTACCACAGATTTCAGACAGCTGACATGGCACGTTCTTATGGGAAACCAGGTCATATGGAGAGGTGCAGACCCTGGTCTTATCCAGTCAGCTTTCAATGTGCTGAAGGTCAGTTAAATACCTACAGTATGCATACAGTATTTCCATCACACTAATCAAGTAATTCCAGGTATACACCATTAAAAGCACATGTTAAATTTATACACTACCAGTCAAACGTTTGGACACCCTTGACTGAATTTGTCTCTTCTGATCTTTAAAAGAGTTCTTTAATGCCTGTGCAAAATGTTTTTTTAAACATAGACTTTAATGTTATGCCTGATCAGTGTTTATAAAGAGAGCGGCTTTGAGAAATTAAATAAAATGTATTTTTTAATTTAAAATTCCGTTTTTTGATAACACTGATTATTTCTTCATCACGGCACCTGTTAGTAGGTGGGATATATTAGGCAGAAAGTGAACATTTTGTCCTCAAAGTTGATGTGTTAGAAGCAGGAAAAATGGGCTTTGAGTGAGTTTGACCAGGGCCAAATTGTGATGGACTGGGTCAGAGCATCTCCAAAACTGCAGCTCTTGTGGGGTAGTGGTGCAGTGGTTAGTATCTATAAAAAGTGGTCCAAGGAAGGAACAGTGGTGAACCGGCTCATTGATGCACGTGGGGAGCGAAGGCTGGCCCATGTGATCTGATCAAACAGGCGAGCTTCTGTAGCTCAAATTGCTCAAGAAGTTAATGCTGGTTCTAAAAGAAAGGTGTCAATACACAGTGCATCGCAGTTTGTTGCGTATGGGGCTGCATAGCCGCAGACCAGTCAGGGTGCCCATGCTGACCCGTCCACTGCCAACATTGGGCATGTGAGCATCAAACAACAGAGAGACCCAGTAAAACCGCATGTCCCACCCCAGCTAGTAAACAGAAAAACCAATCACAGTCGAGGCTGCGCCGAGTACAGTTGGAGTTAGAAGTAAAGTTACAGTGAAAGTGAGACTGACTGAAAATGTCAGGAAAAGAATCTGTGTACCAGTAACATCATGAAAAGGAAAGGGAGGCCAGGAAAATTGTCTATCAAAAAATAAGATTTTTTTTCGCTGCCTGATTTACTTTCCCGGGAAAAGGACGGCCATGCCACTTTTTGATATACAATTTTAAATCTAAAATAAGTAAAAGCAATAACCTTTATTTGTATTTATTTATTTGTCTGTTTAGTTATTTTTAAAAAATCCTTATTAGGTGCATGGCACCAGATGTGGGTCTCCATGCCCATATTTTATAAGCCTACGTTACCGTATATGATATGAGTGGAGGGCGTTGGGGGCCCACATCAATGTTTTTTCAGGGGGCCCAGAATTCCCTAGCTACGGCCCTGTTGACACGTACCACCTACCTTTCATGGAAACGGTATTCCCTGGTGGCTGTGGCCTCTTTCAGCAGGATAATGCACCCTGGCCCCCGGCCCCACCTCGCAACTTACAGGACTTAAAGGATCTGCTGCTAACATCTTGGTGCCAGATATGGTGCCGCAGCACACTTTCAGGGGTCTAGTGGAGTCCATGCCTCGACGGGTCAGGGCTGTTTTGGCAGCAAAAGGGGGACCAACACAATATTAGGAAGGTGGTCATAATGTTATGCCTGATCGGTGTATATCATAGTTTAAAAAATAGTGAATAAGTAGTTGTGTCCAAATGTTTGGCTGGTAGTGTATTTTTAAAGTAGATACTGCAAGTCTTGCTAATTCAGTTCTGATCCTGAATTCAGATTTCTGACCATTTCACAGGCTTTGCTTCCAGTTGGCTGTGTCCGAGCTGTTCCGTACAGTCCTCACTATGAGGAAGCATATCGATGCAACTTCCTTGGCCTTAGCCCTGATGTACCAATTCCAGCCCATGTCAGCTCTTCAGGTACTGTACAATAATCTACTGTTTCTTTATTGTTTCACTGCAAACCCTCTTTTGTATATTTTAGCTTGACACAGCTAGATAATATAACTTTCAGAAACATACTGTATGTCTACACCACATAAAAAGTAAGATCCAAGCCCCATTTGAGCCCCATTAACCTATTGTATTCTGATCATATCCTTGTGGTGCTGCTGTAGCTGAGATTCCTTAGGGTCAAACGTACACAAACAGTGACACTATGCATAAGTGACACTGGCAAATGGCAGCAGTGATCTCGTAATCTTTATCCATCAATTCAGGGTAAAATATTGTTTTTATAACATGACTGTGTTTTATTTTAATCAAGACAAACACACATAAATGTAACACAGGCCTCAAACAAAGTGTTTTGGTGTGTTCTTTGTCAGAATGTGATTTACATCATATTTCTCAACTTCTGTGTGACTGTTTTCTTTCTAAACATAGTGAAATTGTTTCATAACGCAGTGTCAGGTTCATTCAAAGTTCAACATTCATTGAGTATCCTAATGGTGTAACCCCTCTCCCTCTTTCTTTCTCTCTCTCAATCTGTCTTCCAGAGTTTTCTGTGCTGGTGGATGTACTTAACATTGAGCGCGGTTGTGTAATTCCTGTTTCGGATGATGACATTCTCTCACTTTACCAGTTCAACATTAGCAGCGCCAACACACAACCAGTGGAAAAAGGTAAACGCATGGACACATATGGACATGGACATGTAGTATTGCCACAGTCTTTAAAGATTTATACCCCTATTCAAACAGACACACTATTTATTGCATTTTGCATTTGTACTCAGTGAATCCGTTCATAACATGGCTTCCTCGTGGTTTTTCTTTCTCTCAGGTCCAACTCTGTTGAATAAGATCGAAGTGGCTCTTTCTAATGAGAATCTGTCAGTGGAGGTGGTCTCTCTCTGCCTACTCTGTCTGAAAGAGGAGTGGATGAAGTAAATCAGCAATTTTTCTTTAGAGATATACAACCACTATTTCATTATAAATATAAGACAGTCTTTATTTCAAACACAACATATCCAAAATATCCACTAATATATCCAAAATACTTGCTCAAGAGTACTTGCCTTTTATTTTGATTTATATAATTTTGTCTAATTTATTACTTTTGTATATATACATTGTGTATATATACACTACCGTTCAAAATTTTGGATCAGTAAGATTTTGAAAGAAGTCTCACCAAGGCTGCATTTATCTTATTAAAAATACAGTAAAACAGTAATATTGTGAAATATTTTTACAATATCTTTTTTTTTATTGTAATATATTTTAAAATGTAGTTTATCTCTGTGTTGGCAAAGCTGAATCTTCAGCATCATTACTCCAGTCTTCAGTGTCACATGATCCTTCAGAAATCATTCTTATATGCTGATTTTTTGCTCAAGAAATATTTCTTATCAAGTTTGAAAACTGTTTTGATGCTTAATATTTTTGAGGAAAGCAAGATACATTTTGTCAAGATTCTTAGATTAACAGAAAGTTCAAAAGAACAGCTTTTATTTGAGATAGAAATCTTTTGTAACATTATAAATGTCTTTACTGGCATTTTTTTAAATCAATTTAATGCTTCCTTGCTGAAAAAAAGTATTAATTTCTTTAAAAAAACTAACTTTTGAATGACGTATAAAATGAAAACTTCAGTTTAAATTTGTTGAATGAAATATGAAGTACTGTAACAGTGTTTATATAAGGCATTTTCCACAATTGGGTACAAAATAGGGCCTGAAATTTGGTTTCGCCAAAAATGTAGGACCACTGTTAAATAATACTTTTGTGGTAGTTAAAATGAATTAATTAAAAATAGCTTTTACTACAATGAATGAACCGTTACCAAAATATACTGGATTTGTGGAATGTTCCATTATATTGAAAAGTCATGTAGCATTCCCAAAGTATTTTCCGTTCTCCTTTTTTCCTGTAATTCTCCTTTTTCCTTTCCCTTATTCACTTACTCGCTTCTTCCCAGTTTCCTCTTGTTTTCATCTTGTCTGTTTATTGTTCCCTTGCTAACCTTCTGTGCTTCCTCTCACCACATGCTTTTCTTTTTCTCTTTGTTACAGCAAAGTAAAAGTGTTGTTTAAGTTCTCCAAGGTGGACGGCAGAGGTAAAGAGGACACTCAGAAGGTTTTAGCCCTGCTGGGGGCCACGGGGCCAGGAGAAGAGGACAATGTGCGTCTTCTTAAGTTTTGGATGACTGGACTCAGCAAGCTCTACAAGAGCCATCTAATGACAGCAGTCAGAGGTGGAGAGAGAACTCTGAGCCAGTGAGAAAGGGGACAGTAGACTCATTGCTAGAGTTAGATGAAAGGAATGTGTGGGTGCGTGTGCGTGTGTGTGTGTCAATTACGGGAAAAGGGGGCCAAGCCTGAGAATGTGTTTTTCTGCATGGTACAGAGAGAAAGTAAAAGCTATCATTGGATTGAAGCCTCAAAAACTTTTACTTAGACATGTGCATTTAAAAGGAATGTTGTTTTACCGTCATGACTAGACATGTCCATTTTCTGTCTTTTTCACTGTGTCTAATATCGCACATGGTCCACTGACTTCATGGGAACTACGCAGAGTATCAGTTGACATGATACTGTTTGAGGTTTGCCTGTTTTATGCCCATTATAATTCATGTCATCATCACATATCTCTGTTTATCTGACTTGTATAAGAGAAAATTTGTGTTTTATCAGCAATTTTGTTTATCCTTATTTGTTAACTTATTTTAAATAAATGGATTTTAAACTCACACCTGCTAAATAAAGACTTTTTTTTATCCCTTTAAGCGTCACCCCTCCTTTTTTCACATAGACATGAAAATTCACTATCCGAACTTAAAGGGATAGTTCACCCATAAATGAAAATTCTGTCACCCTCAAGTTGTTCCAAACCTGAATTTTCATTTTAGGGTGAACTATCCCTTTAAATGGTTGTAATTCAAGAAGGCTTTGGAATATAGATGTAAGATTGGTCTTGTTTTAAAGAAGATTTGGCAGATTATTGTAGAATTAAATAAATTAAGAAAGTGAAACAGAAAAAAAGTTATAAAAGTTTATGAAAATGTACATTGTAAAAATATAATTCACATTTTATATAAAATATATATTTTACAAAACATGTTGTACTCTAAAACTGCTAGAAAATCAAAGCCAAAAATCTGAACAAGTTGTGTTTTAAATTTTAGGAAGATATCTAAAAAAATGAGCTTTCAGTAAGATTTTGTTTGGGTGTAGTACCATACTTTTTCACTAGATGACGTCCAAGCTCCATTACTCACCATATAAGGGCACCTCCATTTCCATATATAGTTTGAGTGATCTGGACCATATTTCCATAATTTTCATACCATTTATGAAGTAGACATCCTATTCAGAAGTAGTATGGGCAGTTTGGCAGCATTTGATTTGAATTCATTGTATTTTGCATCACAAATGTTTATTTTTATTTATATTTAAAACATTTTCAGACCTTTTTTGCATGTTATCTTTTGAACTCTTGGCATGAAAACAAACTGATGTTTCTACCAATCTTTCAGGATTTTTCATGTTAATCACTATTTCAAAATAAATGTCTGAACACGCCTTATGAGTGATAAATTACTGCTTCTCTGTAATATATTCACCAAATCAGCCAAATCAGAGATTGTAAGTTTTCAAATGATATATAGTTTGTCAAGATTACTTTAGGTTTAGTATAGGATATTACCGTTTTAAATATGTAATGGCTGTGCTGTGGGCCCACCGGTGGGCCGGTGACACTTTAAGGACTGTAATTAATTAGTGCAATGTGATTTTTCCAGCTACTGACCACTATTGTGATCATCTTGTAGTGAAGAATTTATTTTGGAAAAGGGGGTCCAGTGTTGTTTTGGACTCTGATTTCCATTGTATGGACAAAAAATAGTTAATGACATTATTATTAACTATAACATAAGCACATTCTAGTGTTTCACAGTTGTAAGAGCATAACTAAAAGAATCAGCTTATTTCTCCCTATATTAATGTACACAGTGCAGAGCAGAATATCACTATACACATGCACTCTATATATAAATATTTTGGTATCTTGGATGTACAAAATCTTTTTAGATTTAAAAATTTGTAACAAGTCTATCAATGCAGGTTAAATAAAAAATTTATGTAGTCACATGTGGTGTGTAGTGTAGGTGTGAATGTCCCCCTGAGGAAGATTGCAAGATCCTCTTTCCTGTCTGCACAGGTTGACTGACAGCAAAGTAGGAAATGCTGGATCACTGCCACAACATCTATAGATAATCATGAATTTATTTATTCCAGATGGTACATATTTCAATTTTTATTTTTGTTTACTCATTACATTGTATCAATACTACACTATACAAAAAATGTCTAATACACAAAGTTAAATGAAATTAAATGTTTTTTTTTTTCGTGCAATCTTTTATGGAACAGTATTTGAACAAAATGCACCACAAACTGACTGCTTTGTCTATGTAATGTTGAATGTTCTCATTTTATAGGCATCACATGCCTGAAATGACTAATCTGGAATAATATGGATTACATAAATAACATTGTTTTATTGCAGGCGTAAAAGCCTATGTGCTTAGTCATCATTTCACCTGAATAGTTGTGGGACTGAGGGAGCAACAGACTTGGATACTTGAGTGGGGAGGAGGGAAATTAAAAAAAGACTGCCAGTGTGCATGACTATGACTAAGTCCGGGAAAGGCCGTGTATTGAGTACTGATAAAGAGAGGAGAAGAGGGGGAGTGAATGCTGTTCAATGAGGTAAAGGGGTGGGGAGCTTTTAAAGAGAGCAGGGAGAGAGACTGAACTACCAGGACTTTCACTTTCAGTGAGCAAACAGCCTCCACACGGTTTGCTCCTGCAGCCTTCAACAGATCAAATGTGCTGCTCAATAACTTGCTAGTTGGAGATAAAAGCCTCAAAACAAAGGGATTTATAGAGGAAGAAGGAAAGTAAGCAGAGTAAAAGAAACAGGAAACTAAAATCTCACAGGAAATAGAGAAATATCTTGCTATCCATCAGAATCCCCCCCCCCACACACACACACAGAAGACTGGGAATTTCCAAGTGACTGACTGGGATTGAGCCAGAGAGGGACAGGACGCAGAGAAGCTGTCAATGAGGGATCTAAGAGAAAGTGCAGCAGTAAGAGGAAGAGGAGACGTTGGTTAGTAGTCAATAAAAGAGGCAGCTGGGAAACCCATAGAGACAGAGGTTGTTCCATAATTTTTCTGCAACAATCTGTCGTGCAAAAAGACTTGGTTAAGAAGAACATGGGAAATATGGGCCACATTGGCCGGTAGAAGCATGTCACCAACAGGTAACGTGATAACGCGTGCAGCACTGAAAAATGTCCATCAATTGATGCGCGTATTAAAATGATTATCAGACAGTGTGTATGGTGTTCGAGAGACTAAAATGCGTAGTTGTTTTGAAAATCTTGCGGATTTTAATTCTCTGAACCTTTGTTTACCTTTGCCTTTCAGTGCTGTTACTTCTATCAATATTGACTGTTCAAGGAAGTGGGTGCAATGATTTTATGAAGACGACGATCAGAAATCTACAGGACTCTATAAACATTGAAAGAACGACCGGATTCGTGAGTTTCGGCTTTTTTTTTTAATGCTCATTGTTTACCAGAAAGTTCGCAAACTTGTGTATGTGCCGTGTCATTTTGTACTGACCTTATTGTTGTTCTGCGGTTTTGGCAACGTGAGAATCCTGAGCAACTTAAAGTAAAGACCAGAGGATTCACAATTTTAAATTTTAAATGTGTTGCAGCCAGAAGTTTTTCCGAAGAACTACGTCGTGTCTCACTATTTCAACGACAGCGCGCTGTGCAATGAGCCGGTAAGAATGACAGTTCAATACGGGTCCGTGACGCTCATTTTTTTTGTGTGTGATCTATTTTAAGTTATTCAAAAATACATTTTGCAGTTCAGTTACAGACAATAATTTAAATAAAATTGATGAACATGTTTTAGTTTTCTGAAATAAAAGTCATTTTTGGTATTTTAATGGGGCCTACTATTAAAAAAGTCCAGATGGTATAATTGTTGAGAGATTGTAAAAAATAAAATAAATAATTCTTTTTTGGGGAAGAAAACAATATTGCCATACGTAGTATTTTATTATAGTTTATTTAAAAAACAAAAAACAGTAATATTGTTTAAAATATTGTAACATTGAAAAAACTTTTTGTTCAGGTCAGATCGAGAAAACTATAAAACAGCATTATATTCAAAGACTCAAAAATAAAAAAGTACTTTGAAACATGTTTGACAAACTGTTTGACAATAATGATTAAATTGTGTACAGTCTTGTAACTTAAAGTGCAAGGAAACTATTTATGTATTCTATACTTTATGGATACACCACATGCCATTTTTAGTTATTTTGAGTCATTAAATCAAAATGATCTGTTGCATATGGTATAAAATTGCCTTTAAAGTTGTCCAAATGAAGTCCTTAGCAATGCATATTATTAATATTAATAATAATATTTTTACGATAATTTTGACACATATAATGTATTGTTGGCTATTGCCACAAATATACCTGTGCGACTTATGACTGGTTCTGTGGTCCAGGGTCACAAATGTTTACAATGATAGTCCTTATTAATCGTTACAGAGATCCAATTTTGCTCAAAATTACATCTGTTTTGTGTGTGTGTGTGTTTAGTGCTGTTCATTCAGTGCTGCTGTGTTCCTGTCTAATTCCTGGAGTCAGCTCCTCCAGCACCTCAGTAGAGTTCACCTCAAGTACAAGTTCATCAGTGAACTGATTTACACGCTGGACAACATAGCAAAAGTGGTATATCATCATATACAGTTATTTCTTTCTAACACACTTCATACCATACTTCTTGCTACCATACTGTTTTAATAGATGTTGTATCAGTAAGTTTTTTATACCTTATTGTAGGCTTGACAGATTGTAGATCTGTGTATCTGTCATCTGAAGTCAGTTTTTTTTTTGGTATCTTTTGTGAACAGAAATTCCCGGATCGTCCAGATCCTTCTGATTTCCCATCTGTTCAGTCATCACCTGAAGGACTTCTCTCCTTCACCTCAACCTTCTTCACACGATGGCTCGATTTGAATTGTGCTTTTGGAGAGCATCACTGCATCTTCCCCACACCCAGTGAAGAGGATCAAGAATTTCCAAAGGAGGGAGAGATTGTGGAGAATCATGAACCGGTGGAGGAGCAACAGCCTGTGATAGAAGGAGAGACAGGTAAAAGGCAGCTTGGCCCTGGTCCGACCAACAGCTATACTAAGACACGTTGCACAGGTTTCACTCACTGGAGCTTACCTTTTCTATGGATAACATCAAGTCTGATCTGGTGAAAGTAAAAAAAATCTGTTTTAAATATGCCACAAAACTTGGCCAGAAGAAGGCTTCACTTTGAAAGGACCGCTACTGTGTTGCCTGGATTTTTGGTCAGTTTGGATGCTAACTTTGTTTTTCACTGTTAAAAAAAAGCTTGGCATTTGCATGAGATTTTGAAGAAATGCTCTCTGGATAAAGTGGCTCATGGTTTCTGGATGCAGTTATGGAGTATAAATATGCTTTCTGTTGGAGAAAAGGGATGTTTTGGAAACAAACACATGGCTAATATGATGTTATTTTTTCTGCATCATGTCTTTGCACTGATTGTTTCTATTACTTATCCAGTGTTTCTATCATCTAATACAGTGAATTTTGTGTCATCCATGGTAAATCAGGTAAAACCTGTTGACTGAATGTTTTAACATTGAATGTAGTGAAAAAGTAAAGAATACATGAAGCCATAAAGCTTAGTGTTCAAGAGGAAACAACTACACTCATGTACTACAGTAAATCCAAGCCATATTAAATACAACTGTAGCATAGGAACCACAGCACCTGCTTCTTTCTGAAAAAGAAGAGGGTTACACAAGTCATGTTTACAAGTATTGTTGTCTTGCCTTAGAGAAGGTTACTACTACAAGCAATGTTTTACTCAAATGAATTTAACAATCTGTCTGTTTTTGGTGTACATGTGTTGTCTGTTTTTACATGTAGATTTTTATATATAAATAAAATTTTCTTAAAATTAATTCTGTGTTTGCCTGAACTGTTGATTTATTGTTTTTGAAAGAGACTACTCTTTTGTCTGTCAGAGTGTTTGTATGAGGACTCTCTCTAGTATCAGCTGGATGGAGGGACTTGCAGATGATGGCACAAACAACAAGACGCCACAGAGACCTTTTGTTCACATGTTTGCTGTCCTACCACAATATAGCTGGTGTGTTTGACAATAATGATTAAATTAAAAACAGCTTAAACCAGCCTAAACTGGTTTGCTGGTCTTTTGGCTCATTTTAGATGGATTTTGGGCACTTTTCAGTTGGTTTTTATGAGAGAGAGCTTGGAGGCCATCTTGGCCAGGTTGGAAAACCTAACCAAGACAATAAGGTCCCTTAATTTAACATCAGTAACTAGTAACAATACATTTGTTACATCATTTAGCCTATTAGTCTTTGTAAACATTAGTTTATAAATACAACTGTTTGTTAGTTCATGTTAGACAGTCCATTAGCCTAAATAATATTAACAGATACGACTTTTGATTTTGATAATGTATTAGTAGGCTAAATGCTGAAACTGACATTAATAAATGCTTTATTAGCATTTTTCATTGTTAGTTTATTTTAACCAATGTCATCTAGTGGAATGGAACAGAGGCTGGCAAGCCTGGCAGATTATATTTCAATGCCCAGATTTTTACAAGATGACTTATATGTTACACATTTAATAACTGAGAAGGATTTCTGGAAAACACTTTCTCTGGGACAACAGTTCCCGCTAGGCAGGGGACTTGGATGCTTTCCAACTCTGTACAGGGCACATTGTGCGCTTTAAACCACGTGACGTGAAGCGGAAATGCTCCGTTCTCTCAAAATGTCCGCGGCCGATGGAGACACGTTGCCTCAGGAGGATGATGAGTTTGAGGACATGGAGGCGAGTGGAAGCGACGTGGATGATGTGGAGGGAGGTGGACAGGACGGTGACGGAGAGGAGAAAGTTTATGTCCCCGGTCTGCAGGCGCTTCAGCCGGGAGAAGAGCTCGAGATGGACCGCTCCGCTTACCGCATGTACCACGAGTGCCAGACCGGTCAGTTTGCTGAACATGTCCGATCACTAAACACAGACAAGCATGGTCGATTTATGTATATATGTGGTTTGCTGTATACAACATATTGCATACATCTACCAACAAAATAAAGTGTTTGAAGTACTGTCAAGATAATGTAAGGACCATTACGATACTGCCACAGTTTTTTTTTCTTTGCTAAGAAATATCTGGGTATGTCACCCTAAAGTGTATTGCTTATGTGTGTATCATCATTGAAAATTAAAATGTCAGAAAATTGTGTGTAATTGTCCTGAAAATATTGTCACAATATCCTAATGGCAATGTAGTCTTTATTATTATTATTATTATTATTATTATTATTATTATTATATTTTGAATGGACCAATTCTCATTACTCTGAGAAATGACTCATTCTGACATTTTTCTTTTGGCATGCTCATGTCGTAACACAGTATTACAATAAAAATGTTGCACAATAAAACAATAACGCTAAACAATGATTTTTATTTTAATATCAAAGTTACTGAAACAAATGGTGTTGTCATGAATAGTACCTTTTTATATATATTTTTTTGTCATATGAGAGTGAGAATAGGATTTTGGGGAAATGTGCTTGAAGATTAAGATTTTTTTCAAATCCATTATTCTTTGAGCAAAATTATTAGATTTTCCCCCTCCTATTCTTAAAACGAGTGAAATATGGCCTGGATATTTTCTTGACCGGTTTTGTGAGAATGTCTTGAAGCCCATGCAGTTAACGTGAATTATAATATAATAACTTTTACATTAACAACCAGCTGTATCTTTTCCAAAACCATACCTGCTCTCTTCTTAAATTCATATATAATAGGTGAACTTCTCTTTCCTCTGCAGGTGCCCCATGTCTGAGTTTTGATGTGGTGCGTGATGGTGAAGGAGAGGGGAGGGAGCAGTTTCCTCTCTCTATGGTGCTTTGTGCTGGTACACAGGCGGACACCGCGCTCAGCAACAGGTAAACTGGCAACAATACTGTCAGAGTTTATTACTTTTCATTTTCTTTGGCTTCTTATAAAGATACATTTTCTCTATCTCTATTCAGGCTTATTGTCATGCGCATGCACAATCTTCATGAAACTGAAAAAGAAGACGACGATAATGAAAGCAGTGATGGAGAAAGTGAAGATGAGGAAGACGAGGATAAGAAACCACAGTTGGAACTGGCCATGATGCCACATTATGGTGGGATCAACAGAGTCAGAGTAAGTCTATTTAATTTCATATTTACTCTGATTTATAAATTCAGCAACAAAAAAAAATAAGCGTCCCTTTTTCGGTATAATGTGTTTTAAAGATAATTATGTAAAATCCAAATAAGTTGTGAAACCAGGCCTATATTTCATTTCTGTGTTTCCAAAGTCTGTGAAATATGTTCAGTTTGTCTCAGTTGGTCAGTCTTTTTATGTCTATACAAATATTTACATGTAATAAGAAATTTGCTGGAGGAAAAAAAAAAGCAGTTGAAAGTGAGAGGACGTTTCTTTTCTTGCCGAGTACAAATCAGATTCCAGTTTAATTTTCTCACTCATCTAAAGTTATTATCTTTATACTTGAATAGGTCACCCAGCGAGGGGAACAGGCACTGGCTGCTGTCTGGTCAGAGAAAGGCCTGGTGGAGATTTTTGACCTCCGACCTCAGCTTGAGGCAGTACATAATTCATCAGTGATGTCGGCCTTCATCAAGCAACAGAAGGAAGCCACACCCCTTTTCAGTTTTACTGGTCACATGTCAGAAGGATTTGCCATTGATTGGTCACCCAAGGTACCAGGTGGGTAATATGAGGTGTGTTCGACTTGAAGCGGCACTGTGCAGACTAGGGGTGTGACGCTTCTCCAAATTGCTCACGGTTCGGTTTGTATCACGGATTCGGTACGGTTAAATATTTGCTATGTTCAGGGAAAAAGGGAAAACTACTGTCAAATAAAAAAGAAAATAAGAACAAATAATCTTACTACAAGCAACAGTGCAAATAAGTACAGTAGAGCAAATATACAAATAAAATAAACAGTGCTTTTCAGTTTTTTTCTTTTCAGTCTAACATTAGTTGAATAAAGTAATCAAATGTAAAATAATATTGCATATTTCAGTGTATAAATTAATAGATTAATCCTTATTAAAGTTACAAAAGCTATTCAGTCCAGAGCAGTGAGTGATTTTATTGTCTTTTGTGGTTTTGAATAACGCACTGTCTGAGATGTGCGTGCGCTTCGGATGAGTACACACACACACACACAAATACAAGTCTTATCACAGCACCCATGCGAGGAGAATGGTACGGTTCGTTTATTTGTTTTGTTTTGTTTGTTTTTAAGCGAAAACCGTTATGATAGTGCAGACCGATCGGTGTATAACATCAAAGTACTGTGAGAGCGATTAGAGAGCAGGCAGCTCTGTATGGTTTGGGATCGCTCTCACGGTGCTTTATTGTTGTACACTGATCAGTCTGCGCCGCACCACTTCAAGTTGAACACACCTATGGATTGTGACCTGTGACACTGTGTTCCACATTATTATGCAAGTGACATCAGTAGGATTTCAGTACAAAAAAACATTCAGATTTTAGTTTTTCAAAGAAAGCGTTTGTTTGTTTTATTTGTCCTTGTCTTTTTAGATAACTGGTATCAATCTCAGACATGTTTGCCAGGTGGTCTTAGGTAAATGGAAAACCTGCTTAAAGAGGTTGAGCAAGTCACAGTTCTCATGCAATATAGGGAGGAAGAAAGATCTTTCTGAAGATGAAAAGCATGAAATGTTGCAATGTCTTGCAGAAGGCATGAAAACAACTTATATTGTGTGAAAACTGAATGGAGATGATCAAACTTTTAAAAGATTTGTGAGTGATTTAGAGCACAGAAGAACCCGGTCAGATAAAGGCTTATTAAAGGGGACATATCATGAAAAAATCTGACTTTTTCCGTGATTTAAGTGCTATAATCGGATCCCTGGTGCATCTACCAACCCAGAATACATGAAAAAGGACAACCCAGTAACTTTGTTTTGGTAAGCCTTTCTCTGCAAGCACATGAAAAAACGAGTTTCCACCCACGGCGCCACTATTTTGTTCTGCGTGCGTGTGCTTCAGATAAGAAAATGATCCAATAGAAGTTTAAACTAATATAGCTTTAAAAAGAGTAGAAATAATAAACTTTAATGATGAAAGAAGAATGATGCTATCCGTGAGAGTGATCACGATAGATGATATAGATTATATCATTATAGATGATAATCAAAACCAAGCAGATGTCTTGTTAGTATTTGGCAGAGAATCCGATTGAGGCAGGAACTGTGTGGAGAGGGGACGGCACGCAGCAGCTCATTTGCATTTAAAGGCACTTGCACGAAAACAGCCTGTTCTTGATCGTAGTCAGAAATAGGTATTTACAACATGGATTTATAAATGATCTGTGAGGTATTTTAAGCTGAAACTTCACAGACACATTCTGGGGACACCTGAGACTTAAATTACATCTTGTAAAAATGGGCATAATAGGTCCCCTTTAAGGAAAGTTTCTGTCAAACAAATTAATTGTATTAAAAGGACAGCTGTGGAGTCTCCAGAACCTCTCCACGCAGGCTGGCAGTTGTGCATAGAATTTAGAAATACATTAACTCTCATTAACTATCCCAGAGTGGATAAATCTGAAACTGACACCCTTGCGTTTTCGTGTGTACAGCCAATCCGTATATTGTGTGAAACGGTGATGTCATCACACCACGTCCCGCATGTTAAAGACTAGAAGGGATACAGCTATGGGCACTGGGCATGCGCACATCAATATTGCGTCAATTACTGTATTTGCATTATTGTAAGGGTAGGTTTAGGGTTTGGGTAGGTGTAGGTGTAGGCGTTAATAAAACGCATTCTGGTGAGTAGCAAATGTATTTATTGTTATTTTATCGTGAGATTTTTGCCTTCCTTCTGATCGTTGCTGTACATCTTCTAGCCACAACTCTTCTGTTTTTTTGTGTATTTCTGTGGCAGAATTACAGCGCCACATACTGGTCTGGCATGTATACTACATCGTTTTGAGTCTGTTTCAGTGGTTTTGTGTGTACGCAGATACTTCTTGAGACAAGGGGAAAAAAAGATTAGATGGGGAAAGCTCTGGCTTTGTGTGGATGTGGCCTAAGACGCATTTTTAAATAGTTCTATTCACAGACGAATGCTGTACTACAATGTATGGTCTGCCTTTTTAATACAATTAATTAGTTTGACAGAAAATAATAAGCCTTTGTCTGAGTTCTTCTGTGCTCTCAATCGCTCACACAAATCTTATGATAGTTCGATAATGTCGGTTCAGTTTTCACAAAATATTAGTTGCTTTCATGACTTTTACATAACATTGAACCATTTCATGCTTTTCATCTTCAGAAAGATCTTTCTTCCTCCCCGACCTCTTCAAGTAAGTTTTCCATTTACCTAAATAGACGTGGCAAACTTCTTAACAAGCCTGTCTGAGATTGATACCAGTTATCTAAAAAGATATGAGAAACAAACACTTTAAAATCAAAACACTAAAATCTGAATGTTTATTGTACTGAAATCCCACTGATATGTCACTTGCATAATAATTGGTGTAACAGTGTATAAAACAGACAGAACAGTGTCTTATCTCTATAGAAATAGATGTCTACTCTAGACTAAAGGAACTACTGACTAAGACTCAAATCATTTTATGTTTACCTACCTTAGGACGCCTGGTAAGCGGCGACTGCAAGAAGAATATTCATGTCTGGGAGCCACAGGAGGGTGGGACTTGGAAGATTGACCAACGGCCTTTCAGCTCACACAGCAAGTCCGTTGAGGACCTACAGTGGTCACCTACTGAAGCCACGGTATGTCAGTCAACAGAGAAAGATGATTTTAAGATACTTTTCTACGACAAGAGGATGTAATGTCTAAATTAGTGTTTCACTCTCACCCCCAGGTTTTTGCATCTTGCTCCGTGGATCAGTCCATTCGCATTTGGGACCTAAGAGCACCACCTAATTCTATGCTTTCAGCCAATGAGGCTCATTCTTCAGATGTCAATGTTATCAGCTGGAACCGGACTGAACCATTTATTTTGTCTGGAGGAGATGATGGCCACCTGAAAGTCTGGGATTTAAGGCAGTTCCAGGTGAGCATGAGCAAGAGGAAACAAATAATAAAGTTTTATTTTCCAACTGAAGGAAAGTACCAAAGTGAAACAAGTCAGTTTGGGATCATGTGAAGAGACAAAAGCAATTGAGGCCATATAAACCCATAGCAGAAATGTTTGTCAGGTATATGGTTCCAGGATGTTTGGAACAACCTACCTGCAAAATACAGTACTATGAAAAGCTATAGACAAATGTGAAAAATGCTGTAAAGTTAGGATATTTTCAAATATATAGCAAGAATAGTTAATGGTCTGAAGGATTTCTGAAAAAAAGTCTCTTATGCTCACCACTAAGGATGCATTTACAGTTATTTTGTAAAATATTATTACAATTAAAAATAAATTTTCTATTTTTATATATTGTGAAATGTAATTTAGTGTGATATTATATGATTTTTTAAGCAGTCATTACTCCAGTCTTCAGTGTCACATGATCCTTCAGAAATCATTCTAATATGCTGATTTGATGCACAAAAATGATTTATTATAAAATATATTATTATTAGTAGTAGTAGTAGTAGTAGTATTAAAACAGGATGACAGGACTTTTCAGAATATTTTTTTCTTCCTGGTTGAATATAAAAGTACTAAAGAAGCATTTATTTAAATAGGAATCTTTTGTAACATTATAAGTGTCTTTACTGTCACTTTTGATCTATTTAATTTCTTGCTAGATGAAAACTTTTTTTTAATCTTACTGATCAGAGTTTTGAATGGTAGTGTAGATATGTTTTTTTTTACTGATCACATTTATTTTTTCAGTCTGGACGACCAGTGGCCAGTTTTAAGCAGCACAGTGCACCTGTGACATCAGTCCAGTGGAGCCCTGTTGACTCCAGTGTGTTTGCCGCCTCCGGAGCTGATGATGTCATTAGCCAATGGGATCTGTCAGTGGAATCATGTGACGTGGGAGGACAGGCAGAGGGCTTAAAACAGCTACCACCACAGCTACTGTTCCTTCACCAGGGCCAGAAAGAAGTGAAGGAGCTCCACTGGCACCCACAGATTCCTGGTGTACTCATTTCCACTGCGTTGTCAGGATTCAACATCTTCAGAACTATTTCTGTTTAACTGACTCTCTGTGTGTGTGTGTGTGTGTGTGTGTGTGTGTGTGTCTGTGTGTGTGGGAGAGAGAGTTAAAGAGAAAGAGAGACAGATTGGCAGACTGTGCATGTGTATAATTTTAAATGTACATAGATGGATGAATGGAACATCTTGGTATGCATGACTCGTATACATTTCTGTCATTTTCCCCACCCTTTTCTTCTTCTTGTGGAACCAATTTTTCAACTTCTTGAGACAGAAATGATGCAATTGTATGTGACGAATTACTAATTTGTGCTCGTTAAACTCCGCTCTGACTCAACATCTAGTCTGTTGGTTGTCTGTTTTATTAACTATTTATTAATTTTAAAAACCAACATATTTACCAAAGAGCCACTTTTCCTTGGGTTAAAAAAAGTTGTTTTCTCGGGCAACTTAATGGACATAACAGAGGAAGATATTTTAGTCTTTTAGTCTGAAAGCAGTCTGCCGGTTTTAATTAAGGTTCATTTTTAAAACCAAACCAACATTACATATTAGAATAAACAGGAAAATGTATTAGTACTTCATGGGAAAAAAATGAGAAAACTCCTCAATTTCTTCTATATGTTTTGCCTTAGAAAAATGTTTTTAATGCACAACTTTAAAGAGTACTGAAGGAAATTTGATAAGCCTAACTAGATAAAATTATGTTATATGAAAATCTCGAATTAAAAAAAGTTTTATATACAATTTAGGTTATGTACCTCAAGGCTGGGGTGAAAAATTATATCTAATGAATTAATTGACTCTTGCTGGAAAGAGGAAATGGTTTTGATATAGAAGAATGCCCTCCAGTGTAAGTATAAATAAATTGCTTGTTTAATTGTTGGCCAAATTTGTTTAAAAAAAAAAATAGTAAATACTCCACTTCCAGCAATTGTTAGCTTTTTTTACTTTGATCCTTAGTTGATGCTGCAAGACAAATAATTCTGGACTCATGGTCATGTATGTGGCATTTGTAAATGGAGAACAGAAATTATTAAAAAAAAATCCATAACATTAATCCAGAATTATTCAGAAAAGTTTTGAGTGCAACTAAAATCCATTCATTCAACCACCTACACATCCAAACATGCATAAATACATAAAACATCAGAAAAAAAATTCCCACACTGATGCTATCAAAATAAAATGGGAGTTAAAGATAGTAAAGAATTCATTTATTTAACTGATTTTAAAATATAAAATATATATCAATAAAAATAGCATTACAGAAATGCATTTACCTTCAATCAGCACATTCAAAGAATAAAAAATGCCAGTTGACAGTTTTATAAAACTTTAATTACACATTTTGGTCTATCTACATTATTTCAATTGGCAGAGTGGTTTTGAGTGTAAGATAATTACTGATTGTCTGTTCTTTAGTATTTAAATCATACAAATGTGAAAGCAAGATAAAAGCAACTGCTTTTAAAAAATAAACATAACCTATTAAAGCTGCTCATGCTTCCCTTTATGAATCTGGTCAAAACCTACAATCAAATGATCAACCAGAATATGAGTTTATTTTTCATTCACAGTTTAAAAACTATGCGTTTTGAACTTGTTTAGCTTTAAGACTATTTTGTAGTGTGTAACTGTATTGTGTGCATTTTATTTTTACACTTTATAAAAAGACTACATCTCTAAAAACAAAAAGCAATCTGATTGCTTATTGCATTTTAGGATATGTATGTGTATATATAATAATGAAAACTCCCAGGAGAAAATTCCAGCATTTGTGAATGCATTCAGCAACCTTGCATCTTCCCACAAAAAGAAAAGCTTCTTCGCTGGCTTTTCAGTAAAACTAAGCAAGACAAGGATGGAAAACATCTTCAGTGCCTTCTGTAAGGCACTGTATATAACCATAACATAAACAATAATTAATAACTTTATATGTGGTGTTTGGCTTAAAAAAAAGAGTTGAATGTTATTCTAAGCATCACCTTATTGTTCCATTTTGTACTGCAAGTATTCACTCTCCATTGAGATTAAAGCTGTATCCAGTTAACTGAAGAAGGTAAAGTGCCCTATAACAGAGCTATTAAGTGGAAATACTAAACAGTTTTATATATATTGGGAAATATATGCAAAAAATTGTTCTTGGGTTATTCTTTAAGACTTCACTGTCCATGGGAGACTCTCAAAATTTGTATTTATAAAATCCAATAAAAAGACAAAACCGTAAAATTGTCTTTCTTACATAAAATAGATTTGAAAATGAGCAAACACCCTCATAAACTTCAAAAGTGTGGAAAAGAGAGTTCCAAATAGTCCAGTTATTACCTCAAGAAGGAAATTTTCCTTAACACTCCGTGTTTGGATTTTTTAAAAAGCATGATTCAGTTCACATGTCATCATGTTCCATCAGCGACGCTAATGAATTACTTTTGGTCCTCAAATCGCTTGCACTGTCCTCTTATAGGCCAATCTCATCATCAAACTCATCCTCAAAAGTGTATCCTTGTTCTCCATTGACACCCTCCTCCTCTGAATCTGTTTCTGAAAGATGTTGGTCTTCTCTCCTCCGGTCCAACGGTGAGACTCCCTCATATTCTGAGCTCATTGAGGAAGGGGGGCTTGGAGAGTTGTCCTCCTTCCGATTAACCATCTCTGCTTGTCTTGGGTCTTTGTCATAAACCATTCTCCCACTAATCTCCTGCATCCCTATATTTGGTCTCAAGCTCATTTCTTCTTCACCTTCCACGTCTAGCCCCTCAATTACTTCCTGTCGACCGATGATCTCATCACGTTTGTCGCTGAATCGCACTTTAGGCCTGAGCCCTTTTGATTTCACGCCATTCATCTCGTTCACTTGGTCATCTCGTTGGATCACCTCTTTGGTCACACTTTCCAATCTCATCCTCTCATTCAACTCATTGGCAGCACTCCTTGGCAACATCATCACATCTCTTGTGCTCTTGCTGGGATTAAACACCTCTTCGCTGTCTTTGCGAGAACCCATGGTCAGTCCATCCATCACTCCCAGTACATCTCCTAAAATCGAAGGCCCTAAATCCAAGTCGAGGTCAAAGGAGGAAACTGAATCGGCATGCCGGAGCTCACTTGGACCGGTATCTTCTGCATATTCAATATCATCATTATGGTTCATCTGAATGTCTGTGGTCTCTAGAGTGGCTGCCCCGACTGGTTGCACAGGGTTGGGATTAGGACTAGAGGGGCCATGGGTGGACAGGAAGGAGGTGTCACCAAATGCGTCTCCACCACGGCCAATGTGCATGGTATGACGGAAATCACCCAGGGGAGCGGAGATCATGGTGGGGTCCAGACGAGGGGTCCGAGACGATTTGTGAAGAGGCATGGTAGCAACTGTGGAACAAAACTGCAAAGTCAGATGAAGGGAAAGGTGTAATAAAAACATTTACTACAACTAAATTTGCCTGTCCAAAAAAAAAAAAATCACTGTTTGAATTTAAATAGGCAAATGCTTAAGAGTCTATGATTGGATCATTATTGCTGTGATTATTATGTTTCTAGCATGTTTGGCAACAGTTCTTCTAACCCTAATTGATGGAGTATGTAGCTTTTCATTTCTTAAACAACCATGTAGGAAGACACTGGAGTAGACTTTACAGAGTGCTTGACTCTTGCATTGTCAGCACAATATCTTGACCAAAAATTTTATTAATTTTATTTCCATCAAAAGGTGCATCGATTTTTGGTCAAGATCTTGTATTGGCAATGCAAGAGTTGAGCACTTTGTGAAGTCTACTCCAGCACATCCCAAAGACTTTTTAATGAATTTTAGGTCTGGACTCAGAGGTGCCAATTCATGTGTGAAAATGATTCTTCATGCTCCTTCCCAACCATTCTTTCACAATTTGAGCCTTTTTAAATCTTGGCTTTGTCATCCCTATGGCCGTAATGTGTCTTCCCACATGGTTGTTTAAGAAATGAAAAGCTACACACTTCATCATTTAGAGTTAGAAGAACTGTTGCCGAACATATACCATGCTAGAAACATAATAATCATGACAATAATGATCCAATCATAGACTCTTAAGCATTTGCCCTTTTTTAAATCCAAACAGCTATTTATTTGTTGTTGGCCAGGCTGTGTATAATATATTATCTGCTGGTATTATATTATAAATATTATTTAATGTTGCTTGATATTCCCATTCCTAAATCTAATATCAGAATATTATATATTACTTATTATATTATAGTTAGTGAAACAGTTATAAAATAGTTACTGTCATTCCTACATTTCTTTCCTCAGACTGATTTCTATGTAAAAGCTGAAGTTTCCACACAGTGGGACTTAAATGCTCTGTTTTGGGTGAGGTGAGATTATATATACAACCCGTGGTCTTAAATATGTAAATTTCCATATTTTATCCATAATCATCAGGTATGAAATCATTACGTTGCACAAAAAAGAGCCATGATTGCGTTAAGGTTGTGAAAAAAGGAGTTGACAGACGCCAAATCCAAGCTCGGACTTGTATGTAAAGAGCGTGCTTAAATGCATTCTTGCCTCGAGCATTCTCGCGAGGTCGAGACATTGAGTCTTGAGAAACATTATGAACGTGCACACGGTTACATCTTTTTAAAACTTAATTTGATTAAATAATTGACACACAGAAATGTAACTCGTTTATGGAGCCTATAGAATACTTTTGAAGCTCATGGATAGTTTCCAATACTTCAAAATTCAAACAAAATACTTAATAATTAAGTAAAAAAGTATTACTTTTTACTCTTTATAGGCCTAGTTGTTAAAAATCTATTTTTGATATCATCCGAGAAGCTTATTTATTCGAAAAAATTAGTAATGTTGAAATGTATATCTCCTGACCTGTTCATAAACAACTGCAACAGCTGGAAAGGATATTAGTTCTAGGCGTCTTTACCAGACCTACCAGATACCAGTTTTTATCAGAAAATACAAATTCTGAGGTTAGTTCTGCTGATAAATACTATAAAACAACTTTTTTTAATACATTTTATACACATTGGAAGAAAACGAAATAGAGTAGTTGCAGCCACGTTAACTCTTACCAGTGGTATTTAAATTTTAAGCAGAAGACCTGCCTGTTGCCCAGGAAAGCGTCGCCCTGCCAATGAAGCTGTAATAGAGCAAAAATCAAAGTGTGTAACAAATAGTATAGTTTAATGCAATGGATGTCTCTTAAAGTGGGAGTAACTGCAAAAGTTACGCGCCCAACGGAGTTACCGAATCGGTTTCCTTTAAAACGAGGGAATAGACTTACTTTGATCGCCGTGTGCTTGTCAACGGGGCTGTACCTATTTGTTCCTCTTTGAACCAAATGCTTCTTTAAATATCTTCGCTTTCTTTCTTTTACAGACTTTTCTGGCGTCGCTCTTCTCTCCGATATTTCTTTTTTTTCCTTTAGGGATGGGCAAGGAAGTGACGTGAGTTTTACATGGGAGCGCTTTGGCAACAGCTGTAATAGTGAATGAAAGTACTGACTGACGCAGTGCTGCCTCTAGCCTATGCATTGTTTTCCTTTCAGAACAAAATGTCACATACATTTTTTTTTAATTTTCAACATAACTCAAGTGTAGAATCAGGATAAAAGTGTGGCTGGAACAAGGCAATTGGTCATCTAAAAAAGTAATGAGAATCTTTAACAAAATAGGTGATGCAAACATTTTTAAAAGTGAGACGAAATATAAGAGTAGGACTGTAGGACTTATGTAGTGACTGTTTGTACAATTGTGTGCTTGAGTGTATTGCCATGGTTGAATCACAATGAGAACACTTTTTGGAATCCTGTCTTTCAACATTTTGAACAGAGCTGGTTGAAGCAGAACCTGTTCTAATGCGCTGTTTTTATTTTGAATGTCCATGTATAGGCCTATCGCTTTCACCATCAATATTATAATAGAAGTACAAAGGCCATGATGAAAAAGTTTATTGAACCTTTAGACAAAATGTAAAAAAAATCATATGTAGCCTTTTAGTATCATATTTAATACATCAGGCTGTTATGGCTCATATGATATACTGAAAATATTGAGATCATCATCAGAATATAGAGTTTTTATATGGCCAAAGAAGATTAAGATGATATTTTGATTGTAATGTAAATCAATGGGATTTTTTTTATAACAGTATAACAGACTGTTATAAAAATATCAGTCATATATATATATATACAATTATGTATGGATAATCAAGTATACCTAAGTTGCTTCCATTCAATAAAAGTTAATCTTGATATATTAATAATATGATAATATAAAAGTTAAACGTATGTTTACTTTACTTAGGTTTATAAAAAAATAATTAAAGATTTCACAGCTAAAGGACATGTGACCTAAAGGGGGACATGTTTACAATACTAAAATACCATTTACTTGCTAAAAAAGTATGAATTATCAATCAGAGGGCAGAAGGCAAGTAGAAGGTTACATACAACAGGTTTTTCAGGAATGTTTTAATTTTGTTGACAGTTTAGATTCCTTTTAAATTCAAGCATCAAATACAGTAGGCTTATGGGGTTAAGAAAACTGAGATTATTGAATGAATTATAGATTAAAGGCTACAATTGACATTCTTTCTCCTTTGGTGGTCTACATTTCCTGCCTGGAAAGAGAATTCAAGGATGCTGCAGCTGAGCCATAAATCACATCACATCACTTCCTCTTTCTTAGCACAGCTTATGTCACACTAAAATACTATCACCAGGGTTACTAATACAATGATGAATGGCTGGAAGTGTTGTCAGTGTATGAGGTCACATATAAAACCCAGCATTATTGAAGGAGTGGCTCACTGGATTAGAGAATATCCATTTACATGAATGAAACCAAATCAATCTATTTTTATCTTTACAATGATAAAATAAATTTGAACAGTATGCCCTATTTACACATGGATTTATATTTGCTCTATACTTCGAATGGAATACTTGCCCTTAGTGTTGTACTGTGAGTAAAAAAAATATGGGATAAAAAGTCTGTGGAGCCAAGAAGTGTGTCAAAGTAAACAGTGTAGGCCTACTTACATTTGAAGTCCAATACATGCAACACAGTAGATCTCTTTAATACCAGAACGCATAAATAGGCTATCGATTCATCACTTGTCAGACCTACCTACACACTAACAAGCTTTCCAGAAAATCTTATGTAACCACTCTTATGAAAATGTTGCCATCCAGTGGTGTGATTAGCCTATAAGTTCGGCTGGAACTAAATTAAAACGAATTTAATTTACTAAACTGAAATTAAACTTATAACATTAATAAAAATGTAAATGATATAAACTAATAAATACAACAAAAAATAAATCTATAATAATTAATTAATTAATTAAAATTTTATGGCAGCCTATAGAACGCCCTCAGAGACTTTTAATTTGAAAAATCAGCTCAGTTCGCCTGCGCAGTTTGCTAGTGTTGCTGCCTGTTGTGTATGTCGGAGGATGTCTGACAACGCAGAATCTCCTACAGAAAATCAAAAAGATGAACCTTCGATACAACACACTGTCACTGAACACACTGGATCATCGGATGAGAAGAAAAAGAGTATGAGTTATATACATGACCAGAGAAACTGTTATAAATTAATTGCTAAACGCTGCTGCAGTGTTTATTTCGGGCAGGTCATCAGCGAGTTACTTCCGTGATTTCGCAAAGATTGACAGATCTGCCAGCCAATGAACTTTGCGTTTGTATGTAGGCAGCTAATGGCTGGCCAATCAGGCATGTGCTTCTTTATCATGTAAATGTTTTTTCTTTCTTTCGTGATTTTAAAGAAAATTAAGCCTAATAGCTGTTTTAATTAAGTACATGGTCTAAAACATTCTTGTAGAACCATTCAACCATAGGTGACAATATATTACAGAGTATTATAATCACAATTTATTGCGACGGTGGGTAACGTTACCCCTTTGTGGACAATGGCCACATCGTACCATAGTAATGTATTTATATATTGCAGAGCCTTTAGCATCATTATTGATGTAGCCTATAGAGTAATATACGTGTACATGTTTACTTGACATTTAATAGTAATTAGTATTCACACTTTATATTAGGTGTATTTAACTACTATGTAGGTCTTGCATACTTGTAAAAAAAAACTTTTTTTAGGTACAATTTACTCATTGTTTTGATGTTGTATTGCAAGCACTTGCTGCTATCGAGGTGGGATACTGGTAAGGTTAGAGACAGGTTATAATTTTGTTAAAGTGTAAGGGAAGGGTCAATAGTGTAATTATAAATGCAATTAAGTACAGCTATAATTACATGCAGGTTTTTAAAAAATATATAAATACAATGTGAAATATGTATACACAATGTTCATTGTAGCAAATAATTATGTTACTAGTAGTTAAAGACACTTAATATAAAGTTGGACTGTGTTTGAAAAACTGTACTTTCAGATAATATAATATAAATGAGATAAGCAGCCACTTAAATGTATTTTACATTTTCATGTTTTCTAACAATTAAGTATACTTTTAAAAGTGCAATCTATAATAAGTTTCAGCTTCTTAAGTATGGTCTACAGAGATTTTTTGAGTATGTTGTAAATTATTTTATTCTCTTTTTGTCTTTCAGTTGATGTGCTGTTAAAAGCTGTCGGTGATACGCCCATCATGAAGACCAAAAAATGGTCCGTGGAGAGAGGGAGGACAGTACAGTCACTCGCTCAATTCATCTCACGCTTTCTCAAACTGGAGCCTAATGAACAATTGGTATGTTATTCACCCCCACCATGGCCACCTCATTTTATTAAAAAGCACTGCAGTGTTAGGCAGGGTGGGCTCTACAGGGATTTGTGCCTCCTCCTCTGGGGGTTGGGGGGGGGGGGGGGGGGAATGGAACGAAAAGTGCATTGTGACCGCCCCTTAAGACATTTCTGGTACTTCTGCTGTGATTGACATAGCTACTTGTTTTCATGCTGTTTAACATGGTTAATGCAACATTTAACATAAAATGTATTACCCACAGTTCAATTTGTGATTTCAGAAGTTATATTCTGCATTTCAGAACTGTATGTTTTCATTAAAAACTGTTTCTGTTTACATCTTGATTTTATGTTTGTTTCTTAGCATTTTAATTTAGAATAAATTTAGATAATTATATATATGTATATAATGAATGTAATAATTTTTTATAAATAGTTGTATTTATGAACCAACCCAAAGTAATTTTACTCATGAAATCAAACAGAAAAAAGAATTATGTAATGAACTACCTTTTTCTTAAAGCTCTTCTGTACTAAATGCTTTATCTTTATTTTTCTGCTCTTGCATCAGTTTATTTATGTCAATCAGTCATTTGCTCCATCACCAGACCAAGAAGTGGGTGTGCTTTTTGAGGTATGTTTTTTATTTATTTATTATTTTTAATAAATATTTATTTTTGTGTGTGTTTTTCCAAATGCTACTCTGCCCCCATCTGGCTTTTTTAAGAAATTAAAGTAGTCTGAATTCATTTCAGATGGCCATTTGGCTACACTTTATTTTAAGTCACTTAGTCACACTGCAATTATACATTTAAGTACAGATTAATATTAAGTAACTACATGTACTTATTATAGGGATAGGATTAGGGTTTGGTTTGGTTTAGAGTTAGTTGCATGTAATTATACACAATTTATAGTTACTACTATGGTAACCACATGTAACATATGTAATAATGACACTGTAAAATAAAATGTTACCGGGTTAGGAGTAGGGTTTGATTTAGTTGCATGCAATTATGCATAATTTGTCATTACTACAGTAAGTGCATGTAGCATGTGTAACAGACACTGTAAAATAAATTGTTACCAGGCATTTTGCAGACAAATGCTACATAGTGAGTATGAGTGTTTGAAGATCTACCTGCTCATTTTCACACTATTCAGATAACTTGAAACTTAAAGAAAATGTAACAGTCCTCTATATACAAGTGACTATTTCTGTTCTAACATGTGTAATGTTTAATAGATATAATAGGTTAAAGCAATTTTGGTGGGCATTTCTGTGAATGAACAGTGTGTTTTGCTGATTTAATAGGTAAACCTTGTTGTTCTACTCTGTTTTACAGTGTTTTGGAAGTGATGGGAAACTAGTTCTCCATTACTGCAAGTCCCAGGCCTGGGGATGAACGCGCAGCTCTCTTTCCCCATCATTATTTCTTATACATCTGTACACATACAGTAACAAAAACATCCCATTCACATATTCATTGTTTTTATAACTTATTAATTTTTCATGTCTTGTTTTTTGTAAATAATAAAGTGTAAATAATATTATAAAACAATACATCATCTCGTGGGACTTTTTTAAAGTGGAGTGGAGGTGGGAGGAATGGGTGGAAATCATAAGAACACCAAATACCTTTAGCTACAAATTCTGATGAATGTGTTTAATATTTAAGCTCATGCTGAAGTGATTTACAGGGAGAAGGACAATATGTGATTCTCAGCAGTACACAGTGATTACTTTTTATAGGAGGGGTGGGTAATGGCCCAGGGCAGAGCAGGTCACATGCAGACGTAGAGGGGTGTGAAGAACAGGTGGGACAGAGGGTTGTTTAAAAACGGTGGGATGGAGAGATGTAAAAGAAGACCGGATAGAAAGATGGAGACGGCACTAACAGATGGACTGAAGAGGGATTATGGATGCTCTTGGTAGAGTGTGACACCAATTTCTAAGGAAAGGCAGGAAAAGGAGGAGATTTGGGCAGGATTGTACCAAAAAAGGGAAAACCAGAAATAATCGCAGAAGGATAAGGAGGGAAACTGCATGCTGAACCAAAGAGACGAGACCTTCTGTGTTTTACAACTGCACAGAAGGTAGAAAAAGATGAAAATTAATGGATCGAAATAGGGGGAAATGATTACGATGGACATGATGTGAGAAGATTAATGTGCACAGGTAAAAATATTTTTTAATGCAGAATAATGTTGATTTTCTTGTAAAATATTTCTAAATTCAATTCTGCAGATACATCTGGTACTACTCTTAAACAATAAATGAATGATTTGAGCATTTCTTCTGATTAGCGCACATAATGTCTTTCGTTCGGTTACAAACACATAAAAATACATTTAAATGTAGGATCTGTATTTCAATAAACTGTAAAAAGTGAAAATGTGCAGATGTTGCCGTAAAGAACTGTTTCTAGTTGATCTGACTTTTGAAAACAAGCTTTGTTGATGTAACCTACAATGTAGTCAGGTTTATTCGGGTATATTAAACTATTTTTTACAGTTTTTATATTAAATGTTCATATAGCTCAAAATTGTAATGTGAGTTTATTTAAGGGTAAATATAATACATAGGAATCCTTAAAAGCATTTATAAAAAAAAAAAATATGCACACCTACAAAGCTCAAACAGATTAAAACAGATTATTACAGGATTACAAGTAAAGTTAGACTTACTGCAAGAGCTTAACTAATAATTTCATTACGTAACTTCAAACGTAATCCTTTGAATTCCCTCTCTTTCCTTTTCTCATTTTTAATCCTATTCAGGGCTAGGCTGGAAGATGTATTAGGGAATATCAGTAATAGTTCCATATAATTTATTCTGCATTACATTAACATGTTTTACCTTTAGATTACAGTTCTGCTCATAAATGTACACACCCCTTGCAAAATATGCAATATCAAAATAAGAGGGATCATAAACATTGCATGTTTTTTTTTGTATTTAGTACTGTCCTGAATAAGCGTTTTCCAGCAACCTTTTCCAACTGTGACTGATTTTGAGATCCATCTTTTCACACTGAAGACAACTGAGGAACTTACTGTATACACAATATATTCACTGATGTTTAAGAAGGCAACATGGTGCAGGGGATGCAAATATATTATGTAGTCTCTGAAGTACCGTACTAAATGAAAAAATATGATCTTTAAACAAAAGAAGAAAAATTTACACCCTATAGGCTCCTAAAAAGTGGCTCTGTATGTTGTCACTTTGAGAAAATCAATGAAAAAAACAGCTGGAAAGAGTTTAAAAAAGCAGAAGATGCTAGAAAACAAAAGAATGTGGAGGACTTTTCTGAAGAACAGTGCACGGTTATTATTATAACTGAAACTAAAACTGAAACCATTTAAAACAAATGTTAACTGAAGTAAAATAAAGTATAAAAAACAAACTTATATCATCTAGCTGCCATGGCAACATTTCTCATTTAGTTTAATTAACCTAATGAAATAAATAAACAAACTAAAAATGAAATAATATTTAATAAAATACACAACAAAATGACTAAAACTTTAAATGAAATGAAAATGAAAAATATAAACGTAAAATATAATTCAAAATAAAAAGTACAATAGTATCTCGATACTAAAATAACACTTGAACAGTGGGCAGTTTAACAACTATTAAAACATAAAATTGTTGATCATCCAGGTAACAACACACAGTAGAAAGATTCAATGGCATGTTCATTTTTGTAAATTCAGTTATTACTTTGTCTTGTAGACTATATGTATACATCTCTAATGTGAAACAGCTTATTCAACAGTACATGCTATTTTTTATGATCCCTCTTATTTTGTAATAATTATTAACATCTTACATAAGTAATTGCCTTTGGTTTTCAAAGAAACATAACGAATCACTGATATAAAATACTCAAATATTTTACAATTTCTAATAAAGCAATTTTATGACATGAATATTTTATGACATTGTGTAAATTACTTCATTTAAAATATCAAACAAATAAAAAATCATAGCTTGCAAACTTAAAATAATAATCCATATAATAATGATATACAGTACTAATTCCAAACCGTATTAACACACATAGTGGTCCAGTAGTATATGTGTCTGTGTAGTTAATGTAATCTGTCTTTTAGAAGTCTTCAAGAACTTTTTCATTTGTTGCTTTGGTTAATAAACATCTGCCTAGAACAAAGTTTAAATGTATAAGCCTGGGACATATGTTTTTCTTTCCTTATCTGACCCTCTCCTTTAATAAATCAACATCTTCATTTATCCTACCATCTGTCACAGGGATTTCTTTCTCATTTCTCCTTTATATAATTTTCTGAATTTCATTCTCATCCCAAAGATTTTTTTGTGCGTGGCCACTGGCATCCCGGTTTGCCCTTTTCTTTCTTACCTCTAGGTAGCATGTTGGACCACATGTCCAGGCGTTCTCGCTCCCTGCTCTCTCTTTTCCTGACCTCCCTTGCCCTTGCTTTATCTGTGCTGGCTTTCTGCACATCTTACTGGTGTGAAGGAACGCACAAGGTGGTCAAACCTCTCTGCCTTTCACCTGTCAAGATGAAGAACTGCGGCCAGAACAATAGTGAGCCTTACACTACAGGTATGATATATCACATGCACCTTAATCTTCTGGTTTGATATTACCGGTGTGATAAATCACAATCATGCTGATATAACAATTGAGAGTATGATATTACAAGAAGTTATGATTGAGTAACTTACATTTTAGAGACGATATTGTTCTGCCTATTTGACCCATCAACGGAAATGAAAGCAGATTGTTGTTTTGAATGAATTGGTTGAGTGAATGACTCAATGACTCATTCATAAACAGTGTTAGGGATAGTTGTGTTACAATATTGCATTACTACCTTAAAAAAGTAACTCATTGCGTAACTTGGTTACTTTTTATGGAATGTAATGCATTGAGTTACTTTCGAGTTTTACTCTGTTTTACTCTTGCTAGTTTGTTTTTTAATAACAGCTACAAATTAAAAATGCAGAAGAATAGGATGCAGGAGAAGTCAGTTCAACACTCTTACTAAGCAATAAAAAGAACACAAAGGTGATGTTTATCTTACAGTTTTTCCTCAATTGATTTGCCACATTTCTCCAAAGTAATGTAACTGCTCTCAAAACAGTTAACACAATGATCTAAACACTGTCTTACCTTAGCCAAACAGTTCAACTTTACTGCAAAATAAAGCACAATTTTTTTTCTAGTAATGCATTTATTAAAAGTAAATACTAACATCAAAACTACGCGTGTGTTCTCTAATGATTTTAGAACACTTTCAGCTGTAGATGTACAATTACACTAATGAAAATGCACGTTTATTGTAATGTTTTTCCAACAGGCTTTGTTATATGGGTCATTGAGCAAATAAAGCTTCAAAAAAGGTATTTTTCAAAAATCTTTTCGAAACTGATGTAATGCATATTTTTGAGTCATGAACAATGTCTTTAAACAAGTTCCAGAGTTTAAAATTTTTTTTTTTTTTTTGTCAGGTGGTACAACCAACTATTTGTAAATATATATCTACCCATACTTGAAATTAGCTGTTTTTATCAGTATTTGAGAGATATCTACAAACCTTTTCACTCTGCCACAATGGTCTATTGGGGTCCTCTGGATGTTGCATTACAGTATCAGGCTTAACATTATTACCTTGTCAGTTGATAATAAAATATTTGCAGTTGTGCCACCCTGACATTTGAGAATATACAAATTGCCGGGCAAAAGTTTTTCAATTATCTCAACAGCTACAGATATTTATAAAATTTGTTTATTTGTTTATTATTTGCCAAAGTATTTTATCTTGAATTTCTTATAAATAAAACCGGCTCCCTAGGTCCAGGATTAAGAACCACTGAATTAGGGTAACTCTGATTTCATTTGAAATCCACCTCTACTCCCATTCCTACCACCCTGCTGTCCACTATGTCCATGTCTTCTTACAGTTTCTCCTCTTGCTCTTTCCACTACATCAATGCCCTCCACTATACTCAGCTCTTCTCCTATTCTCCTTTTTTACTTCCTCCTCTCTCCTCATATGATCTCCTTCTATATGTGCCACTCTTCCTTTCCTTCATTACACCCCTTCCTCTACCCACACCACCACCTTTATGCTTACACCTCTATATTTTCCCCTTCTCTTGCATGTTTTCTTGCTCTATACTTTTCCTTTTATATTTTCCCTATTACATAATGCAATTGTGATAAATGCGTACATTTGGGAAAACTCCATTTGCTGGGTTGTGTGTATTATTAATCAAGCAGATATCAGTTTGGGGCTAATAGAAAACATACCATGTGCATTTGACAGAGTTTTGTTTGTGTTTGGACTAATTGTTCATAAATGTTTGTGATTTGTGTAAAGCCAATAAAAATAGCTGTGATTGTTTTTTCCTGATATATGAAAGTTTTGGTTGGACGTATGAACTATTATTAGAAACATCTGAGAATTTTGTGCGTAGTGTTTTGAGAAAATGGTTCACATGATTTGCAATTTGTGTGAAATGAATAAAAACTTACAATCTGTTTAGGACAATTAAACAGTGTTCAGATCACTGAGTTAACTGTTTTGAGAACAGTGATCCGAGTTTGGAGAAATGTGTCAAATCGATTGGGAAAAATTGTAATTCAATTGGAACATCGAAGGTCAGCAGCAAAGACATTTGTTTATAAAGTAAGATTAAATACATAAAGTATATGTATGTTTGTTTGTTTTTTTAATTATAAAAAAATTACATATTTAATGATTGCAGGATTGCGTAATATTCTGAGTTTGCATTTTACTGTTTTTATGCTATTTGAGGTATACTGAATCTGTCATTATGCAAGTGCGATTAGTAAATGCATGCTCTCATTTAGTCTAGAGTTACAATAACCATTTCTCACATGATTACATGAGAGCTTTCAGTCTATAAATGGGAAGTAAGAGATGTTTTGTTGTAAATTTAAAAGTAATGCATTACTTTACTAGTAAAGCCGAAAGTACACTTTTTTTTACAAGTTTTTTTTTAACGCGTACGCTAGCGTATATGCGCACAGTCGAATCCACAGCCTGGCAAAGTATACGCGTACACAGGCGTACAACGCATGTGCAGTTTTGAGCAATCGCTCGGCACGAGTTACAACCAACCATTCTCAATATGCGTTCTTGTCTGGACTTGTGAAACGTCATCAGTCGCTGCCCAAGTAATGTTCCATTTCAAAGTTCACATCTAGCCAAGTACAGTTCAAATGCCCAGATGTTCAGATGATCCCAGATGATCCTCCCCTTTTAACGAGGATGCATCAAAAGGTGACTTGTGTGGACTTCAGACAGACTGGTATCCCAGAATGCATCTCGCACCAACCAGCAAGCGTCAATAGCGAATGAGAAACCCAGCGTAATTTTAAAAAACTACTGTTAATGTGTCACAAAATGTAGTTTTAAGATTACAAATACACAGATAACTGGAGTAGCCAGGGCGAGCTGAGTGACGTTATCAAGAACGCTGCTGTTCCATTAGCAGAATCACCGGACTTGTGTCCTCCCATCCTCGGGAGTTCGTTCTCCCGAGTCGAACTTTGCAAGTCTGAACTACAAAGGACGCAAGTCAGAAGTTCGCGTACTTGGTATTGAGAAACGGCCCAGGTTACAATGGGTGATTTTTCCCCCCAACCCAGTTCAGCGGAAATCCCGCGCTGCAACCAAATTCATTGGCTGAGGTTACAGTGACGGGTAAATTTAGGGATCAGGGTTGGGTGTAGGCAGTCGTTACTGTGATTGACAATTTGACATGGCCAATTAATTGTTTAGAATTGGCTCCAGGGCCGGATTTCCGTGTACTTCCGTGTACGAAATTCCGCACTGTACACTGACCCGCGTAAAAAGTGAAGTATACTTTGGCCTTTACTTGAAGAAGTAATCTGATTATGTAACTCACTTTACTTGTAATGCATTATCCCCAGCACTGTTTATAAAGATTGTCGCCACCTACTGGCGTAATGATGGAAAGAGTCAATGAAAAATCTAATGCACAAACTGACAATCTGTCTGGATTCTGGAATGCATGTATACAGACAAGCAGAGTGATATAAGTAGTGAAAAGTTAACAGCTTGTACACTTGTACACATTTATTTAGGTTACTAACAGGCTAATTGGTTGTCCTTTTTCTTTTAGAAAGTCCCACCCCAGATCCACGGGGCACATTATCACCAAAGCGAAGGGAGGAACTTGCCAGGATTCGTCAAAGGCAATTGGCCAATGCAGTTCACTACATTTGGGAGACAGGAGAAGACAAGTACACCTTCAGATATTTCCACACAGGATTTTGGGAGTCTTGTGAAAAACATGCTGATGGTAAGAAAAAGTCTCATCAAGAGACAAGAGAAAGTTCACCCAAATATAATCTAAAATGATCTACTCATCGTCATATGGGCCACAAAATGAGATGTTAGGCTGGACTTTTACGCTGCTCTTTCCCATACAATGAAACTGAATGTTGTCCAGGTCCTGTCAAATGTTTGCTGGATTTGAATATATGCAAATGTGAACAAGATTTCAGAGATGCAGCAAAGGTGATTTAAAAATAAAAAATTCTATTCTATTGAATGTCTTCAGAAGAGTTTGTAAGTATGAATCCCTTATGGTACTTTTTGTGATTCTGCTAGACAGTCCCTTCTCACTGTTCATTTTCAATTTATGGAAGAGCTGCATGAACATTCTGCCAAATGTTTTATTTTGTGTTTTATGGAAGAAAGAGAAGTCGAGGGGTTTTGAGCAACATGACACAAACATTTTTTTCAGAACTTTGATGCCATTTTTCAAAATCTAGACAAAAACAGTCACTTGTAACAGGCTGTCTAATGTTCTAAACATTTAATCAACCTGATTTTGTGGATTTGGCCACAGGATCTCATCAAGAACCTGCATGCATACATACAGTAATGTCAAATCTGAAAACATGCTCTATAAAAGTGGAACATGGGATCATAGAAACAGTGTCTGAAAAACAATGATGATGAGGTATTCCATCCAAAATAATGTAGACCAGTTGTTCATGTTCCACAGTAATTGGTGTGATTTGACCAATTACTTTATACATTATAAAAAGTTGATTTCATTATCATTAAACCTTCATGCTAACATGGAATTACTTATTTTGAGCAGTTGTTTTAATTGACTGTTAGATCATTGCAATGAAATGAAAAATATGTATTTTGATCATTGGTTGTGAGTTTTATGTCTGGTGTTTTGAAAAATGAGTGCTAAATTTGTCAAAGAAATTGTAAAAAAACAAAACAACACACCCATTTTGAAATGCTTATGTTGTTTATCTTTAAAATAATCATATTGTTGTGTGTCAGACATTGGATTTCATTGATATTCTTGTTAATTCTGCTACATTGCAGGAGAACGATGTCGCCGGTTCTTAGATCTTACTCCTGGAGAGACTCATGGTAAGAGTGCAGAGTGTGTATATGTGTGTGTGCATGAAATGATATGATATTTAAATGCAGAATGTCAAGTCTCTCTCTATTTGTACAGTATGTGCTCATAAAAGTGCATGTGTTCCTCTCTGCCTGCTACAGGTGTTCTGTGGTTGTCAGTGATTGCTGAGTTCATGTACATCAGTTTGTTGGGAATGGGGTTTCTACTCATGTGGGTGGAGGTGTTGTGTGCTCATAAAGAAATGCATGCGCTCAAAATCAACGCTTTTGCAGCCATGTGCACTGTGCTCTCAGGTAAGAGATTGGTTCTCTCTTGTGGTACATTTGGGTATTGCAGTCTTTGGCAATTATTGTTAAAGATATTTTGATCATTTGCATCACATAAATACCAGGCATTTTATATTGTTCTAATTCCCTCTAGTTATATCTTTCAGGACTGTTAGGAATGGTGGCTCATATGATGTACACCACAGTATTTCAGCTGACTGTAATCGTCGGGCCCAAAGACTGGAGGCCTCAGACGTGGGACTACGGCTGGTCATTTGCGTGAGTACACTTACAGCAGTTACATTATATGATGTTGGTGTTTATCATATCTTCATATTTTCAGAGTTGGGTGATATAGATTACATTTTGCAATGATACAAGCAATCAAGCAGCCGAGATTTGCTATGTATTATATATTACTTTACATGAGTGTACTACACTGTTGGATATATTGTGAGATAATAGCTTTTACAATTTGTAATGATTAAAAAAATAGCCTGAAGCAGGCCCAGGTCAGGAATAAACTTCAGAAACATGCAGCTGTTTTCTCGGTTCATGGAATATTGAATTCATGGAATTAATTAGTTTCTTCTATGTATTTAATCAGTTAAATTAATTTAATACATTTATTAGATACATTTTTCTGACTTGACACAAAGGTTTCATTCTGTTCTGTGTGATTTTTTTTGTGCTGTTTTCAACACGTTTCATCCATGACTATACCAATGCCTTTAAAATGTTAACAGTGAACGAAAAATTCTGTAAATTTATTTACAAATATCCAATAATAGTAACATGATGTAACTATATTATATTATATTAAATAATATAATATTTGGAAAGATTTTTTCACTTCGCCTTTTGCCATAGATCTCAAATATCATTCAAGTTTTCATATATTACAAATAAGGAACATCAAAGCTATGATATATATAAATATGTATGTGAAATTGGACCACAAAACCAGTCATAAGGGTAAATCTTTTTGAAATTGAGATTTATACATCATCTGAAAGCTGAATAAATAAGCTTTCCATTTATGTATAGGACAATGTTTGGCCGAGATACAACTATTTGAAAATCTGGAATCTGAGGGTGCAAAAAAAATAAAATAAATAAATAAATAAATATATATATATATATATATATATATATATATATATATATATATATATATATTGAGAAAATTGCCTTTAAAGTTGTTCATATAAAGTCCTTAGCAATGCATATTACTACTAATAATACATTTTAGATATATTTACGGTAGGAAATTTATAAATAATGTATTGTTGGCTACTGCCACAAATATACCAACTTATGACTGGTTTTGTGGTTCAGGGTCACATATATTCAAATATGGATGACGTTTTGTGCCCAGGTTTGACTTCCATGATGTTAAATGCCATTTGAATGTCAAAGTTTTAAGTAAAGTACGAAAAGTTCACTGATTGATTGTTGACAAAAGCCTGTAACTCCTCTCTAGTTCTTTGCTAATCTCCCTCTTTCTTTTGCATGATCCTTTCACTCCCTTCTCAACTCCAAGGTTGGCATGGGTGTCTTTCAGCTGCTGCATGGGTGCTGCAGTTATGACCCTTAATTCTTACACCAAAACAGTCATTGAGATGCGTCACCGCCAGAGGCTTCGATTAGAAGAGGCCCGCGCTACAACCCACGCTCCATCCTACGATGAGGTGGTCCCAGGGGGCAGGCTCTACTCGGTCAGTGGCCTATTACAGTGCCCGAATGGGATGGTAGACTCTGTGTGGGCATCCAATGGGAACATGAGAATGGTGCAAGAGGAGGATGTGCCCACCCTGGTACTGGTTGGGGGATGCAGACCAGATACGTGTGAGGACTGTGAGAGAGAGATGGATGAGATGAACGAAGCTATGAACGGAATAGATTCTCCTTGCTGATACTCAACCTCATGTCAAAGTCATGGGGGTTTGGAATGATAAGTGTGCGAGTAAATTATTTCAGAATTTTCATTTTGGGGTGAGTTTTTACAACAAAGGCCTTGTATGATTTATTTGCCTGATTAACTGACTGACTAGCAAAAATTGTCTATGCAAAATGTCTCTATAGATGATTTTCTTTTTCAGTTATGTGTGTGGCTGAAATTCAGTCAGTATGAGTGAGAGATACTATGTAGACACAGCAGGTGTGAGAAAGTCCCTTTCTGTGTGTAAATCATTCAGTGATTGGATTTCCAAGTGAGAGGATACCGGGAAATTTTATTTATGTATTGAAAGGTATGAGACTCTTGAGTGGATTACACTGAGATTGTGTCAGATCACGAAGCCTGTATTATTTTCAGTTATGCATCTCATCTGTTATGTTTAAAACAAAACGGTTTTCTGTTATATCACATATTTTATGCTATATATATATATATATATATATATATATATATATATATATATATATATATATATATATACACTCACCTAAAGGATTATTAGGAACACCTGTTCAATTTCTCATTAATGCAATTATCTAATCAACCAATCACATGGCAGTTGCTTCAATGCATTTAGGGGTGTGGTCCTGGTCAAGACAATCTCCTGAACTCCAAACTGAATGTCAGAATGGGAAAGAAAGGTGATTTAAGCAATTTTGAACGTGGCATGGTTGTTGGTGCCAGACGGGCCGGTCTGAGTATTTCACAATCTGCTCAGTTACTGGGATTTTCACGCACAACCATTTCTAGAGTTTACAAAAAATGGTGTGAAAAGGGAAAAACATCCAGTATGCGGCAGTCCCGTGGGCGAAAATGCCTTGTTGATGCTAGAGGTCAGAGGAGAATGGGCCGACTGATTCAAGCTGATAGAAGAGCAACTTTGACTGAAATAACCACTCGTTACAACCAAGGTATGCAGCAAAGCATTTGTGAAGCCACAACATGCACAACCTTGAGGCGGATGGGCTACTACAGCAGAAGACCCCACTGGGTACCACTCATCTCCACTACAAATAGGAAAAAGAGGCTACAATTTGCACGAGCTCACCAAAATTAGACAGTTGAAGACTGGAAAAATGTTGCCTGGTCTGATGAGTCTCGATTTCTGTTGAGACATTCAGATGGTAGAGTCAGAATTTGGCGTAAACAGAATGAGAACATGGATCCATCATGCCTTGTTACCACTGTGCAGGCTGGTGGTGGTGGTGTAATGGTGTGGGGGATGTTTTCTTGGCACACTTTAGGCCCCTTAGTGCCAATTGGGCATCGTTTAAATGCCACGGCCTACCTGAGCATTGTTTCTGACCATGTCCATCCCTTTATGACCACCATGTACCCATCCTCTGATGGCTACTTCCAGCAGGATAATGCACCATGTCACAAAGCTCGAATCATTTCAAATTGGTTTCTTGAACATGACAATGAGTTCACTGTACTAAAATGGCCCCCACAGTCACCAGATCTCAACCCAATAGAGCATCTTTGGGATGTGGTGGAACGGGAGCTTCGTGCCCTGGATGTGCATCCCACAAATCTCCATCAACTGCAAGATGCTATCCTATCAATATGGGCCAACATTTCTAAAGAATGCTTTCAGCACCTTGTTGAATCAATGCCACGTAGAATTAAGGCAGTTCTGAAGGCGAAAGGGGGTCAAACACAGTATTAGTATGGTGTTCCTAAAAATCCTTTAGGTGAGTGTATATATAATATATAATAATATATTATAATATATATATAATAATCAAGAAACCAATTTGAAATGATTGGAGCTTTGTGACATGGTGCATTATCCTGCTGGAAGTAGCCATCAGAGGATGGGTACATGGTGGTCATAAAGGGATGGACATGGTCAGAAACAATGCTCAGGTAGGCCGTGGCATTTAAACGATGCCCAATTGGCACTAAGGGGCCTAAAGTGTGCCAAGAAAACATCCCCCACACCATTACACCACCACCACCAGCCTGCACAGTGGCAACAAGGCATGATGGATCCATGTTCTCATTCTGTTTACGCCAAATTCTGACTCTACCATCTGAATGTCTCAACAGAAATCGAGACTCATCAGACCAGGCAACATTTTTCCAGTCTTCAACTGTCCAATTTTGGTGAGCTCGTGCAAATTGTAGCCTCTTTTTCCTATTTGTAGTGGAGATGAGTGGTACCCGGTGGGGTCTTCTGCTGTTGTAGCCCATCCGCCTCAAGGTTGTGCGTGTTGTGGCTTCACAAATGCTTTGCTGCATACCTCGGTTGTAACGAGTGGTTATTTCAGTCAAAGTTGCTCTTCTATCAGCTTGAATCAGTCGGCCCATTCTCCTCTGACCTCTAGCATCAACAAGGCATTTTCGCCCACAGGACTGCCGCATACTGGATGTTTTTCCCTTTTCACACCATTCTTTGTAAACTCTAGAAATGGTTGTGCGTGAAAATCCCAGTAACTGAGCAGATTGTGAAATACTCAGACCGGCCCGTCTGGCACCAACAACCATGCCACGCTCAAAATTGCTTAAATCACCTTTCTTTCCCATTCTGACATTCAGTTTGGAGTTCAGGAGATTGTCTTGACCAGGACCACACCCCTAAATGCATTGAAGCAACTGCCATGTGATTGGTTGATTAGATAATTGCATTAATGAGAAATTGAACAGGTGTTCCTAATAATCCTTTAGGTGAGTGTATATGTGTGTTATTTAATAATAAAGCATCTGGTACCATAGCTAATGTACAGACTTGCTTATTACTAACAAAATCTAAAATGCTTGAAATATAAAAGTGGAATTGTTGCAATCATCAAATGGTGTGATTATTTGTGTCATGGGGTTTTCTATTACTTCTGAGAGTAGAGCAGGGTATATAGTCAATACTGTAAATGATATTGTAAGAATTGTGCAGTTGTCCAATGTGACATTCTTTGTGTTTCTAACGGTTCAAGTTCATCATCACAAATGTTCAATATGGCAAAACAAAGGAAAAGATGATATATTAAAGAGACTGGAGAGAGAGGATGGACTGTGAAGCTGGAGATTTTGAAATGTCTACTTTGCAATGTTGTACAGGCGATTATGTCAGTAATCCTAACTTGGACAGTGAGGAAAGGAACGGTTATTAAACAGTGTTATAAAGAGTTTTCAGATTCTCTCCAACACAATATTTCAAAGTACTCGCATACAGACTCACATTTACCTGTGTGCATAAAGTATATATCTGGCCCAACTTTGCCATGCGTTGACATGCACAAATATAGGCCTAATCTAGGATTACGGGTAAATATTACCATGAGAATGAATGTTAAACCTCTTGGCCGCTGACTGACCATTAGAGATTAATGTGCTGCCATTTCCAGCAGTTCACTTGAACTCTTCACCTCATCTAATGACACACAAATTCACACATGCTGACACAGAATAGTGGGACTCGTGGTAGCTTTTACGGTTTCAGTTTTATTCCTTAGCAGTTGACATCAAAAACAGATTTGCTTCATTTAAATGACAAACATTATTGGATATATTCTGCAATCTTCCTGGATGATAAGTCGTTTTCTTTTTTTCTTTTCTTTTTTAGTCAACAGCCTAGAGGTTTAGTTGGCCTTCTGTATTTTACTTATTTTACAAGAAAAACATGAATTATCTTGCTATCATTTAGATTTATAAAGAATAAAAATGCTTGTTTACAGTTCAAGAGTATTGTTTTAATTTCATCTGTCAGAAAGTCTATATTTTTCACACATTTCAACACATTAGTATGTTCCCTGAAGTGTCACTTTACTATCAGTTTACAATCACTTTAACCTATCCTCACTCCATCTATCCCTCCAAATATACTGTAGTTGGGCTTTCAGATATTGACAAAATGATTTTGGGCTAATAAAAGAAACAGACAGATGTGCCTAGATTAAAGGGGTAAAAGTTGAAAACAAACATAATGAAAAAAGAAAAGGGGGGAAAACACAAAAGGAAACTAAATGACAATAAAAATACAGTGTTATTGTTCTCGTTTTATTGTTACTGTTTGGGCTCATACTGAATAAGGTGGATAGCGCCTTCATTTTCAAGAACACCTTGAATAAACTCTCCCTCAGCCAATCGCTCTGGAAGAAGAAGAGAAAGAGAGGGTGAGAACCCTCAATGTTACTGGACAAACTCACATATTCCTTCTTTTAACTGCAGCCTTTCGACATTGCATGGTACCATCTACCATCATGAAAATATATATTCAAATAACACTCTTGAAACTTTTACCATAGATGATTATATTGTATCATTTTAAAAGATAAACAAACAGCTAATGGTTATTTAAAAACAAAAATATAAAAACAAAAATATTACCATTATCTTTTTTATTGAAGTACGACCACAGTTTGTCTGCTCTCTTCTCAGGAGTGTTTGCGTCTTCTGGAAGATCCTCTTGGGCCTCCTTGGGGATCAGCTTAAAGATAGCCTGAAGATCAACAAGATGGAAGAAAAGTGGAGGTGAGGAGGGAGAAAAGAAAAAACAGACTAATTCTCATGTGAATGCTCATACTCTGTTGAGTAACACTTTATTTCGATAGTCCACTTTAGACATTCTACTAAGCATGTACTTGCAAAGTTGCTTAGTAGAATGTCTAAAGTGGACTATCGAAATAAAGTGTAACCTGAATCATTTCTAAAACCTGTCTCTTTCATTTACATATTATGGGCTTAAAAGTCAAAGAAAATTAGGATAGTATAAATAATTATAATATCATACTATCCTATATTATACTTTAATTATATTATACTAATTATAGTAACTAAATATAATATACTATACTAATTATAAAAATCTAATTATATTATACCAATTATAAAATAATATGCAAGACAATATATGCAAGATCTTTGGTTGAGGGTTAGTTGCATGTAATTATGCATCATTTATTACTATGGTAAGTACATGTAACATATGTAACAAGGACACTGTAAAATAAAGTGCTACCCCAAACCCTAACCGTAATTCTGTAGTAAGTACATGGTTTATTAATATTACTCAGTACTTATCTGAGTACATTATACTTAAGTTACTTATAATAAAGTAATAAAGTATATTATTATTTTATAGTGTTATTAAAAATATGGTCTTGCCACCATTTCGCAATCTCATAGCATTTTCTCCCCAACACATCAAAAGCAAACCCCTTAAATTTCAACACAGACTATGTAATGGTTTATTACTTTATTAATTTTCAGACAGTGAAAATCTAATTGACTGTGAAAACCACAGCCATTAGTCATCAGCCATAATTGGGAGTGTCAAATGAATCACCATCTGCTCTTCTGATAATGCTTGTCTGGAGGTAATCATCATAGATTAGGACCACTAATGCCAAGGGTCATCTACAGAGACTTTAGTTTTTCCTGACCACAGCTGACCTGGATCTGAGTGGTTCAGTGAGCTGAGGAGATGTTTATCTCTGACACAGACGCATAAGAATAATACAGATTAGATGCAGCACCAAAGCTCCTGCCAAAACCACACGCTGGCCTCAACACAGCTCAGTCTTTAATAGGCTACTCTTTTGCATTTAGTCACTGGCACGATGACAGATACATTTACACTCATAAAACACCAAATCAGTGATCACAAAGCCTGAGTATGAGGTCAAATAAATCCACAAATGCCTTTAAACTAGTAAACAGGGCATCAAAAACGGAAGTGTATCTCCTGTCCAATAGCATCTATATCGCATATTAAGTTTTCTTAAGTTTCTGCAGTGGAGTAGCCTAGTCTCTTCCAAGGCTTCAATTTATATTACTATTGTGATCTGTGTGAATCTTTTCTTGCTATCATTGAAGAAACACCTTTTCTCGTGTGTGTCCATCTGGACATATAATATGCAATTTAAGCTTCATGTTCCCACTGTTTACTGTGATCCACTTATCCAGCATCTTTCTTAAAAAAAGTATCTCACACTGTAATCCCCCCACCCACCTGTCTCTGTTCTACTGGCTGTCTACCTCCGAAAAGGCCTCTGTGTACATTTTCAAGATAAACCATTTATCGGATGGATTATTTTGGGATTGGCCAATTCCATTAGCCATGCTCTGAGGCACTGCCTTGTTGAGTCAGAGTTATAAGACATTTGTCTTCTTTTAAATGAGGCCTTGTGTTTTGTTTGTGTTCAGTGTTGCTGCTGACAGGACAAAACTTAGAGAAAGAATAGAGAGAAAGTCTGGTTCATTGATTAAATACAGAATATGTGATGTGTGATCAGGAGAAACATTAGAATGCATTAGCGTGAGCACTATGTTTTTAACCTGGTTAAAATAAAGAATGTTGGGGCAGGGGCAAGTTGTCACACGGGGGGGGGGTTTGTTTTCAGGACAAATATTTATTATAAATGTCTGGTTGGGGTAAGTTGTCACATTTTTATTTTAGCATGTTGTCACATGTTCTTTAACTGTTATACATTTGAACATTTGTTAGTGTGAGTTCCTACATTCCTTTTGAAATATTTTGCTGTTATTTATTGTTTTTCATTTATTAATTGTTTTACTGAAATGATAGACTGTTTAATGGCAGGCTCCATTATGACAACTTGCCCCTGGGTGACAACATATATTGTGACAAAATTCCTTGCATATTGGGCCATTTTGTCACAAAAGGTCAATGTTTATTCAGTAATTTATATCTTCTTTTCCCCCTGGGGAATAAGGGTGAAATGTTCAATAATGTTTTGATACTTAGCTTGTGACAACTAGCCCCAGTCTCCCTACATAAATATACTCACTCCTTTATGCTATGATTTTGAAGGGAAGCCACACAACAGTGCCACAAATGTTTCATTTTTGTGAAGATGTTCACTAACATTTGACCTACCTGGCAGATATCTGCCACTTCTGACTTCGTGATGTAGCCATTCTTGTCAACATCGAAGAGTGAAAAGGCCCACTCCAGCTTCCGCTCCGTCTTTCCAGTTGATGTCATATGTAGAGCAATGATGTATTCCTTGAAATCCAACGTTCCATCATCATTCGTGTCAAAGGAGCGGAAGACGTGCTGGGCGTATGATGCGGCGTCACTTTCTGGGAAAATGCGTTCGTAGATCTTTTTAAACTCGTCTGGTGTGATACGGCCAGACGGACACTGCTTCTGGAAGTTCTCGTACCACTGTGCCAGTTCATCCTCTGAGAATTTGGTAGTGAGTTTGAGATCCTCCAGGATTTCTTTGGACATAGCACTGCTTTTGGCATTCCCCATTTTTGGCTGCTGGTGGAGGGCACAGGCAGGGGTTCAGGACGTGTCGTTTGTCAGGTCCTCTTTTCCCAACCAGAGACACACTCTACTTTGAAGCTGCTCTTGTTGAGATGTTCCCAGAGAATCTCTTTTTTATGGGTGCCTGTAATTAATGTACCATAAAAATCTTGGTGGTCAGTTCTCCTTTGAAAATTATGGATTGATAGATGTTTCTCCAAAGAGTTATCAGAGAAAGAACAACGTCCGTTGTAATGAAGCTCTCAAATGTACAGGGAAGAATGACCACGGGTTGATGCTGATTGGTGAGTGAGTGAGGGAGTAAGTGAGGGTGGGGCAGGTGAACTTAGGCTGTTACCTTTGAATGCAGGTTTAAGCCGTTAAAAAGGGATTTGACATGGCTGAGCCTCTGAGCCCTAAATCTACTGCTCGGGACTATCCCCTCCTATAAACGATTACAGTAATACAATCAAAACAATGTCTCATATCTATCTATCTATCTTGCTCTGAGTTCTCAGTTCTGGCCCAGTTGACAAAACTGTCACTTGCCTTACTATAGGCAAATACCCAGTTGTCACTATTGTCACTAAATCTTATAGTTTTTATCAGTCGCTTTGGTACATTTCTTGAAACATCCTTAAGATTTGCAAACCAGTAAGTGCATTTCTCAAAACAATTGGTACAAACAGCACCACACAATGGATTACCTGCAAAAGCCTGTAACTTGCTCAGAATCTCTTAAAAGTAAATATTTATGTCAATGAACATATCAATGCCATCAGAATGACAAGTCCTTGTGTCATTGTTCACAAAAAAGATAGCTCAGTCATGTTGTCAATATAACAGTGTGCTCTGTCAGTATTTTAAGATGTAAACTATGGCTACGATTTTGATGACAATGACTGAAAATTCACAAGACTGCACTTTATCTGTATGGCATATATACTGTACATTTAAAATTTCAACAGTACAAATTTACACATTAGGCTACTACGTGGGATATTGATCGTAAGAGACAGGATTCACAGTTAGACTTTTACTGTTGGTCTGTCAACAAATTAAAGAAAAAGACAAGACTTTCTCTCTCTATATATATACAGACACATCAATGAGTGCATGTGTGTGTGTGTGTGTGTTTGTGTGTTACATTATGTCTCTATAAAGTATATTTACTGTATAATGTAAAACGCAAGTGGACTACTGTAATATAGCATTACAATAAGCAGTATTTGTATAGTGAACATTGTCTGATTACATACCTGTTCTGTCTGCAAACATTTAAATGATTGAGGACACGGTCATTCTCCCAACATTTGGCTGTACCTTTCGACCCGCCTCGGCCATAAGGTCATGATTAAGAACATGGTCCACAATAGTGGCCCTTATTGTATCAGAATGTCTACAGTCTTGGCCTCTTCTACCTCTTCCACTGTTTTGCCTCTCCACCACACATTCTTACTCCTTTTCTTCTTCCCGGCTTTTTGTTTCCTTTTTGTTCTTCCATTGTCAGAATTTGTAACACTGTGTTGTGCTCTGTCTATATATGCTTGTCAAATGAAGCTTGATGAGATGCACCTCTGAGCTCTTTTAGAGAACTGGTTGATCATTGGTTGATCTAGCTCTTTACATCCCCCTTCATTAGTGAAATTCACCTCTGCAATTCATCATTTCAGGACACATTTATAAAAAAAAGTCTAAAAGAAATGTATAGAAAATATGCTTGACAGTTTGTGACAACTAGTTCAGTCATTTTGCATTTAATGACTTACAAGGAACTAATTGCTACATGTTTTGAAGGGTAAGACTATTCAACAGGGAATCAGTATAATATATTTTGATCAACATGACATAAGCAATTGATAATGTAGGAAACAGCAGACAATTGTACATTATCAATTGCATGAATGTACCAAAGCATTTGCAATTTGTTCAAAACAATTATAAATTGCTTTTATGATGTTCTCAAGTGACTATGATGTGGAGGTTTAGCAAGTAATTTTGAGTTTTGAGTTTAAACATTAGTTTGTGATTTATCATGCATTATTTTAAATTCTGCTAATTTACTGTAAGCTTGTTGATGATAAACATGTTATGTCTCACAAATTTAAACATTTAGTTTATGTGACGTATCAAGCATTATTTTGAACTCTGCTAATTTAAATATGTATATGTATGTATTAAATATCTATTAAATAATAAACTGTAACATTATCCAGCAAACTAACAATTTTATTTAAATTGCGAAATTGGCTTGAAAACATTTTTTTTTACTAATTATCAATTTATTTATATCATGCTGATTAAAAATGACAGTAAATAAATAAGTATTAATTAATCAACTTTGCGGGTAAACTCCAGAGATCCTCTATTTAAGTGCAGAACTTTCTTGGTGTCCTGCATATTTTGTTTGGATCAAACAGCTGACTGATTTAAAGAAATACTAAGGAAATTGTATAATATGCTTAAATGTATGGACAATATAAAAAATTCACACATACAAAAATGTAAATTTAAAAAAATGTAACTCTAAATCATTTTAGCAGCAAAAGCACAGTGGTAAAGTCAATAACAATATGTCCTGAACATACAGTCATGTCCTCAACTGACAGTCTTAGTCCTCTTAATGAGACATCAGAGCACTTTGGCACAGAGAGAAGCATCCAGACAACCAAACTGACCTTTTGTGATGTTAAAAATAAGGCCTTGCTGTAGATACATTTATTTTTGACAATGTTGTTCTTACAAAACTCTTTCAGTAGCAGCCCCTGCTATAGGTTCTATATATGGTTTTAGCAGCTGTGTTTAGGTTCATTTGTAAATATCATTAGATTGCTGAATCTGTGACATACAGCATTCTTAATTCTGTCGGGTCATTCTAAATAAATGCTGGCAGTATTTTGCTAGCAGAAATGTACTTCTCTTTAGGCTTTCTCTAGTGACATACAAGCCTCTTCTATAGTAATATTATCTGCCACATTGCTTTTTTCTTTTTTTTTTACCATAACGATGCATTTACACTGGTGAGGAGTGAGCAAAGCAGAGTGGGTGTTTTCAATTCATTCCTAGGAATGAGCAACATGCTTAAGTGGTGGATTGTAGGATTAACAGTAGCCAATTGTTGTGAGGTGCAGGTAGTAATGCTTGTCATGAAAATGGACAATGTTTATTTTTATGGAATATTGCATGCATTATTATAAATGATGTATCCATGCACATTAATGTGCCCTCCTAATCTTTAATCAAAATAACTTCCCCTCCGTCTTGCAGCGACATCTCTTCTCTGATGACGTGTTTACTGGCACGAAGGCGGGACAACCTGTCACTCACATGATATCACAGCAATAGCAAACCACAACCATCCAATGATCTAATCAGTTCTCAATGGTCTTGCCCCTATATTTTTTCTTGTTTGAGAAGCTCAGACATACGAATCTTATCTATTTCAGTTCAAATCAACAGCTATCATAGCACATGCTAATATAACTTATTTAGCATGTATATTTAATTAACAAGTAAGAAAATACTTCTCACTGACATTAGCGCAGTTATAGAGTCAATGTAGAGTCTACCTTCATCTATACTCTAAAGCACAATGATAACGACAAAAACTTCAACATTACAGAAACTCTTTTAAATGTCGAACATAACATTAAACATTAACAGGTCTTTCCCTTCACTAAAAACAAATACATTAACGCTTTCAACATCCAGTCCTATGCAAAGCATGCTGGGAACTATAAATCCACTGCCTAATTTCCGAAGTTATCAAGACAAGTTATCAATTTCATTAAGTTACTACAACTTAATTTGTTAAAAAATAAAGCCAATTAACGCAGACATTTTTGTTTAAATTACAGACGATATTAAGTTAATGTAATGATCAACATAATAGTGTCAACAGAACTCAACTTAAAATGTTTAATTAGAATTTTTAACTTGCAACCATGCATTTATTTAAGTTGTAGTAACAGGTCCCCTGAATTACTTTTTTTAGTAAAAACGGAACAGTTTTTCCTTTGCATTTTTTGTGGACAGATGACAACTTTTTCAAAATGATCCCCATTCACACGGATCCATTAAAATTGCTGTACTATGCATGCCAGACCAGTAGTTGGCGATGTCACTTTGTAAAGAAACACTACGCCCCTGAACACGTTATACGCACAACGTCAACGTTTTCACAAAATTCACGTTTTTTTATTAGTTTACACGAGGATGATAATGGCATCATTTTCAAAAACGTACACTTTGAAACCTGCTTTCAAAAGCTTGCGTTTTCAAAATGCCCCAAAATGCTGTTGTCGTGTAAAAGGAACAGCCAAAATGCGTAAAAGAAAATGGTGTCTTGTAAACAGCCCCTTAGTCTACACAGCATACAATTATTTAAACTGTTTACAGTGCTGACAGGACAAAAAAAGGAACCTTTCCCATTTCAGGATTACTGGATTTTTGTCCCGTGCCTATACATTTCCCATCATCAGGTCACAAATTTAGATCTTAAGCTGCGTTTTCCAAAACATTCACTTCATACAGGTCTGCCCTGCTTTTAATCACCCTGGATTTATTTAACTCCCTTGGAAACACTAGACATACCTCACTGTTCCCTTTTTTAGCACAGGGATTTTCTCTGTGCTATTCCAGGAATTTCAAGAGCACATTTATTGGATTACTTGTCAGGACTAATTACAATGTGCCCACCTTGACAGCAAAAAAGGATTGCTGGGACTAGTGTAGATATTTAGTCTATAGTAGTTGTTGTGATGGTTGTGTGAGTGTGGTTTTATGTCAGTGTAATGAATCTAGACAAATTGCAAATGACAACATAATAGTCTATCAAAAAAAACCTTTCCTGAAGGTGCACAGCATCAAACAGGCTGACACGTCAGTCATTGGAAACAACAATTGTGTCACAAGATTTGAAAGGAAACACCCTTTTATGCAAGTGTTTACTAGCGTCATGGTTTTTTCAAATGTTTAATAGATTTCTTATGCCTTTTAGGGTTCAACTGATCAACTTTGAATGATTAGATCTTTAGGAATACCTAAACAAGAACACATGTCACTGATAAACAAATTCAGTGTTTCTTTACTGAAAAGACTCAAACCCCACTGGCTTCAGATATTTCTTGGGCTTGGAAATGATTATGAGAGATATCTGAGAGGTGATTCAACAAAATTAATAATTTCTCGCTAGAATGAGGCACGTAGACAGGATATCGACTGAAATGTCAAAAGGGCAGGGGAAATTTCTTTTGAAAGAAAAACCAAACTTTCTGCTTAGAAAACAATACCTCTTTTAAAAATGCAGCCGGTTTTTTAAGCAAAGGCAGCAGTGAGGGTGGGACAGAGGAAGGGAGGGAGTCTTAGATAAATACAAGTTAATGGGTCATAATGATGTCTAATGACAGACATCGCTTTCCTTCGGGACACAAAGGGCGATGGAAACAAACAAATGATAAGGAAAATAAAAACAACAGTTCACCGGCCGTGTGGTCGGTACAGGCTGGTCTGCAAGTAGTGATACGTGAATGGTCGTAGAGCACTGAACATTTAACATGTTCTTGCCTGAGAGAAAACATGTCCTTGTAGAAAATTTTTTACATTGATGAATTTTAGGAAAAATACTTAGAATGAAGCTTTATTTGTGAAGGATGTTTTTTCCTTATTCATGTTTTGACATAAGATTTCGGTGTGATTCTACCTGCAAGAAAAAAGGTGAGAAATATATATTCATTTGACTAAATACATATTTATGGACTTGATATGCTTGTATTGAATTAACACATATATTTATAACATTTTAATTTTGAGGTACAGTGCCAATCAGAAGTTTGGGGTGGGTAAGAATTTTTATAATGTTTTTGAAGGAAGTCTCTTATACTCAACAAGGCTGCATTTATTTTATCAAAAATACAGTAAAATTGTGAAATATTATTACAATTTAAAATAACTGTTTTCTATTTGAATATATTTTAAAATGTAATGTATTCCTGTGATGGCAAACCTGAATTTTCAGCATCATTGCTCCAGACTTCAGGGTCACATTATCCAGTATCCTGATTTGGTGCTCAAGAAACATTTCCCATTATCAAGTTGTGCTGCTTCATATTTTGGTGAAAATGAAATAAAAGTTGCATTTATTGGAAAAAGAAAACTTTTTTACTGTCACTTTCGATCAATTTAATGCTCCCTTGCTAAAGAAAAGTATCAATTAACAAAAAAAAATCTTACTGACCCCAAACCAATGAATATTAGTGTACTTTAGATGACACTAATGCTCACATTTTTTAAACTAAGATACTGATAATATTAATTTTTACCATTAACAAAACAACATAAGTTTAATTATTACAATGAGAGCTAAAATACATTTCTAAAACTGATGGTCTGCATTTTCATGTGTGGATTCACTTAATAGTAGTCTTTCTATAATTTATAACTTTATTTTTTATCATCACAATGTCATTTTCTATGCATAGGCTATTAAGCTAATGTATTTTGTGCTTTTGTATCATTTATAGGGAGTATAGAATTGACTGACACAATCCTATGAGGAAAGATAAGGACAAACACAGACGAAGCGCAGCCTGGGTGGACAACTGCTTCCTAAAATATTTATTGTGTTAAGATTATCAATATTTAAGAGGTTTATTAAAATCATACATCAACAGAAGAGGAAGGCAACTTCGGAAAGATTACTTTTGTGGAGCACATTAATGATGGCAACATCCGAGGACATGTCCGCCCAGTCTAACCCGACCCAAACCGTGAAATATGATCCAAAGTCTCAAACTGTAACGTTACCAAATGGGTTGGTTTCTGTGGCAGGTGTCACGGTGGTGACGGGGGGAGCGGAGCTGTCCTGTGGATCCTGTATGTTGGCCTTTGGGGTTTGGGGTACTGTGGTTGGTTTGAGTATTGTGTCATTGGGTTTATGGGACCTTTCGGTGTACAAGAACAGTGGTCCATCACACCTTCTGGCTCTTGGATTGGTACTGCTGCTTACCAGTTTGAGTCTGGTTGCCGTGATCTTTGTCTGCCGTTTATTAATGAAAAAGAAAAGAATGATGGCCAGAAGAGAGAGGGCAGAAGCAAATTTAGTGTTGGTTAATGATTATGCAGAAGTTGTTTTAAAAAGAGTCACAGTGTAAATAAGCAGTGAAGTGAAAAATATGATGTGAAATTTTGCAGTTTTGTTCTCTTTAAACATGTCAGACTCCCTGCTGCTTCATCCTTCTTTCTCTCCATCACTGTTTCCTTAATCATGTAGGAATGTCACAGGAAATTCATTGGGTTCACTGCTACAGGAAACACTTGGCTATTTCCTGTGTGATTTCAGAATGCACAAGAGACATTTGCTTGTGTATTTATTAAAAACAGTTTATTTACTACTCTTCAAAGGACTGTTAAGAGTTAAATTTTGAATTTAAGCTTGAATTAATAGTATTGCACAGCTTTTAAACCTAAGCCTATAAATCAATTTTTGTACTTATATTAATACATAGTATATAAACTACATTTTCTTCATTGCCATTTGCTGTCATTTAAATGACAACAGGTTCAATTACATCACATCACATCTGCAAAGCAAATATAAATATAGTATAGGGTATATAAAACTGTTAACAGCTTTCACTGCCTTTCTAAATATATATATATATATATATATATATATATATATATATATATATATATATATATATATATATATATATATATATATATATATATGTGTGTGTGTGTGTGCATTGTTTTGTGCAAATTACTGTATGTGTTATCTAGGTCATTTATCAATGTGTTTCTGAAAGCTATAGCACAAGGTGGATTTTATAAATGATGATCCACACCAAAAGAGGCATTACAGATACTTTTTAAAGCCTCTTGTTAAGCATTATTTTGTCCAGCATTGTTATTCTTACTAATAATTTTACTTGTACCAGTATAATGTGCTATTTTAAATGAATTGTAAATTAAATGAATGAATTGTAACAATGGAATGGTTGAACAGACTTCAATGAAAACATTTTTGCTCTAAACTATCATTAGGGAGGCAAATTTACAGTAACTGACAAACTTTTAACTGCATGTTAAAACATCATCTTTGAAATTTTACAAATGAATTGTTCAGTGTAAAAACGGTAATGTCTGTCTCCATCTGCTGGTCACATTTATTATTCTTTGCAGTGATTACTTAATACTGTCAAATGTTATACTGCCTGTAATGAAAATGTATATTTACTTGAAATAATCAAGTTATTATTCTATTTTTAATATGATGATGATAGCTATGTATTATTAGCAGTAGTGGTGATAAATTATTATTGTTGTATATTATATAATAATATTGGTATTATCAATAATGTTTTAGTAGGCTACTGATAAATCAAGGGCATGTGTTACATAAGTATGTTAATGAGAAGCTGTGAAAAACCAAAAGATGATCTCTTTGGTTGCAGCAGACGAAACTCAACTTACAGTTACAGCAACATTACAAAAGTAGGCTTGAAAACTATCATAACTTTTTGTCTAATGTGTAGCTCCTAGTGGACGCTTACCAAACTTCCTAGTGGACACTTACCAAACTACAAATGTATTACCAAACATTACATTTTAAATAAATGTTGTAATAGTCCATTAAAGAAAACTTTGGAAACCATGGCACTCTTTCAAATTAAAATGCCTTTATTATCAGATGGCTACAAAAAAAATCTAAAAACTCTCCAAAGCGTTTCTTAGGGAGAGCAACACAACAAAATCAGCAACAGGTGAAAGCAGTGTCATTCATTAAATCTTGTGATTAGTTAACAGTTTTCATGTGACCAACATCTCTTTACAGCGTTTAAAGAAATCAAAATTTAATTTTTTTTAGCTTTTAGTATGACTACGTTAGCTTTAAAGTTAGGAATAAGCTGGTGCGTTCCAAAACAATGACAAAATTCGCATTTAGGAGATATAAGTGTTCAAAACGTACAAGCTGCGTCTCATTTCGAAGGCTGCGTCTTCCGAAGGTCGCATGTGAAGGCTGCATACGTCATCAAGGATGTCTTATTTAAGAAAAGTAACCAATAAAATTGACTGTTATTCATTGTGAGGTGTAAAATACTGTAACATCTTTATTACTTTGCAATCTAACGGTTACTTTTCTTAAATGAGACCGCCTCGATGACGTATGCAGCCTTCAAACGCGATCACAGATTTTGATGACATCACCGCAGACTTCAGCTTCTCGTCACATGTTCTGTCCAATCAAATGCTCTCTAGAATCTAAAGCATCCCGCCCCCTACACTATAAATAGACGCTGAAGCAGCGGCTAAAATCGGTCACTTGTTCACAGATTTACTTTATTTTACATGGTGAATATTAACAAAACGCATAGAGACAGAGCGACACGCGTCATAAACTGAAAACCACGCCCACCGGTTGGGACAATCCAACGGTCTCCATTGACTTTGTTTTGCGTGAGGCTGCCTCCTTGTCATTTCTGACTTATAACAAAAAACAGAACAATGTCTAAAAGCTTGTACAGCAAACAACCTAAAAAAAACAGAACCAAAAACCCCGAATTTTTTATAAGCTGTTGACCCAAAAAACGAGCGTTTAAGGACACAAAAGTGGATACAGGCAATTGAGACAGAGCGCGACATCTTATATTACACTGAGAACTACGCCCACTGGAGGGGAACGTAATCAGCGACAGGAAATATAATATATAAAACTGACATTTGGATATTTGACTTAACAGTGACAAAATGTTTACTGCTCAGGTAGGCATACTGAGTGTCAGGATCCCAAAATGTACCCATTGTTCCTGCTGAAGCTTCACTTCTTATTGCCTGTATCCACTTTTTTTCTCCTTAAAGGCTGGCTTTTACGGTTCAGTAGGTGGTAAAAACTTAGTTCTGGGTTTTTTTAGCTTGTTTGCTGTACACCTTGTCACACAGCAGGTTTTAGACATTGTTCTGTTTTGAGTCAGAAATGACAAGGAGGCAGCCTCACGCAATACAAAGTCAATGGAGACCGTTGAATCCCACCCCGTGCGGGCGTGGCCTAAATGCGCTCTGTCTCTATTGGCTGTTTTAAAAGGGGGGAGGGGCTTCTTACAGCTGGAAAATTTCTAGCCAGATAATTTCCATACTCAAAAACACCACTTCAAATATTAATGTAAAACAAATTATAATAAAAAAAACAGTCAATCCAAGTCATAATTTAATCCTGGACATATATTAACCTTTAGTTTATAAATCCAAAACATCTCTCTTTGATTCAGTTTAAGTTCTCTATTCCCTTTCCTAATAGTAATATTCACATGATCAATAATACCTAGTATTCGAAGGGTAGATTAATTACTATTATGCATTTTAAATGTTTTAATTTTAAATGTTTTGCCATAGGATATTCTTCATTACTCCTCCTGAAGGCATATTTATTTTAAACCAATCGATCCAGTAATCGTCTTTTTGTTCTCCCAATATAAAGCTCCTTACATTGAGGACATTCCTGTCTACACTCAAAAAAATAAGCTGTTGAACGAACTTAATTAAATTAAGGAAAACTTTTTTTTCACGAAATTGAATTACGTTTTTCCAACAAAATCGAATTGATTTGAAATTATTTGTTGTAATCTTGTTGTATGAACTTAAATTCATTTAGTCAAGACTACTAAAAAAAATCATGTCATTCCAGCTAGATAAAGTAGGATAAAGAGGGGTAGAACTGATGACCATATTTAGACTGTGGGAATTGTTTGTCAAATGAATTTATTTTCTTTATTTCTATAAAAACTAATAGTCAACACAACACTTGATCACATGCTAATTGTAACTTAACATTTTACAAATTTTATTTCATTTAACGTAATAAAATTGAGTAAAATGGCAATTAAGTAAAAAACGAAAGATTTGTGTTGTTTCAGCTTATTTTATTTAAATAAACTGAGCAAACAGCTAGAATAATTTTTTTGAGTGTAAAAATAGCCTAACACGAGTAGGTTGACAATTAATAAAATGTTTAATAGAATATATATTGTTTGTTATTACATCTAAAAATGTTTTATCTTGCACAACATTATCACAATGATTACAATGGTGACATTTAAAGCAACCCCTAGGTTTAACCACCTAACCAAGAGCTTTCAGGAGTGGGTGGTAAATAGCTAGGCCTATGTACTAATTTGTCCCCTAAGGGTGTACTTAAAATAATAATAATAATAATAATAATAATAATAATAATAATAATATATATATATTTCTATATATTGTATATATAACAATTCATAAAATGCCCCATTTTTTGGAATAATTATTTTAATTTTTAATTTATATAGAGATATTAAACATTTTGTAGCTTGTTTATAAAAAAAATGAATGCAGAAAATATAACTTAAAATGTTAATCAATATAAACAAACAGATAATGTTATTTACAGATAAATGTTCTGATTATTATTTATTTGGTATTATCATTTAAGATACAAAAAGTCTTACTTTGATACTTTTTGTTGTTATGCAATTCTTTTATTAAGAAATATCACTTTTTGCATTTCAAATGTCCAAAAGTCCTATTCCTCATTGTTATTATTTGTTTCTTGCCCTGCTTACATATGTAAGGTGGTTAATATGCAGATCAGTAATAGCTATCATATTCAGAATTTTGGGGTGATTTGCATAAAGCTAGTAGTCCTCCAACATTCTCCCTCAAAGCATTCATGAAGTCTGGTGCACCCTGCCTATAAAGGAGCCGATTCTTTGCAACATTTCCTGCTGCCTTCATCACATCTTCCATGCACTTTATCACAGGCCCACAGAGGATGAAACGTTGAGTTTGCCTCTCCAGTACAGTGACTCTTCCACTGAGAACACCTAGAAGGTTTACAGCTCTCCTGACTATTTCCTGGAAATCAGCTGTGACCTTTAGATGCTGCTTCACCTCTGCAATCTCCCTCTGAATTTTATTCAGTACCTTATCAGTCTCTTTAATCTCATTCTGTATGGTAGAGATCCTGGATTGGTAATCAGACACCTTTCTGCTGTTCTCATTGACTTGGGACTCATTTTTTTCTAGCTCATCTTCAGCATCACTGATAGCCTTTAAAGCATCGTCTATTGCACTTACTCCATTATATATCATTACTGGACCTAAAGGAAAGCAAGAAATCACATCAGCCACAAAGGATAATTAGTAGTACTCTTTAGGACAATGATAAATGGTAGGTAGTAGTAGAAGTATTTCTCACCAGCAATCCATCCAGCAATTGGAATCATTAGAACACCTACTCCTACACCTGTTACCAATGCACCTGTGTTCTTCCTATCTGTCTCTCTTCTTATTTCATCTTTTCTTAATGCTACACTTTTTACAGCCTGCTTCAAAGCTGCTTTAGAAATCTTTAATGATTCTTCAGCAGATTTCTTTTTGATGTGCAATTTATCCATGGCCGTGGATTTTTTCTTGATCTGTTGCTCAAAATGTGTTTTTTCTTTAGTAAGCTGCTCCATGCGCTCATCCAAACATTCCAGTTTTTCTTCACTCATTTTCTCAGATTTTTTCAGGCATTGCTCAGCGTGCTCAATATGTTTTCTGATTTGTTTGTAATTGGAGCACGTGTCAGTGTTGGGATCTACATTAGCATCCAAGAGGGATTTGCAGATGTTACAGATAGAGACTATTCCTTCATTTAGAGTCCCAGAAACTGCCTCCATGGCCTGCAAATCCATTACACTGTAAGTGTGAAGATGGAAAGAGAAAAATATTTTTGATACCTTGAATGGCATTTACAATGGGAATATTTGTCATTTTTAATTTACAACATCATATCAATCATTCACTTTTAAAGCTGCTGTCCGTAACTTTTTTTGTGTTCAAGGTTTACAAAAAATATATAATGAGAATGTACAACATGAATCCATTTTCCAAACCGTGTTTTTGTCTTACCCTGAATCATTATGGTACACTTATTATAAGTGTTTATATTGGGAGTATTTCAGACCGGTCTGGTAGGAACCGCTGCGGAGGAGCACAGAGAGAAGTAGCTCCGGCTGCAATGTTCTTCCGCAAGACGCATGCAGTTCTGTTCATTAACCGCTAAAGCGCAAAAAGTTACGGACTGCAGCTTTAATAAAAGCATTTAGTTTCATTTCATTTTCATTTTGGCTGTCATACTGAAACACAAAATGAAACACTGAGCCACTACCTCTACACTGAGCCAATTAGTGAAGGATGAATTAACAATATCACTCAAGAGTGCTTTTCTCAGGCACATACTGATAATATTCTGGCACAAATTAATTTCTTGTGCTTTTGTTTTGTGATCTGTTCGTTAGTAGTTCTGTCTTGTGCTTTGTGTTCCTGCTTCCTCTGCCTGATTGTTCTCACCTGTTTGTTGTTTCTGTATTTACTGCAAGCTCTTGCGTTTCTCTTATTCCTGGTAAGGTCTTGTCCTTAGAGTTCCATTGAGGTGTTCTCTTTCTCTATTTTTGTGTGTGTCCTGTTTCTATTCTGTTAATAAACTGCATGTGGATCTAGTACACTCTTCTGAGACTACATATTCAGCACTACAGCATGAAAGTGAGTCAGATGCTTTAATAAAGTATGCAGTTTAAAAAGTAATTAATATTAATTGATTAATTAACTAATTGACATGTCATACAAAAACTATAGGTTTAAACACTTTAGAATAAAGGTTCGTCATTAAGGTAACTGTGCAGGAAGTTATGCAGGACAAATGAATACATTAACACTTCAGCTATTAACTAATATGGAAACAATATTAACTAATCAGTAATAACAAATTTAGGACTGAGACTGATCATTGTTTTATTTAGTCTACATAATGTTTACAGCATAATTATTTTACTACTAGAATGACAGTTACTCTTAAATGCATTTGTTACTCTTACTAGCCATACTGTATGCATTATGACACAGTTAGCCAATTGTTGCATGTGCATATGAAACCATTTTACTGCAGCGTTCTGGATGTCACATTATTACACTTAAGCTGCCTATAGAAAGACATCATTTCTAATAAGTAGAAAAAATAATGGCCAGCTCTTATTAAAAAAACATAAAACAACAACTTAAAAAACATTTAAAACATCAATTTTGAAACATAGCCTACCTGAAAGTGATACACAGCCTTATTGTTGCAGTTTCTTTATTTAACAGTAACAGTAACGTTATTCGTGAGGATGGGTTTTCAAGAGAGAAAAAGGGTCCACCTTCCTTGGCAGTTTTTACTGTAAGTCAGAAATTAAGTCAGGCTATTCGTCGTTCGCTCGAGCACTGAGGTGCGATCGAAAAGGGCACTTTCGCTTTCAAAGGGGCAGGGGATTCCCCCACCCCCAAACATTCAAGGCTGAATGTTTGACGGATATTTTCACAAGTATCTTTCACAATTTGCCCAACACGAATAAGGAGTTTAAATATTGATAAATCGGAATAATTGTTCCACTTTAATGATAAAGTGTTTGAACTCAACGTAGCCTAATCTTGGTAGGCTACGTCAAAACGAATCTGAAACCGCTATCACGGAAATCCCCAGTTTTCCCAAAGGTAAACGTTAATAATTAAGTGACCCTGGTTGGGAGGTGGTCGGACGCTCCTTTGTGAAAGCAAAAGTAGCCTATAAAGCATTTCAGGTAAACTTGGGGATCTCCCCAAAACGACTATAAAAGCATCAACGGCATCATCCATTCCATCAGACCATTAACGGACCTGGACTTGAAGCATCTGGCATTTCGACAGGGTAAGGCAACTATGGATATTTTGCCGTTTTATAATGAGAGTTAAATTGAAGTGCACACTTGTTATAATCAGATTCAAATAATTATAGCTTAGGCGATAATTTTGAGAGTGCTGGATGGCAGGGGCTACATAAATTGCACAGATATCAACATGAATTAATACATAATTTTTAATCAAAATGAACAAGTTTCTTAATGTTTTTTAATTTATTTTATTATTGCTGTCAATCAATTAAAATAATTAACTAGATTAATCATATTTTTTCATATTGATTAATCGCCATTAAAAACACTTATTTTTTTTAAATATATTTTATAATGTAATAATTTTACAGTTAATCTCCAAATTAATGTAGAAACAACATAAAGACAGAATATTTTTAAATATTTGTTTAATGCCATCTTTTTATGAATGAAGGCCAGTATCACTGATACTAATACAGCTACTGATGTCTCTATGAAGTAACATTGCATTAACACTTCAATGAAATAACACATTAACATTTATTAGGCTTCAAAAAATGTTGTGCCCTTCCTACCTGTATAACAAGTAGAAAATATACAGAAACTGAAAAGTTATCAGTTTGCACTGCGTAAATTATATATAGATTAATCCTTATTAAAGCTACAAAAGTTCTTGCGTATCAGTGCGTATTTAGTGAGTAATTAGGCCTAATTATGTTCTTTACATTAATGTCATCATAAGTGGTTACCGTCACTTTAAGATGCGGATCTCACACGCGTCTCATTTTCTCACACAAAGTTCATTTAACTCATTTAAGGCTGCGCTTATGAGGATACTCAACTAAACTGGCATTTTGGCATAATTCTGCGTGTTATTGTTCATTCAAGCGCGTAAGAGAACTCGAATCTGGCGCGAGTCTTTCTAGACAGCGCGTTCTCTTTGCCTTGTCGCTCTTTAATGGTTTAATTTGCATGAATAAAAGCGTGATCATAAAATGTAAGGCCAGCCAAAGGATGACGCTGCGTTAAATATTTACCAGCTGTGCTTAATTCAACTTCCCGCCCCCTGAGCAGATATTAACAGCGAAACTGGGTTGTAGGTTGCCAGGTCGAGGTCACAAATGGGTTGAAATTTACAAATTACGGGAGATTCCCGGGAGAAATAACAAAACGGGAGGGCGGCAGGTGATGGGAGACTCCCGGGAAAAAACGGCGTGTTGACAGGTATGGCGGTAACCTAAACGTTTTATTTGTGAAACATATTAAACTTTTTTTAATGGTCTATCTTAACTAATGCCGTCTAAAAAAAATATAATTCGTTTCGAGTTTTTTGGATTCAAACGACTTTATTTTATTTGTTATTTGTTTGAGATATTATTTTACACATTAATAAATTGTATTTATACAATTATTTTATTACCAAGTGCCATGTTTGTGATTTTCATTTGTCAAGTAGCCAGATCCTGCCCAAGAAATCTTGATTTGATGGTATTCATTTTATTTATTCAGATACAGACGTAATATGTTGTGTATTTTACCTTTCTTTTTGTCAGTATTGGAAACTCCAACAGCCTTTCTTCGTTTGACAGATGCCGCATTTTTATTTTTGACGAGCTGCCGAGATTTTCAAGGCGCAATATTTTCCTCATCAATTTTGAAACAAAACTTTATTATATATTATTAAATTATAGGCCCTATACATAAAAAATTTTTTATGAACAAGTGCATGTTTTGTTTTACTTCGTTATAAACTGTTTAGATCAATACTTAATCAAGCAATATTCAGAAACGGGTGCAGTAGATATTGTTCCCTTTCGAGAGTACTCCCGTATTGCGCAAGTTAGCTTACGCTATGGGAAAAACTCCTTTTCTCGAGAATATTGAAGCCAAAATTATTATTTTATAATTGTATATATGTAAAACGCAGTGCAGCTGCACAGCAGACCCCAGCAGAGCTTACTAGTGCGCTACAACTGCACCGCACCCTAGCACTTAAGGGCTCGCCAAAATAGGCATGGCCTTGGCTATAAAAGCCCCCCTTATGCCATAGGATTCAGATTTAATCTCCTTCAGCTCACTTACCTTCGCTGACCTCCGGATTGAGAAGCCGCCGCCGCCGTAAACTTTAATTTACTTAAGCATTAAACTTGTCATCACACATTTATTTGCACAACTGTATAATTCCATTGTTGTCTTTTCAAAATAAATAAATAAAATCAGTCAAGCAGTCTTTATTGAATATTACAAAGACATGTATTGTTGTGGTATGAATAATAAAACAAACACCCTTTAACACTTGTTAAACTTGTTAAACAGTTGTTACTGTTGTACCCAAAAATGAAAATTCTGTCATTAATTACTCACCCTCATGTCGTTACAAAACCATAAGACCTTCGTTCATCTTCGGAACACAAATGAAGATATTTTTGATGAGATCGGAGAGCTCTCTGAAACACCCATAGGCAGTCATTGCAACATTCAAGGCCCAGAAGGGTATTGAAGACATAGTCCATGTGACTCCAGTGGTTCAACCGTAATGTTATGAAGCGACGAGAATACTTTTTGTGCACAAAAAACAAACACAAAAATAACGGCTTTATTCAACTATTTCTTCTCATCTGTGTCATTCTCCTGCGCTGTTGACATATTAAACACAGTGCAGCGCTTCCGAGTTCTATGTCAGAACGCCGGCTCACCATTGGCCAGCTCCTGCGTCAGCATCACACACATGCGTCGTGGTGTTCACGTAAACAGCATCGACCAATGGTAAGCTGGCGTTCTGACATAGAACTCAGAAGTCAACAGCGCAGGAGAATGACATATGAATTGTCATATGATGATGTCATAAGATATTTGAACTCATGTAATGTGGTTATTTGATTTCTCCTCAGGATTACTGAAAACGGGCTAATTGCAGTAAGTTGTGTAAGGCTATTTCACTCTATATTCTCCCCTTACCAGATGTTTAACTTCTTATAAAAAAAAACATACTTCTATGGCACTGTCCATTAATTAAAAAAAAAAAAATCTTATATATTCTTATAAAAATTGCTTTAATGAATGCTGTAATTTATGGGGGGGGAAAGTGAGATTTGTATCCTTTTTATCTTTCAATTTTGTCTTTGTTTTGAGCAGGAATAGAAAAGCCATGGATTCCAAAATTTCAAAGACCACTCAAAGTCTTACTACTGCTGAGGACATGAGGAACCAAACCAAACTTATAATGCAGCCGTATGCCAACTGGGAAGAGTATCTGACTCCAGCACCTCTGTCCATAGCCATCATGGGAGAGCTGGTTTTCATCTCATCCTCAACAGATTTCTCCATCAATAAAAATTCCCCCAAAGATGGATACAAATTCATCAAATACCCTGATTCCTTTCGTGCTTGCCTCATGCAAGTGTGTAACTCTGGTTGGTGGGCATTTAATGAGGCCCATAAGAGCATGGATCAGATTCGCCTCCATACTGCCCAAGTTCCAGATTACATGAAGACAGCTGTAAAGATTCTGTTCCAAGGTGATGATGAAGTTGTCAAAGCACATCTTCCTGATCAGCTGGACAATATCAGAGTCATTGCAGATGAATGTCTGCAGTTGTCTAATGCAACTGAAAAACGTTTCACTGATGTCATCAATATCATCCAAGAGCTGCTAGAAGCGTGTGTGAATGCAGAGCACTTCTATGGGGAAGAGATGGAAGCAATAAAGAAGAAACTAGAGGAGAGTAAACTGAGGGAGCAGTCAGCCCAAGAAACCAAGAAAAGGACTGAGAAGGCAGTGAGTGCCATGGAGAGGGAACTGGATGAGGCTCATGAGAGCTACAAGAAAGCCCTGGATTCTCTCCCTGGTGGATGGGAAATGGTTGGCATGGATTTTGTTGGTGGGATAACACAGAGCATTACAGGCCTGGTTAATGGACTTACATCTGTTATTACTCACCCAGTGAGAAACGCATGTTCTGCAACAACAAAGATCGCTGATACTTGGAGCCACATTAGAGATCAGGAAAGTGTAAGAGATGTGGTTGCTGAAATAAATGTATATAGTAAGTCTGCTGAAATATTAAATTGTGTGCAGAAAATACAGCAGCTAATGAATGTGAATTGTAAGGATGATGACATTGACTGGAAAAATCTGTATGATCAGAAGAACAAATATACACAAACCAATTTCATGGCAAATCAGTTAGAAAGACTCAGTAAAGATTTACAGAAAATCCCTGGCTGCCCAGCAAAGAAACAAGCTATAAAGTTATGCAAAGAAGGCATGAAAATATGCAATCAACTGGCAAAATATGCACCAGATGGCGAATGTGACGAAGACAAAAGCAAAAAGATAATACATGAGGTCTTGGAATTGATCAGGTCAGCCCATGTTTTTGATTGCAAAAGCAAAGACATCACAAATTCTCCAGCCATTTCCCCAAAACCACCAATGATGCAAAAAGAAGAAAACAAGTCAGAGAACACGAGTGCTTCACAGAGAGCCACAGAGAATTCACGATTCGCTATAGAGCAGACCCGAGCTCAGATGAACAAGACAAGAGAGACCTATGAGAAGTGTGTGGAGAACCTAGAGAAGAACCAGAAGGAACTAACTGATATCCTGGTCACCATGAGAAATTGTGAACTGAAAGAGATCGACTTCAAAACTACCATAGATATGCTGGTCAAAGGAATGGATGCCATGGGGAGAGTGAAGGAGCAGTGGGAGAAGATGGTTCACTTCTTTCAGATGGTTTCAAACATTGTGAAAACCAGCCTGAGCAAAACTCTCACAAACTTTGTCTCAACATCTGAGAAAACACAAGCCCTCTCCTACAATGCAAAGCTCTTCTCAAAAGATCTGCTGTACACTCAAGCCTTCCAAGCCTGTAACATTGCTAGTCTGGTCCATATGATCTCTGGAACATACACAGATGTTTCCAACAAGTACCTGATGGACCGTGTCAGTTCACTGGGCAAACTGATGGTCATGGATAAAAGTAAGCCAGAGTTTGAGCAGGAGCGACAGCAGCTCCGGAACTCCTGTGATGAGGCACAAAAAGGCATCTTAAGGCTTGTCCTGAAGAATAAAGAGGAGTTTGACAGAAAGAGCACTGCAAGACTAGAAAAGATTGATCGAGAGCTGCTTTCCATTCTACCTGCTGCTCCTCCAGAGCAAATCAAGAGTATTCAAGAGGCTGTTCAAACTGGATTCGGTGAGGAGGAAGAAGCATCATACTACTGAGAGGATCTACCAAATATTTTTGCTTGCTATGTACAAGATAATACTACCATGGTTAAGATTTAAGCTTTTCTGTCCAGTAATATGTAACAGTCATAACAGCTCAATTTATCTGCATTAAGAGAAGACAACTGATACTGAAATTTTTTTAACACTCTGTCAATTCAAATCAGACTAGTAGCCTATAGAGAAGATTTTAAAAGCTGAGTTAGAAAAGCAGTGTTTGCATTATCTTCTGTGTTTAAGTTTAAATTGCATCATATATATATATATATATATATATATCATATAGGCTTATCATATCATAAGAACATAATCCTATCATATAACTAGCTTGCATGGTTCTTACTAAAATCATATTATGCATGATTGTATGATTATTAATGAAAAGTGGAAGTGACAGAAAATATTTGCTTTTAATAAATCTGTTTTTTCTCTTTCTTTTAAACTTAGAAGAAAAATATGTAGACTGTTTTTGTTTTTCTTTCTAATTATTTTTGTGAATCGTTTTAGCTGGCTGTGTATGAAACATTTGTCCTTGAATGAAGATTACTGTTAATTACATATTAATGCATTGCTGTTACGAAACGCCCCTTTATTAAAAATAGACATCCTACTACTTTACTGTTGCTCTGTTGTATATTGTATTGTATTGTAATTCTTTACCTTTTCTAAGCCAACTTTTTGAACTTTGTAGTGAAGACGTTAGAAGGTTTTTTTCAATCTCACTGACGAGTTGCAACAAATAAGTTCACACATATACAGTAGCCTATTAGTGTATGGCCTATTAAAATAATTTTAATATAATCAACAACAACAACAAAACATAATCAATATTTTAAATTGGGCATGTATAGCAGCATAGCAGAAATTACAACAATGGAAAAAGTGTTTATGTTTTTCGAGGTATAAAAAATGTTGGAAATGGTTAAGATTCACTCTGGTTTGATTTCCATGAAGTATAATTTCTGAACTAACTGACAAGACAAGACATACAATTCTACAGTATGGTTCAGTATAATATTAATGCAGTTAACAAACAGTGCAACGTAACCGACATTTTGGGGTCCAACAGTGAAGAAATAACTATTTATTGTTAATCTAGTGTATATTATGCTACGAGATAGTTTGCCAAATCTGATAGGTTTACTTGCATTCACTCCACCCTTTGCGTCGTGGATAGTTTCTTCTCATTGGCTAAATTCTCTGGAGCCCATCCTCGTTCGATTACTTCAGCCAATGGATGTTCGTGATGTCATATGAGCTTTTGCGTACACGCCCCAACAGATCATGCGCAAAGCATTTCGGTACTTGACGTTTAAAAATGGGGATTTCAGACCGAAACCAATGTACAGAAAAACTACAATAGGAGGTACGCCTTCGGTTTTATGGGCCGTCTTGACTTTTCATACGGCAAGTGAAATAAAAGCACACAGATATGTGTGTGTCAATCTGAGCAAGGACAGATTCCCAATGGTAAGTCAAAGTAAACCTCTTGCATGATAAACAGTTTACAGTGAATAAGTTAATCTCAAATACGATGTAAATAATGTTCATGCTGCTCTTACCGAAGCTAGCAAAGTTTATGCGATCATGTTTACATCTGAGAGCTAACTTACATTGCTTATGTTGATCGTGTTAAGTAATGGTCTTGCTGTTATTTCCTAAAATTGGATATAATGAATTTAGCAATGTTACATAAAAGCAAGCATGCTAAATCAGAGTTTTACTGCAGATTAAATCCAATGCATGAACAAGCTGCGAGGTTAAATTGTCTGAGGTTTTTATGTATGTATTGTATGTTATATGTATTTTCTATTTACATACAACAGGACGAGATAGTATTTCCATATTATCCTTATATCTCTGTCATTGTGTGCTCCATCACTTCAGGGTGACAGCAGGTGCAGTAACGGTGTCCAGCAGAAAGGAAAGATGTTGTCAGATGCTCAGCTCTTTGATGGGGAGTTTGAAAAGCTGGTGTCTGAACTTACTGAGCAGGACTTCACTGATCCAGTTCTCACTGATGCCCTCAGCAGAGTCAGAGAGGTAGGGTAAACTCTCACAACCAGTACTGAAGAAGCATGGGTAAAGAGAAGATGACAGGCTGCACTGGTTATTTAATGTGGAAGTTAAGAAGCATACCATGTAACATGATTGACAAATGTCAATGTCATGGTGTCAGTACATAGACAAATAGAACATGCTAATGTTAAAAAATAACAAATTATGCTGGAGTTGAGTCACAGAGTCTGGCACACAAAGCGTTTGCAATTTAAAGGGGTCATGAACTGGCTTTTTAAAAAAAAATGTATACTGTTGTCTGAGGTCAATTTATGACGTTCACATGGTTTTTACATTCAAAAACATCATAATGAATAAGTAATAGGCTATGTTCTACCCTGGTTTTAAGCATAGCTCTTGGAACGCTCGTTTTTTTATGGGTGTGCTGCATTGAAGACTTGGAAGTAAACGCCCACTGCTATGATTGGATAACAGTTTTGCATATTATAATGAGCTTTGGCTCCCCTGGCAACCAGAATGATTTGCTCACAGGGCTTGCAAAATGTCTTTATCAAACAAACACAATGATTTATCTCTCATCCACCCGCAATTAATTGGAATGTTATTTTTTTATTACTTGGCCGGCCCGATCGGTGGATATAACCACGAATCATGCATCACTAACATGCGCGCGCGCGCACACACACACACACACACACACACACACACACACACACACACACACACACACACACACAAAAGCCAAGTACGCGCATCAGCAAAACTTCCCTGCAGACAAATCAGCATGTTCAAAAAAATCCACAATTGTATATTTCCTTTAAATATCAAGTCAAGAGTGTGAAGAACGCACATCAAGAAAGGAATGTTATTTCACTATTTAAGATAACCCGACTGTAAAACACATTATCCCGGGGACGTCGGGCTTTGCAAGCCCTGGCCCATACATGGTCGAGTATGATCCCGAATTGCAGGACAATGAACCAACAACACCTTAAATACAAAGGATACTCCAGCCTGTGACAGCGTGGTAAGCTATGTTTAGTTAGACGCGTACACATAATCAGTAGATATCAAACGATCTGTAACAATGCAATACTATCACATATAAAAAAAATTTTTTTACTCACATAAGTGTGTTGCATCATTCCCGTTGGATCCATAGAAGGCACAGCATCGTTATTTTTAATCTCATTCTGTCTGCAAATCCAGTCTCTTGTTTACAAACGAATCTGCGGTGAAATGAAGTGAACAAATGTGCAATGTCTTACCCACATGAGCTGGAACTTGATTAGAAATAAAGTTCAACCATGTATTGCTAATATTGGAATCCAAAGGAAGCTTATCCATGTTTATCGCTTGGTAGCTCAATCCGGTTTAGAACCACGTAGGCCTATGTTATTTATGTTACATGTCATGCGTGAATCGGTGGGCGGGGCTACAGAATTAGGTGTTGGTTTTCTGTTGAGCCTTCGGTCTTCACTGCTCTCTGACGTCACAGGGAAGCACATTCGCAGATTGATCATTTGATGAGCCAGCTGTCAATAAAAGCTTTTCTTTGACTAACAAGGAAGTTTTCAGCTCTGAAACTTACAGGATATTTTTATATTGAGATGACCTTTTATATATCAAAAGCTCAAGGGAAAGTTGATTTCTAAATTCATGATCCCTTTAAAACTTTTAAAACTTTCAGAACAGATCTGAAACAATTCCTAATCAACTCAGCATCGAATTTCTTGTATTATTTGTCAGTTTTGTCAGTCTTTTAAAATAATAGTTTTTTTGTTTGTTTTTTCTTTAGGTGCTTCGGTACAATGCCCCTGGAGGCAAGAGAAACCGAGGCTTGTCTGTGATTGGCTCTTTACGGGAGTTGGTCTCTCCCTCTGAACTGCCATCTGATGAAGTTCACCGAGCCCTTTTGGTTGGATGGTGCATTGAACTGGTGTGTGAAATTGATTAATATTAATTACGATGGAGAAAAAAAGAGAAAATAGTGCGGTGCAAAACTTTCTGAGTTCTTCACAGCTTCAGGCATTTTTCTTGGTGGCTGATGACATCATGGATGCATCCATGACAAGAAGGGGTCAACCCTGCTGGTATAAGAAGGTAATTGATTTAGGCTTGTTTTAAAATATGGATGCTGCTGTAAAATTGAACTATAAGGAGTGTATATTGATAAACAAATGTGTAAAAACTGACCTGATATAATTATATTCCAGTTTTAATCCATTGAGGAGGAATCTTTAAAAAAAAAAAAAAAAACGCTTTTCTAGTCCTCCCATTACAATGATGAATACAAATATAATGAGTTTCTACCATGTAACATTTTGTCCTCTTGATATTAAGCTTAGATATGTGGATCATTGATGATAATAATAATGAAATAATTGAACTCAGTAAATCCTTAATTCCACATTGTACCCACCCAAAAAATTCTGTCACCGTTCCAAACCTGCATGACTTTATTTCTTATGTGGAACACAAAAGAAGATATTTTGAAAAATGTTGGTAACCAAACAGTTTCTGTCCCCATTGACTTTGACTGTATAGTCAAAAATGGAACACAAACCTTTTGGTTACCATCCTTGAAAATATCTTCTTTTGTGTTCCACAGAAGAATGAAAGTCATACAAGTTTGGAACAACATGAGGTTGAGTAAATGATGACAGAATTTTAATTTTGGGGTGGACTATACCTTTTAAAATAAAAAAAAATCAGTATTCCTGTGTCTGAAATTTTTTTTTTTTTTTCAAAATTGGTTCAGATGACAGGATTGACAATTCAAAATTATTTTAATGTATACTAGTTGTTTAAGAAGAAAAAGTATTATATTTGTAAGTTATTATATTATATAACAGTAGTGTATATCAGTTGTATGGAGTATTTAAAATCTGTGCTAATTAGGCTCTTTTTGCTTTTGTCAGGAAGGTATTGGTCTGGATGCCATTAATGACGCTTTTCTCCTGGAGGGGGCGATTTACCGCCTTCTTCGCAGACATTGCAGAGGACAGCGCTACTACGTCCATTTACTTGAGCTTTTTACTGAGGTAACACACCCAAAAGCTTCATTAGTCTGCTATAGCACATGTATGCACATTTTAACTTATTATTGCACACTGGCAGCCTGTTCATACAAAGGTTAACAAAACTGTCTAGCTGTTTCTATCATGTTAGCTGCGTATTGTTTAATAAACACGGGGTGTAACGGTACACAAAACTGACGGTTCGGTACATACCTCGGTTTTGAAGTCACGGTTCGGTACAGCAGGGGAGAGAAAACAAAATCTAAAATAGCTTTTTTTATTTTTATTAAACAGTGGTTTACTGAACAAATTGGGTCTGTCCTTAAATGAATTCAATTATAACTAAAAGTTACTTAAGGATAAAAAAATATATATATTTCTGCTAATGCTGTAAAGTGTAAACTATATAAGGAGCACTTACTTGCACATTACTATAATATAACAACAGAGCCCAAATTAGCCTAAATTCAGAAGCTATTTATTTTTATATATGATAATCAACACTCAAATAACACATTGTATGCAAACATGTAATCTTCACATAAGGAAGTTTTTGCATTAGCCTAACTTCTAAATCTAATTATAAAATTATTTTTTTACTCCAATTCGTTGTTGAAATATAATCATTTATACACAGTGGCTGTCATTTTCATGACCGATTCATTTAAACATACATTAAATAATCAAGACATCACTAACAGGTACGAATACGTGTACCGTTACACCCCTAATAGATACTGGCATAAGTGCGCTGTCTCAAAACTGAACTTAAATTTTCTTTAAGACCTCTTTCCAGACAGAGTTGGGTCAAGCTCTAGATCTGATGACTGCACCTCCACACAAAATCGACCTTGATCGCTTTACCATGGAGAGGTGAGAAGATGAGGGTGTCAATGGAGCTGGATTTTTGATACTTATGGCACAGACAATTTAAATGCTTATTTATTTATAGCTTATTATTTGCCAATTTCCTATCGTTGACTGATTTACAGTGTATTTGCCTCAGGTACAAAGCCATTGTGAAATACAAGACAGCATTCTACTCGTTTTATCTCCCTGTGGCTGCAGCCATGTACATGGTGAGTTTTGCATACACACGTTTTGTGTATATTTTATGAAAAGTATTATTTTTGTGATAATTTTTTTAATTTATTACAGGCAGGGATTGAGAATGAGACTGAACACAACAATGCTAAAACTATTTTACTTGAGATGGGAGAGTTCTTTCAGATACAGGTATTAGTATAAAGCAACTCTTTTGAAGCCTAGTATCCTCAATGGTATTAGATCTGTTTGCAATATCTCAAAGCATTCATAACATGTTTGTCGTTGACAGGATGACTACCTGGATTGCTATGGTGACCCTGCAGTGACTGGAAAGATCGGCACAGATATACAAGACAACAAATGCAGCTGGCTGGTGGTGACCGCATTGGGCATCATGACACCTGAACAAAGGGCAGAACTAGAGGTGAGAAAGTGTGGGGCAGCTGAATGACAAACAATTATAATGAATGCAATTATTATTAAAGTTAACAGTTTTCTCCTTTCTCTCAGGCATGTTATGGGCGTAGTGATGCTGAAAGTGTTGAAAGGGTCAAGGCTTTGTATGATACTCTGGAAATGCCTGTCCGATATTATCAACATGAGGAGGAGAGCTATCACCGCCTTCAAAAACTCATCCAGCTTCACGCCAAAAATCTGCCTCATGCTGTTTTTCTTAATTTTGCCAAGAAAATATATAAGAGGAACAAATGAGGTGTGGTTCAAAGAACTGGTATTGTATTTTTAGGCACAAAGACTTGAGTCAAATAAATATGCAGTGAGGGATTTTAGTATTTTGAGTAAATATGAAAATGGTAGGTTTTAACTGCACTTTGAATATACTGTCAAGAGTTTAGATACATTTAAAAGTTCATCATTGTTTTTCCCCTTTCATTTTTGCAGCAAAAATACGATCGTCTGATTCAGAGGTCAGGCATTGTACAACAAATAGTACACATAGACAACACACAACATCTTTCAGTGTTTAAATTGAGGTACATACATACAGTATGTGTAAACTGTATATTTTCATCAGCTTTTGCATTGTATTTTCAACATCTTTGGATGAACTACGAAGAGTAAAGAAGAAAAGAAAAAAAAAGTATAGTTAAAAAGAAGTAAAAAGAAAGTATTCTAAGTCTAAGAAGTTAGAACCAATAAACTGCTGATCAGGTGCAGTCCCAGTGGATAGATGCACATATTCCTTGACATTTTTTTTAACTTATTATTTAATAAGTTAGATAAGCAAAGAAATTCCCTAGAGAAAATATCTACCCAAGCAGAAAACAATGGCACTTCAGGGCAATTTCTTTCAGAATCCTAGCTTTTTTGGTTTGTGTGTTTGTTGGGTTGTGAAACCTGTCACATTAACGGTTGTATTGTACATTTATGACTACCAGAATGTCTGTCTCAAGTATCCGTTCAGTGATCATCAGTCCGCATTATTGCTGTAAATTTAGATTACAGAAATACACCAATGTGTTTTTAATAAACAAATCTGATCAACATTCTTTTACTAAGCTTTTCTCACTTGTTTGAATGAGTGTGTGCAAGAGAAGTGTGATGTTGCGCGCGCAGCACTACGAGGCTCGAGCAGACGAGAGATGCTGCTGAGGGGTGTGGTCTCGAGGATGGGATGAGAGAGAAGAGGGGAGGGTTAGATGACGGAGCGATAGACAGGAGGAAAGAGAATAACGGCATATAATAATTCCAGAGTCATGGCTTGTGCGATGGAATAGAGATCGAGATCAAGAAGAGCGCATCTTTTATATCCTTCTGGAAAGTGGGTAAATTAGGCCTATTATTATTTTTTATATTACATGTATGCTAGATTTGAAGCATTTTGTTTTATTGCCGAATTTTCTGATCTTTTTTGCTTGTAAGGAAATATTTCGAAGCTATATCATAAACCGATACGTTATTAATGTGAAATTTTAGTCTACTGTATTGATACAGTGCCATTTAAAGTCTGCGGAGGAGGTGTCAACACAGCTCGTATGTCATGTTAGATATAATTTTAAAACGCTCATTAATTATTTGACATATTAGCCACCAACATTAAATAATACACAATTGTGTATTAGAGTACATGATGTTCATATGTGTATTTATATCAGTCATGAGTTTATTTATTAAAGCGCCTGCTAGGCCTAGATTTACATCCTCCGTATCCAAGGACATTGGGCGCGTGCAGTGCATTGCCCACGGTGTTTATGAAGAGCGAAACAGCGTTAATTATTGCTATGATTTTCTGCCCCACATGGCTCCCGCAGAGAAAAGCCATATAGATATTGTATAGTGAAATTAAGAGATTTCTGGATATGTTAAGGCTACATTTTGCGACAACACGTTCATCCCCTTTCTTTATATATCATAATGTCATGTTCTCTCTAGGCATTAGCATATATTTAGATTATTCTCTAAATAATGAAAGAATTGCGAGAATCCCATGGCTTGGGAGAATGCAATACATGACTCTGAAAAGATGCTATAATATTGATATAATAGGCCTACAGTATATGAAATACTGATACAAACACGCGCGCACACATACACAGAGATAAGTATTTTATATAGGCATAGTATGTCAATATTATTACAATTATATATTATTTGTAGTACAGAAAATGTAATATTAGTATTGAGAATAACAGCAATTCTATATATAAAAAAGGGTGGTGTGTACAGTAGGTACTTGAGTTTCAGTAAAACAGAATAGTGTAAATATTTTTATGCTCTGAGAAACTGTAAACAATAATGATGTTAGTCCAGGAACAACAGAGAAATACTTTATCTATGAAATGTACCAAATTATGGAAAATTTTTGTCCCACCTCTCAAGCAATGTTTTTTTTTTTTTTTGCTTTTGTGTTTCTAAACAGAATATTTTTTTGATATTTCAGGTACTAACTAAATCCAGGATGTGACCCCATAGCTTTACAAACTCCTTAGACAAACACTAAAATAATAATCAGGACATAAAAACTATACCACCATGCATCCCTCTTCTCGGCCCTCTGTGCCCCCTCGTTCCCGCAGGTTTGACAGTAGGCGCACAGAGGCAAAACCAAGCCATGGGGCTAAGAGGGAGGACAAAAACATGAACACAGCATCTTCATCCCCTCGGCGTGGCACTCGGGGACCACCTGAGTCTTCCAGGTTAAAAGGCCCCAGTCAAGGTGCACGAGCCCCAGTGGTTCAGTCCAAACTGGTGCGGCCACAGAAGAATGGTGCTCACGCAATTCCAACAATCTCAAAACCAAAAAGTGGACATACTGTATCAAACCTGGCCCCAGCTGTGGATCCAAACTGCAATGAGCCCAGCCTACCTTGTCTGTGTTGTGATGGCCATTCACCTCAGGATAGCAACAGCCTTTTTAATCACAACCATAACAACAATAACACTGTAAACATCAGGCAACAAATGAAGTTACCACCGCCACCTCCTCAGAAGGAATTGGCTGTTCCAAAACAAGATATCAAAGAAGATAAGTGTGAGCCAGAAGTAAAGCAACCTCATGCCATCCCAGTGAAGGAGAGAGAGGAGGAAAATGGCAATGTGGATGAAAAAGAGGGTGGTGACCAAAAAAATGATGATTGCAGTGTAAATGTAAATGCCAATGTTGATGTGAATGGCAACGGTAATTGTGATGGTGAAGATGATGAAGATGATGATGAAGATGATGATACTCTTGTCCCTTCTTCCTGCAATTGCCCAGAATCCATGCTAGACTTCTCCCTCACATCTTCTACCTCATCTTCTTCCACATCCATTAGCAGCTGCTCAGATCTGGAGTGTGACTGCCCTGATACATTTTCATTGTCATCACAAGACCAAGAGGCCACTGAAAACTGTCCATCTTCTCGTTCCCCAGTCTCCAACTGCCTTACCTTTCAGTCCAGTGTCTTACCATTGGATCTCAACCCTTCTGCAAGATCGCCTTGCTCTTCTGATGAAGGTTATCCCTCTGCCCCTTGCTCTCCTTCCTCTGACTACACAGAGAGCAAGTTATCAGAAGAAGGAAAATGTATTAAAGTGGATCTCCTCCATTTTTTAGACTCAATAGAAGAGTTGGGTAAAATGGATCTGTTCTACCGCATTGTTAGGCTGGCACATTGGGAACTGGATGGTGAGCTGATTGTCAGAGATAGACTGGATCACCAGCAGAAGCTTCAGAGGGTCAACAAAGAAGTTAAGTTGGCATATCTTGTGAAACTTCAGGAGGAAGGGTTAGACTTTGACAATGAGGATATCACTGGAGTTTTTGATGAAATGGGCAATATTGACATTCCATGGAATTTGTATAAAAGCAACAAATCAAGTGACTCCCAGGAATTTTCTGATGCAGGGGTAGATCTGACAGCTCCTTCTGACCTTGATGAAACCCCTGCCTCTGATTCACTTGCTTCATCGCCATTGGATCCTCCTCCCCGGCCCCCAAAGCCTCCAACAAGGCATGTGAGTGCTCATCCAGAATCACACACTTATGAGAACATCAGTGGACATGCCTTCTCAGTCTCATCCACCAATGACACAACTCCTTTATCTACAATGGTCCCTGTTCCAACCTTGCCTGCACTGTCTTCCTCACCCCCAGCCTTAAAACCTCCTGCCCTTCCTCCTCCTCCATCACAGCCTGTGCCCTACTTCTGCCTAAATACAGACAGACCTACTCTCACCTCCCCTACACCACCCATTCCTCCCCCAAGAAGACGTCATAAAGCCCGTCTAGAGGCTCAAAGGCTTGCTCAACTTGAAAGAGAAAAGACTCCTCTCTCCCTTCCACCACCAACGTCCAGACCTCCTCCATTGCCACCTCCACCTGCAATGTCCACGCCTCCAGCTATTCCACCTCCACCATCACTCCCACCCCCTCCATCTTTTCATGCTCTGGATGTGGAAATCAGGAAGTTGCTTGCACTAGCAGGCCTCACCCAAGCTGAGTTGCTTAAACTTAGTCCCGAGCTGGGTGTCTGTGTAGATGTAGTCCTGGAGAATGAGCAACCGCCAATGTCTGATGTCTCTCAGATTGGAGAAATCAGTGTTAACAGAACACACAAGGAAGATGGTGTAGATAAGGGGTTGCATTCCATATTGAGAGAAGGAACAAGATTTGGGAAAGACAGGTCTACAGGTGTAAAGGAATTAGATACTCTCAGTGAAAAGGACAATTCTAAAGATGAACAGAAAGAAGCAAACAGGACAACATCCTTCACAGAAATGGCAAGACGACGTAAGAGAAATGGTGGAAACTGTAATCATAGCTGCAGCTGTGAATCCAATGTTAGCCTATCTCCCAACTCTGGATATTACAGCACTGATCTGAGCAATACAAACATCCCAAATGTTAGCTTTGGGAGTTTTGATTATACTTCTATCATTTCAGACACCCCTCCTCCTCCACCTCCACGACCATTGCCCCCTTGTCCAACAATTGTCTCCAATCCTCCTGAGCTTCCCCCCCTTAAGCCATGCACTCTACCTGCCAATGCATCTCGCCCAGATAGATTTGACTGGCTGATAGCCTTCACCCCAGAAACAGAGTCGGCACCTCTCGAGAAGCGAAAATTGTCCAATGATGGCACATTGAAAAAAGGCTCAACTTCAGGCTTAAAAGTCACAACCTTTAAAGAATTACGCAACAGAAGCAAACAGAGCTCCAATCCAGCCCATATTCAATCAGAGCCCGATCCGACTGTCATCACCCCAGACCCTGATTTCCTTTACAACCTCAAATGGAGAAGAGAGAAGATTGATGGGGATGGCTGGGAATATACTTCCCAAGCACAAGCCTCTTTTCTTCAGCCGCCACCCACTCCTGCCTCATTGTCCCTCTTTAGGGAAATGTGCCGCCTGAATATACAAGATGATTGCCCAGCAGAACCTAAAGCGTCCCAACAAATTGGCTGTTCAGTAAGTGAAGGCAGCCTTAGGACTATTTGTGATGAAAGAGATAAAGCTGTTCACACCAAAAAGATGGAAGACGAAGATGAAGTGGAAGTTAGGGGAATGGCAGATGGAGCATGGACTTTGGAATCCAGGACAACAGGTAAAGTTGCATTTCATAAATACATTTCTTTTCTCTGACCTGTTTTGTCTTAGAGAGTTAAAACAGTGCAAATTCAGTGGAATATTAAAGACAAAGTAAAAGAACAATTGTCTGTTGACATTGAAAGTGGTGAGCCAAGATGAGAGTCACACAGGCAGATGGGTAGATGAATCAGCAGAGCAAGACTGGAGGGAATCTCAGAATGCAGCAAGCTTAAATCTCTGTTGTTTCTCATGATGTCACAAAGCCTTTTAATTATTCATCCTCTCAGCAGGCTAATTCCCTTTTTCTCTCATCCTCTCTTCCCTTGCTGTGCCACACATTCTGTCATACTTTCCTCAGTCAACCTTCCTATTTTTCAGTCATAGTTTCTATTTTAGGTGAATTGAAGTCAAATGAGTTGCCATTTCCCTTAAAATGATACGATCACAAATGTTGTCTCAAACAATAATCATGATGCACACCCCAAACCTTTCTGCCTCTGTCCTTAACCCTGCTTTGTCATCTTTCTGACATGCCTCACTTTCTCCTTTTAATAATTTGATACTCCCATGCTTGTTATTCTCGTTATTTTATATTTGCCATTTCCCTTTTGCTGTGCTCCTTTCTGCACTGTTTATCTGCCCAATGGAAAAGGCAAATTTGCTTGGATCAGGTTACTTCACTTTTGACATCAGATATAAATGGCCTCTAATGTGCCTGTAAATTGAGTAGCAAATACATTTGAGGGAGCCCTCATTTTTGTTTACAAGGTTATCACATCATACAACTCGGCTAACCCATACATTAGCAATATTTGTGCTATTCGTCTTTTTCATGGATAGTATTTATGAATTTAACACTTTGGTGTTTAGTTCTTCAAGTTGTGTGTCTGTTATCATTTTGCGTTACTAAATTGCTGATTTGTGAATCATTACACCCTCCACCACTCATATTTTTGACTTTGTCAGTTAGCACAAAAAAATGACCTTATGCCTTTAAGTGTAGGAAAGGTGTGACTCAGACCTACACCAATCACAATACAGCAACAGGGAAACAGGAAATACTGAGTCAAACTGACTTCATTTGAGAGAGAGATATCAGCACAAGTTAAGGTAAAGTAAAATGGTTTTATAAAGTAAATCATAATACTTTAGAGGTATTGTATGTAATATATGATGAAAAATGTACACTTTTGACTGACTGAGGTTCAAAATGATTCAGTTGGATGGTTTTACAATTTTACAACACTTAATCACTATAATCCATTGAAATGAAACATGCAATCTACTGATAAGAGGCAGAAAGTAATTGTCAATATTGTGCATATGAAAGAGCATATCCTGAAACGCTTAAGTCTTGTAGTGTGCCTTTCAAGTCAAAGTTGCCATTGCAGGTGAAATATGATCCTAGTGAGATCCTTGATAGAGAGTGCATGCTTTTCTGCACACGGTCGGATGTTGAGGGATCAGATATAGTGCTGTTAGGCTTTACACACCATATATTGCCACAGAAAATTGTAGGTTTGTAGGATGTTTTAGTAGTTACAAATGCAAAGAATATATATAAGGGAGTGGCACTCAGTACTCTGTGCAGTTATAAGAAGGAATTTGTGTATTAGTTAAATTTTTATGGATTGAGTACCTTTTATTTTTATATATTTTTTTGGAAATTGTTAAGGAACCATTTTCAATGAATGCATATTTTTATTTTGTGTCTTGATTATTTAGGCTAAAATAGTTAGTCTTTCTCTTTTTTTTCTTTTTTTTATGTTCTGTGAAACATTGAGTTGCATTTCATAAAATGTGCTATCCAAATAAAATGTATTTAATATGATCAATTTTCTCATCTTTGGACAGTGAATAATGTACATACTTTCCCCATACACTGTGTCGTGTTGTGCTGTGTTCTAATGTTTTAATGGTTATTATAACACAGAAAATACTCTCTTTAGCATATTGAATGTTTGAAGGAGTTCTCTATCATGTTTCATCATATTTACATAAGCGCATTCTCTCTTCTTTAAAATGACACTAACATTTTTCCATTCTCTCTTTTTCTTCCTCTTTCTTTACTGTTTGCTGTTTTACCATTCTGCCCATCCTTTCATTTCTGAATCTTCTCCATTGTTATCATAATTCTTCACCCCCGTACACATCATGCTCCTGTTAAAGTGTCCTCCCCTCCCCTGTCCCAATGCTTGACCTCACCTTATTACCTGCACTCTGCTCCCCTGTCACAAGCCTCCCAATTTTACCAAACTGACACTAACATGAATCATGCCGTGGCCCACTGTGAGGGTTCCATAAACATCTCAAACCCATTATGCATAAATTCCACTTTTGACTGCAGCAAAAACGACTATATTGACTCCCTGTACTGTGCTGGGCCAGAAAACAATGCGTTTTTGTTTTGTAAACAAGACAATGATCTCAGTGGTAACATGAATTCTCTGTACCACCGCTGTAATCATGCTGACAGCTTTCTAGATTCTTTATACATCTGTGGGCATGATCCTGACTGCACAAAAAACAACTTCTGTCTTGAGTATAACAATGAAGTAGATTTAATCAGAAATGATGATTCACTTTACAGTGATGCCAGATACACAAGAAATACCCTGAAGCTGTTCACTGACCCTGAACCACCAACTAACATTAACACACTCACTGAGGGTGACATAACACCATACAAAAACATTGATATGCAGACTTACATTACTATGCGAAACCTCAAAAATCGGAGCTATGCGAACAAAAACAGTTATAAAGATGCCGACTCGCTGTTTGATTTGAACTCAGACAACATTGATAACTCAAAACCACCAATCAACTCTTTTTATGACAGTAATGAAAACACACTAATAAAAAAACAGCAGCTTGTATCTTTCCCTGCCTACTACCTTTACCACCCCAAAAACTGCCCTTTGCATAAAGGCGCCCCACCACGGCTGTCCCCCGTAGGAGCGATCTCACCTCCCCACAGGTCCGGGCCTCCAGTTCCAGGCACAGATGTCGCCCGTCTTTGCTCACCCCTGTTTCCTCGCAGTCACACCCTTCCTGCTCTTGCTGCACCCCTTTACTACCCTTATCTGTACACTCCCCCTGTTCAAGCCCCTCTGCGGGAGCCATCGGTCCCCATACTTCACTCTCAGAGTCCACCACCGCTCACTTCGAGTAAGAAATCAGTGCATTCTCATTTCTCTCACTTTCCTCCACTTCTTTCTCACTTTCTTTGACTGTAAAGCACTATGTCTGTTTGTCTGTGTGTCTCATTTATATCCTGTGGATATTGTAGCACTGTCAGTGTCTGTGACAGTGTGAAATATGTGGTTGTCTGTTGCATGATGACATCAGAACCTCTTTCTGAAAGTGATAATATATGGCTTATTTCATGTTATTTTTTAAGGTTCTGTTAGTGTTCCTTTTTTTGTTCACTTGAAATATTGTAGCCTATTATAAATTCTGTAAATTAAAGATACACTATTTTTGACCCTCCAGCGGTTGAATCATACAACAAATTACTTGTGGAGGAACATTGTTTTGGAAATTACGTGAGTTGTACTTCGGCTTTGCTATTTTGCGTGGATGAATTTAATGACTAGAGGCCATCAGACTGAAACAGTGGACACTAGTAGAACTCGGCTAGTAGGCTATAAGACAAATAGAGGTTTAGAGATTAAACACTGTTTATGCACCTTCCATTACATATAATAGTAGCCTCTTCTTTCCTTTATTTATGGATATGACATAAACATGCACGGAATTAATTCTGGACATATGCAGTTTCCGGCAAAATCCATCCAGACTCTAAAATATTAATTATTATAGGCCAAGGAAAAAATATGGTTTGGAAGATGGATTTATGATACAAAAAAGTGACATAATATAGCTTTAATAATTTTTTATATATATAAATATACTTTATATATTGCTTTTATTTAACCATTGCTTTTTGAGTGTGTGTATATATATATATATATATATATATATATATATATATATATATATATATATATATATATATAATAATATGTTTGTATATGTGTTTTGTTTTTGATTTAATTTATTTTTAAGAGATTGGTCTTTCTTTTTTTATGCTGCTCAGCATGTTTTGTTTTTCACTTACCTTATGGTAATGCATGTGACAAACCCAAATATGTCAAATCACATCCAAATATGTCTCAAATGAATAAATATCTTTCATAATTTATTCATGAATATTTGTTCCTTACAAACTGCTGTCATGTTCTGCACTGGATGAATCAGAATCAGCTGTAATACATTGTCTTCTGTTAATCGAGTTTCTAACTCCACCCTGCTGTCTTTCCCTCCTAATAGCTGTTCGCAGCTTCTCATTTGCCGGCTCTGAGCAGAAGAACACAGCCTGGATGGGAGATGATGTGAGGACCTCACTGAGTGCTGAAGGGCTGTCTTCTGCATGCCTGCAAGAAAAGAAAAGTAATGTAGTATAGTATACCTCATGATTATAAAAATAAGTGCTGGTCCATTTTTGTCTTTATTTATCTTTTTTTTTTTAGAAAAAAGTTATTTTATGTGTTTTTGTCACACAGCTCTTGTCAATTCAGTCAGTGTGGCAGTGGAGGCCATTTTGGCTCAGTTCAGTTCATCCAGGACTGTTGTACAGAAGGTCAGTTTTGTGCTAGATTTCGTTTTCAAACTTTGCATCATTAACCCCACTTTAGTTTAATATAAACATTCCCACAGGAAAAAAAAACGAAAAAAAAACTTTGAACTAAAATTAGTAAATCCCTACCTGTTTTTCCCCCCTCTCTCCATGCCACTTCCATGCACTTGGCTTATCTCTTCCTTTTTCTTTCTCCAGTTTTACTCAGTAAATAAGGTACATCAAAGTCCATAAACATGAGATTTGCAAATAACTTATTTGCACACTAACCTCATGCACCTTTTCACCTCTTTCTCCTATTTCTTGCTCCCTTTCTCTACCCTTTTTTATTCATTTTAAATACTTTATATATATCCTATATCTCTTTTTTCCATTGCTTTGCACATTTTTGTTTTTTTCTCTGTCTGTCCCTCTCTCTCTCTCCATTTCTTTTATCTGTCTATCCTCCATTGCCCTTTTCTTGACCTCTGTTGACAGACTCTTTCTGGAGACAGCAGTGTAAATCCCTCTCTGGGTCGTCTGGTACTGCATTGCCTTTGCCCAGCCCTGCACAGCCTTCTCTGTGATGGCCTCAAGCCCCACCAGAGTGACCTCATTGCAGGCAGAAGGCCAAATTCACCCTGGGGATTGGTTCAGGCCTCCACCAAACCAGGTACAAGAAAATTACCTTCATTAAATATCTAATTTTTATATCTACCTCTCTCTTTATCTCTCATCTCATTTCTGGCACCGTGAATCCCTGCAGTGTTGACTCATGCATCTCTGTCATACTTCCAATCTTTAAATATTCATCGGTTTTCTCCCTCAATGTTTATGTTTTTGCTGCTCATATTCATTGTCTCATAAAAAACTCTGTAAAGCATAAAAATACTTTAATATGTTTGCAGTGATTTAGGAAACATGCAAAGTTCACATAATTATTCTTGTTTCTCTGAAAAACATTCTACTGCCAGTTCCATGTCAGAATGTCTGTTTTTGTTTTGGTTCGTGTGATCCCACCCACTGCCAATTTACCCAATAGTATTTCGACACCCTTGGTTGCCAGTTGGCGGAAAACACTGCGTATTGCAGCCATGAAAGCCAGCAAATGAACTGGGTCAGAGATCGCAGATTCTACCCAACCTAAAATGCCTCAAAATCCATCTATAAAGCTCTATGGCCAGAGGCATATTAAAAAGCAGATAAATCAACTCATCAACTTACATTGCCAGGCTCATCGCCTTCCATTGTCAATTGCGCTCGTTCCTGTTGCGTATCCTCAATCTGGCAACCTGCGTGAGTTAGTCTGAGGAGGAGGGGACAGGGCAAACAACTCTCTCCAATATTTTGAATCTGAACTGCAGTACCCATTTCAACCACAAGCTATATATATATATATGTATATATATATATATATATATATATATATATATATATATATGACATACTGCACATTTAAATGTTTCTTTTAAAAATCTTCTCTCTTCATTTATGGTGCTCCTTTAGGCCCGAGCACACAGGCTTTGCACAACCTCCAGACTAAAGTAGCGGGGCTTCCCCAGTTTAAGCAGAGCAGACACAGGTTCAACGCCTTCCTGTTTGGCCTTCTCAAGTAAGGCAGCATTTTCCTCAGAACCTTTCTTCCTTTCTAAGATGATTTCATTGACTAAATGACTTATGTGCCTCTCTCTTCTTGTTTTTCTCTACTAATTTATTCTTATTCTCTTTTAATCTGTTATTTAGTGTCAAGCTTCTGGATTACTGGCTTTCGCATCTGCAGTCCTGCAGTGGCAAGTATTCATATTTACTGTTGTTCTTTAGTGGTCCTTGCTGGAAAATCCATCTTAAGTTAATCCATGGGCGTCGGAAGCAAAAAATTTGGGTGGGTCCTCTCCCAGAAAAAATTGACTGGAGTCGATTCCATTTACATTAAGTACAAATATACCGCCTTGTTTACTAAATGTCTGGTTAGGCCAGACAAAATTATGGAAAACACTGAATCATTTACAGTGGCAATAGTGTAGGTGTAAAGCACATGGCAGAAAGTTTTGATGCAAATCAACCTGAGGTTCGAATCCACCTTTTGGTGAACTCGCTCTACCTCTACTCCCTTTTTCCATCACATATCAGATCGGAAAAGCATTTATTTTCAATAAAAATTAAGAAAATATTAGAAAAGTTGAAATAAAGCATCTAATGTGTTTAACAATAAGTGTTTATCAGTTAGGGGTAGGTAAACAGACATGCGCTGAATTAGAGACGATAAAAGTGAGTGGGTCCAATATCATTGGTCGTAAAAAGTGATTCCACATACAATGATTCCGATGCCCATGAACAAATTAGTTACTAACTTGTCTGGGGTTGTGATAGCAATGATGGATTATAAAAATACAAACATTATATTTTTTTCTTTTTTTTTAAATCATTTCACAACGATCAAATATTAACAACAACAAAATGCAATGGAGCTAAAACAGCTCTCATAGAATGCTGCAGTGATGACATTTGTTTTTAGCCCAAGCAGGAAGTTCGCACCACCCTGGTACCCTCGACAAAAAGCCAATAGGATTTTTCAACTGGCTTTTGGATTACCAAAGAAATCCAAGAAAAGTTATGATTTGTTTTGTTCATCAAGATAATCTTCATAAATTAACTTTTGTGAATTTCGAAGCCTAAATACAATCGGCAGAAGTAAAAAGCTAAAGTTGTGCTATAAACGAACTACACCACAGTCACATGACTTTACCGTCACCACCACTTCCAACGACTATTTCAAACTGTCTTTAAAATCTAGAAGTTGGAAAGTTTGAGTTAGAATAGTTTTTAAGAACATAAACACAACATGGTAGCAAAATCAGACTATACAACCTCTGTCTTTCCTTTTTAGCCACAAAAGATCTTAATTTAACCAGTTAATGCGATTTAAATGTTTACATTATTTATTTCAATAAATTCTGTAATAATTTATTTTGAAATAATAATACCTTTTATTAACTTTTTAAAATAATAATATAATAACTGTAATGACTTTTTTACGTCCCGCAGATGTGTTGGAGATTTATTATCGCCCCAATTCCTTCATGCGTCTGTCACTCACTTCTTGCCAGCCTCTTTTTGAGGAGCTTCTCCTCCTACTGCAGCCTCTCTCTCTTCTGACCTTTAACCTCGACCTGCTGTTTCAACATCACCACCTTGACCCCTCCTCCCCAACTCTTACCCCAGCCAGTCACACATCTGAGATATATAGCCCGCCAAATGAAGACTTCAGCTTCCACTTGTCACCCAAGGGGATTTTCCAAGGAAATGACCATAATCTTGGAAGCTTATTAGAGCAAGACTGTGGCAGTTTGGGTTTAGACACCAACCCTAATTCAGGTCTCACAAGTCATGTTCTTGATGTGTCAGCCTATCGCAATCCAATTTCGCTGTCATCAAGCGTCATCAAGGAGGAAGCCAATCCACCATTATCATGGTTTAAAGGGAATGAGATCTCTGCACCTCTTAATGCCGGAAGCATTTCCCAGCAGGCAGGCCAGGCTCTTCAGCAAGGCTGGGGGGCAGTAATGCGTTTAGGGGAACGTTTAGGGCAGAACTTTGGTTTGGCCACTAACACAGAGGATGTTAAAGGTCCTAACTCACCAGATGAATTCAAGACAGGCTTCTTACTGAATCCAAAAAGTCCAGTTGAAAACAGGCAGCAACCAAGAGAGGATCTTTCCTTGTGGGATAGTGGAGCAGCTGTTCCCTGGGGTCTGGGACGACTCTTTGGAGCTTCTAAGAGCCCCAACAACCCACCAAGCAGGTTTGATGATTTTATTTTTAAGTCAGTTACATTTGTTTCAGATGTGTCAGGTTTATTCATGTGACATATCTTTTTATTCTCTTCCATGCTGTTACTCTCACATAGGCGTCCATCCCAGTGGCTCTCCCCTGGTGTAACTGTCCTTTCTCGCATAGTGAATCTTGGCCAGGCTTCTCCGCCTGAGAAGCAAAGCAAAGATAAGGAAGAAGATGAAAATGAAAAGATTAATGAAACCAGAGATCAGCCAAAGCCCCTGAGGTAAAGTTTCCATTAGATTATTTACATTCTTCTTATCAGATTTACATTTATGCGTTTTATGAGAATAATGTTCAAACCTTTTTAGGTCCTTTTTTTTTTTAAAGTGTTTTTTGTAGGGTCTATACTAATCATTTAATTAATTACTTAAAGAATGATATTTCAACAGCTCTTTACTTTAAAAAAAAATAACTTTTTGAAAACAATATGTATACACGTATTCAAGGTGAAATGAAAATGTGTATTTACTTATATTGACCCATAAAGCACAATCTATTTTGTCTTTGAGCATTTTTACTCAGTGTTATTTTAATAATATTCATATACTATACTTTTTATTAATATTTTGAATACACTTTTATTTTTCTATTTTCAGATTTCATTTTAATGAAAATTTTAATATAGTTTATTTTATTTTGTTATGTCCTTTTGTCATTTTTATTAGTTTTGTCTTTAAAAATATTTCTAAATAGTTTTAATTTATTCTTATTTCAGATTTTGTTTTTTTTAGTTTTAGTTCTATTTCCGTTAGTCTTTTTTGTAAACTTATTTCATTATATAGTATTTCAGCTTTAGTACAAAAACAAACATGTTTTTAATAGTTTTAATAATAATAGTAATATGTTTAATTTATATAGTGCCCGAGCTTATGGATGCTTTACAACAATAGAACAATAACATGACAATCATACAGTCAATCATATGGACAGTCATATGCACAATGGACATTTGCCAGTCCAGAACAACAGCTAATGCGGCTGTGTTTAGCAGTTATATCAAATTGTGCAAAACATTCAAATCCATAAAGAAGAACACAGCACCATGTAGACAGCATAGAAAGGTATAAGTATATAAACACAGTGAGCAGTACATAAAGAAAAAAAAAACTATGACTGATAATATTGGAAAAACAAATAGGTTTTGAGCTGAGATTTGAAATCATAGATAGAGGTTTTATTGTTATCATTAATTTCAGTTAACAACAGCAACACTGCTATTTCTGTCAACAATGTGCTGAGTCTTGTTTTCTGATTCATCAGGGCGGTCAGAACTCTGTGTGACCACACAGGCACTGGAGCCGAGCTAAGCTTTAGGAAGGGGGAGGAGCTTGTTCTGTTGGGAGGTGTGGACCACGACTGGATTCGATGTCGTCAAGGTCACAAAGAGGGCCTTGTTCCCATTGGTTATGCTTCACTTATCATGTGACTTAACTTTAATTATGCCTGTATGTTTGTGTGAAAGAATATCAGGGGATAACATACAAGGAAAAAGAGACCATATATAGATGTAGTTATTAGTAGCCGTGTTACATGTTTATCTGTTTATCTCTGACCCTTGTTGCCTGGTTTGTGATGTCTGGAGTATTTTCTGTGATATATAGGAAACAACTCATTATAAATTACTGTATAAATGATCAAATATATATATATATATATATATATATATATATATATATATATATATATATATATATATATATATATATATATATATATATAGATTTTACAAAGATAGATAGGCTGGTAAACAGGAAATAGAAATGGGTAATGAATAAGTATCAACTTTAACAAAAAATAAAACCATATTATATTTATTATTAGGTGTTCTGCCATAACAAAAGCATTGTCCACAAGTTTAATTCATTAAAGAGCTCAGTGCAAAGTTATCAAAAAATGCATATTCGTAAAACAGCACTTCATCATCGTTTTAAGTCCAATAAGCAACCAATATGCATATGTGGCTTTTTTCATGCAAACCTCTTATCATATCATCAGCCCAGCAATGTTTTATAAAGATACGCACGACTTTATCGCAAAGGCATGAGTTTTGGTTATTTGGGGGCTGCATTAGTGCATAAATCAAAAGTTAACTCTTTAATTTATTATACAATTGTGTTATTTTTTATTCATTATAAAGCTATTTCATAAGGATTTACTGACTAGTCAGTCTATAAACTAATTGCTTGATAATTAAAAATTATTTATTCCTCAAAATAGTAATAATTTGTTCTCCTAATTTTTACACCAACAATTGATAGGTGTTGCCTGAAGATTCCCAAATATCCACCATTTTATTATCTCACCAGAAAAAAAAGGAAAACACTTTATTTGAACATTTTAGACCAACATTATTATTGTCTTAATGTTATTATTGTAAATCTCAATGGTAACAGTCAAATATATTAGCGTGGTAGTGTGTAGATGATTCTTTTATATTTCTTACAGTGTGATGGCTTATGTGGTAAGATCTGTATCACCATGAGCTTGATAGTGACTATGCATACTCTGTACTGTACTGTTTATGAGGCTTGTTGCTGGGGAAACCATATATGATTGATAGCATTAATGATTTTTTTTTTTAATGGATATTCTGCATCAGTATAATGTGTTGAATCAGGGGTTTACATACTAAACCTGCATGAATGTGTATGAATGTGTGTAGCAAATGTAAGGTAATAATCATCTATACAACTTATTTGTGAGCACGGACACATTCACTCAAGATAAAAATGCTTCATTCTAACGGTATAGGCCAGAGTTTTAGTGGCTGTAGTGGGAAAGGTGATTTAAATTAGAGTTGGCTTATTCTTGTTCATTAAATGGGCCTCTGTGTTTCCACAATTGAATGCTCATGTGTAGTATACAGTTTTGTCACACACTGCTTTCAGCCGAGCTGCTAATCAAAAACATATTAGACAAAAGATTAATCTTGTCACGGTAACGTGCCAGTCCGTATGGAACACAGTTTTGTCCATTACACCACATGATGATATACCTTCTGGACAATTCCATTCAATTGCAGAAAAGCAGCCGGCTATAGTAGCAACTGAGCACTGAAAGAACTGAGCATTCACATTACTGTATGTATAATGTATGAAAGCTTACAATTGAAACTTAATGTATGGGATTGATGTACCTATGAGTTTGTCAGGGACAATTGGTACTGTTTTTAGGATATAGTTTAGGAGGTATATAAAATCAACTGAGACAGAACTTAGCTTTGTAATTGGGCTGAACTTGTCTCTTTTAATAATGAAGAAAAATATAATAAAAATGTTAAGATTTGAGAGCAAGCAAGGTTTCGGTATAACACTATCATATTTAGTGTCATAGTCTTACCTCACAGGGCAAACTGCAATGATGCATGACTTGATCATTTTTTTTTATTACTATATTATTTTTCTTGTCGCTGTTATTTTCATGACAACTGCATTAATTTGAATTACATTAGTGTGTTTTGGAGAAAGAAACAGCTATGTTCCATTATAAATATAGTGTACTTATTGTTTGTGGTTAATTATACCAATTGATCTGCTTTTCATCTGTTTCTCTTGTCTATCTCTCTCTCTCTCTCTCTCTCTCTCTATCACTTGTGTGTGTGTGTACTTTTGTGTGGTAATGAGTTGCGTAGCTCTGTGTGGTATTGCCCATCGCTGGTAGCACACTTTAAGCATAATATGTTCTGTACCAACTCTTGAGTTCTGTAATTCCCTGTGAATCAGCTCTATGCATGTTGGTGTTTGTAAATATACCCAATAAAATATGAAAAGAAACAAGAGCGTGTGGTGCTGAAGAGTATAAGATGTGCTGTGGCTACAGTACAATGTTTTGTGTTGTTTATACACATCAGATGCAATACCACAGATAACATGAAGATGTCACTAAATAAACAGAAGACAGAACCTGATTTCACTAAGTGCAACATGTTCTTTGGAATAACATTCCAGTCAACCAATCAAATTTGAGGGACAAGTAACAGTTTGTGTCAAGTTTAGGCTTACAACCAGGGCTGGGTGTTTCTACATCAGTGTTATCATTTCACTCTTATTTTACGGATAACTTATGGGTAGGGTTAGGATCAAATTTTCAGACAGGAATGTTGTTCCAGAATCAACAAAATATGCTGACCCAGGAATGCGCCTAACTCAGCAAACTCTTATCCCAATTTCTAGAGCGAGTTCCAAATGTTCCCAATGTTCTCACTGTAAATATTTCACAAACAAAATGAGACTTTAAATATTTCTCAAGAACAATTCATATTGCTGCCCTCTTGTGGCACATAAGGAAACATACTTCTTTTGGCAGTATACACCAATCAGGCATAACTTTATGGTGAAGTGGGGACAGGACAGGTGAAGTGAATAACACTGATTATCTCTTCATCACGGCCCCTGTTAGTGGGTGGGATATATTAGGCAGCAAGTGAACATTTTGTCCTCAAAGTTGATGTGTTAGAAGCTGGAAAAACTGCAGCTCTTCTGGGGTGTTCCCGGTCTGCAGTGCTCCGTATCTATCAAAAGCGGTCCAAGGAAGGAACAATGATGAACCGACGACAAGGTCATGGGTGGCCAAGGCTCACTGATGCACGTGGGGAGCGAAGGCTGTCCCGTGTGATCCAATCAAACAGACGAGCTACTGTAGCTCAGATTGCTCAAGAAGTTAATGCTGGTTCTGATAGAAAGGTGTCAGAATACACAGTGCATCGCAGTTTGTTGCATATGGGGCTGCATAGCCACAAACCAGTCAGGGTGCCCATGCTGACCCCTGTCCACCGCCGAATGTGGCAACAGTGGGCATGTGAGCATCAGAACTGGACCACTGAACTGGTCTGATGAATCATGTTTTCTTTGACATCACGTGGATGGCCGGGTGCGTGTTCGTTACTTACCTGGGGAAGACATGGCACCAGGATGTACTATGGGAGGAAGGCAAGCCAGCGGAGGCAGTGTGATGCTTTGGTCAATGTTCTGCTGGAAAACCTTGGGTCCTGCCATCCATGTGGATGTTACTTTGACATGTACCACCTACATAAGCATTGTTGCAGACCATGTACACCCTTTCATAGAAACGGTATTCCCTGGTGGCTGTGGCCTCTTTCAGCAGGATAATGCACCCTGCCACAAAGCAAAAATGGTTCAGGAATGGTTTGAGGAGCACAACAACAAGTTTGAGGTGTTGACTTGGCCTCCAAATTCCCCAGATCTCAATCCAGTCGAGCATCTGTGGGATGTGCTGAACAAAACAAGTCTGATCCATGGAGGCCCCACCTTGCAACTTACAGGACTTAAAGGATCTGCTGCTAACATCTTATACCCAGATACCACAACACACCTTCAGGGGTCTAGTGGAGTCCATGCCTCGACGGATTAGGGCTGTTTTGGCAGCAAAGGGGGTACCAACAAAAGATTAGGAAGGTGGTCATAATTTTATGCCTGATTGGTCTATATAGGCCTATTTAAAATTGACTATACTGTAAATACACGTGACAATATCATACACTTTTAGTCTAATATTTCACATATTTTCTAATATCAAACAACACTTGTGAAGTGGAGAGGTCAAAATAATAATAAAGTGGAGCTAAAAACAATAAGGTTACCTCTATTATTTAGCCAACACGTTCCGGCAGACATCAGGCCTTCATCACTGCTAAAAGATGCACAGGATGCACAATGTGCACAAAGACTCATTTAAATACAAAGCCAAAATTCAAACTTACAAATAACCAGTAAGAAAGTCAAATGGTATGGCATCAATCACCAATCAAATAACATATCAGGTAAGTGATCCTCTATTCTTATGATGAGCTTCTAATCAACATCAAAGCAAAATAAAACACATTACAATTTTTTTTTGTTATACAGATATGCAGTAGAAAAATAATCGTTGTAATCATGTGATCACTTATCTCATGCAATGTGATTGGTGGAAGCCATACCACTTGACCTTCTTATTGCTTATTTGTTTTGAATTTTGTCTTTGTTTAAAAGTCTCCTGCAATCTTTTTGCCCTGATGTGTGCAAAAACCTGTTGGTAAAATAATCAGTATTATTTTTTCAGCTCCACTTTCTGATTATTTTGACCACTTCACAAGTGTTGCTGGTACTGTTCAAAAATACTTTTGCTTTTTCCTTCCATGCACCTTTTTTATTTTGTAAAGTTGCACCAGAATAACCATACAACACTTCTAATATCAAACAAACCAAGTCTATAAACTATAGGCTATATATGAACTAGTATTTTCTGTATAATTCTATAATCTACGTATGTTCTTTTATTGTAATTGAAGGTGACTTTATAACTATGGTAGCTGCATCTAAATGATTTCCTATAGAAGTCCATTTCTGCCACATAAGACAAAAAAGTTACATAAAAAGTCATAATTATGAGATAAAAGGTTGAAATTGACATAAAATAATTATTTTTTAAAAATTATGAAAAAAAATAAGTATTTTTATCTTAATTTGTCATTTTGATTTATGTCATAATTATGATTTACCAAAGCATGATTTTTTTTTCTTATGTGGTGGAAATGCAAACTGAGCAAGTAAATACAGCAGCCATTACCTTTCTCTCAAGCGCTATTTCATCATGTACATTGTTATGGTAGTTAAGTTCACTTCAATAACCATAAATGGACCTGTCCTTATAACCATATTAATAAAGTGTCAAATTGTTTCCCGGACCGATCAGTTCCAGGACACTGTCAGTGGATCAGCATTCTTCCCTGCCAGATAAGCTCCAGGAGAGAGGCTGAGCGAGTATGGGATGGATGAAGGGTATGTGGAGGTGTGCAGTAGAGTCATGTCATCGGCATTATAGAAGCACACCTGACACCTGTCGCAGTCCAGGTACAGCCCTATCCTGCGTGGTTTCACAGTCAGATCTATCTCTGTCACTGTCTCATACTCTTTGATGCAGTAGCCTTGGTCATGCTTAAGGTGGAGCCCAATATCTTTGTTCAAGTTGCTTATACATCCACCATCAAAGCCCACGCTCCAGTCTATCTTTGCTCCTACATCCACCTCCCAGTAGTGCTGCCCTGACTGGAAGGTCTTGTGGGTCCTGGCCAAAGGCCTATAGTCTTTGTGACGCAAAAAAATCCCCTTTTTGGATGTGCGGATGACGCTGCGCCCATCAGAGGAGACCCTCAGGTATGGGTCATGACAGTCATGTATGACATTACGATCAGGGACTAAAAAAAGACAAACAAAATTAAGTAAAATATTATTACAACTTCTTTCAAAGAAACTTCTTTCAAAAACATGTAAAAATTTGGAAATTATTCTAAACTTTTGACCGGTCGTGTACAAATATTGATACTGTAAATTTGCAAAATGTTTATTTTCGCAATAGATGTTAAAGGTACTGTACACTATATAACTTTTGGCCCTCTAGCGGTTAAAAAACAAAACTGCATGCATTTTGTGGAACATAGTTTTGGTTGTGCTTTGGCTCTGTGTGACTGTGTGGATGAATATGGTTATCTTACTGCTCATAAAACATTCACTACTAGGCCTAAAAGATACAACCAGTTTAGATGGAAATGATCTGACTATAGCTGACTAGCTGAAGACATTACTGCAGCTAATAGACACGGTACTTCCTTGAAAATAAATTCCAGCACAGTGCTATGCTACAACAACCAAAATGAAATGACTATTCACAATAATGCTTTAAAATGAACTCTGTTGGAGAGTATGGCAAATGATCTGTTCAATAAAATACTCAGCGGCATCTTTTGCCCACTTTTACAACATTTAAAATCCCTCAGTTCTCGCCATCTCCGAAAAGCCAAGACAATGTTGATTCTCGTTTTATTACAAGCTCCGTCATGTTCTTTTTTGCGGGCAAATTCTCCTCTGTTTGGGCGTTTTATAAAACGTCTGATTCCCTAGAGGTTCAAGATTTAGTGTGCTCCATCTCAACCTTTCTCGCTCGTTGTAACTACTAACCTATGCCACTCCCACACCATACACGCACCAAAGTATAGCAGGAGCAACTTTTCTCTATTTACGGAAGTGACAAGAATCGTACGGGTGATATGTAGGCAATTTCTCATGAAAACCGTCCCGTCAAGTCTAAAATTATAAACATTTATAATAGAACCAGGGTAAGACAAAAGCATGTTTTGGAAGAATTTATTATGTATTGACTGCATAGTGTACAGTACCTTTAATATATTTTTACATGTATTTTAATATATAGTGATAACTGATGTCCTCACCTGGTTTGATAGAGCCCAGCATCTCCTTCCACACAATAAACTGCAAATGAGTCTCATGAAGGCCGAGGAACAAAGAATTGTGTGTGAAATGTACACTTTTCACTGTTGATTTGAACCTACAATGCAGGAGATTAATGTCACTGATGGGATATACACAGAGTTGGTCATGTTTACCTCAAGCATTACTGCATATTGTCATACTTGGTTGTTTGAGAAGCACTGTCATTGTTTTCACTGCAGCTTTCATTCTCTTTCATCTCTTCAACAAATTCCAGCCCTTTCTCAGTCCACCACTACAGGAGAAGAACCAGACAATATGAATAACCCATTGTTATGTATAATATATGCAATAATTATGTACATAGCTAGTCCTTTCTTACCCCCCATATGCAAAAAGTGTACAACAGTATGTCACTAGAACTTCTTTATACTTGATTTACACTTAAAAGATTCATAGTCGTACCTTAAGGGTAAATATATCTCTAATTCACTAATATATACCTTTTAGGGGTACAAATTAAGGTAAAAAGTTGTCAATTTAAGGGTACTGCCCCAGTGACAAGCTGTTGTACACCTAATGGTACAATTGTTGCACATTATTTCTGACAGTGTTGAGGTCATTGCATGCAAAGAGAAAGATTGAATTATACATCATATCATATCAATATTCAAAATGTTCTATATAGGCTAGGCTTTATGTTGTGGAACCAAGCTAGTTATTTTAGTGGCATTTTACTTTATTTGAATATCCAAATGTTAGTGAGAAGAAAAATAAAAAACTTTTAGATATCAATCTGCATATGCGATTGACATCGGTTATGCTCATCTTTGAAGGCATCTTGAGTAAAAGAGCTTTTTAACGAAGCAAACAAAGCCTACAAAAGACCAGAACCAAAAGTGATGCAACCAGTTTTATAGAATACGAAAATGAACCTCCATTATGTTGGTAACTAAATAAATAGAGCATTTTGGTTAACTTTATTTTAAGGTGCCCTTGTTATAGTATAATTATAAAAAGTATTGAGTAATATTAAATAACAACATTGTCATGTCTGTTTTAGGTTTTGATTATATTTATGCTTTCACGTCTTTTATTTTGATATTTGTCACAGTCAGGTTTCCTGGTTCCATGTCATGTGATTCCCTGTTCCCCTCATGTGATTTTAAGCTTGTTCAACTTGAAGTGGTGCTGCACAGACCAATCGGTGTATGACATCAAAGTACCGCTAGAGCAATTAAAAAGCATGCGGAATCGTCTGCTCGCCAAACACTCTTGCTGTTTTTTTCACCGATCGGTCTGTGTAGCGCCGCTTCAAGTCGAACAATGGTTCTTTAGTACATGTGTCTTCTTTTCATTGGTCTTTAGTTCATGTGTCATGTTTTCATTGGTTTGTCTTTAGGGATGTGACGGTGAGGACATTTTCCCACCAGTTACTAATCGATTAAAATGCACACAGTCACTCGGCCATTTATAACGGTGAGGAGCAGTGCAAGTGTTTTCAATGAATTCCTATGGAAGTTGAGCTTCCGTAGGAATGAACTGAAAACGCACCAGTGGACACCCACCATGAATGACAGTGCAGCCATAACTGCGTGCGCACTGTGCGGCTGTGAATGAATGACAGTATGGCCGTGCAAATTTCACTTTTGGTTTAGAATTAGAGCCAATTTGGGGGTCGTCAACACCGACTATGGCAGCAAGCCTATTTGTCTCGTCATGTTACTCAGCTCTGTTTTGTCATTGGTTCATTGTCTTGATCATGCTCAGCTGTATCTTGTTAGACATTAGTCTTTGTGTATATATAGCCCTCATTTTTCCATTGTGCCTTGTCTAGCTTTGTTCCCTGTAACCTCTGTCGGTGAGTTTCTTGTTTCTTAGTCAAGTCTAACCAAGCCAAGTCTTTGTTTTTTGTTTTTTTTGTATTTGTTTGTTTGGTTAAATAAATCTGCACATGGGTTTGTTAAACTCGCCTTCCAGTGGTACGTTATAGAAAGCTAGACCACACATAAACCCCAGCAGTTGCTCTCTTGCGCTTCCATCAATGCAATCGCCCCATTGTGGTGGTGTGGTGGATTTCTGTGAACTCACAGAAATTTTTTATTTTAATGATATGGCACTTAAGGACTTTTTTTTTTAATGGATTAAATGAGCCAATTTGTTCTGGGATGTCTGAGGGGGAAATACATTTTTCTATGCCCAAGTATGCTCTGTTTTTGAGTGGCTCTTGGGAATTCCAGATGAGGGACCAGACAATCCTGCAGTACCCTCCACGCCAGAGCCTTGTCACATCATGGCTGCCACGGCAGAGCCTCTCAGAGAATTTTTTTGGAGGGTGATTCATGCTCCCGGCCACGAAGGCCGGTCCCATGCTGACCATGCCCCATGAGCCAGCGGTCCCAAGTCCGGTGGTCTCAGAGTAGGGCTGTGCAATATGAACAGAATAATCATATTGCGAATATATATATATATATATATATATATATATATATATATTTTTTTAATATTGCAATTGCGATTTTATTTGCGATTTTTGACAATTGTTTTTGCTTTTTCAAACATGCGACATTCTAAATGTATTCAGTGCACAAGATGTGCATAACAAAACATTTCACAATGAAATAACATATTAACAGCTTGATAAACAAAACTGTAACAAACTAAATTAAATAAATTAAAATAAATTAAGGAAACTAACCTAAATTCCAGTCATAACAATAAATAAACTCATATACGGCTCCATCGTTCTGCTGGACCACATATCTGTGGTTGTGGCGTAGTAAATGTGTTTTTATGTTGTTGTTCACTAGTAACATTTGTTTCATTAAAAACAAATACATACAGTGCATTTTAAAATTGGTTGACAGATTCTTTTTGTAATAACATTTCTTTAAAAATTCAAGTTTTTTTTAGGTTTTGTTTCTGTTTCTGCTTTCATGTCTTTTTATGTCATATTTGTCATAGTCATGTTTCCTGTCAGATGATTCTCTGTTCACCTCATGTGAGCTTGTCACATGTTCTTGAACTTGTTCCTTAGTACCTGTCGTCTTTTCATTGGTTCATTGTCTTGATAATGCTAAAGTGTATCTTGTTAGTCTTAGTGTGTCTATATAGCCCTCGTATTTCCATTGTGCCTTGTCTAGCTTTGTTCCTTGTAACCTCTGGCGAGTTTCTTGTTTCTTAGTCAAGCCTAGACAAATCATATCAAGTCTTTGTTGTATTTGTTTGTTTGGTTAAATAAACCTGCACATGGGTTCATTAAACTCGCCTCCTAGTGGATACGTTACAAAGATGTACTTACTATATAATTATGGTTTGGTTTATGGTTAGTTGCTTATAGTTATGCATATTTACTGTTATTACAATAATAACTACATGTAAGATGTGTAACCGAAACTGTTACCTTATTTCTATATTCTTATTATTAGTGAAAGGACTGTATTCAGGGTAAAAAATATTTATATCTATTTATATGATTTTTTTAATCAAAGCAAACTGTATAACATCTAATTATTTATTTTTAGATAAATTATATTTCTTCATCAATATTGAATAACATATAAAAAATATTTTTGCAAATTTTAAAATAATGTTTAGGAATCAGGAAAAATATATTTTATTTTTATTTTCCTTTTAAGCCTCATTGTAGCCCACTGCAAACAAGTATGTCTATATAATGGACACGCAAATTGTGCTGAATGCAAATGTTTGTTTGAACCTGCAGAAACCCGTCTGGCTGATCAGACTCAAAGACTGAGTGTAGAATCCCTTCCTTCTCTCTTCCATCATTCAGCTTCTCTTCTATTTCTGCTCTGTTTCTTTTCATCTTTTCGATAATTTCCTTCTCTTCTTTCTCCAACATTTTCTTCACTTGCTCCTCCTTTTTCCTCAGAAACTGGTGCATCTCCTCAAATTGTGCAGAGATCTGAGAAGAGAGCTGCCGAGACCTTTCCTGAGAAAAAAACAAACAAATCACAGATTGTAATGAACCCTACTGTGGTCCTTTATGGAGTCTTTAGATTGATTGCGGGATCTGTTTCACTCTTTTATGTAAAGTGTATTTTTTTACCTCAGTTTTAGAGATCTCATTCGTCTGTTTCTTGATTAGAGCCTGCAGGTCTTCATTCTCCTTTGAGAGGAAACTCAGAGGCTCTAACAATAAATTCTACAACACACAAGATATTTCATATTTCAGGCATTACCTTAAAACAGTGGATCTCAATCTACAGCAACTTTTGGCAGAGGAACAGGATAGAACACTTCTGACTTTACATGTACAATTACGCATTTTGATGTCTATCCACCTTTTTCCTAATGAGCCTACTGCAATTTATATTATGGGAGGCACTTCTGGTTTGGGTAAGTTCCACCCAAAATAATTGAAAAACAAATCATTTCAAATCATAATTGCGCTACAAATAATCCTCATCCATCATATAAATATACTGAATAGTAAGCTGTAAAAGGTCCTTCATATTACTACAGTGATATTTAACCCCGTCTGTAATATTGCTGCGGATAGAATCAAGCTTTTGGGGATATTAATGGTCTGAGTCAAATATGCCTATTGCCTTGCTTTAGATGGAGATACTTCTTAGCAAACTTTTTGTCATCATAGTGGTGTCAACTTGTATTGTTCCTTAGTGTAAGCATTCAAAGATCAAATGTTTAGCAGGAGTGAATTACTTTAAGCTTCCAGTGAAGGATCTAGCACATTTTAGGCAGCGGCTAAAATCTGAAAAGAAACGTAAATATGGAGAGAACACTGCGACAGAAAATCTGAAAAACCTCTGTTTTTAGTCAACATTTCAAATGACAATGAACACGGTGTATTAGGCCAAACGGAAGGGGAAAAAATGAAAGAAACTGCAGTTTTAACGAAAGCCCTGGAGCTGTCAAAATTCCACAGAATGATGCGTTTTGCGTTATCTGGCGAACTTTTGCTGATAAATAAATGTGAATTTCTTGGTCCAGAAAAAGAGGAAACATTGTTTGCGGGTTGAAAGTGTAAGACCATACTTTTAAAATTAACTTACTTTTCTCTTAAATTCTTTAATGTGAAGAGAATAAAAGTTTCTTATAATTTCTACTAGTCCTAATAAATAACAAATCATTTATAGTGTTTTAGTTCCTGACAAACTAAAACCCAGTAAAATATTATTGAAGCTTTATCCCTCTTTTTTTTTTTTACTAAAAGTAAAAATGCACTTTTTAAAAAAAGTATGAGTATTATAATAATTTGGTTAAATTTATTTATATTAAATAAAAATGAGATACAACAGTCAGAATTGTATCTTATGTGAAAAGCCATTGCATTATTTAATGTTCCATACTTGAAATCTCTGAAACAAGAGTAACGTAAAATGTCTGAAGAAGTATGTGTGAAGAATGTTATCAAGTTTTGTTTTTTATCACCCGTTCTTCTAATTAAGGCTGGAATACAATATATGACTGAACAGACTTCTGAACAGATTTTAGAACACTAGGCAATAGGCATCATACACATGAAAACTTTGTAAATGGTTACAGAGAAAAACTGGGCATCAAATGAGTGAGGATCACACACACTTTCAAGTTGTTCCAAACAAAACAAACCCGCAGAGAAAAGTATGCCTTGCTGCTAGGAGACACGTAACAAATGAAAGTTTTCTAAAAATTGGCTCAAAATATCAAACATGTTTGATAAAAATTTGGACTAAACAATTCATATGGATTAGTTTTATGATCTCTTTATGAACTTTATGAATGTGTCAAAGTGGTAGTTGTGTAGCTGTCAATGGAGGGACAGAAAGCTCTCAGATTTCATCAAAAAAAGATCTTCATTTGTGTTTCGAAGATGAACAAAAGTCTTAAGGGTTTGGAATGACATGAGGGTGAGTAATTAATGACAGAATTTTCATTTTTGGGTGAACTTTGAGGAGTCATGAAGAACCAACCTCATACTTCAATCAAGTAAGCTACTGAGCAAGAGTAAATGACCCTGGGGTCTCCGAGACCCTGAACAAAGTTGCTGCAATAACTGTTCATTAGACGTACTGTAGCCTACAGTTACTTATTAGATGATCACACCTCTTCAGTCAGTATGTGGGATTGGATACATCCAAAATAGAAACCAAATAATTTCAGTTTTCTGACTTGGATATGACCTGCAATTTAAGTAGCTTAAAAAACAAACTTAATGAACGTATCTACATTTTATGACTTTTCAGTCCTAACTCACTGACCTTTCTAGGCTCCGCTGCCTCCTCCACAGGTTTGAACTTGTGTCCCTGGTGTTTCTCACCATCCCTACAGATCAGACACACCAGTTTCTGGTCCGTCTCACAGAACAGCCTGAGCCTCTCCTGATGATCTGAACACACCAGCTTCTCTGGTTCTTCAAACACTCTCACTGTGGTTCCACCGTCTGCTCCTGAAGCCGCCACGTTCATGTCCCTGAGCGCCTGTTGCTCGCTCAAGTGCTCCCTCACAGCATTCACCATATTCCGCAGGACGCGGTTGGACCGGAGGTCCCACATGGTGTAGGGTCGCCTGCATTCCGGACACAGTCTCAAACGGCTGCTTTGGGAATGATTGCTGATACATTGTCGGCAGAACGTGTGGTCGCACAGCAAGCTCACTGGATCCGTAAAGTCCCCCAAACACACGGAACACTGGATCTGTTTCGACAGCCGAGAATCCATTGCAACTACTTGCTTGAAATGTGCTGGCTGACAAAACACTGCTTGTGTCCCCTAAATGTCCCCAACGCTCACTGGCACAGGGGGTTTAGATGTGAGGTGTTGTTCCAACAGCTGCAGAGACAAATGACAACACACATGTCCACCACATGTGCAGGGGCAGGAGTGTGTTTGGGAGCTCTTCCTTTGCCCATACTTGACTTGTCCTAGTGTTCTAAATAAAGGGAGCCATTTGACTCCCTGCCCAGATGAACTTCCCCCAATAAATCGTGTCGCTGCCCTCAAACATATTTAAATTACAGTCTTGACTGATTCCTACCTAGAGTAGCCTACTTGTTCATTTAGAACAAAACAAATGGTTAGCTCATATTACTAAAGTCAAATTTGACCTTCCCTCTCATATGGAGGGAATCAACAGGTGGTTGGATGTGCAAATAACACTAGAAGGGACAACCACACTGTTGTCATCTCTATAATTAGTGTCTTAGCTACTGTAATAGTCAAAAGAGTAAACTGTAGGCTATATGGCTCTCATGGCTTTCGTATTCTTGTAAATGGGGTCAGTAAGTCTCTTGCTTAGCAAGGCTGCATTTATTTGATCAAAAATACAGTGAAACAGTAATATTGTGAAATATTATTAACATTTTATGTAACTGTTTTCTATTTGAATATATTTTAAATGCAATTTATTCCTGTGATGGCAACGCTGAATTTTCAGTATCATTACTCCAGTCTTTAGTGTCACATGACCCTTCAGAAATCATTCTGATTTGCTGCTCAAGAAAGAACAGCATTTAATATTTTTTTTTGTAAATGTCTTTACTTTAGCTTTTGATTAATTACATTAAATGTAAAATATGTTGTTTATTATGAAGCTTAGAATAAATAAATGAAAACAATGAATCAGTCAATGAACAAACAAGCAAATAAATAAATAGTGAATCAAAGTCAGAGGTTATAAATTATTCAGGGCTCATCATAATAATCATAATAATAAAACAGTAAAATAAAATGAGCAGAAATTACATGATGTTAAGATATCTTGTGCTAGGTGCATTACTGTTAGCAGCTAGTGCAAGTTTATATTCTACTTCGCTTGACCACCAACAAAATGATCTCAAGCCCTAACAGCTGGTAGTCCAGAGACGCTTCCATCAGCTAAAGACCATGAATGAGCAGTTGTAAAAACAACTACCATCAGATATCTGTAAGGCATAATCTGGGTTTAGTTTGTGTTTGGGTGGGTTTTGCATGCGTTTAGTTCTGTTTCCTGTGTTTGAGTTTGTTTCCTTGGTTACTCATTGTTTGATTATCATTTATTCATTTCATTGATTGGTTTGTTAGTTCAATTAAACTCTGCATTTCTTTCAGTTGATTGTCGGTTTTCATCATGTTATGTTTGTTTGTTCTGTTCCTGTTTTCAAGTGTCCTGAGTTCAACTGATCCTTCACTCCTTGTTATTTCAAACAATGGTGACAATATCAAAGAAGAATAGGCTATATTTGTGCTATAACAGAGGTCCATTTATGCACAGCACAGGCCCCGCTGTATCACATGGTTATCTTATAATAATATACAGCATAATGGAAAAGGCTAAGATTCACTGGGGGGAATCTAGTTGGAAAGTTTTTTTTTTATAATTTTTTTTTTAAATCAAGGTCTGTAATACTAGGTAATTTACCTAGTATTTTAACAGATACAAGGGTGAATATGTGTTGATTAAAATTGATAACATTTGCAATTAATCTAGATTTAATTGCTAAAGTCTGAGCTACACTATATTGCCGAAGTTTTGGGACGTCTGCCTTTACATGCACATGAACTTTAATGACATCCCATTCTTAATCCGTAGCTATAACAGCTTCAACTCTTCTGGGAAGGCTTTCTACAAGGTTTAGGAGTGTGTTTAAGGGAATTTTTGACCATTCTTCTAGAAGCGCATTTGTGAGGTCAGGCACTGATGTTGGATGAGAAGGCCTGGCTCGCAGTCTCCATTCTAATTCATCCCCAAGTTGTTCTATCGGGTTGAGGTCAGGCCAGTCAAGTTCATCCATGTCTTTATGGGCCTTGCTTTGTGCACTGGTGCGCAGTCATGTTAGAACAGGAAGAGGCCATCCCCAAACTGTTCCCACAAAGTTGGGAGCATGAAATTGTCCAAAATGTCTTGGTATGCTGAAGCATTAAGAGTTCCTTTCACTGGAACTAAGGGTCCAAGCCCAACCCCTGAAAAACAACCCCACACCATAATCCCCTCTCCACCAAACTTTACACTTAGCACAATGCAGTCAGGCAAGTACCATTCTCCTGGCAACCGCCAAACCCAGACTCGTCCATCGGATTGCCAGACAGAGAAACGTGATTCGTCACTCCAGAGATCACGTCTCCACTTCTCTAAAGTCCAGTGGCGGCGTGCTTTAGACCACTGCATCTGATGCTTTGCATTGCACTTTATGATGCAAGGCTTGGATGAGCTGCTCGGCCATGGAAACCCATTCCATGAAGCTCTCTATGCACTGTTTTTGAGCTAATCTGAAGGCCATGTGAAGTTTGTAGGTCTGTAGCTATTTACTCTGCAGAAAGTTGGCGACTTCAACTGTCATGCTCTGACTCCACTCTGTGATTTAACATGGCCTGCCACTTTGTGGCTGAGTTGCTGTTGTTCCCAATTGCTTCCACTTTGTTATAATACCACTAACGAATGGGTTTATTGCACAGTTGGCAACCTGAGAGCGATCCATTCTTTCACAAATGTTTGTAGAAGCAGTCTGCATGCCTAGGTGCTTGATTTTATACACATGTGGCCATGGAAGTGATTGGAACACCTGAATTCAATGATTTGGAGGGGTGTCCCAAAACCTTTGTCAATATAGTGAATATCACTACATTCAACAGTGTGTTATCTGTTTTTCTCGTACCACCACGTGAATAAGTCCACTAGATGGCACTATTATGCAAGTATAATTCATCTGATCGCCACTCCTATGGTAAATGTAAACTTGTGGTCAATAATGTTATTCCTTAAAACATGATCACCAAAATTACATATTTAAAAAAAAAAAAATTATTCATGCCTTAAAATAGCTTGAATGTAACTACACCCTTGCTTTATTTAGTAAATGCGGATGCATGAATATGCAAATTATTCCCACCTCCACTTACTCACACCAGCTCAGAGAAAACTGGAAAATGCATGCTGCCTACGGAGGACACATTTCAGGGTAGCAAGGCATCAAGGCATGTCCGAATCCAATGTTAGCTTCACTTCCTGCCTCCTGAGAGACTGTCATCTGATCGATTTTTGAAGGCAGCATAGATGTATCCTTCGCTGCCTTTGATATCCCACAATCCTATGCGTTCCATTCGGTGACATTTGAGCTAGAAAAAGAAAGATGGCGTCTGAAAGTTGCGGTTGCTGGTCAGTTTGTGTGTAAATGTACGTTTTTGACCGTTTTCCACTTCTGATGTCAATTCTAGCAAAAATTAAATATTTGTTTAGTTTTTTTGTCAAAGCTCGCTTTATTTTGCTGTAGATCAGTAAACTGTTACGCTGCCTTAGAAGTCTGTTTCGTGAGGTACCTTCAGAAATCTTCAGAGAGCTTTCTGACCCCTATAGATTGCAACGTTATTACCAGTTTCAAGACCATAGACTGTAAAAAAAGAAGAATGACGCACCTTCACTCTCTTAAATTGAAGTAAGTGAAGCCGCCAGTGTCCAAATATGGCGCTGACATCTTGGGTCTCGAGTGCGAAGAGGAGCCGCGTTATATCCGCTCACACTTAACAACTTTTTGTGAAATAAACAGTTATAGAAATTAAGAAATTAAAGTTAAAGGAACACGCCGACTTTTTGGGACTTTAGCTTATTCACCGTATCCCCCAGAGTTAGATAAGTCCATACATACCATTTTTATCTCCGTGCGTGCCATAACTGTCTGATGCACCAACCGCTAGCCTAGCTTGCCGTACTATGGGTGCAGCGGCGCAATGATATTATCATAGACAGTAAAAGAAATGGACACAGCGACCCCATAGTTTTCAACGGAGAAAAGTGAAGTCAATTAGAAGCACTCACTTCCTGATGGCTGAGCATACTGCGCAGCCTCAGACTGAGCTTGACGACGTAGATGTGACGTGAGCAACCTGTCTGACAGTTGTAAGTCTTCTAGTAGTTGTGCAAAGTGAAATCTGAATCACCGAATCTTGCAGAGACGAAGAGCGTGAGCAGGAGCAACTTTTGGTAAGTATTCTGATGAATTAAAAATTTAACGCCAGATTGCCTGCAAGCTTCTCCTCCTGTCTATACGGGTCTATACGGTAATTTCTCTACTGTGCGACAGAGAGTCGCGTGGTTATGACGCAATCGTTAGCCTGTTTTTACAAAAACGGCTTCTACGAGGCGATAGTGTAAGATAAAAGGTAATGGAGCCTTTTATACATTGTCGTGTTTCTTTAGAAATAAACAATGGACAAATGGAGTCTTTAAACGCCTTTCCGGGTGCTGGATTACCCCCTTGAATATTATGCAGCGCCTGAAAATAGGCTAACTTCGTCAACGTAACCAACGTGACAACCTGCTTGCACAGAGAGCGTGCTGGGGACTATTTTCAGGCGCTGCGTAATATCATTGCGCCTGCTGCACCCATGGTACGGCAGCAAAGTTCCTGGATTATTACGCAGGAATGAGAGTATAGTCCCTAGCCATATCAGTCTAAAAAAATAGCAACTTTTCATTTTCTGTCGGTCTTAGTACACGATGTAACTATACACATCACAACATGTAAATAGGAAAATGTTGGCGTTATTTTGTCACTTATTGAGCAGTAGGCTAGATGGAGCCGTTTACCTCCAGTCTTTGTGCTAAGCTAGGCTAGCGGTGGGTGTGTCAGACAGAGTTATGGCACGCACGGAGATAAAAATGGTATGTATGGACTTATCTAACTCTGGGGGATACAGTGAATAAGCTAAAGTCCCAAAAAGTCGGCGTGTCCTTTAAAGCTCCAATCTCCTCCCTAAGTTCCCGAAAATGTCAGTTGGTGCCTCAGTGACTTCGCTCAGAGAAGCTGAAACAGATGAGTAGAAATTATTGAATAAAGTCGTTTTTTTTTTCTTTTTCTTTTCCCAATGGGCAAATTTGGCCAGGATGCCGGGGTTAAATCCCTACTCTTTTTTCAAAGGACATCCTGGGATTTTGTAATGACCACAGAAAGCCAGGACCAAGATATAACATCTCACCCGAAGGACAGTGCTTTTTGACAGTACAGTGTCCCAATAACTATACTGGGGCATTAGGACTCACACAGACCACAGGGTGAGCACCCCCTGCTGGTCTCACTAACACCTCTTCCAGCAGCAGTCTAGTTTTCCCAGGAGGTCTCCCATCCAGATACTAACCAGGGTCAACCCTGCTTAGCTTGGGCTACAGGGTGATATGGCTGCTCATGAATGACATGAGGGTGAGTAATTAATGACAGCATTTTCATTTTTGGGGGAACTAACCCTTAAATATGCTCTATGCTCACCTTTGTAGATAAGTCTCTAACTTAAAAAGAAAGAATATGATACGAGTCTCTTTATCAAAATGTCACTAGACTACTTTTTTCCCATTCAATAAGGTTATTTTAACATTTGATTTTGAGTCTAGTTGTTGAATAAAAGTACTGTTGGTGCAGTTTCAAATCTGCATCTACTAATAGTATCTGTGTTCATATTACTACCACTAGAGAGTGCCCTTTTCCCTTCTAAACCACAATCCTGACACCGCTATCAAATGAAATAACAGCTAATAAAGCTATATAGACAGGTACATAATCTATAAATGTAATAATTCCAGGACTCCAGACACAATACGCTTCTCTTGCAATCTCGTTTGTGATGACCCTTTGCACATTCCTCAGTAGAAATAATGTACACGAAAATCAGTCACACCAGAATCTATTCTTATCCCGTTATATAACTATAGGGTTGAAATCAAGTCCACCATGTAAAAAGACACCTGGAAAGGAACTTCATCTACAATTTTCCATCTACTCAGGAGTTCAGTTAAACAATTTTACATTGTGACCTGCTTTTGCCTTGAAACCAGATTGAGTATAATGTGTTAATGCCATCAAGAGGTAATATTTAATGAATCATATGATACAATTAGCTGATGTAAGTCCACTGACACACATTTAATTGTATATACAAAGCTAAAGGGATAAAAGAAAATTTGGCATATGAAGCACTAATACGTTTATGGACAAATTAAAAGATAAAAATAAATCTGCAGCTCAGCCTTTGGGTTTATTAGTCTCTTTGTCTTATCACGAGTAATTAGTTACAACTTTCTTCAAACACTATTTTATCTATAAACAATAAAACCTATTAAATCTGAAAGCACAATGGTCCAAATATTGACTCATTTTTATTAGTTAACTAATGTAGCTGGTTTAATTCATTTGTTCTGCTTTAAGCTGCTTAATGAGCTTCTAACAACTAATTTATTAGTTCAGCATAACCATATACTTTGCTGCATACACAGCTATTATACATTAAGCAATATAAAGTATGCCATGCATAAAGAAGGCTATGAAAATCTGATGTTTTACAGGCATTGAATGTCCTGTTCCAAATTACACATGCTTCCAGACACCATCGAAAAACTATATCTATAAAAATATTATTAAAGAAACAATGGAAAACAGATTATTTACCCACAACAATTTAAGACTGTAAATAGTTTCTTGAACCATACTAAAACATAATTTTGCTAAATATACATTATTTACAATATACAACGATATAAAACATTTCTGAGTCTCAAAGCTATAAAGATAACTGCTTCAAATCAATATATTACAAAACATCACTAGCACGAGTCAGCTCTGCACAAAGTGGTAGTAAATCCCCTTTAAAATAAAAAATGTTCTAAAATGACTATAAACATACACATTTGCTTACATTAAGGCTGTGTTATTTAACCTTTCATGCATTATTGCTGACTTTATAGTTCTATCCATCAACATAAAACACTAAAAAGGCTGTAGACGACAATTTCACATTTAAGTAGTAGTGAAGTCCATTTTCATGTAGGTATGCCGATGTAGTGTGTTTAATGATTTAAAACAGTCTGTGTGTGTTCATTCCTTCGACCCAAAACGGCACCACGTCTTGTCGTTTTGCATGGTTTCCTGCATCCCATTCCACGTGTTTATGTTCAGTCTACTGTATAATATCTGAAAATAAAAGAATTGCATGTTGTTCAGGTATATGAAAGGATCTGGGGTCTCAGATGTTGATTTGTTTTATTATGTCTCCTGGCCCTTCGCTTGACTTTCTTTTCCCTGAGAGAAAGAAAGGCTGGGGTGCTTTCAAATTATCATGTTGTCAAGCATCAGCCATGTCCATGCTCACAAATGGCATTTCTAGGAGTGCTGTCTTAACCTGCAGAGGACAAAGAAAGGGAGAAATAGTACGAGCGAGAGCACCTTACAAGCAAATATAAATCAAGTGAAATGGGAATTATTAAAGGACCCTTGAAGTGGAGAGAAATAAAAGGCTTTGATCCATACGGTGACCTTAAAGCTGTTATAGTTTGTGCTTCACCTCTAGATCCGACTGTCCACATCAACACTTGGAAACTATTTGCTTGTGTAACTGTACATTTCCAATAGCAAATGGTTTGGTTAGCCTTGAATAAATGAGCTATGAAAATGAGTAAAACATGAAACAAAAAATTGCCATTAGGGCAAGAAAAATAAACTTCCTTTGAAAACAAGCCTTCATTTCTTTTATCAGTTTTTCTTCTCAAGTAAACGTGTCTTGTTTTAATTGCTATGCTTTAATATTTAGATATTTTTACTGAAATACAAGACAAAAAATACTGATAGAAAATAATTGCAGAATGCACTGATATTAAAATTATGATGATAAGCCAATAAATATTTTCATGTTATGTCCAATAACTGAAAAAACATTAAAAATGTATAATTTAAAATGTATAAAATGTCAATCAAAATAAATAAAAATGTTTTAATTTGTAAATTAAAAATAAAATATTAAGAACTAATAAATGGCTAATGATTAATAACTGATAAATAGCTAACATAAAATTCTAATCAATAGAAATCAAATTAAATATTTTTTTATAATTATTAATTAAAAAATAAAATATTAAAAACCAGTAAATGGCTAATAACTAATCAATAGCGAACATTACAATTGTATACTATTTAAAGCTAAATAAATTAAAAGAAATTATGTTTTTATTACTATAAATTAATTAAAAAGAATACATTGAAAATGGCTGAATAGCTAAACTCTATACTATTTAAATCTGAAATGATTAAAAAAATAAAATCGGTTGTTCTAAATTGTATTAAAAGCTACAGGTGAATCCACATTACAATGTTCAGTATGAAAATTAATATTAATTTCAAGATTTACTAAAAATTACATTTAATAGTGTTATTAAATTTTAAGTGTTTTTAAAGATTAAGTTGAATTGGCTGATAAATTACAACAAAGGCAATGTAAAAATGTAAAAAGTAAAGATATGGGATATGAGCATACATAATTAAATATTGTCCAATATTCTGTATATCTAACTTTGATTGTTAAATTAAAAAAGAACAAACTCTAATATCAGATGATTACCAATATGGTACCAATATATTGTGCATCTCCTGATGTTTATAACTGAATTGATTTCTCTAAATTATTATTATGATTTTTTTTTCATAACAATTGTGTGAATTGGGATTTGTGTGGATGTTAGTACAGTATGTGTGTGTGTGTGTTTGTGTATAAATGGCAAACCTTTTACCTGTGCAGTGCATCTGTGAGTGCAATATACAGCAGGTCTTTGGTATCGGAGAGCATTATCTGCCTTCTGGAAGGCCCATCATGCCTCTGGGTTTGGTCACAGCAACGCCCTGAGAGCAGTGCACATCAGCACTGCTGATGTGTTTTTTTGTCACTCACAGGAAACTGCTGATCTGAGTTAAGGCCTCCTGATGAGCACTATGGTACACTTCCCTCAGCTGCCTCACATTACGGCCCACTGAGGATTCGCAACCGTAGTATTTCTGATTCAAAACATAAGAGGATGAGATATTAACAGTGCATTTCTGAACATTATGCTGAAGCAGATTTTAGGCTTGGCTCCAATCTGCAGATATTAGGCTCCAATCTGCATGTGCTTGCCAAACCATCAGTGTTTTTTTGGGGGGAGGATGATGAGATGTAGTGACTCAGGTCTGGTAACTGAAAGATTTGATCTCCTCAAGAAGTGAGGCATAAGACACTGAACCTCAGGATGCTCCAGAGGGACTGTCATTAGCTATGTTTCCATCACCCTGCTTTTATGCGCATTTTGAAGTGAATCGCATCAGAAACGAGTGATGAAAAAAAAAAAAATAAATAAAAAATTCTGACGTAGCGAACATTAAACCCACATGACTAATCGTCTCTTTCCCCTGATGGGGACATTCTAAAACGCTTAATGTACTAAGAACGTGATATTAAAAGACCAAACTCAGTAAACACAATGCAAATAAAGCATACTATGTGCAGAAAAGCAAATGAGCTCAGAATATGATGAAAGAATGCAAATTTGTGTTCAGGGTGAGAGAGCTTATTTGAATTGCTCCCTCTGTGTTTATTGACAATTTAAGTGTGAGTACAGTTAAGGTTAAGCGGAGGGAGTTTTATTTACTGTTGGTTAGGTTACCAATACCACCGTCATCCATTCAAACAACTTGATGGACACACCTAATTCACATTTGTTTGTTTTTTCTTTTTTGCAAACTTTGAAACGATTTGCTTCACGTTTGGATGGAAACCCAACTAGTGTAGTAATTTCATGGTGCTGTTCTGTGGTAACATTGCAGGGAAAATATTCTGGATGTGTGGCAATAAAAAATCTATTTTATTCTGAATTTTGTTTGATGGCCAGCATGAGGTATGACCTAGGCAGCTAAGAAGTCAAACCCATGACAGGTGCAGAACAACATCAAACAGTGTGAGTCCATCAATGCTGTGTGAAACTGACCTCAGCGCAGTGGAACACCTTCAGCATGTCTGAATGAAAGGTGTCCAGACTCTCATAGTGGCCTGAGAGGAGCTGCCTCTGCAACATACTAAGATCAACAGGAGCCGAGCCTGATCTGAAAAGAGAAAACACACAAATTAAATTTGTTCCCACCCCCCCAACAAATATAAAAACCCCATGAAACCAAAATCGAGTTGTAAATTGTTGTCCAATAAAATGCTCTGTAGAGTGAGTACATCCCCTACTTCTAAATTATACATACTCTACCATTCAAAAGTTTTGAGTCTTTGAATTTTTTGATAGAAAGCTTTTCATTCAGCAAGGAAGCTTTAAATCAAAAGTGACAGTACAGACATTTACAATGTTACAAAATATTTATATAAAAAAAAAATGCTGTTCTTTTAAACTTTCTATCCATCAAAGAATCATGAAAAAAATTTATAATGGTTTCCACAAAAATAATTAGCAGCACAACTGAATGTAGATCATAATAATAATAAGAAATGTTTCTTAAGAACCAAATCAGCATATTGGAAAAAGATAATTTTAGATTGTTATAATATGTCACAATATTACTGTTTTTACTGTATTTTTGGTCAAATAAATGCAGCCTTGATGATCATCCGACTAGCAATACCAAGGAGCAAATCATAGATCATTGGTGTGTGTTTGGTTGCACTGACTAATTAATGGCTGAATTTTCAGTTTTGGGTGAACTATTATTTTAAGATGGAGGCATGTCAAGATGAACAGCCTCTAAAAATGTAATTGGCCACACCAGGTGCCACACCATGATTAACAAATCCCCAATCAGAGGCAGGCATTTAATGTTATATTTTAACTTCAAAGTTCAAAGTTGACACTGACAATTGACATCCCTAATAACTCTCACACCACCGCTTTAAGAGCATTCTGTAATCTACTGTAGCTGTCAGTGGGAAGAGGTTTCAAATCCCAGGTTCCCTAAATCTCTAATCATCTGGAGACTGTGAAGAGAACAGCAGGAGAGTCGCTGAGCAAACAACACTGGCGAGTGGAAAAGCACACACACAAACCTCTTTCTGGAGCACAGGTTCAGTAGAGGAGCGGCGAGGGTTTGTCCAGATGGCCCTAAAAAACACAAATGACAGAAAGAGTGATCAGCTGTGCTGGTCTTCACACTGAGCCTGTTTCAGCCTTTTGAAACACGTCTCTATTAATAAAATCAGCAGACATACCCTTGTGACTGACAATGACGTCATAGATCCCCTGGAGAGTTTGCATGAGGTTTCTGCTCTGTACACTTCTCCCTTCCTCATCTCCCTCGCCGCTGAATCTGTTTTCATACTGTGTGCTCAAGTGAGTCAGGCGCTGGTCTGTAATGTGCAGAACACACATCCTCTTACACATACAGAATATAGTCTTATTATTACACATACATGATACACAGCACACTTTAAAAACATGCAGCCATAAACGCACAGACTATACAATGCACATTCAGTAAAGGATTGCAATCTGAAGTCTCTCATTGTCTGTCATCTCCATTTTAAGTGCAATAATCGGAATGCACTTAAATACACTTTTTCCATGAACTCAACAGGACACGGTAGCCTGTACGTGCCAGCTGCGCTAGCCGTTAACCACATGTCCTCTTCTGCCCTTTTGACTAATGCTGAGTGGAAATAGAATTGAGGTGGTTTTGGGAGCTGGTCCAGAGCTACGGCCCGCTGAGCATGAAGGAGGGAGAGGAGAGGAATAGCTGATTCCATGTTCTTCATCAAGAAACTGCCTCAGGTCAAAAAAAAGTGCTAGAAACAGAGTGTCCCACTTAACGTAAGTGTGTTTTGTAGCACCAGTACATACGCTTAGGTTAAGGTGAGGTTTGCTGGCAAACCAATTCACTTCAGCTACACACTTAGAACGTATAATATTAGAGTCATACCATGAGGGATCAATTTCGTACGACATTCAGAACATAAAACGTCACACGAAAAAGAAACAATTATTGAAATTACACTGAAATGGCTTTTGTACTTCCACAACTCAAATACATGCGAACACAAATCTAATACATTTGAAAACTCATGACGGCCATCCAGCGTGAAAACCCTGGACGAAAGTTTTATCTAAGGTATTCAGAAACTTGGCCCATATTAAGGAAAAATCTGAATAGATACTTTTCTAAGAAAGTCTCTGATACCTGATAACAGTTTGTGTAAAATTTTGATGCTGACACTTTTTATTTCTTTGCCTTTTATTTCTTTGATATTATATTATCTGCAAATACAGTTTTTTAAACATATACTTTTAAGATACGAAGTACACTACAAGTGCACATTCAATACAGTTAAGTACACTTTATATTCACAAGAGGGAACTATGTTGGACTTGACAGAAAACCTGCAGCTCGTGAATAAAAGCACATTAAAGCACTGCATGTCATTTCACATGCAAAAAGGACAAAGTCTTAAAGGAACAGCAGCCTGCATAATTAAGATAAGAGTCAAAGTGGATGGAAAATGATCATAAAATGTAAATAAATGATGACAGAATTTTTATTTTAGGTAATATATCTCTTTAAGAGCACGCAGACACACATGCACACACATTTTACGGCTATACACACACTGCTGGACCTGACTTAGTGCTGGAGTCTTCCAGATCCCCTTTCTGATTTTGGCTGCTCCCTCCATCTTCTTTGTTTTCTTTCTCTCGCTCTGTCACCTCCTCCCTCAGGAGCAATGCCTGTCTGTCTCTCATTTTTTCATAGTTTCTCACCAGAAAAATGCCATGTTCCAAGACGAAACTCCTATCAGGGGAATAAGAGCAATCACAGATGTATGAGCAAACATAAGAAGTACAAGACAATGAGAAATGAGAGTGAGCATGCAAGTAAGAGAACAGCATAAAACGATCCATAAAACATAAAGAAGGAATGTGAGCAATGGGTAGAAATCTTGTTATTTGTTATCACTGTTGTTATCACTGTGTGTTCTTGCCTCTCCTCATAAGACAAGGGCATCATCAGGAGAGGGGAGGGGACATTTTCAGCATCATTGCCTTTCTCCTGCAAATAAAGTCATTCGCAATGTGACCCAACTGACCATGCGCTTTAAACTAATTCACAATGATGAAGTCACATTCAGGCATGTTGTAATGGTACAGGAGTAATAGAGGAATGAAGCTGTATCTGAATATACCTGCTGTTCGAAAGGGTCAGATTGATTGGGAAGCTTATTATCAGTGTCTGTTTCACTGACTTCTTCTCCAACCTCCTCTGTAGTTGGTCCACAGCTGACATTTCTATGATAAAGAAAAAAGGTTTAGACAAACAATTGAAACCAAGTGTAAAAAACAGCCTAAAAGAAATTCACTCCACTAAATTCAATAATGGATGTTTTGCCTGTGAATGTGCTTGTGTATATGTGTGTATGTGTGTGTTTATTTACCCATTAATGCTGTCAGAAATGCAGTCACGAGTCACACTGTGCTTATGAGGTTTACAGAAACTGTCTTCGGTCTGAGTGTGAGACATTACATCAACAGACCCATCTCAAAGAGACGAAGAAGAAAATGTTTACACAACATTCACTAATTCAGAGAACAAAGCCATTTTAAATATAATATTACACAGTAGTCAGTGCCAATCTTCAAATTTGATTGGCTTAGTGGCGGTTGTTTGTTGATTGGTTGTTTGTTTTTGCAGTGTTTTAGAACTATGGAAGCCCATTTCCATCACATAAGAAAAAAAGAATACTTTTGTAAATCATAATTATGACATAAAAGTAGAAATTATGCTAAGTCATAATTACAAAAATAAAAGGCACAATTATGAGATACTGAGTCATCATGTTGAAATATAATAAAAAGTCAAAATTGACAAAACAATTTGACATTATGACATGAAAATATATAAATTAGATAGAAAAGATTTGAAAGTGAAGTGAAAATTCCGACATAAAATGCAAAAATTATGACAAAAGGTAGAAAATTATGAATAAATTATTATGGGTTAAAAACTATCATCATTTTTAGATTTTCAGAATTTTGTCTTTTTATGCCATAATTTGTATGTCATTATTGTACATTTTGTCATAATTTTGAGCCAATGTCTTTTTATCTCATAATTATGATAAATTTGACTTTTTAGTTTTTACTTTGTATGTTATAATTTTGACCATGTCTTAATTATGATTTACCACTGCATGATATTTTTTTCTTGTGTGGTGCAAATGGGCTTCCATGCATATCAGAGCATGTGAGAGGAAAGTGAAATTTTCCGCAGAGTTAATTTAGGCCTCCTTACACCTACACAAACAACAACACATGCAAAAACACACCAACATGCTTACACAAATTAGCAGGTAAGCCTACTCACTGGATGGGCCCGTCTTTCGTGGAGTCTTTGACTTTTTAGGACGCTGTATTGGAACAGAGATTTCATCACAATTATAATATGACAGTGATAAAAAGGCAATATTTAAAAGGATAGTTGACTCAAAAATTTTAATTTTCATAATTTACTCATCCTAATGTCATTTGAAACCCTTAAGAACCAATGATCCATGACATCACTGGTTCTCATGTGTCTTGTTACCGATTGTGATGCACCATTTTTAATGTGCACAAGCGTGAATAAGATTTGAGACCTACAGTGAAGGATTCTCAGCAAATAATGACTTAAAGTTCCTCAAACCAAGCTACTGAATGGCTTGGTTATGTAGTCATATGGGGCTTTTGACGATTTAGTCTAATTAAGGTCTTATTATGAGAAAGAGAAATACAAAATTCCCTCCTTTTCTGTTCCAGAATAAAGGCATAAGGGTTTACAATGACATAAGGGCCAACAAAGGATAACAGACCATCCATGTTTTATGTTTTTCAAACTAATAAAAAAAAATACCTTTTTGTGTGCACAGTGTTGATATATGTCATAGGGCAACTGAAAGTCAATCCGTTTCAACCTCAGATACTTTCCTGTTACACACACACACACACACACACACATACACACACACGGGTTATGAATGTAACATTGAGATTCAGTCACCACAGTAATGTCTTTCTCTGTCTTTATCTCTCTCTCTCTTCTTACACTATTCTGACAGGTGAAGTTCACAATAACTTATGATATATATATTTGAATAAATAGAATGATTGAAAATCACTGAGAAGATCGTTCAAATTTTTAAAATGTTTTTGAAAGAAGTCTCTTATGTTCACAAAGGCTGTATTTACTTGATCAAAAATACAGTAAAATATAAATATTGTGAAATATTAATACAACTTAAACTAAGTGATTTATATTATAATATACCTAAAGGATTATTAGGAACACCATACTAATACTGTGTTTGACCCCCTTTCGCCTTCAGAACTGCCTTAATTCTACGTGGCATTGATTCAACAAGGTGCTGAAAGCATTCTTTAGAAACGTTGGCCCATATTGATAGGATAGCATCTTGCAGTTGATGGAGATTTGTGGGATGCACATCCAGGGCACGAAGCTCCTGTTCCACCACATCCCAAAGATGCTCTATTGGGTTGAGATCTGGTGACTGTGGGGGCCATTTTAGTACAGTGAACTCATTGTCATGTTCAAGAAACCAATTTGAAATGATTCGAGCTTTGTGACATGGTGCATTATCCTGCTGGAAGTAGCCATCAGAGGATGGGTACATGGTGGTCATAAAGGGATGGACATGGTCAGAAACAATGCTCAGGTAGGCCGTGGCATTTAAACGATGCCCAATTGGCACTAAGGGGCCTAAAGTGTGCCAAGAAAACATCCCCCACACCATTACACCACCACCACCAGCCTGCACAGTGGTAACAAGGCATGATGGATCCATGTTCTCATTCTGTTTACGCCAAATTCTGACTCTACCATCTGAATGTCTCAACAGAAATCGAGACTCATCAGACCAGGCAACATTTTTCCAGTCTTCAACTGTCCAATTTTGGTGAGCTCGTGCAAATTGTAGCCTCTTTTTCCTATTTGTAGTGGAGATGAGTGGTACCCGGTGGGGTCTTCTGCTGTTGTAGCCCATCCGCCTCAAGGTTGTGCGTGTTGTGGCTTCACAAATGCTTTGCTGCATACCTCGGTTGTAACGAGTGGTTATTTCAGTCAAAGTTGCTCTTCTATCAACTTGAATCAGTCGGCCCATTCTCCTCTGACCTCTAGCATCAACAAGGCATTTTCGCCCACAGGACTGCCGCATACTGGATGTTTTTCCCTTTTCACACCATTCTTTGTAAACTCTAGAAATGGTTGTGCGGGAAAATCCCAGTAACTGAGCAGATTGTGAAATACTCAGACCGGCCCGTCTGGCACCAACAACCATGCCACGCTCAAAGTTGCTTAAATCACCTTTCTTTCCCATTCTGACATTCAGTTTGGAGTTCAGGAGATTGTCTTGACCAGGACCACACCCCTAAATGCATTGAAGCAACTGCCATGTGATTGGTTGATTAGATAATTGCATTAATGAGAAATTGAACAGGTGTTCCTAATAATCCTTTAGGTGAGTGTATTTGAAAAATGTAATTTATTCCGTGATGACTAAACTGAATTTCTAGCAATTATTACTCAAGTCTTCAGTGTCACATGATCCTTTAGATATTATTCTAATATGCTGATTTGTTGCTCAAGAAACATTTCCTATTATTATCAATGTTGAAAAAAGTTGTGATGCATAATATGTTTTGTGAAAATATGTTTGTCTTATACTTAGCTTATTATAAGTGTTTATATTTTAGACCTAGCAGGATGCTTTTCGTGGGAAATTGTGTACAAAATGCATACATCACTCGCCCATGTGTGCATGTCTCCACATATCCGTAGTAGTTACAACAAGCAAGAAAGGTTGACATGGAGCACACTAAATCTCTAACCTCCGGGGAATCACCGGTTTTAAAAAATAGAAGCCAAACAGAGGAGAATCTGCTGGCAAGAAGAGAACGTGACACGAGCTCGTAATAAAACAAGAATCAACATTGGCATGGCTTTTCGGAGATGGTGAGAACGGAGGGACTTAAAATTTTGTAAAGGCAACGCAGAGATGGCTTTTACATCAGGTGAGTAAGCTATTTTATTGAACAGATAAATTGCCATATGTTGCTCTTTAACAGAGTTCATTGTAAAGCATTATCTAATGTGTAATCTAATATTTCATTATGGTTGTTGTAGCACTGTGCTGGAATTTATTTTAGCTAGTAGCTTGTCTATTAATGGGTATAGCTACAGTAACGTCTTCAGCTTGTCAGCTTGAGATCCTTTCCAAAACACAGTTGCCATAAACCATATTCATCCGCAAAGTCATGCAGAGCCAAAGCACAATAAAAACAATGGTCTTCTGCAAAATGCATTCAGTTTTGTTTTTTAACCGCTAGAGGGCCAAAAGTTACACAGTGTACCTTTGATTATTATTCATGAGCAAATCATTGCCATACCATGAAATTATAACCAGCCTGCCAGTGGCATTTCAAAACTTGTGTGCCTGAACTAAGAGCTCTAGATTCTTTCATTTAATACCAGCTCATTATGGACTGATTATGACTGAGATCCTTTCTTACTTTCAGTTCAACTTTCATAGTGACATCCAAATGACCCCATTAAACTCACACACATACACAAACTTACCTACGTGTATAGGTGCAGGAAGCAGGCCGTGCTCATGTTCTTCAGGATCATACTCAAGGCTGTCTGTGTGTACTGGAGAGGACAGACTCATGGGGCTGGGCAGAGTAAACAAACAGACAGGAGATTTGTCAAGCTCTTTGTAGAGAGCTCTGTAAATAAATGCTGCATTTAAACAAATATTCTTCAGACTTGTATATAAATACATGAGAGCTCACTTGCCTCTCGCTTTTATAGACATTCGAGTAAAGCCCCGCCCACTCGTATTTCTTTTCAGGTGGCACAGCAGACCTCTTCTCTGACTGGCTGTTTACTGACACCGATGGGTTCTGGGACGGTGAGGATGTGTCAGCGTGTGAATGTGAGGGCTCTTGGTTCAGAGCTACATCTTTTCCATCATCTACCTGTCCTTTGTTACTTCTAGTTTCATCTCTTTTTTCCCTTCTTTTCCTTTTCTCATGTTGAGCCATGGCATCAATCGCATTGAGCACTGTGTAATCATCTCTTTCACCTTTCTTCTGTTTTGCAGGACACTCTGTCACTTTGTGATGTAAAGGTAGAGGTGGGAAAAAACACGGTGCAGGGTTTTTCCTTGGTCGACCTGGTCCCCTCCTCTTCACCTCACTTCCTGTGACCTCTTGACCTTTGGGATTCTTTTTCCTGAGAGGCTTTTTGGCATGTTTCAATGTACCCTTGTTCTGCGTTGTGTTTTTAGAATTATTTAAATGAGATAGGCTGTTTTTGGTAGCAGAACAGGAGGAAAAAAGCCTGATATCATTGGTCTGAAAGTGTGTTTTGCTGATCTTGGCTCTTTTCTCTCTTCCTCCTCCCTCTTGTCCTTCATTAAGAGATGGACTAGCATGTGGATAGTGCTCACAGAAGAGTGAACCGCCAGGCTGGAAGCTCTCTGAAAGAGAAGAGTAAAGATGTGAGCAATCACATAAGAGAAATTTACTAATTAATTGCAACCACTGATGTCGTCTTTAAATTGCACACTCTGTCTGAGTTATTTTAGAGCCAGTTTCACCAAAGTAATTATGCAAATCAGGTAATACCCAAATGGCCAAAAAATCTATGCTGAGCTTAACTTCCATGATGCAATTCCCCATGATTGCAGGTCAGTTTGATTCTGGTACCTGAATTGGCTCTTTAAAGCCGGCAGAATTTCGTGAATAAAGCAAAATCTACAATTAGAATCATTTAAATTGGAAAACATGAAATCAAATAAACACAACACAATTCTGGTCAAACTGAATTGTGGGTGGCAAGTGAATAAAGGCCTTTTCACACTACAAAGATAACTATAACAATAAAGTTATTTTATAAGCATGTGCTGCAGTAATGTTGTTTGCTGTTTTAAGTGCTCAAATTCTTTAAAGTTGAGTGGATTCTGATAGACTGTGAATATTTTTTTAGTTCATCTGACTGCTAGAAAAAATTGTTCTGAAAGTGATTCCAACCATATAGTTTCTCTGTGTCATTATTATAGCTGTAGAAAATTAGAATAACTATTAAGACTTTACAGTTATAGCCATCGTCCTTGGTAATTAAATGTTGTAGTTATATTTTTTTGTGTAAATGTCCAGGGTTATGGAGCATATAGGGCACAACCCCAATTTGAGAGACAATAATTTAGTGCATTCACCCCCCAGTGTTCAATTAAGTTCAGATTTCATTAGTTCTGCCCACATCCCCACAGCAAAATGATATTTCCATTGCAATACCAAGCAAGAAAGTTTGAACAACCTTGGACATTGTCTTAGCACAGCCTACACAGGAACTGTAATTACAATTATGCCACAATGATTACAATTACTGTTGGTACAAATGACAATTACAGTGAGTGAATGAAAGGAAGGAAAATGTATTTCCTGTTACTGAAGATGACCAAGTCATCATCATGAATTATCATTCTATTTAAACCAAATACTGAAACATTGAGAGAGACAGCATGTTGATGTTTTTGAGAACTACTGTAATTCTGACCGTGGGAATTATACTACCAGTATTTACTCCTTTACTGCAAATTCCTCTACTCTCCTCTACCAGTACAGTTAGTTTAGATATAACACTAAATCAATTTCACAGAGCTTCATTGGAGTGCATTCCACAGCGAGCCATACCCTGGGTCCCCAGCACAGCGATTGTGAGATGAAGACAGGGTGTGTGCTTGAACAGACTTTACTAGAGTGATAAAATAACACATTTGACAGCATATAAAGACAGGCAGTGAGGATAAAGGCTGCATAACATCACATCCCTGTTATCTCTCTAAAACCTCTCTGAGAGATGGAGAGGAAGTAAGAAAGTGAGTTAGAGAGAGAGAGAGAGAGAGAGAGAGAGAGAAAGAAAGAGAAAAGAAAGATGGCCTATGTACTTGTTTTCTCAACCATCTACAAAGGAGCTATTTCTAGTCTCTGGATGACAGCCAAACCTAGACTACAAAAAAATAAAATAAAAAAAAATATCTCCACCTCTGAATGAAAGTGCGAGGACACATTAACGTCTGATATATCAGATATACTTAGTATTAATAACATTTTTAGGTAGAGTAAATACACAAGAGTGGCATTTTTAGGGCACATCTGGCTCTGATTACAAAACCTGTTATTGCCATATATTCGTTTTCGCTTACAAAAACATTCCTTCCTTTCCCCTATTCTTTCTGTCAATCATTTTTCACATTTCACTTGTAGATTTCCATGCTCAGATTTCGTCCTTTCCACTAGCATCACCACATTTCCTTACCGCTGCTGAATGCCTGCTCTTTCTCATTCACCCTTTCCAAATCAAACAGACTGTTTTGGCCACAGGCTGACAGAAGGTCTATGGCAGAGTCTTAAATGGAAATTCTTTGGCAGGAACATGACAGAATAAGCATATAATTCATAATGGTTAAATGTATAGCAGAAATCTGGGTGGTTCCCTTTTACAGAAATACTCAAATGTCAAGCATTAAGATTAAAGCGCGTTTACATATAAATAAGCACTTTCATACTTCACTGAAATGTAAAAGCAATTTTGATACCCTATTTTAATCCATGTCCACTGAAAATACAGAGTCAGCACGACAGAAAAAGAACCAGTGCTGCTTAGACTAAAAAAATCCCTGTAGTACCTTAGTTTAAGCATTTATATCCACAAAATGACTGTTTTTATTTTGTGTGCTGGTGACAGAAATGAAACAACAACAGCAAAGCAGTTCTAATGAGGGATTTCATTACAGAGAACCCTAAAGCTAAGATTATGTTTAAGGAAATGTTAACACTATTCTTTTACTTCCTTGCAAGAGTTGGCATTTCATTAAGGAAATCAGGAAACATTTTTTATTTGTTTAGAAACGGTATCATGATTTGTTATTAGCCTTTTTTACATTAATAGGCAGGAGTGGCATGTGGTGGACTTCTGAAATCAGAAGGAAAATCCCTTTCTCTGGTTTTGGGTTTTCCAGATTCATTTTCTGAAATAGGCATATACACTTAAGGATTATCAACAAGCAAGCAGTAACATAATAATTGTTACTTATAGATTATCAATTCAAGTTAACTGAATGCCTAATGTTGGTTTGATTACTTACATGTTACATGAGAAAATAAATATTATTTGTCTACCTGATGTAGTAGATTTAATGCGGATTTAATGTGGTCGCAGTCTTTATTTCAAACGGGTCAGGTACAGAATTAAATTAGCACTGCTGTCGGATAACAGATAACTGATAACAGGTTATCAGTCAGTCTTAGCAAAATGAAGGTATCGCCTCCTCTGACGGAAAAAATTTCATTTGTACACCTCAATGACGTGAACACTTTGACCTTAAAGGATTAGTTCACTTCAAAATGAAAATTTCCTGATATTTTACTCACCCCCATCTCATCCAAGATGTTCATGTCTTTCTTTCTTCAGTCGAAAAGAAATTAAGTTTTTTGAGGAAAACATTCCAGGATTTTTTTCCCCATCACAGACTTCCATGGCAGCCAAAATATTGAAGTTCCAAATCAATGCAGTTTCAAAGCTATTCGAAGGGCTTCAGAGGCTCTGCGCGATCCCAGACGAGGAATAGGGTCTTATATAGCAAAACGATTGGTCATTTTCAAAAACAATTAAAAATGAATATACTTTTTAACCTAAATTGCTCATCTTGCGCTACTCTGCGATCATGCGCTGCTGATTGCGCAATCATGGCGGAAAGGTCACGCAAGACGTAGCCGGAAGTACCGCCCCAAGCAAATGTTCGAGGACTAATACAAATGCCCTTTACCAAAAAACACTCCATCTCCAACTTCAAAATCGTCCGACATTGTTGTTTTACCTTTTTTTTTGCTAAAGGAAGTTTGTATTAGTCTTCACACAAGCACTTTGTAAACACGGGGCGGTACTTCCGCCTACGTCTACCGTGACCTTTTCGACGTGATAGCGCAATCATTGGCCTGTAGCTAAGTAGCTCAAGATGAGCAATTTAGGTTAAAAAGTATATTCATTTTAAAATGATTGATCGTTTCGCTAGATAAGACCCTATTCCTTGTCTGGGATCGCGCAGAGCCTCTGAAGCCCTTCGAAGAGCTTTGAAACTGCATTGATTTGGACCTTCAACATTTTGGTTGCCAGGGAAATCTGTGATGGGGAGAAAAATCCTGGAATGTTTTCTTCAAAAAACTTAATTTCTTTTCGACTAAAGAAAGACATGAACATCTTGGATGAGATGGGTGTGAGTAAAATATCAGGAAATGTTCATTTTGAAGTAAACTAATCCTTTAAGGATTGCAAAAATGATGCTGCCGAACTCTGTCACATGCGTGGCTCTAATGATGCGCATGACGCAGGAGATTCAGAGAAATAAACAGTTTTTAATAATAAATCTTGGAAGAAACTCAGGAGAACACAACCACGTTAAACCATAGACAATACCGGACAAAGAACAAAGGAAACTAAGGGCTTAAATACACAGGGATAGTTAATTAACCAGAACAGAGACATGTGCAGGATTAATCAAAAACTAATGACCAAACACAGGCAAAACGGGAGCATTATGTAGACATAACCTGACATTACGCACCACCCCCGTTGGCTTGGTGTGTCCCGGGCTTTAAACAAACTAAGAAAGTCCAAGAGAGGAGGGAGGGTGGAGGACGAGGGGCTAGCACAGGGTTGGAAACTGGAAATGCTGGAGGGAGAAACCAGGGAGGCAATGAGGGTGGGAGGAGCCAGGGAGGAAAGCAGAAGGATCCAGGCCCAGACCACAGCCAGGATGAAGGTTTATGGCAGAGCTGAAGGAGGGAAGAGCCATGGAGGAGAACTGGAGGTTTAACCAGGGGGGCGACAGACAGAGACGGAGCCGATGGAGGTGGAGACTCAAGTAAAGCCAATGAGACCGGGGGAAACCGATGGATTTGGACACCAAGGGCAGAGCTGCAGCAACGAGCGTCCGAGGTGGAGCCAGGGTGCCAGAGTACTGAAGCAGAGCCAGTGGGATTGAGGACCAAGGCGGAGCCCGACGGAACCAAAGGGTTGAGGGACAAAGCGCAGCCCGGAAGTCCATGGTGCAGGCAGAGTGATGTCTGACCAAGGCGGAGGGAAGAGGGAGCCTGGTGAAGCCGTAAGGACAACGGTCACAGGTGGAGCCGAAGGAGGGAGGAGCCAAGGTGGAGACTTGGAGCTGGGCGGGACCAATGAAGACAGGAGACACAAGGAAATATCCTCTTCCAGTTCCTTATTATATAATGCAGAGGCCAGCTGCAACTCACCCTCAATGACGGAGTATGGGCGTGGTTCCACTCCATGCCCTCAAACTCCACAAGGACACCTACAGTGATGGATGGAGTAGCCGGCTCGCGCACCTGGTCAGACAATCCGTAGGGCTCAGGCTCCGGGGCGATGATTGGCTCAGACTTTGTTCCATCTGGCGCTGACATCATGGCAGGCTCTGGCTTCATTGTTCTCCAGCACCCACTCCACAAACGCGGCATAATCACCCGAGGACCAACACCGGGCAGGCGTGCCTTGGATCGCTCTCCGAGGCTGGTATAATAAAACACACAAAGCAAGCGATCAGGATAGTGTGGGAGGCACGCCAGATCTAAAAAGTCCTTGGTGTGGTCCTCAAGTTTTCACTCCTTCTGCTCTAGGCTGAGCAGTTAGACGGCCGGCAAGTCCATAACAAAAAAGGAAGAAAAAAAAGCAAACAAAAATGTTATCTGGGTCCGGTATTCTGTCACACATGTGGCATGATGTGCGCAACATGATGTGCAAGATATAAACAATTAATAAATAATAAATTATAATAATATTTTTTTCTAAGGCACGTTACTTAAATGTCCTAATTGAACTAAGGCCTAATCCTGGCTTAATCTAAACCCTGTCTGTGAAACCGGGCCTAAGGTCTTAAATACACAGGGAGTTAATTAACCAGAACAGAAACAGGTGGCAGCGGCTATTTAAACTTCACATATTATACACTAAGTGCAAATAATGATATATATTATTTACGCTAAGTGTAAGTAGCAACTAGATTCTATTTACACTAAGTAAATAGACATAATCCTGACACTCTGAAGGCTGTTGGAAATTGTTGCTTTAGAAAGATTAATGCTATCTGATCTCATGTTATGTAATATTGTTTTATTTTTGTACCTGCAATTATTATCTCATTCAATTTATTTATTTATTTTTGTGGCAATGGCAGCCTCCTCCTCTGAGAAAGTCCCCCTGATGGGCAGGTATTCTTAATAAACAGTAAAAGCTGCATGCACAAAGACAAGCAGACACCACACACTATGCAACACCAAATGTCCCTGTCTTCCTGCTGTGAGAAGTTCTTTGCATGCTGGCATTTATTTCTTACCATATGTTTTCTTTTCAGCAATGCTAATAAGCCAAATATGCATTGCTTTTGTCCCTAAAGGTATGTACTTGAAGAGAAAAAGACTGATTCACAGGTTTGAGAGCCAAAATACAAATATCCATGGTATGAACAAAAATAAAATTCTATTCAACTTGGCAATAAATCACGTTTTCAACTGGCGCTACCATGGACAGTTAGCCACAGTCACATTAAAGCATGAGATTCATAAAGACATTCAAAACCTATTCAGATTTTGCGGTTCCAATCTCTTTATCTAAAACTATCCAAGAGAACATAACACAAAACAACTAATGATAGCAACATCAATGCCAGAATACCACATAATGTGTAGAGGTAATACGTAACAATATTTACACACAAGAGAGACCATATACCTCTCAGTGGACTAATAAACAGATTCTCTGCCAAGGAAAATATGTGTAGCCAATTACATGCAGAGCAAAATCAAGCTCCATTTTGGTACCTAACCAGTAAAATGGTGGGAGATAAATAAGACCATAGACTTTTAAACCTATAATAAATTTGTCTTATTTCACTGTTCAAAGACTGTAATTACTTCTACAAGCATTCCCAAGCATCTCATTTAGTTAATAGGAACAAAAGGATACTAAATAGAACTTCTCAAAGCCAAAAACCGCTAGATTGTACCCTTAAATAAATAATGTCTTCCATAATATGTCACCCAAGCAGTGACATTTGTTTGTTACATGCAAACAAACAAACAAAATACTCTCATGCCATCTTACCTGACGTTCTTTTGACTCCAGCTGAGCAAGACTCCATCACTGAGCTTCCAGGTCTCATTAAGTTTCTTGAAGCACACTGATCTCCATCAGTACTCCTTTGGCCTGTCATTCGACTGTACCCACTACTAGCAAGGTTGGGGTTCCTCAGGAAACCGTGATGGTGGATTGTTCTGTCTACTAGGGGAGGTGATGGTAGGTCTTCATCACCTTCATCATAATCCTCCTGGTACCCTGACCCAGCTTCTTGGTTTAAGCCCCTGTTCCTCTGCTCTACCTGAAAGCGCTCTCTCCACCTCCATTGCTGCTGATGCTCTGCCCACCTAACTTTTGATATCGGTCTCAGGTGTGCAGGTCCTATATATGAAAGTGGTGAAGTTTTGTGTTTGTCTGTTTGTTTTAAGGGTGTTGAGGAAGAGCAGGGAGAATTTGAGGACAGACCCCTTCTGAAATGGTCTTTTCTGAGCTTACTTTGCCCTAGTAAACCCTCTGTTCCTTCTCTTTCTCTTAGCCTATCATCCACAATTCTTTTATCTCTACCTTGCTCTCCGTTGTCTTTTCTTTGCCAGCTATTTCTACTGAACCAGTCACTAGAGGAATGAGATGTGACATTAGCATACGTCGCCTGTGGCTTCCCGCTACAAAGTACAGAGTCACGTTTCAGAAACTTATGCTTCCTTTTATGGAACTTTGATGGGCTTAAAATTGGATTTTTGGAGTAGGGGTGCACATAAGAGGGTAAAAAAGGTGATGAAGGGTATATAGTTGCAGATGGAGGGTATCCGCTATAAAGTCCAAAACCAAATGAAGTGGTAGAGAGTGGCATTTTGTAGGGTGAGTGGTAACATCCACCTCCTGACAGTGGAAAGCCAAGTTTGTGCACTACTGGACAATGTGTAACAATATGTTCACCTGGTTGTGAGGGGCATCTGTTGTTCCTTTTAAAATCTGCCATTCCAACATAATGCAGAGAGTCCCGGGAAAAGTCTGACTGAGGTGAGTAGTAACCACTGAAATTAATTTGAAACATAGTCGGATGGTGAAGGTTTTGCGGCAGACACTGAAGAACGTGAGCTTTACCTTTCCCACTCTTCCTTCCAGACTTTGCTTCATCCCCACACCCCCGTGATGATAAATGATGCACAATATGAATCTCACTAAGTCTGACCACTAACTCCTCAACCTCTGCCAGAAAGGCTGGGTCTTGCCTTTTTGCCCTAAGTTGAAGATACTTTTTCTTACATTTGTGTTTATGTCTCCTAGTCTTATCATGGCTAAAGCAATTATGACCTTTTCTATGGCACTTATGCTCCATCAATACTGATCGTGCAAGGTGTGTTGTTCTGTGGTCTTGAATCCTTACAGAGCCTAACTGGGATGTGGCCGAAGGTTGTGGTGCTGACTGTGAAGAGGAGGGAGGTTTAGATTTCTCTTCAGGCACTGCTTTAACCTTTTGGGAACTGGTTACCTTTGGTGCAGAATGTTGATTATATTCATGGTTGCCAGGATAAAGCTTTCGCCAGGAAGAACTAATAGTGGGCGAAGGGGACTCGAGATGTTTCAATGAATAGGGGAAGCTGCGCAAAGCAGACTGCCCATTAAATGAATGGCTATGTTCACCAGAGGTGGACAAAGAGTTCAACTGATTTGAAGATTCTGTCAAGATTTGCTGAGACTTTTGACTCAGAACATGGCCAGAGTCTTGGCCAGAAGTTTCCCTTTGTGTTTTAGGTTTACGACCTCTCCTTTTTCCTATGTAGATAGTCCCACGTTTGCTGACATTAATTTGTGGACCAAGTTTTGCCCCAAAAGATGTAAGGAGTGAGGATAAAGAGTGTGTACCATCTGAAACTGAACAATCAGCATCATCTTCATTCTTCTTCTGAGCAAAATCAGTTGGGTAACTTTGACTTTGGCCTGAAAGAAACTCTGTGAGTACTTTATCCTTCTTCTTCACTCTCATCTTATTGATATTTTTGATAATTGTCTTCATTATTAACCTATTTCGTTTGCGCCGGATTTGAGCATCTCTAGCTTTGGACAAGGAGGGTTTGAGTTTTCCTTCAGCACCCTTCTTCCCAGATGATGAGTTCTGTGATTTAGATTTCTTTGTCTGGACAGAGGATGAACATTTGAGATAAACTGTTTTGGGTGTTGGCTTTAGAAGTTTCAGTCCATCCTCTGGATCAGGGACATTTGAGTGTTCAAGTATCGGGAGCTTAGTAGAAGACTTCTGAGACTTACTTCCCTGAGGAGACTCATCCAACCTGATGATTTTTGGACGACCCCTTTTCTTAGGAAGGGGCTTAAGGGATGAGGTTTCTGATTTGGGGGATGGATGTTGCAGTTGTTTAGATTTAGGAGGTCGTCCAACTGGTCTTGGTTTATCCTGCTGTGATGACACTGCCTTTGAGGACTTCGCGGAACAACCTTTTATAGGTTTTGATTTTTGAGGTATCATTTTAGAGGCAGTGGAACTAACATTAGCAGTTTTCACAAGATCCATCTTCTCTCCTTTATTTGCCACCTTTGTCAGCTGAACAGCTTTTTGATTTTTCTGTGAGATGGTGTTTTGTTTGGGATGTAAAGGTGACTCATCGCAACTGTTAAACTGAGAATCTGCACAGCTGGAAGTTTGAGAGGAACACTGCACATCTTCTTCCTGGTTTGAACTATGCCTATCTCTTTTCTTATTCTTATCAATGATATGCCCTATCCTGCTGCCATCATTTTGCTGGACAGCAACACTTTGGGCAGGTTCCATGGTCATTTTTCTGGTGTCATCTATGACTTTACTTTCATTATACTTATTTTTTCTTTCTCTGCTCTCCAGTAATTCTTTCGTACCAGTGCTTTTCTCAGGAGTTGCTGATTCAGCAGATTTATCTGAAGGAGGAAGGAGCAGAGGTGTCTTGATAGAGGGACTTGCCTGATGTATTAAACCATTTTCCTTACTCCGATTGTTAGTTATGATGTCACACATGTTCTTGGAACATGAAGAATCACTATCCTTTTTCTCATTTGCATTCAAAACCATGTCAACATTACTTTCCCTGATTCTAGAAGTCTTTTTTGGAGGACAGGGAGTTTGCTTTAGTAAATTCTCACTACATGATATTGGAAACGATGTGATGTCATTTTCAAGACTGGAAGAAGACTGCTGAGATGTCTGAGCATTCAGAGTCATAACCTTTGAACCTTCTGACCTGAGGGTGGAGGTCATTACTTCTCCAGTTGGGAGATCTTTGCCCTTTTCTTTTTGAGCATTTAAAATGTGTGTGCTGTCTTGTGGACTGGAGTTCTGTTGTAATGAGGAAGGTGGAGAAGGTGCAGCTGGAGGTGAATACGTTTGCTTCAGCAAGGTAGAGGAGGTTATTCTATCTGAAAGTGGTACTTTGCTATCTGTCTGTGGTTGAACTGCATAAGAAGGCCCATCTGATGGACATAATGACTTTGAGTCAGTCTTCCTCGTGTTTTTTGATGGAGTCTGTTGAAAGAGAGGACATATGCTGACCAGAATTCATCAGGAAATATTTGAAGATATTCAGTAATTCAGGTCACTAAAAGTCTATGACAGGCTTCATTACATGATGACTTTGACAGGCTTTGACTCAATTTCACAAAAGCACATCACTAATGGTAAATAAGGTTTTTAATTATTTTTATTTATTACTATTTTGGTGTTACTATTCCATGGTACTATATTCAGGATTTCTTGGAAGGATCTGGGTGAATGAGACAGAAGGACATGGCACATAACACTTGAGCAAAACAAATGCGAGGAATGTATTTAGCTGTAGGCTTTCCAGTAACTGTGTCCTGGTCATAAGAACACTTACAACTGCATATTTGTCAGTATGTGGGATAAGGGGACAAAAAAAGGAGCGAGAACGAGCGAGAAAATAAGATCTGAGTGAGCAAAAAAAAAAAAAACAGACGCATGTTATAAATGAGGGGATGTAAAAATAGATAAAAAATGTCAAACTGCTGGTGGCTGAAAATAGCAAGATGCAGACAGAAATAGTAACAACCATTTGTCACTATATTTTTAAAGAACTTTAGAAAGAAAATTAAAGAAAGACTTACCTTTTTAGAGGCCGTAATGTCTGGTGTAGAGTCACCTTTTTTGGATGAAGTGGGAAGTGGGGGACTCATCCTTGTGGAACCTTTTGGAGAAGTCGAATTGTTGCTATCTTTTTTCTGAAAAGGCTGCTTGCCCACTCTGATCTCAGAACTGGAGACTTCACCTCCATATGAACTATGACCATCTTCATGTGCAAGCCTCTGAGAGATCCTAATTGTGGGCCTGCATATGAAGTTCTCGAGGCTCTTTGGGGGCTTCTTCGTCCGTTTTGCTCCAACCCCAATTTTCATTCTTACATTTCCGTCTGTCTGGTCTGACTTTGTATGTGTTAACTCCCCCGGCCTAGTCTGCTGCTGGTGCTCAAGTTCGCTGTTAGTACTCTTTGAAGAAGCTTCTGGTTCAGCCCCTTTGGTTTTTCTCATCCTTTTCCTGTCTTCTGTCCTCTCTTCTTTCTCCAGTCTTGGTGCAGGTGTGGTCTTTTGCTTTTTCTTATCCATTTGAACTTTCAGAGTAGTGGACGTTTATAGGAGAAGTACTGTGACTAATGTCAACGTTTTGTCAATAATTAATGTTCAGCTTATGTGAAAAGATAACGTTAGTTTTTTCAGTCTTATTTAATATTCTTCTATCATCTCACTTGACTTGAGAGAGTGATAAGGTACTAGTATCATGGAAGGGGCTATAAAGTAAAAACAAGAAAGAGACAGACATTAGTCAGTTTACTCAGTTTTACATATGACACAGCATTCAAAATGTTTCATCAGAAAACCTCAGCACAAAGTGAGAAGACCATGCAGGCGATACAACAGAAAATGCTACACATTTTAACATTTACCTAGATCAAAACACATATCCAGCTCAAAAAGACTGCAACTTTACACTCAACCGTTGAGTTACCTGAGCTAGTGCTGTGACTTTCAAATACTTAGTGCTCAATTTAGAGACATGGATTATTAAAGCATGTGCAGCTGGCTCTGAACATGCCGATTCAGATGCTAATGGAATCTGTTTTTGAGTAGCTGACATGAAGTACTTTTAGAAGTAGACGTCCCGCAGTGTGACATGCTATACTGTATCTCTAGAACACAAAATGTTCCTGATTACTGAACTAAAACAAACAAACAAACAAACAAGAGCAACAACAAAAAAGCTTACATATAGAGAAATTAATTTAGATTTGTTAAGCATGTGTAGATGTATTCAGCTATGTATGGTTGCAACATTCTGCTTTTTGTTGTAAAATATTTATAATAAATATTTGCCAATTTAGCATTCAACTATTATTTAGTACAAACTCAGACTAAAGGACATTTCATCTATTGAACTTTCATCACTGCCAGACAGAAAATCTTAAAATGTTGACAGATTTATGGTTTATTATTGTGGGGTCGGGGGACACTAATGGACCTCAACTTTCAAGGGGGCCTCAAGATGGCTAAAAAGTATTTAAAATAAGACAAAACATTAAAATCATCTAAACCAAGTTAATAAAATATTAAAACTCCATTCATATTTTTTTTGATGAATATACATTTTTGTAGTTATGCAAAGGTCTAAAATATTTTACCGGGTAGAAATTGTAAAAAAGTATAAAAACATATAAGAGTAAAAAACATATTTGTGAAAAAAAAAATCATTATCCTTAATCTTTATGTCATGTAAATTCATTGGTTGAAAAGAGTGGTAACTCTAAAAAACATTCAGCTCCTAAAAATGTTTGAATCCTGCAATTTAACTTTCAAAATGATTGTGGACAATGGGGCCTTGGAGTCAAAAGGTTCAGAACCACTGGTGTATGGTGAAGCAACAGATTGCAAAAAGGTGATTAAAATTTTAACAATCTTAAAGGAAATGGTTGACCATTTTCATTGTTAAAAATATCTTGCAGTTCAAAAAATGACCCATTGCTACAACTTTGACAGTTATTTTTAGTTAGTTAGTTTTTTTGCATTTATTTAGATAAATGTATAGATGGAGAGAGGACAGAAATGAAGTGGGAAAGAGAGGGGGTGGGATTGGGAAAAGACCATGAGCAGGGACTCAAACAAAAAAATCTCGCTACATTTCAGAGCGCTGCCCATGAGGCTATTGGCTCCGACTAACAGTACTTTTCAATTGGAACCTGAAGATCAAACCTATTCTTTTTTATTGAAGATGGGAGGAATGACTTGTTACTACTTTCAATATTGTTTGTTGATTTAGAAATGCAATGATTTATCTGCTCCCAAAAGACATGCACATTTTCAGCTTTATTATTTGTTGCCCTGTCAGAGCAGTTCAGAATACTTCCAAATTTGGTGTAATAGAAGGGCAGCTCAGTGAGTATTATGACGCATGAGATGAAGAATTCATCTTTAAAAAATCTAGATAGCTTTATCTAATACAGTTTAGTTCTTTAAATAAAGTAAAGTAAGTAAGATTTACTTAATGTTTCTTTGGCAAGTTTTAGCACGCATATTTTTTTAAGTAAATTACACTTATGAAATTAAGTAAACTCTATTTAACTAAGTTAAGTAAAATTAACAAAGAACATAAGTAATTTTAACTTGGCCAGTAAAAGGTTGAGTAATTTTTTACTTAGTTGAAGTTTCCTATGCAATACATTTTACTCAAAAAAATATAACATTGAATTAAACCACACTTTTGAAGCGTATGCTTTACTTAGAAATATCTAAGTAAATAATAGAGTAGATATGGTGTAAACACCATATCTACACAATAGAAGTAACACAGCACCTGAACAGAGATCTCAATACTTGGTACACAATACACAGTGATGATAACATTTGATGGATCGTTTTTAAGTTTGAATGTGTCATTTTAAGTAGAAAATGAACTCCAAATGTCACAAAACGGCAAGTTACTAAACCTAACAACAAAATCAATGATAAAACAGTGTAAATACACCTGGAAAACAGCGCAAAAATCAACCTCCTTAATTATTCAAATCCCAGTGCATGATGGGAACACCAGTATCAGAAAAGTGGAGTAATTTTAATTCATTTTATAATGTTGATATTTACGCTTTAATTTCTACAAGCTTGAATTGAGTACTAATATAGAATTTACTTACTTTTTTAAATTCTTGTCTGAACTAAATTTTTCATGTAGAAATTATATTAGTTTTTTTCTGTAGTATTTACTTCACCACAAAATCATTTTTATCAGTATACAGTATATGTGAAGAGAAGTAGGTTAGCCAGGTAGTCTACTTTCAAATTAACTCTGAATCTACAATAAAAACGAATTAACATCTCAGTATTCTATATACGACTTCCTTTGGGACATACCCACATAAAAATCCCCAGCAATTGAGAAAAGCTGGCTGAAACTCTGTTTTGAGTTGTCTGAAAGGCAGGTGCTTTCCCACACAGAGTGAGCTCATTCTATGGAAGATTCCGCATGATGACCTCAGTGCGTTAACTTGCACAGGGGACCCATAAAATCCAGCGGCTGACCTCCAGGCTCCAGGGAGGAACACACTAATAAAGCCCAGGATCGGTCTGAGACATTTGTGGGTTGTTGACTGTACTCTGTCAAAGCATTTCCAATATCAAAATTTCTATCCACTCATACAATCTTGTCTAACTGTAAGGTAAAGTGTCCCACCCTGATCTCTCAATCTTGAATCATATTGTGAAGTGCTTTAGCGACCGTTTCTAGCTAGTAAAAGTAACACCCTTTGCAGGTTGTTTCAGTCTTTGCTAATTCTTATTGAGAATACAAAATCCAACAGCATTTCACATGCCGAGTGCAATCTTCTCAGCTCCTCCTTTAGGAATTTGTGCTAAGAAAACAATCCCAATGGAACGCTTGAAAAGAAAAATGGCCCGAGGAGAGGAGAGAGAGAGCAAAGTACAATGATGTGTGTGTTAGAGAGCAGAAGAGGGAGCTCTGTGGCTATTAGTAGCACAGTTCAGAAGCAAAGTGAGAAGGACGTTTGAGGGTCTTTCTCTCCCTGGGACATAAGCCTACTTTTCAACATTTACCATAATTATTCATTTTCTTGTACTGCCTCAGCATTCTGTCTATCCACAGGTTTCCTTTCCCCTCTATTCTCAGCCTTTCTATTCTCTTGTTGCTGGTTTTGTTCATAACCGTTTCTTTCAATACATAATTTGCTCTCTCTTTTACACTCCATCTTTAAGGCATCTTTTCAAAAGCAGACCACACTTAGCAGTTAAATAAGTCACTGTTTCCCTGTAAATTAAAAACATATGCTCTTGCTTAAAACTCTATTTTGGTGTTGCTCATACAAATCTTTGCAAACAAGTGAAAATCTCCTAGAAAATAATCTCTAATTAATTTGCATACTCCTCTCACTTGCCCCCATTTTCAATAGTGTCCCTTTTATAAATTTTTACCTGATGTACTCTCAATCCAACCCTTCAGTGTCAAGTGCAATGAGGAAGTTATTAGGTTTCACTATGTTTCAGTTTGTGTATGTTATCTCATTACAAACTGTTATCTTATACTGTTCAACACATTGGGGTCTTCTGTTCTCTTTTGTACTTTAAGACAACAATACGCAGGTTAACACCAGCCTTTGTCAGTCAAGCAGACCTGTTAAGCTCTTCCTCTGTTTCCCTTGTTAAGCAGATTCAGTCAAATATTGTTAATCGGTGCAATGTAAAAGTGGCATAGTGGAGTGCATTAGAGTTGCAAACAAGATGACATCACTGAGCACTGGCCTTCGGCAAAGCTTTTCTCCCTGACAAGAATCCCTCGGCAAACTCAGAGAGCTGACCGTGATTTGCCCGCAAATCCATCTGCCAAATTTGAAAATACAAAGGGATAAAGCTATTTCGATTCTACAGGCTCCTCTGTGACCTAGATATAGCCTGGTGATCCAAAAATAGCATAGAACTAGAACATTAAATGAAAAAGCAACAGAGATATGGACACTTAATTAGGTGTCTATGACAATATGTTTTAGTTGGTTCGCCGCTTGAGCAGACGAGCACAGCATGTCAATGCAGTGTGAAGACGACTTGATTGATGGGACGTAAAAGTAGTAGAATAAGTTACTGCTCCCCTCGCTGTAGATAGAATGTAAAGATACAGGTTTTCCAGTGAAAAGAAAACAAGAGTTGTCAATACGATCGACAGCGCGAGGACAGAATCGATATAAAGTTCTCGGGAAAGTAGCAAAAATGGGATAGGAAGAACGCAACTTATCTTTCTAATCTATTATCATCTATTTCTAGCTGTTTACCGTTATTGCAGCGTTATTATTTGAATAACTGAAATTGTATAAGCGATACTGCACGCGCTTATGTTTACGATAAAAAGTGTCTGCGTATTCATGCGCGAGGGCCTCACAGATGATGGTCCCGTTTCAAATTACATTTTTATTAAGCAACGGGAGTAGTACACTCCGAAAATGTTCTCTAAAACTAGTCGGAGGGTTAAGAAAACAATAACAACCATTTCCACATTGCTTCACGAAATGAAAAAAGGACTTACCCGAGCTGCAGAGAGGACGTATCTCAAGAAAAGGAGCAGCTAATTTACAAGTGTGCGCAACGAGCTGAAACGATAAATGGAGGGATGTTGCGTGTCCATTGCGCGAAGCGAAGGACCCATGAAGATGAACATTGTGCAACACCACACGATACTCACGTCCCCCCTTCTTCTTCTCTTAGCCCCCCTGTTTCTATCCGTCTCTTGCGCAGTTGTTTTACATCAAAAGCATGGTCGTACATTGTGTACCCAGATAGCCACAACCCAAGTTCACCGATGAGGGGAGACGGAGGAGAGGAATGACCATGCTGTACATGTTCGGTTACTGAGCTGATGCCTGCAACTTGAGCTAAATTTACCCACCAATAACACGAGAAAAGAGAAATGTAAACAGACACGCACATTTATCACCCTAGCGGATGCTGTTTTATCGACACTATTAAAGAGCGGATCAAAGCAACGATAATCATTAAATCTAACATGTGTGTGCGTTAGAATATGATATTGAATATCTAACCCGAGATGGCCGACTTTGAAATGATGAGCAATGATGTAATTGAATTGTGGGCCAGCCTGCGTCGTTCATTTGAAAGATAATGTTATTACTGAGGTGTTCATATTTTGGAATTTATCAATAATTGATATTTTATTTAATATAATAGGCATTACACACAAATAACCACCATCTGAAAACTTCGTGCCCACACATCTGGCTCTTGAAATACCGATGAGGTCTATTGCGAACACATATTTTGTAGCTTTCCTTTATTTGCATTACGTTGTATTACAACATAATATTAATCTGCAGTAACTGCGCACTTGACCTGCGAACTGCGAGTGACCGATAGGTGGTGCAAACATAATACAGTAGCTAGCCTATATAGGCTACTGGACAAACTGTAAAAGAAAATGTAAGTTGTATACAAGTTATGTAATGTATAGGTTATGTAATTCAATTTATAATATTATATAATTTATAATAATGATAACAATGTAAAAAAAAAAAAAAAATCAAGACTAGATTTTGAATCGAGAAACCCGCAGAGTTTCATTTAAAACTCAAAACAGGGATTACTTAGATTATTTATTAAAATTTCTATTAGAGATTACACTAATAAGTAGACTACTTAAGTTAGGAAGACTTAAAGGATTAGTTCACCCAAAAATTAAAATTCTGACTTGCGTCACTTCATAAAAAAACACTTGGGTCACATGGATTATTTTTATGATGTCTTTACTACCTGAAAGTGGTAGTTGCATAGGCTGTCATTGGAAGCAGAAATCTCTCAGATTTCATTAAAAAAATCTTTATTTGTGTTTCGAAGATGAACAAAAGTCCTACAAGTTTGGAACAACATGAGGGTGAGTAAAAAAAAGCATTTTCATTTTTGTGTGAACTACCCTTTAATAACTAGCTATATTTAGACCACAACCATAAATATTACATAATCTATTCCAGTTTCTTTTGGAGTCTACAGTACTTGGATAATGCCATCTGTTAAAGGGTTAGTTCACCCAAAAATTAAAATTCTATCATTAATTACTCACCCTCATGTTGTTCCAAACCTGTAAGACGTTCTTCTTCGGAACACAAATTAAGATCTTTATGATGAAATCTTAACAGATTCAATTTAGGCTTTTATTCACATATAAGCATTGATCAGCGAACATAAACAGAAGCTCAACCTGAACCTGCTTGATGCGTGAGAACAAACCTCATTGGTTCTTGCGGAAGCTCAAATGTGCTGCATTAAAGACGAGAATGAACCTCATTGGTTCTTGCATGTCAGTCAAGCATACTTGAGTTTCTGTTTACATGTGAATAAAAGCCTAAATTCAATCTGTTCATCATATAAGCTGTTCATGTCTTATCAGAAAATTTTGGACTAATCCATTCAATTCATATGGATTAGTTTTACAATCTCTTTATGAACTTTTTGGAAAGTCAAATCGTCAGTTGCGTAGCTGTCACTGGAGGGACAGAAATCTCATAGATTTGATCAAAAAGATCTTTATTTGTGTTCCGAAGATGAGCGAAAGTCTTACAGGTTTGGAACAACATGATGGTGAGTAGGCTAATGACAGAATTTTTGGGTGAACTAACTCTTAAGTATTCCAATTAATCTCAGTGGAAGTCCTTCTTTCTTTCTTTTATTGAATTCCAACAATTAAGTAGCCTAGGTTCTCAATACATTTCACAAACAATTTAAATAAAGGGAATTTTTTGTTTTTAGGGCTATAGACCCTTTTCACATTTCCAGGTTTCTCAAAGCGGAAGTCATCATAGTTGGGTTAACTATTATAGCGGTGAACGAGAGAATACATTAAATATATTTTTTGTGTCCCCATTTGCTCAAATAGCAAAAGAAAAAACTCCACAATAGTGATTTCACAACTTTCAAAAAGAGGGAAAAAATAGAGTGAGATTGATAACAGCAGTGAAAAGAGAGAAAGATGTTATTTTTACCATCACTCCCATAGACGCTGTATTAGAAACACCCTCACAGCAGCGGAAAGTTGTTTTTTGTAATTTGATGCAAAAGTAATTTAATACAAAGTATTAGTGTTATAAATGTACATACATTTTTAAAAAAAAACGTTGGAGGATTTACAATATTGATGACCGTTAAAACTCGTCATCACAGTCTGTGAAAAGGGCCCATTTAAAATTTTAGTGATTTAAAATGTTGTAGATTCAAAATATATTTCAAGGGCTGTTTGGAAATGAGAAAATGTTTATTTTAAATCACTCCACTTGCTCTGATGAATATATAAAAATCCTAATAACAAAAACAGAGAAACCCTTTTCTGTTTGAATTGTTGAATGAAGTAAAACTTTTGATAGATTTAAAACTCAGAAATTGTGACATCTCAAGCCAAAAGAGAGAAGTACAGAGACATTAAAAAAATACATGTATGGTTTGTATGTATGGTATGGTTTCACTTTCAGAATTACAAATGAAAGCACTGATGTTTCTTTCAAATTATAAATTTCTTCTATTCAGTTAGCAATTTTAAAGGACACCTCTTTAAGTTTAATTTGTGTCACAGACAGCTGTGAACGACTCCACAAACATATATATTTTTTTAAAAATCAATGGAGTAGAAATATTAGCAAAAATAAGACTTGATTACTGCACGTCATTATACGTTTTATTTGAAAACTATTGTTTTGATAACGCACTACCTACGATATTGCCAAGTGCATTGATTTCTGAAAAGGGTAACACTTTACAATAAGGTTCATTAGTTAACATTAGTTAACTACATTAGTTAACATGAACTAATAATGAACTGCACTTATAAAGCATGTATTTATATTTGTTAATGTTAATTTAAAAATGTACTAATGCATTATTAAAATCTTGTTAACATTAGTTAATGCACTGTGAACTAACATGAACAAACCATGAACAGCTGTATTTTTATTAACTAACATTAACAAAGATTAACTAATGCTGAACAGAGGTGTTGTTCATGGTTAGTTCATGTTAACTAATGCATTAACTAATGTTAACTGAACTCATGATGGTACAATTTCAATGGAAGTTGTTTACCTGCAGTGGCCTACATTTGAGGCTGCCATATTTGCTAAGAAATGAAAAAAAAAAAAACGAAGGTCACGTTGCTGGCCTCCGGGCAAAACACATTGGTGTTTTGTTCCTGAATGAATTCGTTTTTTGAACGAATCAGTTGAATTAATGATGAACAATTCATAATGATAATCAATTAATGATGACTCATTCATAATGAACAAAAAGACAGTCAATTGTCGCCACCTACTGGCGAAACAATATAATGAGTCTCACTAAACTGCACCACTAAAGCACAAACTGACAAAAAACAAAACAAAAAAAACTTAATTGGAAATGACGCACAATAAAGGCAAAAGTAAAAAAGTGAAATATATTACTTTAAATCAACCCACTGGACATAAAATATGCAAAAATATGTATTTCGTCAGAATGGCCGTCAGTGAAGAAAAATGAAGCATAATGGTATACGTATTAACCAACAGAGGCTAGCGGGTCATGGTCAGGGTCATCGTATTGCGTATGAATTCAATTCACATAATTCATTTCTGATGCTTACCAGCCAAACCTTGACCTCTTGGTCATACGTCTTCGTCATTTGCGTAATGACGTAACTTCCGACGTCTGTTGAAACAGTGATGGCGACCTCCATCGCCCGTGGCCCGTGACAGTACGACCGTTCGCAGCAATCAGCAATACGTGGTTATCGCTTTATATGTAACCCTTACGTGACAAGTTGTTTTCTAAGCATCTGACGACTTTTTTCTAGGGGTAAGTTATTGCCTTATTCCGTTTTTTTGTGCATGGTGTAGCCGCATCACACCTCATGCATGCACTTTCATGCTTTCAGCCAGCATATCTCTCGCAAGGTGAAACACATGAAGATCCACGAGACTCTCTCTGAGAATAACATTATAGGAATCAATTGAATTTATTTTCGTCAAATATATAATGACCATAAGTAGACGCTTGCATAAATCATCAGCTTAACAGTTTTAATGTGAGCTTAGTTTGACAAACTCATTACATTAAGAGAACATCTCTGGTTAAATGTACAAATTGTTTTGCTTTTGTTTTAGAATATGAATCTGCACAAACTGTCCTCGCGATTGCGTCCTACAGTAAGTGTCATTAACCTTTCATGTACTATTTTATAAATAAAATATATTTAAGTTAAGAGCATTTGACAGGGTAGATCACTCATAAACATAATTGTTATTATCAGGTCACAGAGAAATTAAGACATCTACACATCCAAGGAAGTGGCCAGCAGCAGAAGGCGGTTGTCGTAGAAACATCATCAGCTGAGCCAAATCCGCTGTCAGTCTTCAGAACTTCAGAGCAGGATCCAGTAAGTCCTAAAAACTTATGTAGATATTAATCAAGACATAGATCTTAAAGGGGTCATGACATGGATTTTTTTTTTATTTTAATGTTCCTTGTGGTTCACTTCACTTATAATAGTTCATATAAAAGTTTTTTGGACACAGGAGAAAAAAAAATTCTATATATATATATATATATATATGTGTATGTATATATATATATATATATATATAGATATAGAAAAGGGGCTTTTTTTAAGGGCTGGCTTCTTTAAGACTTGTCAATAAATGGTCACTGTTATGATTGGCTAACATCTTTGCATAGGAAAAAGTATCAATGCCCACTCAGTATTGCATGTAAGTGTTTTGAAAACATCCATATAAAATCGTCATTTACAGACAAAGCATTATGAAATCCTTTTCTTCTGGTTTGTGATGCAGCTTCTGTCAGATCCAAAACTTCCTGTTGTCGACAGACTTATGTGCATGGAGTACGTCAGAAACTGAACGTGTATCTGTATACACGGCGCTCACAAATGAAAACATTATCACATATTTTTCATGTTTTTTTTTAAACAGTAAACCTCTGCTGCACTTTGTTTGCCAAAAAAAACAACATTAAAGGAAGAAAATAAATCATTCAAATTGAATTTGATTACATTTTAAAAGATTAATTCAATTGTTAAAGCTTTATGCATTAATTTCTTTACCACTGTTTTTGATAATACATGTGTACTAAATCACAAAACACATAATCCAGAAAAATTAACACAGAATCTGTGAAAAAAAAAACACATTTATTTATTATTGTTAGGTATCATTACTAACACAGAATTTGGGACAAAATAAAAAGGAATTTCATAAATGTTCTGAGCATCTTATGTTGCTTTTCTTTGCGATTTACCTATTATTCAAAATGTTCATAGTGAACTGCCCCTATATACAGCGTGGAAAATCTGTTATGGAAAGCTCAAAGCTCTTTATGTTGTGACAATCCATCCTCCTCGCCAACCCTCTTTTCTTTTTCTTTCTCAGGCATGCCATTTGGAAAGACATACTGGGCAGTACTACACAATCCCCCCAGCTCACATCCAAAAACTCTTCCCTCATGGACTGCCTCCACGTTTCCAGTTGCAGGTTTGAGGAACAGTACTCTGTGTGTGCGGAACACTTTAGTATAGATTTAATATAGTCTAGATAGAAATGGCATAATTATTGTGGTTGATGTTGCCTGGATGACTAATACATGGTTGTACTCTTGTTTCAGGTTAAGACGTTTAATGAAGGCTGTGTGATGGTGAGGCCGCCAGCGCTGGAGCTTATCTCATATCTTAAAAGAGCTGAATACAGCAAGCCCCCTCTGCGTTATATACTCTGTATCCTCAAACAGAAAACTCCCAGAGAGCTGTTTTACTGCATATTCCTCTTCCACACTTAATATTTCACACATTCCTTGACAATGTGCTTTAGATGGAGATACTGGCTCTGGAAAGACCCTGTCTTTATGTCACGCCCTGCATTACTGCTACACCCAGGGCTGGCTGATCCTGCACATACCTGATGGTGAGCTGCACTGACCCACATTCAATCCAAATACAAGATGAGGTGAAGTTTGATGATGTTATGATGTTGTTGCTCTAGCTCATCTGTGGGTCAAGAACTGTAAAGAGCTGCTACCATCTTCTTCCCGCCCCTCACGCTTTGACCAGCCGATCCAGGCTTCCCAATGGCTGAAGAACTTCAAAATCACCAATGAACGCTTTTTATCCAAGGTACTTGATGTGTTTATTAGGGTTTATGGGTATGAAAGTAGGTGAGTAGATCACTTCTACTCACCTCCAGTCTGGCCCATGGAAACAAATTATATTTATTGCTAACGTAAAAATGTGATAAAAGTAGAAATTGTAGAAAATTTGGTAACACTTTATTTTAAGGTGACGTTGTTATACATTACTACATGTACTATAGTAATAGGGCTGCACGATTAATCGCAATTAACCCGAAATCGCATGTAAACCTATTTGGCTTAGTGCGATTTTGAAATTGCTAAGGCTGCAATTATTTTGTATGCGCAGCTTGTCAGTGATCAGAGTTGGCTTTGTGATCAGTAGTAAATGCTGCTCCATCTGAAATCACTGCGAGTTTGAGTCGTTTATAATGTGCATTTGAAAAAGCAACACGCATCAAACATCTTTCCAAACATGAGAAGATTTATGAACCTCTTGTCCAACAAAAGACAACATTTTAATAACACGTTTTTCCTCCAAACTCACTTCATAACGACAGTTGAGCATCCTTCTGTGAGATGATGTGGCTTCTTACACAGAATAAGTCACACAACATATTATTTCATAGTATTCAATACAGTGATAAAGGCTATGTCAATTAACATTGAAGTATAAATATACATTATTATCATGAAAATACCCTGAGAAGGCTTGAAGAACTCAGATAAACTATATATTGTCAGTCGTGTGTTTATTAGTCATGTTTAATCAAAGGGTTTCAATCTTCTGTTTATTCAGCTACAACGATAGTATGATGCCCATAGGGATTTCCTGGAACCATGTGCGTTATCGTTACGGGTGTAACGTGTCACGATTCGATACAAATCACAATACTGAACTCACGATACAATATGCATCGCAATATTTTAAGCCAAAATAAAGAGAGGGTTTATTTTATTTTTTACTTTTTTATTATTATAAAATTTGTATTATTATCAGGACCTACAAATACTCCCCCATTGTGTTATTATACATTATATTCAACATTTTATGTAGTTGTTTAATGTAGTAATGTCATTAACTCACGCAGTACTCGCACTTTAAATGCAAGCCGCGTACACACAGACTCTCCCGGTGCTCGCTATGTCCCACCTTTCCCGCTATTAATGCACTATATAAGAATAAACCATCTAAAACGCTTTAAATAATCACACTACTAAAACAAATTGTGATCTGGTGATTTAAATGATGTTTGCGCTTTCACTTCAAGGAACGCCGTTCCGGCAGCGTGTGCGCTCCAGATGAGCAATCCAGTTCTAATCTCAAGAAAGCGTGTCAAAACGACTTTTCCCAAACTGTACATTTAGTTCATCCAAAAATGTAAAGAGGTCACAAATTGAGAAATCTACTTTTCATGCAGCCTTTGATGTATAAAAGTTCATTGTGATATAAGAATATCCTGTAAGTTTGGGAGCTGAAAACTTCCTTGTTAGTCAAAGAAAAGCTTTTATTGACACCAGGCCCAGCAAACGCTCGATCTCAGAATATGCCAACCCTTGACGTCATCGTGTGGTTAAACGCCGCCTCAACATAAGAATAAGTATGCCTGATTCTGTAGCCCCGGCCCACGGATTCGTGGAGCTAAATGGATCGTGCTACCGAGCAATAAACATGCCGAAGATAGCAAGATATTGCACTGTGCCTGGTTGTGGAAGAACACAGTCGCTGCATAAGCTTCCTTCGGATTCTAATATTAGGAATGTGTGGTTGGACTTTATTTAGTTTTTATATATTTAGTTCCAGCACACGTGCGTAAGACATTGCACGTTTGTTCGCTTCATTTCACCGCGGAAGTGTTTGTAAACAAGACACAGGTCGAGTCTAGATTTGCAGACATATTGAGATTAAAACACAATGCTGTGCCTTCTATATTGGATCTGACAGGAATGGTGCAACACACTTATGTAAGTAAAAAAAATCTTTTTTATATAGGTGATAGTATTGCATTGTTACAGATCATTTGATATCTACTGATTATGTTGCGGAAGTTTTGAACATGCTGATTTGTCTGCAGTGAATGCAGTTTTGCTGATGCACGTACTTGGCTTCTGTGTGTGTGTTAGTGATGCGCGGTTCATGGATATATCCACCGATTGGGCGGGCCAAGTAATAAAAAATAACATTCCTATTAATTGTGGGTGGATGAGAGATAAATAATTTTGTTTGTTTGATAAAGACATTTTGCGAGCCCTGTGGGCGGATCATTCCGGTTGCCGTTTCTCCACATTGGAAGTTTTCAAAACAATTCCCCACATGTACTGACGGGGGAGTCGAAACTCATTATTATGCAAAACTGTTATCCAATCATAGCAGTGGGCATTTACTTCCAAGTCTTCATTGCAGCATAAAACCAGGAGAGAGGCTCAAAACCAGGGTAGAAAATAGCCTATTACATATTCATTAGGATGTTTTTGAATGTAAAAACCACGTGAACGTAATAAGTTGACCGTAGACAACAGTGTAATTTTTTTTTAAAAAGCCAGTTCATGACCCCTTTAACTTCTGCATTTACTCACTCTCATGTTGTTTCCGCGCGTCACGTAACATTTGAACGTCTGTGTTTACTACAGTTTGCGCGTCATTGTAAATCTGTTTATCATATAAAGCCATCGTGTGTCTTCAGAAGACTTGGATTTGGATTAGACCACTCTACCCGTTTTTTTTACGATGCCTCGTGCGAATATGACATTTTTTGGATCTTTTCAGTTTTAGAGGAATGGACTTTAAAAGGAGGGGCAGAAATCTCTCAGGTTTCATAATATCTTTATTTGTGTTTGGAAGTTAAACGAAACGACATAAGGGTGTGTACATGATGACATTATTTACGTTTTTGGGTGACTTATACCTTATAAATACAGTAAGCTGAGCTTTGGATAAAAGAACGCTATATTGCGAATCATATCGTTTACATCCACGATACATATCGTGCTATTTTTATATTGCGATGTATCGTTATACGATGTATCGTTACACCCATAGTTATCGTACTTCTGCGGGGCATATTTGGAGTTTCTGCATGAGAGCGCCCTACTACTGATTGCAGAGCCATCAATAACAAACTGCATTAAAAAAAATCGCAGCCGTTGCCAAATCACGTACCGTTTAATTTCGATTAAATGTGCAGCTCTATATAGCAATAACAGTAAATTATGCATAATTAAAAGTAAATAACCCTAAACATAACCCTATAGTATGTACATGTAGTTAATTAATATTACTGAGTACTTATTTGAGTAAGTACAATGTATCTATGTCACCTTAAAAAAAAGTGTGACCGTAATATATACTCTACTATCTCCCTCCTTGTTTATGTGGGGTGATGTTATTTATCACTTATTTATTATTTTGGTTAAATATTTGTATCTTTTACTGAGTTGCTCTGATGTCAGTCTGATCAATTGACAGATAAAGACGACACAGCGATATGTGTGGACTAAGAGAGAAAGTACTGAGGAGGGGCAGCCGTTAGGGGAGCTTGTTGATCAGGTGAGTTTTCTTCTTCTTCATCATCTTCATCATCATCATCATCATCATCAAAAATTCCCCATTACTACTACCTTAAATTGACGATATCATAAACTTTTTTTTGTAGTTTTGTCACCTTGTTCTATTATTTTAATCTTGTATATGCATTAGTTATTTCATGTTCATCACAGGGTGTGAATCGCATGAAGAGCAGCAGTGATGTGGTGGGTGCAGTGCTGCGAGAGCTGAGGCTGCAGGCAGGGGGTGCCACAGATGGCGAGGGGGCCTTTAAACTGGCCGTGGCTGTGGATGGAGTAAATGCTCTGTGGGGAAAAACATCTCTAAAAAAGGAAGACAAGACTATGGTACATTGGCATAAATTAGCCAGAATAAAATATTAATTCATACATGTTTAAATAACATTATTACATAATTATTTTAATGTTATTAAATAATTAGTATCATTTATTTTATGCAGTGTGAGCCAGAGGAACTGACTCTGATTCATAATCTGAGGAAGATGATGAAAAACAATTGGGTAAAAAAAACCTCTCACTTAATATTATAATACAGATTGAACTCAGTGAGTTGTTTACTCTCAATGTAAGGCCTGTTCACACTAAGAATGATAACTATACTATATGTTATAGTTGCGGTGTGGACTCTGCTGTTCTTTTATATTTAGAACGATTATTAGAACTATATCTTTATCATTATCGTTATAGTTATCTTCTTAGTTGTGAACATGCCTTTACTCTCACTTTATATTGCTCTCTGTTATAGAGCGGAGGTGCCATTTTGACAGCGCTGTCTCAGACCGGGTCCCTGTTCAAGCCACGCTCTGCTTACCTTCCCAATGAGTTACTAGGAGAGGTCAGCATCTCTCACACACAAAAGAACCACATTATGCCCTTTTCATTAAACTGCAGAGTAAATGCCTTTTTTTTGCTTTGTACTTCAACAATAGACTTTGAAGCATTTGCAAAACTTTAGAGGCCCCTGACATGGTTTGTTGCATGTAATGTCTAGATTTGTTAAAAGGGCTTATGTATTTCTCTCATTCTTTCTCTTGATTTCCCTCATTATATACATGCTTCTATTTCTGTCTTTCAGGAGGGGTTTGATAATATGGAACCATTTGTGCCAGTTTCTGTGCCCAACTACAATGAAAAGGAGTTTGAGAGCTGTTATCTGTACTATTTAGACCGTAACTGGCTGCAGCATCCGCACAGTAAGTTTGTGTTATTTTTCATGCTCTCTTTTTCACTTTCTGAGAAAGTAGGATGCTTGTTTAGTATTAATGCTACATAGTGAACAGCAAACAATGTACATTTGATGTGTAATTGATGTTTTATTTATGCATTCTATCTGTTGTCTAAATCGTGAGTTTTCTTGGGGAAGTGCTAGGGGTCTGTGGAAATGTTTAGAGAAAAAAATGTAAAAAAATGAAAGAAAAGTAGATTTAAAATAAATTTATAAATGAGTGATTAAATAAAAACAGTACTATAACAGTACAGTACTGAGAGTAGAAAAAACTTAACTTTATAGAAACTAATATTTTCCAAATATTTTAGACATGTGTTTTAGACATTTTTCACACATATATAGCTTTTTAAATCTTAGCATGGGGATGATCATATTTGAGGGTTTGTGGCATCTAAAAGATTGAAAACCTCTGGTCTAAATGAGTAGTATTTTCTGACAAGCTTTATAGCTATTTTATATCCACAGTACAAAAACATGTCATGTTCATTTCTGTTACGCTAGTAAATTAGGATAATTCTGACATGACATGAAGTCAGAATAGCCTATTATGTATGTTACAAGATACCCATTTTCAGTATCTCTTATCTTTTACCAACAGGTCTATCTGAAGAAGGAAAGAAAGAGCTCATCTTTCTCAGCAACAAAAATCCATCCATCCTGGAACGATTGTGTGCCTTCTTGTAATGCACATTTGTGTTTCTCTTGCATCTGTAAATCATGTGAATTCAATAAACTTCTAAGCATGCAGAATTTTTCATAATAAAAACCTTGGAAAACATTCACAGCCTTTTTCTCTTAAAACGTTGTTATTGGAAGTCACGTGATGAATGAGATGGTCATGTGGCCGCAGCCTCACCCGGAACTCAGTCGCATGGTGCGTGATTGACTGTTTACAGCTCAGAAACAGTACGAAAAAGTGGCCTTTTAAACAGGATTTAAGGACAGTAATATTAATGTTTCCGTTTTTAGGCTTCGGACAAACTAAATACACAGAGGGGACTGTCTGCTAAAAAAGGAATAAGTCGGGAGAGCACGTTTAAATATTTGAATAAGCGTTGTTGTTTACATGTAACGAATCTCCGCAGCATCTCATCGACAGAATGAGAGAAACCGCTCTTTTCATTCTGCTTACTGGAGTAATCATAGCAAGAGGTGTGTTTATTATCTAAATATAAACAGATATATGAAATATGTTAAAACTACTGTTGTTTTCATTTTATGTGTCTGCTTGTTTGTGTCACTCTGTCCAGCTGACAGTAAGGACTGTGAAGCACTGAATTTCGGTCATGGTTCGGTTGTGTGTGTGTGCAATGCGACATTCTGCGACTCGGTGGGCCGGATTGGGTTGCCAGATCCCGGTCAGTTCTTGTCATATGTCAGCAGTAAAAGTGGCAGCAGACTCGTGAGGAGTCAAGGACATTTCCAGAAAAACAGCACAGGTGCAGGTGAGTGCTCTAAAAGTCGACATGAAATCAAAATTGACAATTCTAAGAATTGCAGCACTTATTATAAATGATTTCTTCTTTGCCATATTTATTTTTTATTCACATGCATTATAATCATTATTTAAAGTAACTTAAAAATACCCCTTTTCTATGATACCTATTTTCTGATGACTTTTGTTTACTGGCGTGAGGGCGCCCTACATGTTTTCTTGTTCGAGAAGCCTTTCATCCGGATATACATCACAATAGTGAAAGGGTTAGTTCACCCAAAATTCTGTCATTGATTATTATATTGTTACATATATCCAAGTGAAACGGCTTCTCAAACAGGAAAAAAAGGCGGGAATTGATTGGATGGTTGTAGTTTCCTATTGCTGTGATGTCATTTGAGTGACGTTGTCCCGCCCTCACACCAGTAAACGCATCATCGGAGAAGAGATGAGATCTCTGCAGGTGGGAGGGGAAGTTACTTTGATTGAAGATTACAAGGGCACATAAAATAAAAATGAATGATGTGCACAGATGAATCATTTATAATAAAAACTTCAATATTCCATAAAAAATAAGAATTGTCCATTTTGATTTCATGGTGACTTTAAGGAACAAGGGAAAAGTCAAGTAGAGAAATATATATATATATATATATATATATATATATATATATATATATATATATATATATATATATTTAATATTATATTTATATTATAATATATATTTAATATTAGGTCAAATGCTGAATCCCTCTCTTTCTTCTCTTCTGAATCTCAGCTCTCAGAATCACTTTGAATCCCAGTCAGAAGTACCAGCTCATTAAAGGATTTGGGGGAGCCATGACAGATGCAGCAGCCATGAATATTCTGTCTCTGTCCTCTGGAGCTCAGGACCAGCTGCTCAGACAGTACTTCTCCCCAGATGGTGAGAGTGACAGAGACTGAGAGGGACAGAGGATGAAAATGGGTTCATCATTCTCAGTTCTGAATTGTGCACATCCCTGTCTGTCACAGGTATAGAGTACCGTTTCGTGAGAGTGCCAGTGGCCAGTTGTGATTTTTCAACTCGCCTCTATACGTATGCTGACACTCCAGGGGACTACGATCTCCAGAACTTCACCCTGGCCGAAGAGGATATTCACATGAAGGTATCATACACAAACAGAAACGCACCGTCACAAATTTGGGGTGTGCGATTTTGACAAAAAGTTATAACTCGACATTTGTGGAGTGTTTTTTGTGCTGGCCTGTTACCATGTCTGGTTAAAGCCTGCCGTGGACAGCCGACTCAAAAAACTTTTCATATTCTTAATATTCTATGTTGTGGTTACTTCACATAATTTTCTAGGGCATTTTTACCTATATAAGAGCAATTTATTTCTAAAATTCTTAAGGCTGCGGCTAAGTGCAAATAGTGATAGATGGTATTTGCACTGTGTTGTACATTAAACGGTATGCAAAAATAACAGACAATAATGCCTTCCCTACGCCTACGCCTACCCCTAACCTAACCCTAACTGATAGACACTTTATTTCCACTTTTTAAATATTTTCTTAATTTTTATTAATAAATTAATGCCTTTCCGATCTGATATGTGATGGGAAAAGGGATAGTTCGTGAGAGAGTCAGTGGGTGGAGTTAGTGTAAATAGCCTCTGCCAATAAGGCATTTGTGTTTGAATATTGATATATTAAATGATAAAAACATTTATTGATGTTTTTTAATATGAAACTATAACCGCCAGTAGATGGCGGCAAGTCCTTTATTTCTAAAATTATTTAATGTCACCTTTTGTTAAATTCTTACATTTACAATAATTTCAATCAGAATAAAATTAATACTGAAATAAGAAATTATTGATATTTTAAAATATGAAACTAAGACAATGATGTACTAAAAACATTTTTTCCTTTACGTTTTTTTGTATACAGCTGTCAAAGTTGTGAAAATGATCCCCATTCACACGGATCCCAAAAAACTTAAACCACTGTATTCTGCCAGGCCAGTAGTTAACAATGTCACTTTAAGAAACACTACGCGCCTATAGACTGAACACATAATACACATGCACATGACGTCACCATTTTCACAAATTTGCATTTTTGTAGTTTACACAGAGACGATGTCAGTATTGTTTTCCAAAAACGTGCACTTTAAAAGTTTTCAAAAGTTTCAATTTTTAGGCCCCCAAAACATCGTTGTCATGTAAATGAATGGCCAAAACGCATAAAAAGTTTTGAACAGGGAGAACCATGTGAACGGAGCGTTTTGACAACGTTGCTGTCTGTATGCGGAAAAACACCAAGGAAAAAATAGTATATCATTGTCGTGTAGAAGTACCCTAGACCAGTAGTCCCTGTCTTAATGAGTGAGTCATTAAATCATTCATTCAGTTGATTAATTCAAAACGGCTGATTCATTCAGAAAAGAAGCAAGTGCTTTATGAGTGATTATTGAATCATTTACTCAATCGATTCATTCAAAAACGCGAATTCATTCAGCAATGTTACACCACTGTTTGTTGCTTGGAGATGTGCAGCGGTTCTTTTTATTGAACTATTTTCATTGCCATTCTAAATGCATTCTAATAGGCTGTGTCACGTAGTAAATGCATGGATTCTCAAGGTGCGATTTTGCAAAGTCAGTAATGATTGACTCAATAATGTCTGCTTGCATATTGTTAAAACAATTATAAAATTACTATATACGATACATATTGTAATCACAACACCACAGTCATCTCTCCTCCCCAGATTCCCCTGCTGCAGCGGGCACAGGCTCTGTCTGCTCAGCCTCTCAATCTGTTTGGCAGTGCCTGGAGCGCCCCCGCCTGGCTGAAGACCAATGGGGCACTGATTGGGAAGGGTTCTCTCAAAGGCAAGCCAGGAGGCAAAGAGCATAAGACCTGGGCTCAGTACTACATTAGGTGCATGAAGAAATCTAATACTGCATTTAAATACAAATATCTAAACTAAATGGACTGTAATACTTTTTTTTAATTAACTGTAATTCAATTTTTCATAATAGTAATTTTCATCCTTTTAATAATGTCTTTTACGTGTTCTATTCAGATTTCTAGAGGAGTATGGGAAATATAATCTTTCATTCTGGGGGTTGACATCAGGAAACGAGCCCACTGCAGGCCAAATGACAAATTACAGTTTTCAGGCTTTGGGTTTTACTCCGGAGACACAGCGTGACTGGATTGCCCTGGATTTGGGTCCAGCACTCCATTTCTCATCCTTTCCCAAGACACGCCTTATGATCCTCGATGACAACCGAATTCTGCTTCCACACTGGGCCAAAGTGGTAAGTGAGGATGGGTGGACAAAAAGAGGGATGGGAAAAGGTTCATTAAGAGTCCACCTCTCTTTCCCTGTTGTAGGTTCTGAGTGACGTACAAGCAGCACGTTATGTCCACGGCATTGGTGTTCACTGGTACCTGGACAGTCTTGCGCCACCTGACATCACCCTGTCAACCACACACCACCTCTACCCTGAGTACTTCCTGTTTGCAACAGAGGCGTGTTCTGGGTGGCAACCGGGAGATAGTGGTGTGCGTCTGGGCAGCTGGGACAGAGCAGAGGACTATGCACATGACATCATACAGGTACTTGATAATTCAAAAAATCAATGTAGATAAAAATGATTAAATACTATATCATAACCTTGATTGAGGATTTACATATTATATACAGTCAAACCAAAAATTATTCAGACACCAGATATAATTTTTTACTAGTGGGTACAGGACACTACAGTTCATTTATGTACATGAGGATAGCAAAATAAAGTAAACTGTGACATATTATACCCAAAAATACCAGTAAAATTAATAAAAATTTGGGACCAAAATTGTTCAGACAAGTGTTTTTTCTTTAATTGCTAATGCGACCTTTAACACCACAGACTGAACAAAATGAAGCATTGCTTGGTCATTGGTTGACCTAAATTGGTATTATCTAACTGTGTACTTAAATTTAACAGCTGACAGCTGATTGGTTGATTGTAATCCATTACATATCTTTCCATCAAAGTTATTTGACATTATCAAGATGAATTTGTTTAGACACAGTTTAACTCTGAGTTCTTGTCATATTTATTGTTATTTTCTAAACTATAGCGTTGAAGGTGTCTGAATAAATTTTGGTTTGACTGTATATATTATTTTTATTGTTATTTAGTAAAGGCTTACCTGTAGAGTATATTTAATGTTATTATTTAATATTATATTTTCAAAATAAAAAAAAAATCCTGATAATTTACTCACCCCCATCTCATCTAAGATGTTCATGTCTTTCTTTCTTCAGTTGAAAAGAAATTAATTTTTTGGAGGAAAACATTCCAGGATTTTTCTAAATATAATGGATTTCAATGGCAACCAACGGTTGAAGGTCCAAATCAGTGCAATTTCAAAGGGCTCTGCATGATCCCAGCCAAGGAATAGGGTCTTATCTAGCCAAACAATCTGTCATTTAAAAAAAAAAAAAAAAGTATATACTTTAACCTCAGATGCGTGACTTCGGTGTTGTGATTCTTCACAACGCATGACGTCATCACGTCGGAAAGGTCACAGCGACTTAGGTGGAAGTACCGACCCTGTTAAAACGAACGTGCAAAGACTAAATCAAACGCCATTTACAAAAATAAAGGTAAAACAACGATGTCGGACAATTTTAAAGTTCTTTAAAGTTAAAGAAGAATCACAACTCCAAAGTCGTGCATTTGAGGTTTTGGTAAATGACTGATCGTTTGGCTAGATAAGACCCTATTCCTTGGCTGGGATCATGCAGAGCCCTTTGAAACTGCATTGATTTGGACCTTCAACCGTTGGTGGCCATTGAAATCCATTATATGCAGAAAAATCCTGGAATGTTTTCCTCAAAAAACTTAATTTCTTTTCCACTGAAGAAAGAAAGACATGAACATCTTGGATGAGATAGGGGTGAGTAAATTATCAGGAAATTTTCATTTTGAAGTGAACTAATCCTTTAAGCCTTTTCCCGCCCCATCTTTTTTTCCAAAAAGGATTATATATATATTAAAATATTTCAGGCAAAATTTTGTGTTGAGGCTGCACTGCCACTTACATACATAGTGGCTGCAATATAATATATAGACATTTTTTAAAATGTAATTATTTAAAAATTATTATATAATGTAGCGTTCTCTTTATTTAGGACATGAATAACTATGTGGCAGGCTGGACAGACTGGAACTTGGCCCTCAATCAGGATGGAGGGCCAAATTGGGTTAAGAACTTTGTGGACAGCCCCATTATTGTGGACCCAAGAAAAGATATCTTCTATAAGCAGCCCACCTTCTACAGCATGGCCCACTTCAGGTTAGACTAATTTAAGGCACCGTTAACTTCAGAATTCAGCTCTTGCACAAAAATGTCATCTAAAGGTGATGATACATGGGGCAACTTTTTGAGCAGTATTGCCGTCAACAGGCAACCAGGTGAGACACAGGGCCCACAACCTTTTTCTGGAAGTTGCCCAGTGTATCATCAGCTTAAAGTTTAAATTTCACTATTAAATGTTGCCAATGCTGTAATTTAATTGCAAACTATTTAGTATCATATGTGGGTTGTGTAAAACTACACAATATTTTATAAATCTAAATAATATAATATAATCCAAATATTCCAGCATTTATGTGCTGAACTGGGTCTCAATTTCCAAGTTTGTTTTTGTGCTTTTAAAACTGACAGCAAGTTCTTGTGGGAGGGGTCACAGAGAGTGGGCGTGTCCTTCAGTCAACACACCAGCCTGGAAATATCTGCCTATATCAGACCTGATACCTCAGTAGTGTTCATCATTCTCAACAGGTAAAAGACTGGGATGTTATCATATACACTCAACTGATGTTGTTGTGTAGCAGTCATTATCACATGAATTCAGTTTGATATGAAATGTTTCTGAAACTGCAGGTCTGAAAAGGAGGTGCAGTTTGAAGTTTGGGATCAAACGCTGGGCTTTTTGCCTGGAACGGCTTCACCTCACTCCATCCTTACACTACTGTGGAGCAGAAGCTGACCAACTGTACTAAACACTGGGTCTATAACCCACATATGCACCTTATTGATTAACTCAAATCATTTCAGTCATGCTTTAAGGCCTGTAACATTTCAAATGACTGCAGCAACCACGATTTCAAGGAAATCATTTCAATAGTCAATAGTGATTTATAAGTTTTAGAGGCAATAAAAAATATGATGTGACTGGGTAATGTTTTTCCAAAAAAATTGTTAACATCCCTGGAAAAAAAACTTGATGTATAAAATGTCTTGCACTGAAAACTCAAATGCAACTATTCAAAGCCATTTCTTCTGAGAATACACATGTAAGAAAATCAATATGAAGGTCTGAATGCTTTTGTTGTTTGCCTGCGTCATAGCAAGATCAACATGTTTCCTGGTTTTTATTCAGTTTTTTTATTAATACATCGTGGTCATACACATCATATAATATATATTTATATACTTTAATATTTAGCGATTCATTGTCATTTTCATCATCAATGTTTTTTGTCTTCCTTAAATGAGTTTTCCAACTAAAATTATTTACATTAGAAAAAACTGTAATAGAAATGAGTGAAAAGAACTAAATTAAACTGAATGACATTGATGGGTTTGTGATATATACACACCAGAGATGGAGGGGAGAGAGACAACTTCATGATCCCCTGGACAAGTGGAGGAAAAAAAAAAGGATGCAAGAACAACAAAAGGCCTGGGGACGTAAAGCGACATTTATAAACCGCAAAGACACGCCACCCCATCCCAACGAGAATTCACATTGAACGGTAAGAGGCGCTATCTGGGGAGTACAGCTCATCTCTGGGAAACCAAACACTGTACGATCTAAATGTGGGTTGGGAGTTGTGCTGCTAAAGCAACAATATGTGCCCGACCCTACCCTCATCCTACACTGTTTGTTTGTTCACCCGGGGTAGGAATAAGAATGGATAAACTAGAGGAGATGCTGTGCAGAAAACTGGAAGGAATCAAAGATGTCTGAAAATATGGGAAAGATATAGATACATTGGGATAGACACAAATAAGAAAGACTGTTAGAGAAAAGAAGTAAACAAACCATAGTAAAAATATACCAGCATGATGGGAATACAAAGTATAGACAAAAAAGGAAAGAGCTTGGGTTAAGACAGAGAGCTCAGGTGAGACGGGCAGACGCGTGTGTGTGTGAGTGTGTATGTTTCAGAAGGACCATCTCTCCGGTGTGCGAGGATCAGTGTTTAGGGAGGAAGGCTCTGATGAGGACTGAGTGCCGCTTTCATCCCCATTCAGGCTCTTCCTGCACACAGGACACGTGTCGTGCTTCAGGGAGGAAGAAGAGAGAAGGGTATGTCAGTGACTATTTGTGATACTGAAAATACAGTTTGAACCTCATAAGTGACTAAAAACTTTATTCCAACAGAATGAAGTTAGATTGAGCCAAAAACAATGCATTCTGAGATTGTATTATCCACAAAGGATACATGCAATGACTTACATTTTGGCAACAGCAACTTAACATTAGCATCATTTTTCTGTCTACCTCTTCGAACAACATTTGCATCAGGAACACACTTACACCACCAGTCAACTATTACCCCATGATTTACTCACCCTCAAGTCATCCTAGGTGTGTATGACTTTCTTCTTTCAGACGAATACAATCAGAGTTATATTAAAAAATGTCCTGGCTCTTCCAAGCTTTATAATGGCAGTGAATGGCTGTTTCTGTTTTGAAGTCCATCATAAGAGATATCCACATGGCTCCGGGGAGTTAATAAAGGTCTTCTGAAGCAAAGCGATGCATTTGTGTAACAGAAATATCTATATTTAAAACTTTACAAACTGTAATCTCGAACTTCCGCTAACTGTCGTATGCGCGTTTACGAGAGACTGGCGTTCCAGCGTATGACGTAGGATGCTCTGGTGAGAATATGCTAGTTCTCACGAGAACCAAGTTTTGTTTCGCTCTATCTTCTGCACTTCCTCGTTCGTCACCGGAACTTGCGCTATGCCTGCGTCCTATGTCATATGCTGGAACGCCAGTCTCACGTGAATGCGCATACGACACTTAGACAAGTTAGAGATTACAGTTTGTAAAGTTTTAAATATGGATATTTTTATTACACAAATGCATCGCTTTGCTTCAGAAGGCCTTTATTAACTCCCCAGAGCCATATGGAGGACTTTTATGATGGATAGATGCACTTTTATGGACAGCCATTAACTGCCATTATAAAGCTTGGAAGAGCATTTGTAATATAACTCCGATTGTATTCATCTGAAAGAAGAAAGACATATACACCGTGGCTTGAGGGTGAGTAAATCATGGGGGTAATTGTAATTTTTGGGTGAACTATCCCTTTAATTTGCATTGGCTTTAGAACAATGACAACATATAAGCCAATTATTTAATTTAACAAACAACTCTGTCTTTTTAATATCACACGTATTTACACTACCATTCAAAAGTTTAAATTAAATGCCTTTTTTTTTTTAATAAATAAATAAATAAAAAGAATACTTTTACTTCACAAGGACACATTAAATAAATGTCTTTACTTACTTTGCATTATAAATTAAATCTTTACCATTTCAAATAAAAGCTGTTCTTTTGACCAATCTATTCAAAGAATCCTAAGAAAAGGTATCCCAGTTCCCACAAAAATATTAAGTAGCACAACGGAAATGTTTCTTGAGCAGCAAATCAGTATATTAGAATGATTTCTGAAGGATCATGCGACACTGAAGAAGTCTTACTGACCCCCATATATATAGCTGGCTTTATGGAAGAGGATCATCCTATTTTTGGGGACCATGGCATTAAAAAGTTAAAAACCCCTGGTCTAGCCAAGCAATCAGTACAAAACAAAAACTTTAACATTTTCTTGGTCACCACATTGTTACTTCCATTTGTGGTATTTCATAGTTTTGATGACTTTAGTTCCCTAAAAAGTACATAGATATCGCAGAGATGTCAATAAAATGTATTTGAAGAAAAGACTTTGCCCATCTGCACTAAAATGTAGCATTGTAGTCAAGACCACCTAAACCGAGACCAAGACCAGTGTGTGTTGAAACCAAGACAAGATCAAGACCAAGACCAAGGCAGGGCGAGACAGAGTCAAGACCAAGACCAGCACTCCTTAAAATCCATCTCAAATATCCACATTAACTGCTAGATAAATGTCTTATATTTAATCAATTAATACAATTAGAATAATAATACACTATATAAAGCTGTTACCAATTATATCAATACCCAATACCAATATTGAATGTTTGTATAAAATCAATATCACTTTTACAATCGTGCTCATTTTCGTGAAAACGGCTAAAAAAATAAAATAATTAGGCCCATGTTATAATATATATCTTGAATTTTGGGGGCATTTGTATTAATTTTGGTGACATTTTAAAAAAAAATTCTCCATTCATTTCTGATCCAACACTTCATTAATAAAAGAAATCAAATTAGATTTAAGTTATTAATAGCATTTAAAGCAGCAAGTTTTACATCCAATCAATGCATCGGCAATTTAGCAATATCCCTGCAGGGACACCGATACCTTCAAACAATGGTCTTGAGACTAGTCTCTTAAAGGGATAGTTCACCCAAAAATATATATATTTTTTTTTACTCATCCTCATGAGTTTCTTTTTTTCAAAAGAAGATATTTTGAAGAATGTTGGTAACCAGACAGTTGACGGTTGACATTGACTTCCATAGTAAGGGAAAGAAAAACTATGGAAGTCAATGGCTACCACCATACTGGTTTGGAACAATGACAGAATTTTCATTTTTGGGTGAACTATCCCTACATACAACACTACTAAAATGTTCCAGATATTTTTACATTTATAATTTTCTATTTATCAGATTCTTGTACACAAATAAAATAAAATGCTTTCCAGAAATCTCTGTGCTTACTAGGTATCTGGGAATTTTTCCATAACCGCATCATTTTTTTTTCCTACTTCAAAAGATTCTCAAATCTAAATGTTTTCCTGAACTTTTTCCTATGTCTTTTCCTCATTCTCCCCCTTTTGTCCCATTACTTCCTCTCTATTGTTCCTCTCACCAGTTCAAGCCAGGGCACAATGCAGTCACTATGGAAGATGTGGTTACAGGGCAGCTGCCGGACCGGCTCACCGATCGTATAGTCTTCCTTACATACAGGGCACTCCATATTGCAGTCTAGAAGAGACAATGAGAAGGAGAGAAAGAGAGAGAGACCACATGCAGGGGGTGAGAATAATGAGATTTTGGTAGACGAGTGTTGCCTTAAATAGGAATTATAATTCATCACCACACAAGGCCCATACTGGTAGGTCAATGACCCCTACTGAGTCTGTAAGCCTTAAATCATAACTAAAACGACACAGTGTTCCTCACAGACCAGAAGAGAAAAACGATAAGAGTTTTAAAGAAAAGGGAAGAGAGACTAACCAGTGTGTTCCTGAGTGATGATAACAGTGGGGAGGGAGGAAATTTTCTCTTTCTCAGCAGGAGGAGGACCAGTGTTCTCAAACTGACCCAGTAACTGAGTGAGAGAAACACAGATATGATCAGCTTGTTTGCACAGAGTAACAGTAAGATCAGGTAACGTGCCCACAAGACATGTTTGATTATGTCATCTGGATGCTCAAAACTGATCTGGAGAATGCACGTTTTAAACAGCTTATTGTACAGGTAAGTTAACCACCGTTCTAAACTAATGCGGTGCTGCATTGTAACGCACACACATCATGCAGAGATCGCGCACCGCACACAGAATCATTCAGTAGCACAGAAATGTATTTTTCTGTTTTCAGTTTCTGTGATTTATCCAAAAAAAAAAAAAAAAAGATTACAAACTGAAAAGTTCTAGCATATATTTCTTGATAACTAAAACTCACAGCTTCACTATTAGTAGAGAGAAGCTGGCAGGTAGAATTAATTCACACGCAATCGCGCTCTCTCTCTCTCTCTCTCTCTCTCTCTCTCTCTCTCTCTCACTAATGCATTCATATAGATTTTTACATTTTTATTGTGCTACTTTATCTGTATTTGATTCAGAACGAGCAGAATATAACGACCCAAAGACAAAAGAACTGATCAAATAGCTGCTATGTAGGAGCAATAAACATGTGGACAGCGCTGTGATATGCCATAGCTGTGCACAAGAAAACCCGCGTTCGTTAATTACGTCATCAGCGACTAGTCGACGTTGACTCGACTTTCATCACACAAATGTCGACTTAAAAATAATCTGAAGTCAACCCCTAGCACACGCATCATCCTTCTCAACTACCTGTGTGATGACTGCATCCAGACCCCCCTGTCCCCAGGCGTAGTCCCCGGGGTTTGAGTGCAGCATGCCCGTCCTAACACACACACACACACACACACACACACACACACACACACAAACAAACAAACAAACAACAAGATTACCGGCTTTAGCATATTTAAACTGAGATTGGAGAAAACTTTGTACATGTGTATACTGATACCGTTATACTGACAGTAAATTACATAGTTATAATATAATATATATTGAATGAAAAAAAAATTTCTTTACCATGTCAGCGGAGGAGAGCCTGGTACTCCTGAATTGGCGAAAAGGCCTGCGAGAAACTGCTGTACTATTCTACAAGGAGAGCAGAGACATCAGTGAGGAACTGATATTGGTACTGGGGAATTCTGCCAACTTCCTTATTTTTTTTTTTATTGACATTTCACGTTTTAATCAGTGAACCGACTCACATACAGTATGTGTAAATATTGGAAGTAACCAATTTAAAAATAGCACTACATGTAGAGGCACTACATATTTTATGGAACAAAACAGTTTTATACATTGTCCTTGAGAAGAAGAGTCTCACTCAGATTTCTAAACTGGGACAAACCATTCAAAACAAGCTTACTACCAAATGTAATATTGGTATACCTCATTTTATTAGTCTATTACCATTTTTTTGCTAATCATTATGCCTATATCCAGTTTGTCAAGTTAAATTCATTTGTTATTGAAGAAATCTAAATATTCTGTCATTTTGAAATAACTATCAAATGGCCTATTCACACCATAAATATTAAAAGATAAATGTTTATACATTATACATTATTATTATATGCAATTTATTTAGTTTTAACTAGTGTTTTTTCTTCATGTTGATAATTACATGTAGATAGGAGAAAACCTTGTAATACACGTGTATATTTTATGTATATATCGATCGATAATCTTGTAATATTGTATTGGTCCCTCTTTTGCTGCCAAAACAGCCCTGACCCGTCGAGGCATGGACTCCACTAGACCCCTGAAGGTTTGCTGTGGTATCTGGCACCAAGATGTCAGCAGCAGATCCTTTAAGTCCTGTAAGTTGCGAGGTGGGGCCTCCATGGATCGGACTGGTTTGTTCAGCACATCCCACAGATGCTCGATTGGATTGAGATCTGGGGAATTTGGAGTCCAAGTCAACACCTCAAACTCATTGTTGTGCTCCTCAAACCATTCCTGAACCATTTTTGCTTTGTGGCAGGGCGCATTATCCTGCTGAAAGAGGCCACAGCCACCAGGGAATACCATTTCCATGAAAGGGTGTACATGGTACATGGAGGGTACGTGTCAAAGTAACATCCACATGGATGGCAGGACCCAAGGTTTCCCAGAACATTGCCCAAAGCATCACACTGCCTCCGCCGGCTTGCCTTCTTCCCATAGTGCATCCTGGTGCCATGTGTTCCCCAGGTAAGCAACGCACACGCTCCTGGCCATCCATGTGATGTAAAAGAAAACATGATTCATCAGACCAGGCCACCATCTTCCATTGCTCTGTGGTCCAGTTCTGATGCTCACGTGCCCACTGTTGCCGCTTTCAGCGGTGGACAGGGGTCAGCATGGGCACCCTGACTGGTTTGTGGCTATGCAGCCCCATACACAACAAACTGCGATGCACTGTGTATTCTGACACCTTTGTATCAGAACCAGCATTATCTTCTTGGGCAATCTGAGCTACAGTAGCACGTCTGTTTGATCGGACCACACGGGCCAGCCTTCGCTCCCCATGTGCATCAATGAGCCTTGGCCACCCATGACCCTGTCACCGGTTCACCACTGTTCCTTCCTTGGACCACTTTTGATAGATACTGAGCACTGCAGACCGGGAACACCCCACAAGAGCTGCAGTTTTGGAGATGCTCTGTCGTCTAGCCATCACAATTTGGCCCTTGTCAAACGCGCTCAAATCCTTATGCTTGCCCATTTTTCCTGCTTCTAACACATCAACTTGAGGACAAAATGTTCACTTGCTGCTTAATATGTCCCACCCACTAACAGGTGCCGTGATGAAGAGATAATCAGTGTTATTCTCTTCACCTGTCATGTATATGTATATGTATATATACACACACACTAGACAGAGGTAGATTTATGCATCATTGTACATGCAAACAAAATTATTTATATTCCTCAAAATGCATCATAACAGCTTGTTTATTCTGCTATGTTTGCAATCTGACTGTCAGCTGAATGTGTATTTGTAGATCAGCACTATCCACTGTATCAGAGGCAATTTGGTCTTCATTAAGCATGCCGACTATTTGTGCTGTTCAGGTGTGAATAGTTCTTCAACGGAGATTTTAGTTAAAATGCCAAAGAGAATCTATGATAGATGAAAGTGCAACCTCAGGAAAAATGAAAGAGAATGAAAACAAATCCACAGATTTGGGATACAGAACACAAGTGAAAAACTAAGATATTTAATTTACCCCTCGACAGCAGGAGAGCGATCCGGTCGACTGCTTCCTCTGGATCGGTACCTCCTCTGAGTGTGCAGACGTGAAGGACGACCAGGACCCCAGTGCTCTGCTCCACTTAGAGGGCCACCCAGGGGCCCACTAAGCCCACTAAGCCCACCTGGCACAGAACCGCCGAATGGTCCGGCTCCGAGACTCCCAGATCCACTGCCCCCACCCGGGACCCGCTCAGAGTCAGGACTTTCTAGATCCACACTGAATGGCCTCTCCACGAACAACAGCTGCCATAGCTACAGAAAAAAGGGGGTGAAAGAGGTAGTTCTGAATGAGCAGTACAATGTACCTCATTAAAACGTATACATAAACTCCTTATCAATAGCTACACAATCTGTATCTCAGACAGGGAAGATGTTGTGGAAGGAAGGGGTCCACATACCTCAGCAAACTGTGAAGCTGTGTCATCAAGGCTATTTGAACTACTGTCCAGAAGACTGAGGAGTAAACAATCACATTCATGTCAGACCTGGCTACTGGGATAGCCAGGGACCATATTGCGGTTTCATGGAACTTGGCAACATAAACTGCAGTACAGCTGATTGTCACAGTGAGGGAGCCATCGATCTAAACCAGTGCTTCTCAATCCCGATATGCACATTTTGGATGTCTCACCCACTTGAGGGCTGCATCAGAAAGCAAAGACAACTGCCTTGCTATTCCACAGTGCCCAGACAGCCAATGACAGAAGCATTTTAGTATGAAGGTACCTCCTAAGGAAACATCTGTTTTCATGTGAGCTTTAGTTATAACTAATAACCAAGCAAATATTAAATAGTTTATTGTTTGCTAGAATGGAGATGAGATCTTAAAAATACTTGTGAATTCATTTATTAAATTTTTTTATATTGCTGCATCAGATACCATTTATATTCAACAGATGAACTACACAAACAGGACTATGGAATATAACAGGCATCTATGCTGCCTTCAAAAGCTCACCAGCACATTCCTACTATATACTATACAAAAAGCAGTATATAAAATGTGAAACGAACAATACCCAAAATGACCTACTGCATCATCTGACTGTGTTCAACCAATGCCACAGGGAGCCATCAGATTTGAAAAGTTGAAAAATAATAAATTGAAGAGAGAGCTGTGAGTTGAGTGACTCTTTTCAAGTGAAAGTAGGTCAATGGCAAATAAGAGTGTCAAAAACAAAGACATAAAAAATAAATAATCTATTTTATAAATCTAGTTTAAAACTCATGTGCCAAGTTCTTGAAGAGAACTCTTTTGTATTGTATTCATGATGGTTTCGAAAAAACAATTTTCAAGTTACAATTTACAACTGAATGACCCTAAAATGTTTTGTGGTGTAACCATTAAGAGAAAATTAAAAACAAAATCTCTTTTCTTCTTGAAGAATAGCATTATGAATTATTAAATCAGAAATATTACTTATACCATGGTCTGTCTGAATACTTGATTCTGATTGGCTGGAAGGTGTGCATTAAAACCATTTAATGCACAGGTAGTTTCACTCATTTTAAATCACCATTCTATATTAATGTGCGGTTTTCATTGAAGCACACACACACCACTCGCACACAAAGATCGCGCTGCGCACACATAGAAACATTCAGGAGCACAGATACTACACAGATACCCCATGGATTTTATGTAATGTGGCCACGACGCGAAGCAAATGGATAAAATCTTATGCATTTCATCCCATGCCTCCGTTGCTAATTTCAAAATGTCATTTTAGAGCTAGCAACGGAGGCTTCAGCCATGGATAGCAGGCTAATGCAGTTGTTAATGCAGTGAGAGAGAGAGAAAGAGAGAGTGAGATTAAGCGTGTGTATTACCTCAGTCTGCGTCTCTCAACAGTGTTCGGCTGCAGCGTCTCTACTGTCAGTTTATCTACTCAAGAACAGTGCCGTTATTACCTCGCTAGTGAGAAATGTCATGTAGCTTTTAAGTTGTTAAACTATTATACTGATGAAATCGTCAGAGCAGTGCTGACAACTGTATCAACTGTTTGAGTAGGAGACAGAGCAGGAGAAACTACACAGCATAATAAGACGTAATTGTGTGGCAAAAAACATGGAAATAATTCGTTGTTTTTATCCTATTGATTACTATATTTATTTGCTTGGTGAGTGTCATTGTGGGTTTTGGTTATTTGACTGTAAGGACCTTTGAAATAACTGAAATCATTTAGCGAAGTAATATGGAACTGTAATGTGGTCAAGACCTGCCTGGAACTACTTTAGCCATGCGTTTCCCTGAACGTTCGTCAACCAATCAGATTCAAGCATTCAACAGACCCGTAGTATAATATATAAAACTGAATCACTATTCCATTTCTCAGCAACAAGGGGGTAACACAGCTGTTTTTGAAGTAATTAAACTCACAGCTTCATTGTTAGTAGAGAGAGACGCTGCACTGATCCAGGTAATTCACACAGGAATCTCATCTCTCTCGATAATTCAAATAAATGATATAATTAATTCATTCAAATAAATGTAATCTTACCGCACTACCATATCTCTTATGTCTTATTCAAAGCGGGCAGAATGCTAGATCTAATGAGCCGTAACTGATGAAAATAACTTTTTTAATTTTACCCTTCCGGTCAAATATTGCACTGTAAACATAAATAACAGCTTTAAGTTGTTAATGCTGTCAAATGACCATGGTATAAACTGGATAATCCACGCCTAGCTGTGTGCATTAAAATAGTTTAATTGCACAGCTAGCTGTGGATTATCCCTTACTTATTACATACATGAAATGATCAAATTATCTGATATTTTAAGAGATTTTTTGACCTTGACACATAGTCATAAGGGTCTACTATGATATTATTTCCTGTGTTATGTTTTCTCCCTGCACATCAGTTGCACCACATGACTTTTAAACAATTTAAATTTATAATTTCAACAAAAGGAAATAAACAATTACTGTAGGTACCAAGTACGTTATTTGAAATTACTTGAATAGCACTCAAGCTAATTATTTTCATGGTTGCTGTTAGTACATCATAAGCAAAAGAACAATGCACAATTGCAACATGAGATATGTGATATGTCCAGCAATGTCTTAATACTATTCCAAAGAATTTCAATCAATGTTAGAGAGATCCTGATATGTAGTGCCTACTGTAAAAAGTACATAATTTCAGACACAGCACAGGCCTACTAAAGACCTAATCATACAAATAAAGTGTGTTAAAAAGGAGATCCACTCTGTGCAGTGCTGCAGTAATCTAAGACCAGGATTGAGAACCACTAATTCTCAATAAATTCCAATATAATCCAAATTAAACTTAAACTTGAGCTGGAATTAAATGCAATTTACTCATATCATTGATGTTCCTCTGGCAGAATGGTGACACAAACTATGAATGAAAATGACATCATAGGAACCTATTTTGACAGTTTTTTGTTCTCATGCCCATTTGGTGGTGCTATGAATCAGATGATACAATCTACTTATTTACATACACCATAAGGCACTGAAAGAGCCACCATGGTAATCTAGAAGTGCAGGAGTTACAACATGCCATAGGAGACAACGAATGAGGAAGTGCAGCCATTGAGCTCACCTGGAGTCTTCTGTAACCTCCTCGATAAAGCCCGAGTCACATCTGGGACAGATATACTCCTAAACGCAAGCAAAACCACATTCAGACAATCAGAATACAGAAAAATCACACTGTTGACCTCAACACTGTAAACAAACAAACAGATAGCTGTGGGTTTTGTGAGGACACACACATTTGCATAGAACTACAACACACAATCATTTGAATTTTAAAACAAATAGTTCTATATGAGGAGAGACACTCCCTCTAATGTGTGTCACAACAATTGCTGGCTGGTTCAAGAGGCTGCTTCCCTATTTTTTTCTCTGATTCGAACAGGCCATCCTGTGGGCTTATCTTGACATGTAGTACAACTCAGGACGCTGATCAGCCTCATTCGCACTATATACATCAAGCATGAACCAGTACCCAGTTATGATTAATCTTCCGAGTACAGTAAGACGTTTACTAAGTGAAATGGGGAGTAAACAAGGGATTACACAAAACTCATCCTCATCGGGACAGCTCATGATGGATTGACTTACTGACACACTGACCAACAAGTGCTGAAATTAGACGGTCATTGACAGATCTGTGATCTGCCACATTACAAACAAGTAAAATAGAAACATTTACTAATCCGGTTTCGCTTTTGATAAGAGTTCAGTGTGTTTAGGACATTTAAAAACATTTTGTAAACATTTTCTAAACGACAACAGCATGAACGGAACACTTAGTAAAGTATAATATGTCTTAAAGAGTCACTATTTAAACGAAAGCTATAACAAAAACACAAAACACGAGTGTAGCATTTGTGCTAAAGACAAAACACGTTAGTTTTCTCATGTAGTATGTGCACAAGCAACAGTCTTACGTTTAGTAATACTGGTCATCGATAAATAGATTTATTTTTAGTGTTTATACAAACAACAAGCCATGGCAGGCCCTTCGCCTACATCAGGTTGATACACTGCTAACATGCTAACTTTAGCACAACAGCGAAACCTACGAGACCGACAACGGAACTACAGAAACCCGCTAAGATGAACCGACTGTGCGTTACAAACGACGCGGACTCACCGGCAGTTTGGGGCTCACTTCACCTTTACAACAGTGACAGAAGAAGCGATGCGGAGGGACCGCCGCAGCCTCCGCCATGTTTTCCGTGAGACTGTCTGTGTCCCAAACAGCAGCAGCAGCGCTGGCCATCGGTCCGCCCACTGCAGAGGGAGGCGCTCTGACATGAGCGTTCGGAAGTCTGATTCATTTTACCGAGTCGATTCACTCGGGCGGTTCGTTTAAATGAACTATTAAACATCCTTACAGAGGCAGTGAAATGTGCTTTGTATTTCAAAAAATATTTCAGAAAATATAAACAAAAAATTCAGAAACAATGTCAAATTAAGTAAACTTAAAATAAAGAGAGCAATTAATTTGCAGTAATTAATATTGCAATATTAAATTAAACAATCCATAATATACTTGATGAAATATCACTAGTATTGACGCTCAAAAGTGTTCCTACCGGTTCCTACACAGCAGTGTCTCAATATTTATCCTTTTCTAGCGAAATACATATTTTTTTAAACACTGTTGCGTTGTGTTAACGTTTCCAATATATCATTCATCTAAATGTTTTACTTTCAAAATATAGTTTTTACAGTCAAGTGATTCACATTCGGTTCTTCTGAATCATTAAAAAGAATCAGTTCATAGCAACGATTCGTTCACTAATCACTTGAGCAGAGCACCACATGATCATACCACGGAAATTCGTCAGTGCTGATCCTTACACACCGCCTGAACAACACATGTGAGAATAAACTCATCTCAACTTTAAAAACGTCCAGCTACATACTTTTTAGAGGTAGGTTCATTTTTGTGTATGTGCATGATTGTGTCTTTTTGTGCAATGTTAGGCTACATGAGATTTTTTTATGAATTGTAAAGGCTAGACAGCAACTAGCGCTGCGTTCTTGTAGTTTGTGTAATGCGTATCACCCAGAATTTAAATATGTTTATTCCTGTATGTTGTTAACAGGATGCTCTTTTATTGCTTTCAGTATGGACCTTTTGGCCATAGCATATAACATGGTATGATGTAACAGCATATGTGAGGTCCATTACTTGACATGTCTACTACATTAATGTCCACTTATGGTCAGACTACTGTACCTGACTAAATGTTAATGTGTTTGTGGTGTATATATACATACCCGTAATTTTTTTTTAAATTATTTATATGTTGCAAGAATATATTGTGTTTATCTTTGTTATCTTTGAGTGACTGATTTGAAGTTAGCTATAAAATGAACCACAAAGTAACACATTGTAAACATATAATAAAAAGTGGCAGGTCTATCATTTTGCTTTTACACTTCAAGACTTAATGTACAGATCATTTGACATACTGTATCAGTTTGTTTTGTTCCGTCCATTGCTATCATTGTCAGCTGGGTAATCAATCACGCATTTAGCCTAAATATGGTTGTCAATCCAGAAACTTGCAATGTGTAGTTATAAGAATGAAAAAAAAATATTATATAAAAGCCAGCAAACTGCACTCTTGCGAAAACTTCCGTTATAATCAATGAAGCTGTCTATGTTGCTGTGCAATGAATCCCTTATTGACATGAAAGGATTTGTGATCATGCACAACTCCTGCTGAACAAAACCACCAGTGTTTTGAGTAGATTCTGACTAATTTAAATACATCTGATTGGCCATTGCCTTCACATGCTCAACAGATATGTCTGGGATTGGCTATAAAGCTCAACGCTGCAAAAACACATTGTAAATAGAAATCTTTGACACCCTTCACAGAGTGCTTACATAAACACTCACAGATTTAGCAGGTACCGGTACTGCAGAACGGCAAGTATTACATTAAACTATCTGATCAAATAAATTTTGGGCAAGATTTAACGCTGTAAAATATAAAACTTGAATTTATAGTCTGATTATATTTATAAAAAACTATATATTTCAAATGTATTGTAAAATATTCAGCTGTTTTGGCCATACAAGGTTTCTGCCCAACTGCGATGATATGCTACCACTAAAAATACAGTTCTACACTATTATTAAGTCCAGCAAAATTCAGGTTCAAATATTTATAAAACCATACATCATACAGTACACTCATTAGCCCCTTTCACACAGCAATACCGGTAAATTAATGTAAAATTACCAGAATGACTTTACTGGTAAATACGCAAATATGCTGTTCACACAAACAACAGCATTCTGGCTTTTTACCAGTAAGAGACCATTCACACATCAGCAGCAAAATATCGGAAATCATTTTTAAATGCTGCGCCGTTGTCTTCATCCGCCCGCATGAGGAGAAGCGCTTTAGTTTCACTATCTGTTCAACTTGACAACATCTTTTTAACATCTGAGTGACAGACATAACGGATGATCAAACAGAACGTGTGTTTGCTCTTAAAAACATGAGACACATGTAATAGTATACAACTGCAGAGCCACAATGCCGATGGGTCTCGAGCGCAACACGTTGAAAAAGCTGCGTGGCGTGGCGCAACGGTCAAAGCTGATAATTTAGCGAACATTTTAATAGAAAAACTATTAAAAACCTTACTGTAAACAGTGCGGAGTAATCACGTCATCTTCATAAGTCTTTATGATTGGCCCAAAGCAGACTTCTTACATTGTACGTGCAAATACTGGTAATCTTCATTCAGCGTTCACACAGAGCACATTACCGGTAATTTACTGGTAATTTTACATCTTCCCTTACTGGTAAATTGCTGGAACCAGTTTACGTTATTTTTGAGAAGGTCCTGTTCACACATGATCTGTTACCAGTAATTTACCAGTAAAGACTGTATGTGTGAAAGGGACTATTATTTAATCAGCTGTGTTTAGTGATTTCGTTGTTTCTCTCTTTCCTGAAGATGACAACACAGGAGGTGCGTTTGTGTGGGCTGCTACTGCAGGAGCACTTTGGAGATGTGGTGGAGAAAGTGGGCACTCATCTCATCCGCAGTGGTGTTCTGAACTTGCGAGCTCTTGCCCATGAGACCAAACTTGCTCTTGACCTGGTAACGTCTTCTACTTAGCTGTCTCTGTTATCACATACCACTCTTCACTATCTTGTTCACATTCTCTCTGTCTTGCTCTTTTCTCTTTAACACACACTCCTCCTGCTAGGTCAAGAAATCTCTGTGTGTACTGGTGCAGCATGGGATGTGTACATTTGGTGCTGGGCGTCGTGGTCCAGCGGGACCTGTGGAATATCGCATCAGCTGTGAGCGCATCATACACATGCTTCGTTATCCACGCTACATCTACACTGCCAAGAGTCTTTATGGGGACACAGGCGAGCTCATTGTTGAGGAGATACTGCAGAGAGGCCAGATGACTATGAGCAGCACAGTCAAGACTGTAGCAGACAGGCTGACTCACAATATGCCAGGTAAGAACACAAACACACTGAAAGATGTAAACAAAACAGGATTTGTAAATGTTTTGGCTTACAGTATATGTGAACGCTCCAAACAAGACCATCTTGTTTGCTTTAAAGTCCATGGAACGGTATGCTGATGAAATGCAATATCAACAATCACTTAACATTTGCATAATATAAATTAAAAAATATAAATATATAATATATATATATATATATATATATATATATATATATATATATATATATATATATATATATATATATATATATATAAATAAAAAATCAGGACCGTTAATTTTGTTTAATTTTTTTTTCAGGTTAATGTGTTAAATATTTATCGCAATTAACACAGCATCCATTTTTTTTCTGTCCTCCTTTGGCTGCGCTACAGTATATTATCATGCTGTCATTCATTCAGGTGCTATTAAAGCGTGATAAGATGCAAAAAATAACTCTGTACTGGCACGCTGTCTGTGAAGCGGCTGTTGGGGACAAAAGTTTAGGACCCAAGACCAGATATGAGGAATCACGTCTCTGTGTGAACAAACACCCGAAATGTGGGCACAGAATGCCTTAACCAAAACCAAAGACAGTCTCAAAAACTCGCTTTGAAATCACAGGTGTTTCTTACGTCACAAACTACCTTGTTGTAACCTATCACGTCAACATGTGGGCGGGATTAAGCATATCATTCCTATGCTCTGTGAAGCAGGGGAATCTCAAGAGAAGCCAGGTTAACCCCGGTATATTTTTCTGTTGATATAAAAAATCGGGTGCATTTAGCAGTATAGCGGATGGATTATGTATATGTTGTATATTATGATGTTATGATGAACTACTATATGCCTTTCTTCACTGACGTTCTAAGTTGTTCAAAGCGTTTCTAAGGATGCTGATTTTTAGACTGAGATGGCGAATGGGAAGATTAACATTATGTAACTTTAGCAACACATTATTAGCTGTTTGATAATGTAGTCAAGCAAAAGGCTAATTATATTAATTACCATTATGTGTCCGACGTTGTAAAGAGCGATACCATTGCATTGTGCAGCATTTACTACAGTAAAGTTGACCGAGTAGATTTTTGAGCTGGTGTGAGTAAGTGGAGGTGGGGATAATTTGCATATTCATGGGTCCACGTACACTAAATGAAGCAAGGGTGTGGAGTTACATTCAAGCTATTTTTTTTTTAATATGTCATTTTGGTGAACAAAGATGAGTTTTAAGGGATAACATTATTAACTAGAGGGGAACTTTAATCATTATCATTAATACTGTATCATAATAATATTTAAGTTGGCAGGGTTTCATGAAAATGACACTTGAAAAGTACATAAAGACTAGAGTAGATGAACTTTTTTTGGCCACTTCAAAGGGTCTGAGTTTGGATCTTGTAGAATGGACCAGACGAATAGTAAAAGGGTTAATTAAAATAGCATCTGAAATATGTTTCATGCTCAGCCCACCTTCTTGTGTCTTGATTTCCATTTGAAACTTACCTATTTAAACTTTTTTTTGTACCAGAGGGTCAAAGTATGGACTACAGTGAGGTTGTCTCTGCATTTTCCCAATTGGTGGAGACTCATTTCCTTCAGCGCTGTCCTCCCATGGCCTCATCAGGATTATCAAACTCAGGAGCGGTTGACACTCCTCCTCCGGCTGTAGCACAGCCCTCTGAACCAGAGAGCAACCCAGACTGCTACAGAGTACCCTATATCAATCTCACCGGTCAGTTACTTCTGTCAAAACACTATTCACATACTTTTTAGTGGTCAACCCTTATGATGTATACAGTGCCAGTCAAAAGTTTAGTTTTTATATATATATATATATTAAAATGTTTAAGCATACACCATTTTTCTTATTTAACATGTTCATTTTGTCATAATTTTCCATGTCCAGCAAAGTAAACCATCAGATTGAAGGGTAATTCTCACAAATATTTTCTGCAAGCTTTTTTCAAGGTAAATGTAGGTGTCTTTCCAAATAAGGACACTTAGAGACTCCAAAAGGACACCAAATAACCAAATGATAAGGAGTCCAGTTAAAATTTATGCACACCAAACCAACCACCTTGACCTGACTGCATACACCTACTACATTCAGAATTACTAAACACAGCAGCATACACATGACAAATCAAAACATAATCCTTAATTAGTGTTTGAATGGATTTGCTTACTGGATTATTGGACTAAAAACTTTCCCAAAGTTTAGCAGCTTAAAATCATCTGATCGCAAACAGAGAAACGAAATCAGGTTAAAGGGTTAGAATAAATTTCCGCCTACCAGGGTTACAGGTATTGGCGCCATTGTAGATGCTCAGTCAGTGTAATAAACTCCTGACTTCTAAGATCATCTAACTGTGTGACGTAAATGATGTTAATGACGCAATTTGACATGCTTCAGTCATTTATTTGGGTTGCATTATTTTAACGTGTTAAGGATTTTAAATTAATTGCATGCATTAACACTAGGTGTAACAGTACACAAAACTGACGGTTTGGTACATACCTCGGTTTTGAAGTCACGGTTCGGTACGGGTTCGGTACAGCAGGGGAGAGAAAACTAAACATAAAATTGCTTTTTTTTAATTAAACAGTGGTTTATTGAACAAATTGTGTCTGTCCTTAAATGAATTCAATTATAACTAAAAGTTACTTAAGGATAAAAGAATTATCTCTGCTAATGCTGTAAACTAGGAGTCCTTACTTGCACATTACTATAATATTAAAGGTTAACAACAAAGCCCAAACTATTAGCCTAAATTCAGTTGCTATTTATTTTTAGATATGATAATCATCACTCAAATAACACATTGTATGCAAACATGTAAACTTCAGTTTTTGCATTAACTACTAAATCTAATTATAAAATTATATTTTTACTCCAATTCGTTGTTGAAATAATAATTTATAGCCTACACAGTGGCTGTCATTTTCAGGACAGATTTATTTAAACATACATTAAATAATCAAGACATAATAGGTTAAGTAAAATATAATCTAGGCTAATATAGTGCATATATTTAGTGAAAGAGTTCATTTCTCTAGCGAACTAACCAGCTGTGGACACTGAATGACTTCTGAGGTAAATGTAATGCTACATGACATTGTCTACAAGCTGTTTTATTGACATCTTTCCGCCGTTGAAACACTGATTGAGTGATTACACGATATATGGTACGTTTCAGTAAGTTGTAATGTATCCTTCAACATATCTTCAGATGTTAATTCATGGTTATTCTTTGACTAGGAAGAGATGATCACGTCCACTCGCGCGCCGCGCTGCCGCTTATTGGAAAATACAATGAGCAAATGTTTTTGTTATTTAATGTTATTTTCTTAGCTAGAAATATTCAAACACATTGAGACTAAAACTTAAGCGGCTGAATTGTGTTCATCCAGGTCAAGGAAAACGCAGACGCTCAAGTGAGGATGGTGAAGCTGACCAGCGTGCAGCAAAGAAAGCCAAAACAGACAACAATGAGGTATTACGATCGAGATGATGACATCACACATTCACGTTTTCATGTCTTGTACATCTGTTTTAATCTCTTTTTCTCCAGTGTGGTGATGAAGGGATCTTATGGCAGGTGAATTTTGAACGCTTTCACTTGCACTTCAGGGATCAGGCCATCATTAGTGCTGTTTCCTGTAAACTTGATCAGGTGACTATAAACATCAGATGTGCTGTGAGATATAATTAGGCTGTGGACTGAATATTCTTTCACTGGTGAATCTGAGACAGAATGTTCTGGATTCTCACATTTAGACTTTCTCCTCAAGGGAAATAATAAGTTGGTAGAATGTAGGTCTTTATTGCCTAAATTTCTCTCTCTCTCTCTCTCTCTCTCCCCTGTAGACTAGCAGTGAGATAGTTAGAACCATGTTACGGATGAGTGAAGTTACAACGCCGGCTAACGCTGCTTTTACACAAGCTCTTTCGGCAAACGAGGTAATGGATAAACATGCAAAAAAAAATTCTTACTGAGAAAACCAAATCAGATGTGTGTGTGTTCAGGTGTGAAGTGTGATCTAAGCCTTATTGTTTTCCATTAGATTTTCCGAGCTCTTCCATCCAATTACAACATCGCCAGGCCAATATTAGACCAGTACCTCACTCTCCTGGTTGACGATCCGGTAAAGCAATGCATACACAAATACACACTACTTTATATTTGCTATTTATCCAAGGATTAAATTACTTATTTATCTTTGCTTTACCTCCTAGATGGAATTTGTGGGGAAGACAGGTGACAGTGGAGGAGGAATGTATGTCGTCAGTATCCCTTTAAAACACCACCTGAAAGACAAAAGGAAACTTTCCATGTCTAACTGCAATTTTTATTATAATTTATTTATTTATTATATTGGGGTCAGTAAGAAATTAATACTTTTATTCAGCAAGAACATATTAAATTGATCAAAAATGACAGTAAAGACATTTATAATGTAAAGATTACCATTTCAGATAAATGCTGTTCTCTTTTACTTTCTATTCATCAAAGAATCCTGAAAGCAATGTATAATTTTCTGCAAAAATATTAAGTTGCACAACTTTTTTCAACATTGATAATAATAATAAATGCTTCTTGTGCACCAAATCAGCATATCAGAATGATTTCTGAATGATCATGTGACACTGAAGACTGGAGTAATGATGCTGAAAATTCAGTTGAGCTATCATAGGAATAAATTACATTTTAATATATATTAAAATAAATAAACGTTATTCTAAATTGTAATAATATTTCAAAATATTACTGTTTTACTGTATTTTGATCAAATAAATGCAGCCTTGGTGAACATCAGAGACATTTAAAAAAAATCTTACCAACCCTAAACTTTCAAATGGTATATTTCTAATAATCTTCTTACAAAATGGTAGAAAACTTGCAATGGATTGGTTGACCCTTGACCCTGTGGTCAGATCTACACCGTGCACTGGCTAACCTGGCCAGAGCAACCCTGGAGTCTGTGGTCCAAGAGAGGTTAGTTGAGTCAGAATGTTTTAGCTTGCTGAAAACGTCTTTTGGTTTTGTTCTTAGATTCTTTGCTTTACATCAGGTTTGGTTCCCGTTCAGCTCGCATCTTTCGTCTGTTACTGCGAAAACGGCACCTGGAACAGAAGCAGGTGGAGGATTTTGCCATGATTCCAGCCAAAGAGGCCAAAGACATGCTGTACACACTCCTATCTGAGAACCTGGTCCAGCTACAGGTAACACACTTACATGTCTTGCTTATATATAACAGTCACTCAATAATTCAGTTTCATTGTTCTTGTTCAATGTCTGCTTGTCCTTCTGACCCAGTTTACACCTGGTATTAAAGTCAGCATTAAATGGGAGTTGCGATAGTCTTTTCTTCCCTATTGTGATGTATAGCCGAGGCCCTGTTTACATCTGGTATTAAGATGCGTTTTGTTTGATCGGATCACAAGTAGACGAGGTAGACACATACTCGTTTACACCTAGTATTTTAATCTTTCTCTTTTGTCCACTTTCAACCACTTCTGTCCTGATTTCTTCGAGGGGAGGGTCTATGGATAAGTAAATGTATGGACTTTTTCAGATCTTTTGATCTAATGGAGGAAATAAGCTTGCGCTATTTACATATGAAGTTTAAAATGTTTACATAAGGAGAGTATCAGCTTTCGCTTCCTTAAAATCCTTAACACTGCGAAAGCAATCCAGTCGAATGCGTTTTCGACTACCTCTGGAAGTGGTCAAAAGTGGACAAGCTTGTGATCCGATCGACCAAAACGCATCTTAATACCAGGTGTAATCAGGGTCCGAGTGAAGTGGCTTCTCCAACAAAAAAATATAGGACAGGACTTGATTTTGTCCATTGGGAATTGATTGGATCGTTGTGGTTGCTGTGATCTTATGTCAAAAGATTATTTGATGACAGATGTATTTTATGACCAACAGAAGAGCGACCATTTTCACCTTCAATGTGCAAGGCTTCTATTGTCAGTTATTTTAGTTGTACAAAAACAGTCCGTTAAAGAGTTAGTTCACCCAAAAATTTTAATTAGCCCATGATTTACTCACCCTCAAGTCATCCTAGGTGTGTATGACATTCTTCTTTCAGACGAATACACTCGGAGTTATATTAAAAAATGTCCTGGCTCTTCCAAGCTTTATAATGGCAGTGAAGGGCTGATTTGTTTTAAAGTCCATAAAAGTGCATCTATCATCATAAAAGATATCCACATGGCTCCGGGGGGGTTAATGAAGGCATTCTGAAGTGTAGCGATGCTTTGTGTGAGAAAAAGTATTTCGACTTTATGAACTAAAATAACTAGCTTCCGACAGACAGCCGTACGCATAGATTTACAGCGAAAGAGTAACCCTGACCTGACGCATGCGTATAGACAAACACGGAAGCACAGAGGATAGAGCAAAACAAAACACCGGTCATGAATTAGAAGTCTAAAACAAGAATGTTTAAAGAGAAATGCCGGAGGATTTTGATATAAGAGGAGCTTGAGTTTGTTGCCCAGCCTTACTTGTTTGAAAATCTTGCGATACTCCTACATCCTGCGTCATATATCGCGTCAGGGGTTATTCTTTTGACGCAAGTCGACTTGCGTAGGCCGTCTGCCGGAAGCTACTTATTTTAGTTTTTAAAGTTTTAAATATGAATATTTCTCTTACACAAACGCATCGATTCGCTTCAGAAGGCCTTTATTAATCCCCCGGAGCCATGTGGAGCAGTTTTATGATGGATAGATGCACTTTTATGGACTTCAAAACAAATTAGCCATTCACTGCCATTATAATGCTTGGAAGAGCCAGGGCATTTTTTAATATAACTTCGATTGTATACGTCTGAAAGAAGAATGTCATATACACCTAGGAGGACTTGAGGGTGTGTAAATCATGGGATCATTTTCATTTTTGGGTGAACTAACCCTTTAAGCTACTTGTTGCGAACTGGTATTATTTGAATTCAAATTATCATAATCATAAACAGACTGGTTTGTAGCACATGTAGTTTTACCTTTTACTACTCTTTTTGAATGCTTGTAGTTTACCTATAGCAGATATTGAAGTCTCGCAAGCTCACTGGAAATAGCTTGCTTCCATGTTGTAGGCAGTATATGAAAACAATCTGTTGGCTTTGTCATGTGACATACTCTTTGTCAGTTGCATCGCTTACCTGCTTTTCACAACTTCTCCTGTGGGATAGTTAAGTATCCATCAAACGCACACTTCAGAATCTCGGTGGAAGAAGTAGGTCCTCTGGGTACTGTTTGCCGAATACTATGTATTCGGACATAGTACTCTTTTGGCGTACTTTTGTTTACATAGTATGTAGTAGGAAAATGGACATATTTGAACGCAGCGACTGTGTTGCTCACACATATACTTTTAATAAAAAAATAATTAGACATCACTAATACAGTATTTTTATTTTTTTTAAGTCAAAATGTTCTATCGGATTTAATAAAAAGATACATGAATGGATGTTTTTTTTTAAAGCTACATGTAACCATCTTGTTTTAGCTCAGTGGATGATTGACAGGTGAGTAGGCGGTGCTTCACTGCTGTCTGGGATGCCTCAGGACGGATTTGGATTTACACTACAATACAATTTAGTCATGTTTTTCTTACTCCCCCCGAAAGTATTTTGAGTGATAAAACATTTTGGAAACTGAAACTGAACCAACTCTATTGAGCACTGTCCACTTGTGATTGGACCATCTGAGATGAATGTTAGTACTAAGTGTAAATGGGGTCTCTTTTTTTTTATCATGATCAGGCTTCATATCACTCTTTGTGTATTGTATGTAAAGGAAATTCCAAAAACACCAGACCACGCCCCTTCTCGCACCTTCTACCTTTACACCGTTACTCAGCTGCCCACCGCCAGACTGCTGCTGCAACACTGCTACAAGGTACAGAGCTCACATGAGCATCCTTTTTAATGCTTTTTATAATGTTTTTATATATATTTGTGTGTGGACACCATACAGACAGTTGGGAACCTGATCGAGAGGCGGCTCTATGAGACCAAAGAGAACAAGCAAGTCCCTCCTTTTTTGACAATACAAAACATTTCATGTAGGTAGTAGTCTTTGATTATGTCATTAATCTGTTCATTGTTTTTGACAGGCGACTTTTGGAAAAGTCTCAGCGAATTGAGGCCATCCTGGCATCCTTGCAGGCAACAGGGGCAGAGACAGAACAGCTGACGGAGGTGGAGGAGATGATCACAGCTCCAGAAAGACAGCAGCTCGAGTCCCTGCGACACCACATTAACAAGTATTACACAAACCAATTACTCTCTGTACACGGATCAGAGTCATGTGATTCACGTTCAGCCAATCATTAATCTCATTTCTTCTCTCTGTGCTCATGGTGGCAGGTTGGATTCCAGTGAAAACCAGGTGGATGAGACCATATTTCTTCTGGAATCCTACATTAACTCTACACAGGCCTCTCGCTGACAGTTATTATACAACTGTAGGCTAGTTCAAGAAGACATACTTGTCTATGTTTGTGTGAAAAGAGGTGAAATATGTGGATAAAGAAGAGTAGATGGAGCTATTTTGAGATGCTATTTTCAAACAGATGTTTCATTTGTATTTAACAGTGTGAGTGTTTTGTGGAGCTGTGAATGCTATTTTATTTGTTTTCAAGGGGAAAAAATAAAGATGGAATTCTTTTTATAATGGTTTACAACTTATCATTTTTATTTAATAATTTGTCAAAATGAAAAACAATTTTCAAACCTGTGCATTGACCATGGCGACTGAAACATTGTGATTTCTGTTAAGAAAACAAATTAAATAAACTGATTGCTTTGAGTTGGTGAACGTGATTTCACCAAGTACATGTTATTGGATCAATATCTTTTTTGATCCGGGAACAACATTCCAATCAACCAGTAAGATTTGAGGGACAAGTTTACAGTTTATGTCAAGTTTAGGCTTAAAACCAGAGTTAGGTGCTTCTACATCAGTGTTATTCACCTATCATTTTCCTCTGATTTTAGGGATAACTTATGGATAGGGTAGTCATACAGAAATTTTGTTCCAGGATCAACAAAATATGTTGATCCAGGAATATGTCTGTTTTGGCAATATTACAGTGACCTTGGTATTATACCATATGTTTTCAACTTAAATACACATTTCATTATTTTTACAAATAGTGCATTTGCTTGTTTTCCGGTTCGTCAATGCAATGCTGTGAAGCCAGAGAATCTCCCAGATAACCTTTTTTTTTCTCTTTTACGATATGCTGGGATTCATGTGTTTTATTGCCTCAACAGAATCCAAATAAAATATTAGGTGAGAGACCCTATGACCCAGCAGAGCATGAAAGTGAATAATAGACTCGACTGAACCGCAAGAACTGATACACCCGTCATTCTCCAAGTTTTACGCATCTTGCACCCCTTTGCGTGTTTATTTATTATTTTGGCACATTTGTTTAGTGCTCTCAGCTCCATCTATAATATTTTATCAGGTTTAAATCCATTCTGCAAATTTCCCTCAAAATCAGCACACAAAAAGAAGTCTGTAGATTCCACCTGGACCTGATAATGGATCGTTTGTGGTCCTGGAGCAGAAGTGTCATGTCTCAAAGGGGAAGTAATGGCATATTTCCTTGTTGTAAAGGAAACTCTGTATAATCTGTGCTGCAGTGTCAGTTGTCATCGTTCTCATCCTCGTCCTTCCTCTGTTTTCTTGTGAAAAACCCCAACTGTAAAGAAACATTCGACACATTGGTTAAGACTGCAGAGTGCTAGTATTTAGTATATATATTTAGTATATGTTTTTTCAGTGTTTTGAGTACTAATTCACTTCAGATGTAACCACTCTGCTGTGCACCTGCTTGTTTAAAGTTGTTGTGTTCCGTACCTTCCAAAGAACAAATACTAAGAGTGCAAGAAGCAGCAGTCCTCCAATGATGCTGCCAATCAGAATCCAGAGAGAAATCGGGATTGAACGCCCCTTCAGCACTTCCAGAACTGTCTATACACACAGATACAGAGACAGCAAGAGAGTTTACAGGTGCACGTTAGTGGAGTTTTAGGTAAGGATTAAATTTTTTTTTCTTTCTGCTATTCAATGAAAAAACATAACACGGTAGATACTACATTAGTAACGTGCAAACATGATTTTATGTACAGTGGGTTTCTAAAAGTTTAACATCTTACATTCAAAATGTAACGCTTTAGTATTTTGCAAAAAAATAATAAAATAAAAAAATTCTAGGTCACTGAACAAATAAGTACATTTGATCGTGAATTTTTTTATTCAAATTTTTACTTTAATTGTCATGCTTGCAATATAATTTGTGATGGGGAAAAAACGAAAACACGAGTGGTCTCACACTTTTGGACCCAGTACATAACTGAAAAAACAAGAAAAAACTGTCCAATTCAGGGGTTTTCAAATGGGTCCGGGGACCCCCAGGGGTCCTCCAGAAGGTTCTAAGGGGTCCCCAGAAATTTTCAGAGAATATAAAGACAAAGCAAAAATGGTTAAAGTCTACCGTATATTCTAACTGTTTAATTTCTAAATGTTTCTCTTCTTTCTTGCCGTATACATTCCAGAATTGTATATGTTTGCTTTGTATCTTTAGTGAGTTTTTCTCACTATAGTCCCCTTTATCTTGCTCACTGGGGTTGTAAGGCAGTTTTCTTAACGCAGTATTTATTGTGAAAGTTGCTTATACAAATAATTTTTTATTGAAAATTTTCTTCTTAAGGATTATACAACGAACATTAATAGCCAATTTAAGTTGGGAAACAATATGTTGTATTTATAATGTAACACTGACTATTTATCTAACAGTTTAAATGTTTTTTTGTACGTAAAAATAGATGGATTTCAGAAAGGGGGTCCCTCATAAAGGTTCATCATATTTGGGGGTCCTTGGCATCATAAAGTTTGAAAACCCCTGGTCCAATTTACTCAATCATATTACTTGTGATCTATGCAACAAAATAGTTTCTCTTCTAAACGCAATTTCTATGCTTTCGATTAATGTAATTCTCTAAAATGTGCAATCTACTAGTTTAACTTAACCTGGGGCGAATGTGAATCAATCAAGCACTTAAAAATTGTTCAGACTTTTCTGAAGCTGGTTCCCAGCATGCTTTGCTTGGGATTTAATGGGGAGAGTAATATGTTGAAACAAAGTGTTTTTGAGCAAGATAAGAAAAGGAGGAGACTTGATAGTGTTTAATGTTCAATTGTTTTGTAATTGGGGTGTGTATCATTGTGGAGATGAGTGGAGCATTTGCTTAAGCTGTGGACAACAAATGCCAGTTTTGCTTTGCTCAAGTAATGATTAATACTTAAGACTTAGCATGCTAATTTGTGCTATTGCTAGCCAATAGTTTGTAAGCTAAGTAGTACAATCTTATGGCTGCATTTGTAAACTTAAGAAGCTGACTTGTTGCCTCGCTGCTTTAGGCAGTGACTTTGAAGGCAGCGATTGCGTGCAAAGGTATCTCACAAGACTGATTTCAGACAGACTTCTGAGGCAGTGTAACGGTTTAATGATCTACAGCAAAAAAGAGCGAGCTTTGGTGAGAACTAGGCAAATAGTACAATAGTATTTTCTTGCAAGAAATGACCAGTAGTGAAAAACGTCAAAAACGTACATTTACACACAAACTGACCACCAACCGCAACTTTATTTTTTAGCTCAACTGTCACAGAATGGAACGCACAGGATTGTGGGATATCAAAGGCAGTGAAGGATACATCTATGCTGCAAAAATCGATCAGATGAAGGTCTCTGAGGAGACAAGAACAGGAAGTGAAGCTAACATTGGATTCGGACGTGCCTTGATTGCTTTCCTACCTCGGCATCCTCCGAAGACAGCATTTTTAAGCTTTCGGACGCAGCCTTAAATATCAGTCATAGCATAGGACATAAAAATATATGATATTTTTTGACTTAATCCTGTCAGGGAGCCATTAAAAATCACTTTGGTACTTTATTAAGTCACTTAATAATTACTTATTCCATAAGTATTCCATAAATATGAATTATGTTTGTTTAACTTTAATTGATTAATGTGGGACAGATGTACTTGATTAAATCATGTAAATCCAACACTTTTTTTTCAATGAATGGCTTATGAATGAATGCCCCGTCAGTTCTCTCACCTCCCTCAAGAGGGCAGCATTTCCCATTGTAATCAGATTGGACTCCCGAGCAGACAGCTGGTAAGAGCCCACAATCGTCACTGCTTTAAACTTGGCCTGCCAGGAGCACACAGGAGTTAGAGGTTGGAGACTGAAACACAAACAGATCCTAGTGCATATTTTGTGTGTTTTGTCTTTCTATTGACCTCTGCAACCATCTGCTGGCACATACTAAAGAGTGTGTGTGTGTGTGTGTGTGTGTGAATACCGTAAGTGTGAGAGATGTCACCTGTCTGAAGAAGTTGTCGTGTATTCTCCTGGTGATGCGGATCAAGGCTGTCTCTCCCTTCAGTAGCTGCTGGACGTGACACACGACCTTCACACACCATGAGGAAGTGCAATTCTAAAAATTAAAACAAAATTATTTTCAGGAAACATTTCATGCATGTTTTTATTTTCTTTCTCCTCCACCTATACACTTAAAGTTCACCCAAGTTTACCCAAAAATTTAAATTCTGTCATTAATTACTCACCCTCATGTCGTTCCAAACCCGCAAGACTTTCATTCATCTTCAGATCACAAATGAAGATCTTTTTGATGAAATCTGAGAGCTTTCTGTCTCTACATTTAGTTCATAAAGAGATCTAAACGGTTAAGTCCAAATTTTCTGGAGAGACACGGTCGCTTTATATAATGAACAGATTTAATTTGGGCTTTTATTCACATATAAACATTGATCAGCGAACATAAACAGAAGCTCAACCGAATCTGCTTCACGCGCTGCAAACGTGCTGCGTAACACATGAAAATAAATCTCATTGGTTCTCGCACATCAAGCGAACGTGCTTGAGCATCCGTTTACCACAACTGATGTATGCGTTGATAAATTTTTATATGTGAATAAAAGCTTAAATGTAATCTGTTGATCATATAAAGTGATCATGTCTCTTCAGAAAATTTGGACTAAACAACTCAATTCATATGGATAGTTTTACGATCTCTTTATGAACTAAAAAAGATAATTTCTTCAAAAAGATCATCATTTGTGATCCGAAGATGAACAAAAGTCTTACGGGTTTGGAACGACATCAGTGTGAGTAAATGATGACAGAATTTTTGGTTTTGTCTCACTTTTCAACCAGACAAAAAGAGGTTGACTATGGAATAATTAAGTCTTTCCCACTTAGCAAGAAATCAAGAAGATTAGAATTTATCGGTCCAGTCAACAAAATCAAGATGCCAGCTGATCATCTGGATCATCTCATTACAAATACTCATTCTTATACAGTTTCTTGCAACCTGATTACAACCCATTGCCTAATAAGTGTATTTTGGGCACTTTCCAAGGGCTTAGCTCATCCCATTCGCTTGCCACAATTAATTTTAATGGTGGCGTGCTGCCAACTAGTCTATTTTTTAAAAAGAACATATTTAATCCCATATACCAAGAAAGTATACATCACATGTAAACAGAATAGAGCAGCTTGATTAATGATTGTACCATTCAGAGATATGCTGAGATAAGACATATACAGACATGCGTCCTACTGAACTTTCCTGGTACCTGGCGCCTGCTGCACCCATGGTACGGCAGCAAAGTTCCTTGATTATTACGCAGGAATGAGAGTACAGTCCCTAGAAAATCCCTTGGTCTAGAAAATCGCAACTTTTCATTTTCCGTTGGTCTTAGTACACGATGTAACTACAGAAGAGTCAAGTTTTAAATAGGAAAAATATCGAAAGTCTTTGGTCATTTTTTGAGCGAGATGCTAACGGTCTGATCAGATTCAATGATCTATGCAAAACTATGCTAAAAGTGGTACCGCCAGACACAGAGATCGGATGAATGGTTTTGAAACCGGTAAAACACAACTGTTTAACTCTAGAGGAATTGGAAAATGAGCCTATTTTCAAAAATTTGAGTGTTCCTTTAATGGAGTTAACTTCACTTATTTGGTTTTCAATCTCTTTCATAACATACTGTGTGTGAACATAGTGTATGTATTCTCACCAATAGTTCAGTTTTCTTCATGTCTTCCGGGTGAAGTGGACGTACATCTCTCTGACTGGACTTCAACTTTGAAAGATCACTGACTATACTGCAGTTCACACCTGAAGCCTACAAATAAATGCAGACAAAAACATCAACTTTACAAGAACACAAAGGTGTATAAGAATTACAGAAAGCCTTGCAGTTAGATACTAACATTATGAGAGAATGCATCAACCACAGTCGCGAAAACTCTGTCTCCTGAAGCCATGGAGGGCAAATTGACGCTCAGCTCCAGATTACTGACGGCGTAACAGCCCAGATTCTGTACCTGATAACAAAAAACATGCTCACATGTAGTCATGAGCTTTCTTATTTGATTTTGAACAGAGACTGATGAGCCTATCAGGTTTAATTTCACCCACCTTGAATTGTGTGAAGAACTCAGGTCCTGTCCCCTCTGACACTGTCCTGGTCGGATGGACCTCATAGCGGTTCAGGTTAGAGTCACTGTAGTGAATTGAACCGAAATAAGACCCCCACATTTGGATATTGTACACTGAACATGCATACAGTTTTGAGGTTGTAATTAGGTGTAAAAGGTGATGTTGGGAAATATATAAAGAAAATAACATAATAATAATAATAATAATAAAAATTTATATTATTATATTATTAGTAGTAGTTATTTTTTATTCTAAAAATAATAACAAAAATAACAATACTTTGTTATAATAATTATAATTTAACAAAAATAATAAAGATGATACTAATACCAACAATACTTTTTGTTATAATAATAATAATAGCATTTAATATTATTATTACTAGTAGTTGTTGTTATTGTAGTAGTATTATTTTAGTTTTAGCATTATAATATTAATAATAATAATAATACATAAAAATAAAATAATGCTAATACTAACTTTTTGTTCGAATGATATAATAGTAATAATAATAATAAACATAGTAATATTTCAATATTAATAAATATAATAATTATATATAAATTATTATTATTAGTAGTAGTAGTAATAGTTTTTGTAGTAGTAGTAGTATTATATTTTAATGTAATAATAAGTATTATTATTATTATTATATTAATGAAAATAATGCTAATAATAATAATACAAACATTTTTGTTATTCAAATTATGTATAATATTTTAATTTATATTATTCATTACTGTATTTTTCATAATAATAATACTACTACTACTACAAAAACTATTATTACTACTACTAATAATAATAATTTATATATAATTATTATATTTATTAATATTTAAATATTACTATATTTATTATTATTATGTAGCGTCTGGAGTCTCTCTGGACAGGATCAAAGATGAGTCGATTCCACTATAAACGTCAGAAAGCCTTTTAGCCGTATATAAATTAGGTTCCGGTACCGAGAAGTCTGAGGAAGATGGCATCGTGGACAGTTTTGTGGCTTGGCTGAGGTAGAACAGACAGCACCGTTAGAATCCTGTGAGAACTTCAATCAGGACGCAATCTCTCCCCCCCCCCCTCACTCAAAAGATAAGGGGGGGGCCTAGACACACAGGCTCCTTCCAATACACAGACACAAACATTTTCTTTATGTAACTTTAATTAAACTATCCCAGAATGTATATGATGATTCCTGTGTGTACGCATGCTCCCTATGTCATTGCCAACATAGTCATGATGTACGAACAATGTAAAGTCATTTAAGATGCTTGTATTCATGTGTAAGAATGTATCTCTGCTCTAATATCTCCCAGTCATACTGTGTTTGATATCTAAATATTCCTCTCTCTTTCTCTTAACCAACGGTGCACAGTAGATGATTATGAAATGCATCACATTATGTTACCCCCCCTTTTGAGTAGAAATGTACCAAGTATGACACCATCATAAATTAGGCAAATGAGGTCATAAACGGAGACAAAGAAAGTGTTCTCCCGCCTAAAACTTCCACATCTGATTGGTCATTTCATAAAAGATGGGCGGATGTTAATGTTTCTTTAAAGGACAGTAACACCAGCATATCTTGGCTCAGTCGGTGCAGTCGATAAACAACCCTCTTATCATCTCGGCTCGTCCCCTGGCCAGGCGGCTTCGGCCCTGGCTTGGCGGCTCAGTCACGTGGGTTGGTTCCTTTGAAGTCGGCGCGCTCCGCAGCCAGGCGGACAGGCAACGCGCGCCATCCCAGCGCGCTCCATCTCAGCGCTCAGTCGTCTTCTAAAACTCCGACGAGACAATCTTCTTTTCCTCCCCTTTTCGGCATTCGCTTCAACCACCTTCAAACTTCCCGCGGATCGAGAACGCTCCGGAAGGACCAAAAGAGAACACGCTCCAGCTCAAAGAACTCTCTGAGAAGACTCACACGCATTCTTTATACTCAGCACAAAACAACCCATGCAAGTATAAATTCCATCGAAATTTAGATGCGTTTTAAGATGTGTACCCCTGTTTAAGGTGATATTATTCGTTGCTGGCTCTCGTGGTTATGTTTGTGAAATTGCCATTCCTGAACCTTTCCTTCCTCTCTTTCATTCTCTTCTTTTCATTCTCTTTCGTTACTATTCGTTGTTCTGTATATACATGTATTCTTTGTTTAGTCGTATGTGTTCGTAGTATCAATTATTAAAACCATGGTATCCACGTTCGATTGTCATTGTTGCCGCTCACAAGACATGGTCACTTTAATGTTCCGATCTAGCTACGAGCTCTCAAGTATCTTTGAATACTTTAACTAATATCATAATAGTTCGGGAAGTTTGTTCTTCGTGACCAGAAGGATAATCTTCCCGAAGATTTGATAAGAAAGAATAAAGCTTTGTGAGAATTGATAAAAGATTGTAGTACTGTTCGTTCGTTAAATGAACGGATCAGATGAATTTTGAATTAATTCTAATTCAAAGGTTATTCCGTAATGATTTAATATATATTCGTAGTTAATTGCAACCCATTGTCGTTAACTATATATATATATATTGCATAAATACCTAGGTTAGGTATTTCCCTTTTTGGGTGATTTGGAGATTTATAATTTAATCATAACCCGTTGCGATTAGTTATAAATAATTAAACATTAATACTCATAATTCCCTATTGAGCTAATTTAATTTATTATTATTATATGCAGCCGAGTCGCTACAATTATTATTATTATATCATTCGAACAAAAAGTTTATTTTATTTTTATGTATTATTATTATTAATATTATAATGCTAAAACTAATATAATAATGAAAATAATACTACTACAATAACAACAACTACTAGTAATAATAATATTAAATGCTATTATTATTATTATTATTATAACAAAAAGTATTGTTGGTATAAGTATCATCACTAATGTGAACTTGAATAATAATAATAACAATAATAATACAAATTATTATTATTATTATGCGATTAAGAAAGGCAGGCATTCAGAGATGTGAACATTTTGTACATTAAGTAACTAACCTTGTGATGAAGAGATCAGGCTCATACTGTACAATACTCTGTAACTGAACACTGTTGTCCGACAATGTGCCTTCATTCTCCACACTGTCACTGTGGCAACACACAGATACACATTCAGTATACATTTTAACATATCAACAGATTCCTTTATTTACAGCTTTGAATGTGTATTTTCAAATGTTACAGATATTAGTGCACTGTGCGCAGAATGGCATAAAAGTGTCATGGCTTTTTTTGTGCCAAAAGTGTCAGATAATTAAGTTGCACACTTGTTCTAGGTAAAATGCATGGTGATTACTGACTGTCCTTGAATTGTAAACTTAACTTGTACATATGTCAGAGTGCTGCCCACAAGGCTATTTCTCCGATCAACATGTTTTGTTTTTATTTGGTCATGTCTTATTTTTTCTAGGGCACCAAGTGAGCTACGAACACCCTGGTGACCCCTCAAAAAATACATGTGCATGACATCCCTAGATAGTACCGTTTGCTAATGGTTTAAAGTTGTGTGTGTACCTGGAAGCAACAAGCCTCATCTGGACCTTACTGATGAGAGACGTACAACTGAATTCAAATTCCAACATGAATTTCACCTGAGAAAAACGAGTCAGTTGGGAGAATCACTGGTCAATGAACCAAAACGGCTTTTAATGAATCATGACGACAAACCTTTCTTCTTCCAGAGCCTTACCTTCGAGTGAGAGCGGAACACTGGGTAACTGACATTACAGGAGTGACTGTTTGAGCTTAGAGCCGTGCATTCAATCTTAAACTGGGCGTCTTCCTACAGAGAGACAATAAGACAAACACGAGGCAGAAAGAGAAATGAAGAGGCCAGACAAAATGCAGTTTATGAGACAGTGGAATATACTGTACTTTTGTATAAATAATACCATTCAAAAGTTTGGGCTAGTTAAGTCTCTTGTGCTCGCCAAGGCTGCAACTATTTGATCAAAAATACAGTAAAAACTGTAATATTACATATTATATTTTACAATTTAAAATGACTGTTTTCCATTTTAATATATTTTAAAATGTAATTTATTCCTGTGATGGAAAGCTGCATTTTCAGCATCATTACTCCAGTGTCACAATTATTCTAATATGCTGATTTGCTGCTCAAGAAACATTTCCAATTATTATCAGTGTCGAAAACAGTTGTGCTGCTTAATATTTTTGTAGAAACCATGATCCATTTTTTAAAAGATTCTTAAATAAAATTATACTGTAAATGTCTTTATTGTCACTTTTGATCAATTTAATGCATCCTTGCTGTATAAAAGTATGAATTTCTTTAAAAAAAAACGAATTTCTGATCCTAAACTATTGAACGTTAATGTACATTTTGTATACATAATTATGATCTTTATTAGTAAATGATAAATAATTGTCCTAATATACTTTTATGTTTTAAAAGGAAAAGATTGTGTTGGTACCCGTATACTCAGGCTGCTGAAATGCAGGTTTCTGGAGTAATGAAGATTGAGACTAGTGTTATAAGCATTTTCCAGTCGATTTTGTAACTGCACTTCTACTGCAAGCCGACGCCGAGGACTGCGTAAAACATACGGTTGTTGCCTACAAAAACAGATAAGAGCAACATTGATGTTACATGCACAACACATGCTATTTCAATCACCATTTCAGGTTTAGTAGTCAGTTACTCTAAACTTTTTATTATAAATATTACTATTGCACAAGGGATTGAACTAAGTAGTTCTGACATTATGTTCAAATGTATAGTCACAGTAGTTGTGAATCCCATGACTTTAGTTGTGCTTATTCACCTTGTTCCGGAAATGTCCATATGGGCCTGTAAAACCAGATCAGTTACACATACATCATCCTCCCCGCAGTCTTTGAAAAACGGGATCTAAAGGCAAAAAAAAGAGAGAGATCAAAAAATTCTGTAAAAAAAAACGCTGTATGATGGGAAAAACCTTCATCCACCCTGTACATGCAACATTCCTTTATATTCATATTTTCAAAAAGGAATAGTGCTATTGAATAGCACTCACAGACTTCTTGAATGTTGTAGGCCAGCCTTCATCTAGTACCGGGCCACTGTGTGTGTCATTGATTTTGAAGCGCAAAGTGAAGCTGATTGGTCGGATGTAATCAGCTGTATCCTAGATGTACAAAGTAAGTGTGAAAGAGAGAGAAGAACAATTTTCCTTGTAAACAATCAGTAAGTAGTCATGAAATGAGAAGGATAATGCAGCCATTAGGGCAAAATAACCCCCTTTTTACGATATCGACCAGCTAATTGTACATTATCCTTTGCTTCATCGATTTTTCAAAGACATTTAGACTTACAAAGACATGAAATGGTAGAGTGTAGCACATGGTCTGCCCCACACGAACACTGACGCCCATAAGTGTCTGCCGCTGGGAGTTGTAGTCGAATAGAGCACGAGCCGAAATCTTTCTGTCATCCAACACGGCCCCCATCTGCATATCTATACAAATAAGCAGATGTGGTACTTTAGGAAGCATACCAGAGTTGCTATTAATAGAGCTGCCGTACATAAGCGGAATTTAGTACAGCAATGAAAAAGTAAAATGTAAAAAGAGTGTTTCTGGTTACATGACACTTTACCAAAATATGTGCCATAAGAGCCAGGAGAGCGAGACAGGGCCAGGAAGCAAACCGTGGCGTTAAGGCATGCGGAGTCTCGGCCAGCCCTGTGGCAGTTCTTTTGGATCACATTTATGGAGTGTGGCTGGAAGGACATGCTGACGTTGATCTGTACTATACTGCGTGACCTGTAGAGGAGGTGAGCAAGTTGTCACCACGGTTCATAATCAGACCTGACTTTTACTACTGTTTGACACACAATTTAATGTGACGAATTGTTGACTTGTATGATGGCAGCATTTAGACAATGCATAAAAACACAAGATTGTAATGAGGCATAGAGTACTTCAGCAGGATGGCAGTGCCCTGTGCTCCGACAGCAAGATCCAGTAACTCATCCCCATCCAGATCCAGCAGAGCACTTAAGCTACGGCCAAAATACTGCAGCCCTGTAGAGAGAGAGGAGCCTGGGATACGCTACAGAGAGAGAAAGAGCGAGTTATTAGTGTGTGAAGTATAAATTAAAGGTAATATGGGGTCTAAAAGTTTAAGACCACTAATAAAAGTGGTCACTAGTTTTACACTACCATTCAAAATTGGTCAGTAAGAATTTTTTTTCCGGCAAGGATGCATTAAATTGATCAGAAGTGACAGTAAAGACATTTATAACGTTAAAAAAAGATTTATATGTGACCCTGGGCCACAAAACCAGTCATAAGGGTCAATTTTTTAAAATTGAGATTTATACATCATCTGAAAGCTGACTAAAGCTTTCCATTAATGTATGGTTTGTTAGGATAGGACCGAGACAACTATTTGAAATTCTGGAATCTGAGGTTGCAAAAAAATCTAAATATTGAGAAAATCCCCTTTAAAGTCATCCAAATGAAGTCCTAGCAACGCATATTACTAATAATACATTTTTGATATTTACTAAATATCTTCATGGAACATGATCTTTACTTAATATCCTAATGATTTTTGGCATAAAAGAAAAATCGATAATTTTGACCCATACAATGTATTGTTGGCTATTGCCACAAATATACCTGTGCGACTTATGACTGGTTTTGTGGTCCAGGGTCACATATTTCAAATAAATGCTGCTCTTTTGAACATTCTATTCATCAAAGATCATGTTCATGTTAACTAATGTTAACTAATGAAACCTTATTGTAAAGTGTGACCAATAAGACATGTTTCCTGAACAGCATTTTAGAATGATTTCTAAAGAACCATGTGACACTGAAGACCTGAGTAATGACTGCTGAAAATTCTACTGAAAACAGTAATAATAATATTTCTTGATCAAATTTTTGATCAAATATAAATCTTTACAAATAAAATCACAAATAAATCTTACCAACCCCAAACTTTTGAATGGTAGTGTACATTCTCACAATTTAAATCATTAATCAGAACAATTTCAGTGCAGAGTTCAATTGAAAAATCTAGTCTAATATTTTTTTTTTTAATAGAAAGATTTCTTTTTTTTCTTTTCTTTTATTTATTTTACATCTTAAAACTTTGTTTATTTAGGTAAAAAAAAATATTATTTCAGATTGCCTTATTTGGCTGTACACATGAAATAGCGGTATATTTACTTGTTTGTACTGTGGTATGATGTAGTATTCGTCACCGTGGTAAATGTAAAGAGCTCCCTGGTGGTCATCCTCTAGCGGAGCTCCCACCAGCAGGTCAGCGTATCCATCATGGTTTAAATCAGTGGCTACAGACATAGCATAACCAAAGCGTGCATCCTGTGCCTTCTTCTGAGAATGCAGCGTACCGTTTGGTGCAAAACCATCCTGGTAGAGAGAGGCAGATATAGAGACAGAGTGAGAGATAGTGGGGAGCAAGATTTATTTATAATATTTATACATTTATAACTGAAATGGTATAAGTTTAATACTAAAAAGAGGAATAAATTGTTTAGCATCAAAGGGGATTTGCCCTGGTGAATATCCGTCATGATCCCAGCCTGTGTTTCCCTGGTCTTGTGTGGACTACAAAACATGGCGCAGAACAGGAAATAACATAAGTCCACACAAGACCAGGGAACACAGGCTGGGATCATGCCAATACCCTTGATACTGAATCTCACTCTCTATATGTCTCTCACGTTCACATTTACATCACACAAACAGCAATGCCACTGTGGTTCTCACCCCATCCAGACAGTAGATATAGACTTTGCCTGTTTCTTTGTTTCCTGCTCCCAGGAACATGGGAGCAGCTATGAGAAGGATATCTGTTATTCCGTCCTGATCCACATCCACCACGCACACCTCACTGCCAAAATATGAGCCAATCTGGACAGAGAGAGAGAAGATGTTAGGCTATCTGAAGATTCCCACACTTCTTGAATGTATTTTCATTAGGGATGCACCGATATTAAAATTCTGGTGTATATGATAAAACAATCATTATTTTGATGTTATGGCCGATAACTGATAAATGACATATTGAAATATATACACTGTTCAAAAGTTTGGGGTGAGTGCATTTTTTGAAAGGAATTAATCATTTTATTCAGCAAGGATGCATTAATTGAAATATCTAAATATCCGACTTATCTGTAAAGACTTATAATGTCAGAAAATATTTATATTTCAAATGTTGTTCTTTTGAACTTTCTATTCATCAAAGAATAATGAAAAAAATGTAGCACAGCGATTTTCAGTATAATCTGAAATGTTTCTTGAGCAGCAAATCATCATATTAGAATGATTTCTGAAGGATCATGTGACACTGGAAATTCAGCTTTGCCATCACATGAATAAATTACATTTTATATTATATATATATATATATATATATATATATATATATATATATATATATATATATATATATATATATATATATATATATATATATATATATATATAACTGTTACTTTAAATTGTAATAATATTTCAGCCCAAGTAAGCACAAGAGACTTAAAAATAATTTAGAAAAACTAAACAAAAATATCTTACCAACCTCAAACTTTTGAATGGTAGTGTATGTCTGATAAAGATGACATTTTAAAAGGTAATCTAAATGTAAAAATAGAGGAAATGAGCAAGCACACTAAATATCCAATATTGTCATGTAGATTATTCACAATATAAATCGAAAATTATAAATATTACGCACAAATACATTGTCCATAATTTTTCATTGACCTTTCTACTCATTTGACTGCTAAGAATTTTAAAAATCCTCTTGATTTAGTCTGATTCGCTAATTAATCATTTACACTAATATGTGAACCCATTTGAATGATTCAGCAAAAAGAACCGACAACAACAACAAATCTTTCACAAATCAAAGTTTGCAAGCAAGTTTTACTCTACAAACACTTTAAACAAAAGCAATATCTAGCTGATGAAATATTTTAGACTAATGTACATTTATTATAGAAATGTTTAAGATTTAATTCATATAAAAATCCCCTGATTTGTTCAGGTTTTCCATGACTGTGGGAACCCTGACTCTGGATTTTGTTCTGAGAATCACTTCGATTTTAGGAGTGGCCTGAGAAAATGTAACCCGTTTGCTTTTGTTTAATATAAAAATAAACTCATTAATTGTGAGAGAGCAGGAATGTGTAAAAGAAGAAGGACAGAGAGAGGAAAAGCAATAAAAGATCAACTAAGAAAAGAAGGATATTGCAAAACTCAAAGAATTGGAATTCACGCAAGGGTTTGATGGAGATCTCTTCTGTGCTGTACCAGAGACTGTGTGTGTGTGAAGGGTGTCAGTGTAAATAAATATAGCGATGAAGGAGAGATTTCCACCTGTTCTCCATTTAAGGCCTGTGTGATTATGACATCGCCTTCAGGGGTGAGGTCAAACAAGATGACCTTTCCTTTGTGGTTGAATCTGGGCGCACCAGCAACATACAACCTCCTCCAGTCACCTACAACCACCGATGACACTGTGTAACCTGCAACAGATTTACATACAAAGAATCTGACCATCACTAAATATTAATAAATAGATGTAGATGTTATGTTAAGGAAAAAAACGTGGAGGAATTGTTATTTGGTGGGTTGGTTTTATGAAGTGAAACTTTACCTAGGTAGGCTGCATGGTTCTTCAGCTCCAGTGGGAACTCTTTCTCGAAGGCCTCTCGTGAGGGCATAATCTGCCCATCTTTGGTCACCTTCAGGACGCCTCCCTCCCAGTCATATGCTCCCACCGTTCCAAACAAGACGCCATCCTACAGTCCAAAATAATATAGCACATTATAGCATGATTGCATGTTCTATACTCAGTTTGTAATTTCAACTATTTGAATAGGCACAAATACACATGGACATAAAGTTCATTGAGACTCACATCCAAAATGTGTGTTGAAAAACCAATCTGAGACATTTCCATGAGAAAGGCACTTTCATTGTATCCCAGTGTCCCTGTAACAACACAACACAATATCATTGAATTACACACTGTAAATGAATAAGAAACATTAAATTGATCAAAAGTGACAGTAAAGACATTTTACAAAAGATTTCTTTCAAATAAATATTGTTCTTTTGAACTTTCAATTCATCGAAAAATCAAGAAAAAATTTATCAGTTTCCACAAAAATATTAAGCAGCAAAACTGTTTTCAACATTGATAATAATCAGAAATGTTTCTTGAGCAGCAAATCGGCATGTTAGAATGATTTCTGAAGGATCATGTGACACTGAAATCTGGCTGGCTTTTTCATCACAAGAATAAATTATATTTGAAATTGTAATAAATAAGAAACCAGTTATTTTAAATTGTAATCATATTTCACATTATTACAGTTTTTACTGTATTTTTCATTAAATAAATGCAGCTTGGTAAGTATAAGAGACTTTGGTAACACTTTATTTCAGGGTTCAATTCTTACTAATAACTAGTTGCTTATTTGCATGCATATTACTAGGTTATTAGCTGTTTATTAGCACCTATAAAGCACATATTAATGCCTTATTGCATGACCTTTTTCTACATCCCTTAATCCTACTCAATACCTTAATTTAAATGCTACAAAAACTACCTTACTAACTATTAATAAGCTGTAAAATATGAGTTTATTGAGGCAAAAGTCATAGTTAATAGTGAATATGTGTTCCCCATACTAAAGTGTTACCAAGACATCTTTTACATACATTACAAAAAATCTGTAATTGTGCAGAAATCTGCTGAACTGCAACATACTGAAATATGGAAAAATGTCTAAAGCATAGCTAAAGGTTACCAAGTTAAACATTATCAATACAAGATGGCAGTACAAGATAGTTGACTGTATAATATAGGCTACATGCAATGTGAATTCCAGTTAGTGCACAGCCTTGGCTAATCATATTTCTTCCTGTTCATCTAACCTATGAGTCCTGTGTATGCACAGCTGTGCCAACTTTAAGGTCATTCATCTCCTCCCTTCCATTCTTCCTGCCTGGCTTTCCTCAGAATCAAGGTGGCACAAGCGTCACACACTGTTTTTAAGGGAATTATTTTTATGAAAAGACATCTTTTTCCCTATTTTTCATGATGTCTATGTCACCTACAAATTTTTTTTTGGTAAAATATCTCACAGCATACTCATTCCTAATACAAGGTTCATAGGCACTTTATGTCTAAATGAATGACTAAAAAAATTGGACCATGGTAAATATCAGTTCTGCTATCAGATGATATACAAGTATTTGGAGACTTAAGACGCACATACAAATGTATGAATTAAATAAATGCTTTGTGTGTACTTGCATACATTGTCAAGTGTGGTTAATGTGTCCAAATATGTTGAAAAAAACAACAACATCCTCAATGAGAAGGAAATCAGATTTTTCTGTTCTTTCTAGGTCAAAGAACCACTGTTGCTCTTCAAGGGAAGGAAATCATTTTTTTTTCTATGGTCATTAAGAATGAATGTCCTTCTTACCCTCTAGACTAAAAATGCGATCTCCCAAAGCATCTACAATGTCATTTAGAGCAGCTTCATCCGTCACATTGAAGAAGTATTTCTCATCGGGGTCACTGGCAATGTCCTTTATCTCATTGATAAAGGTCTCTGGATCCTGCTGTCTGCGGATGTAGTGACCTAATACCTGTGGAAGAGAGAGAGTTGCTTGTTTATTGAAAATGAATCGTAAATGTTGATTCCTCAGGCTTTTGTCCACGAGTCATGTTTGAGAAAATTCACACAGCAGAGGGAGAGGAATAACAACAGAGATTTTCTCATCTGGAGAGCCAACACCTCCTCCACACCATTGGGGCGAAAGCAGATGATCTGATAGATCGATTAATGAAGGGATACTGGACTCAGAGGAGACTCATCCTAGAAACAAAACACCTACGCAGAGGAAACAGAGAGAATATCACTCACACCCACTGGCAGCACACCACTAATGACAAGCCTTTAAAACCATTGGTGCCAGATCATGAGTTCACTCTCCATTGACATGGATCTTATATCTTATATCTTTCCCAACAAGACAATTGGTTGGATGTGCTGACTTAATAAACTCCAGTTTTTTTTTTTTGTCCAGTCATGTATTGGTCATCATCTTTCAAATTTAGGTCCGGAACTATTGGAACTATTGGCATACTGAAGGATAATCTCACAATATGATTTTTCTCACAGTGTGTGTTTATATCTCAGAGTTTGACTTTATATCTCAGAGTGTAACTTTATGGCTGCATTACATGGGTCAAGTGACTCAATTCTGATTTTTCCCAACTATGTGGCACAGATCGGATACGAACGTGTAAGCAGGAAAAAAGCACATGGATTCCGATAATCTCAGATCGGTTTCAGGCCTCATTCATATGTGGAAATAAATCTGATATGAATCCGATACGTGCATTTGTGGCTGCCATGTAAGTGGACAGATCTGATATTCCCCTGTCAATGCGTCAACTCAGGTGGACATGAACCGTGATCACATTACTTTTTTTAATGCCGCAATGGAGGACGAAGCCTCAACCCAATGTTTTGCTTACCTTTAAAGACCTTTTTTTTGTCAGTATGTCTATCTTAGGCTGTTTCACCAATTGTAAATGCAGATATCGGATATGGGTCACTTTTAAAAGAAGATGTAAGCTGGTTGTCAAAAAATCGGATATAATCAACAAATCGGAATTGGGCATCAAGACCTACAGTGTAAATGTAGCCTATATCTCAGAGTGTGACTTTATATCTCACAATTGGACTTTATATGTCTCAGTGTGACTTTATATTTCACAATTAGTGTGACTTTATGTCTCACAACTGTGACTTTGTATCTCACAACTGTGACTACATCTTTCAGTGTGACTTTATATATAACTGTGACTTATATAATATAATTTCACAGTGTACAGTTTACACAGTTTTAAGAGCCCTCACAATAATCCACCACATTTACTATATTATTGACTGGAGTCCTGACTTGTGGTCCTTTCCCTTCTCATTCCCACTATGCTTCCTGTCAATTCTCTATACTGTCCCATCTCAATAAAGGCAAAAAGCTCAAAAATAAATCTTAAAAAATATTTCGTCAGAATACACAGCTAGTTTTATGATGGCTCAGCACCCTGGACAGAGATCTGAGGATTTCTTATTTGGGTCTCATCTGAGGCTGGGGCGTGTTCCTGATGAATGAAAACGATCAGACAGCAACTGGTGGAAACTTTCCAAGCATGTCCCCAATCCCAATTAGTACTTTAATAATGAGTTAATGATATTTGAATTAATAAGCAATCATTCAGCAATCAAACCTACTTATCTGCTTTATTTTGCAGTGGTAATCGTTGCAAATTCCTAGTATCTTGTTCTGAACTTCCACCCACTTCCCCACCCACCATGCTCACATTCCCAGCATCTCTATCCTGTAATGTCTAAAACATATCCTGGCTCTGCCACACGACCAATACAGTGAGATTGTTTCTCTACTCTCCCACGAGTGCTTTACTTTTCCATCCGCTCCTTAGTTCTGTGCAAGGGGAAGAGAACGAGAAAGGGGAAAGGGAGAACATAAAACACATCAAAACATGAAAGCTATGCTTTGGCTGGCGATGTATTAAAACCAGCTGTCATAATTTTATTCCGCAGTTCCCCTGAGGAGATGCGGAGAGACATATTACCCAGATGACTCTGCAAATCCGGACACCATTCTGGCACTGTTTGTGTAAGAGAGGAAAACATGGGCTCATTCAGGAGCAGGTTTACATGCTGTCCTCCATTCCAATGAGTGCGAGTACAGTAGAAATGTTGAATTGTTCAGGGGTATTTAAAATTGAAAAGTAAATGACTTTGAAACAGTCTGACATTTATTTTAGTTTTGAATTCTTTGGACTCTTTCAAGTGGTTTAGCTGCACTGTATATCCAATGGGTTTATATTAAATTTTGTTAGAGATTGTACTGTGGAAACGTCAAAATTGCACCATTCTTTTCGATTATGTGCTGTCAATATCTGCGGCCTATGGAAAAAACAAAAAGCAAAACAGCACTACTCAACTATCTGCACTGCCAAATTGACAATGTTACAAGGCTTACTAAATATTATTATATTATAATGTAATTGTTTTATTTTTATAATTTAATATGGGGGAATATGAGCGAATAAGAATTAATTATAAGAATAACAGAATCAATGTTGTTAACTTAAACTATTAAAAATTTATTTATAAAATAAATTAAATTAAATAATAAAAGAATGAAATTTGGCAACTAACTGAAATAAAATAAGTTTAAGTATAAAATTACTAAAACTGAAATAAAAAAATAACTAAATAAAAATAAAAAAACTAATAGAAATGACAAAAGCACATAAAATTACTCAAATTTAAACTAAAATGAAAATGAAAACTAAAAATATAAAAATAAAAGCTAATTCAAAATATTATTAGAGGTGTACTATGATAGTATATGCAATAAATAATACTAAAATAACACTGAACAACATATTTATTGGCACGTGTATTTATACATTCTCAATGTCTAGACTACTCTTTTTTTTAATAACAAATGTCATTGTTTTATAGAAACTATAACCACATCTAGTCATGGTAATGAGGAGCCATGGATGGTTTTACATGTGGTTAGCATGGTCTTATTACAAATATCACAATTAAAATATACAAGAGCTCTCCATGAATCCTCCGTGAGTTACTACCAACTATCAGCTTTCCTCCTGTGAAAAATCTGTTCTGTTGGACTAACCTCTGATTGTAGCGACAAAAAAACTTGTTTGCCTGCAGACATTACAAGACATGACTGCAACCATGAACAGCCTGATGAAAGGAAACCAATATCTGTTAAGGAGTTCAAACTCAGTTCCACTGTCAGACTATTTTAAAGTGTGTAATTTCTGCACCACTAGTGGCACCAAACAGGAATGGTAAAATAAAGACTGCTTTCAAGTTTGCAAGTTTAAAATAACTCATCCTTTATTGGTTAGACAGGCAGTTAGCCCTACACCAAATGTGAATGTGAATATGTCCACCCCAGTCCTAGACCTTAGCTCTATATAAAATAGGTGTTGTAGATGTTATTAGTGGTGTTTGCGAAGCAAAGCATCACTATTACTATCTCACATGCTTATCACTCACATCAGAATGTTGTAGAGTCTTGAGGGTAGGCTCATTTGACTCAGCTTAGCAAGCAGCCAATAAATAGTGACATTTAAACTTTGTAGCTATGCCTTAGCAATCACTTACAGCACCCTATTACACACCCTAGTAACTGTACAGCAGCATAAATAAGCCTTGCCAGACTAAAAATCTACCCATAACCACTTTGTAATATGGCTGATTTCTCGCATGATTCCATATCCTCTTTAAACTGATAGTTCAACTTTGCTATCTGCCTGTATATGTAATATGTAGCATCTGCAGATTGTTTACAAGCTGTTTTGTTGACGTCTGACTGGGCAATTACATGATACATTTCAGTAAGCTGTACTGTATCTTTCAACATACCTTCTGATTTTCATTCATGTTTATTTGGTGCTGTAACTAGTAGTAAAGAGGAAGAGATGATCGAACGCTAGAGCGATCTGTCACGACACACTAAAAAGCGCAAAAAACACATTTATTGTTTGTATTTCATAATGAAATTTACATAATTTGAAAGTTGAGACTTTGTTTCATATCAAAAGTGACCTGCTCTGTCTTGTCTGCTGTCACTGCATGAAAAAAAAATTGAGAGCGTGAGTCACGTTGAATGTGTGAGAGTTGGTTCTAATGCATGACAAAACAAAATGTTGAAAATTTTAAAATAATTATTGAAGAATCGTTAAACATTAAGAAAATTGTATTATTAAAAAATTATGTATTTCCATGGATGTAAATCTGCTGTAAATCTGGGTGGGCCCACTGATCAGAACATTGACAGATTTGGGAGCTAGCTTTCTAGCAATCACGCAAAAGACCCTAACTACCTAGTGCTGAGTTCCCTTTCAGTCGGTCACATTCAACGTACGTCAGACGTCACTGACGAATTAGGATCACTTCTGGGAGCCCCTATCAACTTCGAGTGTATACAGAATGGGCCAATGGCCATTGGCGTGCGAGATTTTCATCTCGCGCTCCACCCCGCAGCGCGGGTATAAACAGGAAGAGGATGCAGCGCACGTTTGTCATTCACTTCGGAGTCGACTGTTTGCTGCTGAAGAGTGTTCCTGTATTGTACAGAGAGAGAAACAGAACGAGAGAGGAGAAGTTCTGAGTGTTGGCGTGAAGGCACAACAGCGAGGACCGCAAGCTCACTGAGAGCAAAACTTCTGTTATTACAGCAACTCTGTCAGTTCGGTGGGCATTCACATTACTGTGAGTGCAAAACACAGGCTGCACTATTCCCTGTGTTTTTGCCGCGGCTATCTCCCTGTGTGCTTCAGCACGTTAAAGAGCTTTTCCTCTAAAAGAGTACATGCGTGACACTGTGACAAAGTGACACTGCATATTTTTCAAGATGTCATTCCACCCGTGCGTTTCTGGATGCGGTTGTTTCCTGTCCTTATTAACGGCCACAATCTCTCTCACATAAGCATGTTGAGATTGCGTTCGTGGGTGATCCATGTTCTCACGTCAGCGTGCTGTTCGTCTCACCTTCCTCATAAGGGTTTGAGCGTTCAGCGAACAGCTGCCCCTCAGTCTGCTTGTTGCCATGGGCATCGGTCCCACAATGCCACCCGTCTCAGCTGCCAGGTCATTCGAGACCCTGGCCCGGATATGTGCCCAAGGTTCCCACCACTCCTTTCCGGGACCAGGTGGTGAACTTGCAAGCGCTGGCAGCCCTGGCTTTTCTCTGTCCCGTCCGTGTCCTGCGGTTATACGTGGACAGAACGCAAAGCTTTAGGACCTCAGAACAGCTCTTCATCTGTTACGGAGGCCAGCAGAAGGGAAAGGCTGTCTCCAAGCAGAGGATGGCCCACTGGATAGTGGATGCCATCGCCTTGGCGTACCAGACCTAAGGCGTGCCTTGCCTGCTCAGGTTGAGGGCCCACTCCACTAGGAGTGTTGCCTCTTCCTGGGCGCTAGCGCATGGCGCCTGGCTGACAGATATATGTAGAGCTGTGGGCTGGGTGACACCTAACACGTTCGTTAGATTCTATAGCCTCCGTGTAGAGCCGGTATCTTATATGTGCTCGCTTCAACCAGCCAGTAACACCAAAGTGCCCGCTCTAGTGTCGGCTTGCTGCGCCATTCCCCTCCTCATGGACCGGATAAGTGCGCATTTTTGCTCCAGTAGAGTTCCCTAGCTAGGCGAACCCTGTGAGTTCCTCCACTACCATACGCCGTTCAGATGTGGTGGAGCATCTGACGCCAGGCTCAGTACGGTAAGCGCACCCTAGTGCTGCGCCCCCTGCTGGGCTAGGTGCCATATGTTGTGACCCCTACGGCGGTCCCATATGTGTATTCTCCATGGTATGGCTCCCTACGGCGAGCCCGTGTCTTTCCCTTAGGCAGAGCCTGCACTGCCGTCTCTGTTCGATGTGTCTCCCGCCTAAAATCGTCTGGGGCCACCATAGAGACATTCCGTATGTTGCACTGCCCAGATGGCCAGCGAATCTTGCACGCCAATGGCCAATGGCCCGTTCTGTATACACTCGAAGCTGATAGGGGCTCCCAGAAGTGATCCCAATTCGTCAGTGACGTCCGACGTACATCTCCGTTCCCTCCTTCAGGGAACGAGGGTTACATACGTAACCGAGACGTTTTGCCACGGCAAGCACCACTCACATTTTCTTCAGAAAATGTTTTTTCTTCAGAAAAATGTACATTTTCTTTAGAAAATGTACATGACTAGTTTTCAAAATATCAGCTTTTGGCTTCTTTACGGTCAAATGTGCATTATAACAAAACAAATATACCGTATTGTTCGGAATCTAAGAAAAAACAGCTTAATCTTATATTCAGGGTCTATACTTTACATGTAAATAAAACACCCACAACAATAGGTGGTGCCAAATACGTGTAAAATGAGTGTGCCAAGAAATACAGTGTGTCAGAGTGTAATGTTAGGAGACTGCGAGAGCAAATAGACAGCCTTAAAAACGCAAACAGTCAAATAAAAGCTTACCATCTAAGAGCCGTGTGACTATCATATTTGCGTGCCCCGCACACTTACAATGTACGTGATTTTAAAATGTATGATGGTACCCAGATTTCACTTCTACAAATTTTGGTAGGCTACATGGTTTTCACTATGAGATGGATAGCCTAATTGTTATATAATTCAGATGGGCTACAGGTTATTTTTATGGTATGCCAAAAAGTGTTTATTTTTAAATGTGATCGTTAGTACATTTGACCAGTATTTACCATACTTTCAATATTATAAAATAAAATATTAAAAACAAAAAGCAATTTCAAATAAAAGCATTTTCTTTATCAAAAAGCATTTTTCCAAAAGGTACATCTTGAAAGGGGGGGGGGGTCGTCTTATAGTCAGGGTCGTCTTACATTCGGAACAATACGATACTATATATTATTTGTAAATGCATTTATTGTTGAAATACAGAAACAAACTTTTTTATTTTAAATGTCAAATACCCTTTAAGAAGACAGATAATATGGTTTATGTAATAAATTTATGAATGCAAAATAGACCCCACTGTCCATAACAGTTCATAATTGTGAGCTCATGAATATAGACAGAAAATTGAGAGGACAAACATATCCTTTAAGTTTGCTAGTATGTATTTGTGTCTTTTAATATACAGATAAATAGACTACAAAATGGAGGAAGCTATTTTGGCTACACTGACACCCCAGGCTCTGGGGAAGGCAGCTTCACTTTGTCTTTTTCTTGTGTTGTGGTTTAGGGTGGCAGTAAAGGAGTGCAGTCCGCCCACTGACTCACCCAGAGGGGCATGGTGTCAGTGTAGAGAGGTTTTTAGGGTGTGGTTCATTCCTCTGATGGCGAGGAACCCCGTTTAAGTCTATTTCTGAGCAGCAATAATGTGGTTATGATTGTTTAAAGAATGAAGGAAGACAGCTTTATCACTCAAGCACAGACAGAGAGTGAGAGAACCGGGTGGAGCTGAGCAGAGACACTGAAAATAGAGCAGTGCCAATTATGGTCAGTTTAAGTGGAGATCTGATATTCAGGAATACACTCTGCAGCTCGCTGTTTTTTTTAGGAGGGGTTGTAGGTTTTTCCAGCCTACATCAGGGGTCAGGTTTAATTATGGTGTGAATGTGTATTTGTACTCACAGCGATGGCATATCTGGTGATGTTACGTTTCTCACATTCAATCAGGACCTCAGGAAGGTCTTCCTCATCATGCGACTCTCCATCTGTCACGACTATCATCACTTTAGTGGCCCCTTCCCTTGCACCTCTCTCTGGACTGAAGGCCTCCGTGCTAGACGCGAGTGAGGACGAGAGAACAGTTAAACACAATCATTTGAGTCAGTAACATGGTTTTAAAGAAATTTCAGCAATGATCAAAAGTCCAAATACATTTTGAGACCCCTGTATAATACTTGCCAATTTAAGACGCATATATATATATGAAAACGGTCCATTTCTTATTAAGATTCACACAAACACAAACTAACAGGCAGCCGATACATGTAGCAGGATTCTGTGCTGCTTGTGGGAGGGTGACCTGCATTTTTCAAGATGTAAGTTTCGTGGTATAGCCAGCGTTAGTCAACTTAGTGATTTTCAGGCGGTCGTCCAGACTCTAGCTAAATATAACTATGTGGCTACCCGCAAGAGTGCAGAGTTTAAAAACAACCAGCAGCCTTCCACCTAATTACATCCAGTGGAGGAGGAGAGGAGAGGAGAGGAGAGGAGAGGAGAGGAGAGGAGAGGAGAGGAGAGGAGAGGAGAGGAGAGGAGAGGAGAGGAGAGGAGAGGAGAGGAGAGGAGAGGAGAGGAGAGGAGAGGAGAGGAGAGTAATGGTAGATGTAATAAAGAAGGAAACAATAGTGAAAACACAAATATTTTTGAAAATACCATCTGTGAATGACATGGTATCAAAATCATGTGAAAAACAAAATGGCTCTCTGATTTTCCACACAAAGATACAAAAGGAGAACTGACAAAAGAGCAAGGGACTGTTTTGATGTGGTATGTGAAAAATAGAGGGCAGGTTTTAATGGTGGAGAAAAATGTTTGTTTCGTGAAGATATTTTTTACAAGATGTGATGGGGGACAGACATCTTGAAACAAGTCTTGATTATGAGAAAAATTTGTTACACAGATGTTTCAGACTGGGATTTTATCAATTATGAATGCAGCTTTAGAAAGAGATTTAGAAACAAGTCAAGCAAGAAAATAAGTGCGCTTAATTTAATCAAATTTTAAAAGTATATTAAAAAAAATATTACTTGCAGATAAAATCATATTAATAAAATAAAAGATCACGTAAGTGTATTTACAGAGAGTACACTTTCATGACAATTTTTCTTACACTTATGTACTTTAAAATAAAACTTTTAATTACAAAGTACATTTTAAATCATTATGCTTTAATAATACTTTGTTCAATATGATACCACTATCAGTTGACCGTGGAATATTTAGTAGTGAGGAAATTTCACGAATGGACTTATTGCACAGGTGGCAACCTATCACGGTACCACACTTGAATTCACTGAGCTCCTGAGAGCGACCCATTCTTTCACAAATGTTTGTAGAAGCAGTCTGCATGCCTAGGTGCTTGATTTTATACATCTGTGGCCATGGAAGTGATTGGAACACCTGAATTCAATGATTTGGAGGGGTGTCCCAATACTTTTGGCAATATAGTGTATTTTGACGATTCAACTAACATAGTAAAAGACATATAAGTACTTGATTATTTTAACTGTAGTGTTATTTAATATTACAATTAAAGTTTATATATTTTAAATGTACCAAATTGCAACTTCATCATTACAAAATATATTTAAATACATGATGTACAAGTTTCAATAGAAATTACATTAAAGTAGATTTTAGTTTACCAGAAATAATTGTCAGTACATTCAATTGTCAGTACACTTTAACAATAATTCAATAATTATGAAATTACATATAAGATGTACTTAAGTAGGTTAAAATGCAGTTCAACTAATTGCATTTATTGCTAATTTAAACTGTAATACATTTTCATTTAATTGTAAATAACATGCAATTAAGTGTCTGAAAAAAATTACATACAGTATTACAGTTGATTTCACACTCAAGTATAGAGTATGAGTAATATACTCATTTTAAAAGTATGCTAAATTGTATTTCTTTTTCAAGAAAGAAAGCAAAAAGAAAGAAAGAAAGAAAGAAAGAAAGAAAGAAAGAAAGAAAGAAAGAAAGAAAAAGAAAGAAAGAAAGTTGCAGGGAAAGTGATTTGAGCAAATAAGTCTGTTAATTGCTGGGGCTGGTGTTATTTAAAGGCTGCTGTGCTTTTATTGAGTGCTACATCTGGACTTATGTGGTTTTTAACTCACACTCTCTTTCATTTTACTGTGTGTTTGAATTAATTACTATATTTGAATTCTCTCACGTTTGTGTCTGTGTGTGTGATTGTATGAACATGGTCATGTGTGTTTGAACAGCTGCACAGGCGAAGGCAAAGCTAAGTCTACTGGATGGTGACCACACCTGTGGCTCTGCTGAGCCAGCTCTCTCCTCTCTCTGCATCAGCATAACTGAATGTTATGACAACCTTCCTCACCTCACCCAACTACTGCTATCACTTCAACTACCGTGAGAGAGTGTGTCTGTCTAATGTGTGCCTTCTAGAGAATGGAAAGTCTTAAATGAATATTGAATTGTGTAGAAACAAAGACACACACCGCAAACACATAAACAAACCCTCACACAGTAAGAGAGCAGAATGAAAAAGGTCCATGAAACCCTTCAACTTCTGTGAAGAAGACAAAATGAAGGATTGTGTTTAGCACTGACAGAGATTTTTGACTAGATTCCTGAACATTTTTGTTGAATCATTTTCATTGCTAACCAACCACACATCGTAAGCCATGTAAAGTGTTTGATTCACTAAATAGAAACGGCTCACGAAAGTAATTTGTTTGAGTATCGGACTACACTGTTTAAAATGTATTGTTTTAATATATTTTTCTATTGTTGTTATTATTATTATTATTATTACTGTTGCTGTAGTAGTCATGTACAGTGGACCCCAAAGTTTTGCTTAGTGTTGTTGTTTTTGTTTATTACTGTAAAATATGGTACACACATTTTAAGATGTTCATTTTAACTGTAGCTTAAGTATATACTATTTGAGACTGTATAAGAGCCATTCGTTTTGATTCACTAAAATGAATCAGCTCATATGAGTCATTCGTACTGAAATCAGACTACACTAGTCGCACTGAAAAAAAGACATATAAGACATAAGACACATAAAAGTACATTACACTAGTCATGCTGTATGTTTTTGATTTGATAAAAAGAACCATCTAGTAAGAATGACTCGTTCCAGAATCAGACTACACTGGTCACGCTGTTTGTTTTCAATTCACTAAAAATAACAATTTCAAAAAAGTGATTATTTTAGGAATCAGACTACACTTAATCTCAGCCTCAGATGTCATGCCCACGGACCATTGGCTGAACATCTGATGCATATGGTACACTTAAAGGGATAGTGCACCCAAAGATGAAAATTATCCCATGATTTACACACCCTCAAGCCATCCTAGGTGTGTATGACTTTCTTTTTTCAGACGAAAAAAATCGGCCCTAGCTCTTTCAAGCTTTATAATTGCAGTGAATGGTAAATTATATTTTGAAGGTCAAAAAAGCGCATCCATCCATTATAAAAGTACTCCACACGGCTTCGGGGGGTTAATAAAGGCTTTCTGAAGTGAAGTGATGCGTTTTTGTAAGAAAAATATTTAAATCTTTATAGCCTAAAATAACTAGCTTCCAGCAGACAACCGTATGCAAGTCGACTTGATAGATAGATAAATAGATATATCGAAATCCTCCAATATTTCTCTTTAAAAATTATTGTTTTAGACTTCTAATTTGTGACTAATTTGTGTTTTGTTTTGCTCAATCCTCTGCGCTTCCACGTTCGTCAATGCATCATGTGTTGGTCACAGGTTGCTCTTTTAGCGTAAGTCGACTTGCGCACGGTCATCTGACGGCAGCTAATTATTTTAGGATATAAAGATTTAAATATGGATATTTTTCTTACAAAAACGCATTGCTTAGATTCAGAAGGCCTTTATTAACCCCCTGGAGTCGTGTGGAGTACTTTTAGAATGGATGGATGCATTTTTTGACCTTCAAAGTCTCATTTACTATTCACTGCCATTATAAAGCTTGGGAGAGCCAGGGTATTTTTTAATATAACTCTGATTGTGTTTGTCTGAAAGAAAGTTATATACACCTAGGATGGCTTTAGGGTGAGTAAATCATGGGATAAACTATGCCTTTAACTGGAGTAACTATGCCTTTAACACTTCAGGAGTTTCGAAGTTGTCATCTGATTGGTTGAATTCTACAGGATGTCCGGGATACGTGATGAGCGGTCTGTCTGAAAACAAATGCTGTGACGCCAAACCCCCTCGTTTAAGAAAAACACCGGCGTGTTTACAACTGTGACAATGAGCGCTTACCAGGATCAACTAAACGCTGGATTTTCAAAAGTATGTAAAGTTTGCTGTTCCATCGTTGCAGTAAACTTGCATAACTTTCTTGAATAAATAATTTATTAGATGCACACCAGTCTGTTTTTGAGACATCGACATTTTCACGCCCCTAAACATGATACAGAACAAAACGAACTGTGATTGGTTGCGATACATGTCAGTCAAATGTCCTCTTGGGCGGTGCTTGGCCAATGAAAGCTGCAATAGTGACTACATGAGACTAGACTACATTGGTCACGCTGTTTGTTTTCGGTTCTCTAAAAAGAACCTTCTTAAAACAGTGGCTATGTTTACATGCACATCTTTTGTTTAAATCTGAATTAATTAATTGAATTCAATGAATTTCGAGTGATAAATCCGACTGTAGTGTTTACAAGAATGATAAATAAAGTGATCGGGTTGATGTCCGCGTTTATATGTCACAAGCTTCTAATCAGAATAGATTTTTTGACATGCGCACACTGCACAAATATGCATAGTTTGCCTCTGTTTGCACATACAGTTCTCCTACATTGCTTCTTTTCTTTGTTTTAGAAAAGAGCACACTTAATATTTATCTATTTCGGGTCCTGAAATAGGAGATGATGAGCGCATGAATCGCTACGCCGTGCTGTGCTGCTTATATTTATCAAACAGTAAAAACGCCCCTTCCCGTGCCCAAAATAAAGTGTCTGTGGAAGGGAATATGAAGTGAGGACTGATGGGACGTTATTGTGCTCCACTTTACAGATGATAAGTGGTAGGAGAATTTTAGAATAACTCAAGTTATTTAAAGCTCGTTCTGCGCACCATACGTCATTACGTCATTGCACATGCACAGTCCTTTCCAGTTTCAGTTTTCAATCTGATCAAGTGTTTACATGTCCTCTCGATCATGATCTCGATTAGAAATGGAATAAACCACCCCTTTCAATCCGAACAAAATTTAATTCGGATCAAGCTCAATCGGATCGATTAAGGTGTTTACATGAAGGCTTTTCAGTCCGATTGAGCCGTCAATCTGATTACTAATAGATTATTTGGTTTCATGTAAACATATGAATCAGACTATACATGTGCTGGTCATATAATTAGAATATCATCAAAAAGCTGATTTATTTCACTAATTCCATTTAAAAAGTGAAACTTGTATATTATATTCATTCATTACACACAGACTTTTTGATGATTATAACTGACAACTAAGAAAAATCCCAAATTCAGTATCTCAGAAAATTAGAATATTACTTAAGACCAATACAAAGAAAGGATTTTTAGAAATCTTGGCCAACTGAAAAGTATGAACATGAAAAGTATGAGCATGTACAGCACTCAATACTTAGTAGGGGCTCCTTTTGCCTGAATTACTGCAGCAATGCGGCGTGGCATGGAGTCGATCAGTCTGTGGCACTGCTCAGGTGTTATGAGAGCCCAGGTTGCTCTGATAGTGGCCTTCAGCTCTTCTGCATTGTTGGGTCTGGCATATCGCATCTTCCTCTTTACAATACCCCATAGATTTTCTATGGGGTTAAGGTCAGGCGAGTTTGCTGGCCAATTAAGAACAGGGATACCATGGTCCTTAAACCAGGTACTGGTTGCTTTGGCACTGTGTGCAGGTGCCAAGTCCTGTTGGAAAATGAAATCTGCATCTCCATAAAGTTGATCAGCAGCAGGAAGCATGAAGTGCTCTAAAACTTCCTGGTATACGGCTGCGTTGACCTTGGACCTCAGAAAACACAGTGGACCAACACCAGCAAATGACATGGCACCCCAAACCATCACTGACTGTGGAAACTTTACACTGGACCTCAAGCAACGTGGATTGTGTGCCTCTCCTCTCTTCCTCCAGACTCTGGGACCCTGATTTCCAAAGGAAATGCAAAATTGACTTTCATCAGAGAACATAACTTTGGACCACTCAGCAGCAGTCCAGTCCTTTTTGTCTTTAGCCCAGGCGAGACGCTTCTGACGCTGTCTGTTGTTCAAGAGTGGCTTGACACAAGGAATGCGACAGCTGAAACCCATGTCTTGCATACGTCTGTGCGTAGCGGTTCTTGAAGCACTGACTCCAGCTGCAGTCCACTCTTTGTGAATCTCCCCCACATTTTTGAATGGGTTTTGTTTCACAATCCTCTCCAGGGTGCAGTTATTCCTATTGCTTGTACACTTTTTTCTACCACATCTTTTCCTTCCCTTCGCCTCTCTATTAATGTGCTTGGACACAGAGCTCTGTGAACAGCCAGCCTCTTTTGCAATGACCTTTTGTGTCTTGCCCTCCTTGTGCAAGGTGTCAATGGTCGTCTTTTGGACAACTGTCAAGTCAGCAGTCTTCCCCATGATTGTGTAGCCTACAGAACTAGACTGAGAGACCATTTAAAGGCCTTTGAAGGTGTTTGCAATATTCTAATTTTCTGAGATACTGAATTTGGGATTTTCCTTAGTTGTCAGTTATAATCATCAAAAAAAAAAAAAAATAAACATTTGAAATATATCAGTCTGTGTGTAATGAATGAATATAATATACAAGTTTCACTTTTTAAATGGAATTAGTGAAATAAATCAACTGATGCTATTCTAATTATATGACCAGCACCTGTACTGGTCACGCTGTTTGTTTTTAATTCACTAAAAAGAACCAACTCATAAGAGTGATTTGTTCCGGAATCCGACTACAAACTACTGTTTGTACTGTATGTTTCACGTTGTAGATTTAGTACTGGTGTTGCATTTAGCTCCTCTATTTTTTTCTCTTTCAAAAAAGCAATTATGTTTTCCATGATATGGTCCTATTAAAATGCATAGCTTGACTTTAATTAGACTAGATTTTTCAAATCTCATTTTCAGAGAGTAGAGTTTCTCTCCAGCAGTCACTGAAAATTTAAGACAGGTTTCATTTTGTGAGCTTTTGCTTTTGTGGTCAGCAAGTGACAGCTATGGTTAGTGTCCTGTGTGGTTATATATGTATGTGCTGGAGGGATTTGGGATACCAATAAAGAAGAATGACAGAAGCAAAATTTACCGGAATGGAAGGAGTGTGAATGGAACAAAGAGAATGAATATGACCCTCTTTAAACAACTCTTTGCTCACGTATGCAAGTCTCTAGGGAAAGAATGGAATTACAGTTTTGACGAGGCACCTTCAAAAGCATCAACATAAAAACAAAGGCACTATTGACCAGACAGACTCAACTATGCTACACATTTTACATTATCTCTGGATGTGGTGGGGATCAGGGAAAGGGCAGAATGTACATAAGGCGATACCTTTCAAAAAGGAGTGAGAGGGGGCTGTTCTACATTTGTTTTGAATGAACAGTGAGTCGCCATACCAGGCCATTTGGATGGCGTGCGCAGTGCGGGTCTCCCGTCCCTCCTGACGGCTGATGTTCTTGGCGGCTTCAACCACATCCTGTGTTGTCTGATAGTCCCTGAGAGACCACTCGTGTACTGAGATCTCCCCGTACTGCAGGACACCAACCTACACACCATAGTCACAAACAATAAAGTTAAAGTTAATATGTGTAATTTCTGAGGTTCAAGGCCCACTGAAGTGCTTTGAAACGCACAGCATTATTTAATGTGTTGACGTTTCCACTGACACAGGAAGACAGGGCGGGACATATCAAACAGCTCCTCCCCTTTTTAAAAAAAAACATCCAATAGCGTTTTGTTTATATCACAGCTCAGCCAGAGCCATTGAGCTTGATAAATCCGCATTTGACAGCCACTGTCTAATAGATTCTCCTTTTAGATTTTCTCCTTTTTTTCTCCTTTTAAAGCTGTTACTAAAGCAAAACAGTGAACATAAAGTGTGTAATTTATGTTGGTCCTTGGCACTGACATTATCTCTTCTACTCGTCAGTGCTGTTTCTAATGCCGAGTCTGGCTAAACATTTCTCCTCCTAAACTCCTCCATATCGCTTTAAAATATAGCATTCTGTGCAGAATTCAAATGGGCGCCTGGTCTGCGCCGACTCGCACATATGATCCGCTATGTGAAACCAGACTTCATTTTTGCCCCAATGGAAAGCATATGTACATATTAGAACCTAAATGGTACATATTAGAAACTTTTTAAAGGGTACAGTCCCAGTGACAGCTTTTGTACAAAGTTGTAAGAGACTCTGTATCAGGGAAACAGGTCTATTTAGCTCAAATGAATGAATTAATTAATGAAAGAGTCTATTTTACGACCGAGCAAATGACTCGTCCAGCGTTCATTTGAACGGCCGTAACTATCAACTCTGCAGCGGATATTAATATCCACACAATAGTGAAACACTATTTAACAGCCAGGTAACTTAGATTAGCAGTTTAAGACATTAAATTCGTAAGCACATAACACAAGAACACTTATCTTTAGAAATAAATGAAACTTTATTGATTACTCTAACACTAATAAAAGATATTAGTAAAACTAATATCTAACACAAACACACGCACACACACATTCACACCCGTTGCAGAAAGGAAGAAAGTGAGGAAAGAATGAGTTTTAAGAGAGTGAAATGATGAAATCCCAAGTTTCTAGCAATAAATCCATTTACAACATGACCTGATCGAACCACCAATCATTAATTTAACCCTCCTATCATTGCTTAGGCGGGGTTATTAAATTTGACATCAATTGCACCAGTTCAGTTTAGAATCTGGAGGTTACTTGCGTTTGTGTCTAGTGTCGTCTTTGAATGGGGATTCCCTTTTTCTTTGGTCCTGGCTGCAGGGGTTCCCCGGTTCTTCGATTCTCTGAAGGTCTTGTTGTGTCTTTTGATCGTCGTCTTGGGAAGCCAATCACGTGATGTGTTGGCTGCTAGATGGAAAGTCTCGTGGGAGGTGTTCAAAGTTGAAGCACGCTCTGCTGTAGATTCGTCGAGAGAAACTTTGCGGCGAAACTTAACTTAGAACACGAGACTCAACGGAAAGAAAATAAACTGAAGTAAAAGAAAGGAAAGTGAGAGGAGAGTTTTAGATGGCTTGAATGAAATTAACCCATTTCTCAGATCTTGGTCTGCCTCGATCGTCTGATCGTCTATTTCTCCTTTAGACTGACTTGAACATTATTGAACTGATTTTCCTTCTTCAACTGACTGCTTTGTTCGTGTTCTGAGATTAAAACTCAAATTTGTTTGCCCATCCTCCTGGATGGATTGGCCAATTGGGAATCATCTTTGGTTCAGAGGTGACTGTGTTTACACCCTCCCCATAAATTAGGTTATCTGTGGTCATTTACGTTCCTGCTCTAAGCAGTGAGTAAATTTAAACATGATTTCTTATTATAAGAACACGACATTCTAGACAGATTTCATTCAAACCATCTTTTGAATTATAATCATTCAATCACACTGATATCAAGAAAGGCACATTTTCAATCAGTCATTCAATAACATGAATTACACGAATTGTGAGTGAGTCTAAGCATAGTGGTCACATATATTGGTTAAATACATGATATAGAATTATGCAGTAGAAGGATGTTTGATTATAAGTCCAATGATCAATGATTTGATGCAGTTTATGTGTAACATGGTTTCTGTGAGTTTTTCCTTTGTTTCACCCACTAGTGCTGGGATCCTGAGGATTTTTTTGGCAGTCACAGACCAGGACATTAGGGATTAGTTTCTAGATGGGTGAAGGGCAGAAAACCGCATGTGGACCAATGAGAAGTCCTGTCCTTCCTGGGCTTGGTACCACAGGTGGTCTTCTTGGCCTCTAAGAGGTGTCTGGCATCTTTATCTGATGGAGTTGGACAGTTTGTTTGTGTTAGTCCACCAAGATCCAATCAAAATGTAGCAAACTTTTGTCCACTGATATGGGCAGAGAGGGGCCCAGCCATAAACTGGCCCTGGCATCATTCAGCATCCTTACGCCAGTCTCCAGTGTTACATGATCCTTCAGAAATCATTCTAATATCCTGATTTTCTGCTTAAGAAACATTTATTATTATTGTCAATGTTGAAAACAGTTTCTTCAAAAGAACAGCATTTTTTATTTAATACATTATTTTCACTTTATTGTCACTTTTGATCAATTTAATGCATCCTTGCTGAATAAAAAAAGGAATAAAAAGATCTTACTGACCCCAAACTTTCAAACAGTAGTGTGTGTGTATATATATATGACCCGTCGAGGCATGGACTCCACTAGACCCCTGAAGGTGTGCTGTGGTATCTGGCACCAAGATGTCAGCAGCAGATCCTTTAAGTCCTGTAAGTTGCGATGTAGGGCCTCCATGGATTGGACTGGTTTGTTTAGCACATCCCATGGATGCTCGATTGGATTGAGATGCCAAGTCAACACCTCAAACTATGCTCCTCAAACCATTCCTGAACCATTTTTGCTTTGTGGCGGGGTGCATTATCCTTCTGAAAGAGGCCACAGCCACCAGGGAATACCGTTTCCATGAAAAGGATGTACATGGTCTGCAACAATGCTTAGGCAGGTGGTATGTCTCAAAGTAACATCCACATGGATGGCAGGACCCAAGGTTTCCCAGCAGAACATTTCCCAAAGCATCACACTGCCTCCGACGGCTTGCCTTTTTCCCATAGTGCATCCTGGTGCCATGTGTTCCCCAGGTAAGCGACACACAAGCAACAAACTGCGATGCACTGTATATTCTGACACCTTTCTATCAGAACCAGCATTAACTTCTTGAGCAATTTGAGCTACAGTAGCTCGTCTGTTTGATCGGACCACACGGGCCAGCCTTCGCTCCCCACGTGCATCAATGAGCCTTGGCCGCCAATGACCCTGTCGCCAGTTCATCACTGGTTCCTTCCTTGGACCACTTTTGATAGATACTGTCCACTGCAGATCTTGTGGAACACCCCACAAGAGCTGCAGTTTTGGAGATGCCCTGATCCAGTCTTCTAGCCATCACAATTTGGCCCTTGTCAAACTCGCTCATATCCTTATGCTTGCCCATTTTTCCTGCTTCTAACACATCAACTTTGAGGGCAAAATGTTCACTTGCTGCCTAATATATCCCACCCACTAACAGGTGCCGTGATGACGAGATAATCAGTTTTATTCACTTCACCTGTTCACCGTCATAACCTTATGCCTTATCGGTGTATATGCCTTTATGTTTTAGGAAGAGGGTCTCTTATAATAAAACATCATATTTGGGCTCCCTGCCATTAAAAGTAAAAAAAAAAAAGGCTAGCAGATGTTTGAGGGTAATTTGCTGTAAGTAACACAGCAGCAGTCATTTGTGCAGAGTGGATAACTCTACAATGAGTTGTAGATGAGATTGGCATCTCCACTATGCGCTCCGCCCCACCAACATGAAGGCCCAGATCTGCCAGAGCAAGATATGCACCACAAACCAGAGGAATTTCCTTTTACCTCGTGTTGCCCCCAGCCTGCCTACCGCCTTAAATATCTCACATAAAGAAAAATACAGGCTAGGAACATAGATACACTCATTCATCTATTCCATCTTTTCATGCATTCATTAGTCCATCTTCTCTTTGTTACTTTCTGGTTTCACACACTGCCTCCAGTATACATTCATACATTTCTAACTCTGTCCCTTCTGTCTTTTTTCTCTATAAACCACAACTTCTGTCTATTTACATTAACACTGTCATCTATTTTCCCCTGTTTCTGTTTGGGCTCAGTTCTCTCTGCAGACTGGCTTGTGGTTCTGTTACTCACAGTCGCTCATATACCGTCTCAAAGCATCAAAACTAGATCTGTGTTAGCTGCTGATGACAGGATTTAAGGTTAAAAGTCAGTTCTACACATCAGTCAAAACCTCAGCCAGGTCTCTGTTACCTAAAAGCACATCGTTTTGAAGTAAAGGTTTTGGTCACTCACTTTGCTATGCTTATGCATATGTTCTAACCAATGAACTTCCATGATTTTTCCATTATTTTTCCAGACCAGATTTTTCCATTTGTAATGACTGTGTAATGAAGTTATTTTAATTACAGATTTTACTAATTGTCAAATATTTTCCAGGCTTGGAAAACACACATTTGAAATTCCCTGATACTTCCAAGGGAGGCCTTCTTTTGGCTACATATTCTTGAAATTATGAAAAAATCATATTTTTTTATTGCTGAATATGTTAAACTGTCACATCACTGTCAATCAATGTTAACTCAAGCTCAGATCTTCTTCCGAAAATATGCCAAAACAAGTGATGATTAAATAAAAAAGAGGAAACATTATTTAGAGGCACAAAAACATTGTCAGTCAAATCTGGAAAGAACATATTTTTATAAAAATAAAAAAATCCCTCAAAAACCGCACATTAAAATATTAAATAAACAGGAACTCCATAAATTGTTGGTAACACTTTATTTTGAGGTGACGTAGTTACACATTACATATACTTAATTAAAATAACAGTAAATTATGCATAATTAACTAACCCTAAACCAAACCCTAATACTAAATGCAACTCTATAGTTAGTACATGTAGCTAATTAATATTACTCAGTACTTATTTGAGTAAGTACAATGTAACTATGCCACCTTAAAATAATGTGTAACCAATTTGTTAAAAAACATACCTGCATTTGCTCAGGGCTTATGTGGAACTTGCTGAGAATGTTGCTAAGGAAGTTCTGCACCTCAGACCAGGGGTAGATACTATTAGAACCATCTAAAACAATCACTATGTCCATGTAAGTTGTGCATCCTGTGAAAATACACACACAAAAGAAGTTCAGTTAAATACTCTTTTTTTTCATTAAATTGTACAGGTCAGATGATGTTTATCTCACTCTGGGCAGTGGGTGCAATGACGTCCTTGGGCTCCATGTCATTGGTGACAGACGCACAGATTCCTGTGCTGAACAGAGATGTACCACATTCCTGGGACCACAGTGGAGCGCAGGCCTAAAGATGATACAGAAAATGTCTCTTTGAACAAGTCATCCAGCATCTGTAGTACCACCTTTATATGAAATGTTAAACACTCATGGTGCACTGCAGACATATTAAGAGCAATAGTTCACAGAACATGTGCACAAATGAGGGATTTTGTTAATATTGCACGTTAAATGCGTTGTGTAAATGTTAAGTCTGGTATTTGTGCCTTTTTTCTGACAAATTTTAATGGAGGAAAGAGCTGTGTGCTGGTCAGACCAATAAAATCTACAGAAGTTAAGTGAACCAGGGAAAGTAGGAGAGAGAAACAGAAGGAAAGAGAGAAGCAAAGAAGAAAGGACAGCCTTGAAGAGCATAAGAGACTTCTATCAAAAACATTTAAATCCCAAACTTTTGATAATACAAACAATTTTCACATATTATTATTATTATTATAGCTATATAAAAAGAATTTTTAAGTGTACGTTTTTGGAATAATTTGATGAGAAATATTTAAGTTTATATTCAAATTATAAAGATCTGACCAGAGTTCACATTGCTGAGATCTCTTTTGAAACATCTTTATTTGAGTCTGAATTATTTGGTCTTCTCTGGAGAAACATCTGAAAAGCAGAAGACTTAAGCAAGAGTCTGCATTTGCTCTTTAATTCATTTCACTGCTGCCTAGGAGAAAGAAATTAGATTTTAAAAAGATCTGATTTGTAAATATCCTTTCCTTTGGGAAATAATCACTAAATTGGGTTAGATGGAGAGAAAGAATAAGACTAAGAAAAGAGGTAACAATATGAACAGAGAATTGTTGATAAATGTCGGTTACTGTCATAAATGCTTTAACAGAGTTGGCGGCTGCTCCAGCAATGAAGCAATTTAAACGTACTTCGTGGGAATTGGGGGGAGAAGGGCAAAAAAAAACACATAAAAATAGTACATCTTCAAAGCGTACCATTTATGTGCCTGAAAAACCATTGTGAGGATTGGTGGGGGAAAGAATTGAGAGAAAGAAAACATACCAAAAGTTGAACGAGGGAGAATGAGACAAAAGAAAGACGTGTTTGGAAGAAGTGGTTAAGGGGGGTAAAAGTTCTGCGATTCCCCACCCTGTTATAATAAAGGCCTGTAACAGAGAGATGGGAGGATGGAGAAAGGGAAAGGAAAAAGGACAGAATGAGTGTGAGAGACAGAACTGAAGTGGCAATGAGGGTGAGAGGTGCTATGGCTTTTCCACGGCCTGTCATTACAAAGGGCTTGAGTCACATTCTTATCCGGTTATAGCACTGACCAAAGGAACAAACACAGACTCACAAATCCTCAAACAGGTACATTAAAATAGATGCTTGGGTTAGTGATATCTGAATGTGCAATGTGGGGCTCATTACATCCACACTGTGACCGCTAGTTTTAGTTGGCATACACCATGGTGAACTATGTGTGACTCCATCCCAAAAGCCATGCTCACTTGCTCTCCGTTTAACCCTCTGTCACACAAACACACACACAAAATCATATTGTTGTTTGAACACAAATACCCTGACTTCCTCCGCCAAAACATTTGCTCACTCTCATAAAAAGTCTGACTACTGGCGAAAGCCACCCAGCAATTCCACCAAAGCCACAGCGGAGCGGCTCCAGAACTGGACTGATCTGGTTCACTGCGTTCTGCCCAACACAAAAAGACTTGTGTATGTGCAAGAGAGAGCGTGTGTGCGGGTAAAAGAATTTTAGAGGCTGAAACCATGAATATATTAAGAAGAAGACTAGCTGTTATGGTCGGGTTTTAGGTCAGGTGAGGTTTTAGCTTGTTTTTCTATCTGTCTATCTATCTGTCTGTCTATCTATCCATCCATCCATCCATCGGCTTTTAAATGAATAGTTTATTCAAAAATGAAACCTGACATCATCTACTACATTGTTCCAAACCTGTATGACTTTCTTTACTTTCTATGCAAATCAGGACTTGGTATTTCCACAAGACTTATCTACTATATTTCACATTTTTTAATGGGCATATGGGCTTTATAAGAGAAATAGATAAAATATTATATTGTTATTCATTGGAAGTCTTGACATCCAACTTCTCCCAAGCACATTGATGAGAGAAGAGTGTCCAGTTTGAGAATGAATTATTGTTTTGAGCTGGATCTTTTTCAGTGAAAGTTTTCTGAATGATACGTTTACAAATTGATGTGATTCTCCTGTTCAACTCACTTAAACAATGATCCAACTGCAGCAGTTAAAGGGATAGTTCACCAAAAAAGAAAAAAATCTGTCACTCACACTCATTTCCAAACCTATATGAATTTTGTTCAACTTTGAAAAGCAAAAATTTAAATATTTTAATGAAACTTGAGATTTCTGTCCCTCCACTGAAAATCCATACACAACAAAACTTTCATGCATCAAAAAGTACAAAAAGAAACATTGTAAAACTAAAGTAATCCATATGAATCAAGTAATTTAATCAAATTAAATCTGTTCATCATGTAAAGCACTCGTGTGTCTCCAGAAGATTTGGATTAAACCGCTCAATTCATATGGATTACTTGTAAAATGTCTTTTTGTTTTGGTCACATGGACTTTCAATGGATGGATGAAAAAATGATTAAAGAATATTAAACATATCTTAATTTGTGTCTTCCGAAGATGAATGGAAGTGTTATGGGTTTGGAATGACATGAGGGTGAGTAAATGATGACAGAGTTTTCATTTTTGGGTGAACTATCCCTTTAACAAATAATAGAGGGGAAGATTATCAGTGAATATTGACATAAATCATTCTGTTTCTCACATAAATCTGTAATCCTGGCTTCAGAAGACATGTATTATAGCACACAAGTTGTATGGGCACTTTTATAATACTTTTATTGTGCTATGTTTTTCTGAAGATTAAAAGCACCAGCCCCAATTCTCTGTTAATGCATGGAACTGGGCAACTGAATACATTTAGCTGAATTTGTAATTTTGCACACCACAGAAAAAAAGAAAGTCATATGGTTTGGAATGAAACGAGGGTGAGTAAATGATGACAGAATTTACATTTTTTGGTGAATTGTCTCTTTAAGAACACCCATATATAGACAAAACTGACTCCATAATGTGTCATTTAAATAGTGGCCACTGTTTTGCAGGTGGTCACATGCATAGATATGGTGGTCATAGCAGATGGTGGTGGCTGAGTGAGACAGAGAAGGGGATTTTAGAACCACTCATTCTACACACCATACCACAAATATGTACACACTCATGCCTACTCACATATATATAAAAACATAAACATGTCTGAATAATCCAAATATGGCTGTGATGTCAGTGCTCAAACATGAGATGTTTTTGTGCTTTAAATACCGTCTACAGAGTTTTAAATATAATCTCACCAGGAAGCCATCTGAAGCAGCAGGGGTCAGCGTCATCCCCAAATGAGAGTTTTTCAGATTTCGAGACATGTTCTGAAATGCATTTTCACCTATACACAGAATAACACAAAAAACATGTTGTAAACTAGTACTCCACGCACAACATTGCTATTGAAGTAAATTCTGATAGCCAGAGAGTTAAACCAATACCTAGGTTAACTTTTGAGCAATTGGAATTTATCTCATCTCCCACAATGCACTTGTAAATATCTCCCTTCCTGTTATTTTGTGGTCCATCCCATGGAGCACCAACCAGAATTCTGTTCATAAAACAATGAGTCACTCAGAATACAATGTCAAAATAACCTTTACAAAGGAGACCTTTAAAGAGCAGCAAAACATTATGCATGTATAAGCTTGTTTTGTTATAGTTTGTGATCGCCTGATGGTATTTTAATATGATGGAACCTAGTACTTTATTTATCATCAAAAACCTCTAAAAGTGAGTTAAAAACTAAAAAGTGCCGAAAAGTACTCACGATTTTTCTCCATTGTCCTCGTGCTGTAGCACAGAGAAGCCAAACAGAGCATCTTCAGGCCCACTGAAGATCCGTGGCCTCTTCACATCAATATTAAAACACTCACACAGCCCTAAAAGAGAGAGCGAGATTGAGTCTTACTAGTAGAATATATAGTAAAGTAGGCTATATAGTAGTAAAAATTATAGACATTGTCACTCCTAAAAGATTATGCATTAGATAAATAGATGGACTACATAGTAAAATTATACATACAGTAGTAAACATAAGAAAACCGAAACACTGGGGTATGTATACACGGGAAAACAAGAGGCTAACAAGGCACAGGTAAGAGTAATCAATCGCTATGGTATCAAACAAGGGCAACTATGGAAACAAGGAAAAACAAAAACTAAATACAGGAAAGAAACACCGAAAACAATGGGTACAGAAAAAACACAACAAACACTGTTCTTTTTTCAGGATTCTTTGATGAATAGAAAGTTAAGAGAAACAGCATTTATTTGAAATAAAAATATGTAAGAATTTTTTTTTTTTTGCAAAATCATTACAAAAAAAGCAGTTTATTCAAGTATGTTTTTTTTTTGTTTTTTTTTAATAAGAAAGTATACTTTCAGTCTAACTTTTATGTACTTCTGAGAAATATACATTATGTACTTCTCAGAGATATACTTAAAATTACACATAAGTATACTTGACTTTTACTGACAGAAAAGTACATTTGGCCTATACTCTTTTGATCCAGTTATAGGGTAAACATATCTTTTAAGCTCACCAAAGTCTACATTGAGACATTTTAGTGCACATGGTACTGGTTTCAGTACAAGAGGTTATGTTAAAATAAAAGATTAATCTCTCACACAATAATATTTAATTTTATTTTAAATGACAAAGGCATTTCAATTAAGATGTACATCATTAAATGCAAAAAGTCTGGCTGTGCTTAATGATTACCCCTGTTCCCATTAAGCTCACAACATTTTTAAAGAATAATTTTATAAAGATTAACTTGAAGTGACAACCATCAGTTAATATTTAAAGTCTGTTCATGAAGTATTTACATAGACGTTCAATGTGGATGAGCTTAAAGGGAGCACACTGAGCTTAAATGGAACAGCAAAAACATTTTTTATTAATGAATATTATTAGATAAAATTTAAAAGGACAATTTTGCTAAATAAATAATCTAGGTCATGTATTAAGTTCATACATATTTTAATATGGACCGCTATTATTGAAAATATCTATGAAATTATACTTTTTCTTATTTATATCACACTAAAGCTGTGATTTTCATAGTAGTGCACCCTTTAAGCTCACCTTACAATAATATGAAGTCTTTAAAAATTACAGCAGTGTAAAACCACAGAACATCAATAAACTGTGAATTTATAAAGCCAGTAATGCCTGTGAAGTCTTATACAGCTAGTAAGCGAACTATGTTCTGTGGCACCTGCGCTATGTTGTTAAAACTATCTTTTGGATCTAACTGTAATTTTTTCTCACATCCAGGTTCCAGGTTATAATATGCAAAAGTCTAAACATTAATCTCTTAATTTTGCAATAAGAAGTTATACTTATCCAAAATAAAGGCTTAAACATCTAAAAAAAATGCACATTTTAGGGGCTCCTCTTCTGGTGAAAGTTTTCAGACAGCTTTCAAAATGGCAACCAGACAGTGTGAACACATGAATACCCATATCTCATTGTGCAATGGTCTGATTAGCTTTAGAAATTACAGGAGGTATATAGTAACAAACACATCAATTGGTTAAGACATCAAGCAGGATAATAAATTATAATAAATTAAATTAAAAAGTATAATTAAGACAGACAGAACGCGTTTTTGCTAACGTTGTGGTGACCGTTACCTTGATTAGACTGATAGCATAGCTGATTCGGGGGTTGCCTGGCAACATAAAAAAACCGCAGCGCACTGCTATTTTCTAAATTAAAAAACGTCAACCAAAAAAGGCAGTGCGGTGCGCCTCGCGTTTTCTTACGGTATCTATGCTGAGGCCAACATGCAAAGTTGATAATTATATGTACAAATAAAGCTAAAAAAAGATTCATATTGGCATCTCAAGTAACCAAGATGCTGTAGAGTGAGAGCATTAAAGAACAGCTGTAGTTGATGAATGAACTTGATGGATGGAGAGACAGACAGGAAAAGGCCAGAGAAAAAGAGAGAAGGGAAGAGAGGGAAGGGCGTCGGTCGCAATAACTACCGAACATAGTGGTTCCCTGTTATGACATACAGACCTGGCTTTTATATGACTGAGAGAGAGAGAGAGAGAGAGAGAGAGAGAGGCTGAAGGGAAAGTTCACCGGTGGATTTGTAACTAATGGCAAATGTAATTCAAAACAACCTGATTGGCCAAAACAGATGTGTGAAACAAAGATTACCAGTCAATCACACTCCCAGCATAATACCAACAGTAAAACCTTTGGGCATTTTTCTGTTTTGTGTGATACGGTTTTGACTCACACATACACTGAGGTCTCATTCACTATGGGTGAAGTTGTGCTTGTGGATTTCTTAGGATTGTTTACCCAAAAAGCATAGGGGGAGGCTTTCATAAAGGGGGCAGGCAGAGAACCAAACCCCACAGACCTCAAATAGTGTGCCTGCATTTCTCTCTTACAGTCTCTCATCCTCTCTCTCTTTCCAGTGGAACAAGAACATGGAGGGGGATCCATATGGATCAAAGAAGAAATGGGACACGATCTGTAATTCATTCCTTTTTTCCCACAATTCTCTTGTGCGCCTATTTTACCTTATCCCTGTTTTGCACTTTTTCCTCTGTTGTAGTTATGCTCACTAGTCACTATTCTTTTTCTTTTCTTTCATTTCTTTTCAGATCCTTTTAATTGGGGTATTGGGGAGCCCCAGCAAACCTTCAAAGAGGCCATAGATATATGCAACATACTGAATCAGAATCTTGGATTTCTGCAATCACAAAATGCTTATATAAACACTCACATCTTTTGTTAATAAAAATAAGAAAGTCTCAGTTACTACTGTAACAGCCATTCCCTAATGGAAGGAACGAGATGTTGTGTTGTGTGATGACTGACACTAGGTTGTCATACTTGGGAGCCCCAATCCCCTCTGCTACTTTGAGAAAAGGCCAATGAAAATTGGAGAGTGGAATTTGCATGTTTCAGCGGGCAGTTTAGCGTTGTGGCAGGAGGACTGGGAAAGAAGGTCACAATAGTAACTGAGATGTTCCCTATCTGTCAGTCACTTTGACGTGGTCGAAGTGACTTACCACTTGGTCCCTAAAAGGGGTAGTGGGAACATTGAGAATGTAGCCCAGCCGGGATCTCAGGATCACATGAGAGAATGCCGGACCGAATTCAAAGCACGTTTCGCTGACAGAGAACTCCTGCAGTGCCCTAACCCTACTTGATGTAGGTGAGCATGGTCAGGAGGGCTGTCTTCAAAGAGACTCAAAATGAGCTCTCTGTAAGTCCAGCAAGACTACAGAGAGGTCCCAATAGGGGATAAGGCGTGGCCTAGGATGATTTAACCTCCTGGCACCTCTGAGGAACCTGATGATCAGGTCGTGCTTTCCTAAAGACTTACCATCCACTTCATTGTGATTTGCCATGGCAGCCACATACACCTTCAAAGTGGAAGGGGACAGCAGTCCCGCCAACCTCTCTTGCAGGAAGGAAAGCACCAACCCGACTTCACATCTCTGTGGTTCTTCCCCTCGGGAAGAACACCATGAACAGATGTCACTTCAAAGCATACAGCTACCTTTTAGAGGGGTTTCTGGCTTGAGTGATATCACCGTTGGTGATAGGCCACTAAGGTTGTGGAGGTTCCGGAGGTCTGGGTGCGGGTGCCAAATTGTGCCCGTCCCTAAGAAAGGAGGTCCGTCCTCAGGGGAATTCGCCAGGGAGGGGCTGTCACAAGGAACATGAGCTCTGAGAACCAAGTCCGGGGTGGGCCAGTATGGCACAAACAACAAGACCTGTTCTCTGTCCTCCCTGACTTTGCACAACATCTGTGCAATCAGGCTCACTGGGGGAAAAACATACTTGCAAAGACCCTGGGGCCAGCTGTGTGCCAACGCATCCGTGTTGATGGAGGCCTCGGTCAGGGAATACCACAGAGGGAAATGGGAGTATTCCTGGGAAGCAAACAGGTCTACCTGCGCTTCACTGAACCAACTCCAAATCAGCTGGACTGCCTAAGGGTGGAGTCTCCACTCCCCATGAAGCGTAACTCTTCGCGAGAGCACGTCCTGCACGATTGAGTTCGACTGGGATTTGAGTGGCCCACAGAAACTTCAGCCATGGCTCTAGAGGAGGAGATTTGTGATGTGTTGTGAGCGTAAACCTCCGCAGGACCAGCAATATTGCTAGCAAATCCAGGCAGTTGATGTGCCACTGTAGTTGAGGTCCTGTCCAGGAGCCCAACGCTGTTTGCCCGTTGCACACGGCACCCCAGCCAGTCTGTTGTAACAATAACACACCTGGTCCACTTGTTCTAGGGAATCCCCTGCCCATAGAAATGCAAGGTCTGTCCAAGAGCTGGATAAGCGGCGGGCTGTAGGCTCGGTCTGTGGCAGAGCAGGTGTGGCAGCCGCAGACGGACACTCTTTGCTACGAGCAGACGGGGTGTGGCAAAGCAAGATGTGTTTAATGGCCTTCGTCTGCTTCTTTACTGCCAAGAACTGCTAAGCAAAGTCCTTGATCGAAGTGTCCCCAAAGAGCCCCCCCTGTGAAAGGGGGGCGTCAAGAAAGCGACCATCCCCTTGTGCAGATCTTTAACTGCCTTGGCCTGATGGACCTGCAGGATGGCCATGGCATGCAAGGTGGAAGCAGCCTGTAAGGCACTGTAAGCCTTCACCGTCAGAGATTAAGTTAACTTATTGGCCCTGGACGGGTGTCCAGGACGATTCCGCCAAGTGGCGGCATTTTGCAGCAATAAATGCACCGCAAACACATGCTCCACTTGAGTAACCTTCGCCAGCTCTTCATGCACTTCTACGAAGAAAGACACTGGGGCCAACTATATGTCACGCTCTATGTTTAGATACTAATCATCCAACTGCGAACGCTGAGTTATCTCACCTGAAGGTGGGAGTTCAGTAGAGTCCTCAGCCTACCCTGCGATGCTGCAATCAATAATTCATCCTCACCTGGTGCCGCGAATGAGAAATGCGGTGCACTATGTGACGCAACGTCAAACGTCACCTGGGAACTCCACCGAGCACAACATGCAAGATAAGGAATAGGAGCTCCATGCGTATTTACCCAGCAGAAATGCTCCCACTGTTGCCCTCAGATCGCCCTAGCTGCCGCAGCATTGTGCACTGAAGACAGACCGGGACAAGGAGCAGCTGAGGTGACTCCTTTTACTAGAAAAGACAGTCACAACCACAACATTGCCATGGTCATGTTCTCACAGTGAAGACTTGAAACATCCGTGAATGCTGTCTCATCATAGGTGTGACCCAAACACTTGAGACAGAGATCATGGCTGTCCAAGGACAAGAGATATCGACTGCACCCAGACACACGCAGGTGGAAAAGCATCTTTAAAAAGCTCTTTTAGAGGAAAGCTTGCTCTTTTAGATTGCTAAAACACCCAGGGGAAGCTCTCTCTGCAATTATCTGTGCGAGGCGTGGAGAAAGACTGAAGAAAGACACCAGAAATTTGTCAGTCGAACTGAATTGATCTTGAAGTGACTTTGCTCCAAATAACAAATCTGAATGAGTGGATGCACACCACCTCCTTTTAGCCACCTCAGAAAGAGGTGATTGGGGCTTCCAAGTATGACCCCTAGTGTGAGTCATCCACACCATGTTGCAGTGACAGATAGAAAACAAGCAGCAGTGTTGTAATTGTAGCAGAAATAGCAGAGGAAATATCTTAGAATATTGTGTTGGACAGTGGGCAGCCTTCAAGTCAAAAAGGTTGAGAAGCGTTAGTTGAACATGTCCACAGTTAATGTGATGAACTACACCTGTGGTTTACTCTGCAGGACACTTGTGTGAACTTGAGGTGAACTGACTTCATATATTATTTTAAATAAGCATCAGATCCAATGATATTCAGACATGTTTAAGTGCGACTTAAGTGTCCAAAAGTGGCTTTCGGGGTCATTTATCTCTTCCAAACTATCTTCATCCAAAACCACCCTGCAAATACTCCCCTCTTCTCATTCACACTTGTTTTACTCTCATTCTTCAATGTTTGTTTCTGTGTATGAAAGAGATCTAAACTATCTTTGGTCCTCTGTCTCAGCTCTGTGGGTTTTCTTGGTCCATGCCTCCAGGGCCCTGTCATGACAACTGTAAACATTTATGTAGCTTGGTGGTGAATAGTCTGGAAAAGCAGCCTATATTCTCTCACTCCTTACACACAAAAACACATATACACTATTACACACATAAATGCTTTTCTTAGCCACATTGAGATAGGCATTCTCACCCACCACTGTCACATTGAATAAATCTTATTAGAAATGCAAATATACAGTTCAGCCATGCCAGTATGAGTAATATGTGAACACATATGGGACACATTACTGAGAGAGAACATGTTACTAAGAAACCCACTGAAATGGGAAACAATTTTACCCATGTTAATTTAAACAGTGAAGTGGAGCAGTTTAGTTATCCCTACTTTCTTTTCTCTCTCTCGTTTCTGTCAGCTATTTTTGGGTCAATGAAATGTCCATGCAGGCAAACATTCATCCTCACTTTCAGTGTAAGGATATACACTGCTTTTTCTCATGTCACTTTTCTGTTTTTAAATCACACTTCTTTCCAAACAGAAAACACATTTCAGTAGATATCTTGTCAACTGTTTTCTTTTACTGCCTTATGTTGTCCGTATTTTTCATGTAATGTCTTAATCAACTCTCCAAAGAGAGTATGTGTGTGTGGGTTGAGAGTGAGAAATGCAGGGAGAAATGGAGGGGGTAAGGGGTGAAATTCCCAGAGTCCACACCTGTGTTCTCTATCTAAAGCACAGAAGAACATAGCTAAACACAAGAGCATCACTGAGCATCTGCAGAATCTATCAGCAGTATATATGCACAAAAACACACACCAACACCTACAGTATGCAGTCTAGGTAACAACATGAATATAAACATGTCAAGTGGTGGCATTACACTTAACTACAGTCTGGAAATACTTCAACAGCATCTGTTGTGGTCCATAAAGCACCAGTTCTAGCGTTTACAGTAATTTGTCCAGATATGTGACCTAATTGTGCCATGATAATTAGGCTACTTTATCTAAAATCGTAGTTTCTTTCAGTGAATTTAAACAAAAGTCTACCTCATAACCTCCATAGTTTGATCTTTTGATGTCTTGATGAAATCAGTTAATAGAAAATATAACTCTATAATGCAAGTAATTCCAGTAAAAATACAAGGAAAGTGATGTTGTTGTGATTTGATATAACATTTTCATGCTTTATACTTTATTTAGTAATTACTCTATATAATATTAATCTGTGGTAGAACCTTTGCTTTAGTAAGACTTCAGCTGAACAAATAAATAATGTCCTTGGCGTCACAGTCAACAGCTTGGGTTACAAGATAAGTCATGTCTTGTAAGTGCAGGGATCTTACACATGGCAGCTTCAAATGCTTTTAATTAAAGCATTATTTACAAGTTTTAAATTATTTAAGAAATTATTTTACATGAACATCACGTGACTGAGAGAGTATACAGCACAAATCAATGCAAATAAACACATGCCCAAACTGGTTAAACTCACCTTTGAGAAGAACGGTGAACTTTAACAACAGCAGGTACTTGTGGATCTCCATTTGCCAGTTATGTGATTCGGTCTCTTTTTCTCCTTTCTTCAATTTGGAATGGTCAGCAGTGATTGTAAATACAGCGCGCGCACGTAAGCAGGGGCGCACGCACGTGTTCTCTCAGGTGGAGATGTGCTTCCTCTCCAGTGGCATAACTCACGCGCTCATAGTGCAGTACTGTAGCACACGCGCCGCTCTCACATTCCCTGCGCATGAAAGACATTACTGTATAGTATTCTGGCCTTGTCGCACTCTTAACTTTTTACTCTCTTTGGCTCAAACAAGTATTAAAAAAATGTTTGACCATGTATCAAATAATTAACAATACACGTACCTATAGGCTATGTTGTTTTTTTAATAATAGCCTAACAACAACGAGTACGTTTCTAATAATTATAAATGATAAATAAATAGCAAACTACGCAGACCTAAAATTAAAATTCACTAATTTACTCACCCTATGTCATTCCAAAAGCGACTTTTTTCTTTCGTGAAACACAAATGGAGATATTAGGCAGAATGTTAGGAAGTGACACTGTCAGTTTACTTTTTTATACATAAATAAAGTGAATAACTCTGTGATTTTCAGTCATCATTCACATCTCCTTTTGTGTCCCACTTAAGAAAATAAGACTGTTTGGAACAACTTGGGTAAGTCATGACAGGCTAATTTTCATTTTTGGCCAAAGACGAAGTTTAATAAAAGTGGTAATAAAAAATTGATAAACTAACACATTAAAAACTTAGGTTAACTTACCGTCTTGTTCCCCACATAAACAACGATTATTCAAAATCCAGGTTTGCGCGGCTCCAACACCTGCTGACGTTAAATAAGCGCGCGCTTGAGTTTAGTCCAGCTCTTGCAAACGAGCGGTTCCCAAAATAAATACATTCACAAAAACAACTGACAAAAATATTATATCCAGGGATTTTCTCTCAATGTTGTTAGATAAGCCTTTATCCTTTACATATGAAATATGGAAATGATCATAAATATTATTTTCCTGAGGTGAAATGTATTTAATTGCCTTCGTAGCTGCTTTCCTTAGACCGTGTATCCAAAATATATATAGCCTACTAGAAAAATGAAAGAGCGCCTTGATTCTGCAGCAAGACCTTAGTCTCCCTCAGTCAACTGGACCCTTTTTTGAGCCTGGCCCACAAATCTCTCTCTCTCTCTCTCTCTCTCTCTCTCTCTCTCTCTCTCTCTCTCTCTCTCTCACACACACACACACACACACAGTATAACTTTATTTTACTCTAACCGTACGTGAAGCTAGTAGATCAGATGCGGTTTTGTTGGAAAGATTTGAGGAGAAAAGAAAATAGTATTACAGTTTCCAACCGTAGTGAATCGAATAACAAATAGGCCTATATTATGGATTTTCCAACTCTATGTAGAATTTAGTTAAGATAACAGTGACCAATTAGTTTGCATTTACCTTTAAATAAACCTTTTGTTTTTATGACAGAATCGTGTTGTCATATATTTTCTTATCCAACACATCAATACGCATTAAAAGAGCATCAGAAGCATGAAAAACAGACCGACCTTCTATTTAAAAAAAGCAAGATTTTGTTGATTTTTTTCTTTCGCCACAGTCATGCCACAGATATGATCAACTCTGTTATGTTAAGACTTTGTCAAAATATTGTAGAGCCTTGGGTCATGTCTGGGTTCACCACAACCTAGAAAACTCATTTAGCTTTGCCTGAGTAGATATGATGAAAAAACGCAGCAATTGTATCTTATTTCTGTTTTCCTATTATAGGGTTATTGCCTGTTCGCTCCTCTCCATCACCAAATTTCCATCGCACTATTTTACCACATTTAAAAATGTTTACAATTTCATTTTATATCTCTTAAATATGCACAATATTTGCAAAATGTTCTGCATATCTAGACAAAATTAAAGCTTAATTGAAAAATAATGCACAACAAAATCTGACCTTTTTGAAAACTTGTTCTTTCTTTGTTTTCTTCACACTTCATGTGTCATATTTCAACTTTAGGCTATTCACTGACAATGTTGTCTGCTTGGTAAACAGAAACACTTTAGGTGCAGTTACTGACTAACAACTGACTGTAATTGAACGTTTATTTCATGCCAAAAATGGTAAATATCATTATTATTTTCAGTTTTTGCCTGTTGCCTTATGGCCTTAAAGGGATAGTTTACCCAAAAATGAAAATGACCCCATGATTTACTCACCCTCAGGCCATCCTGTGTATATGACATTCTACTTTCAGACGAATACAATCGGAGTTATATTAAAAAATGTCCTGGCTAATCCAAGCTTTATAATGGCAGTGAATGGCAGCCCAAAATTTGAAGCCTAAAAAAAGTGCATCCATCCATTATAAAATCCATACGGCTCCGGGGGTTAATAAAGGCCTTCTGTTAAACATGTTAAATGTAGATATTTTTCTTACACAAATGCATCGCTTCACTTCAGAAGGCCTTCATTAACCCCCCGGAGCCGTGTGGAGTACTTTTATAATGGATGGATAAACTTTTTTGGGCTTCAATTTTTGGGCTGCCATTTACAGCCATTATAAAGCTTGGAGAGCCAGGACATTTTACAACTCCGATTGTATTCCTCTGAAAGAAGAATGTCATATACACCTAGGATGGCTTGAGAGTAAGTAAATCATGGGCTAATTTTCATTTTTGGGTGAACTATCCCTTTAAGGCCAATGAAGTGAATTCCAGTTATGCACCTGCAATATTCATCCAACAGATGGCGAAAGAGTAACACATTTGAAACCATTTTGTTTCTTCTAACATTCTAACAATCCTCAAGATGGTGCTATTTCGCTAGTTTTCAATCTGAGCCAACAGGTGATGATTTCCTTCAGTCTTCTTTGATTATCAACGTTGTTGTTTGTCGACTTTTTGCATGGAGCGTTACCAAGGGTGTTAAGTTTCAAATCAAATCTAAATATTTGTAACCGCAGAAAATTGTGTAATTCACCTGTGGGGATGTGATACACTGTTTGTCACGTTAAGAAATGACACACAGGTTACAGTTATGTGGGAGTGGAAACGAATTAAATTTCTTCCTGTTATTATCCTCTCTCTCTCTCTCTCTTTCACACACACACAGAAAAAAAGCGTTCATGCAATAGATAGGCTAATTGCATTAAAAGTTCATATTTGTAATACTGTCACATTTTGGGAAAGGAATCTGGTCTTAAAACAAAAGTGATGTCACCGCACCACCATGGACACAAATACCCACAAACACTAGTCATGTACATGCAAAAGCTACAATTCAAATCAAATGTTATTAACTGGATTAGCAGGATTTTCCTTCTGACTCACACTTACGTAATAAAAAAAACTAAACAGGGTGTTCACATCATCTCCAAGTACACACTCTTACAATTAAAGAGGGAGCATTGATGCCAAAACATACTCTAACAAAGGAACAGATTTTGACCGTTTCTTGTCTTCTGCCTCAGTTCTCAGTCTGAACTAATCAAAACTCAGCGGTCACCTGACCCCGCCAGATGCCTGCTGTTACTAGCAATGTGGCTTCCCACAGATATGGTACAATACAGCATTGCATGAAACCTGGGACTCCATTCAGTACAGTATGTGAGTGATGATGGATGGATGTGCATGTGAGGAAAAAAGAAGCCATGTTCAAGCATCAGTAGAATACAGTTGTCAGTCCTATATTTCTGTGCTTAATACAATTAAAGTCACCATGAAATCAAAATTGACAATTTATTTTTCTTTAATGTAATATTGCAGTATTTATTATGAATTGTGTCCTCCTAATCTTTATTCAAAATACTTCCCCTTCCTCCTGCAATCTCTTCTCTTCTCTGATGATGGGATTTTCGGCGTGAGGGCGAGATAACCTGTCAATTACATGAGATCACAGCATTAGAAAACTACAACAATCCAATGATCCAATCAATTTCTATTGGACAAAATCAAGTACCACCCTACATTTTTTTTTCTTGTTTGAGAAGCCGTTTCAATTGGAACATGTAGGGAAGAAAATGTTACTGCAACTTAAGTTTCATGCCGACTTTAAGTTAATGTACAGTTTTAATTTGTAGGACTTGCAACCATATTTATGGCGAACCCCTGCTGTTTGAACACAACCTTAATTGACAGCCTTGTGTGTGTTGCGTGTTTTCACTAACATACAAACACATTTTTCATGTCATGTATTTGTAGTTTACGCATTACTCAGATGGTATAGAGAGCAACCGTTGGATTCCGGAAGTAAAAACTCCATTCCTTTTCTCCATAAGGATTAATGATTTTGAATGATAATTTATAAACCTTTAAAGATAGACCTACTGTGAATTACGAGGTTTTTAATCCATGGTATTTGCTTCTGCTGAAGCCGTCAGCCTTAATTATTTCAACTTACTTTTTAAATAATTGTGTTTAACAGTGGAATTCATGGTGAAAAACTACATTACCCATGATGCTGTACAGAAAATTACACCAATCGAAAAAAGCAACATGCTCCAAAATAGCTCTTTAGCCCCGCCCACTCCCATGAAGCACTACGAATGATGCAATCGAGTCGATCTCACTAAGCTCTCAAAATACTGAAATGTTTGTGTGTATATATATATATATGAATATTTTGCAATAAATTTAAAATATATTGTTTTATACATATTCAACATTTGTAAATGAGTAGTTTTATATTTATCCATTTTTAATTAAATTATGCTGTTCGCAATGCTTCATTGGATTGTAGTTCTACAAAACCCAATTTTGGATATTTGGATTATCACAAAAAACAAGCTCTATGATCAAAAAAAGGTTATGACACACACATTTTGTCTATCAAGATCATTTACACAACTTATGAATTTTGAAGCCTAAATGCAGTCGCCAGAAGTAAAAAGATAAAGGTAGTCTATGAATGGACTACACCACAGTCGCTCAACTTCAACATCACCATCACTAAGCTTCTGACAACTCTTTCAGTTTTTATCTCAAAACAGTTTTTCCTAGAACATTTGAGTTAGAATAGTTTATAAGAGCACGATTATAAGCATAAGCGAGGCTGTAAAAGCGGACTGAGCTTACCTGCCACTTGTTAGCAACCACCTTTTTCAAGACATGTTACAGCTTCAAAAAATCACGAGTGGGGCAATACTAATGTATTTTATGTCGTAGAATATAAACGTGAAAGTGTATTAGGCTTGTGTTCACCACAGACCTTATTTCAGCCATTTAACCAAAAACCTATTCAAAAAACCCATTGACCATGGGACGATCGAACCAGAAGTGCTAAAACTCGTTTCCGCGTTTTGGCCGGCAAAGTGAAGTCATACCTGCACAACTCTATTGGCTCGCGTTCCTGTGCTTTGACTTAGTTTGTGAATCATGTCGTGTTTCCAGTGCGAGAACAAATTTTTTTCCTTAAAATTCAAAATTGGTGTCAATCAAATGCTGAGTGTGTGAATGTAGCCTAAATGTCACCTTATTATTGCCTGCACTCTCCCCCTTCATGCGTCAAGCTCCATGTAATGATATCTTACCCTATAAAAACCACAGTGAGTCACTGGGGTCAATACTGTGATCTTTTGGTAATGTCTGCTGATGTCATCTACCCTTTCGGGCATCTGTAATTTTCCTTATACGTTATTCTCGCTGCAAATACTGCAAGGGATCTGTTCCTATTTTCGGAGTATGCTCTCTTTAAATTCTGTTGCAAAAGGGACACTTTGCCAAACTGACGCACATGTCCCCAATCTCTTTATATCCATATGAGCCAGAGGCCTAAAGTAATATTTTGGGTTCAATACAACTTAAGCTCAGTCGACAGCATTTGCAGCATTATGTTGATTACTACGAATTTGGCTTAATGGCTTTCTTTAAAAAAGGTTATACTGTGAGACACTTGCAATGGAAGGGAATAAGTATATATATATATATATATATATACCTATTCCCTTCCATTTAAATCCTTCCATATATATATATAGTAGAATTTAAAAGCATAAATGTGAAGCTTCAACATCAGCATCATGCCAGAAATGCTGTCAATTGAACTAAACTTCAACCCAGAATATTCCTTTTAACTGACAGTTGACCTATAAGCCTGGCCATGAGATGTGACTGTTTCCGTGTGATTCTGCTCTCCACACCTCAGTGCGGGACTCACTCTTTCCGCACGTCTGGAATCTTGGAATCTTCACCGCCAGCTCACTTTGAGTCAGCACCACTGTGAGAAATGTTTTAGACTGTTTGTCTTTTTCTGCTGGAAGTAAATCCCCAAGCGCATGTGTGTAGTTGTGTACGAATTGCCTCTTTGGTAGTGTGCACGCAAAATGCATAGAGTGATGGGTGTGAAAAACATATTTGTCGATCTTAACCCTGTTTACTTTTGTGTGTGTGTGCATAATTATCTCACAGACTGCCCTCGAGGTTCATGGATCAGGGCCAGCTGTGATCCACCAATCAGCTGTAAGGTGACAGTAGTTGGTTTGACCCATGATGCTTTGCATTAAGCCCACAGGGCCTTTTGGAGTGTGTTGTCTGCGGGCCGTTTCTCACTGTTAACTGTTTAACAAACACACGCTTGTACATGTCATACTTGGAGAAACTCTGTGCCCACACAGTTTCTGCACACACACCCTCCGCTTCAGTTTCCCTCTCTGTTACCACTCAGTGTCCTTAAATTGTTTTTGCCAGCATATGCACAACCATACACACATACAGTCATATAAATATTTCTATCTTTCACAATGTCCTGTGCAGTCTTTGCTGCAGGGCACAACATATTATCATACCCAACTGTCTGTCCATATTATTTACATGCATTAATCTGATACAAATCACACCGTGCTGTCAGATTTAACATGGATCTGATATATCTGTTATCTTTCAACAACTGAGATTAAGATCTGACATTGTATGACAGCCAGCTCATAGTTTGAGTATCACAAGCTCACAGCCCATGGTTTGTCTATGCCACACACAAAATTATTTACAGCTACAAATCTTTCTTCCATTAAAATGGTATGAGAGATTAGATTAGTTTTAAATCGCTTTTTTAAGGGAATTTTGTTTGGAGTCAGTAAGATTTTATGTATTTATTATTGTTTTAAAGAAAATAATGCTTTTATTCAGCAAGGATGCAATACATTGATTAAAATTGACAGTACTTTTATGTTGTCACAAAAATGTCTATTTCTAATACTGTTCTTTTGAACTTTATGTTAGAACAAAAAAATCAACCCTGATAATAACAAAAAATGTTTCTTGAACACCAAAACTGCATATTAGAATGATTTATGAAATATCATGTGATAATGGCTGCTGAAAATTAAGCTTAGCAAAGTATTCAAAATATTTCAATAATTTGAATACTTTTGAAATTTAACAAAATATTCAAAATATTTCTAAAAAACGTTATTGGGGCACAATTGTTCAGTGTGGTGGAAATGTCGCCACAGTTATAACTGTTATAACTATAACTGATATAAATCATCACACACACACACACACACACAAAATATTAAAATAATTATATTTTTTGATAGCCTAGAAATCTAGATGCACCCTAGCGGCAGCAAATATAATCTCCGTTGGCTTGCGAGCTTGAAAAACCAAACTCTAGTCAGGCCAATCACATCGTGTATAGAGTCGGTGGGCGGGCTTAACACAATGACGGCAGCATGGGCGTCGGAAGCAAAAGAAATGTGGGTGACCTCTCGCAGAAAAATTTTACTGGAGTAGATGCCATTTACATTAAGTACAAATATATTGGCTTGTTTACTAAACGTCTAGTTGGACCAGACAAAGTTACGGAAAACACTGAATCATTTACAGCAGCAATAGTGTAGGGGTAAGACACATGGTATCAAGCTTTGACGCAAATTGACCTGTGGTTCGAATCTAACTTTTGCTGAACTCGCTCTACTCCCTTTTCCCATCACATATCAGATCGGAAAGGCATTTATTTTCAATAAAAATGAAGAAAATATTAGAAAAGTGAAAATAACGTGTTTATCAGTTAGGGGTAGGTAAACAGACATGCGCTGAATTAGAGATAAAAGTGAGTGGGTCCAATATCACTGGTCTTAAAAAGTGGGTGGGTCTTGTTCCACCCACATACAATGGTTCCGATGCCCATGGACGGCAGAGTTGCGGCGGTTCCGCGTGAATGTACAAGCACGCCCGCAATTCTCATATTCTTTTCGCAAGAGTGGGAACAGTCGTTGGGCTCCAATACCATAACATTTGTTGGCTTACAGGAATCTCCCCATCAAACTTTTCCACAACACACCATTTGCAGAACACTCCCCCATGGACTCATTTCCGTCATTCTGACTATGTCACCTCCTTCGTTGCTCTGGTTGGTTGTAGCGCTATCCTATTGCGTGCAGAGGGAATTTGAAAGACAACCGTTTATCCCGCCCCTCGGATTGAACCCTGCCAATGGTGTGTTCCCAAACCCAACATCTTGATGTGGGTCTGGCTTGTCAGGCTAATTTTTTGACATTTAATAATGTCTTTTTTTATTTAAAGGGCACCTATTATGCCCCTTTTTACAATATGTAATATAAGTCTCAGGTGTCCCCAGAGTGTGTCTGTGAAGTTTCAGATCAAAATTCCTAACAGATCATTTAATATACCATTTTGAAAATGCCAATTTTGGGGTTTGAGAAAAATGAGCTGTTTTGTGTGTCTCATTTAAATGCAAATGAGGTGCTGCTCCCCACCGCAGTGGGCGGAGCCCTCACAGCTCGTGAACACCAGTGAACACGCCAATAAAAAAACTGAAACATCATACATCTGTTTGGCTTTGATTATCATCTCTATCGCGGACACGCTCACGTGACATTGCAGTTCTTCATCATCATGAAATATTATCATCTGCATGCGTTTTAAAGCCATATAACTCTCAACCGTACCGTCTATGCTCTCAACTTGAGCACACACACCCAACGCATGCGCACAGAGATATGGATGTGGTGAGAGGCTATTAAACTAGAATAGTTCTCTTTAATGTGTTATTGCGATTAAACTGTCAAATGCACACAAGGTTATGTCAGAAACACACAAAGTTTACATGAAAACAGTTGGTTATGTCTGTGCACATATGCAGCAAGTACAGAAATCCCGTGTGTATATTAGATCTGTGTACTAAAGTGAAAGCAGTGTAATATGCAGTACATACTGCTATATCTGCTGTTAATATGAATCAAACAACAAAAGATAAACAGAAAATCACTCACTGCTGTTGACTGAATGAACCTTAGTAGCTTTATTAAGAACACATTTCTTACTTGAATGCTGCTGTTAAATGCTCTGGTGAGGAGATAAACATGTTGGACTTTGTACAGCTCTCTGAGCAGTGTTGCCAACTATTTTCCAAGGAAAGTAGCTAAAGCCTGCCCAAAAAGTCGCTAAATGTTGATAGATGACGTATCATATCCGTGACGTCACCACATCTTACTTGCGTCTTTCCTGCCTGATGTGTTTTCTCTCCTAATCCGTGGATACTGTATTTTACTCACATACTGTATTTTAAAATAATATAATACAGCTGACTGTCCAATAAATATGTTCTCATTTACTATATCGTTTTGTCATGTAATAGAACGAGTATGATATAGTGAATGACTACATTTTTTATATGTGTAAATTAATCTGAATTGAGAGATGTCAGAAACTAGATGAACTAAAGCTCTGTGATAGTGAGTAATATAAGTGATAAGCACAAGAGAAGAATGGAAATCATAACGGGTCAAACTAAATTCTTTAAATATAAAACAAAGGAAGCAGATAAGTGATAAATCCATGGCAACACTGTGTGCTCATGTGTAGCTCGCTCATTCACGTCTGTCAGCTGCTGTGTGCGTTCAACAGTATGCGTTGCTGCTCCGTTCAACCATTCAATGAACAGGGTAGACGCAGAGAGAGGTGTGATGGCAGAGGGAAAGCAAGACCTCGCGCTCACAGGACAGTACTGGTGACATTTGTAAAGTTACTGAGGTTTGTCCAAAAAGTCGCTAGATTTGTCGCTAGTTGCTTTTTTGAAAAAAAGTCGCTAAAGGGGCCTGAAAAGTCGCTAAATATAGCGACAAAGTCGCTAAGTTGGCAACACTGTCTCTGAGGGCAGGGTCTATGCTAATACGGCAGTGTCCACAACACCCGTGGGCGGGGCCTGTGAAATGTGACGTCACTTTGCCAGGAATCTGCAAATGGCTTCTTATGATTTATGGGGATTAAAAAAAGGAGTGGGTGGATTTTTACCATTATAGGGTGGTTGTGTACACACACTGCCAACACACATTTATGTTTAAACACCATGTAAAAGTGAATTTTGCATAATAGGTGCCCTTTAATAGATTTTTCATATGTTGTGTACACTAATTCAGGCACCAATAAGGACAGTAAGGACCCTGGCTCACTACGCACTGATGGTGACATGACAACGTCCTCATTGTACATCGTCACTATCACCGATGCTCCCTGGTTTTGACGGTGCATTGTGGGACTTTTTAGGAAGCAAAAGTTTCAGTGCACTGGAAGAATTTTTGCGATTGAAACAGCCCTTAAAATGGCAGACTCCCTGATCAGTGCCCTGACTACTGGACTAGGGGTTACTGCTGTGTTTCAGATTGTACTTGCAAAATGTGAAAATTGTGAAATGTCTTGAAAACTTGCTGAATTTTGAAAGTAAAAAAAAGAGATACACCCAGAGTCTAGAATTGGAAGTATGCTCTTGGATGTCTTTGAAATTAGTCACTTCACTATTGAGTTATGCTGGATGTCATTTTCATGTTTGTAATTGCAGCAGTGACTTTGTGCTCAAGAGTGTGTGTGTGTGTGTGTGTGTGTGTTCTTATCAAATTGCCTGCCAGCCAAATTCAGAGCAAACAGAATAGATGTTGGGAAGAGATTGTCATTCCAGATTTACCTGCCCTGCACATAGCTGGGCAAAATCAGCATATGTGTGAGTTTGTGTGTGTGTGTTTATCTGCTTGTGTTCCTTTGAAGTTAATGACCAAATATGCAAGTGTTTCTGGACATTAGGGCCCATTGTGGGCACTCGCATGTGTGAGTGTGTGTATGTGTGCGGTTTTATGGTCTGTGCTCACAGTGGCCAAAGTGTTTGATGGCACATGTGAAGGTTCTAAAGAATGTGCATGTTTGGTTTCATATGTGTGCAAATGTGCGGGTGGTTTTCGAGAGGAGAGAGACAGCTGCCTTTTACTGCCCCAGGGGGTAATAAAGGAGGAAGGAGAGCCAGTTATTTGGGGTCTTTTATAGGGGCAGGAGGTAGAGAGGGGTTGGTTTTATTAGGGTCACACAGTAACCAAGTACAGCTGCAGGCATCACCCCTAAACCTCTCCACATTCCACCATCACCTCCATTCCTTCCTAGTGTGAATACACTTGATTATGTGTATTAATCTCTATTTTTCTGTTCTTAACTGTCCTAGATGGGTTTTCTGTGTATTATATAGATATATGTACAGTATATATGGGTGTATGTTGGTTCTCATTTGATGTTTTGGCCCTGAGTTTCCATTTCCTTCTTATGATCCTGCTCCTTGTTAAGCACATCTGCCGTTAATCATCTTCACCTTGTAATCCGACTGGCATTTCCTGCTCAGAATGGATAGTTGGCGTTTTTGCCTGGATCTATTTTATTGAACAGATTTATCCCATTGGCTAATTTAGTGTACAATAAATGACCCTTGGTCGACTCATCCATATGCTTTTGACATGGCAATGGAAATGTTAATGTTTTGAGTGGAAGATCAGGTTACTGGGGAAATTTCTTTGATGTTTTGTGGGAGTTTTCCATACATTTTTCCATAACAATACATTTACATGCCATTCATTTGAACAGTGATTAGTGAATTAAAAGTGTAGGGTCTTGCAAAACGGTGAAGTGAAAGACAGGAACCAGAGACACAGAGTGATAGTGATGAGAAAGAAAGACTGAGATGGAAAAATCAGGGAGAGACGGAGGGGTGGAGAGGGACAGACAAGTTATTCTAGTTACAGCCAGCTGGCAGAAATACTAAAATAAGATGTGAACCCACCAGTATGTCTGAGTGAGAAAAGAGAGTGAGAAAGAGCGTGGGTTTGTTATAAAGGCGATTTCTTAAATTTCTTCTTATTTTGAAATAAAATCAACTGACATTCATTCCATTGACATCATGGAACCACCAGCTTCTGTGTGGATAAATGCTACCGAATGACAGAAAAACACATACTCTTGGTAGTAACCTTTATTGTCCATGCATAGAAATAAGTAAAGATTGCTGAAATTGTTTATATAAAAAAAACATAATAAAAAGAGAGTTTGGATGAAACTTCAGATTCAGGTTTTATTAAAATATATACAAAAATTAAAGAGGAAAAGAGAAGGCTGGGATTGGAGATTCAGGGGTTTCTAATCACAATTGACCCTTTGCTTAGCTCCGCCCCCCTTTGGAACTGTTGCTAATTCAGACAAGATTTACAGAACGTCACTTAGGAATGAATTGGAGATTTCCATGAACGGCAAAAATGTGCTCATAAAAAGTAAAAATATTGAGTGGATATTGTCCTTACATGGGCTGGAATGAATTGAAGTTTTCAGCCATTTTTCTTCAAACAAATTGTTAAATTATGCTGTAACATGTGAACTTTGGCAACAGCAATTCCGAATGAAGGCAAACACTTCTCACAATGAACTGAATTAAACCATAAAAATGAATTTAAAAGCTATCCAAATACACAGATTCTCCATAGATTTAAAGGTGCAGTGTGTAGTATTTATGAAGATCTATTGACAGAAATGCAATATAATATACATAACTATGTTTTCAGTGGTGCATAAAGACCGTACATAACGAACCATTATGTTTTTGTTACCTTAGAATGAGCCATTTCTCCCATTCACCGCGGGTCCCCTTACAGTGAAGTCACCATTTTGCGCCGCCATGTTTCTGCAGTAGCCCTAAACGGACAAACTGCTCTACAGAGCGCTAGCTACTCTTTGCTGTCTCAGACGACGACATCTTTGTCCTGTGTCGGCCACCGTAGCTTCTCTATGTGCTTCGAAAGGGAGTAGTGAGCGGTGGGCAGTTGCAATTCGCAACCTCACCACTAGATGCCGCTAAAATGTACACAGTGCACCTTTAAGGCCCGTTCACACCAAGAACAATAACTATAAAGATAACTATATTAGCGTCCATACGTGTGCATGTCTGTCTCTTTAAATGCTCGAGCTCGTTACAGCAGGATGGATTCTGATTGGCTGTCAATGTTTTTATCGTTCATCAGCTGGATAAAATCATTCTGAAAGTGATTTCAACGATATCGTTTCTCTGTGCCGTTATCATTATAACTGTGGTGTGAACTCTGCTGTTCTTTAATATTGAGAATGATTTTTAGAACTTTATCGTTATCTTTATAGTTATCATCCTTGGTGTGAACTGGCCTTTAGAGAGCAAAAGCCTGTCTGAGAAAATGGAGGACTGCACCAGTTTATAAGGTAAGATTGGTCAGTAACATTTTAAGACGGAGCTTAGCAAAGGGTCAACTGAGAAAATAAAAAAACTGATAGACTAAACTACAGACATAACATGTTCCGAAGGCATATTGTACATTGACGTATTCTTAAGGTGCGGTTACATTCACGAAATTTTGCAGGGAAAAAAACATCCATTGTCTATTGTCATTAGTGTAGCGATTTATGAAGCATAGATCACATAAGTCCTTTTCCAACCTTTCAGTTGGTTAACGCTGTGAATCAGTTGAATCCGTTGCGAAAGTTCTGCGATCTACGATAAATGTGACTGCACCTTTTCTGAGATTTTTACAGTGGTGATTATGGACTGTCTTACCAAAGGCTGATTTCCAAGCTTTAGATTTCTAGGTCTTCATCTATGTGGAGACCAACCCTCAAAAGTGCTTTTGAGCCCAAATGATGTATTTGTTAAATGACCAATCAGGGCCCAGTTACAAAAAAAATCTTTGCTTGGATTTCTGGAACCTCGCATGAATTATTTGCATGGCTCTGTAATGTATTATTCAAATACACTGTCAACAAAAGAGCATGAAAGAAGAGATGAGGGAGAAAGGAAATAGATGATATAAAATCACAGTCAATGTGATTAATGAGGATGATGAGTGATCTAGAAAGATGGATATTCTTCCTTTTTCCTCATACTTTCACTCTCTGATATAAACTCTTGTGCACACCACATCGTCTGCGGTCATGGTCTGCAAAAAAAGCAGGAAAAAAGTGATATGAAAAAAATATGATCAAAGACAAATGTGTATGTAAGATTCATAAGGATAACACATAATAACAGGAATGAATCTTACCAGAATCAGTTCGCCGTCATTGGTTATCTCCCTGGTCCATGAGGTTTTTGGACCCTCACCCTTCTGCAAAGTCTGTTCACAGCTAATCTTGCTGTCTGTTTCCCAGCGAGGAAAGCTCTGAGAGAAACAGAGACAGACAAATATGTAAAGGCAGAGTCTTTTCTTTGGTCTGTTTTACTGTGTGACTGTAAAAGAGAGGCAGAAAGAGTGAGAGTGAGATCAGTGCCCATGAGAATGTGAGTTCCAGAGATGGAGGCTGAAGGAAAGGGTGTGTATCCAGTTTGATAGCTCCTCTGAGATGAAGGGTGTGATTGAGTCCACATCACATTACAAACACTGACATTTCATAGGTTCGTGCTCTTTTGAATGTTTTGGAAAAGAAAAATTGACTAATGTAGGATGGCGTTTGAAGTGTTTTTATATGGGTGTGTATATACTGTGCAGGGACGTCCATCCACAGTGGCCTCATTAAACTCCTGTCCAACTGTGAAGGTGACATGGGTGGTCCTCACAGAGGTAGAGGTCTTGATTGATAGTGTCTCTCCATCCTGTGTAATCTCCACGGATGGCTTTGACGCTGCTGCGACCGCAATCTTACGCAGCATCACGTTCACACCTGACAAAACACACATGCACATCAGGACAACCTCTCGAAGAACAGTGAGTACTCTGGCGACCATACAAGTTATAGGAAATTCTTCATTTATAGAGTTTTTTTAGAGTGAGGTTATTACTGTAAGACTGGCTGTGCTCCACACATCTGCGCTCTCTGCCGACAATGTCTGATGACATCACCTGATATAATCCCGCTTAGTAGGAAAGCAATTTGACAAGCTGAAGCGCACCAAAAAAATTACATAAAAAGCATGGTAATGCACACATGCTATCAGTACATTGTCTTTTAATGACGTTAACACACACTAGAGATTGCCTGATATTCTGTAATCACAACAAATATAATAAATATGTAAATGTTACATTAATATACCAATTTAATTAGTCACCAATATCCAGAACCTATAACTGTTTTTGACAGAAATAACGCAATAATTGTCAGACTACAATCACAAAAACATAACATTTATAATAATAATAATAATAATATGTATACTATTTATTTACTAATATTATCATTAATAATATTTTCGTTATAAGTAAATATTCAGTTGTTTTTATTACTTTTGTTGTCTTGTTTTTCCTGCATATTTATCACTTGAGAATGCATTTAATTAAATTAATTTTAACAATAAAATGAATTATGCACAAATTTATTTTGTTTGGTTCGATTCTTTAAAAACCTACCAAATGGTGACATTTATTGGTAAGCCCAATATTAAAGGGACAGTTCAGTTACTCACCCTCAAGTTGTTCCAAACCTGTATGAATGTCTTTCTTCTGCTGAACACACAAAAAGAATGTTGGTAACCAAACAGTTGATAGGCCCCATTAATTTTTTTCCATACTATGGAAGTCAATGGGACCCATCAACTACTACTACCCATATTCTTCAAAATATCTTTTTTGTGTGTGTGTTCAGCAGAAGAAAGACATTTCTCACAGGGTGAGTAAATGATGACAGAATTTTCATTTTTGGGTGAACTACCCCTTTAAAGAAACTATAACTAAGAGAAAAGTACATTCTGTACATTCAACAGAGTATAATTAATTTGCTTATTCCTCCAGTATCAGATTGTTAGTTTAAAAACAACAACAAAAAACAGTTGTTTGTTAAGTTTTGTTTGACAATGTTCACTCTGTATGAACCAGCCTTTACAGATTAAATACTGCATTTCAAATGAAGTCTTGCCCTGTGTGTGTTCATGTTTTTCTATCCCGTTGGGGACTTTATCCTGGATGCACACTGACTCATGGGGACTAAATTGAGGTCCCCATGAGGAAACAAGCTTATAAATCATACAGAATGAGTTTTTTTGAAAAATGTAAAAATGCAGAAAGTTTTGTGTGATGGGTAGGTTTAGGGGTAGGGTTAATGTAAGGGGATAGAATATACGGTTTGTAAAGTATAAAAACCATTATGTCTATGTAGTATAAAAACCAGTACGTCTGTGGAGAGTCCCCACAAAGATGAATGAAACGTGTGTGTGTGTGTGTGTGTGTGTGTGTGTGTGTGTCTGTAGGTGGGTGAACGCATTGAGAGGGGGAAGTTATTCAACCAGCCACAGGGGATGCTGTAATCTATTAAACCTTCCTGACAGGAAATGGATAGAGCGCAGTGTGGAAGTAGGGACAACAATGAAAAAAAGCATGGCACAGTTGAGGGAGGGCAAGATTACTGACAAGAGAAGAAAAAGGAGCAAGAACGGCAACAGAGACATAGAAAAGGGTATTCAAGTGTGGAAAAAGACAGCTAGATATAAAGAGGCCAGTCTCTGTGTATGTGTGTGTGTGCGCGCCTCTGTGCATCGAGTAGAATTTCACACTACTCACCTCACACACATTCCCACCTGTCACCAAGGGTAAATATATACACATGAAGGCAGACAAGAGGGAGGCTAAAATTCAGACACGCATTCAGGCAGAGACGCGGAAACAAATTGTCAATTACTCCAATGACTTCTAGCTTAATCCATTAGCACACACACATATACACATACAATTTGTGTGATAAACACAAGAAAACGTAATCTAAACCTGAGAGTGTAGCCTAATCCAGGCAGAACCTTGTTAAAAACATTAGCTAATAAAGTTAGACTGACTCCTGTCAGATCAAGCCCTGTTTTTAAACCCCATAACTAACCGAGAAAATACGAGTCAGACGATCAGGGTCAGTGTCATAGGTTAAAGGTCAAAGGAAGCATTTCAGAATAGAGGGATGGAGATGAGGACAGGAGATGTGGATGACAGGGTGTGGCGACAGGTCGGGCCCAGCTGTGCACAGGAACATTTGTGTGGTAAAGAGAATTTTAGTGCGTGTGAATTTAAGAGTTATGTGAATGTGCATGTGTGTCTGTAAAAAACATTAAAACAAGTCGCAAAGTTCATTCTTCAATCAACCTATCTGTCAATCATGCACATTCCTCGCATATAGCCACGCCCCTTCGTTTTTACAATGACATTTGTCCTCAGAAGTTCGTGTGGCTGCAGATCTCATCTCCTGCAGTTTGGGGTATTCTAATACATCATGTTCCCATGTCAAAAACAGCAGGACTCCCTCTCTATTGTGCTCCTTCTCCGCCCTCTTTAACTTGTCTGCTTCATTTCATCATTCTTTTGAATGGTGAAGTGAAGGACCCACTCTCCCTTAGGGAATCAGCTTCTTTTGTTCGACACAGACTGTTAAAGAGGGGTGTTTGGGTGGCAGCAGTGCCCTCATTAAATCAGACGTCAGTCAAATTTTGGGAACCCACAGACAAACTTGCATTCTGGCTTGAGGTAAGTATTTAAAAAAGAATTTTCCTATTTGGTCAAGAAATACAGCAATTGAATCGACTTTCCAACACATACAAACGCAAAAATTGAGAGCGCGAGGCACACACAAACGCGGATCTTTAAAGCCCCAGTCAGGACAGGATAATATTGCTCAAGGAAATTAAGCGAAATAAATTCAGCCCTGCCAAATCTAAGTGCCAATAGCTTTTAACCTGACTAGTTTTATTAAAACTAGTAAGATACACCTGCGTCTAATAATATTTGTTTCTAATAAATACGCATTAAATTTGGAATAAATACTAGTAGCCTAACTAGCTAGGTAGCCTATAATTGAAAGTAGCCTAATACGTAATAAGTATGCCTAGGCTACTATTAACATAAAAACAGATACTGGGTAGTTATGAATAAATATTAAAACGGTTTTGCATCCACAGACAAGAGGGGTAGAGAATGTCCTGGTCTTTAGCGCAATCCATGCACGCGCGTCCACTTTGCGCACTCTGTCTGTGTCATGATAGACACTTACCCAGTGCTTTGAGAAGCTCCTCGAAGTTCTCGGAGCTTTTCATTTTCCAGGTACCAGCATAATCGGGGATTTTGCGATCCATCGTGCGTTCTGTCGAGCCTTAGAGTGTATCCCACAATTATTCTCTCTAGTGTGTGGCTGAGTGACAGTCCTTGATCCTGACACCCTCTAAACGTACCTGCAACTTTGATTGTGAAAGCAGTGTTCCCACTAATACAGTTAAAATGATTGTTATCCTTCCTCTACCCTTCTATTGCTCTCTCTGTCTCCCGCCGTTGACAAGAGAAACTGAAGATGTCAATCGGTGCCTTTTTCTACCCGTCTAAGCCTTTTATTCAGTTCTTCCAAGCGTTATAGCTTGTGGTGAATAGGTTGAATCTTAAATTTGGGCCAGTTATCACGCTTAATCTGTGAGCGCACACACCCCTTTTTTGAGAAACCCCACCCTCTATTTGCCCTGTCAAATCAAGGCGCCAATGATACTTCGAGATGAGCTTGTCCCGCCCACACCACGCCCCGCTTAAAACATGTGCGCGTTTGAAAACGCCCGTTAGAGCTCGTTTTTATGTAGGCTATTTATTTGTAGTTTTCATGAAACATTTCAAGGAATTCGACTTTGTTTCTTATTGTACATTGGAAATTATTGCTATAACTTTCTTTTTAACCCTATTTTACTGGCATATTCACAATATTACCAAAGTATAGGGGTCTTTTAGATGCCAAGGACCCAAAACCTGATCATCCTCGCGTCGTGCGAGGGACCCCCATCCTAAGTTTTAAAGGGCATCTATATAAATGTATACTGTGAAAAATATATATTATGTCTAAATATTATTTGGAAAATATTTAGTTTCTATTAAATTAATTCCCCCTAATCATTATAGCATCCTTCTGTTTATTAATCATTTAGTAATTTATTTTCTTATTTTAATATATATTTTTAAATGTAACTATTTGTTATCTAACGTTATTTATTTAACTTTTTCCTCTAAACATTTACAAAACTTAGCACTCCCTTGCGGCCCCCTGTGTGTCCCCGGACCCTAGTTTGAAAACTCCTGGTATATACAGTAGGCAAATACACCAAAAAAATGGGACAACGTAATGAATAAAATAAATAAAATTGTATTTAATTTATTTTTAAATTTACTTACATACAAATATGTTTTATAGACTGCAAAATATAAAAAATCTAATATAAAAACTTATTGGTGTAATTTGGGACCATTTGACGACACAATTATTAATGATGTTGTTACCCCCTCCCTCCTCTTTCTCAAGTAGCTAATTTACTGGCGTGTTTGTTTTACGTTAAATAGCCTAAAAATCATTAGAAAAAATAAAAACAGTGACAGGAAAAATAAAAATAGTGCTAATACTATCAGGCCTAGAATAGCATAGAATAGACATTCAGCAAGACACAATGAACATAGGATGTAGTGCACATCTCTCTCTCTCTGTGGCAGACAAGCTGTGTACAAGTAGGACACACAAATGTGAATAAATGAGCATAAAACATTCAGGACAATTAGTCAGACTGATTGTTAAAACGGAGCTCTGTCAAGTTCAGTCCCTTCCCGCGGTTATCTACATCAACGCACACTCAAAGCTCCTGTAACTGGATCTGCCTCCGCTGCGGTTACCGTCTTCCCCGTTTGGGGCTGAGGGAGACACGGAGGGTCTTCTGAGGGAGGTAGAAATTCCAGAGATCTTGACGGGAGCAAGAGAACGCGAGTGAAGAGAATGACGAAGGCACAAAAGGTGACCTGGCAGAGGCCAGGAGGTTGGAGCAGTGTCCCCGAGGGTCTTTAGTCTCCCCCTCACCCCTGCTGTTGAAGCGGAAGAAAAGAGCTGAGCATATGGGGGGTGGGGGCTTGGTAAAAGGTGGAGAGGCGAAGTTTGGGTCTCTAATGAAGACGTGCGCCATGGAGACTGGATGATGAATGTGAGTTGTACAAAGAAGCCGTTAACCATTTACTTTTGATGGATGGTCTTCCGAGCCACAGCGAACTGCAGATTTTAATGCGTGGGTTACCCGGGTGACAGCATGGACCGCTCGCGCTGCGCAGTCCAGTGTTGCCATGTCCTCTTATTATAAACGAGTTATTTTTGTATTTTTTTAATGGGCAACCGTTGTTTGCCTTATTTACAGAATACAGTAAAGTTTCGGGAGATTGCTGATGTTTAACAATAAAGTATGACCACTAACAGCAGCTTCCCAATATCCCCAAGACCCCATAGCCTACATTCAAGCCACGCCATTTTTCAGGTAAGCGCAGACCCGGCTATTTGTAATTTTAATGTATCTGGCTTCCGGTGTCATACAAAACAATACTGTCTTAATTATAAACACGCTGGTTTGTAGCGCAAACAGTTTAGTTTACTGCACTTTTAGGCTATTCTTCTCGTTATATTGCGGGTAGCCTAATAAATCGGAAGTTTCGCACATTCACAGAAAACTACTTCCACGTTGGTAAATAAGGTGGATATGCAACCATTATCAGTCACCATGTATAGAATTAATAATACATTAATTATTTAAAATATATACACTTTTTTTTTTTTCATACAATTAATTAAGTTTGCATTTGTATAGGCCTATGTAAAATATTTTAGGTATTTTTGTTAAAGGAAAATTATTTTTATTTATTGAAAAATATTTTTAGGCTACAATTTATCACAATTTAGCCTTTCCTTGCCGACTATATTTTATGCAATCTTTAAAAAAATAAATAAATAAAGTTTTCTATTTTTACATTTTAAATAGCCCAAATTGTTTGTTTTTCTTGAAATATCTGGCAACACCGAATCACTCAATCGCACACTTCAAAATACTTTCTTACTCACAGCCCCCCACACACTTAAGTTTTACGATTATTCGTTTTAAACATCCCACACAACGTTGTTTCTTATTGTAGGACTTCTTTCGCCCGTTTACAGAGAGGAATGTAGCCCCGGGGTCGCGGCCGCTCGCTGAATGTGTACAAAGCGCGACTCTTGTATTACAAGCACTTGACAGAGATAGCGCGAGGCGATGCGTCACACATCACACACCTTGCCGATTGTGTTCACACAATAGCTTCATGTCCACACATGTTCCTCTTCGTACAACAACAACAGACGATAGTCATTACACTCTCATATCAATGGAGCTATTTGTCTTCTTATCGCCTTTCTAATCTCCCCTTTACGGCATCCTCGGCTGTCTCTGCTTGTTAGCTGCAGGCCTGTAAGGTAGAAAGAAGAGTTATCAACGGTATATAAATATAAATACCCCAGTCAAGACACTTAGTGGGATGTGCCCACCATCGAGAACATGTTCAAAGATAAAAGCATTCTTGCATAGGAAACACACGTTTGACCTAAGGACAAACTGGTGGTTGAAACGGGTGAAATGGGAAATTAGCAAAGCATTTCAATTGTTGTTTCCTGGTAAACATTTACAATATCTTGCCTGTCCTGGGTGGCCCTTGACACCGAACACCCTCTCGCTCCTCTTTTCTATTCTCATCCCCCTTTCCCCCCTCTTCGCCTTACCCGTTTTCATTCCCACCCACTTATCTTTTGTTCTTTTGTGCTTAGGTCATTTTTTATTACTTTGTTCGGGCCTGGTGAAAAGAGGAAAGAATATGTGAGAGAAAGAGATCAAAGCCCAACAGGGAATGACAAAGATGGAGAAAGGGATGAGAGACAAAGAAGACAGAGAGAGAGAGAGAGAGAGAGTTGAAGGGAATAAAGAGAGGTGCTTGGCAATGAGGGCAAAAAATATTTCTGTGCACTTTGAAAGAGGAATTAGGGTTTCATTTTACATTTCTCTCACTTTCCCTCCCTCTCTTCCTCTCTCTCTTTCTACTTTTCACTCTTCTTGCCAAGAGCTCAGCAGGGTAAGTGATACTCCACTCCGGGGACTCACATAACCCCAAACACATGCCACCAGCACATCGGCTTACACGCTTACGCCTGGAACACCACACGCAATTGCACCTTATCTCATCCATGACGCCACGCTCAAACGTTAGTTTCATTGTTATGAAAGGCATCATACAGACACAATGATTTTTATATGAAGGTGTTCCCAAAACCCTAACTTGCCCCCAAAACCCTAACTTACCCCCAAAACCTCACGCCATCCTGTCAACATTATTAGTTTGAAAGCAAAACAGCCTTTCAAGTAGTGAAGACCACTTCAAAAGTCCACACAAGTTGATTCTAGACTTGTTTCACTGTTTGTGAGAACATTTGACTCTGAAGTGTAGCCAAACCTGCACACACGCACTGCCTGACAAATAGGTCAATGACGTGACACTCATGTTTTTGTCCTATTCATTTATTCAAAAATACATAATCACCTTCTACAATGAGCATGAGTCTTTTTTGTATTGTATTTTTGTATTAAAATGAATTTATATATATATATATATATATATATATATATATATATATATATATATATATATATATATATGGTATATATATGAGTGCTGTCAAACGATTCATTGCGATTAATTGCATCCAAAATAAAAGTTTGTGTTTACATAATATATGTGTGTGTACTGTGTATAATTATTATGTATATATATATATATATATATATATATATATATATATATATATATATATATATATATATATAATATGCGACTAATATGCAAAACAAAAAAATAAATAAACAAACTGATCAAAGTGGGGACCCCTGCAAACCTCATGGTTTTGTGTAAAGATCCCTTAAAATGTTATATAATTTGATCTTTTTATGGCAAGACAAGGTTGGTTCAGGTTGTAAAATGTTATAATGTTATGTCACTCCATAACAACTTATTCTTAAAATATTTATGAATTAATATTTATTTTTTATCTTTTATTTTCTTTCTTTATGGTTGGCACACTTATACGTCATCAACATCATTAAAAATTGGAATTTTCTCTTTCCATCTTGCTCACACAAACACTCACACATGCATCTGATGAAGGGTCGATTTATAGTGTGGATGAAGCTAAATTAATTTGGGTGAAGAAGTAAATGTAGATCATGCCTGACTATTTACTTTGACTCATAACCCTTTTACAGTATATCCATTAATACCAACTGAAATTTAACATGAAACACATGATTTTTTCAATCAAGCTGTTCCTTTTTCATTCTCTTTCTATATACATCATGTTCCTCGATTTTTCTCTTCCCCATGTGTTGTTCATTCTCTCTCAGTCCACCTTTTGCTCATTATCAAACTGTTCCACTTTTCATCTCCCCCTTTCTTCCTCCTTTATTCTCCCTCTCTTACACACACACACACACACTCTAATCATTAAGTCTCTCCATGTGTACAGTCAAATCAGTCTCAGACTGGTGAGGCAATAGCCAAACATTCATCTACCCGTATTGGCTGGCTTCTTATCTCTAAAATCACTTCCTACTGTCTTCGGTTCTCCATCCTGTTTCCATCTGAATAATACTCTCAGCTCAAACACACACACATTGTTTGTCTTGTAAATGTTGTTCACCTTCTTCTTGGTCACGCTTCTGGCAAACCACAGCCACTCCAGCACTAAACTTGACCCGACCTTTGACTTGGTGTCCTATGACACCAATTACCATCAGGCTGTTTCTTCCCCTTGTTCTGAAAAGGGGCATTTCAGAATGCAACATTCCAGAGTGAATGTTCTCCAGTTTTGTTTGTTGAATGTGATCCAAAATGCTGCATAAATGAACTCTTTTACCTCAACAAACCTCAGTCATCTGAGGCTACGGTAAGTGTGTGCGTTAAAACTGGCACTTGAAATAAAAAGGCCTGTTCCTTACCCACCAGGCATCCATGTTGGCCACTTTCTGTGCCAAAGCATTTGTTTCTTGTTTATTTTTCCCTGTTGGTTTTAGTCTGGAGGTTGAAAGTCAGCTTAAAAGGCCATTTTCATATAAGAACAATGCAGAAAGAACAAACAGTAATGTTCAATAACCTACAGTAATTGTATATGGTAAAGAGTCCTTGGACCAAGGACCTTAGCAAATGGTAAAACATTTTTTATCACTAACGCCAATAAAACAGGCGGTTGACCTGAGTTCATTCAAGAAAGAAGAACAGAGTGTAGTTGAGGTAACAGAGTTAAATTTAATTATAATGTACGGGAGATCTCTTCCTCTCTTTCTTTCTGTCTCTCTAAGTGGGGGATTTCTGAGACTGATATTTTGTTAAGAGTCCTCGTGCCTTGATTTAGATCCAAAATGCCGTATAAATGAACTCTTCCACCCACATCTTTTAGTAGCTTTCAGTCATCTAAAGCCTGAGTATGTAAAGGTTCATCAGTACGGTTAATGAACAAGTCTTATGAGTCAAGTCTTTTAATTAATAATTTCCGTAAAAGTCTGACAATACCTTACAGGCCATGGCTACTAAATCAGCACTAAATCATGACTCGCTAATTGAACTGCAAGTTCTGAGTCAATTCCTCATTGCTCTTACATGCTGTGCAACCAACTCTTTATCTGTGTACCTTAGTTACGTGTGTGTTACTTTTATAGCTCACCATAAGCCTTATAGTAATAAGTAGGCATTAAAAAATAATAAGTAGCATAATATGAAAATAAAATTATAACTATAATTATATAAAAAGACATGGGAAGAAAAACAAGAGGCTTTTCCCAGCCTCTCACCTTAGTTTATGTACAAACCTCTTATTTTCCTGCTTTTTTTGGCTATAAAAGTTCAATTTAAGTGCAAGCCCGGTTTCCAACACTCCACCCTTTTCTACCCTACCGCCACCCCTCAGCCTTTCACTCTTCACTCATTCTTTCAGTTCATTCTTTCCTCCTTTCTCCTCAAAACCAATTGTTACATTTGCTGGCTCTGCCTGGTGTGTGCATGTATTGATTTGCCTAATGTCATAATTGTGTCATGAACTATTGACTGAAGTTATGGTGCCAGCTTGCCAGAGCTTAAGGCTTGATTGATAGTTGTTCAGTGGAGTCTCAAAGGGAATGTTCTCTTAAAGACTGGTGCGTGTTTAGGATATAATGCATCATCAAATATATCTCAGCATATAAAATTTACAGCAACAATGTGTGTAGAGTCTCAATTATTCTTATATACAGTACATGTTTTGAAATGAATTATTCAAAACAGTGTAGAACCATAATTTAGTGTGCCTATGAGAAGAGTAGGCTATATGGAAATGGGATAAAAGAAAGAAATTAATAGGGGAGAGTTAATGGGAGAAAGAAAAAGGGTGGAAATGTTTTCGAATGCTTGTAAAGAAAGGCCAGATTCCTGTACCACATAACAATAACTGCACATGGAGAGCCCAGAGAAGTGATTTAATGGGTGGAGAGGTGAAGAAGAGGTTAAAGGTGCTGTAAATTTTCCTTGATTTCCCAGAAAAAGTCTTAACACTGTGGCTCTGCGGTGGTATAAAAACATTGCTCTGTTTGTTTGAGCATCCCAACCAGCCTAACTGAAGGTTAGGCTGTAATACCTGGTGGCTCCTCAGCTCCTGTGGATTATGAGATAGCAAAATGTCCACACTTCAGAATTATGTCAGGTTGAACATTTCAGAATCTTAGCAGATGCAGTCATTCAATCGGGGTATTGTTTGCTTGTTTCATAAATACTGCTCATTTGGATGTCATACTCATATGATGCAGTTTATTGCATGCTATAATAGTGAAATATGCATATTTTGAATGTACATGAAATCATTTTTACAATTATGTTTGTGGTAGAAGGCACAGAAATTACACATGATAACATGACAAAAATATATAAGTAAGGAAAACGAAGGAAAGTTAGTAGGCCTATTGAGAGTAAAAATTCATACTTAGCCTAGATATAAGTCTCACCCTGTTGCCATCAGTCGAGAAGTCTTAATAATGACCTTGAAAGGCAATTTTATTGTGGGAAAAAAGCAGCGAATGCCAAAATGAATGGGGAAAATCTGCCTTGTGCTGTAATTACATTTGAGCAATAGTGCCATCTAGTGGATAAGGTGAAGTAACAAAATCCGTCTTTGCAGATCAGTACGTTCACAACTTGGCTTACGCTGCGTTCCAGGCAGGTTTTTGAGCCCGCAAGTTACGCCTTCAAACCACGACTCACGAATTTGTAGTTCCAGGCAAAGTCACGCTAAACTGCCTGAGCGCAAGGAATTGTGGTAGCCTGATGTAAACAAAGCAGGGGCTTATGCTCATTTACAATCATTTCTATCGCCAAAGGTGCTTACTCCTTGCTTATTTGAGGGAAACGGAGGAGAAAAAACAGCGCATAAGGCAAGAGAAGCTGTTATACCTTTTATTTTACATTATTTGTATATTTGGAAATGTATTTGGTATTAATTTATTCTTGCACTCAATTAACTGAAAACTAGCTAACGCTATAAAAGCTTCTGATAATGCATAACATTTGCGGATAAATAACTTTAGAACAATACCTTATTTTAATAAACGATTTGGTTTTTAATGTACGACTTTCATAAACGCCGCATCCGTAGGGGCTGCCATTGTTGTTTCGCGGGCTATAAGGTAAAAATGTGTTACAGTACTCCTCCATCTCCTCACATTGACCTGATATCAAAGATTCCTGACCCAATTATATGCTACTGTCTAACATACCCCAATACCACAACATATCACTTCTGCATTTTTAAATGTTTTTTCGTCTCAGTTATGGTTTCTGTTCAACCTTAACTTCCTATCAAAAAACCATCTGTTTCACAAAAACCTTTAAAGACAGAAATTATGTCATCGACAACGCAGGCCAAAAATGGAACGATTGCTTTTTTTAATTTTTATTAATGGATAGAATACGGTAATAAGCTTGCTACATATTCCTCAGGTAAACTCGCATCCCTGTGGTAGCTAGCTAGTCCTTTTGTCAGCTTTTGTTGGCAGTAGCTACAAAATTCTTGTTCAATGTATTAGGCCAGGGGTTTTCAAACTTTATGATTCCAAGGACCCCCAAATATGATGAACCTTTTATGAGGGACCCCCTTCCTAAAATCCATATATTTTTATGTATGAAAAAACATTTAAACTGTTAAATAGTAAGTTTGACATTATAAATACAACACATTGTTTCCAAACTTAAATTGGCTATACTTAATGTTGGATGTATAAACCTGAAGAAGAACATTTTCAATTAAAAATGATTTGAAAAAGCAACTTTCACAATAAATGTATGTAAGCAGCGTACGTACTGCATTAAGCACCCCAGTGAGCAAGATAAAGGGGACTATAGTGAGTAAAACATACTAGAAAGATACAAAGCAAACATATACAATTCTGGAATGTATACGGCAAGAAAGGAGAGAAACATTTAGAAATGAAACAGTTAGAATGTTAGGTAGACTTTAACCATTTTTGCTTTGTCTTTTTATTCTCTGAAATTTTCTGGGGACCCCTTAGAACCTTCTGGAGGACCCCTGGGGGTCCCCGGACCCCAGTTTAAAAACCCCTGCATTAGGCTATTGCGTGTGATTTCTGTCAAAGAACAAATGAAAGTCTCTAAAACCACAATTTTAAAAACACATAACCTTCAAATGAATTCCTGATGGAACCATCTCGACATATAGGCCTAGGCTATCAATAAGGTTTTGTAACCTGCTTCTGTTTTTATTTTTATTTTTAGTTCTGACCTTTCAGCAGCATGACCAAACATTAAAAAAAGAATAAGAAATGGCATCAACCATCTGTGCCAATTATTGTTAAGCAGTTCAGTCGTTTGACAGCTTGTCAATTGCAGTCCATCTAAAAGGCTAGGCCTACTTCGTTTATTATTTATGCACAATTAGCCTAACTGTTGTTTTAAACATTTTTTATAAGGTTATAAGAAATTAACAAACAAATATAAACACAACAAAAATGAATGCATTTTGAGGTCTTTAACATACAAGTAGCATTAAAAACATAATTTTTAAGTCTTACAAAATGTAAACCATTACTACCAAAGTAAACAAAAAAGAAAGCACGTTTATCACGGTAGTTTTAGTCCCCGAGCTCCCCTTAGCCCCGCAGTCCAGCTGGTTATTGCTTGGCGCTGTGTCTTCTGGGTTTCCCTCAAAATGGACCGGTTGACAGGCATCTCCTATCTCTTCACAAGCGAGGATGATGTGTTTGGTTTCATTGCGCATGTTTCTGATCCCGCACGTGCCATCAGTTGTATCGATCCGCACGGTTACGAAGGAGAATTTCTCTTTACTGATGCACAGGTTACCGGACTTGGTCTTGCCTCCAGCTTTAGTACACACATTTTCCACCCGCTGTTTCTCGCTGGCACGGAAAAACGACTGCGTCGGTCTGCCGCACATTTGAATTTTCCTCAGGAAAGTTTCCCATGCGTTTTGGTCCCACGTTTTTGGCACTCCGTCAGGAATATGGCGCTTGAGGAAAACATTATGAGCGTTGTTGTACTTCGCTGGCATACAAGGCTTAGAGTTTGTATCCACTGAGTGACTTTGAGGCAAAACAAATACCAAAAGTACTAAAAAGGGAATCATTTTGAAGACCTAAAAAGAGGGGAAAAAAGCAGACAGGCTACTTTTACGCTTTGCAGCCACAGTTCCTAATGGAAGCCCCCTTCCCTTAAATGTCGTCTAAAAATAGCATGCGATATAAACAGCTCTGCTGGCGACTGTGGTACGCGCGTGGTATTCTCTCCCTGAAAAAGCAAATTGGGCAGATTACATTTGATGATTAGGCAACTTACCGAAATGTTGCAGACCTTCGTGTTGGTGACTACTTTTACGAAGCCCTCCTCTTTTTGCTTCCTCCCTCATCTGGTGTGTATTTCTCTCTTTGAGTTTCAGTCTCCCAAGTGTATGACCAAAATCCTGAATCTTGTTATGACACGTCAACCAGCTCCCTCAGTTTTGTGAGCCATAGGATGACTCATGGTCTTTCTTCCGACAGAGTATAAGCTAATTAGCCTATAGTTTAGCTACTCTGTTACATGCATTTGGATATTAATGCATTTATTATATAAAGAAAACATTGAATCTATTATTTGATCAAATTTTTGACAAAATAGCCTACGTTTTTTAAATTATGAAATTAAATTCATAACCTAAATTCATAATGACATGAATTCACATTTAAATGACTCTAAACTAATATTTTCTTTGTCTTTGTGAAATATATAGCCTATCTAAAAGAAATCCTTAATCACCGTGGACGAGCAGTGTAGGAGTAAGATCACTCGGAGTCTGCAGTCTTATTTATTTATTTTTTGTATTAGCAGTTTATACTATTTTATAGCACTTACTATTCAATTCGGTATCTATTTTATTATTTTTAATGAATGATTCAGTTGTTTAATTGTATACATTTAATTTATATAGCCTCAAAGGCACAATATGTAGGCTAAAATATTTGGATTAAAATATCCAAAAACCACTAGAACAATATTGTTGTTATGTTTTGTTGACTTGTGTACTTACATTATCCCAAATGTTTCCAAGAATGTTTAAATCCAGAGAAATCAGCAATTTTAACCAGGACACGGACCGTGTCTGTGCGTTGCCTATCAATGACATCATACCCGCATTACCCTCGATTTCCGGTTTTATCTTGTAGAAAGCATGGAAACACCAAAGATGCTTTAATATTTTATGTGTTTTATTAGGTGAGCAACTGTTTGGACATTCATCGACAGAAAACTAATAATTGTTATATAGCTCAACACAGTCTTATTGTTTAAATCGCATACCATGTTTTACCCTGACTATAATTGGCTAGTGGTGCTGTCACAAAAAAATAATAAAAAAATTAAAAAATAGGGTCCTAGAAATGCGGTCCTAGAAGGAATATAGTATTGGCATTCAGAGAACTTTATAGGCCTACTGGATGTCTTGTGAAATTAATTGTATGTGTTCTAAACAAAACAATTTATTTTTTTTGTTAAAACATTAACAGTGAGAAAGATGTTTTTATATATGACATTAATTTATTCTTTCATCAACTGACAGAAAAAGAATATAGTACTTAGTTCTTCAGATCAGAGTTACATAATGAACATCTTCCAGTTCTCTTTTTTTCAGATCGGTTGGTGTGTCGTTGTGTACGTGCATGTTCAGTAAAGTGTTGTAACCAGTCTTGTTTTCCGCTTCAGTGCAGGGCTGAGATGGGTCCAGCACGTCCAGCTCACTCAGACAGGTGCACTCTTAGAAGAGATTGAATCTTTGAAGTTCAAAAAAGAACTCTAAAGTGCAAATATGAACTTCTAACTACAATAAAGGTTCAAAGTTGAACCTTTAGGTTCTATAATGATCCATTGATTATTTGGCACATGTTGTCAGTTCATTTTAGAACCTTTGCAGAGAAGTCAATAAATTATAAATCAGTAAACCTTCAAAAAAGATTTTAACTGTAAATTGTAAAGTTAACTACAAACCTTAGCTCTTATTAAATTGTTTTAATTTTACATTGTTTTCTTTTTCTATAAAGATATAGCCTAGTCTATTGAAACATCATGCTATTAATTAAAGAATAATCCACAAATTCATTAAAAAAAATTTGGATTATTATAGCAAAATGCCATCCAAGAAGTAGTAATAGTATTAATAATAATTATTATTATTAAGAATAATAATTGTTATTATTATTTTTATTATGCATAACAAAAACAACATTGTTCTGATTATTTGTGGAAACAAAAAATCGTTGTTACATTTTTCATAATAAAAATATGTATATACCTATTATTATTATTATTATTATGAAAAGTTTTGAAAATTGTAACATTGTATTTTTTGTCTGTAACACATAAACCTTAATAACATTTTTATCTTTATTTTTTAGCCTCTTTAATTCTGCCAATACTGACATAATTCATTAGCAGTTTAATTTCACTTAAGTTGCTAAATGTGATTCAAATTAAATTCATGTTATTTTCCTTTTGCTAATTAAATTGTGAAAGCTTTTCTGTCTGTGCAATGTAAATCACTGAATCTTCAATGGCCTGTCTCGCGCAAAAAACGTTACTTTGATGCGGGAGACGTCAGCAGATGGACGAGAATCGACGGAACAAAAAAAAGTGTCAAAATATCTATAAACCTTCTGTAGGACTTCATTTGGTATTTCACATGGGTCAGTCTCAACACAGAACATTGCCCAAACAGTGTGGCCAGCAAATTATCAGCTACCAAAATTTCCTATGGCAATACAAAAAAGACTTGATGAGGAGAGCAGAGATTTCTTTTCTTAAACCAGATGGAGCAAATGGAGATAAAAAATAATTCAAACACCCTTTGATCATATGTGCACATATACAGCATAATTCATTTAGCATAATAAACTAAATTAATTAACTAATTTAGCATAATTGTAATAGCATAATTTTAGAGCATGATGGATGACAATTTTTTCTCTCTCTCTTTTTCCCCAGGTATCCAACAAGTGAACAATACAACAAGGTGTGTTCAGCCCTTGTTACCAAATACCAATTCATGAGAGACAGGACAGGAAGGGGATGTGTAAGAACATGGCAGAGTTTTTCAATTTCAGAAACCCTTTAATACTTCCTTGATATTATCTTGTAGGTGATACATATTTAATTATTAGGTGTTTTTTATTTAAGGAGTCATTGCATGAGATGCTTAAGAACAAATTCAAGAAAGAAAGATCACCCTTGGTTGACATTGAAGAGATAAATAAAGTTTGCTGCAGATTCAGCAAAGTAAAGAACCAGATGATTTCTCCAAGCATCCAACAGACATGTAACACCAAGTAGGCAACTAGAGATGTAAGTATGCCACATAATATGACACCTTAATAGATATTTACAGTAATGGATGTCTTTAATTTAAAAAAAAAAAAAAAATTTTTTGACTGAGGATCTATCTGTAATCCAAGACATGTAAGAGGAAATAGTCACAAATAGAATAATCTAATTATAATAATTTAAGAATAGGTTAAAGTATACAGTTATTAAATGAGTGCATGTGTTTTTGTTGATAGAGTGAATCAGGAGAAGATGAATACAGCATAGGGATCCACTTGGAGAAAATTAAAACAGAATGCTTGAAGAGGACACCAAATGTCAGACTCTTACAAGACTGCATGGCACGGACAAGGAATGAGAGGACAGACTACATGAAACATCATTCCACAAAAGAAATACCATCACAATATCCAGTCTTTAAAATCCCCTCAATTGTGAGTAGAATTGAATTCCAAGTTAGGACTTCAAAGCAATGAACATTTGTACATTTTTGTTAATACTTTTTTTGTTAATAGCTTGTATTAGAGTTTGAAAGCATACTTGATGCAAACATTGAAAAGAACATTCTGAAAAATCTTGACCTGGTGGCACAGAAGGTTATTAATGAGTGTAACAGAAGAGAAGTCGGGTGGATATTTGTGCTGAGTTGGCTGAAGCGAAAAAAATCCATGTTGATTTGGCACACAAAGGTAATGATTATGAATATGAATGAAAATGTATACTGAATCTCTGTTTTATGGATAATAAATATACACTCACCTAAAGGATTATTAGGAACACCTGTTCAATTTCTCATTAATGCAGTTATCTAATCAACCAATCACATGGCAGTTGCTTCAATGCATTTAGGGGTGTGGTCCTGGTCAAGACAATCTCCTGAACTCCAAACTGAATGTCAGAATGGGAAAGAAAGGTGATTTAAGCAATTTTCACGCACAACCATTTCTAGAGTTTACAAAGAATGGTGTGAAAAGGGAAAAACATCCAGTATGCGGCAGTCCTGTGGGCGAAAATGCCTTGTTGATGCTAGAGGTCAGAGGACAATGGGCTGACTGATTCAAGCTGATAGAAGAGCAACTTTGACTGAAATAACCACTCGTTACAACCGAGGTATGCAGCAAAGCATTTGTGAAGCCACAACACGCACAACCTTGAGGCGGATGGGCTACAACAGCAGAAGACCCCACCGGGTACCACTCATCTCCACTACAAATAGGAAAAAGAGGCTACACTTTGCACAAGCTCACCAAAATTGGACAGTTGAAGACTGGAAAAATGTTGCCTGGTCTGATGAGTCTCGATTCTGTTGAGACATTCAGATGGTAGAGTCAGAATTTGGCGTAAACAGAATGAGAACATGGATCCATCATGCCTTGTTACCACTGTGCAGGCTGGTGGTGGTGGTGTAATGGTGTGGGGGATGTTTTCTTGGCACACATTAGGCCCCTTAGTGCCAATTGGGCATCGTTTAAATGCCACAGCCTACCTGAGCATTGTTTCTGACCATGTCCATCCCTTTATGACCACCATGTACCCATCCTCTGATGGCTACTTCCAGCAGGATAATGTACCATGTCACAAAGCTCGAATCATTTCAAATTGGTTTCTTGAACATGACAATGAGTTCACTGTACTAAAATGGCCCCCACAGTCACCAGATCTCAACCCAATAGAGCATCTTTGGGATGTGGTGGAACGGAAGCTTCGTGCCCTGGATGTGCATCCCACAAATCTCCATCAACTGCAAGATGCTATCCTATCAGTATGGGCCAACATTTCTAAAGAATGCTTTCAGCACCTTGTTGAATCAATGCCACGTAGAATTAAGGCAGTTCTGAAGGCGAAAGGGGGTCAAACACAGTATTAGTATGGTGTTCCTAATAATCCTTCAGGTGAGTGTATAATTCACAATTAACATAATATCCATGGATATTTTCACAATTTTATATTTAAGGAACCCCGTACTCCCAACACTGTGCTGTACATAAAGGGACGTGTCTTGGATGACGAGTCTCTTCTAGAAATATTGATGGAAGGGGAGAAGGTCTGTGAAGTGGATGATCTGACCATAGCTCTTGTTGTTTTAATAGCAATACACTTCATCTTCAACACTGAGTATGCTGCAAAGATGAGAAACACCCTGACATTTGTTGAAAAGTTTTTAATGTGCCATAACGCAGAAACCAAAATACCACTACCAAAATAAATAATATATATATGATATGTATAAGACATTATAATAAATTACAGACTAAACTAACTTCTAAGCTAACTTTGATCATTTAACAGTAACACATTCTCTTATATGATACATATCTATTTAATGCAAAGTTAGGAACAGTATACCATATTGTGAGAAGTGTATAGTCACATCAGGAGCAGTCAGATCTTTGCTGATTCTCTTTTGGTCTTGCATGAGACATGGTTAGCTGATAATGAAGTCAACAGGAAGTGGGGCACCACCTTTCTTTTTATTAAGCATCTCGTCTTTCTTTAACTCTTTCAGTTGAATTCAATTGATATGTTGTGCTTTATATAAACAATTGTGTATATACCTGTGAATCAATAGCAGCCAATACGGTGCAACAATTATACAATAGACCAAAGTACACACAACTTGCAGTTTCATGAAGTGATACAAGATTGCTTCACACACAAAAGGTCAGTTAGATCATCAGCCTGTTGCTATATGCATTGAATGTTCAGGTCTCATTTTGACAGTAGTGAAATTTAAGTGTACTGCGTTCATTCCGATATGTATGGGGAGATGTAAAGTAACACTGATTTGGATTTGGTTGAGGGTAAGTTGTATGTAATTATGTATAATTTACTGTTATTACTATGGTAAGTACATGTAACATATGTAACAAGGACACTGTAAAATAAAATGAGTAACACTATTTTACAGTGTCCTTGTTACATATTTTACATGTACTTACCATAGTAATAACAGTAAATTCCACAAATTCAGTTTAGCAGGTAAGTGTGAGATTAAAAGCAGAAAAACAGACAATATCACATTAGTTTGTAAATTAAATAAAACAACTGTAAACTATACCATTACCACAGTTGGACATGTCTTACTGATATCTTACTGGGTCGACCACCACATCAGCTGGTATATAATGCATACTGACCAGACATTTATTCCAATCTCCTTGCACTTGCAGTGCTTGCAGCTTTAAAGAAAAAATAACACCAAACAAACTGTTTCTTTTTTCTTTTTTACAAGTCATGCCACGTCACGTTTATTTATATAGCACTTTATACAATAGATTGTTAAAAAAGCAAGCAGCTTTACTGTATTAAACATGAAAAAACAGGGGTTGCATCTCTTAAAATTAGAATTACAAGTTCAATTTCTACTATAAAGTGGCTCTCCAGTGTATTCATGTTTTTAATCGCAGACATTTGACTTTGACGGACTGAACAGAAGAAATGAACTGGAGAAGATTTCCACGTCAAAGAAGGTGGAGCCCTTAAAGCCACACCTACCTATTACTTAATTGCCACGGACCAATAGTAGTGAATGGTATGGTGAAATACTCACCAGCAACCAGCATCCCATGTTGGGGACCAGAAAACCAGCATCCCATGTTAGGGACCAGCAACCAGCATCCCATATTGAGAACCAGCAAAACAGCAACCAGCATCCCATGTTGGGGACCAGAAAACCGGCAACCAGCATCACATGTTGGGGACCAGAAAACCGGCAACCAGCATCACATGTTGAGGACCAGAAAACCGGCAACCAGCATCCCATGTTGGGGACCAGAAAACCGGCAACCAGCATCCCATGTTGGGGACCAGAAAACCGGCAACCAGCATCCCATGTTGGGGACCAGAAAACCAGCTACCAGCATCCCATGTTGGGGACCAGAAAACCAGCAACCAGCATCACATGTTGGGGACCAGAAAACCAGCAACCAGCATCACATGTTGGGGACCAGAAAACCAGCAACCAGCATCACATGTTGGGGACCAGAAAACCAGCAACCAGCATCACATGTTGGGGACCAGAAAACCAGCTACCAGCATCACATGTTGGGGACCAGAAAACCAGCAACCAGCATCCCATGTTGGGGACCAGAAAACCAGCTACCAGCATCCCATGTTGGGGACCAGAAAACCAGCAACCAGCATCCCATGTTGGGGACCAGAAAACCAACAACCAGTATCCCATGCTGGGAAATAGCATTCAAAACATACCTTATGCTGGTGACCAGCAATGCTGGATTTTTCAGCAGGGTAGTAGGACATAAGGATACTAATAGTGTTTACTGTTTGTAAAAAGTGTAATTTTATGCTCTCTGTTGTATTGTATACAAATGTTCCATAAGTATTGATGGACTAATCTCACTGCATCTTCTTGTAAGTTACTAGGCATTTATGTCGTAAACCAGAAGGTGACCTATATAGCTGTCCTAACACTTTGGTCTGTCTTGGCAGATGTGAGTAATAGTGTAAAAGTTCACCTTTTCCTTGCTCAGTGTAGAAGTGGTTTCAAGACAACGTTTCACACACTCTCAACTAAAATCACAAATTCAGTTTAGCAGGTAAGTGTGAGATTAAAAGCAGAAAAACAGACAATATCACATTAGTATGTAAATTAAATAAAACAACTGTAAACTATACCATTACCACAGTTGGACATACACTCACCTAAAGGATTATTAGGAACACCATACTAATACTGTGTTTGACCCCCTTTCGCCTTCAGAACTGCCTTAATTCTACGTGGCATTGATTCAACAAGGTGCTGAAAGCATTCTTTAGAAATGTTGGCCCATATTGATAGGATAGCATCTTGCAGTTGATGGAGATTTGTGGGATGCACATCCAGGGCACGAAGCTCCCATTCCACCACATCCCAAAGATGCTCTATTGGGTTGAGATCTGGTGACTGTGGGGGCCATTTTAGTACAGTGAACTCATTGTCATGTTCAAGAAACCAATTTGAAATGATTCGTAGCCATCAGAGGATGGGTACATGGTGGTCATAAAGGGATGGATATGGTCAGAAACAATGCTCAGGTAGGCCGTGCCATTTAAACGATGCCCAATTGGCACTAAGGGGCCTAAAGTGTGCCAAGAAAACATCCCCCACATTATTACACCACCACCACCAGCCTGCACAGTGGTAACAAGGCATGATGGATCCATGTTCTCATTCTGTTTACGCCAAATTCTGACTCTACCATCTGAATGTCTCAACAGAAATTGAGACTCATCAGACCAGGCAACATTTTTCCAGTCTTCAACTGTCCAATTTTGGTGAGCTTGTGCAAATTGTAGCCTCTTTTTTCCTATTTGTAGTGGAGATGAGTGGTACCCGGTGGGGTCTTCTGCTGTTGTAGCCCATCCGCCTTGTGCGTGTTGTGGCTTCACAAATGCTTTGCTGCATACCTCGGTTGTAACGAGTGGTTATTTCAGTCAAAGTTGCTCTTCTATCAGCTTGAATCAGTTGGCCCATTCTCCTCTGACCTCTAGCATCAACAAGGCATTTTCGCCCACAGGACTGCCGCATACTGGATGTTTTTCCTTTTTCACACCATTCTTTGTAAACTCTAGAAATGGTTGTGCGTGAAAATCCCAGTAACTGAGCAGATTGTGAAATACTCAGACCGGCCCGTCTGGCACCAACAACCATGCCGTGCTCAAAATTGCTTAAATTACCTTTCTTTCCCATTCTGACATTCAGTTTGGAGTTCAGGAGATTGTCTTGACCAGGACCACACCCCTAAATGCATTGAAGCAACTGCCATGTGATTGGTTGATTAGATAATTGCATTAATGAGAAATTGAACAGGTGTTCCTAATAATCCTTTAGGTGAGTGTATCTTACTGATATCTTCCTGGGTCGACCACCACATCAGCTGGTATATAATGCATACTGACCAGACATTTATTCCAATCTCCTTGCACTTGCAGTACTTGCAGCTTTAAAGAAAAAATAACACCAACAAAAACTGTTTCTTTTTTCTTTTTTACCAGAGGTAAAGAGCGAAGCAGACCACTGGAGCCCTCCATGCTTGATCATCTGTGCAAAGGTCTGGAATTCAAATAGACCTTCAGATTACAATAAAAAGTCATTGTAAAACCACTGATGTTTCAAAATAATAAAAACCTTAAACAGAGAATTTCTTGTGTATCTTAAATCTATACTGCTTTGTTTAAACATATTTTAAACAAAATTAACTGTGGTATCAACTGAACAAAATGAGGTGAACTATAGTCAAACTATTACAGCTCCAAAGAAGACAGACCACAATTTCTCACCATTTAACCTGTGGCAGGAAGCTTGCAGTACATACGCACCTGAGGTTTTGCTATTTTTTTACCTACAAAATTATAATATTATTCCATCTACAGGGGCTGGTCATATCATTAGAATATTATTAAAAAGTTTATTTATTTCACTAATTCCATTCAAAAAGTGAAACTTGTATATTATATTAATTCATTACACACAGGCTGATATATTTCAAATGTTTATTTCTTTTAATTTTGATGATTATAACTGACAACTAAGGAAAATCCCAAATTCAGTATCTCAGAAAATTAGAATATTACTTAAGACCAATACAAAGAAAGGATTTTTAGAAATCTTGGCCAACTGAAAAGTATGAACATGAAAAGTATGAGCATGTACAGCACTCAATACTTAGTTGGGGCTCCTTTTGCCTGAATTACTGCAGCAATGCGGCGTGGCATGGAATCGATCAGTCTGTGGCACTGCTCAGGTGTTATGAGAGCCCAGGTTGCTCTGATAGTGGCCTTCAGCTCTTCTGTATTGTTGGGTCTGGCATATCGCATCTTCCTCTTTACAATACCCCATAGATTTTCTATGGGGTTAAGGTCAGGCGAGTTTGCTGGCCAATTAAGAACAGGGATACCATGGTCCTTAAACCAGGTACTGGTTGCTTTGGCACTGTGTGCAGGTGCCAAGTCCTGTTGGGAAATTAAATCTGCATCTCCATAAAGTAGGTCAGCAGCAGGAAGCATGAAGTGCTCTTAAACTTCCTGGTATACGGCTGCGTTGACCTTGGACCTCAGAAAAAACAGTGGACCAACACCAGCAAATGACATGGCACCCCAAACCATCACTGACTGTGGAAACTTTACACTGGACCTCAAGCAACGTGGATTGTGGGCCTCTCCTCTCTTCCTCCAGACTCTGGGACCCTGATTTCCAAAGGAAATGCAAAATTTACTTTCATCAGAGAACATAACTTTGGACCACTCAGCAGCAGTCTAGTCCTTTTTGTCTTTAGCCCAGGTGAGACGCTTCTGACGCTGTCTGTTGTTCAAGAGTGGCTTGACACAAGGAATGCGACAGCTGAAACCCATGTCTTGCATACGTCTGTGCGTAGTGGTTCTTGAAGCACTGACTCCAGCTGCAGTCCACTCTTTGTGAATCTCCCCCACATTTTTGAATGGATTTTGTTTCACAATCCTCTCTTCATAGTGCGGTTATCCCTATTGCTTGTACACTTTTTTCTACCACATCTTTTCCTTCCCTTCGCCTCTCTATTAATGTGCTTGGACACAGAGCTCTGTGAACAGCCAGCCTCTTTTGCAATGACCTTTTGTGTCTTGCCCTCCTTGTGCAAGGTGTCAATGGTCGTCTTTTGGATAACTGTCAAGTCAGCAGTCTTCCCCATGATTGTGTAGCCTACAGAACTAGACTGAGAGACCATTTAAAGGCTTTGCAGGTGTTTTGAGTTAATTAGCTGATTAGAGTGTGGCACCAGGTGTCTTCAATATTGAACTGAATTTGGGATTTTCCTTAGTTGTCAGTTATAATCATCAAAATTAAAAGAAATAAACATTTGAAATATATCAGTCTGTGTGTAATGAATGAATATAATATACAAGTTTCACTTTTTGAATGGAAAATCAGCAACCAGCATCACATGTTGGGGACCAGAAAACCGGCAACCAGCATCAAATGTTGGGGACCAGAAAACCGGCAACCAGCATCCCATGTTGGGGACCAGAAAACCAGCAACCAGCATCACATGCTGGGGACCAGAAAACCGGCAACCAGCATCCCATGTTGGGGACCAGAAAACCAGCAACCAGCATCACATGTTGGGGACCAGAAAACCAGCAACCAACATCACATGTTGGGGACCAGAAAACCAGCAACCAGCATCCCATGTTGGGGACCAGAAAACCAGCAACCAGCATCACATGTTGGGGACCAGAAAACCGGCAACCAGCATCACATGTTGGGGACCAGAAAACCGGCAACCAGCATCACATGTTGGGGACCAGAAAACCAACAACCAGTATCCCATGCTGGGAAATAGCATTCAAAACATACCTTATGCTGGTGACCAGCAATGCTGGATTTTTCAGCAGGGTAGTAGGACATAAGGATACTAATAGTGTTTACTGTTTGTAAAAAGTGTAATTTTATGCTCTCTGTTGTATTGTATACAAATGTTCCATAAGTATTGATGGACTAATCTCACTGCATCTTCTTGTAAGTTACTAGGCATTTATGTCGTAAACCAGAAGGTGACCTATATAGCTGTCCTAACACTTTGGTCTGTCTTGGCAGATGTGAGTAATAGTGTAAAAGTTCACCTTTTCCTTGCTCAGTGTAGAAGTGGTTTCAAGACAACGTTTCACACACTCTCAACTAAAATCACAAATTCAGTTTAGCAGGTAAGTGTGAGATTAAAAGCAGAAAAACAGACAATATCACATTAGTATGTAAATGAAATAAAACAACTATAAACTATACCATTACCACAGTTGGACATGTCTTACTGATATCTTCCTGGGTCGACCACCACATCAGCTGGTATATAATGCATACTGACCAGACATTTATTCCAATCTCCTTGCACTTGCAGTGCTTGCAGCTTTAAAGAAAAAATAACACCAACAAAAACTGTTTCTTTTTTCTTTTTTACCAGAGGTAAAGAGAGAAGCAGACCACTGGAACCCTCCATGCTTGATCATCTGTGCAAAGGTCTGGAATTCAAATAGACCTTAAGATTACAATAAAAAGTCATTGTAAAACCACTGATGTTTCAAAATAATAAACACCTTAAATAGAGAATTTCTTGTGTATCTTAAATCTATACTGCTTTGTTTAAACATATTTTGAACAAAATTAACTGTGGTATCAACTGAACAAAATGAGGTGAACTATAGTCAAACTATTACAGCTCCAAAGAAGACAGACCACAGTTTCTCACCATTTAAGCTGTGGCAGGAAGCTTGCAGTACACACGCACCTGAGGTTTTGCTATTTTTTTCCTACAGAATTATAATATTATTCCATCTATATTTCATATTTACATCAATTTATCATTCAAAACTCTCTCAAAGATATCAGTGAGTCTTGATTTTCTATGCTATTCTAGTTGAGAATTCAGTCACACGTTGCTCTTACATGACTTCACACAACTGATGAAAAACTTTTAAAAAAAAAGAGAGAAACAAAATCTTAATACATTTTGTTATGTCTCTTTGTTTTCCTGTTATTGGGAATGTGAAATTGTAATTATGTCTTTATGTTTCAAATGTATGTTAAACATGTTTTAACGTGATCATCCTTATTTCACAAATGAAAGCCACAAGGTCAGTTTATGTGAATACTAAAGTGTGAAAAGGAGCTTGAAGATGGTTAGCCACTTCCTTCTGGACTTACGCCCATCACTATTTTTACACAGCACACTTACCTATATAAACCTGAACTGAGTCAAAGCACTGACAAACATCTGACTGGACACAATATGGTGATGTGTTGTTTTATTGGTGTTTTTTTTTTTGGTGAAGTGTAAATGTTTTATGAACGAGATTCTTTTAGCTGTTTTTAAATGGCCATAGTAGTAATAGTTAATTTACCAAATTTAATTTGATTGTACTGCATTTGAAATATATACTGTTTAACTTTTTAATGCTGGCAATATTGGTAACAAACTGAATTATGAAATGACATTTTTGCACTTGCACAATATCCTCAGATTCTAAAAATGCTGTCATTCATGGTCATCTTGACTGTCGCGCTCCACTCCTGTCTGAGTGAGCTGGACTTGCTGTACTCATCTCAGCCCTGCACTGAAGCAGCGAACCAGAACGCGTATAATACTTTCCTTCAACAACACCTACACAAAGACATTCCAACTGATCCACGCAAACTAAGAGAATGGCAGAAGTTCATCAACAAAATCAACACCTGGAACAGGCCGATTCAGTCATTCTTTCTCTTCAGTGACGCAAGAATGGTGATGTCTGTGTGTTCATCAGGAGGAAAGATGTATAAGGGGAACCTCTGCATCAGTAAGAAGCTTTTCAAGTTCTTCACTGTTTACATCAATAAGAAGCAGATCAAGAAAGTCAAAGTTCAGAAACAACATGCTATTCTAGGCTGTTATAAAATTGAAAAGAAATGTCGACCTGTTCATTTTGAGGCAAACATAAATGATGCTACACCAGATAATAAAAAACCAGACTGCAGTAAAGCAATGGAAAACACAAGCTTTATTCCTTATGATTAGCTGTTTCAAATCTAGCAAATATGTCTGGATGTTGCTTTGTAGCTTTGCTGCTTTAATTTTTATCACGATAATAACTGCTGTAATGTGAGGATGTCTGCTCTCCATAAAGAATGAATGTTGTGTATACACACAAACACGTTCTATATGCTTTTGCCTCGTTAATTAAATAATGTATTACTAAATAAAGATTGCAATTAAAAAAAAAAAAAAAACGTGTCCATCTTTCTCACATAATATAAACTTTGGTAAATTATATTTTACGTTATTTAAATTGTCACAATTTATCTACTTTCAAAAATTCACCACATGAATACAAATCAACTTTGTTTGCATTTCTGACCTGTATCTCAATTACAATACATTATTAGAGAATGGTAATCATCTTCATCAACATAATTTATTCATTTATTAACAAAATTCTCCACAGAATGTTTATGGTCAAAGGTGAGAATGACAGTTTGCTATGTTAGCCCTGTATGGTACAGAGTTGCCATATGGCAACAATTAATTTCTACTCATTTCCTATAAATGCACTATGGGAATTAAAAGGGCAAAATTGAAAATTCTGTCATCATTTACTCACGCTCAAGTTATTCCAAACCTGTACGAATTTCTTTCTTCTGCTGAACGCAATGGAAGATATTTGGAAGAATGTTTGTAACCAAGCAGTTTGCAACTCAGCAGCCATTGACTACCATAGTATTTTTTCCCCCTCCAAAATGGTCAATGGCTGCCGAGATCTGCTTGGTTACAAACATTCTTCCAAATATCTTCCATTGTGCTCAGCAGAAGAAAGAAATTAGATCTTCCATGTGATGAGAGTGAGGATGAGTTAGCCAAATTATAGGAAACGATAGGGATTAAATTATAGGTATATACTTATCCTATATAAATCTATACATTTCAAAAAAGAAAAAAAAGCATTTAAATAGAAAAGAAAAACTACTTTTTTGACCATTTTCCATTGTGGTACAGCGTTGCAATATGGTAACGTTTCCCTAAGTACAATTTTTTTTGGTTTGTATGATTGAGGCTATGCATGTAATAAAAACTTATTTGAAAAAATATTTCATGCTTAGAATATAATGCATATAGAGGGTTAGACAGAATTGTTGAACTGTGCAGGTAACAACAGATCTTGTATCCATAGTTGCTAACTAGTGAACAGCATATTCTAGTAGGGCAGTTTTATGGCGGGGCCCTGTTGACTGCAACAATGGAGAAAGGTTTGCTACATTTCAATCGAACCTTGGTGGACTAGACTGTTGTTTTTCACACCAAATGTAAAGATACAAAACAAAACAAACAAAAAAGGCTTTTATGATGTATATTTTGCAACATGACTTACCAAAACAATGCTGTGTGCTGGGCTAAATGCGCTCACTGTATGTGTGTACATGATGGTATTTTTACCAGCTGGGAACTAACAAAGAGCTCATAAAATGTGTAAAGGAGTCAAAACAGCGCCAGGAACTTCTCCGTCACGCACACAAAGATCTGCTGCAAGAAGATGCCTGTACTGATCTGTAATGGGCAACATTACGAAAATCAGGAGAAAAAAACATATGTTTGGGCATTCTGTCCTTTTTTAGGGTCGCATCTTGTGACATCACGTCCTGTTTTTGGTTTGTTTAGATGTCTTTGGTCCATGTTGCATTCATATTTCAGTCAAACAGCATGAAAGATGTTTAAAAGTGTACAGAAACCCACCTCTTCATTGGTCTCGGTCTGCTTGTTTGGTACACACCACGGTTCGGATGGCAGCATTCACACTTAATCAAGTTTTTGGCTGGGACCACCATAAAAGTCCTTTTATGAAACAAAGAGAAGCTACAATTGAGGCATGAGACACTTAGTGCGCAAGTGCCTGTGCCTGACGTGGATCGTGAACTATTGTTTGTCTCACGCCGGAATGAACAGGAGGTCGAAAGCGAAACTGTATACGGTACCCTCTTGAAAGGGTAGTCAAGAACCACTGATTTGTTGTTATTGATCTCCAATGATTCAATTGACTTTCCGTGAAACAGCCCACTGTCGACATGTGTGCGTCAACACATGTGTGCGGGGGGGGGCAGTCCCCACATGACAGGAGCGAGTTTCAGACACTGACACACGCCGATCTAAGGCTTCCTGTGCTGCTGGTCCAAAAATTTTACCAGGTACCAACGGCAATCTCCGCAAATAGTTCCTATACCTCCGGCAAAGAGGACTGGGCCAACCAAACTTGCCGTTGAGCCTGTACAAGAGAACCTATGGCTGTTCCACAGTGATTGGCAATAACACCCATGGTTTGCAATGTAAGTTCAGTTAAGTCTGTCACTAATGGGTCAGATGAAGTTTCTCTCAGAGAGGAGTGTAGAGCCACAAGCATGTGCGCCAAGGAATTAGAAACACGGCCTAGGCTCGCTGTAGCATTGTATGCACGAGACAGTAACTCACCTACACTCAATATTAGGGCAGTGTACATTTTCACAAAGCGCCTCATCAGGAGATACAATAAACGCTGCCACACTAGATTCCATAGGTGGCATGCTACCAAGTCCTACTATCTCTGGGTCATGCATTACAGCCAGTGTGCAGGCTAATTGATCTGGACGTGTCACCTTCATTGAATTTTGCAATGCAGACACCAATACAGACTTAAAGTCACTGCACTGAGGCATTGTAAATGATGTTCTCTGTGCACGACACAGAAAGATATTCTCAGACCCCACTGCTGGTTGAGGGGAATCTAGATTGATGCGGGCAAGCATAGCTTTTAACGTTCCTTCCAGGGATGCAACAACTGAAGATGATCCACCTGATTTCACAGACACGGTCTCACTGCCACAGTGCTGCGATGGATCTGCAGGCCGATTTTCCTCAGCACCTGAAGTAACATCTGGAATGGAAAACAATGAATAATACAGTTAATAGTTACCATTGTAAATCACAAGCCATTCAAAACAATATTATAACATGACTTAACAAAAACACATTACAAAAATAAAACAACAAATATGATATGATGAATAAAACTATTTAACAAATATAATTGCATTTAATACTTTCATTTTCACAAGTTTATACTGTATAAATTACTTTTTTTTTTACTTCAAATGTTTTGTTACGTTTGTGCTTGAAAATAACTATCTTTAATTGGTCTTGTTATTTAGCATTTTAGGCTTATTTTAAGCATTTGTTAAGTGTTAATACACATTAAGTATGTGTATTCTGCACATGTATTTGTTGCAAGTGTAATTGTTTAGGTTTTTTTATAGTTCAGATGTGCGGTAACTGCGTAACTGCGTAACTTTTGGGGACATTTTTTTGGAATGTATCTGCGGGTTGTTTTGGACGAGCTGTAAAACGGGGACATTTCCGGGGACAGCTCCAGTCGGGAACAGAACACCAAAAACCGGGACTGTCCCCGGAAAACAGGGACGTCTGGTCACCCTAGCGTGAGCGCGAGGAGTTTTCCACTAGTGCTTTCAGCACTGCCTCTGGCGGCCTGGAGTGAAAGGAAATAGAACTGACATTTGTTCAATGTGAGAAACATCAGGCGTACAGTCCATGACCACGGCACAAAATTTTGCATTATTAACTTTTTTTGTTATAGCCTGAACAATCATCCGGCATACACTGCACAATTTTTGCAATCCTGTAAGATCAATACAAATCACACTGTGCGACATGGATCTATTAAACTTGGGTACGACATGTATGTAGACTGTAGGATGATGACACCTATTGACTCATCATAGGCTACAATTCAAGTTCCTATAGAAGAATAAAACGTCATCTGCGTGCACTAGTGTTAAACAAAAAGACCATGATGAATCACACTTTGGCAGTTATAGTTTTTTTGTGTGCTAAAAAAATAAGGACGCGGCAAAAAAGGAAGGGAAGAGCTTGTAGTAAGCAGTTTTTAAGTTTTAGCGCCATATCGCGTTGATTTCATGTCACATTTTTATTAACTGGTCAGTAGACGTAGGATGTAGCAGCACACACTGTGCAATGATCATGCTGAATTTCTGACACTGTCAGAAAATTATCGTAGGCTATCTTTGGTCGCAATATTGTGAAAACGGCCATCTTTGAACCTCTCTCACTGTACGACATAGGACCACCGATTAGGAGCCACGATCACAGAAATCGCCACGATTGTTTCACGATGGCAATCTTTCTCCCGGGACAGCCGAAAATAGTGCAGTGTGTCCCGGGATTAAGGCACTGATGCACTAGAACTAGCTAGACTAAGGTTAGCTTCTTGAGCAGTATCAGAACCTTTCGGGAAAAAGTTTGTTAATTTTGGACAGCTTTCCAAGCTTTTCTATTTTGCCTGTGCACACCTTCTATATTAAGCACCACTAGGCTTTAAACGTCTCATTGTGATTACCCGTTACCACAGCTCAGAGTATGACAATCAAATTCCCTGCTCTTAGCAAAATCATCGATTATTCAATGATCGTGTTTGTCATGGTGCAGGTGTGCGGCGCCCTCTAGTGGTCTGGCGCCCTGGGCAATTGCCCAGTTGGCCCTGCTGCAAATGGCTGTCCCCTCAAATAGTGCCTTACTTAAGGGTATAGGGGGTGATTTTGGACACAGCCAGGTCTTTTTTTTCTTTCTAGGTGACTTGATAATGGTGCAGATGAGGTGCATGTGTAAGTGGTTAGTACTCTGGTGATGGTGTGCGTTGTGATTGGCTAATGTGAGAACCTGGCAGATCTGAGATAACTTGTCTTTTCAAAAAAACAAAAAAACTGATTGTGACCTTTCACATTGTGAAAACATTCATGTTAAAACAAATATTTAACATTTTAACAAATATAATAAAATCACATTACACTTGCCCAATAACAATGAAACAAAGAATCACCGTATAGTACAAAAAAAGAAATGTGAGGATTTTGTTGTATATGCAGGACATAGATGGAAAATGTTATAATTTCAAAGAGAAACAAACAAAAGTATTATGTCCCATGAAGCATTAAGATTTGTATCATTATCAATTTTCTTTTTAATTTAAATGTATAGGCTCTTTGGATGTTTATTGTGTTCCATGTCTTTTAGTACAGAAAATGTATTACAACGAAGACGACATGTTCCTCATTACTTCTACCTCTGTGTTGGTCTGACTGCAAGCTAAAAGAAAGCTCACTTTCTGACTTCTGCCCCATCACAGCTGTTCCACCACTACTTCTTCACAACACTGGTAATAGTGTGACTAAGTTCAACTCTGCTTGTTCAGATGACGGTTTTGCAAATTCTATTCGATATATTATTGAGGGAGAATTGACAGAGGAAACCTTTGTGTAATTAGAATGGCAGTGTGGTGGAAAATCTAAAAAAGTCTGAATTTTCTTTCTTTCAGTACTCATTCCAAGAGAGTTCCTTATAGAAGTCTTTCAGAGCAAAATATTACAGCAGATTATATAAAAGCCTCTATTAGGAAATACAAATAGCATTTTGTTTGACCTTTTAACTACTCTGACAATGTTAATCAAGTTGTATTCTTGTTTTCACACTTTTCACTGCCCCTCTCTCTTTAAACCGCTCGTTTTCCTCCACCCCCCCATCTTTAATTTCCCCTTCTCTTAACATTTGTTCTCAATTTTCTTCCACAAACCAACTCAATGTACTATGGAAACAATGTAATTTTCAGAGAAGAAAAACTTTGCCCCTACTTTAAGTTATATTGTAATGCAGGCTTTTAAATCTGTAATATGTGACTATTTCTTAGTTACAAATACACTATATTGCCAAAAGTTTTGGGATGTCTGCCTTTACATGTACATGAATTTAATGACATCCCATTCTTAATCCATAGGGTTTAATATGGAGTTGGCCCACCCTTTGCAGCTGTAACAGCTTCAACTCTTCTGGGAAGGCTTTCCACAAGGTTTAGGAGTGTGTTTATTGACCATATTGAATTTTTGATCATTCTTCTATAAGCGCATTTGTGAGGTCAGGCACTGATGTTGGACGAGAAGGCCTGTCTCGCAGTCTCCACTCTAATTCATCCCAAAGGTGTTCTATCGGGTTGAGGTCATGTAGACTGCATGCTTTCAATGAGTTGGAGGGGTGTCCCAATACTTTCGGCAATATAGTGTATATATTTAAAAAAAAAATTTTTTTAAGTCTTTAAGTTATGGATGTATACAAGGCAGTACAAATTCAACACCAGAAATAATAATAAAAAACATTAACATTAAACAACCTGTAAACATGCAGTAATATTAAGGCGTATTGTGTCAGTAGTGTACAAATAACAATCCACTCTAAAATCCACAGTATAACAATATTTAATATGTTTATTATTTTTGACTCAACAGCATAAAAGGCAACAATCAGTGGCTTTACAGTGAATTGTTTTGTTTTTAAGTTGCTATAGGTCTTCTAGAATTGTAGACCTTAATACCATTTTGCACAGATGAACGGGCATGTTTGGTCAGCAGGGCTCCAGTGGTCTGCTTCTCTCCACAGAGATCTCTGTTGAAGAAACAACAATCAGTTGGGGGTTGTGTCTGTAAATATTCTGGTCATTTCTTGGACCTTGCCATATCTTTATATGCCATAGTTTTAACACTAATGCTACTAATGAAACTCAACCAGGCCCCACCCCTTTATTTTGTGTATGCCATGGGCAGGAATTATTTAAATGAGGGATATTGTGACATGTTCGTTCCCAGAAGAAAACGAATGACTAATCGAGGTGTTTTGTGGAGTTCAAAAAACAGCGCTTACTGATATTGAGAATAACTCCCTTTGGAGTGACTTTGTGCTTTGTAAATTTTCAATGTCTGCAAACAGCAACATTACACACTAGGCATTGGCCGGTTACTGGTTTCAAGGTATACAGCGGTTTGAAAACATTTTCTGTGATTCCGTTCCTGCGGTATGAGCTGTTTCGTCAAAGACAGGAATTCCTCAGGTTGTGTGCAGCGTAGAGTAATCCCAAATTTGAATTTGGGAATGCACTGTGCACCAACCATCCGTAATGAGTGTCGTTTATAAATCTGTTGTCAAAGAGAAACGTCTTCCTGGATCTCCCTTTGGTTTTCCGCCTAAACAAAAGCTCAATGATTTAACATTTGAAAGCAAGAAATAAAGACATCCATAAATGTTAGTATTGCAATTTTACTGTTGCTCTGTAAAATAAAAAATAATAATGATTGATATCATATCATTATAACTCTATTAATACCTTCTTTTTTGTCTTTAGCTGATCACATGCCTGGCTCACTTAAGTGACTGCAACTTTTTTTTTTTTTTACAGAAAATAATTCAATTATTATTTATGTTCTAATTATTGAGCTGCAGGTTTAGGCTCACTTAAATGACTGAATTGGTTTTATTTTATATCATTTTAATTTAATTAAGAAGAAGCAAGTTATTTATTCTATTTGATCATTTAACCTGACATACATGTTTACTACTGTTTCAAATATATGTTGCTTAATAATATATATTGTGTTCAATGGAAAAAAAGGTGTTTTTTTACACAGACATTTTAAAAGAACACATTTTAGAGCTGTAATCGCAATAACGTGATTATTTTTGATTAAGGTTATCATAAGGTCAAAATCTCATACAGGCCCATGCCTACTACACACTAAAGTAAGTGTTAGCAAAGAAAATGTAAGAAAATGTTATTTTACGACAAAATGTAAAAAGCATAATAGGTCCTCTTTAAAACAGTTCAAATGTCAAAATACGCACTGTATGTAGGGTTCAATGTCATCTTGTGTCCATTTTTCTCTCAGGCTGAAGAGGCTGTTGAATCGCTCCAGTGTGTCCTCAGGCAAATCTTCGATCCGTAGCAGCGAGATGGTCTCTGGTTTAGAGCGTCGATCTAATAGAGCTAAACCCTGAATCACAAAAAACATGGATATACTGTATATATACACACATATCACTAATACACTCGAAATGGGAACCACACAAACTGTACAGTAAGTCTAAGAGAAATACTAAAGTCTAAAGTCTTGATTAAAGTCCTCACCCGGAGCTGATCCAGTCTAGAGCTCATTCCTTCAGGAACGCTCTGCTGCCAAACTTCCTGGAACTCGGCCAGGTTGAACTTCACAGCATTTTGCAGAAGCAGCTGAGCTGTGGCCCGACATACTTTGTCCTCATCCAGTGCATACATCACCTGACCGTCTAATAGAAATAAAAAAGATAAGAGGTCCCTTTTCTTTCATTATTAAAAGCATAATTTACAGAGTAATACAAAATACTGACCTTCACTTGTGTAGCATCTTCCATAACAGTTAAGACAGTGTTCTATCATGGCTCTGTTCACAAAAAAAAAAAACATTGAAAAAGATCTACTATTTTCTTCTAGTCGCAATTCTTTATAATCTTTCATCTTCACTCACTTCGGCTCAAGTGATCCCAGCTCTTCCAGACAGACACGGAGAGAAACTTTGTTGAAAGACCAAGACTCTGAGTCCACCAGCTGAGTCACATGACCCAGGAGCTTCATCTCATAATCAAAATCCAGGATCCTCCAAAATCCTATGAAACACGGGTCTGAGTTTATCGGTTCACTTCACCTAAAGCCAGGGCTGTACAATGCAGCATATATGTTGCACATGCTACGAAAAAAAAAAAAAAAGATAAATAAAAGCAAAAAGTAAATCACAAAGGCTGCAATTTCTAAATATATGCACAGCTTGTTTCATGGTGAAACACACCAGCGGATCGATTGGTTCGCAGTAAATGCTGATCCATTTCTGCAAGCGTTGTGAGTTTGAGTCACTTATAACATGCATTTGAAAAAGCAACAGGCATGAAACATCTTTCCAAACTGTTAATGAGATGCGTTTACAAACCTGTTATCCAACAAAAGTCATTTAATGACATTTTTTTTTTACCAAACTCAATCTCAGTCGAGTGTTTGAAATGACTTCTTTTTGTGATCAGACGACACAGCTTCATATCACAGAATGAAGCAGAAATTATATTATTTTATAAAAGGCTATTCTATACAGTGATAAAGGCTATGTCAATTAGCATTGCATTATAAATATACTTTATTCTTATGAAAATACTCAGTGTCTATAAAAACACAGATAAACCATAAATCGTTTTAATGGTATATTAATGTAAAATACAAAAGAAAACAGTCTACAAAAATTAGGTATTTTGAGCATTTAATTCAAATTGAATAAATTACACAAATCAAACAAAATCCTCTTTTAAAAGGAAGGTTATCTTCATTATTAATAAGCAAGAATTATAATGGAATTTTTAAATAACAACTCTACAAATTATAATAATTATTACTAATAATAATACCAGCAACACACCCAAAGTTAATTTCCCTTTTCATATCCAAAATCTATATATATATATCTTACACTAAATATAGAATAATGTGCGGTTCTTAAGGTCTTATCTAAGTATTCTGATCCAAATGCATTTTTAAGAGAGAAAGACTTTTGATCTGACCAAAAACTCACCGTCAATTTCACAAGCATGAACTTTTTGAAGATGTGCCTCAATTTCTTCTCTACTTGCTTGGATTCTCTCAAGAAGGTCATCCATAGTGTACTAAAAGGATGAAATAAATACAAAATGTTTGATGTTATTTTTGGCCACAATGAATGATCTCAATTCTACTTTGAACGCGCAGGTTGCACATGCGCATTTAATTTTTTTTGCAGTATTTACATGGATTGTAACCATAGACTGTAAAACATATGGACGTAGTGTCAGTGGCGTCACCCATAGGGTTCTGAAGAGAGTTTTTGAAGCCTAAAAGTTGGGCGTTGCCATCTTGGCAGCGCGTCACTCCCGGAAAACAGAAAATGGCCAAAAAGGCGGACGTGGGTGGAGCTGAGGTGACGTGATGCTAACAGACAGCAGACAAATGGCAATCCACCTGTCACTCAAAGTGGCCACGCCCTTAATTATGTGCTAAGGCACCCTCAAATGCAAGCAAAACACCCTCAGTTGATACTATAATAATATATTGGCAAAACAGATTGGGCAGATTTGCACATTTGTGTTCGCGCTCCGGAGAGTGCCAAATGCATCCATTTACAACGTGTTTTTGCAGCGGTGAGTAATGTGGCCAATCACAGATATAGTTGTTGATCTCTTGAATGCGATCAGAATCTCACCGCTCAAAATGGCAGAGTTTTTTTATTCAGTGCTGAGTTAATGCAGGCTCGCCGAAACTCGAGGCTATACAGTCTATAAAATCCATTGAATAAAACTATTGATTTTCATGCTGCTAAGAGGGCCGATGGCCAACTGCATGCTGCAAAGTTTCGGAAGTGACATCTAAATATAAATGCTGGATTCACTCTGCACAAGACAGAAATATCCTCCTGATACCCAGAATAGAGGTATTGCCTCTGTAGAGAGGACATTATATTTTAGTGAATTTCTCTAACAACATACACAGTTTTAAGTCTGGGTATTCTTATGAAATATGAGATTCTTATGGAAATATTCCTTTTTATTACGCCCATTATTACACGTCTTTTTACATAACATATTGTCCCAAAAACACATTACTATGCAAATTAGATATAGTGTATAGATGCATTGCATAAAATGGGAATGGCATTTATGGCCATGTTTATCATAAATTATTCTGTTAGGCCTATATCTTACATAACATAGTTGAGAATCATCTTTATACAAAGTTTGGATTTTAAAAAAAAGCTTGAAGCATAATTGTCTCATTGTTTTTGCCTATTCATGTCTTTTACATTTTCTCAATAAATGGGTTCTGGTGTACTCTACAGAGCAGGGAATATAGCAAATAACATAGGATTTTTTTTTAACCCAAAAATATCCATTTGTTATTTATGCTCCAAACAATGTAATGACCTAAAAAAACTAAATTTACAAAACCTTTTTTTTCTGGTTCTCAGGAAGATGTTAAAATACTAGTAATGCATTAAAGCAATGTAAAGGCAGCCTAATAGATTAATGGACAAACATTTGTAGCAAAATATTTTTGAAATTCCAATTATTGGTATAACTGGAACTTGTAAATAATCCTAAATTTCTCACTGTATTCTGGAGCCGTTGCTTAGCCTACATCTACACTTTACTAGAGGACCCTCAGTAATTTCAGAAGCACCCTCAGTGACCCGGGCCTGCTGTGTACGTGTACGAGGCAAAAGAAGTATATTTGCAAGGCTGTGCGTTCGACTGTGCGCATACTTTCAATTTCTTCTTTACTTGCCTGGATTCTCTCAAAAAGGTCAAGATGGGGTTAAAATTTCACTTCTACTGTTAATGAAATTTTGGTAGGCTACATGGTTTTCCCTATGAGATGGATAGCCTAACTGTTATGTAATTCAGATGGGCTACAGCTTATTTTTATGGTATGCCAAAAAGTTGTGTGATCGTTGGTACATTTTACTAGTTTTTACCATACATTCAATAAAAAAATAAAAAAAGTAAATATGACAAATATGCAATATGAAAATTATTTCCAAATAAAAGCATTTTCTTTATAAAACACAAAATTTGGTCTTCAAAAAGCCTTTTTCTAAAAGGTATTCGGATATTCGGAACAATACGGTAATTATAAAACATGCCAGCATCATAGTTCATTATTCTTATTTTACAGTTAATTTTGTGGCTTAAATAAATGAAATGTTACTCAGAGACTGACATGTTTGGCTTGACAAAAATGTTAAATTCAGCTGTCGCAAATCATTGACTTTTAAAAATCTGTTTTTTTTTTTTACCAGGAAAGAAGTGGTTTTGATGCAAAGTTATTTTTATTGTCTCTTATAACAAAAATCTTTTATTTGAACCCATCATGAAAATGCAGATCCTGTTGTAAATAATAGTGAAAAATCCCTTTTTTAAAACTGTTGTTCCATTATTTCCCCTTAGAAGACTTTGACTCAAATCTTACATATATTGTGAGTACAGGCTAATAACTCTGACTCCTGGTGTACCTTCTCTCCTGGCGCCTCCTCCTGCATGCCCACTGCTGGACCATCATATGGATTCTCCATGAGAAGTTTCTTCAGTTTCTTTAACCTTGGTCTCTGCCTTCTCAACTCCCAATAACTATTTGAAAAACCCCAAATCTGGAATATAACAAAATATCTGTCAATGCACACAATACACCTTCCATTACCACCTACAATAAAGAATAAAATCACATCTTTAGAAACAACTCCAGTGACCTGTACATGCATGAGTTGAGGAGATGCTGAGTTGTCAGGCAGCTGATCTGGTGTTTTACATCCTGGGACAAACAACAGCAGATTTGACGTGTCCGCAATTTTCAAGTCATACGTCTTGTCTTCACTGCACAGAACTGCATGCTCGTCTTTATCACCTCTGATTATAAGACTGATGAGAAACATAAATAGACATCAGAGAAGGCTTAAGCTAGTCCTAAAATGCATTTTAACTGAAAGCAACTTGCACTAACAGATCTTAAATTATGTCAGTGCCATTGTTTTGACTCAAGATGCACACCAGTTATGTTTTTCTAGAGCACGTTTAAAAAAAGCTACTTAAAAGTCCCAGTGAACCGGAAGTTGCAACTGATTTTATTTCAGTGCTGTGAAGTATTTCCAAGTGAAACGGAATATTGAATAGAGGGCAGAGTTTTACTTCAGCGCTCTTCCTCTCCATCTCTCGCTCATAGCAGACTAACGGGTGGAGGGGAGTGGTTAAGGATATTCAAACCCAAGCCGTCAAACTGACATCATCTGAGAAGGAACGCCATTCCAGACCGGAAGTTACTTTTTAGATTTTGATTAAAGATTACCACGGCAAACAATTTTCTTCTGTGTATTAACTTGCACGGATTAATTGTTCACCCTAAGACCAGTAATGTGTGCTAACAAAGTAAATAAGGTCGATTTTGATTTCATGAGGACTTTAAATGCCCTAATTGAACTAAGGCCTAATCCTGGCTTAGTCCAAGCCCTCTTTGTGAAACCGGGCCCAGGGCCCGTATTTATCAAGCCTCTGAGTATTACTCACAAGAACACTGCTAAGAATTGAAATTCTTGGCTCAAAGCTGCGCTTAAAAGTTAGTTATCAAGCATCTCAGTCATACTTTAAGTGAAGCGTAGGACTAAATCTTAAGTGTCAGTCTTAGAGATGATTTACGACACTTTGCTGTGCCACAAACAGGATTTTGGATGACGGCATAGGCATGGACCAATCACTGAATAGATTTCCATATTTATGAATATTTCATAAATATATGAATATTTCATAAATATAGGCTAGATTTTATGATATAATCCAAAAGAAAACCGAATTGGTGGGAGGAAGAAGTGCTACTGCTTGCTGAATTAGTCGAACAGCGGAAACATGTTATAAAAGGCAAGTTCAGCCCAACATTAACCAGCGCTGAAAAAAGATGATGGCTGCTCTGTCCAAACAATACCGTTCGATTAACTGCTCATCGTCAAACATTTCAAAAACATTCTTCCTCTCCTGAAAGATTTGCGCATGTCTCTGTCTCCTCAGTGCCATCACAAGCCCCTACTGGCAACTCCTAACCACTTGAGAGACCTCTCAAGCTGTCTTAAATAACTGAGAGAGTAAGAGTGATTCTTAGCTTTAAGAAATTTGATAACTTGCTTTTATACTTAAGTTTGAAAGTAGGAGTACATTTCATGAATTCTCAGCACTTAAGACTAAAATAGCCCTTTGAGAAGCTTGATAAATACGGGCCCAGATGAACTACACCAACCCTTGTGAAAAAGAAAAAGCGTGCTTAGTACATGTGCATTTATAGTGTACTTCATAATATGATATTAATGAAATAAAAGGTAAAATAAGTGTACTTACTGCAAAGAGAATACATTGTCATGACTGTTTTTTAATATACATAAGTACACTTTAAAAAAGTGCAAGTTAAAAGTTTTACTTTAAAGGACATTTTAAATGTCCTTTAAAAGAAATGACAATATTTTTTGTCATGTTTTAAAGAAGTACACATTTTGATGTGTTGACACACTTGATTATAATTATCACTGTAGTGATGTTACATTTAAAGTGAATATAGATTTTAAATGTACTAAATTGCAACGTAATCATTACAAATGTGTAATTACAGCTATTTTATATATATGATATATAAGTTTCAATAGAAATTACATTAAAGCATATTTTGGTTTCCAAATTCTTGTCAGTACATCCGACAGCATACTTGAACCATATTCAAAGACAATAGAAGTATTTACGAAATTACAAATAAAGATATACTTATGTAACACTTAGGTTCAACTAATTGCATTTAATGAAATTTAATCATACATTAAAATTGCAATCAGTTGGCACTTAAGCAAACTTTTTTTAGTTACATTACTTCCGTAATAAGTACTAAGTATGCCAAAGTATACTTCTTTTCCACAAGGGAATGTAGTATGCAATACTAGTTTGTGTTTAAAAAACAAACAAACAATCGAAACAATTGATTTCTGTCTAAAATAATACTGAGATGTTAAGTTGATCTTAAAAAGAAGTATTATTCACCTCTTGCCACCTTCGATGTGTTTGCAAAGTGTATCGTCCAGCTCCATGAGACAGTAATCGCCCGACGACACATTATCTCCGAAAGAGAGACAGTGAGTGACGGGCTGCAGGTCTTCTTCTTTTACTTTAGCTATTTGTAGCGTGGCTTGAACCTCTTCTAATGTCCTCATGTTGCAGAATTGTTTTATGCCGGTCGACTGAACACAACATAAACACTTGTGCTGTTGTCGGCGCTCAACTTTCCCGCAATATTTAGACCGGAAGATAATGTTGATTGACAGTAATACGAGCCAATGAACGTTTTCAGGCGGGCGCGTAATAGTGTGTAAACGTCGCCAGTCCATTAGATGGCGCTACACAACCCGATTTCATTGACCGACTCTGTGTTCTTTTATATGTTATTGTTTTGATGTGAACTGCAATTGAACGCTATGAATTCTCAGTGTTCAGTGCCCAAGATGCCTTTTCTGTTTTCTTCACACATTGTGTGTCCCATATTTCATTGCTCTTCAATCTTTATTGACATTTGGTAAACACTAACTTTAGAAAAAATATTATTTGTTGTGGTGGACATGAAACTGTCTGACTGATTTGTAATTTTTGACAAACAAACAAACAAATAAATAAATAAGGATATAAATAGGCTATTGGTACATTGAAATGATTTCTGTTTATCTTACTCTTTTAATATTTTTAAACATGTAATAATATTTTTTCTTTTTTTATATAAATAATTATAGAATTTTAGATTGTAGGATTGAAAATCTAGGTCTGGGATGAGGATATATATATATATATATATATATATATATATATATATATATATATATATATATATATATATATATATATATTGTTATATATAACAATATATAATATTATATTTATAACAATACATATAATTTATATTTTATTTCTTTTACATTTTAAATAATTTATTTTACTTTTCCTTGTTCATTTTATTGGTAACGCTTTACAAAAAGGTTTCATTAGTTAACATTAGCTAACATGAACTAATGAACAATACTTCTACAGCTTTTATTAATCTTAGTTAATGTTCATTTTAACATTTACAAATATTATTAAAATCTAATGTTATATTTGTTAATATAAGTTAATGCACCATGAACTAACATTTTGATTAACTAACATTAACAAAGATGAAAAAATAACAAATGTATTGTTCATTGTTAGTTCATTAATACCTGTTAAAAAATGACCATTTTTATTTAATATGCATGTTGTCATTCTTTTATTATTATTTTAAATCATTTAATGCAAAGCACTCTGATTTACCATTGTGTAAAAATAAAGGATGAGGCCATGGCAAAAGAAAAAAAAATCTAATATTTTAAATTAAGTTTAATTTTCAAGACTTTCATAGAACACAAAGTAAAAAGGTTAAACTCATATGTTTTGAAGAAACATCAGTATATTTTTTTTACATGCACATCTATTGTGCTGTACGAAATAGTTTCATCTTCAAATAAAACGTGTCTTGTTTTTTGGGGGTAGTATTTAAAGTGAGTATTTGAGAGTAAAGTGATGGGCCCCAGGCTCCGCCCCTCGTGGTGACTCCCCCTATGAGGATGGTCAAGTTGACTCGCCCTGCAACATGGACAGTAACGTGCTTTCACTGGAGAATAGTAAACAATCCACAATGGAATGAAGAAAATTAATCGGCCGGAGTCTGTCTTCAGAAATAACCCGCTGTTTGATGCTTCGGTGTGATTTATAGCAAAGCTTTGCGGTTCATGCATGTAAACGCATGTAACGTAGGCTACTGATGGCTGAGGGCACTTGATGGCACACAAAGACACAAGTTATTTCGAGTCGGTTTAAGCTGTGTTCAACTGAACAGTGATGCTCTTACAGTGACATCGCTGGTATTCCTCTGCAAACATCATCTCGGATCTATTTGACGTCTCTGCATCGGAATTAATAAGGTAACGTTAAACAATGTTTTCTCCTTATCGTGTGTTTGTTGACGTTCTTACATCATAAAGACTGATTTAAATCTTTCGAATGGCATTCAACATGCCGCTGTGTTGTTTTCGCTCATTTCATTCTGGCCAGTTCGTCTACCTCAAATATTAAGCTGTCATAACAATCATCAAGCCTCTCCCACATTAATCTGCTATATGAGAGGCGTTCAGTACACCCAATACAAATTCAAGCATACTGTGCATGTCAATTCGTTTCACAAACAGCGTTTTTTTCCCCCTCCAAACGTTGATTTGTCACATTCACGAGTATGATTTCATATCCAGCGCGGCTGTCAGAGATGGACGGCATTGGGAACAGCACGCAGAAGAAGGCAGCCGAGCTGGAGCGCATGGCCGAAGTCCTCGTTACAGGAGAACAGTTACGGTAGGTGTGGCTTGACACCCCAATACACGCGACGCATCTAGGGCTGCGTCCGAATTCGCATACTCTCTTGAGAGGTACTTATTTTGAATTAGTAATTACTTTACGACGCTATATATAGTATGGCTGTATGTGTGTGTTGTATGAATGTAATTTGGACATATATATGTTGCGTTCTAGTCATGGCGAAAAGGTCGTATTTACAAACTGAACGCACACGAACGCTACCACAAAGTCGTAAATACGAGTGGGAAGCTCGGGATTTTCCTTAAGCGGAATACCACAATATTTATAGGCATTTAGCAGTGACATTGTCAGGCTTATGTACAACAAAATAAGCTAATTCACTGCACAAAATAGCCTATAACAATATCGTTTACAGTAGCTTTATAAATTAATAAAAAACGTTAAAACGCAAAACACTCCTAATGCACATTCATTGTTCTTAATTTTCTAGAAGTAGAGTTTAAAAACCTTGTGTAGTTAATTAATGGCTCCTTTCACCGAGCGGTACGGTTCAGTACAGTTCGGTACGGTACGCAATTTCTGCCGTTTCCATTGTCAGAAGTTGTGAATGGTACCGTAATTCCGAACTGCATTTTTTGGAACCTTCCGTACCTAGCACAGTAGTCCAGTACTAAAGGGTGGAGCTAGACTCACTGCAGAACGTTAATTGGTTGACAGAGAATCGTCACTTGCGCATGCTTTTTCGGCTGTGTTTTTCTTTGCAGCCTGCAGCCTTGGCTCAAACAAAGCGTGTCTACTTCTTGTTGTGACAACAGCCACATGCCGAGAAGCAAGAACAAGATCTGCTGTATGTCGTCCATTGTTGTTTACTCTGTCGCTGTCATAAGGGTACTGTTGGCGCTGGAAACGCAAGCTGGATCAGGGTTTGCGGTCCCGAATCGTACTGTACTGTACTGAACCGTACCGCACCGCTCGGTGGAAATGAGCATTAAGAGAAGGTAAACCGCCATCTTGCGCCGATGAAAGTGTCATAAAAACATGACTTCTCAACTACATTCGCCAGTATCGCCCAGTTGTCATTATCACGTGACCTACCAGTGTCTGTTGTGTTGCTTCACTGCCATTCATAAATCCTCTCCCGTGGCCTCATGGGAAAGTAAAGTGTCCATCGTATGCACACTTCAGAATCTCACCGGAAGAAGTAGGTCATCCGGGTACTTTTTTCCTACTCTGTACTGTGAATTCGGACATACTTCTTTTGTCACATACTGTTTTTCGCCTACTATATAGTAGGGAAGTATGCGATTTTGGATGTAGGCCTAGAATGATCCCGATGAATGAAACAACAAGCTTGCGACGTCACTAGTGTGTCACGATGCTATCAGGAGATATCTTCACATTTGCCAATGCGGCTATTTGAAGTCACCATAAAAACAAAATGAACAGGGTGGGACAACCTGTCACTCACATGAGATCACAGCAATAGAAAACCACAACCATCTAATTGATGGACAAAATCAAGTCTCGCTTACTTTTTTTTTGTTTTGTTTGAGAAGCAGTTTCACTCAGGATACGTTTACATGTATGATGTTTTTAACCGGGAAAGTTTGTCCTTTTCATTTTCCGCTTACAGACGACACCATTGTCAAAACGATCCCTGTTCAGATCTGCAAAAACAACTAAAAACGCTGTATTCTGCTGCCAGGCCAGTAGTTGGCAATATCACTTTGTAAATAAACACTACGTGCCTATAGACTGAACACGTAATATGCATGCGCATGACGTCACTGTTTTCACAAATTTTCATTTTTGTAAAAAAAAATTGTAGACGATAACGGTATCATTTTCACAAACATGCACTTTGAAACCCGTTTTCAGGGCCCAAAACGCCGTTGTTGTGTAAATGAACTGCCAAAACGCATACAAAATGTTACATTTTTTGTTGAAAATGCAGATAAACATCACACAATAGGGAAGAAAAGACTACCGCAACTTCCGCTTTATGCCAACTTTAAACAGTGAATTCAGATTAGTCATATAGCACTTTAAGTAATGCAGTTGGCACACCCATTTGTCATTACTCAGTTTTACCGTACTGTCATGATGCAGATCTACAAATAATAACATGTTTGACGATTTAAGAGTCCTTCCATAAAATGGCAACTTTTGTATAACAACTATGTGTAAACCAAAACTTTAACAATGAAAAGCACTTTTCCTATATGTCCATCCACGCATTATCTAGACGCTTGACCTATATAGGTTTGCAGGGGTGATGTTGCCTATCCCAGCATCTCAGGCCATTAGCAGGGAAACATACTGGATGGATTGATGAATGGATGGTTAGATGGGCAGTACTTTTACTATATATTTTTCTTAATACGTCCAGAGAAATAAGACAACTACACACACACACACTTGTACATCTATCTTTATGAGGACATTCATTGACATAAAGCTCCTTACCCTAACATTACCCATCACAACTAAGTGCCTGACCCAAACCCTTACCCTAAACCTAATTATAACTTTGCCCATAAAACCAAGTCTTGACCCTCAAACAGGCCTAAATGGGTCTCAAAACGTCCTTACTTTACTCTCATTGTCTTCGCTCCGCTGGTCTAAAACTCAAACCGGACTTCACAAAGAAAGTTGGACATACACATTTATTTTTTTTCTTCAGGTTATGCGTCAACTATGTTACCATCATATGTCTCCCCTATCAAAAAACTCTTCAGAGTGTGAAGTTTTCAAGGAGAAGTAGGAGTGTCCACCCTTTTATCACTGTCATCAGGGAAAGCCTGATCGATCTGTTGGAGCTAGTTTTGTGATACACACATTAATAAAAATCTATTTGTTTGCAGTCGATCACAACCTTGCTGAGTTTTAGCAAAGTTTTTGTTATGTGACCGATTGGAGAACATAGCTATGAGCTCACAGCTTTCAGTCTCTGTCCTTTCCCTGACAACTGCTTTGTTCGCAGTGAACTGTGATAGTGAATGGAGCAGAAAGATGTTTAGTCAGTACATCTGATTAATGATTGCTGAATCACAGTACAGGACACCTTAGTTTTTTCAGTGTTACACTATCTAGCTACTTTATAACTTTATTATTTACAAGCTCAGCTGTTTTATTGAGTTCTGTACATGATGTCACATTCAACGTCCTGAATGTGCTTTGGTTTCAGGCGCATATAATAATAATGTTACTGGATCTCTAACAGACACCCTGGAGGTAAAGACATCATTTGGTGGGCTAGAGAAAGATTTTATTTCCCAGTTGTGTGGTATTATCAGTACCACAGAACTACTCCTGTTATTGTAGGTCACAGTGAACCAGTTTTATCTGCCCATTGCTGGTATCACTTCCATTTTGCTATGTACAGCTGACTTAGGTTTGTATAATCAGTAATCAGGCAGTGACAGCAGACCCACATTTTATCCTGTCCCAGCTCAGGTGTACCTGATTCAGGTATCGGGTCATCAGGTTAGCTCGAAGTTTGCTGTCGGTAGTCAGAACAGAGTTTAGTCACAGTCCTTCTGAGGCAAGTCATTTCACTCGGCGGCCATCTTTAAACCGCCTCTCGGGCAGCTATTTCAGTCATGCAAGTACAGCTCCTATATCTTTGAATGGGGAAATGTCAAATTCTCTAAAGATGTTCACCAAGCTTCTGATTAAATTTCATATTTGAAATAACCAATGAAATCAGAAAAATGTTTCTAAATGCTCAAATCATGCAATGACTTTGTTTTATTTAGAAGGCGGGACTTATTCTGCCATATTGCGCATTGCACTTTCTCCCATTTATAGTAATAGACTTTATGCGCCAGAGAAACAAGCGCACGGCCATCTTTAGAATTTTGTCTTGTTGAACTTCAGTTTTTGCGGTAGCTCTGTATATTTCTATGGCATCACTGTCAAAGAGTAATTCACTGGTGGATTTACTTATTGTAGAATTAACGAACGTTATCATGAGCATTGTAAAGTTTGAAGCGGATTTCATAACAATAAATGTCAGTAGATCAGGAAGATTTTAAATCAAGCAGTTCATTCATAAATCCGTAAGAATCAGCAAGGGGTTCCAAAAATATGGAAGTGTTTTCCTAATATTGATAAACAAAATAATAGTAGTTTTTTTTTAATTACATTTTTAGAAATATAATAAAAATATTAGATCAAATAGTGGCTAAAGCCAATTATTGTAGAGTTAACATTGTCCAATGGTGGATAAAGTTTCTCACTCTCACACATCAATACAGGGTTATTATTATAGTTTTTTTTATTTTGTTTTTATTTTATTCATTTTAGTTTTCATTAGTTATTTTCATTTAATTAGTTGCTTTAGTTTAGTTGAGTTTTCAAGTTTCTGTCAATGTAGTTTTTAAGTCTTTTTTTTCTTTTCTTTTCTTTTTTTATTTAGGGCTTCCAAAATAATGTAATTTAATTTAAAATAAATGTAATGGTGTCATTGTTTAACATCTTTAAATTCATCAGCATAATCTAGTGTTACTGCTATAGTGGTATTTTCATGTTTTATGCAGATTAGGTGTAAGAATTTCAAGTTTTATATTACATCATGTGACAAATACTAAAAATAATTTGTGACCATTTGTATTTTATTTTAGTTAGCATTGGTGTCATAAAGTATTTTTAGTTTAGATTCCATTTTTTTATCTGTTTATATTTTAAGTTTTAGTTTTATTTTCATTAATGATAACAGCACTGCATTCAAATTAAGAACTGGATGTGTAACATGAAATGATCTATAACTGATCTTGACTTCAGACTATTAGTTCATTAGTTCTGTATAGCCTCAAACCATATTAACATTCATTTGCCTTCTCATGTTAGTCGCCCACCACTTGCCATTGGAAAACTTTAGTCGTAGCTGACATTTCACTCAGGCTATTATGGTAATGTTCTATCACATGTCTCACATTGCTCTGTTGTTCGGTGTCAGAAAGTGCCAAAGTGCACTTTAATAGTATGACCTACTGGCTGCACGCTGCTTTAGTCATGTGAGTCTTTGTTACAGGCCGTTTAGTTACTTGTCAACCCCATGCCGTTGTGTCAACTGCTGTATGACTGCTTGTTGCTGATAATATAATTCAGAATATGTAGCTATCAGTGTTAGAACAAGATATGATGGAAACTTCCACTGGCACTTATGAAGAGAGCATAAACTTTGCCAGCACACTTTTTATGGTTTACTGTAGTTTGTTCTTTTGGTTGTAAGCAAACTAAAATATGTGTTCCAGCAGCTCTTAAAAAGATAGTTCACCCACAAATGAAAATTCTGTTATTATTTACAGACCTTCATGTCGTTCCAAATTTGTATGACTTTCTGTGTTCTGCGAAAAGCACACACAAAAAAAGATATTTTGAATGTTACAATTGTTTTTGTCCATACAATGAAAGTCAACAACATTTTGGACCCCATTGCCTTTCATTGTATAGAGAGAGAGAGAGAGAGAGAGAGAAACAACTGCACATTTTTCAGAATATCCTCTTGTGTGCCCAGATGTCATAAATTATATAATCTAACACAGAGGATTAAGTGAAAGGTGCAATAAAGCTATTGCATAAGATCAAATGACGTAATAATAATGAATACAATTAGACAATTAAAATTGAGTCATGATAATAACTGTTCACAATCCACATGTGGGTACTTGAATTTCACTTAAAAACTCTCATAGGTTAGTCTAATTACATTACACATTTAAGTTTAGGTGAACTGGAATATGAATCTCAATGTTATAATCTGCTCTATAGAACTTTTGTACTTTTTAAGACAAATCAGGAAGTTATTTTAGGCTGAATCTTCATGGATTGACCCAGGAAAGATATAGCTGTGTAAATGTAGGTATTGAGGTCAGTTTTAAAAAGTATGTCATGATGTTACAGGTTTTTGTGTTGCAGGTTATTTAATGCTGGTTGCTGAATGGAGAATTCACACTGATTTATTTCTTGTTTTCCAGGCTGCGACTCCACGAGAGTAAGGTGATCAAAGACAGAAGGCATCATCTCCGCACCTACCCGAACTGCTTTGTAGCTAAGGAGATTCTTGATTGGCTAATTGAGCACAAAGAAGCATCTGACAGAGATACGGCCATCACGATTATGCAGAAACTTCTTGACCAGAGCATCATTCACCATGGTGGGTTTGTCCAACACAGACTTGAATTCCTATATTTGTATATATTGAACCCAAAATTGAACATTCTGTCATTAATTACTAGGACTGGGACGGTACACCTATCTCCCGATTCGATACTATCACAATACATGGGTGCCAATACGATATGTATTGCAAATTTTCTTTTGCTTTTTTAACTCTAGACCATAGGGAAAAGTTGAATGATACACATATATATATACATGTATACATGATGGTGCAGGTTGTGTATCTGTAGATGTCTCTCCATCCATTTTTCACTTTCTCGTGTCCACTATTAAGAGATATGACATTATAACACATATTGCCTTCTCAGGGCTCAATGATATTTTTTCTACTGGCCTTTTTCTACCAGTCGGGCCACCACAAAAAAGTAATAAATAAATAAAATAAATAGTGAAATTACGAGCAATAGCACAAATACAATACAACAAATATACAAATAAAATAAACACTGCTTTGCATGTTTTTCAGGTAATTCTAACAGTAATTTTCAGGTAGAGAAAATGAATAATCAAATGTAAAATAGCACTGCATAGTCTTCATTGTATAAATTAAATATAGATTAATCCTTATTAAAGGTACAAAAGTTACTCAGTCAAGAGCAGTGAGTGATTTTTCTTTTCTTTGTTCTTTGTTGTTTAATTGACATTAAAACAAAGACAGCAGCAGGTTTATTAGGCTGCTGTCATTTTGAGTTTAAGATCCAAAATACTGTTACACATGTGTTTTATTTCTCAACTGTTTATGTTCACTTAAGATATAACAGACTATGTTTACTAGGATACTTGGGATTTTTTGACGTCATTTTGTGTGAATATGTCCGTTCAAGCGCAAGAAGACGTGAAAGAGAGCTCAATTCAGCATTCGCACACTGTCTGAGAAGCGGCTTTGTAGGCGCGTGCTTCGGATGTGTGCGCACACAAAACTTCTTACACTGTGAATCGAGTTCTCTTTCGCATCTTCTTGTGCTATATACTTAAATACTTAAAAACACGATGCTTAAAAACATGTGCAAATGATACACTTTTGTGTGCAAATGATACACTTTCGTGATGCAGCACTGGTCTGATCGTGCCTTTATTGTCGAGCTATGCCCTCTGCTGAAATAAAAGAGGTAACTTTCCTCCACCTCGTCTATAAGCAAGGACTAAGATAAAGCAATTTAAAATGAATTAATATAGATTCTGGAATAAAAAAAAAAACGTGATAGTTAGGTAAATTGACCTTCACCTTTTTTCATGGAAGAAAAAAAAACTCATACAGGTTTGAAACAACATGAGGTAACAAGAGTAAATAATGACAGAATTGATCCCTTCAATATTTTATGTGCAAACATACAACAAAACATGATCTCAACTGTTACACTCTTGAGAAAAAAAGTGATCTTTAGACCATGACTTGTCCTTGTAGCAGTGTCTTTGTTAATTTGTTAACTTTTCAGCTGCACTTAACTTACAACAAACCTGTTTTGAATTTGTTTGTCCTCACAGTTTGTGATGAACACAAGGAGTTCAAAGATATGAAGCTGTTCTACCGTTTCAGGAAGGATGACGGAACCTTTCCACTGGACAGTCAAGCCAAAGTTTTTATGAGAGGCCAACGGATATATGAGAAGTAAGTGCTATCATACATCATTACAATTCTGAGAGGTTATTGAATTATTAATAGTTTACTATTTGTTTTGACGTCTACTTGTTAAACATTAACATTATCATGTTTTTACTCTTCTTCTAATCCATTATTGAGGTAGAGGTTGTTAAAGACCTAGCAAGGTAGTGTCCTCTCTACTGAGTAGATGTGTGACACAAGTCTGTACATATTGATTTTGAACATATGGTGCCCGTCCGGTAAATCAACAGTGTCCATAGAAACACAGATTTCAAGCAGATCGAGCATGCTGTGTTCCTGCCGGATACGTTTACAAGGAGCTGCTCTACCTGCAAGTTGTTGCTTGTTAATGTAGCTTAGAACAAAACCACACTATCTATAAAATTACTATAAAGACATAGAAAAAACTTCCTTTAGGTTTACCTTTAGTGGATTTTTAGTTGATTTAATATTAATTTTAATTATTAGTTTTGTTCTTTCCTGAACTTGTCTTTTCTTCAATATTTAAAAAAAAAAATTTAAGCATGTTGTGTACTGTTATGCATTGTTTTGCACGACTCAACAATTAAACGGTTAAATCTTTTAATTATAATAATTTAGACAGTAGCAAATAGACATGTTGTAGGAGAATACAGGTAAGTAATATAGTATTTTCAGAGGTAATAAGTAATTTAGTAATAATTTATAAACATATTTAGGGCCTCTTTTGGCATTAAAAAACTAAAAATACTGTCAGGATTTACTAAAGACACGCAGTGATAAATTAGCACTGAAAAGGCATGGACAGGGTTATTTTTGCGGCTGACCTTATTGCATATGCATTTGTAGGAATTTCCCTTTCAGACGGCAAATTTATGGGAGGAGAGTATTTAAATTAATCATGGTGAAGTTTGTTGAAATTGACTAAGTTCAGTTTACTGGTATTTGCTCCATTATTTAATGCTCAAAAAAAGTCTTAAACCAGACACTAATTGTTGCTGCTCTTGGTAGATTGCTTTGGTCATTATGAAAATGATCCGGCTGCGTCAGCATTCTTTAATTTGCGCATTGTCAGTAGATCACACGCAGAACTTTCCACTCCCATCTGCGCTTTTTTAAAATTGCGTTCTGACGCTAATTCGCCCTGTTTAGTAAATCTGACCCTTAAAGCGCCCCTATTATGCTATTTAAAAGTTCCTAATTTTGTTTTGGAGGTCTCCTACAATAGGTTTACATGCATCCAAGGTCAAAAGACACTTTTTAATTTGATCATAATTTACATTGCAGCATCACCTCTTTTCTTACAGTGTCTGAAACGGTTCAATAGAGGTTTCCAGAGCATACTCTGCTTTGATTGGTCAGATGGCCCAGTCTATTGTAATTGGTCTACCGCTTACAGCGCATGTCGGATACGAAACACCTCTTCCTCAGCACTTGATACACAGTGATATGAACAGTAACAATGGCATCGGTTTTACACGAACCAAACTCTTCCAGGCCTCAGCTACAACTACAGTGTTTGAGGGCGAGTCAAAGTACATATTGTTTACAGGCAGCCCATGAAGACCATAGGCTGGCATTATGCAAATTTGTTACAAACCTACATAGGTTTGAGCAGGAAGTAAGGCTGGAATTAATGACGACTCGTTTCAGGCAATTCAGAATCAGTTCTTTCATTTTGTAGACAATATAGAGAGGGCCACTTTAAGTAAAAATAATTTTTTCAAGCGCGAGAAACTTCCTTTTATTTTGTGTTGTAATCTAAGTTAATAGTGGCTACATCTTATACAGATATTTTCTTTGGACTGATCTTAAAAAAGGGAGATATTGTTGGGGACCTTTATTCTGGTTGTGCGTTGTCATAGACTTATTGGATTGTGAATTGTTACCTTTGCCCAGTAAAATAACTTCTGTTTAAGCTCTATTGAAGGTCTATTTGAAAAACGTTTTGGTAGCATTTAGTGAAATATTCTCTGTTAGCCTAGAGTGAAATGTCCGAAGCAGGGTTAATCTGAGCCAAGAATGGTTAACCCATCTTTCAATAGCAGCTTGTGTTTGCTCTGTGATTATGACCAGGATGTGGCCGACGTAGCAGCATGCTGTGTTGTATCGTAGACGTTTCTCTGCGAGCCGCCCTGCTCTTGCATAACAGGAAGATGCAGTCCAGCGGGAGACATCTGTCACACAACCGCTTTTATGTAATCATCATGGACACATTTGTGCTTGTGGTCAGTATTTGCAGACTTTGCTCTTAGGGAAGCTTGTTTGGTTTGCTTCCCATTATCGCTGAAGAGCTCAGTCTGCTGACGGAGCATAAATATAAAATGTTAGAGTAAATGGTACTCTGTCTGACTATGGTTCAAGAACTACATTAAAAAATGGCCAGGAATGTTTTGTGATCTGTCTCTAAGCAACCGTGATTAGCCTTTGTCAACTACCGTGGTATTTTTTATGCCTTCCTGGTGTTGTGGAAATTTAAAAAAAGGGTTGTTTGCCAGTGTTCTCAGTATATACTGTGGGCTTGGGTTACTAAAACCAATGTAAAAAGAGGAGTATGGCCCCTTAAATAGCTTCAAGAACTTCCTGCTTCAGTGTTTATTCAGATTGTTCCCTTTTGTCCTAATGGAGGTCTTTTGAGATGTCGAAAACATCTATTAGCATCTGGTTCCCTTTACTCACAGACGTCCACATAGAATTCAACTAGAAAATGCATGCCGAAAAAACAAAGAATGAATAATGTCTGTATTTACTGTTTTTTAGAAGGATTAATAATGCTCAAAGGAACTCCTGAAAATCACATCCAGTGTTAAAATATAAGGATTTTTCCCACTTCCCCTGGTAACATTTTAAATGGCCCTACCCCCAAAAAAAGTTTACATTTGATCTTTTAGAAACTTACTTAGATTAATATATATATGTATATATACACACCAATCAGGCATAACATTATGATGGGTCGATGGGCTGTTTTGGCAGCCCCATACGGCACAAACTGCGATGCACTGTGTATTCTGACACCTTTCTATCTGAACCAGCATTAACTTCTTGAGCAATTTGAGCTACAGTAACTCGTCTGTTTGATCGGATCACACGGGCCAGCCTTCGCTCCCCACGTGCATCAATGAGCCTTGGCCGTCCATGACCCTGTCGGCGGTTCACCACTGTTCCTTCCTTGGACCACTTTTGATAGATACTGACCGCTGCAGACCGGGAACAAAATCCTTACGCTTGCCCATTTGTCCTGCTTCTAACTTTGAGGACAAAATGTTCTTTTGCTGCCTAATATATCCCACCCACTAACAGGTAACAGGTGCCATGATGAAGAGATAATCAGTTTTATTCACTTCACCTGTCATGTTATGCCTGATTGGTGTATATATAATATAACATTATTTATATGTAATATATAATAAATACATTAATATTGTAATATATTAGTAACGTCTGTGTCACATGATCCATCAGAAATTATTCTTGAGGCTGAGTAATTTATGACAGAATTTTCATTTTTGGGTGAACTAACTCTTTAATAGAAAGTTTAAAAAAAGGCATGTATTTGAAATAGAAATCTTTTGTAACATATATAAATGTCGTTATTGCCACTTTAGATCAATTTAACGCATTCCTGCTGAATAAAAGTAAATAAAATAAATCTCACTGACCTCAAACTTTTAAACGGAAGTGTACAAAAGTGTACACAAAAGCGTAATGTTGTACAAAACAACAACATTATCTTGCCTAATGGGGCAAATGACAGTTCCATCAGCTGGTCCAGAACTCTCTTTCACTGGGACCGGACCATCAGGCCACCCTTATTGTTGAGCTCTGGCATTGTTTCTCATGACTTGACAATACTGCAGCATTAAGCAATATTTAGACAGAGAAACATAACATCTCTGTCACAAACATACTATGCAATGAGATCTGTGGTTTTAATGTTAGTGGAGCATTCAGGATATGGTTAAAATGGTGACCTGCTAACAGAATAGCTAGAAATGAAAGAAAAAAAGGTAAGGGGCTCAAAACTAGGTCAATGTCACATCTTTTCTTGCAAAAGTCAGTCATTAATATATGGTTGCTCAACTGCAAGCAGTTTGAAATCACTGTTTGCCTTAAAAGGCACAAGATAGACTGTATGTACGTGGCAAACATCTAATACGCAGGCTCATATTGCTGGCACAGCATGTTGACTGATAGGGAGTCATTTGTGCCCTTGTTTAGCCCATGTGGATGTTTGCTCAAGCTGCATTTGTAATATCTTCTGTGCATATGCTTCCATCATAAATGATCAGTTCTGAAATGGTCCTGACATGGTGGGATACAGCGAAAGTGTTTTTTTCTTCAGTTGTTTCTTAGAAACTCACATTTTACTCTAAAGACTTGTATCTCTCAAGGCAATCTTTATTTAGCTATGGTTGTGTGCTGACAGCTAAACATCAAGCTTTTGTGGCGCACATGAAAGCGTTTAATTTTGACCTGTCAGGACCTGCCTAGAAATGGCAGAGAATGTTGCATTTCTTGAAAGTTCTGTTGCTCTTCTTTTGTTGACATAGGTATTTAGCTGCACTGATGAACTTTGGCCTTGTTTTGATGAAAATCGCTTCTCGAATCATGCAGCTTTGCGGTGAATGATCACATAATTATATACGTAATGAGTTTGACATTTTGACATGCTAAAAAATACAGTGTCTTTCTCCGCAGGTTGATGAACACTGAAAACACCCTACTGCAAACGCGTGAAGAGGAGGGTGTGACGTATGAGCGGACACTGGTGGCGTCAGAGTTTATAGACTGGCTCCTGCAAGAAGGTGAAATGCCCACCAGGGAGGAAGCTGAGCGGTTAGGACGCAGACTGCTGGAGCATGGCATCATTCAGCATGGTGAGCATATACATATATAGTCCTGCAGCATATACCTTTAAAGCTGTGTTTACACGACCAGCGACTTTTTCGCTGCATGTCGCCAGTTGCTGGCGGTGAGGTCGCTAGTGGACGTTCCCACTACTAGTTGCCTAGAAATGTTTGTGAATGATAATCACGGATTTTGCTCCATGTTGTAGACAACAAATCAGTTTTCTTGCCGCTACAAACAAACATTTTGGAAGGAAAAGAAGAAATATAAATAGAATCAGTACATAAGATGCTTATCATTAAAGATGAATGAGAAACAGCGAGTGCTCTTTGCCATCTTGGCTATTTGTCTGCGGTGAAAGCACAAGTGCCGGTCTATCTGGATTCACGAAACCATTCAAGCTCAGAGTCCGCATGGCGAGTACACAGATACATATTGTAAATTATAGGAAAGTTGCTGATCACTCAAACTATAGGAGGTAGTGACAGATCACGTGCGCTCCACGGACTTCACTCCTCTTGGTTGTCACTCCCGAAAGTCGAAAGTTGAACATATCTCAACTTAGTCGCGTCGCTGGACCCACCTACATCCTGTCGCCAATGGTCACTGTTGCTCATGTCACTGGAAATGCCCAGGTTTATATTGAAATGAATGGGATCGTGTTGCTTTGTCGCTGCGCATCGCTGGTAGTGTGAACACCCCATTAATATATGAAAGACTTTTGTTCACCGAATCAAAGCCATGTGGTCCGAGTAACATGTACAAACATTCAGAAAAAATACCCTGAAAAAAGAAAAATAATAGAGAAGAACCCTGCAGACCCTCATTATTGTGTGTCAAGGTCGATAAGACTTATAAAAAATCAGTTACATTATACATTTTTTATTAAATTTTGGCTATTGACAATTATTTTCTGGCATGCAACAAGACAAAAAAAAACATTTTAAATTGTATTTATTAAAATTTATTTAATATTTATTATTTTTATTTTATTTTATTAACTAACTTATATAAAAGATTATATAAAACTAATTATTATTATTTTGTAGTATTTATTTAAAATGTATTTATATTGTGTCAACAATACTAATAGGTCAATAAGACTCTTTCAAAAATCAGATCATTTGATATATTTAAGGTAAGTTTAGTTCAGTTATTTACAATAATGATAAAGTTATATCTATTCAAGGTGTGATAAATATGTTATTATTTTTTACTTGATGGTTAAACTACATTACATTTTTGTATTACATTAAATGTAAACTTTTTTTTTAAATTATATAAAAGTTTGAAGCACTAAAATACACTAAATCAAGCTCTCATTTAGTCATGGACCTACTGAACCAAAGTCATAGATTGACATTGTTCTGACAGAGAATAACAATACAAAATACATTGAATAAATCCATATTTAAGTTGGTTTGCTGCATGAACTTAATACTGCACATTTATCTGACAATTGTTTTGTAATAATGCATTTTCATGGTTCAATTTAGAGCATATATCTCTAGTAACTCCTGCCACTTCAGGAATTTGCTAATCATGAAATGCATCATTCTTTAAAATATACATGCATTCAGGTAAAATGTGCAGTGTTATGTTATGCAAGATATTTAATAATACAAGGGGTTTTGTTGAGTCATGAATTGACAGGAAGAAAGACTTTGATGGTTAGCAACAGATGGGCATACCTTTGACCAGGTCACAGGCAAACACAGTGACGCACTAGAATTTATCTACACAAAAGGATTCACATGCACACACCCCCAATACAGACCCCCCCCCCCCCCCCCCCCCCCCCCCCACACACACACACACACACACATAGTGACTCCTATAAAATGGAGATATACCCTATAGTTCAGTCACACACACACCAACAGTCACATGCACAGCAGCACAATCAGTGCCCTGTTGAGTCTGATACAGTGTCTTTGTTTGACAGCACCTTTCCTGTCTGATTTCTGCTGACTTTGAGAAATCTGCTAACAGGCTCCTTTGACCTCCCTCACTATCACAAAAAAAAAAAAAAAAGTGAATAAAATTAAATTGCGAAGAAATTTTCCACACAATTAATGCCTACCAAATGCAATGTAAATGAAAAGGTAGGATTCAAACTTGTACATGGAGGTAGGATTCAGTAGGATTCAGGATTGCACATGAATTGTCTCGGTTATGTATGTAACCCTCGTTCCCTGAAGGAGGGAACGGAGAAATACGTCGGAAATGACCGAAGAATTTGGGATTTTGTAACTAAATGTGCCAATGAACATTGGCATGCGGTTCACGCATTCTACGCTCCTCCCTGTCATGCGGGTATAAATAAGGAAGTGGATGCACCACATCTTTGCTTTTCCGCTGAGGAGCCGAACTTAGTGACTCGGCCGTTCAGCAGAGGTTCAGCAACTGTGGCGAAGGGACGTACGTCTCCGTTCCCTCCTACATAACCCTTTCAGTCGGTCACGTTTAACTGCCACCACGTCTGACTGTCGTGGGTGACGGAGGAACTCAACGGGGTTAGCCATTTCTGGGGAACTCTACTGGAGTCAAAGGACACACATATCCCACCCAGCGTAGCAAACCGAGTAAACGAGAAGATACCGGCTCTACACGAAGGCTATAGAATCAAGTGAACGTGTTAGGTGTCGCCCAGCCCGCAGCTCTGCAAATATCTGTCAGTGAGGCGCCTTGAGCCAACGCCCAAGAGGAAGCAACACTCCTAGTTGAGTGTGCTACAACCCGAATGGGAAAGGCACGTCTTGGGACTGGTACGCCAAGACAATAGCATCCACTATCCAGTGGGCTAACCTCTGCTTGGAGACAGCCTTTCCCTTCTGCTGGCCTCCGTAACAGACGTAGAGCTGGTCTAAGGTTCTAAAGCTTTGCGTTCTGTCCACATATAACAGCAGAGCGCAGATGAGACAGAGAAAAGCCAGGGCTGGGTCTGCCTCCTCCGAGGGCAGCGCTTGCAGGTTCACCAACTGGTCCCTGGTAGGAACCTTGGGCACGTATCTAGGCCGAGGTCTCAGGACAACGTGAAAGTTGGCTGGCCCAAATTCTAGGCACGATTCGTCAACTGAAAATGCTTGCAGGTCCCCTACCCTCTTGATGGAGGCCAATGCAGTCAGGACTACTGTCTTCATGGACAGAATTTTTGACTCTGCTGAATGCAAAGGCTCCAAGGGAGATCTCTGCAGTGCTGTGAGCACCAGAGACAGGTCCCAAGAGGTTAACGAGGTAGGGCGAGGAGGATTTAACCTCCTTGCACCTCTGAGGAACCTGATGATCAGGTTGTGCTTCCCTATAGACTCACCTTAGACTGCATTGTGATATGCTGTGATTGTCGCCACATACACTTTAAGGATGGAGGGAGACCGCCCTCACTGTGATCCTCAGGTCACCACCAAGGCTATTAACCGAAGTGGGAGCCTTCTGAGTTGCCCCAAAAAGCGCTCTAGATCGGGGAATAGGCGAAGGGACTCCACCCCGTCTGAGGTATTCAAGTCTGGTCCATAACACTGAGATGGCGTCCTCTGAACAGCAGAGTTGTTATAGAACACTGTTCATAGAAACAATTGCAGTCTATAAAATTAAACAGCAACTGTTCGGCTACGAAGCAGAAAGCAAAGATGCGGTGCATCCACTTCCTTATTTATACCCGCACGGCGGGGAGGAGCATGGAATGCTTGTGGAATGTTCATTGGCTGGTTAAGTTACACTCGAAGTAGATTGGTCTCTCAAAGCGATCCCCAATTCGTCTGTCAGTTCTGACATACGTCGAACGGGACCGACTTAAAGGGAACAGACTACATGCCAGTAAGTCGTTCTACCTATTAAAAATATTACTGTATTATATTACATAAAATCATTATACATTTACTCATTAAATTTCCTTTTTCATAATTTTGGCTATTGATATTTATTTCACATGTACAACAATAAATAAACTACCATTTTTAATTGTATTTAATTAGTGCTGTCAATCGATTAAAAGAAATTAACGAATTAATTGCACATTTTTTTCTGTAATTAAGCGTGATTATTTGTACCTACCATAAAAGTTTTTCATATATTTTATATTGTAATAATTTCACATGTAATCTCACAATTTATGTAGAAACCACATAAAGACAATATATTTTAAATATTTGATCTAACAGGTAGGAAATATACAGAAATTGAGTAAAGTTATTAAACACTTCACAGTCTTCACTGCATAAATTTTAAATTAAATATAGATTAATCCCTATTACAGCTACAAAAGTGATTTTCTCTTTGTCTTTTGTTCTTTGATTTACATTAATGAGAGACAGCACAGCAGCGGATTTATTAGTGGTGTATTGGTGTATACACAGTATATAACGCAGTCCTATATTTCATTCTTTACATCATAACTGAATCAGTGTGTCTATATTATGTTCATAGGCGTGCAGATATTACATAAAGCAAAAAACACACCATAACTAAACAAAGGTTTGTGCCCTGACTTGAATTTAGCTGACACATTTGGATACAGTCAACATAGCAACACACATAAGCAGATCCTAACAGGGCATCTCTGTTTTAAATCAACATATCAGTGCAAAAAACTGGAGGTAAATTCATTTATTTTTGCCTATGGCGGTAGGAAAAAAGCAGGCTTTCAGCCTTTCTGCTATTTTGCCACTTCTTAACCTTCAGCTGTCAACAGAGAGGCCCCCTGAAGTTGCGGAACTGCCTGAAAGTGTTGAGCTTGATTGTGAATTGCACTGCACTGTGTTGAGAAGCATGTGTAAATCTGTCTGTTGTCAGCGTGTTTCATGGCCAGCCAAAGTTGCACTGCACAGTTGTACGACGAATAAGCATGAAAAAGGACGATCATGCTGCACGCACAAGCATATGAACTCATTCCCCTTGTCAGGGTGGAGACAGCAGTGTTCTCCAGAACCAGAATGCATGTTCTCTGCTTTTCCTGCTTTTGCTTGTGGGTTGAATGGGACTGCATGTGCTCGGCAGTCGGCTTAGTGTGTAGGACTTTTGTTCTGGAGGCCTAAAAAACACAGTGGGCAGAGAGTTTACTTTAGAGAGCTGAGTGTGACAACACTATATGATAATATTTTCATCAGATTTTATTGCTGAGTTATGAGTTATGTCCATGAAACAATCTTTATTTATTTTGGATAGAATTTCTACTGAAAAGATCAATGTTTTTACACATTTCATCAGTGTTATTGTAATTCTTGTGGCGTCTTTATTTACATCTGGTCACTTCATGCATTTTTACTGATCAGATAGCTATCTGATTTGTTAATACGGTTTCATTTACACTTGGCCGCAGAAATGTGTCTCCACAAAACAAAAATAAATTTGATCTTCAATTCCCATGCTTTATGCAAATTCAGTGGAGTTTTATGATCTGAGCTGCGTTTTATTTATCATCAGCTAATTTCAAGATCAAATACCACATAAGAACTGCATCAGCACCGTTAAATCGCTACTTTTAATGAAGATTATGAGTCTTGAGTCTCAGGATGCGATGCCAAACTTTCAGTTTCATTTGTAGCAGTTTGCACATTGGCTTGCTGGAGAGATACTCGGCTACTCCTTTGCGGTGAGCCACATCTGTGGCGAATGACTGTTTTTGACAGTATTGCTGTGTAGATACCAATCTAACTATCGGGAGCCGGTATAACATGCTCTGAAACCTTTGTTTTTACCATTTTGGGAGGAGTCAAATTTACACATGTGGCTTCAACAACCAGAATCATTTACGCTTGTCAAGTTTGGTCTGGAATACGTCTCAAACCAACTCCTGAATGATTTGAGTGATCAGGGCTAGTCTTTTAGTTATCCGATCTGAGAAATCACATGAAGTGACCAGACGTAAATAGGCCCATAGATTTCAGATTAACCCACTCCTAAATGTCACTTAAAAATAGCAAAATAACTGTTATAAGAAGAACACACAATAAGATGCCTTTAAGACTACATTCACACTGTCAGTACAAATCCAATTAATTGTGTATCCAATTTGAAATTGATCTAAATGATTACCGTAACTATTCAGATCTGATTTGTGTGTTCTGTGGTGTTCTTTGTTTTCTAGAAAATCTGTGTTGGTTTCTATGGCAATGACATTGTTTTTATAGCTCTACAAGGGTTTGCAATGTTGTCCTATAATATTACAATGTGTAGCTGCGGCGCTAGACTACTAAACCTAATGAAGCCGTGGCAGAAACGTAGGAGTTGCATGCGTGGCTTTATTCCATGCTGTTGTCTCCGGCCATTCTCATAATTTAAAGAGGTGTGTGGTGGACCAGGCCGATTAACAGTGACTGGAGGACTCATGTGGTATCACCTCATCACTGGACTGCGAAGATGTGGTGAAATCACACATCGACAACAACACGTTTTATGTGGCGTGAGAAAGTGACATAAGCAAAAAAGCCACAGAAAATCTGATGAGAGCTGTCAGACTGAAACGGATGTCCAGAAGTCAGATTTTTTAATAGGATTTCAAACCACATAAATGTTTGAAACTGGTTTGTAAAAATCAGATTTCTTTTTTCTTTCTTTCTTTCATTTACACTTGCTAAATAAGATTGAATGTCAATCAGATATTTATCTTGGTTAAAAGGATAGGACTAATATCATATATCAAATTTTTTTTTAGCATATTTTGCTAAATTGAAGGGGAAGAAAGACCCCCCATTTAACATTTAACATTAGCATTTAACATACATTTAAAAAAATAAAACAAATCTTGCTTTGAGATATGAGAGCCCTTTATGGACAATCAGATACTCTTTGAAATTTCACATAATACAGTTTATCTCACTTTGCCCATAGACTGGATGCCACTCTGACAACATACATACACTCACCTAAAGGATTATTAGGAACACCATACTAATACTGTGTTTGACCCCCTTTCGCCTTCAGAACTGCCTTAATTCTACGTGGCATTGATTCAACAAGGTGCTGAAAGCATTCTTTAGAAATGTTGGCCCATATTGATAGGATAGCATCTTGCAGTTGATGGAGATTTGTGGGATGCTCCCGTTCCACCACATCCCAAAGATGCTCTATTGGGTTGAGATCTGGTGACTGTGGGGGCCATTTTAGTACAGTGAACTCATTGTCATGTTCAAGAAACCAATTTGAAATGATTCGAGCTTTGTGACATGGTGCATTATCCTGCTGGAAGTAGCCATCAGAGGATGGGTACATGGTGGTCATAAAGGGATGGACATGGTCAGAAACAATGCTCAGGTAGGCCGTGGCATTTAAACAATGCCCAATTGGCACTAAGGGGCCTAAAGTGTGCCAAGAAAACATCCCCCACACCATTACACCACCACCACCAGCCTGCACAGTGGTAACAAGGCATGATGGATCCATGTTCTCATTCTGTTTACGCCAAATTCTGACTCTACCATCTGAATGTCTCAACAGAAATTGAGACTCATCAGACCAGGCAACATTTTTCCAGTCTTCAACTGTCCAATTTTGGTGAGCTCGTGCAAATTGTAGCCTCTTTTTCCTATTTGTAGTGGACATGAGTGGTACCCGGTGGGGTCTTCTGCTGTTGTAGCCCAACTGCGTGTTGTGGCTTCACAAATGCTTTGCTGCATACCTCGGTTGTAACGAGTGGTTATTTCAGTCAAAGTTGCTCTTCTATCAGCTTGAATCAGTCGGCCCATTCTCCTCTGACCTCTAGCATCAACAAGGCATTTTCGTCCACAGGACTGCCGCATACTGGATGTTTTTCCCTTTTCACACCATTCTTTGTAAACTCTAGAAATGGTTGTGCGGGAAAATCCCAGTAACTGAGCAGATTGTGAAATACTCAGACCGGCCCGTCTGGCACCAACAACCATGCCACGCTCAAAATTGCTTAAATCACCTTTCTTTCCCATTCTGACATTCAGTTTGGAGTTCAGGAGATTGTCTTGACTAGGACCACACCCCTAAATGCGTTGAAGCAACTGCCATGTGATTGGTTGATTAGATAATTGCATTAATGAGAAATTGAACAGGTGTTCCTAATAATCCTTTAGGTGAGTGTATATATTTCTGTCATAACAAATCTCAGAGTGTTTGTCATGGTAATGGATATGACAGTGTTGATATGTTTGGTCTTTGCGGAATAGATTTGCTATGCTGCTGCTGTAATTGTTCTTGCTGCTAGAGATTGCAATTTTCTTGGCTGATTCCGATTTCTGTTTTTTTTTTTTTTTTTTGTAATTGTGACCTACCAAAACGTCTCTGTTACGTATGTAACCCTCGTTCCCTGAAGGAGGGAACGGAGACGCCACGTTGGAGTACCGACGAATAGGAATCTCGCTAGCGAGAGCCAATCTACTTCGAGTGTAACTAAACGAGCCAATGCACATTGGCATGCAATGATTGCACCAGCTGCTCATGCCACTCCGTGTGGGTATAAATGAGGCACAGGTGCTTGCATCAAATTAGTTTTTTGCTGAGGAGCCGAGTAGGTGAACTGGCACCCCAGCAGGGTACAGAGGACATGGCGACGGGACGTGGCGTCTCCGTTCCCTCCTTCAGGGAACGAGGGTTACATACGTAACCGAGACGTTCCCATTCAGTCGGTCACTCTCAACGCCACGTCGGAGTACCGACGAATAGGAATCCCTACCAAAGCGCCATGGCCTCGTGCAAATTGTAGCCTCTTTTTCCTATTTGTAGTGGACATGAGTGGTACCCGGTGGGGTCTTCTGCTGTTGTAGCCCAACTGCGTGTTGTGGCTTCACAAATGCTTTGCTGCATACCTCGGTTGTAACGAGTGGTTATTTCAGTCAAAGTTGCTCTTCTATCAGCTTGAATCAGTCGGCCCATTCTCCTCTGACCTCTAGCATCAACAAGGCATTTTCGTCCACAGGACTGCCGCATACTGGATGTTTTTCCCTTTTCACACCATTCTTTGTAAACTCTAGAAATGGTTGTGCGGGAAAATCCCAGTAACTGAGCAGATTGTGAAATACTCAGACCGGCCCGTCTGGCACCAACAACCATGCCACGCTCAAAATTGCTTAAATCACCTTTCTTTCCCATTCTGACATTCAGTTTGGAGTTCAGGAGATTGTCTTGACTAGGACCACACCCCTAAATGCGTTGAAGCAACTGCCATGTGATTGGTTGATTAGATAATTGCATTAATGAGAAATTGAACAGGTGTTCCTAATAATCCTTTAGGTGAGTGTATATATTTCTGTCATAACAAATCTCAGAGTGTTTGTCATGGTAATGGATATGACAGTGTTGATATGTTTGGTCTTTGCGGAATAGATTTGCTATGCTGCTGCTGTAATTGTTGTTGCTGCTAGAGATTGCAATTTTCTTGGCTGATTCCGATTTCTGTTTTTTTTTTTTTTTTTTTTTGTAATTGTGACCTACCAAAACATCTCGGTTACGTATGTAACCCTCGTTCCCTGAAGGAGGGAACGGAGACGCCACGTCAGAGTACCGACGAATAGGAATCTCGCTAGCGAGAGCCAATCTACTTCGAGTGTAACTAAACGAGCCAATGCACATTGGCATGCAATGATTGCACCAGCTGCTCATGCCACTCCGTGTGGGTATAAATGAGGCACAGGTGCTTGCATCAAATTAGTTTTTTGCTGAGGAGCCGAGTAGGTGAACTGGCACCCCAGCAGGGTACAGAGGACATGGCGACGGGACGTGGCGTCTCCGTTCCCTCCTTCAGGGAACGAGGGTTACATACGTAACCGAGACGTTCCCATTCAGTCGGTCACTCTCGACGCCACGTCGGAGTACCGACGAATAGGAATCCCTACCAAAGCGCCATGGCCTCTGCCCCCATCCAGTGCCCTGTGTGAGCCTCCTAAGCTCTCTTACCTGATGAGATGGGGCTCACACAGAGAAGTCCATCACTGCTGTTCTGCATGACCCGCTCAGTGACTTATTGGATAACACTGGAAAGCGTGCCCTAGTGGAAGGGAACGCTGCGGAACCCACATCATACACCGAAGGAGTTATGTGGAGTACAAAGCTGAGCCATAGCCCGCAACTGAGAGGGGGCTCCAGCCCCACCAAGGGGAGGGCTCTCCCAAGGGAAAGACACAGGCTTCCCGTAGGGGCGACCGTGAAAAAATATATGGGATCCCCGCAGGGTCACTCATATATCCCCAGCCCAGTACCGGTTCTCAAGGATTTAGCGGCAAGGGGCCTGATGCCAGACGTTCCGCCACGTCCGGCACCGAGGGAGATGGAGGACTCGACAGAGTTTGCTTCTGGAGAATTAAGCGCCGGGGGGCAGCAAGCCGACAAGAGCCAGGGCCTCTCAGTGCTTCTACCCGTTTGAGGCGAGAACACAGGAGGACACTGGCTCTACACGTAGACTATAGAATCTAGCGAACGTGTTGGGTGTCGCCCAGCCCACAGCTCTACAGATGTCTGACAGCGAGGCGCCACGTGCCAGCGCCCAGGAGGATGCAACACTTCTAGTAGAGTGTGCTCGCACCCTGAGCGGACAGGGCACACCTTGTGCTTGGTAAGCCAAGGTGATGGCATCCACTATCCAGTGGGCCATCCTCTGCTTGGAGACAGCCTTTCCCTTCTGCTGGCCTCCGTGACAGACAAAGAGCTGATCTGAGGTCCTGAAGCTTTGAGTTCTATCCACGTAGATCCGCAGAGCGCGGACGGGACAGAGCAAAGCTAGGGCTGGGTCTGCCTCCTCCAGGGGCAGCGCTTGCAGGTTCACCACCTGGTCCCTGAAGGGAGTGGTAGGAACCTTGGGCACATAGCCAGGCCGGGGTCTCAGTACCACGTGGGTGTCACCCGGCCCGAACTCTAGGCACGATTCGTCGACCGAAAATGCCTGCAGGTCCCCTACCCTCTTGATGGAGGCCAGTGCGGCCAACAGCAAAGTCTTCATAGACAGAATCTTAAGCTCTGCTGACCGCAAGGGCTCAAATGGGGCATTCTGAAGTGCTCGGAGCACCAGAGCAAGATCCCAAGAGGGTATGGAGGGGGGGGGGGAGGATTTAACCGTCTCGCCCCCCTGAGGAACCTGACGACCAGGTCGTGCTTCCCAACTGTCTTACCTTCTACATGGTCGTGATGGGCAGATATTTTAGCAACATAGACCTTGAGGGTGGAGGGCGACAGCCTACGCTCCAACCCTCGTTGCAGGAAGGAAAGCACAGACACGATCGAACATCTTCGGGGGTCTTCTCGGCGAGAAGAACACCACTCGACGAACAGGTTCCACTTCAAAGCATAAGCCTGTCTTGTAGACGGTGCTCGTGCCGAAGTGATGGTGTTAACTACCTCTTGGGGTAAGTCACCTAGAACCTCCGCGTCCCGTCCAGGGGCCAGACATGAAGCTTCCACAGATCTGGACGCGGGTGCCACAGGGTGCCCCGTCTCTGAGTCAGAAGGTCCTTCCTCAGAGGAATCGGCCAAGGAGGGGCTGTCGCCAGGAGCATAAGTTCTGGGAACTAGGACCGGTTGGGCCAGTAAGGCGCCACCAACAGGACCTGCTCCTCGTCCTCCCTGACCTTGCACAGTGTCTGTGCAAGTAGGCTCACTGGGGAAAACGCATATTTGCGCAGCCCCTTGGGGCCAGCTGTGCGCAAGTGCATCCGTGCCGAGTGTAACCTCGGTCAGCGAATAGAACCACTGGCAGTGGGACATTTCTGGGGAGGCAAACAGGTCGACCTGTGCAGCCCCGAACTGTCTCGAAATCAGCTGAACCACCTGGGGGTGGAGTCGCCATTCCCCTGGGAGCGCAGCTCATGAAAGCTCGTCGGCCACACAGTTGCTCACACCAGGGACATGAATGGCCCGAAGCGACCTCAGACACTTCTGACTCCAGAGGAGGAGATGGCGGGCGAGTTGCAACATGCGACGGGAGCGTAGACCACCTTGTCGGTTGATATACGCAACGGTCGCAGTGTTGTCCGTGCGGACCAGTACATCTTTGCCCCGTAGCAGCCCTTTTGAGGCGGCTCAGAGCGAGATGCACTGCTAGCAACTCGAGGCAGTTGATGTGCCAATGCAGGTGCGGGTCCGTCCAACCCCTGACACTGCATGCCCGTTGTACGTGGCTCCCCAGCCCATGGCAGAGGCATCTGTGAAGACCACAGCATGCCTGGACACCTGTTCCAGAGGCACTCCGGCCCGAAGGAACGAGGGGTCTGACCATGGGCTGAAGGATTGGCGGCAGGCCGGTGTGATGCTCACCCGGTGAGTGCCGCGTTGCCACGCCCATCTCGGGACTCGGCCGTGTAGCCAATGCTGAAGCGGTCTCATATGAAGCAAGCCGAGCGGTGTTACTGCCGCTGCGGCTGCCATATGCCCCAGGAGCCTCTGAAACTGTTTCAGTGGAACCGCCATCCTGCCTTGAAACGTGTTCAGGCAGTTCAGCATCGACTGGACGCGCTCCTCTGTGAGGCACGCTGTCCGTTCGACCGAATCTAACTCCATACCGAGAAAAGAGATCCTCTGCACGGGGGCGAGTTTGCTCTTCTCCCAGTTGACCCGAAGACCCAACTGGCTGAGGTGTCTGAGCACCAGGTCCCTGTGTTCGCACAACTGATCCCTGGACTGTGCTAGAATGAGCCAGTCGTCGAGATAGTTGAGGATGCGAACGCCCTGTTCTCTCATGGGCACAAGGGCCCCCTCCGTGACTTTCGTGAAGACACGGGGGGACAGGGACAGCCCGAAGGGCAGGACTTTGTACTGATATGCTCGACCCTCGAACGCAAAGTGCAGAAACGGCCTGTGTCGAGGAAGAATCGAGACATGAAAGTACGCGTCCTTCAGGTCGATCGCTGCAACCCAATCTTGGGGACGGCCAAGATTGGCCGTAACCCACCGGTTTCTTGGGTACAATGAAGTACGGGCTGTAGAAGCCTGTCTTCATATCGGCTGGAGGGACCGGCTCTATCGCGTCCTTCGCCAGTAGGACTGCGATCTCCGCACGCAGGACATGGGCGTCTGCGGCGTTCACCGAAGTGAAGCGGACGCCCTTGAACCTGGGGGGGCGCCGGGCGAACGGAATCGCATAGCCGAGCCTGATGGTCCGGATGAGCCAGCGAGACGGACTGGGGAGCGCTAACCAGGCTCGCCGAGACCGTGCAAGCGGGACCAAAGGGACCACCGGCGTACCCACCGTGGGGCAGCGAGGTGGAATGCAGGTACCGGGCTAGGGCGGCTGTCTCGTGGAGGCGGCCCGCAGCGGGGTGTGAGTGTGCTGTGCAACACTTACCTGATTCCACGAGTGGGCAGAGGGTACGTGAGAAGGCTTGGTTGCGTCCTCGAACCGTCCACTACTGCCCGCTGGCGAAGGAGGAGGATGAGTGTGGTCCGGCGTTGGACCGTCCACAGCTCTCCGAACCCCCTTGGGACCCAGAGATAGAGGAACTGCTCTTTTTTTTTTTTTTTTTTTTTGAGAATTGGGGTACCACTGGTTGTGACACCAGCGGCAGAACAGATTTTTGACTCAAAAGATTCTCTGCCCGGCCCTCCTCCGGGGAAGAGCAGCCCCGCCCATCTCCAGGTCACCCGTCTCAGAGGTGATGTTTCACCGACTGCTTAAACAGCAGCAGAGACGGGTGGCGTCGCCTTCCTGCGTCGGACACAGTAGAGCAGGCTGTGCCGAAGTTTTTTTTTTTTTTGCAGGGGACGACGCCTTTGGCGACGAGCAGACTGAGGGGCAGCCCACGAGGCACTCTTGTGGTGCGTCGGGGGAAGCTCTTGATTGCCTCAGCCTGCTACCGACTGCGAAGAACTGCTGGGCCCAGTTCTCAACAGTGTCACCGAAAAGGCTACCTTGTGAGATGGGAGCATCGAGAAAGCGCACTTTGACGACCACTCACACCTCAGCAAGGCAAGCCAGGGGGCGTTTCTGGACCACCGAGGTGGACATCGTCTGGCCGAGGGCCTGCGCCGTGACTTTGATCACGGTTAGTCAACATGCGCAGCTCAACCCCGACTCAGAACTACCCTCGTGCATTAAAGTGCAGGGCGGAGGTGGTCTGCGCACAGCCACCCCACCGTTGAGGGTAGTGAGAGAGGAAAACTTATGCAGTTTTGGCCCCCCTGGCGTTCCATATCTATGGCGCCAAAGTCGTTCCATACTGCCAAGTTTTCCATGCACATCCGCGAAAGATCCCGGGAAAGCATGGCTATTAACTCTGAATCTGATTCAGCAAAGCACACACCATTACAGTGGGCTCAGCATCATCCTCATTTCCAGAGCACAACAGCCCTCTCTCCGATGCAGCGATTGACATCTGATCCTCAGCTGGAGCCCCGAATGAAATGCTAGGTTCCTCCATAAGAAGGACCAGCAGTTCCATCCAGAAGCTGCACAGCTTGCAGTGCGCTAGAGGGGGAGGGGCCCTAGGGGGTTGGTTCCCCGAAGGAGAAGCCCTCCACTCCTCAGGTCACCCCAGCGATTTCACTGAAGTAGACCTCTCCTGTTGGCCACCAGGGAGGGCGCTACAACGGGAAATAGGCAAGGGGACAGCGCACCTAGAGTGGCGAGTGAGCGCTGGGTTGCCGTGACAACCCGCGCTGCAGCCCGGCACTCGACGGCACACGACACGTAGAGAAGCGTGAGGTCCCACCGGGTTTCCCCGGCGGGCAGCTCTCGCTGATCTCCGCGGTCTCCCAGAGTGTCGAGCAGACCCGCGGCTGTGCTTTTACACACAAGCGGCGGCTGGCCAACAACAAAGGGGACTCAAGCTTCCCGGAGAAAGAAGAGTCGCGACCGGCGTGCCGACGTGGTCATGTTCTCATTAGAAAACGTGAACCACCCACGAACACCGTCTCAGCATGCATACGCCCAGACATGTGAAACAGTGCTCGTGGCCGTCAGTGAGGACAAGAAAACAACCGCAGCCAGAAACACACAGGTAGAATGTCATCTTTAAAAAGACGCAAGCTCTATCTGTGTAGCTCTTCTAGGGAAACTGCACTCCGCGGTGCTGAAGCACACAGGGGAATAGTCGCGGCGACACAGACAGGGAAAAAGTGCAGCCTGTCATGCGCGCTCTCTCTCTCTCATTGAAGGCGATCTCTTACCAGCCATGAAAACGGCTTTTCAGCGCTCTTTACAGCGCACCGAACCAGCTGTGAGAACAGCCTTTTGTTTTTGCTCAATAAAACAAAATAGAAAAAGAGAGAAAATCGACCCCGCTGCAGTGCCGTCACTCCAACACCAAACGAGGAGAGGTCCATCCGAAGAGCTTGACTCGTTAAAATGTTAACACATGCTTTGTAGAGAGTGATTTCAGGACAAACCATCCACCACTCGGCTCCGAAGCAAAAAGCTAATTTGATGCAAGCACCTGTGCCTCATTTATACCCACACGGAGTGGCATGAGCAGCTGGTGCAATCATTGCATGCCAATGTGCATTGGCTCGTTTAGTTACACTCGAAGTAGATTGGCTCTCGCTAGCGAGATTCCTATTCGTCGGTACTCCGACGTGGCGTCGAGAGTGACCGACTGAATGGGAACCAATTTTTGCAGATTCTGATTTTCTTTCTAATAACTACAGTATAACTGACAGCATATACAAACACAAATCTACTTTTCTTCAATGCAAAACTAAACAGATTGCAAACAACAACACAAATAAATGCAATAGTATAAAAAGAGATAAACGGCGTTAAGTTTTTCAGGTGGGTATTTTTCAGAATAGGTTAGTATTCAGAAATACTACAGAAATGAAAGTAATCAAATGTAAAATAACACTGGATAGTCTTCATTGTAAAAATGAAATTAATGCTTACAATTACAAAAGGTATTCAGTCGAGAGCAGAGAGTGATTTTCTTTCTTTTATTCTTTGATTAACATGACAGACAGCAGCAGTAATATTAGACTACTGTCACTTTAAGAGCTTATGCACAGACCCAATATACTGTTACACTACGTGCATTTTCTCTCAACTATTTAGTAGGCTTGCAAGACAGGCATTTTGACAGTCTTGTGTGTATTTGACCGTTTAAGCGCAGTAAGCCACTCATTTTGGTACTTGCAACTCACAAGCTGTTTGAGAGGCAGCTTTATGTGCACGCCACTTATATAGATCAGTGGTGCAAGCGCCTTTGGTGAGAACGCAAAAGTAAGTCATCAATGAGATGAGTAAGTGAGAGGAGGCGGGAGTGTGTCACTTCGCCAACTGAGAGAAGGGAGTGAGAATGCGCTGACATTGACTGTGCCGCTGGCAACAAAACGGCACCGGTCCGGGCCAAGCATGCGAAAAGTCCTTTGATTCTGGTCCATGGCCGGTCGATCAGTGCATCTCTATTTGCTGCTGTCTTTACTGCTGCTGCAGAGCAAGTCTGAGACTTGCTACTGCCAGTACATACACAACATGCTGCTGTGAGCAAGTAAGACATGCTGCTGCTGTACAATATAGCGTACATGAATTATCTGTAGCAGATCTATTCAGATGGAGCTGACGAAGGTGGAGGGTTTCTGAAAGCGCTGCAACTGCTTCAGCAAATGCTGACCTAGTATTTGAAGGTTGAGCAGTGAGTTAATTGGCTACTCACATATATTTTTCTGTTGTTTAGAATAATATACCACTGCTCGTTTGCTCACAAAATTCTAAATTAATAATGAATAAAATAATAATGTCCACTTTACATGTCCGTCACATTGTCCCTTCTTGTCTAATTGGGTGTCTTGGCCAGAATAAGCAGCAAAACGGACCAGGCTTTTTGCGGAAAGGCAAAATACTTGCACAGCGAAACCAGCCATGAAGTGATAGTGAGACAATGAGCGAGTGTTTAGCCTGTTTAGCACAGCTCTCTCCCACACATCTGCATTCCTCTGAACCACAAACCATATGCATCCACTGTGCTTCACTGTCCATAACATATATGTTTGATTTAGCTTGTTTCCCGTTTTTAAGAAAGACTATTTTATTATATGTTGATAGCAAAGGAAATGTGCACACTGGGCACATTATTTGTATTGGTGGAAGGAGCTATTTTTCCTGCTGTATGTTTTTGAAATATTGCTGAACCTGAAGTAACGGTCCTATGATTAGAGACATGGCAGAATAATAACACAGTAGAGCACTGAACATGGTAATAAAAATGGAAAGTTAATGCTGTCATGTAAAGCTAAATACTGTTTTTGAAACATGATGACTCATGGGATGTTATGCAAGAAGCGAGTTTAGGATTGCTCTGTGACTCCTACATAGAATTATGGGATGGGATTTTCAAGATGGGATGTGCTCCTCTTACACAAACACGCTCGCTCACTCACTAGACTTGGTTAAACTGGTTCTCCTGCTTCTAGCAAACGAAAAAATAAAAACTCTTAAGAAGGGACTTCAGCCTTTTCTGCTTTTTTGCCACCTCTGCTCTGCCTCCTTCTCTTGGTAAAATAAACCAAAAATAAATGAGTAAATAAAACATAAATATAATTTCTATTTTACATTTAATACATTAATAAAACAAAAGCCTTGAAGATATAATAAGGATATTGGGCTGAGTTTTGTATTCTCAGTCTTTCACTTCTAGATTTTAGACCAATGTGGCTTGACAGTTCATGTCTTTAATTCCAATAAACTGACATATGACCTCTTTTCTCTGTGTTTCTCTTTCTTTCCCCCAGTTTCTAACAAGCACCATTTTGTGGATGGCGGACTGCTTTACCAATTCAGAATGAATTTCCGGCGGCGGCGACGACTTATGGAGCTTTTGAACGAGCGCTGTCGCAGCATACCGGAGAACCATGACAGCCCTTTCTGTCTGCGCAAACAGGGCTCTGAGGGGGGAAACACCAGCTTCCTTTCAGGTTAGTACATGATCATAAAGGAAATCCACAGAATGCATGCACACTGGTGTTCATTACACCCAGTAGTTTATGACATTGATTTTCAGGTTTATTGGACAAGACTGTGATCATTTGCAGGGGCAGGTAGATAATGAACTTTTGGATGTGGTCTCATGCATTTTATTTTCTGTTGATGCAGTGCATGTGTAGTTAATGAAGTTAGGACAAATAAAAAATCAATTTCAGTGTTGTAGTAAGGAAGTTGCTGTAATGACCAACCCTTGTTTTGAAAGAGTGCGTCATCTTTGCTTTTAATTTGAAGTGTCATATCTGTGTACAAACATCTAATCAGCTAAAAGTATATTAATTGTTGTTAATTTATTACAATTTTAATCATATTCAATATTTAATACATTACATTTTATTACATGATATGCAAGTAAAATAAATTAGCAAATCATTTACAGTGAATTGAAGTAGTGAATTTACAGTGAAAGTTTTTGCTCACCAGCCACTGTGGTTAGTGGTTTGCCACACACATATAGAAAGGGTGTCAAAACTGTACCTTTAGGGGTACAAGAGCTTGTCACTGGGGCATTAAAAGGACATATTTGTACTTTTTTTTTTTTTTTTTTTTTTACCATAAAAAGGTTCACAGTACCTTTGTACTCTAGGGTATTCTAGGGCAGTGGTTTTCAAACTTTTTTAAGAGCAACCCTTTTTTTATTTTTTATTTTTTTATTTGTCGCGACCCATATACTATAGACCTATAACCATTTACATTCGAACCAATCAAGCCAAGCATAAGAATACTTATAGGCCTATACAATGGGCCATTTAACTGTATTCTCCATTAAACCACTAGATGGCACAAAAATTCAGCTCAGCACTTTTCCACACAACCGCTTTTGATCATTGATGCGTTCGCAACGCAAAGTTGATTCTGCACTAATTTTATAGCTAGGCCTATATATGGGACGCTAATTAACTGGTTAACCATTAACCAACAATAATTTTAACCAATTAATCGTTTGCTGCATGCTTCAAGATACACTACAAATATATATTTTTTATGTTTTTGAGAGAGAACAAAAAAATAAGTCAAAGTAACCAGCGTTAGGTTCACATAGCCTAATGGTGCATTCACACCAGACACGAATGAAGCGAGTGATTTACACGTTAAGTCAATGCAAAGACGCGAAAAGACATTCTGCGGCGCGTTTCGTGAATGACACGGCATGAATTGAGCGTTTCGGGCGTTTAACGCGTGATTTGCGCGAGTTGAAAAATCTGAACTTTGGCGGATATTCATGCAATGTTAACCAATCAGGAGCTTGCTCTAGTAGTGACAACAATGAAGACAAAATCGTGGATACCTGGAGCTGTACGACACATCTTCGTACTTTATAAAAACAGAAAATAAAAAGGATCTTGCTTGGAAGAAAGTGAGTGAGGAGGTCGGAAAATCTGGTAAGTTGTAAAAAACGCTCTTTACTCAATTTGAGCTATACATAGGTGAGACTACAAGCTAGTTAAAACCGGCAAATTGAGCTTATTCGCCATATTCATTTCAGCCATTTCGCAACGAGACGAGCCGCCTGGCAGAAGCCCCTTCCATGACGTGAATTCGCGTCTGTTGTGAAGTGAATGTCACGCGCGAATGAAGCGAATAAACTCAAAATGTTCAAGCGTCCAACTACGCGCAAACAGCGCGATTTATTCGCGCAAGTCGCATCCGGTGTGAACGCACAGTTACTCATTCGAATCCAAATGTTTCCATATTCACAACGCAATGTATTTGGATGCTACACCATTATTTATTATAGGCGTTGTACTTCACTCACATCCCAATTGACGGGAAAAAATGATATTCAAAGTCACATTACACGTTTTTAACATTAAATAAAGCACATAAACATTACCTGAGATTATCATTGCCATGTTTTATGTTGTTGTTCCAGCCGTGACGTTGCAGAAATAGAAACCATTTCTAAATTAGAATCATCGCGTGTCGCCGCCACGGCTGGTTAGGACAAAAACTCGAATTAACGTGGAAAAGATACCTTTTATCGCGTGTCGCGCCGTCGCGGCGCCTGTAGTTAAGACACGGTGTGATGCGCCGACGCGATCGAGCAGAGGAAACAGAGGCCCTGTCCCAAATGACACCCTAAATCCTTACGGTCTTCCTCTGAGTCCACACTTTCACGACGTAATGCCGCTTTGAATGCCGGGTAGAAGTCCTCTGCGTAGCTCGTGAACTTGCGGGCTCAGCTGAAGTGCGCATCGAGGGCGCATAACAGTCGCAAAGGGGGCGCTCACGAGCACCCTTCTTTAAGCTTAAATGATGAATGGGACACCCTACGGTCCTGTGGACTTAACAGACATGCGCACGCAGCGGCCTTTGTAAGTCCACAAGACCGAAAGTGCACATGAAGTGTGCCATTTGGGACAGGGCCATAAAATACTCCGTCATTTTGGTCATACAGATAATAAGAGTAGGACATCGTTAAAAATTGCAACGTGTTTACTTACATTGTGCTATTGTAAAATGAAGAAAACAAGATGCGCTTTCTGTCGTCTGGGTTTCCTTTCCGTGAACTTCTTTGAGGAGCGCCACGCCTCACAAAAATGAACCAAACTCAGCAGCACAGCCACACAGTTTTTTTCTATCTTTTTGTTAATCTGTTAATTATTTAAGTCAAATATATTTTGCGTATTTATTCCTTTTATATAGGCCTATAGACTGATTTTATAAAAACAAATGTTGTTATTGTTTTATTTTTAATGTAAACCTTTTCCTTAAATCATCCTGGCGACCCATTTTTTTAAGTCTTGCAACCCACCCGAGGTGGTACAAAGATGTCCTTTTAAGGGTACTGCCCCAGTGACAAGTTGTTGTACCCCTAAACGTACAATTTTGACACCCTGTTTCTCTGTGTGCATATAGATATTTTTATTATTATCTCATAATTTGGCAGCAGGTATATTTGGCTGCTGTCACTTTAAGACCTGATGCACAGATCCATTATACTATTATGCATGCGTTTTCTTTCTCAACTCTGTTTACGTTCACTTAAAACATAACTGACTGTGTTTTCATGAATACTCGCCAAGCCTGGCATTTTGACATTATTTTGTGTGTACTTGACTGTTTAAGTGCAATAAGGCAGCTAAAACGAACTCAAGATGGCTTTGTGCGCACACTTTGGGTGTGAGCACAAAATCTGCAGGAATGAGTAAAATTATGAGTAATGTGCGCAATCCCACGTCAAAATTTAAGCCCTGTAACATCAACAATATTTATCTGGAGCAAATTAAACGAGTGAGTGAGAGCAGGCGGGTTTCTGTGTCAACTCGCTGTCGATTATGAGAGAGTGAGAACGAGCAGCTGGTATCGTGTATCTATTCTGCAAAAAATTAGTATTTGAAGTGTTTCAATATCGATATGTATCGAAAAATCTATATTTGACAACACTACATTGCACTTAGTTTATTATTTCAGATGCCTTTTCAAAAGACTACAATTGAAAAATGTATGTATTATATAATATATACAATTCAACCCACCAAAGTGACTAGTAGGTGTGACTGTGTTACACACCACTGCTGAAATTCGTTTGGCGGGTGTTAAAGTCAAGCCCTGCATCAGTTTTGCCTGACAAAGGCCCCTAAATAAAGATAAGTAATTGACAGGTGAGTCAACTGTGACAGATGAATACAGAATTGAATATACATTACAAAAAGTTTTTATTTGCCCTCAGTCCACAGCAGTCCATTGGGATTGACAGTTTGATGTTTAGATGTTCTCACATTCTGTCATTGCTTGTTTGCGCTTACTAGAGCTCTCAGGTGGAAGTTCGCATAGTTTGTGTACTGAAAGTAATGAATGTTCAAATAGGGAAGGTTGTGGTTTCTTATCTGCACAGATGTTTCCAGATCTCTTTGGGAGAGTTAGTCTGCTGAATCTGTCATATCATCTGGTTTTTTGTGATGAGTATGTGAAAGGTGAACATGTCAAGCAAGCACAACATGCCTCTTTTCCCCGATTTTCCTCTATCTGGTCTAGTTATACTCCATTTTAGTTATTTTGTATTCGTTATTATTATAAATGTAACCTCAGGTTTTTGAGACTTCTTCTGTTCTCTTGATGCTTGTTTAGTTTTAGCTTTAATTTAGATTAATGCTCTAGTGTTTTGGAACACAGTTTATACTAGATAAAGCTGCAATTTAGCCTTTATCACACTGAATAATGTATTACAGTAAATGTAAACTTGTTTCAGATCCAGTGTTTTTCAGTATTTGCCTGTAGATTCAGTATCACGGCGTCATGATTCAGTAGAGGAAATGAGCTCAGGGTGTCTTGGGACTGGGCCTTTCTGGTTCCTCTTCTGAGAGCTAAATAAAATATGAACTCTTATTTTTCATGGGCTTGTGGTGTGTGTACTTTATGTATGGTATGTGTGTTTTTTAACTTGTGCAAGTGCGTGCATTTATGTTTCAGGTAGATTAGTATTTCACAACACTGTTTCCTGTACGTGTTGCACAACAATATAATCAGTGATTTTTTTGTTTTGTTCTGATGACAATATAATCAATTCTAAGGTGATATTATAAATTTTTTTTTTAAAGTGTATTATTGTCTTATTTATTTTATTTTAAAAATTGCAAACAAATAAATGCAAATTAAAATTGCAAACAAATAAATGAATCAGCTTATAAATAGCTGATTATTTGATTGATGTTTAAAAATGCTTAAAAATTAAACAACATTTTTAAACATAAATTAAATAAACATTATAAAATATGACTTTGAATATTTATTTAGTTATATATCTTTTTATTTGTGAATATAATATATACATTTTCTTTCTTTCTTTGCATTTCACTCCTAGTTTAAAGGCACAATATGTAAGACTTTTGTAAGATTACTTAAATTTTCCCAAATGTTTCCAAGAATGTTGAATCCAGAGAAATAATCAATTTTAACCAGGACATGGACCGTGTTCGTGCGTCGCCTATCAATGACCTGCGTTACCCTTGATTTCCCTTTTATTTTACCTTGCCTAATATTGATCTAGCTTACTGCAGTGTGCAACAAGTGTCTCATAGTAGCTGCTGAGTGACCGCGGAGAGTAGCATTATAACATAACTTTCAACACACTCAAATGTATCTAATATGATAAAACAGTGCTGCGTTACCACACATACACATGTCTGGAAGAAGCGTAAGCGTTCATCTGCGGCATAATAAAAGCTCCACTGCGAAAATCAAGGCGTCATCAAGCTACGCCTTTGTTTTGAATAAGTGACCTCTAGCGGCGAAAATTACTTATTGTGTCTTTTAATAGGAGTGAAATGCAAAAGAAATGCAAAAATAATTTGTTTATTTTTATAATAAAAAGCTTTCTTTTAATGTTGGGGTTAGTGTTTGACTGTAGCAATTACAATTAGCTTTATATAAAGCTAGAAGTGTATGGTATGTTTATTTAACTAACTAAACAGTTGCATATGTGTTCATGATGTTGTTTGCCATTCAGTATATTTTCATCAAAAGGAGAACTCTAACAGATGTGATGCCTCCCTCCAGACTGTTATTTCAGTTAGTAAATGCAAAAAAGGGATGTGTAGACACCATAATGCTATCTAAACTGCATAGGCACTATTGGATCATGTGTGAATGTTGTTTTCAGCAGGCAGAAGTATTGCGTGTTTATTTTAACAGTTAATCTCTATTCACTCTCTCACTTCCTCTTATCCAGTCTCTATCTAACCTTATTTGTCTTTCTCCATCTCCTTCCCCTTAGTAAGTCCCACTAAAGAGATAAAGGTGGTGTCAGCAGTACGGCGGAGCAGTATGAGCAGTAGTTGTGGCAGCAGCGGTTACTATAGCAGCAGCCCCACACTCAGCAGCAGCCCTCCTGTGCTCTGCAACCCCAAGTCTGGTAAGAAAAGCCCCCTTCTGTGCCTAAAGACCCCAAATACATAATTTCAACATAAAAAAATGACACAAACCATCTTTAAATAAGCAAATCGGGTAAATTTAGATTTCTTGTTGTCTTTTAGCTTCCTAACCTTCACATTAACGTTAGCATACAGCTAGCGTTAGCAATTATTCTGCCCTGTTTTTATAATAATATGGCCTCGTTTTAAAATGTTTTATAGCTCCAAAATATTGAGTTGCTATAGCTTTCTCAAAACTAGTTTAGTGTTTCATGATCCTTTAAAAGGTAGTTTACCCAAAATTCTGTCATTCCAAACCTGTATGTCTTCTGAGGAACCCAAAAGGAGAAATGTTTATAAATATTCTAGTCACTCTTTTTCATACAATGATGGTGGATACTGGATACTGACTCGCTTTCAAGCTTCAAAAAGGATGCAAATGTGTCATAAGTATTTAATGCATGTCATGCAGTTTAAGGCTTGTTTAAGTAAAAGGTTTTAGTGAGAAAAATGGGAATTTGGGTGATTATTCAAGTCCCCATGTGAACTTAAGCATAAGCTTTTCTCATAAATGTACAAAGGAGAGCTATGGCTCCAAAATACTGTATGTTTCTCAAGCTGCAGGCGACTAAAGGCACCCACATACTACAAGATAATTGGGACAATTTTGGGCACAAATTCTCCCCTTCTGACAATCCTAGGTAAAGATTTTCTTGATGGTTCTACAGATTATTGTATATTTTCTTGTGGTGTGAGGTGTGTTAAGAGTGATTTAATCTGCTCGGAAGAACGTCGGGGCCGCACGGATTTCAAATCATAAATATCTAACATGTTAAATATATTTACAGAAATCCTGTTGTGTGGGGGGAACCTCGAGGACAAACGTGCGCACACACTCTGTAGATTATTACGTGGAACGAAACAATACGAAATCAGAAGGCGCGCTGACGGAAGACGGAAGCATAACACAACCTTTTTCTTTTTCCCCTCCCGCAAATTTTCTGTAAAAAGCAGCCTTTAACAGAACACACTGTGTGGAGAGTGTTGTATATCTGCAGCAGATACAGGAGCTCCATTAGAAGTTTGTGTGTTTGTGTGCTTTCAGGCCATAAGACACATCAGCCTTTTCTCCCTCTGTTCCGTTTGGCCATTCTCCACTGTAATTCTGCTTGTTGACAGTAATTCTACAAGGTGCGAACATGTAGTTCCCATGAACTTTTCCACCCTTCTAACAGGGATTCTCCTTGTTAACTTGTACCAGTAGGATGAGTTAACAGGATTATATTCAAAGGTATAGTTCACCCAGTATAGTTCAAGATTAAATTGGTTTCCTTGGTAGAGCAACAGTTGAGAACCTTGTTCTACATTTACACATTGAAGTCCAGAGCTTACTTTAGTTTTGACGTGAACATTTAGCATTTGCGTACAGTTGAACATACAGCCTTTCAAAAGGGCTTTTCACACTTCACTTAACCCTTGTGTTCTAAACCCTGCTTGTAACCTTGTGTAAAGAAATGTTTCACACTTATGAAACCCTGCTCTGCTTTTGCGGTATTACACCGTGTCCTAACCTAACGCAACACTACACATAATAAAAGGTATCTTTTAATCAGAATTTTTGTGCCAACCAGCCATGACGGCGATGCACTACAAGCTACAGGGTATTATATTTTAAAAACAGTTTGTATTTCTGCAATGTTGCGGGTGGAACAACAACATACAAAGTAAGACAATGATAATCTCAGGTACTGATTATGTGCTTCATTTAATGTTATAATAATTCATTGTGAGTTTGAATATCATTTTGCATGACCTTTATAGCCATACTGAAAGCGACAATGGAAAGTGTATTTTATGACAACGGTTGTTTCAGTCACTCAGTATGTATTTTTAATAATGTTAAAATGGTGTAATATTTATGAATTTGATAATGTGCTTGTTTTGAGAGCTCCGCCCACACACTCTTCTGATTCTCATTGTGTCTGGATATGACACGGTGTTACACGGTGTACCCTCATTACAGTGCTAAACTTGTGACAATGATGTGTCTGGATGCTTCGCAACCAACAGCCAATAGCATGCCTCATATTCACATGCTTTGGGCAATTACTGCACGTTGTTTCAGCATTCGAGGGGAAAAATTTCAAAAGAGACATTTATAGTCTGAAAAGTAGGAAAAACTTTATAGTACACTTGACAATATATAATATGAGGATGTGTAATACTAGGGCTTTTATGTAAATAGTGTGCTGCATTTGTCCAGTCAGTGACACTGACATTGCAAATATGCATTTCTCACCAGAATTTGACCTATAGAAAAATACCATGCTGATAATTAAATTTATGTAATGCGCACTGTACGCGTACCCCTCCACCGAATGTAATATTAAAGTTGTATGGACTCCAAACATGGTACGACAATGCCATTTGAGACTAAACAAGGTTTTTGTGTCTAATGTATATATATGTACTATTTTGATTGTTTTTGAAAGAAGTCTCTTCTGCTCACCAAGGCTGCATTTATGTTATTAAAAATACAAAAAAAAGCTGTAATATTGTGAAATATTATTCAAATGTAAAATAAGTGTTTTCTATTTGAATATATTTTAAAATGTAATTTATTCCTGTGATGCAAAGCTGAATTATGAGCATCACTACTCCAGTCTTCAGTGTCACATGATCCTTCAGAAATCATTGTGATATATGATTTGATGCTCAAGAAACATTTATGATTATTATCAATGTTGAAAGCAGTTGTGTTTTTTAGGATTCTTTGATGAATAGACAATTCAAAAGAACAGTATTTATCTGAAATAGAAAGCTTTTGTAACATTGTACTACCGTTCAAAAGTTTTGGGTCGGTAAGAATTTTTTTTTTTTGGGAAAGAACTTAAAGAAATGAATACATTTATTCAGCAAGGATGCATTAAATTGATCAAGTGACAGTATAGACATTTATAATGTTGCAAAAGCTTTATATTTCAGATAAATGCTGTTCTTTTGAACTTTCTATTCATTAAATTATCCTGAAAATGTTTTCAACATTGATATTAATAATAAATGTTTCTTGAGCAGCAAATCGACATATTAGAATGATTTCTGAAGGATCATGTAACACTAAAGACTGGAGTAATGATGCTGAAAATTCAGCGTTAAATCACAGAAATAAATTGCATTTTAAAATATATTCAAATAGAAAAAGTTATTTTTGGTAACACTTTACAATAAGGTTTCATTAGTTAACATTAGTTACAGTTGTTACTGTATTTGTTAATCTTTGTTAACATTAGTTAATAAAAATACAGCTGTTCATGGTTTGTTCATGTTAGTTCACAGTGCATTAACTAATGTTAACAAGATTTTAATAATGTATTAGTAAATGTTGAAATTAACATTAACAAAGATAAATAAATGCTTTATAAGTGCAGTTCGTTACCGTTGTAAATTGTAAAAATATTTCGCAATAATACTGTTTTCGTTTTACTGTATTTTGGATCAAATAAATGCAGCCTTGGTGAGCAGAAGAGACTTCTTTAAAAAACAATCAAAATAGTACAGTTAACAAACTTTTAACTGGTAGTGTGTATATAATATTTTATGTAATATATAACTAGATAAAGAAAAAAACAGAACTTGAACACTTTAATTGAAAAAGAGTAGCCAGGATATTCTTAAAGGTGTGGTATGTTGGATTGACAGCTAGTGGTCGAAATATGTACTGCAGTCCAAATTCAAAGTATTGTAGATCCTTGTTTGCCCCACCCCCTCTTTCTCAGACTCGACGCTCACGTGGGTTGCCAGTAGGGATGTTAATGATTAATCGGCGATCAACTAATTGTCGATAATACGTTTAATTGATAAAACTTATCGATCATCGATTAAGCAGGGTCATGCGCATGCGTGCTGCTCAACCACGAAACAGACACGAGAAAAAAATGAAGCGAGCGCGCCGGCAGTTATGTTTGGGACCATTTTACAGCTGAAGTTACACCTTCATCATGACTATAAGTTTGAGTGTGCATTCGCAGCCTTTTGTTTTGTGCAAATGCAAGTTTGTGCAAGTTGTAATATCGTGTTTATATTGAGTAGGCCTATTTATATCTGATTTATCTCATATAGGATGCATTTGTTTAAGAATTAACACGGTAGTAGAGCGCGCCGGTGATCCTCTTCAGCTTCAGCGTGCAGCTCAAACAGCACTGCTGCTGCACAACTAATAATGACTGTGATTGGGACTGTCATAATACACAACATTATAAAGAGAGCAATATTTTAATAAAACATTGTTAGTTACTTTTGTTAAGTTGCCTGTTTCACCGCGTTGCTCCAGGAAGAGCGCAACACGAGTCACGCATTCTGACTGGCATGTAACTTAGTTCAAGTTCACGTGTACATTCGTGTCATTTTGTGCAGATGTAATTTGTAATATTATGTTTATTTGGTATATATCTGATTAATCTCATATAGGATGCGTTTCTTTGAGTTAAATAACCCGCCAGCAAAGAGCTTCAGTGTGTTCATTCAGCGCTTCAGGACGCGCAGTTCAAACAGCAGTGCACCACTAATAATAACTATGATTGGGACTGTCATATTACATAACATTAATGAGAACACTATTAAAATAAATGGTTGTGAATTAATTGGGTTTATTTGCTGTTTTAGGCGCTTTGTTACAGATTCTGAATAACACGCATCTGAGGTGGCGTTGGTGACACGTTATATTAGAGGTTAGATTTAATTATTAAATGGGCAATTTAATTAAATGATCAATCACATCGACTCATTTTAAAATCCTATTGATGATGAAAGCCACGCTGTAAGTTGATGAGTTGATTTATCCGCGTTTTAATAATCTCTCGTTCATAGAGATTTTTAGATGGATGCCGAGGCTTTTTAGGTCAGGTAGAATCTGCGATCTCTGACCCAGTTTGTTTGCTGGCTTCCATGGCTGCATTACGCTGTGTTTTCCGCCAACTGGCAACCTGTGGTGTCGAAACACTATTGGGTAAATTGGCAGCGTGCGTTATCATAGCCCAAAACAAAAACAGACATTCCGACACAGAATGCAGGTGAAGTAGGTGAATTTAGCATGTTTCCTAAATATCTGCAAACATATTATGGTATTTTTATGCTTTAGTAAAGTGAAAAACTTACATACAGCACCTTTAAAAATGTACATTTTTGGGTGAACTATCCCTTTTCTCACATTTTATTTAAGCACCTGAAGTTGTCACCCTGATTTCTTGAAGATATTTTCCATCACTGTCTCATGATTTTACAAATAATTCGAAGAAAGAATAATTGGAACTGGTTGTAACATGCATTTTCTTATTTTACTGTGTCTCAATCTGTTTTTTCTCACTCGTTCTCCTTTTTGAGTGTGTTTGTGTGGAGTAGTAAACTCTCTGACCCTTAAAAACTCACAGGCTGAGAACAGTCGTAGTACACGCATAGTGTGTGTATGTGTGTGTGTGTGTGTGAGAGAGTGAGAGTCTGGCAAGAACACATAGTCCCCTTCAGGAAAGGCAAGGAGCACAGCCAGCAGGCAGAGAGAGACAGACAGAGGAACATTTTATACACACACTTAGACTCATCCTCCTCCACCACCAAATTAGAACATTGGCCTCCATGACGATCCAAGGCGAGTCTGAAGCATGCCTGCAATGAAGCATTCCACACCTACCACATGACTCAGCCTTCATTTCAGCACAGCACAACTCCCCGCTTCATATTCTGCCCCGGGACAGTGAGGCCACTGTTAAAACCAGATCGTTTTTTTTGTCCAACAACAACGTGGATCCAAGATGCAATCTGTCATCAAAGCGTTTAACGTTATAAATATTATTGATTTTGAGAAGGAAATAGGCTGCTTTTCCAGGCTTTTTTGCTTGTGTGTTTTTACCAGCGTGTAAGGAGACATGCTGGGTTTGGCAGGGCCATTGCCTGCCTCTGATTGGTCAATTTGCTCATCCAATCCTGGGATTACTTAGCTCTCCACCCAAAATCGATCAAAGCAAAATTAACTCCAGAGAAAAAGTGAAAAAGACAGATTAAGAGAAAAATAGTGAGGCCCAAAAATCTACTTTTGAATTTATAACATGTAAAAAAAAAAAAATTACTTCACATTTATTTGTATAGCGCTTTTCACAATACATATCGTTTCAAAGCTGTTTTTACAGAAAATACATGTCTATGGAAATATTCAGTCTCTCCCTTTCTTTCTCTCTCTCTCACACACATAATCATTTCTCCCTGCTTTAAAAAGGATGTGGCATTGTGTGTGAAATGTTTCAGGCATGTATAGAGTGACTTTATAGGGGGAATGGAAAGGCCTTGGCCATGTGCTTCCTATACAGAATATGCACACATACAGTAAAATTATTTAAAGGGAAAGTTCATCCCAAAATAAACATCTGCTGTTGTTTACTTACCAAACAAGAATACAGCCCCCAAATTTGACAAAAACAAACACCAAAAAGTAGCCTAGTCTGTATCAAAGTTATTATTTTCAACATTCTTTTGCTTTTGATATAACTATTGTTCATTGTTTATTGTTATTGTTCTGATATTACATGATTCATTCTGATTATTTTATTCATTTGACATCTCTTTTTAACAGTAAAAAACAAATACTATAAATATTTTTTTTCATAAATACATTTTTAATGTCTCTTTTCTTACAATGCACATACAATAAAAAAGTATCTCCTTGTCATCGCCAATAACCCTATGGAAGCCCGTTTCCGCCACGAAATAAAAAACTTTTTATCTCACAATTCTGACTTTTTTTCTCACAAATGCCTGATATAAAGTCAGAATTCTGACTGAGAAAAAAAGTCAGAATTGTGACTTTATATCACGCAATTGCGAGTTTATATCTCAGAATTCTGACTTTATAACTCGCAATTGTGAGAAAAAAAAGTCAGAATTATGAGATAAAAAGTCGCAATTACTCTTTTTATTTTTTTATTTAGTGGCGGAAACAGGCTTCCATAATAACCTGCTTACTGAGGGTTGTAAGGAAATATTTTCAGTTAAAATGCTTTTCAAAATAATTTTAAAGTCTTACTGACCTCACACACACGTTTTTAAAAGCACTAATCAATCATTATAGAAACTACTTTTTTTGTTATTTGTAATTTCCTTGTTTCTATAGTCTGTATAATGGGCCCTGATCAGCCAATCAGGATCCAGTCAATAGCTGTGCAGTTGGATCCTGGATTGTGACCAAGTGGTTCAGAGCTCGGCTCAATTATTACATTACTGATGAAGAGATCAAACTGATTAGAACCACGTATGTGCTAAATTAGTCCATCACAGTGATGCCACAACCTCATTACTTCATTAAACACAAACATTGCAGCTTGATTACTCTCTCTCTCTCTCTCTCTCTCTCTCTCTCTCTCTCTTTCTGAAAAAGCACGTTTGGTTTCAGGATGCCTTTGTGTCAAGTTTTTTTAATGAAGGATTGTGGACTGCAGTATTACATCATGAGTGAATCAAACTCATTGTTGTTGCAGTGAATAGATAAACTGATCCTTTTACACCATGTGTTGAATAGTCAGATGTTTTACTGTCATGAAAATGGGCCTAGAGTTCACGACTGAGGAACACTGTGTGTATATTTTTACAGTGCTGAAGAGACAAGTGAGCCCAGAGGAACTTCAGGCTCCTGGTGGACCTTACATTAAGAAGACATTCACAGTAAGTCACCCACACACACATGCCAAATGTGCTCAGACTCCAAGCTGTAATTGCATAATTTACTATGTTTGGTTCCGAGAATCCATTTACAGGCAGGAAAAAGTTCAAGACCTGTGCTTGTGGAGATGATTCTAGCCAAGAGCAATTTATGTATCTATATCTACAAATATATATGACAAAGTATAAAGATAAAAATAAAGCAAAAATAAATAAATGTATTTGACATTATTAAATTAAAAGAAGAAAATGAAGCTGTGTAAGTGTCTGAACTAGAACTTAATAAGTTAATGTGCTTGGATGTATATGTTTGCAGATTGTGGGAGATGCAGTGGGCTGGGGATTCGTGGTGAGAGGAAGTAAACCCTGCCACATCCAGGCTGTGGATCCCGGCGGACCTGCTGCAGCAGCGGGAATGAAGGTAGAGTACTCATCCTGCAAACATTTCTTATAGTGAGAAAATGTCCATATTTTATTGTCTTATTCGGAAGTGATGCACAGATATTGAAACTGGAAAAACCAATAAGCCAATAAATATTTTCATATTTATTGGCAACAAACATAAAACAAACACACCAGAACTATAAAGGCTATTCACATTAGCATGTTTAAACTTTTATTAATGTGATACGAAGAACAGACATGCCAGAGACATTGTCCAACTGAAACCTGGTCAATGGCGCAATATTTTTTTGTTCGCATTAGTAATATGCGTCTATAGGCGGGTCCACAACGCGCGTACACTCTGCTTATTAAACACACAGGGAGGCGCAGCAGCACACAAACATTTTTAAATATGAAAAATTAAAGGATTCAAATGTAAAAGATTATTATTATGTACATAAATAAAAAAATGCTTTCATGTCATAATGGATAGTCATTGCATGTATCAGAATTAGCCTACCTATTTGCAGTAATGACGAGTAAGCAGGCGTGGCGTCATTGGACAAGCAGATCCGTTTTCTCCCTAGAGAAGCGTTCAGTTTTTTCGCTTGCGAATTCCGCCATGTAAATACCGAATCCGCCATGGCGCGAGCGCAACTGGCTTTTAAAAAGAATGGGAGATGAGACTCTGATTGGTTTATTGCACGTTATGCCCAAAACACACCCATGACTCATTAAGAGAATAGGGACAACCCTTTTAGACCATGTGCCGGGTGCGGCGACCATTTTCCCTTCGTTAAACTAGCAAAAGTGGATTCAGACACGCCCTAAGTGCACTTGCGGCATGCGCTTTAGACCATGCACTTAGATTGTTAAAATAGGGCCCAAAGAGCCCTGATGGCTCTCAATTAGAGCGTGCTGCAGTTCCATTTTCCACCACAGATTTACACTGGAAATGTGTGGGCCGCTGTAGAGCTGGAGAGGGCTGCCCCACCTAGTATCATAATACAGCCTGCCGAAGCATATGTTACATTTTAATATATCGTGCTCACTTTACGCCTGAAAATATTGCAGAATGCCGAACACATTTACAATTTATTATTGAATCAGTTTATATAGAGGTTTATGTTTTGAATGAATATTGTACATACATAACTACATTATTGACAATAAACAATGGGCTTGCTAAAATTTCTCTGACCACACCTTTAAAACTGAAACAGTGTTAAACACTGAAGTTTAAACACTGAAACAGTGTTTAAAACTGAAACAGTGTTCTTAAAGGGTTAGAGTTTTGCCATAATATATTGCAGAGTTAATGCTAGATAATGATCCGATAGATAGAGATGATAGAGATTACAAAATACCCAACCTCATCAACCCACCCAGTCATTCAGGTTTGACCTTAAGCACAGTACACATTATGGAGCAATCATAATGTCCTCAAGTCCACTCAGAATATAGTTCTTTTGCCAGATGTTTTTTTATGCGGATCCAGGCTACGATACTTAATGTCTACTAAAAGTGTGTCTAATTTACAGATGGAATAATACCTGCCCTCCCTCCTCCACCTTTAAACAGTCATAACCCTAATTTTCAGCAATAATGAACCATTACGGTTATGCAACTTTAAAAAAACACTATTCCCTCAGCGTCACTTCTGAATGCTCATTACATAAGGTCATGTTTACAGACTGAGTTTATGTGCTCAGTGTGTTTCTGGGGTAAAAGCATTGTGCTATTTAAAGACCACCTTTGAGCTGAGACCATAATGCTGCATCTGCAAGCCCAGCTCTCAGCTCTTTTTATTGTAATGAACAAATTAAGTACCAAATGAGTAAACAATATTGTGAAAATATTTGCTATTCCATTAATAAAATTGTTGCATTTAGTATTTAATATAATTGAATAAGTCAATGTTTATCAATTTCAAAATTATTTAGTAATGTTGAAAAATTAATTTAAATTGGAAAAAAATAAACACTTAGATTTCTAAAACTATTTATTAACCTCTGAAATCTGTGTCAGAAGTTTGAGGTTGATTCAATCCCACATTTTTAATTGTCTATATAAATCGGCCTCTAAAAGTTTTACACAACTGTACAAGAGAATGTTTGGATGTTGTTAGACCTGAAAAGCAATAAAATGCAATAATTTTTTTTTTTTTAAAGAATGTATATATACACTCACCTAAAGGATTATTAGGAACACCTGTTCAATTTCTCATTAATGCAATTATCTAATCAACCAATCACATGGCAGTTGCTTCAATGCATTTAGGGGTGTGGTCCTGGTCAAGACAATCTCCTGAACTCCAAACTGAATGTCAGAATGGGAAAGAAAGGTGATTTAAGCAATTTTGAGCGTGGCATGGTTGTTGGTGCCAGACGGGCCGGTCTGAGTATTTCACAATCTGCTCAGTTACTGGGATTTTCACGCACAACCATTTCTAGAGTTTACAAAGAATGGTGTGAAAAGGGAAAAACATCCAGTATGCGGCAGTCCTGTGGGCGAAAATGCCTTGTTGATGCTAGAGGTCAGAGGAGAATGGGCCGACTGATTCAAGCTGATAGAAGAGCAACTTTGACTGAAATAACCACTCGTTACAACCGAGGTATGCAGCAAAGCATTTGTGAAGCCACAACACGCACAACTTTGAGGCGGATGGGCTACAACAGCAGAAGACCCCACCGGGTACCACTCATCTCCACTACAAATAGGAAAAAGAGGCTACAATTTGCACAAGCTCACCAAAATTGGACAGTTGAAGACTGGAAAAATGTTGCCTGGTCTGATGAGTCTCGATTTCTGTTGAGACATTCAGATGGTAGAGTCAGAATTTGGCGTAAACAGAATGAGAACATGGATCCATCATGCCTTGTTACCACTGTGCAGGCTGGTGGTGGTGGTGTAATGGTGTGGGGGATGTTTTCTTGGCACACTTTAGGCCCCTTAGTGCCAATTGGGCATCGTTTAAATGCCACGGCCTACCTGAGCATTGTTTCTGACCATATCCATCCCTTTATGACCACCATGTACCCATCCTCTGATGGCTACTTCCAGCAGGATAATGCACCATGTCACAAAGCTCGAATCATTTCAAATTGGTTTCTTGAACATGACAATGAGTTCACTGTACTAAAATGGCCCCCACAGTCACCAGATCTCAACCCAATAGAGCATCTTTGGGATGTGGTGGAACGGGAGCATCCCACAAATCTCCATCAACTGCAAGATGCTATCCTATCAATATGGGCCAACATTTCTAAAGAATGCTTTCAGCACCTTGTTGAATCAATGCCACGTAGAATTAAGGCAGTTCTGAAGGCGAAAGGGGGTCAAACACAGTATTAGTATGGTGTTCCTAATAATCCTTTAGGTGAGTGTATATGTATATGTATGTATATATATATATATAAAAATTATAATTAGTGCTGTCAAATCGATTGATCACTTCCAAAATAAAAGTTTGTTTACATATAATATATGTGTGTGTACTGTGTGTAATTATTTTGTATATATTAATACACACACATGCATGTCATAATTGACAGCACTAATTATGTTATATTATATTATGTTATGTTATATTTATTATATTATTAACAAAGACTACCCCGTAAAAGTAATTCAGAGGACCTATTACCACAACTTAATAAAATGCATGGTTGCCAGATTTATTTAAACCTTTTAAGTTACAAACATCGTATTATAATAATAATGATCATTACAGAACACTATGTAACTAAATATTGTGTGAAATTAAAACGTACATTTCTGCATTGATTGTGTTATTTCTTAGATTAAGACGTAGAAACGTAATGAAATTTGCCACCACTCCATTAATGTGTTAATTATGTTGGAGTGTGTGAATTCATTATAGTTGAAACATTTTTCTTCGTAAACCTAGAAAATGTTTATGCTCCAAATTAAGTTCCTGCAACTCAGTGTAGTTTGTTGGTTGAACATTCATTAGAAGTTATCAAAAAGCTTGATGTAAACTTTTTTCGTCGAACCAAAACATTTATTTTTAGAGTGTACCTCTTAGCACAAATATTACAAATGCTGGTGTTGTACACATGCACCAGTGTACAGTACAAATTATAGATAATTTAAGCATATGTTGACAATTTAGCAAAATGGCAAGCTTTAAGATGTTGTTTATTTATCATTTGATGCTGATAATGGTAATAGTGTGACTCATTTCAGATGGTAGTTCCATTATGGGTTTACCAAGGAAGGACATAAAGGCAATTACGTTATTCATTTGCAGAACCTCTCTGAGAGTTATTATAGCTGATTTTACATAGCACTCCTCTACTGTTCTCCTAAAAGGTGTAATTGTGTCATGTTGCTGCACTGAGAGAGATTACAATCTGTTTATTGTGTCATATATGTGGTTTAAATGCTCTATATTCATTATGTTGTTTTTCAAGACTTTTATGTCTTTATCAAAGTACAAAAAGGGTGTAACAATTGTGAGTAAACATACAACTGCAATTGTTTTGCCTCATTACAGTTTTCTCATGCTCATCTCTACAGGTGTGTCAGTTTGTAGTGGCAGTTAATGGAATGAATGTGCTGAGTCTGGACTACAGATCTGTCAGCAACCTCATCCTCACTGGTCCCAGAACAGTAGTCATGGAGGTTATGGAGGAAGGGGAATACTGAAGACGAGCTCACGGCCGCTCTTTATGTTTTTCTGTTCTTCTCTTTCTCTGGACTTTCCTCAGCGAGTGTTTAATGGATTGTTCAGAGAAGTGAACTCTTGATTCCGTTCATCATTTTGATTCGAATCCATTAGTTTAAAGAGCATGACACTAATCTGTGCCTCCCATTGGCTCATCATTGACTGTTACCGGTCCATGTCAGCTGAGACTATAACTGGACAGATTATTATGGGACAAGCAGCTGCCAAATATCATTTGTAGTAGAATTGCAGCATTTAAAACACTCTTGGAAGGTAGGTTTGCAGAACCAATGCCAAACTAACATACATGTGCCATTCAGGTGAGAGCACAATTCAGTGCTCTTTTTTCTTTATTCAGAGTTTAGGCTATGAACTTTCGAGAGTAAAGAAATACAACATTGTGTCAGTTTTTTTTTTTACTTTGGATAATTGAGTGTGGTTAGTTTTAAATAACTATTTTATATCCCTGTCGTGCTTGTCGGGTCTTAGTAAAATTATATATATTGACATCCATCAAAATGCAGGGGACAACCAACAACAGCACTTACAGACTTTCAGTGACACTTAAGAGTGAATGTTTAAAACGCTACGCACATCTGAAAGATGTTGTTGTACTGTAACTCGTCTTTTTTTTTTTTTTTTAAGTATCTTGTGAAAGTAGTTTTTAAGTAAATTTCCTGTATTTTGTCTAAATGCCATCAAAAAGGCAAGTAGTTACCTGTAGCTTTAATGTTAATATTATATGACGACATTAAAAATATTACTTATAAAGTGTTACGGCAGAAACACTCTACGCAAGCATGCAAAGGCAGATGTTTTAACATTGGCACGTGCGCTCTTGCGTGGGTCTGGTGGGAACAAGCCTCAGTACTTAAGGGGGTGATAGAGTTACATTCAAATATCTCTCACTTTAACCGGATGTATTATTATTCAGGTAGGTTGCTATTGACTTTAATGAACTGGTTTAAGTAATATTAAATTCAAATTGTTGTTCCAGTAGGCCTAGTTTATATGAAAAGTAAATTTACCGTAAAAAAAATTCCGCTATAGTCCGCATTTTTGAGTTGCATTAGGCCCAGCTAAGACAAAAAGCTCTAAGAACGTTTTTGCTATCATTCCCATGAATTTATGAAAATGTTATTGCTGAATGTTCTCTGAATGTTCAAAACGTTCAATGAATGATCATTTTTTGTGCTAACTTGAGAACATTATTAGACCATATAACTTTGAACAAACATTCTATTAACGTTACTTAAAGCTGCAGTCTGTAAGTTTTGCCTCTGTGTCGCCATCTCTGTTTGAAACCTGCAGTTATTTGCGGAGTTATCTGTACGTGAGTTGTGCATCAGCTCCTCAGCACGGATGAATCGAATGTTTTTTTTGAGGAGTCGGCCTATGTGCGGCTTGCTGTCAGTCACCACACCGGTGTGGGTACTGTACTTCAGAATCACAGATTCTACGCCTTGGAGTATAACCTAAATAAGAATTTTCACCGGAAAATCATCTGAACAAGTAAGTAACATGTCTGCCACTTTTGGGAACAAAACATTACAATAAATCGCGCTACCAACGGTGATTAAATCTAACAATCGCTCATATCACATCAAACTGTAAATTATTATTATTGTTATAGTTTGTTCTCAAATTGTTAATGTTAACAGCATTAGCATTGCGTGACTGTGTATTTAGTGTTTATTAGCGTTACCTGTAGATTTCAGTTTCCGTACAATCTAATATTTCGCTTTTGACTACGGGTGAATCTCCAGTTGTCACTGATGATGTCATCTGGGCCTTTCTGGATTACAATCCGCCATCAAAATGATACATTTAATTATTCCAGCTGCTGTGAGAAAAGACTATAAATGATCCGCTGAAGAACATGCTCCTCACGTGCGTTACTACTCCTAACCGGACTCCTTCTTTATGTATACAGACGTGACGTACTGAAGCAAAGACATGCTTGAATTTCCCGCGGAAATCCACCATACCACTCTAATTATAACACATTATTGTACCGTTGGGAATGGGGCTAAGGTAAGGAGATAGCTTTGAATACTGGCTTGTTGTGTACTTGCTCAAAAAATTATTTTGGATCCTTTTTAACCCAAAAAAAAGTTACGGACTGCAGCTTTAAAGGGATATTCACCTCAAAATGAAAATTAGCCCATGATTTACTCACCCTCAAGCCATCCTAGGTGTATATGACATTCTTCTTTCAGACGAATACAATCAGAGTTATATTAAAAAATTTACTGGCTCTTCCAAGCTTTATAATGGCAGCCCAAAATTTGAAGCCCAGAAAAGTGCATCCATCCATTATAAAAGTAATCCATACGGCTCCAGGGGTTAATAAAGGCCTTCTGAAGCGAAGCGATGGGTTTTTGTGCTTCCGGCGGACTGGACGTCCGACATCATCGTCGCACCAGTTACGCTTTTTTTGTAAGTTGAATACAGAAGGCGGTCCGCCGGAAGCTAGATATTTTACTTTATTGCGTGTTAAATATGGATATATTTCTTTCAAAAACCCATCGCTTTTATCGAGATAACCCTGGCAAGGTTATCTCAACATAATGAACAAAATCAAAGTCTTGAGAACATTCCCTGTTCGCTGGGGAGACATTTTGGAAAGCAAAAACGAGCTTAGGCTATCTGTACGCGCCTGCTTTCACGTACTTATTTTTTTGAGGTCTTACTGTTTTAACTGTTAAACTTACTGCAATTACATTTTTTTAGAGTAGTTATAGAATAGTAGTGTGTTTATAGAGTGAAAAGCAATGATGAGAGTCAATGAATTCACTAACCAAATTTGTTACTAGTTTAAGAAATGCATTTGTAATACTATAAGGATTTATTAGGCAAATGGGAAATATACAGTAGTGCTGTATGTGCGATCTCCAGCATGTGTAAAACAGTCATCTGTGCAAGAATGGCACAATATGATATATCATCTGTTTGCCTATGTGATTGTGCTCATCTTCCACACATTCCTCACTGCGTATACTACAGTTTTGCAGGATGTTTATTGTGCAATTGTACTCATTTGTATTGATGAGAACGACAATAACACATGATGTTATTGAAAACAAAACAAATCACATGATGATCTTTTGTTTTAATGGAAAGTAAGTTTGAATCTTCTGCCTTAATGACCTGTATTGTGCTGCTAATTCTCACGGCTGGTCACGTAACATCTCCAATTATAAAGGATATACCGCATCCTCTAAAGACAATAAGGTATAAGTGAAGATTTTGGGGGTGATCATGACAATCAGCATCAGGGTAGTCTGTTAAATACTGGTCCAGATATGTGCCACATATTCCCCACCTAGGGGAAGCATAAGCTAATCTAATAATCATAGTTGGTCTATTCTGAAATAGAAGTTTTATTCAAAACTCTTTGAGTTCAGTGTAACTGGGTTCAATGCATGTGTCTGTATAAGGAAGTAAGCTCATGGTACCATATTGCCTATTTGTATTTCTTCGTGCAGCTCCAAACCATGATTAATGTGTGTTTGATTAATGGCTTATTAAACGCCTTGATTTCATTTAAAAACTTCTGTCTTCTGTCTTAAAACCACATATTTCACACAAATCTATCTATGGCACATGATTATAGATGACATTTTATAATATATTTCTAATTTTATTTTATTACAAATTTTTCAATCTGGCATATGGACACAGGTTATAAACCTACAAATATTCTGTTTATTTATAGTTTTAATTTTTAAATTTGAATGCCGGATTTTCAATATGGCTTCAGACTTTTGGATCCCACTGTATATTATTGTTTCGAACTGTATCTACCCACATGTTCATAACCAGAGACAATAACTGAGACATACACCAATCAGGCATAACATTATGACCTAATATTGTGTTAGTCCCCCTTTTTGCTGCAAAACAGCCCTGACCCGTCGAGGCATGGACTCCACTAGACCCCTGAAGGTGTGCTGTGGTATCTGGCACCAAGATGTTAGCAGCAGATCCTTTAAGTCCTGTAAGTTGCGAGGTGGGGCCTCTATGGATCGGTCTTGTTTTGTTCAGCACATCCCACAGATGCTCGACTGGATTGAGATCTGGGGAATTTGGAGGCCAAGTCAACACCTCAAACTCGTTGTTGTGCTCCTTAAACCATTCCTGAACCATTTTTGCTTTGTGGCAGGGTGCATTATCCTTTTGAAAGAGGCCACAGCCACCAGGGAAAACCGTTTCCATGAAAGGGTGTACATGGTCTGCAACAACACTTAGGTAGATGGAACGTGTCAAAGTAACATCCACATGGATGGCAGGACCCAAGGTTTCCCACAAGAACATTGGCCAAAGCATCACACTGCCTCTGTCGGCTTGCCTTTTTTCCATAGTGCATCCTGGTGCAATGTGTTCCCCAGGTAAGTGACGCACACGCACCCGGCCATCCACGTGATGTAAAAGAAAATGTGATATATCAGACCAGGCCACCTTTTTCTTTTGCTTCGTGGTCCAGTTCTGATGCTCACAGGCCCACTGTTGGCACTTTCGGCGGTGGACAGGGGTCAGCATGGGCACCCTGACCTGTCTGTGGCTATGCAGCCCCATACACAACAAACTGCGATGCACTGCACTGTGTATTCTGACACCTTTCTATCAGAACCAGCATTAACAAGCAATTTGAGCTACAGTAGCACGCCTGTTTGATCGGACCACACGGGCCAGCCTTCGCGCCCCACGTGCATCAATGAGCCTTGGCCGCCCATGACCCTGTCACCGGTTCATCATTGTTCCTTCCTTGGACCACTTTTGATAGATACTGACCACTGCAGACCGGGAACACCCCACAAGAGCTGCAGTTTTGGAGATGCTCTGCCCAGTCTTCTAGCCATCACAATTTGGCCCTTGTCAAACTTGCTCAAATCCTTATGCTTGGCCATTTTTCCTGCTTCTAACACATCAACTTTAAGGACAAAATGTTCACTTGCTGCTTAATATATCCCACCCACTAACAGGTGCCGTTATGAAGAGATAATCAGTGTTATTCACTTCACCTGTCAGTGGTCACAATGATATGCCTGATCGGTGTATCTTCCCACATGCACTTTGTGTAAAGAAAATGGGATGACGTTATGCTGTTGACCTGAATTACTTAGTTTTGCTAGTGCCACCTGTTGGTTAAAGATATTTTGCAAATTTTATTAACATTCGAGCTCCAGAAGTTATAAATATACCTTTTTAAAATTAAGTTACTCTTAGATTTTTAGATCTTTTTATTTTTTGGGTTCACAGTCTATTTAGCTTCAAGGTTCTGAGTAACAGTTGACCTATAACTGCTTGTCCAGTTCTTTGTCGTATCGCTAGAGGGCAGTGTTACTCTATGCCTCTAATACATTTGCTTCACTTTAGTTATGTGGTATTAGAAGTTAAAAGCCCGCAGCCAGCACAATGTCAAGATGACATTCCTTTAAACAATGACCTTCTGAGTAATCTTATAAAGGTTATAAATGTTCCACATTTGTTATTTCCTGCCTACATGATTCCTACTGAGACATTGCATCATTCCAATTCCTATTAAAGTGCTCTTTTGTTTAGTATATTAATCTTACCTGTTGTCTGAATTTAACATACTGTAACCACATACATTTTTCCTCCTTTTTACTTAAAGCCCAGCTTAAGTTTGCTCTGGCTGTAGGAGTAGACAAAGTGAGTTGTGAGTGTTGATAGAAGGTGATCTTTTAAAGCAAAAGAGAGAGGACCTTGGGTAATTCCCCACACACTAAATGAGGTAAGAACAGACAAACAGACGTTTAACCTCTGTCTTCAGTCAACCATCCCCCATTGGAGCTGTTACTTGGGTTTAATAAGTAATACTGAGTTCTGAGTTCATTGTTGAGGATCTACAGCAATGAGCTTCAATCATTTTAATCAATTTCGACAAGATAAGAGCTACACGATTTACAAGATGTGATTAGAACAGATATCAAATATATCATGATTACTGTGAATGAATTTAATGTGTGACTATGCAAAAGAACAGAAGTGCAACAAGTGCATCATTAAACTGCAGAAAAATTACTGAAGTGAATCAAGTGCTTCAGATCAGCCACATTTTTCCACAAGGGACCATGCAAAGGTTTATCTCCTAAAGCAATGTTCTGCTGCTGATTCCCAGAAGTGGGAGGGAAAGGAAGTCTTGATGCTTTCTTAGTTCAATAAGGCCACACAGTTCAGTGACAGCTGATGAATGAATCTTATCAGATGCCAACTGCTCCTTCCTTGGTAATCCCTTAGTCTCACCTAATCTAACCAAAACATTGCCTTATTACTTTTACAAATTGATATTTCAATGTCATATAATATTATATAATATTAACATTAACAGTATGCAGGCAATATTTATATTTCTATAGGCCTCACAGAGAGAACATGAGGAAAAAGTTGCATAATTTTGCACCAATGCTTCTGTGTTCATATTGTAGTAGATGTCTTTGCTCAGATCTCAGGAAACGACAGCACTTTTATGAGCACAGAACATTGCCCAGGCCATTTATGCAAGATATCATTGGCCAACAGTGCAGTTATGCACACTGATTACCTTCACAGACCGTCTGTGGAAAATATTAACCTTTTGTGTTAATGATGAATCTTTTGTGAAACCTCCTCACGGGCGAATCACAGTGAGATGAGAGAATTTGCCAAATCTTAAAAATAAGTCTAACAAGGGCATGGCTCATCATCCCCTTCATACTACTCAAAAAAGTCTGGAAACCAGCCAGATTTACATGAATATGCAAACCCGGGTTGTATTCCATGTCCTTCCAAGTTTACTAAGGGATGCTGTAGGCCAATTAAATAAACCCTGAGACAGGCATATTCATGAATGGTTACTGAAGATAAAGAGGCTGAAATTTTAAAGATCGATACGCACTGGAATAGTCCGTGCCATGGCATTGACCCCTAAGAAACCTGTGAGAATGTTTGCGTTCGCCGTTCTTTAACACCGTTTATTCCTAAAGACCTTTGTTCGTCCTTGAGGGGTGTGTCCGTTTTGCTGCCATGTGCACCTCTACAATTCAATCCATCCAAACACTGTGTGTGTGAAAATGCCTTTATGTGCAAGCGCACATCTGCTTGTCTACGTGAACTGCTCTTTGCTGTATCCCCAGGGTCTTGCAGACTCTTTCACGGCATCATCTTTTGCCGTATCCCACGGTTAATTAGAAGTCGCTGGGTAATATAAGGTTCCTTTGGAGCCTGCTGAATGAACCCACTGATTAGCCCACAATGCCTCATTACGCTCGGCCTTGTCATTTGGGAATAAGCCATTCAGAGTTAAAGAGCTTACAGCCACTGCATCTCGACATCCAGGTGTCACCGTTCTAGTCCTGCGCCGACTGTACATAGAAGTTGATAAATGCTGTATATGCTGCAAGCTGGGCTGCTTTCAATGAGCCATTTATTCTGTGAATAAGATTTTGAAAGTCTATAAGTTTCTCTTAACTTTGAAATCAAAATGTCCTCTTTCTTTTAAAGGATGAGTTTGCAGTAAAGTGCTGTAAACATTCCTGCACTATACTGCTCAGCAATAAACAAGAGTACATTAAGACCTGTCCTCAGGAGAGATTCAAAGTAGTTTGAAACAGATATTTGCATACTGTTATTCACTGTAAATTGATATTTGGCAGTTATATTTGTTTGCCCTGAAGTCAACAATGTGGACATAAACATACATTACATTAGCATACTCTTATAACCTTTAAAAACATGTTGGATGATCAAATGGAGGGGTTTCATGATCCCTTGATCATCTCTCTGTAATATATTTACTCATAAGATGATTCATGCAAATGAAGCGGTTCATTCAGACTGCAAATCTTCAGTCTCGTGGGAAGTGCTGCCAGTGTGATGGCCCATGGCAATCAAATAATGAATAATGATAGTCAAATATTCTTTCAACCCCATAACCAAGCAGTGTGGATTACAAGAATCTGGTTCTGGGTTTTTATGAATCTGGGAAACCTTGGACTAGAGAACACCTGTTTAGTGATATGTGTGAATTTGGTGGGTTTTTACAATAGCGAGGTGTTGGGTAGTGCAGAGAACTTCTAAAATAATATTGCACTCTGGATTCTGTCCAATCAGCAACCTGCACACAGTAAGAAACACTTCACGCACAATCTCACATATCTTTCACATCTCCTCCTTTCAACACGTCTTGTGTACATTCAGATAGCTTTGTTCTCTGTTCAACTTGGACTGATATAAGAAGGTGCAGGTGTTACTGGAAGGATAAAAAGTTCTTCCAAAAGGTGTCTGGAAATTCTTCTCAATATGTTAGGAGAGAATAGAACACAATGTAATACAATATGATCATCAATATAATGGCACTTGAAGAAAGAATTGAAATACATATTGTTTTGAGATATTGAGACACAAATAAAGCTCAAGCCTTTTTACATTGAATCTATAAGATTGGCTGAATCTAGTGTGTGTTTTATGGGGTATTTAAGGGGTCTGACTCTCCAAACTAAAGTTGGAATGAAACTGATGTTGCGATAGTATTTTTTCCCTACTGTGATGTGAAACGGCTTCTCGAAGAAAAAATTATGAGTCTTGATTTTGTCCATCAGAAATGGATTGGATCATTGGATTGTTGTTGTTTACTATTGCAGTGAATGGATAAATCATTATTGCAATATTCCACAAAAAACAAACAAACAAAAAAAAAAAACAGAAATTGTCCATTTTGATTTCATGGTGGCTTTACCTTTAACCTGAAAATAACCTTTACCTTAACCATAAAATAAGTAGGCTAACAAAAAAGTAGGCTATGGATGTAGGCCTGTATGATATGTTTGAGTTGAGTCAGGCACGATGCGCGAAAGAGACAAAATGTACTCTATTTTTGTAATTCCGCTAGGTGCAGGTATGACGTCACTTTGTACGCCAACCGGCAGTTAGCATCGCACTGGTTCCTTCGGCAAAAACCCAATAGGATTTTTCCATAGGCTTTTAAATTATCGCAAAAACAAGCTCTGTGATCAACAAAAGTTTGATATTTACACATTTTGTCCATCAAGATAATTTTCACAGAAGAACACAACTTATGAATTTTGAAGCTTGAATGTAACCTAGTTGCCAGAAGTAAAAAGCTAAAAGGTAGGCTAAAAATTAACTACACCTTGGTCCCACGACTTCAACGTCACCACCACTAAGCTTCCGACAACTTTCAGTTTTAATCTAATCTTAAGTTTTAGTCTGAATGGTTTATAAGAGGTTATAAGCGATTATACGATTATATACGATTATAAGCATAATGAGGGTGTAAAAGCGGACTGAGGTTACCTGGCGTGATGTCGTTTAATGACCCTGACAGCCTCTGTAGTCCCATTTAGCCACTCGTAACAGTTTAGAAAAAATCATGAGTGGGGTAGCTACTGATGTATTTTATGTTGTAAAATAAAACGTGAAAATGTCTTGAGCTTCACAGACCTTATTTCAGCCATTTAACAAAAAATCCCATTTAAAAAAAAACCATTGACTTCGGGATTAGGAACCGGAAGTGCTAAAATTAGGGCTGTCAAAATTAACGCGTTAATAACGCATTAATGCAAATTCATTTTAACGGCACTAATTTTATTAACGCGCGATTAATGCAGCGCGCATTTTCTGTTTGATCCGTGGCCTAGCCCGTAGTTGGAGAAATCGACGTAAAGGATGCAGCAGCAAACAGAAATAGGGAAAGAAAATTCTGAAACAAGTGACGTTATATAGCCTACATAAGCTACCATTTTTTTCTGTTTAACTTTTATTAGACTCCAGATCGAAATAAAAGAAAAGGGCGTTTTTACACTGAGCACGTTTGCTGCAGTCCATGTCCGAGCGCGATAGTTCTCGGTTTCCCCCGCAGCGCTGGTCAACTTGATTCTGTTGAACCCTGGTGCAATTGCGTGCATCTTACATAATCACAAACATGCACAGCACATAATAGAAAACAGAACGCGGGTCAATATATTGTTTTTTTTAAATAATTATTTTGAATTTAGTGCTATTTTGCGCAGATGAGTAATTGACATTTGGGTTTACTGTAGGCTATGTGTGTCGGATGAAGGGGGCTTTCTGCTGCATGCTTGCAAAGGGACTCTGAGGAGATGCGCAATGCGCGAATACACTGAAAGCTCGCTCTCGCTCGTATCTGAGCCTCCGAGGTAAATCATTAACACCATCACTACTTACACGTTTTGTTGAACTAAATACATTACAATCGGCTATGTGTAGGTTACTTTTCTGAATGAGCACTCCTGAGTCCATGTTTCTTGCACTGTTCACGCGAATCGCGGCACAGTTCGAGTGCAATCTAACTCAGAGCACCTCTTCCGGGTAGGCTCGGATGTGGTACCCTGGTGTGCTCCCAGATCCGCATGACAGCTTTCACATTACCAATTTTTCATGCGAACCGTGCCGTTCTGAACTAAACTGCCAGTGTAAAAACGTCTATTTCTATTTTTAAAATAAGAGAAAGTACTGCTTATTCTGAATTTTTAAGTTTAGGCTTAAGAGACATGAGCAAGTTCTTTAAAAAAACATGTATGACCTTTGATACATGTCTAGTCTTCATGCTCTTTTGAGTATGGTTTCACTAATAATAAATCATGCATATTTGTCCATACCCATGTTGATTAGAGTATTAAAAACGTGAAACGTATTCATTTAAGGTACATTTAGAACTGATAAAAATGTGCGATTAAGTTGCGATTAATCGCGAGTTAACTCATGACAATCATGCGATTAATCGCGATGAAATATTTTAATCGATTGACAGCCCTAGCTAAAATGCTAACTCATTTCAGTGTTTTGGCCTATAAAGTGATGTCTGTCATTTGGCAAATAAATAAATAAATAAATAAATAACGGAGAGTTACATGCGTAATACCAACATTTTATCATGCAAGCTTTATGGTACACTTCAAACAAGGGAATTTATAGTCATTTATAGTGTTAATGTTAATTAGCAAGTCCACAAATGGCTTGGTATATGAAGAGCATTCGCAGATGATATGGAACGCACGCCCAAAGCTGTTTCAACAGCCTTTCAGAAAATGTTCTGAAACTTCAAATGTTAGATTACACGTACACTACTTATTGCGCACTAAAAATCGTGTTCGCCAGTGGAGGTAACCATAGCAACAGCTCTCAATCGCTTTCCGATGGAATCCGTATCCGATTGTATATCGCCAAAATGATTATAATATTGTCATTATTTGTCACTTTGTTACATATTTACCTACATATCACACAAAAAAAGTTTTGTTTAAAAAGTTTTGTTTTAAAAAGCGGCAAAAAGTAACCTGCTAGACGAAACAGATGAAGCCTCACAAATACTGGCAACTGAATAATAACTGAAAGTTACTGAATAATTGCGCACATTGACTGATTGAATTAATCTGGTTTAATAAAATATGAGTAATAACAGTCAATTTAATCATCCATCATCCTGGTGTAGGCGTAATATTGTATTGTTCGTTGCAGTTACATTCCCTTGAAATAATGATAATGGCTTTCCTTGGCTGCGCTGAACAGCCTCTGCATGTAGGCAGGATCAAGTATTTGAGAAGGGCTCTTGATTGTCGTGAGATCATTCGTCGTCTGTCCAGTGGCTGCAATTGGTCGCATGAACGTTTTTTTCCCCGAAGACTCAAGACTAAAGGATGGAATGAGGTGCAGAGCTGAGGAGCTAAAGGAATGGGCGAATAAGGACAGACGAAACACGCACACGGAGAGCGCGCGGTGATCTATCTGACTGAGTGAAGTCCGATCATCACGAGACGCGGGAATTTGGATCACATTTAGATCAAGAGGATTTCATTGAAGCGAGTGGTGTAAAAAGGTAAGACTGCTGTAGGATTTCATCTGTTATATTCTCGCTTAATTTCATTATCTCATCTGCGTTTGTTAAAACAACACTGGGAGAATTAAAGAGCACCAAAAAGACAACAAATATTTGCGACATCCCCCCCCCCCCCCCCCCACTATTTTGCCACTTTTCTTTATATTGTTGTGCATTTGCTTAAATGTATCTTAGTCTTAAAGTATATTTTTGGGGGAATCTTTTTTTGTTCTATTCATTACACTAAAGTGCGTTTGAGGACATATTTTATATTATGTATATTTGCTCGTAACGTAGGCTAAACAGCAGCTCACAGAACTTATATATATTTTTAAAAACATAGATTTCTAGTTCTAGCTATTATTATTATTATTATTGTTATTATTAAAAATCTTAGGGATGTCCCAAACACACCCGATGCTCAAAGAATATACTTGATGTAGCCTATCCTACATCTATTTTTAAATTTACCGCGTTTCATCTTTACTGTGCTGTTGAGAATAGAAATGAAGCCAAAGGTGAGCGCTTGATGTTTATTTCAGGATTCAGTAGCAGGTGAAAAGAGAGAGGGGCAAAGACGGACATGCAAGGGAATTTGCCAATATTGTGGGCTCTTCTTTTAGTACAAATATTTGAAGTGCTCGTGCCTTAATAGCATGCCTTTTATCTCATTTTACAGAATAAAAAAAGCATGCTTCAATGCAAATTACCTGTAAAATACTGTGATGGTATCCAAACAAGCTTTAATTTAAACAATGTGCATTTTTGTTTCCAAAAAAGTAATATGCATATGAGTTATATAGTTATAGAAGAATATGCCATCTGCGTCACAACAGCTGAGGAAAACTGACGTGAACTACATACCATAGTCTGTGCTAACCAGCATAATCTCTTGACCCTAATTTAGACCACTGTTTAAGTTAAGTGGGGGTGCCCTCTTGAACAAGCCCGGACGGCTTCCTCTCTAAACACGTCAGCCTTCTTATCCGACATGAATGACAGGAGCTGTAGTGTCCTGCTTGTTCTCAGGAACAACAATGGTCCTCAGGAAGCACTTCTCATGGCTGTCCATCAAAATTCAACAAAGTCTTTACTGTTCTTGACCCGCAGAGACATCCCTCCCTCCCTCCCTCCCTCCCTGTGTTTCTGAAATCCCCCTGAGGCTACACGGCTTCAGTGCATTCCTCCACTCACTCTCTGTTTCTCTCCCTCCTTAGGTTCAGGGCAAGCATCACTCACACAGCTATAAGGATGCAGGTGTTGGGATTGAGGATTAAGCTGTGGTGTCCGCTTATCTTGCTGGCACTGATTCAGTTTTTCACCCCTGTTTCGGCTCAAGGTAATTGCTGTCTTCATGGTTCTAAATTGGCATTTTGCGCTGGTGTATTGGCTTTTGTGTCATTGTGTAAAATATGAGGTGCTGTCCTCATATACAATATTTAAAGGCAAATGGTTACATCTGATTTTTATGTGAACAAAAAAAAAACATTTGACCCTTCATGCGCCTTCACATCTCCTAAGAGGACTCATTTCAGTGTAATGCCTCTCAGTAAGAAGGTAAAAAGGCTTAAAGTGAGTCTTGAGGGTTTTAGATGGGATAGAGATGTGGAAAAGCATTTAGTCTAACATCACAGGGGACCACAATGATAATATCCCTCAAGGCAGCTTAAAGGCTTAATTGGTTGCTCTGTTTGGAAGGAATTTCACATTCCTCCCTGACCCTAGAGTGAAAGATGGAGTCTGTATCATCATCTGGAGTGGGAGTTACTGTTCGGAAGATAAAGTTTGGATTACTCTCTGAATTTTTTTTTTTCTCTTTTCTTCCCAAACGAGTACTTTTGTGATGGGCAGGTGTAGTTTTTAAATGTATGCCGCCTAGACAGGTTCTTTTCATGCCTAAAATCACTGAAAGCTGTTGGTGTAATTTTAAGCTGCTCAGTGGTGCAGCTGAACAGGGGAAAAAACAAACCAAAGCCTTGTAGTTAAAGGAATATTCTAGGTTTAATACCACATAAGATGAATCAACAGCACTTGATTGGCATAATGTTGATTATCATTAAAATAAATTTCTACTTGTCGCTCCTTTTAGGCTACGCCTAGATTAACCCGGTTACATTTGAAAACGCCGTTTTCATTTTAAAACGCTCTTTGTTCACACTGCCGTTTTCCAAAAGCTTCTTGTCCACACTGAAATGTCAGAAAACGCAAAATTCACCTTACAGTGCATGTGTAAACTCTCATAAAAGTTAAAGGTGCACTATGTAACATTTTTTCAGTAAAATATCCAAAAACCACTAGGCCAGTGTTATATATTTTGTTCAGTTGAGTACTTACAATATCCCAAATGTTTCCAACTATTTGTAAATCGTGAGAAAATTGCTATTTTAACCAAGGAACTGGGACGTGTGAGGGAGTCATATCTGCGTTACCCTCGGTTTCCAGTTTTATTTAGCAGAAACGCTTTACTCTTACTGCAGTGTGCAACAAGTGTCATAGCAGCCGGCGAGTGAACGCACAGAGTAACGTCATAACATCATTTTCAACACACTCAAGTGTAGCTAATATGATAAACAGAGCTGCGTTACCTCATACTCATGACCGGAAAAGCGGAAATGGTGCCGGCGACTGTGGCATAATAAAAGTCCCGCTGCTCACGAGGCGTGTGTTGCGTTCTTATTAAAAATCGCTCCAGCGGCCTTGCTCAGCTCCCACAACACTCGGTCCAGCTCTGCTTCATACTACAGTAACGTTAATAATCGTATCCATGAACATGATTTCTGCCCGAGTCCTATCGCGATTCTTTTCCAACGGCTGTGATTCTGCGCTCAAACTTGGCGTCATCAATCTACGCCTTTGTTTTGAATAGGCGACCTCTAGTGGACGAAAAAGTTACATAGTGCACCTTTAACTGAGATGATACAGACGGAACAAAACATAATAAAGCTATCATGCAGTTTTTCTGGCAGGATCATTCTCAACATTATATGTTTGGTCTAAAACACAATTGCTCTCGTTTTGCCGCCGGACAACAAATGCAAGTACATTTTCTGTCGTCTTTGCAGGACTTTGATATGAAGAATGTGCAAACATGTCTTAGGAACTGTGTGAAAGTGAATAGCACATAACAGGCACAATACCGGTATAAACATGAAAATCTATCGAAACAGTATGTGTAAACGTGTCATCGTTTTCAGATATAGTCCACACTATACAATACAGAAACGACATTTTCAAATGTATCTACTTTGGAGAGCGTTTTCAAAAACTTTGTTTTCATTAATAAAAATGCCATCTCAGTGTGGATGGAAGGTCAAAACGGAGAGAAAAAATGCGTTTTCAAACAAAAACGTATTAGTGTGGAAAATGCCTAAAAAAAAGCATAAATCTAGCTTTGTCACGTGGCCTACAGTGTCAGTTACATCTCTTCACGAGACCATACTTTTCACCAACTGTTTTTCAAATACCATGAATACTAGGTATTGTTTTTTTAGATACTATATAGTAGGGAATTGGGCATATTCAGATGCTGCAAATGTTTCAATAGTAAAGCCACAAAAACTTATACCTATACCTTTATTTTTTCTCCAAAAACATACCTATACTGTACATACAATTCACTGCAGTTTCCAGCTGAAATGAGTGACCACTGGTGTCAGGGAAACAACTACAACTGCAAGGGCAGATTGTTGATTAATAATGACTTATTTTTGTGTGGTTCCTTCACAATACTATGTTATGACCTCAAAACACTTTTACACTTGTATTGTTTTTACATGATTTGTAACTAAACTAAAACATTTCGACATTTACATCACATGAGCAACTCCATACCATATATAGTATATGGCTGTTCTGACATAGTAAACTTGCCTGGTAGCTCAACTGGTACAGCAAATAGATTTTATCTCACGGTTGCTTTATCGGTTAGGTTTAGGGTAGTCTCGTGTAGCCAGACCTTCAGACTGACGGCAGAAGGTCTGGACTCCATAGCAGCTTTCATTGGCCAAGGACCACCCAAAGGCCGCCTGACTGACATGTAAAGCAGCCAATTACAGTTAGTTTTGTTCAGCATCGTGTTTATGGACGTGAAAATGTAACGTCGATGTCCCTACAAAAACAGATCGCCGTGTAAAACTCTTGGAAGTATTTTAAAGAGTCTGTTCTGTGAACTTCACATCACATACGTTTGAAAATCCACTGTTTAGTTGATCATGATAAGCGCTCATTGTCACAGTTGTTAACACGACAGCTTTCTCCTCCAATGAGGGCATTTGGCACCATGACGGCTTTGTTTCCAGGTGGACCGTTAAAGGGTACATAACACACACAGTTTCTGCCAATCTCATGTTAATCTTGAGTACCTATACAGTGGTATTGCATCCTTCATATCTCCGAAGAGTCTTTAGTTTTATCATATTTATAAAAGACAGATACGCCATACAGATTCTTTCCGAAAACATCCGAGCTTGTGAAGGCGTCCAGTGGGTGGAGCTAAAGAGTCACGAGCACACATACACAATACATCATGGCATTATCCCTGGATAACTTTAGATTCACTATAGGTTCGTTTTGTTTACATTTATTTGCACTTGCGGATCGATTGCCAACAAAACACAGACATTTGATGCAGTCCGGGAACAACAAACACACTTGCAGAACTCCGTTGCTGCTATGGAAAAACAAACTGCATCCACTGTTTCCTTAACGCTGGGTTATTTGGGAAGCTGAACAAGGTTATCTTTCCCTCACACTTCTTAAGTGACATTGCTGATTTTGTGGTCTAAAAACAAAATAACAGCACGGCTTCCGTAACCCCAAACGAAGGTCGTTGATGGGCGTGCTCTTGCTCTCGATCTGGTTGATGTGCACATGTGCTCATCCGGGAGAAGTGCCCATACAAGGAATTCTGCCCTTTATAACATAGTCATACATGGCCATACTCAAAAAAAACTTTCCAAAACTTATTTGAATCCTGAAGGAGTGTATTTGGCACAGAAATACCCCGTTATACGCCCAACTCGTTTTTTTGTTTAATTTTGGCCATGTTTAGCATAAAAATCCAACTTTTTAACAGTGTAAATAAGTCAGAATACATGAAATATCATTAGACCCTTTCAAGAACGCGACACACACGTCTCCCAGAAGTCCTGTTGAATTCAACCAATTAGATGATGACTTCGAAACACCTGTATTGTTTCCAGTTTTGTGATCCATATGTAACAGACATTCAGCCAATGGTCTGTGGGCATGACGTCTGAGCCTGAGACTAGGTTTAGGGTAGAGTTTAGTATAGGTGGTACATTATTATCAAATGCAATAAAGCATTAACCTCACTGAGCATTTCATTTCAAAACATCTTCAATACGTACAACAACTAATGTAAAAAAAATTGTTGCCACATTTATGTGAAGTTATTTTTTGTGCTAATGAACACTATGCCACAAATTCTGTCAACTAAGTTTAACTTATTTTTTTGAACCTGCTATATTCCTTTAACATGACACCGATGTGCAGTATAGAAAGCATTCCCTCTTGTTTGTGGGTACTCGAAGCGTTGGAGTGAAAATGCTTGCAATTGCTGACAATGCCCTGCTAAGAATGAATGGGTAGAAGCAGACAGTGATACAAAGCATTTTGAAGCGGTATGATGAGACATTATGAGAGTGTTTTGGAAGGGTATTTATTGTGAAGTTGTGGAAAAATTAAACAAAAGAACTGAAGGTCAAACCTAAACAGGCTGTCTAAATTCCTGTCAAAAATCCTGTCTGAAATCCTGTCTCCAGCTGTCCAAAAAACACACACATCCACAGTTTTAAAGTAATTTAATTTATTTGGATTTACATGGGCAGTACATCTCATTACAAAACTGTTTGTAATGCATTTTTACACATTGAGAGGTGGGAAATGTAGCCAAGTTTCCCTGATTTTCATTTGGCCCTAAATAATTCCTGCTGCTAAGATTAGTGGAAATTTACATCACATCCAGCAGACTTAGACGACTGTAAAGTGCAGAATGTTTTTGACTGTTCCCGCTAAGTAAAGTAGGCATTAATATTTTAATTCCCTCAACATTTTTTTTGTTGTTGAATTTGTTCAAAACAAGTACGGAGCCCTCTGACAGGTGAGTAATTGGAAGCATGGTGATAAAAGAACCCAGTGGATTTTGGAGTAAGAACTATTTGAGTGTCTCCAAAAGGATGAAAGATAACCACATCAAAGACCTACGGATTTGTGGGTGCTAAGACCTAAGGTTTGCTTTCCCAAGGAATATTCTATGAAACTGTCATGATACTGCTTCCAAAAATCTGTTTTTTTTTTCACGCCGACGAATGTATTACGTCGTGAGCAGAGTTTTAGCATCTCAACATAGTTGAATTTACTTTCCGAATTGTATCTCGCATACATTTTTCATCTCTGTCATTGTGTGCTGTACTGAGCTGGCACGACACGCTTTCCCCCTCTATATTCGTACTACCAGGCTGGTTACTTTTTACATAGATGATCTGTTGTGAAAATGTTTCCAAATTCTCTAGATGGCTGGATTTATATCTGTACTAATTTCATCCCACTCTCATGAATAACTAAGAATTATTACTGACATTTTCCATGACACTGACACTTTTTTTCTTTTAAAGCACATACTATATTGTACCACAAAAAAAATAAAAAAAATAATTTTCTTTAAAAGGTGCATAGCACACACAGTTTCTGCCTATCTCATGTTAATCTTGAGTACTTATATAGTGGTATTGCATCCTTCATATCTCTGAAGAGTCTTTAGTTTTATTTATAAAAGACATATACGCCATACAGAGTCTTTCCGAAAACAGCCAAACTCATGGAGGTGTGCAGTGGGTGGAGCTAAAGAGTCACGAGCACACACACACACACACACACATGACTGGGAACAACAAACACTTGCAGAACTCCATTGCTGCTCCGGAAAAACAAAAAAGAAAAACTGCATCTACTGTGTCCTTAACGCTGGGCTATTTGGGAAGCTAAACAAGGTTATTTTTCACTCACAACCAGAAACACACTTCTTTAGTGACATTGCTGATTGTGTGGTCTAAGAACAAAATGACAGCACTGCCGACGGCTCCTGTAACCCAAACGATGCTCATTGATGGGCGTGCTCTTGCTCTCGCTCGGGTTGATGTGCACACACGCTCATCCGGGAGAAGTGCCCATACAAGAAATTCCACCCTTTATGACGTCATACATGGCCATACTCAGAAAAAAAATTCCGAAACTTGTTTGAATCCTGAAGGAGTGTATTTGGCACAGTCATACGTCCATACCTCCCCCCCCCCCCCCCCCCCACCCCCTTAATTTATGGGAAATATCAGTAGCAACCAAAACCAGATAGACCCTAATGAGTGACAGCTTCATTTAGGTTCAACTTTCAACCCTATTATTTGCAACCCTGTTTCCTACTGGACAGTTTCCACTTTAGAAAGAAAGAGGCATTGATATGTGTTTCTATATATGCTAATTGATGGAAATGAGTCGTAGTTCCACATATTTGGACTGATTGTGGTGTGGGTGTCCATGAGAAGATGCTCACCACAAAGGAAACCCAGCACCCAGAAACCCAGTGTTCCGTTCCTCAGGTTGGTGTGCCAAGATCAGTTTTATGCCTTCTCTCTGTCTCCTAAATGCCCTGTTTCCAATAGTACTGAACTCTGGGTTTTATTCTTAGATATTTTCCTTTTCTGTTTGTGCCGAGATGGTTTCTTCATATATTATTCATGTAACACCTCGGTTTCTTTCTCTGGCTAGAATTGTTGCATGTTAGTATATCAGAACAGAGAAACATTGATTGATTAATCAATGTTTCATTACCTTACATGTGGGATGTGTGATGTTTGGGTGTGGTGATTTCTCATAGGGCTAACACGTGGTTTTAACAACTGATTATGGGTCAGGGATTTTTAAACTGTATAAAAATGTTTAGGACTGAATTATTAAAAACAACCCCTAATCAGTTGTTTATGGCCATAGACTGAAGTATTAGCTGAACTGTTTAAGACTTGTCTTCCTCTTGAACCTCACTGGTATTTAGGATGCTTTAGAAAATAGCAGAAAGCTACACTTCTGACCTTTAAGTCATATTCTCTTTTTAATAACCATCTTGTCATTTTTAATGAGACATTAACTTTCCGTTCCCGACTTTACGTGTATTTTGTCAGCTATAGGCCTACAATAAAATCATAATATAAAATCCCCTTTATATTTCCACAGATTAAAGGGTTAGTTCACCCAAAAATATTTTTTTTTGTCATTAATTCCTCACCCTCATGTCGTTGCAAACTCGTAAGACCTTTCGTTCATCTTCAGAACACAAATTAAGATATTTTCTTAATTTGAGAAATCGGAGAGCTCTCTGACCCCTCCATAGACAGCAATGTAATTACCACTTTCAAGGTCCAGAAAGGTAGTGAAGACATCGTTAAAATAGTCCATGTGACCACAGTGGTTCAACCTTAATTTTATGAAGTGACGATATTACTTTTTGTACACAAAAAAAGCAGCTTTGAAAGCGCTGCACTGTATTTACAGCGTAGGAGACTGACACAGACGAGAAGAAATAGTTAAATTCATTATTTGGGTTTTTTTGTGCACAAAAAGTATTATTGTCGCTTCATAAAATTAAGGTTGAACCACTGGAGTCACATGGACTATTTTAACAATGTCTTTACTACCTTTCTGGGCCTTGAAAGTGGTGATTAAATTGCTGTCTATGGAGGGGTCAGTGAGCTCTCGGATTTCATAAAAAACATCTTAATTTGTGTTCCGAAGATGAATGAAGGTCTTACGGGTTTGGAACGACATGAGGGTGAGGAATTAATGACAGAATTTTCATTTTTGGGTGAACTAACCCTTTAATGTAAACGTAAAAATGGTCATTGCTAATGTAACAAAAGAGTGAGAATATGACTTGAAACATACCTTTCCTTAGATTTGTATGCAATTACAAATAAAACTCTCCTCTGAAAAGTTTTTTTTTGTTTATAATCTACTTTTAGTTTATAATTCTATTTTTCCCTTGCAGTTCCAGCCCCAAGAAGACTTCGCTTTAAAGTTCTGAGTGCAGGCAAGCTACTTGTCTCATGGAAGGAACCAAAAGGAGAATATGATGGCTACAAATTTATATATAATAGTGAACCAGGTAAGAAGCAATGTGGTCAGTCAATATTAATAAATGTAGTGGTACTATACTGTATACACAGATTTGCTCTATTAACAAAATACAGTCTCTGTTTTAGTTCTTTTGAGCCACACTTGTTTCTCTAAACGCATTCAGATGTAGTGTCAGGCTTTCTTCACTTCCCTCTGTGTGCTTCAACAGATGTATTTGTTAACCTTGTCAGATCTGAAGGACTCTTTGTTTCTTCACATGCTTGACAATAGTCCTTGTCTGGGGCTTTGATACGGCTCCCGATAACACATAAACAGCCAAGGTCACTCTTTGGTTTTATGTAGACCAGGTGCACTAGCCATCAGTTCTGCAAACCTGCCCCCTTTGTTAAAGCTCACAACCCCCTTTTCTGAGGAAACAATGAACCATGTCTAAACTCGTTGTTTCTTAGAGCACATTCCAGAACTCTGTGTGTATTAAGCCTGGTTCCATAGATATTCATCAGCCTGTTAGACATTCCCAATAGATGGGAAAAGCACTCGTTTCAATTATAGCAGCTCATTTGCTGTGTTCCTATGTGCAAAGTGGCATTAATGGACATGGCAATTCTCTCTATTGGACAGAATTGAGATATTAAAGTGATGGAACAAGGCCGAATGAGGACAGGTGATAGTTGGCATCAGAGCGAGTCAATGCAACTCTGTTGTGATTGAGATGAGGAATGTCTGGCTGCAGTACCTGGTCAAAATCAAGGAGGTCAGATGGAGGTTACTGTCAGATCCAGCTGCTTTTTACAGTATCTGATGTCAGCTGTGTGACTGTCTAAATCCCACAACAACTCTGGCATCCTGTAGCAGGGCTCCAAACCAAAAAAATACCAAGGGTGCCGTTGGCTGCTAATTTTTGTTTAGTTGAGAAATTACAGAATGTATTAAAAATGAACATAACACTGAAGCTGATAAAGTTAGCTCACTGATGATGTTCATAACAGATGCACATCATGTCAAGTTTAAATATTTTTAATATATATATTTTTAACTACTTGATAGCTGCAGGAATGTTAGAGGAGGCTGAACGCAGGTCATAGTCTGCATGGCGCTGCATGATTTGTTCTGTTGATTAACTGTATTGGCAATTGTTGTGTTGTTGATAGGTGAGATTATATCACATTATTAACTTCCACACCATTGAACCTGCTGCAATCTTTTTTTTATGTTTTATGTTTTATGATGCAGTCTTGTAAGAATAGAATACAATTATTAATTTATACTTAAAACATTTTTTGACAATGCATTTATATTTACACGTTGCCATACAGTATTAACAACCAGTCAGAAAAATAGACTGATTTCACAAATATCACAGTAACGGTTCCTGGTTTATTTTGAATCTTAGAACCACAAGATGACTCATGTTTAACTGAGGAAATCAGACTGATTCAAACAACTAACTAATAAGGCTGTTGCATGAATCTTTTTCATTGACTCATCAAAAGAACTGGTTCATAAGAGTCATTTTTATGCGAATTGGACATCTCCGCTCATGCTGTGCTCGTGCAGGAAACACTAGGTGTGTTCATCTTTAAGTGGTGCTGCGCAGACCGATCTGTGTATGACATCAAGGTACCACGAGAGTGATTATGTCATACACCGATCGGTCTGCGCAGCGCTGCTTTAATTCGAACGCACCTACTGACACGTACTCCAGTGAGATGGTATAAGAAAAAATGCATTCGGATGCACACAAAGGTATAGAAGGGTATTGATTGACGTCACTTTCCCCTCAGCCGGTTTGAGTAGCAAAAGAGCCTGATGCATGACTGGATTAATAGGAGAAACTGCAAAAACGTGAGTAAAACAAACGATTATCAGTTTAAACTAAAGGTTGGACTTGATATAATGTTACTTAAAACTTACCAACAATCCAGTGATCCATGGATATTGACGTGCAGCCAGGAATTGTGTTTCCTGACATTTTTATGTGCCTGATTTTGAAATACATAATGCAAATTCGCCTGTCAACGCTTTATATAAATACATTATAGGTAGGTCTAAATCCGGGTGATTACTTATATCAATGTTATATATATATCGTCATATCCTCCAGCCCTAAAACTTGTTTTTGTCAGTGTTTATTTAAAAACATCCAATTATGCAGAATATAAGATGATAAATATTTAATTGATAAATTATCAACACAATATATAGGGTATGATTTTACTCCAAAATTCAACATATTGACACAAAATGGTAACTGCAAATCCATGTTTCGCTGTCTGGAGTCCGGCTGTTTCTGTGAATTGCAGTGATCCATTTGCTTCTCTTTTCTTTAGCTTTTGGCAGTCTGTAAAAATATACCTCAGATTTCTTGTCAAATCTATTTGTACAGTCAATCTCAAAGCTCTATCCTGTTTTAGATGTGTTTTGTGTTTTCCGCGGCATTCACGCTGAAAACAATTGCTGCCACTCAGCTGCCACTGTCTTTTTGCCACTCCAGCCGACAGTGACATCACGTGCATACCCTCTATATTTTGGTATATTTGATCATCTGTGGTATTTTCTCTTATGGATTTCCTGGCTTTAGAAGGTACAAGTTTTCCCTGAGCACAAACAAAATAAAACAAAAGAGTTTTTTTTGTTTAACTTATATGTTCAGCAGCAGCTGTGGCCAAATATGAAAACAGAATATTTTGCATTGGGAAGCACAAATTGATTTAACATCTATTTTCAGACTATTTTCCCCTCAAAAGTCCTTTGCTCCTCTTCTTTTAAAAATCAAAGCGGGAAGTGAGACGTTTGCTTGTGTCAAAGCGATTCTGTCCTTTGGTTTCATTTAAACAAATGAGAATTGGAGTTCTTTGATGTTGTCGTGAGAACCGGTGACACTTTGCTGTCTGCAGCAATCTTCTTTTACTTTTCTATGAAGCGTGATGTGCAAAGTCATCAGCAAACTGTGGCTCTCCAGTTCTGACTCCCTTTGCTCTGAGTCTAACCCCAATCATGCTCCCACTGCTGCTGAATAAGCAACTCCCCTTCGATTGATCTCTCGGTAAGCCACAAGGATTTTAATCAGGATCATTGGTCAGAGATCTGAATTGCAGGGGCAGGCTTCTTCATCATATTGAGGGACTGTGATACGAGTATGCCGCTGTTCAGGCATGACTGATTCAAATGCAATACATTTTGGCTGCACTTCTAGTTTATCACTATGCTTTTTTTGGACTATTTTAAATTATTCAGTCCCTTAAAGGGATAGTCCACCCAAAAAATTTAACTGCTCTCATTTACTCATGCTAATGCTGTCCCAGATGTATATGGCTTTAGTTGAGAAATTACAGAATGTATTAAAAATTAACATAACACAGAAGTTAGCTTTTGTTTTAAACAGTTTACTCACTGATGATGTTCATAACAGGTGCCCATCATGTAAAGTTTAAATATTTTTCATTCTGTGGAACGCAAATTAAGATTTTTTAGAAAAATAACCCATCTCTGTGAACCCATGTAATGCAATGGATGAAACCCTCAAAAGTTGATGCTTCAAAAGACACGCAGTCGGTGAGAGCTCTCATTGGCTGCGTGTTTGTGTCATGTTTTGTTTGAACACATTGATTGCGTTTGTGTTCATTGGCCATGTGCTCTTGTTTTGTTGTGAGCACATGGCTTGTCATGTTTGTTTCTATGTGCCATGTGCTCTCCTGTCTATTGTCTTAACCCCACCCATCTTGTTATTTGATCATTGATTCAATTGCCCCACCTACTCTCCCTCTTTACCCTCCCTTGTTTTCTGCACTATTTATTCTCCTTTGCTGTGTTCAAAATCGCCCCCTATACCCTCATTCACTATTCCCTACATTACTAGTCACTTGAGCTAGCCATTGAGCATACATCAGTTGTACACTTGTCATTTCAGTGCATTGTGGGATTGAATGCACTCAGTAACGTCCACTATGGTTTCAGACACCACTACAAATGGCTGTCCCCTCAAATAGTGCAATATTTAACGGTATGGGGGGTGATTTCGGACAGCCCTTGAGTTTGCAGTGCTGTGCCAGTTCGTCGTTGTATACACCCCTTGTGTTCCATCCCTGCTGTATCAAACCCTGTCTTGCCAGTCTTGAGGTGTCCGCTTGTTTTCCCCAATGGGGTAGTTTTTTTTTTTTTTAATTAATAAAGCTCATCAACTTATCAGCACAATTGAGTCCTTATCCCTCAACTCCAACCCTGACACATGAAGTGAAACCATAGGTGTGTGAGGAAAAATACTAATATTTTTAACTTTTTAAACTATAAACCATCACTTCCAGCCAACTGCGTTCTCCCGACATAAACCTCATGTTGTGAAGCATTAAGTAAGCATGTTCTGAAGTTCACTCAAGAAGCAGTGTTGGGTGTAATGCATTACTCAGTAATTTAATTACTTTTCCCTTGAAATGTAAAGTATGGGATTACTCTTAATTTTTCTGTAATTTAATGCAGTTACTAATATTAATTGCTGTAATTGCTTTAATTACTGTATATAACAATTCTATATCAATAGTGGATTTAACATAAAAATATAATGTCTAATTGATGTTAAAAGGTTGCCGAAAGCGATGGTTTAAAAAATGAGTATTTTTTCACACACCTATGGTTTTGCTTCAGAAAACATTGATTTAACAACTGGGGTTGTATGGATTACCGTGTGTACTTTTTGACCGTGTTCAATTTTTTTTCTAAAAATTTGCGTCTGAAGAAAGAAAGTCACACATCTGGGACAGCATGAGGGTGAGCAAATGATGAGAGAATTTTCATTTTTGGGGGAGTATCCCTTTAAGTTAATGAAAGTTGTTTTTTTCTTTCACAGTTCACAAAATTACCGAAAGCAAACTTTTCTTGGAAGTCATAATCCTAGACTTTGTCACCAGGCAGGGATGTCATTAAGCAAGAAAGATGAGTTTGCGGCCAAGACCTTTTTAGAACAGACCATTTGTCATTGTCAATACTGCAAACAAACTTCATGAAGCTGTTTGCTTTGCAATGGCCATAAAGCTTCCACCCACAGATTGTATTTGGGTGATAACTTGGCATCACAACTTGCCAGGCCAGTACTATTCCTCCTCTGGCTCGATTTGTGGAAGAGTAGAGCAAAGCTGTTTTGGACAGAGTGTTTATCAGACTATTTTGGATATTATGTGTTTGCTTTTGCCTCTGAGAACTTGGATCAGTTTGTTTTAGATGTCCGGGGTAACATCAGGGGATGCCCATTTTTTCTGTTATTATGAACTTGCTCCTCAATTCATCAACAACTGTGCGTGATTTTGAAATGGTTAATGGACCATCTATCCATTGACCAGTTTGTCAACCAGACCAGACTTTTCACAAAGCAAATACTCAGAACAGACCTTAATTCAGTGCATTAATAAAAAAAAAACCTGTATATAAATAGATTTTCAAATTGTCAAATAAATATGCATTATAATAATAAATAATAAATTGATAAATTCAGCATTTAAGGGTGTGTTCACACTTGTAGTTCAGTTCTCTTGGTTCTTTTGGTCTGGACCAAAAAAAGAAAATAATACATTTAGTCCTGGTTCACATAGCATTCACACTGACACTGCGCTTGTTGTGTGTGCATCCATATGACGGCATTTTGACCAAATGAGAACTTGTGAAGAGTTTATATGTGTAAAAGAGTCAAAACAGTGGCAGGAATTCCTCCATTGCACACAAACAAAGATCTTCTGCAAGGAGACGGCGTTTCTGACGCCTGTACTGAAATGGGCAACATAGCACCTATGACAAGAACAGGTATGCTTTAGCATTCTGTCCTTTTTAGGGTCACATCTGGTGACATCACATCCTGGTTTTGGCTTATTTAGATGTCTTTGGACCGTGTTGCGTTCATATTTCATTCAAAACCGCACCAGAGTTCGTTTGGAACTTGTTTGGTGCACACGCTTGTTCGAAAGTCAGCATTCACACTTAATCATAAGCACCCACAGATCAATCGCACCAGAGTTTGTTTTAATCGAACCAAACCTGCCAAGTGTGAACACACCTTAAATTGCATTTTCATATGGCATTTACCAATTACTTTTCATTATCATTTTTAGTATTTTTCTTTATTCATTTGTCAAGTTAAAAAATGTAATTGGTCATTTGATACGTGAGAGCAACTACTGAACGTTCATTTAAATGAATTTATTTTTAAATTTTCAAAAGTTGCATTCCAAATGAGGGCACTTCATTTGTCTTCAAAGACACTTTATTTTAGTGTCTTTGATATACGTTACATGTACTTACTATAGTAATAACAGTAAAATATACATAATTACAAGCAATTAACCCTAAACCAAACCCTACTTCTAATCCTAACCCTATATTAATGCTGCCTTCACATGCTATCAGAAGTATCATATATATATATATATATATATATAAGTATATATAGTATAAATACGAGTTTCCTAGTTAAAAATTGCCCTCTCAAGTCGTATACCTCTGGGAAGTTTAACTGAGAACGATTGCTGCTGTGACTGCTATTCTTTATGAGTTTTTTACTCAACCACTACAACATACCTTGTCTTATCATTAAAGTAGTGCATATTTACATACATGAATAATCATTTGATGCATATTGTATGTATTATACACAGCGAGAATAGCCTATATTCTAAATTCTAGAATCCTCAGCAAGCTGATAGCGTGGTGAATGTTTATATGGTTATCAATGAATGGGGCGCTAAATATAATTTTGCCTCAAGTAAATTTTCCCAATTAATAATAAACCTGAATAAGAATAAACCATGATTCCTGTTCTTTTCGACAAAAAAGCACTTGAATGCGACGAGCTTGTAATCACGACTTCAAATTTTCGATAGTACTTGAAGGCAGCCTAAGTATATGTTGTTCATTAATATTACTCAGTACTTAATTATATAATTACACTGTAACAAGGGCGCCTTCAAATAAAGTGTAACCAAACTGAGTTATATATTATTTTCTTGTTATATTTTTATATATTTTTGACAATTTTTTGGCAAAGTGATTTGTTAATTTATTATTTTATTGTGTTCCCTCAAGAGTATTAATTATTATTAATCATTATGAGCATTATTCCCTTCTGACATTGCAGTTTTGCTTGGCATTGACAGTAAGACTATACAGAACTGACTATACAGAACTGACTAGGTTTCTGAATAGAAACAGGCATGCAAGATACTAACCATCCTCTCTCTGATTTCTCTGATTTGTTTCTGATGACAGGTGGGGAAACAAGCGAGTTGCAAATTGCAAGGGGAGAGAATAAAGCAATAATAAAGGATTTTAATCCCGGGAAGGAGTATTCAGTCAAGGTTATAGCTGTGAGTGGAAACCTGCACAGCCGAGCACTTCAGGGAAAATACACTGGTACGAAATACCTTGTTTCTTTGAAGCAATCCCACTGAAACGGATTGCAAGTAAAAATATTGTGTTTGATTATAGCCTCCTGTGTGATTTAAGACAGCATTGAAATAGTGCCTTGAAAATAACAGCTTCAATTGTACAAAGTGACACTGTCTATACAAAATATATAGGGCTACATGTTTGCAATTAAATTTTGTCATTCATATATATTTATTTTGTATAGCACAATATTTTGCACTTTAATACCTCATGTCTTTTCAGCAGAAGACCAGAGCAGTGATGGAGACACCACTCAACCTCAAAGACTGAAAGAAGCTGGACCTGTGGAAGAGGGAAATGAGATCTCAGGAGGTAGAGCCAAAGTTTAACCTCTCCAGATGGAAATGTTACTGCTCAGATGTTGCACTTTCATAGCTCAGGAGATTTAATGGAGTTCTCAGTAATTTTTGAAGTTTCAGTAAAATGTTAAAAGCCCTTAGGAGAAATAAACACGAGGCAGTTATTTTGTTCTCATGAGGAAAACAACAAAATCGTTCATTTCAGAGACAACTGAGATATCAAAGAGAAAATCTCTTGTGATTTTTCTTTCCTATGGGTTCTTCTCTCTTGTGGGTCTTCCTTTTCTATGTCACTTATACACTTTATTTTATCTTTCACTTTTTAACATTATATGAATTTCTCCATACGATCTTCTGAGACTGATTATTGCTTTTTTTCCAGTGAGAGCTGCCCTCCTGTCAAGATATTTCAGCCATGGCGCTGTCAATGTAATATAAGACCCCAAACTGGCTGAAGTTGCAGAGGGCACCTCTCTGTAGGTTCCATCTTTGCTGGTTTTAATGTCCCTGGCATACTTGACAAAATGAGCATGTTCAGAAAGTCAAAGTCAAAGATGATGTTCCTGTCTGAATGTTTCCTCTGGAGTCTCTCAGGGCCAGACCTTAGACACAACTCAGTCAAATATCTCACAATATGTTACAATTCTGAGGGTATTATGTACACAAAAGTATCCATGCTGGATCTTTCACCGAAATGCAATGTACCGATGTAACCGAGAAGGATGAATGCGAGGGAAAGGTTACTGAGCTCATGGTTGACTGTGCAGGAGATGTGTCTCCAGCCCCTCTCAGTTGTCTTTTTGCTGGACTCAAAAGAGAGATTCGGCTTTGTTTAGCTGTGAACATTGATGTTTAGTGGGTGTAAAAACATCCCAGGCTGCTTGGAGGCTGAAATGTGCTCTTGAGTGAAGCGTTTAACTCGGGTCCCTCTGTAGGACGGCAGCTTTTGTGTTACGTGGTCTCGCATCTGTTGTTCAGAGTCTTTCATTTAGAACACCTCAGTGTGTCTGCCAAATGGCAGAGGTTTGAAATTGGTATGGCTCACACAGACCTTGGCTGTCCCGTTTTCCTCTTCAGACTACCGTCAGAGTGGGCAGGATTTGGCACATGGACTCCAAGTGGGTGGTGGAGCTCAGATTCTGTTCATTTCTGTTAAGACTTACTTCACGCTTTGATTATGACTGAGCACTAATTTGATTCTCTGCTTAAGATCTCATTAGCACAGAATAACAATGAGATAATATTTCAAACCTAGAACTTGATAATGGGAAGTACCACAAGGGAGTTATCGCTGGCACAAGGCATATTCAGACAGATAGATGATGTCCTGCTGTCTGCACATGTGTGCGCACTGGTGGGTTGGGATGGTGGACTATCATCTCCTTTGATGTGCCATCCCTGGGAATGTGCCCAAGCAGATAGAATGAAAGTAAATGGTTATCTAAGCATCCGTGCTATCGGTGTGGGCTGTGAAATTGCACTTTGAGCTCAACAGAATGGTCAGATTTTTATATCTCTCCCAATTCTCTTATTCTCAAATGAGCGTTTCCAGAAGCAAATTGAAAGGTGTCGTAAACTCAAAGCTGTTGCCTTTTAATTTCTCACCAAGCTCATCTTTACGAGATGTCTGTAATTGTGATTCATGCTCAACATCTGTGGATATAAATGAAGCAAAGAAATTAATTGCATCCAGCGGTGTAAATGACAACTATGCAGTCAAAGGAACAAACAAATACTCAAATGGCAAGCAGTAATGCTTATATATGGCTAGTGTACACTTACCAGCTTTTCAGCAATTCAGTTATAGGTGACTACTAGTTAATAATCATGGGCAATTTTTTATATATACAGTACCTTCAAGGACACATTAATAGTGACAGTAAAGACATGCATAGTTACAAAAGATTTATTTTTGAAATAAATGCTGTTCTTTTTAAACTTTCTTTTCATCAAAGAATATATCATGGTTTCCACAAAAAATATTAGGCAGCAAAACTGTTTTCAACACTGATGATAAAAAGAAATCTTTCTTGAGCAGAATTAGAATGATTTAAGAATAGGATCATGTGATTATGACAGGAGTAATGATGCTGAAAATTCAGCTTTGCCATCATAGGAATAATTAAAATAGAAAAGTTATTTTAAATTGTAATAATATTTTACAATATTACTGTTTTTACTTTATTTTTCATTAAATAAAAAAATAAATAAAAAAACTCTTACCAACCTCAAATGGTACTGTGTTTATTAGAGCCATCATGACATCAAATATTGGAAAAGATATTGTAGAAGTAGCAGAGATTTTGATACATCCCAGTGACTCAAATCTTTATTTCATCAAAAAGTGTGCATCTTATGCGTGTTATGAGTCACTGAATCATTTATTGAGGACCTATCAGTTTTTTCTTTATCCTCCAGCATTTGTGCATGATTTTATCAAGCTAGTAAAAAAAAAAAAAAATCCAATATTAATAGTTGAATGTTAAGAATGAACATTAAGAATGAATAAAGAGTTTCAATAATGTACGTCATTTTAATTATGTATTTTCATCAGTCATTTTTATCGCTCTCAGTCTCATTCAGACATTAAGTCAGCCAGAAAAACAGTCAGGTACTTTAAAGTGAAAAAGTGAACGAGACTGATTTGTTCATTTTAAAGATTCATTTGAAAACACTTGAAACAACATGCAGCAGTTCTGATTGTTTAATGAGAAAAGGTGTTCAGAATGCAACTTCCGCTGTCTGGGCATGATAGTCTTGGTCTGGGCTTGCTGGAAAAGGTGACGGGGGTCAGTGGTAACGGCTGTTTCACACAAAGCTCCATCCTCCCCGATAATAGTGTGGGCGGAGAAGCCGGATAATGGTCTTTTCTGACCTTTTTTGTCAGAGGGCAGGTCACTGGACTAAGATGAGAGGGCTGTTATTTAGGAATTCAGTACCTGTAGCCACTGTAATCAAGAGAGAGATGATATCACTCCTTGAGAGAACCCAAGGTGACTGTGCTTTGCTTCACCTCAGATGACCTTTTTCTAATGAAAATCGGCCTCACCTGATGGTATTTTTAATGTGAGATTTTTGACTGTGGGAGGTTCTTTTAATAAGGGATCGTTGGTGTAGAACATTATTCTTGGAGGTGCTGTATAAGGTGCAGAGATGGCTGTCTTTTAAAGCGCTCCGCTGCCCTGCATTAGGGTGTGCGACGCACTGGGAATGCTAATAATGTCTATTTTGGCTCCGGTCTCAGGTGGCAGGCTGCTGAGGTTAGCAGTGATAAGGGCGACACTATGGATCTTCCTCACAAGGAGGAAGGAGCTCCAGGACTTTCTCTGAAGGAGACTTTTGGAGTGTGACGTCTTATCTGGCCCAGCGGCCCACTAGTGGAAGGAGCCGATAGGCAGAACGCGTGGAAACTGCAGCTGCGAAGAAGCAACACGTCAAATCACAGATAGACCACTTTTTGGTGTGTCAGCTGAACTACGTCTTAAAATGTGCTGCTCAGTGTTGTGGAATACACATCTATCTGGAAGTGCTTTCAGGAATACTTTTATATGACTACAGCACATTAAAATGACATAAGTATATGCCATACCAATTTATTTAAACGATAATCACAGATTTATGCATTCTTCAGGGAGGCTGTCAAACACGCACAACGTAATTTACACAAGTAGGATGTTTCTGGATCAGTATCGGTTGTTGTTGCGGTGAATAGCCTGCTCTATCCCTAGCACTTAAACACAGGCAATGATTAGTTGTTAATCAGGCAATCAAAGAATATTGATCAAGGAAGCTGTCAAACATGGTCACAGTGATTTCTACAGTACTGTTACACAGTAGCAAAAACGTCATAATTTTAAAATGTATGCATATTATGTTGCATATTAATTTTTGTTTTTGTTTTGTAGAAATGAATATAATAATTCAATAATTTGTAATTAATTGTTTTTTATAAGTAATGTTACTGAGAATCATGAAATTTCACTGGTTCAATTTAATTTCGTTTCTTATACCTCTTAACGGTCCAATTAAGGATTTTTTAAAATTATTTCTAATATTTTGAAAAAAAGAAATGCCAAACATGTGGATGATATTTATGTTGTAAATCATTTTCGGGGCAAAAATATTACATATCAATACTAAACAAACAAAATATTATATTTTATTTGTTCATTTATTTTTTATAATATACCACTGACAAAACAGCCAAATGTGTATATTTAACTACATGTTGTCATATGAACAACCAGTTAGAATCACTGATTTAAGTCTCAAGTTAATTCAGTTAAGCTGTATGTGTTAGATTCAGTAAAAAAATCAAATTTTTAAGAGACATTAGTTCAGGAATCAGTTAGACCAGTGTTTCTCAACCAATGGGTCGCGACCCAAAAGTGGCGCATTAAAAGCCGGGGGGTGAAGATTTGTATAAATATCAGTATTATTCATTTAGTACTGCCCTTCAGAAGTAACAGAAGATACTTGCATGTTTCCCGGAAGACAAATTAAGTACAATTTACCTTGATCTTCAAATTCAATACGTTTTCACCCCCCGGCTCTTAATGCGTCGCGTTTCCTTCTGGAGCATCAGTTAATGTTTGAACCTTTTTTAATAGTTGTGTTTGAGTCCCTCAATTGTCCTCAGTGTGAAAGAAAGGATCTCAAAATCATACAGTCACTGCTGGAAAGGGTTCAAATATGCAAAAGTTGCTGGAAAACTGAAGAATTTGCAGGACCCGAAGGATTTCTCTGAAGAACATTGGGCAGTTTAACTGATCAGAACAAGCAAGGGACTCAAAACAACCATCACAAAACAAATCATCATCCAGGTAACGACACAGTATTAAGAATAAACTTTTGAAAGGGTCATTTTAATAAATTCAGCTTTTTTTTGTCTTGTGGACTATATGTAAAACAAATTTTATGTAAAATATCTTATTCAGGACAGCACTAAATAAAAAATAACGCATTTTGTATGATCTCTTTAATTTTGTTAAAATGATTCACATTTTCACAGATTCTGCAAGTGGTTCACATACTTTTTCTTGCAACTGTATCTTAAAATACGTCATTGCCATTGTTTGTCTCAAGATTCACACCAGTAATGTTTTTTTCTAAGGCACATTTATAAAAGCTACTTAAATGCCCTAATTGAACTAAGGTTTAATTTAAGCCCTGTCTGTGAAACCAGGCCTAAATGTTTTTAATGTACCAAAATAACTGATTCAAAAGAGTCATTAGTTTGGGAATCAGATTTCATTGCTGGTCATGCTATATGGCTTCCATTCACTAAAATAACCTACTCAAAATGGTCATTCATTTAATAAATTTGATTTACTAAAGTCATTAGTTTGGGAATCAGACTGCGCTGATATGGCATGTTTTTGCTTAATCAAAAATAAACTCCTCAAAAGAGTCATTAGATAAGGAATCGGACTAGACTGATGTTTGTTTAAGAATTTGTATGGTTTTGATTCATTGAAATAATAGTCAAAAGAGTCATTCGTGCTGGAATCTGACTTGATTGATATATGTTTCGCTCTATGCATTCATAGTTGCTACTGAATAATAGTACATTAAACATTATCAGACTATTTTACCAAGTCTTTAAAATTCTAGACTGATCGCTTGTTCTGCAGCCGTTCCCTCTCTTGTGCTGATTAAGTGAGTATATGTGGAATCTGTTTTGTGATTAATTTGTAGTACTAGCACTGGTGTAATCACATCAGCCATATTGCAAGAGAGAGCGCTGATTTTTGCCATGCCAGATGTAAAACCAAAGGCCATTACAACTGCTTAGCGTCACACAGCTGCCCGCCTGGCCTTTTGCCCATACTAAGCAAACGAACTCTAGATAGGCCAGCTGTTTATTAAGGCCTGATTGAATTTTTCATTACAACTACAGTACTGTTATTGCCATTAGGCAGATTCAGTTTGAGTAAGGGATAAACCGCTGTTGACTTCATTTCAATAGTGCTGTTTCGCTCATGGCCGTCTAGGGACCAGGGGTTTGGATTAAACTGAAGCTGTTAAGAGATTTGTTTCCTCTCTAATCTGGTCCCTTGTCTGCGATAGAAATACTTTTCTTTGAGCTTGGAACTGAATTTGTACATTTTTAACATAAACTTAATGTGATGCATATTTGTCAGTCATACATAAATAAAAGAGGTAGAAATAGGTAAGATTTCTGTAATAGTACTAATAAATATAATGTGTATAATATAATATACAGTAACCAGGTTTATGTATTTATCACCAATAAATCTAATTGGTTTCAGTCTCAAACATTTTAACTAATTTAATTTTTTTATTTGTTCCACAGCTAGCCATATTTTAACCATGAATAACTGCATTAATTAGCCTGATGAAAACTTTTTCTGGAAAGTTCACTTTGGCAAGCACCAAAAGAAATTAGTTTTGCCCGGATTTTGTTCAAAATGACATCACAGTAGTTTGTTATTCAATTTTGATATATCGGAACCTTAAATGGATCAATGTACTTTACAAAAACTGTGTTGAAGCTGCTTTCAGATTAGTTGCATGTAACGTCTCTGTTACGTATGTAACCCTCGTTCCCTGAGGGAGGGAATGGAGACATACGCCAGATATATGATTGTTTTCACGATGAGCGAATTCACTGTGGTTCTAAGCAATATAAAATACATGCATTTTGAAAATACGATTACTTAAATTCAAATAGGTGTAAATGGTTAATAATAAAATAGGCCATGATTTTTTTGAGTACAGAAATCTTTCCTGTTTCTTAAGCCAGGCACACACGGTATGATTTTGCTTTTGTATGAGCTTGCAGGCGTGGAAATCGTTGATGCTTGTATGGTCGCGGCTCACATTGTGTGAGAGGAATTACGAGCCTAACCAAGTACGTTACGAGCACCTCCCAACCCCCTGATGTTCAGGGATTCAAAATTCAGGGAGTCTGCTCGATTTTGACCAGTGTATAGGCTGCCCCCTGTTACCTAATCATACACAACCACATCACATAGGCTAGATCTATGAATATTATTATAGCCCAGTGGCTGCAACCTACAGCGTGCGCATACACCAACACACACACAAATACACTATAGTTGTTTTTGTTGAAAGGAATGGCTGTTGTTCTCTGCTTTTCACCAAATCATTTGCACACTCATCTTTTTATTTTCTTTCTTTTATCTATCCGAAGCTATAGCAGCGACATTGAAAGCTCCAGTCTCTGTGTTTAGCACAAAAGCTCATGCGATTGCTGCCGGCTCGCCATGCAGGAAAGTCATGTCGTGTACCAGCTGCTTTGACACGATTATCAAGTTAACTGACTCATAACGTGTGCAATGGCTCACGACCTCCAGAGTGTCCGAACTCACACAGTGTACGCCCGCCTTTACCCGTTACAAGTATGGCGGACAAATATGCATCACATTATTAGTTATTTATTCATTTGTTTATATTAAAACTAAAAAATGTACATTTTATGTGCAATTCAAATACTTAAATCCTAAATGTAGCCGTTTTTTATTTAATGTAAGCTTTTATGTTACTGAAGGTGTTCCAGCAGGAAGTAGAGGTAAATTACATCCCCCATACATGAGACTATTGCAGAGGGACACCCTGGTTCATGCCTGATTTAATATCCCTTCCTGTAATTAAGAGAGAGGGCAGCTCAGGGCCAGTGAGGCTCTGATGTAATCATCAAGAGTTGGTATGATGCCTGGAGAGCGGTATATTTAATCTGTGTGTGTGTGTGTGTGTGTGTGTGTGTGTGAATGTGCTTTTGCCGGGGTCTCAGCTGCAAACTTTCAATGAACAATTTTCGGATGAAGAGTTGCCATTTATAGTGGACATTTCACATTGTCCACGTTTCTCTTCCTCAAACACGCAGTGAGAATATGTAGAGCAGATCCGATGGCTGTAAAATTGTGAACGGTACATGACTGTGTCATTCTGATGATGAGGTTACTGATGTGAGAATATATTGCATTGGACATATCTTTTTTCTTACTAATCAAATCTGAGCATCAATTGCAAAATGCACTGCAAAAATATACATATTAAGATATTCATTGGATTAAGTTTATTTGACCTGTCCCATTAGTTATTTTATTTAGTTCAGCATAAATGTAAAAAGTCTTTAATATTATCTATGTAAAATTAGATAATATACAGTCAAACCAAATTTATTCAGACACCTTCAACATTTTCTCACATTATCAGTTTATTCGCTATAGTTTAGAAAATGGTAATAAAATATGACAAGAACTCAGAGTTAAACTGTGTCTGAACAAATTTATCTTGATAATGTCAGATAACTTTGATGGAAAGGTATGTGAATGATTACAATCAACCAATCAGCTGTCAGCTGTTAAATTTAAGTACACAGTTAGATAATACCAATTTAGGTCAACCAATGACCAAGCAATGCTTCATTTTGTTCAGTCTGTGGTGTTAAAGGTCGCATTAGCAATTAAAGAAAACACTTAAGCAAAACATGGTCAGGTCAAAGTGTCTGAATAATTTTGGTCCCAAAAATGTTACATGGGCTGGTAGTCCACTGTATGAAGAATTTTGGGTATGTTACAGTTTACTTTATTTTGCTATCCTCACGTACATAAATTAACTATAGTGCCCTGCACCCACTAGTTAAAAAATGATATCTGGTGTAATAATTTTTTACAGCGTTCAAAAGATTAAGAAAGAAAATCAAGTTTGGGGTCAGTAAGATTTTTTTTGTTGAAAGAAATTAATATGCTTATTCAGCAACAATGCATTAAATTGATCAAAAGTATTAGTAAAGTAATTCTTTTCTTTCATTTTGCTCAAGTCAACACCCCCATTTACCTCTCACCTTGCATGTGACCTACAGGATGTCTGCTGTGCGCTAATGAAAGTCTCTGCTCAGGTGTGTGATGGGTATTTACAATGCACTGCTCTGGTGTGGTAATAAAACCTCTGCCCCAGTGCTGCCCACCGGGGGAATCAGTAATAATCCAGCGGGGCATAACTGTGAATATATGTGTGGAGCTTGTCCTCTGCACAAGCACCATTAAGCATCTGGGAGTATGATGTGTTGGTCCCTCTCCATGAATTCATATGTCTGGGAGGAGAGTTTGGCAGCGATTCAGGGTCATTAAGATTTTAAATCTTGGATGAAATCTTCTTTAGGGAACAATGCAACATTATAATAAAAAGACATTGTGTTGAAACACTGCAAAAATCATTTTCTTAATCAACATTTTTGTCTTTCAGTAAAAAATATGTAAACCTTAAAATTCTTTATTTTATATATATATATATATATATATATATATATATATACACACCGATCAGGCATAATATTATGACCACTGACTGGTGAAGTGAATAACACTGATTATCTCTTCATCACGGCACCTGTTAGTGGGTAGGATATATTAGGCAGCAAGTGAACATTTTGTCCTCAAAGTTGATGTGTTAGAAGCAGGAAAAATGGGCAAGCATAAGGATTTGAGCGAGTTTGAAAAAGGCCAAATTGTGATGGCTTAGACGACTGGGTCAGAGCATCTCCAAAACTGCAGCTCTTGTGGGGTGTTTCCAGTCTGCAGTGGTCAGTATCTGAAAAGTATTCCATGGAAGGAACAGTGGCGACAGGGTCATGGGCGGCCAAGGCTCACTGATGCACGTGGGGAGCGAAGGTTGGCCCGTGTGGTCCGATCAAACAGACGAGCTACTGTAGCTCAAAATGCTCAAGAAGTTAATGCTGGTTCTGATAGAAAGGTGTCAGAATACACAGTGCATCGCAGTTTGTTGCGTATGGGGCTGCATAGCCGCAGACCAGTCAGGGTGCCTATACTGACCCCTGTCCACCGCCGAAAGTGCCAACAGTGGGCCCGTGAACATCAGAACTGGACCACGGAGCAATGGAAGATGGTGGCCTGGTCTGATGAATCACCTTTTGTTTTTACATCACATGGATGGCCGGATGCGTGTGTGTCGCTTAACTGGGGAACACATGGCACCAGGATGCACTATGGGAAGAAGGCAAGCCGGTGGAGGCAGTGTGATGCTTTGGGCAATGTTCTGCTGAGAAACCTTGGGTCCTGCCATCCATGTGGATGTTACTTTGACACTTTCCACTTACCTACCTAAGCATTGTTGCAGACCATGTACACCCTTTCATGGAAGCGGTATTCCTAGTGGCTAGTGGCCTCTTTCAGAAGGATAATGCACCCTGCCACAAAGCAAAAATGGTTCAGGAATGGTTTAAGGAGCACAACAATGAGTTTGAGGTGATTACTTGGCCTCCAAATCTCAATCCAATCGAGCATCTGTGGGATGTGCTGAACAAACAAATCCGATCCATGGATGCCCCACCTCACAACTTACAGGACTTAAAGGATTTGCTGCTAACATCTTGGTGCCAGATACCACAGCAAGACAAAAGAAGGAAGGAAGAAGAATTTATGTATTGACTGTTGTTAATGAATAAAAAAAATTACCTAGTACCATTAACTAAAACTATTCCAAATTATTTACAGTAATTTAAATGTAATACTTTTTTTTTTAAAGAAAAAGAATTCTAATAAAGAAACTGATTTTTGTAGGTTACTTTTTGTGGTCAGATTTAAACTGATATCTTTTCTAAGAGCACAAATTCTCATTATATTTTAATAGATATAGTGCCTAAAATTGGGGCAACCCAACAACTGGCTGTTTAAAACCGTGTTTGTGTAGCTAATGGATGACTCAAGGAGGTCTCCTCTGACACCTCGCCCATATAAAGTGGCAGTGCTCGAGGCCTGAGGGAAGGCACAACTTGAGGGCAAACTGATATTTTCATAACATCTGTCAAACCTTTGGGAGGAAGCACGCTCAGCGTCTAAAATGTATCGCCATGTTAATCTCCAGTGTTATCATTTATTTAGGTTCCGCCCTCCTTCAGGATTTAGTTATGCCTCCGGTCATTTTTTCCAAGGACTGTTTTTTATGATGCACATGCACGTAGACCGAGATTTGGTGTGGTGTGGGCTGGTTTTACTGGCGGTTGATGAAACGCAGAGTTGTTTAATAGTGGCTCTTGTGGGATAGCGATTCTCGTCCTGTCCTGCCCTTCACCCGCGCATGAAAGGAAGGTCAGAGATTGGACCACACTGAAGCTGATATAGGGTGGTTCTGAACATAAAAAGTAGTTCACTCATTACAGCAAAGGACACTGGGGGGTGAGGTGGGCTTTTATCGCTCTTTGTTTCTCATCCACATTATTTCTCTGGCAAAAATTCCCTGTGCTCACATTTCAAAGTCTGACTAAAACGGTATATGCTAAAGTGCGACATCTCTCAAAGCTGTTGCCACTTTTAGACTGCACCCTGTCTGGCCTATAGCGTAATGAAAATTAGTACTAATTAACCCCTATGAGGATCGTCCATATAATGACTGCTGGCTAAGTGCTAGTCAAATTGATATCTCGGAGGACTGCAACATGATGATGTAATGGGATACAAGTAATGAATGATGTACAATCAGACGGTCATTATGACAAAATGACCCCCAACAGGGTGATCAAGACCCCGACATGAAGCGGACGAAACTTGTATTATCCTGTCCAGCTTATTTGAGGGCTACTTACCAAATAAATAAAATAAATACACATAAAAAATATTTATTTGAAATTCTTTAATTATGTGAGAAGGAAAACACAGAGTGAAATACCTAGGGCAAATATTAGACACTAGAAAAGCAAAGTATAGAACACTGAGGCTCTGCGTCTTACAATTCAGCCACTCTACGAATCGGTGATTAATTCAGCTGTCAGTGCTCTTATAAATCTGACTCTCTTCACGTTGCTGCAGTAAGTTATCTGAAGTGATTTCACTCTAAATCCTCCCCTTTCCAGTACTCAAAAAACATCAAAGATCATTGAATGAAGTATCATCCATTCCTCACTGCTAGTCACTGCAGACCCAATATGTAACATAGAGTGGCAATATTTGGTGCACTGCCTCGCACACAGCTGTCACGCACAGCCGAAGATTCCGAACGCTCATGATTCTAGTGAAATCAAATAAAATGCAACCAAAAACACCACAAGTACTAATAAACTGATATATATATATATATATATATATATATATATATATATATATATATATATATATATATATATATACTGTATATATATACTTTTTAACGAAAATTGCTCATCTTGCCCTGCTCTGCGATGTTCCAAGGATTGCGCAATCACATCGTAAAGGTCACGGTAGACGTAGGCAGAAGTGCTAAGGGAGAAATGGGGAGAAAAATCCTGGAATGTTTTCCTCAAAAAAAATTATTTTTGACTGAAGAAAGAAAGACATGAACATCTTGGATGAGATTTGGGGTGAGTAAAATATCAGGACATTTTCATTTTGAAGTGAACTAATCCTTTAAGGTCACTCTTCCGCCAGAACTAGACTTGCATTTGGCCGTTACCGGAAACCGGTGATTATAGTTTATAAAGTTATAAATATAAATATTTTTCTTACAAAAAAACGCATCGCTTTGCTTCAAAAGGCCTTTATTAACACCCTGGATCCGTATGGATTACTTTTATGATGGATGGATGCACTTTTTTGGGCTTCAAAATCTAAGGTAGCATTCATTCCCATTATAAAGCTTTGTAGAGCCAGGATATAACTCCGATTGTGTTCTGAAAGAAGAAAGTCATATAACCCTAGAATGGATTGAGGGTGAGTAAATCATGGGGTAATTTTCATTTTTGGGTGAACTATCCCTTTAAGGCAAGAAATATTGCTGTGAGCCATATCAGCTCATGATCAGACCCCCTAAAGCTTGGTACATACTCCGCAAGAACAAAGAAATGTGTTCGTTTTCTCGAGGTGGCAAGAACAAGAACAAAGTTCGTTCTGGCCAGTACATTCCATACTTCACAAGAAAAGCAGGTGCCGAACATCTCCGTTTCTCTGCATTAACCCCGCCCACTTTAAATTTCTGACCAATCACACAATCACACACAAGAAAAAAGTGAATCCCCAGATTCCAACACTTGTGGATTCTCTTGTAGGCTCTTGACAGTTTGCATGCATGGTGTTGAATCAGAGACTGTTTACTACCTTGCTAAGTTACTTGCATTACGTACAATGTAGAGCAGTGGTGTCCAAACTCGGTCCTGGAGGGCCGCTGTGCTGCAGAGATTAGCTCTTGCTTGCCTCAACACACCTGCTGGAGGTCTCTAATATGCCTAGTAAGACCTTGATTATCTGGTACAGGTGTGTTTAATTGGGGTTGGAGCTAAACTCTGCAGGACAGTGGCCCTCCAGGAGCAGGATTGGACCCCCCTGGTGTAGAGTTACTGTATGTTTTATAGTATTTCTAAATTGTGTTTGATGGCATTTATTGAAAAAGTGGAACACTGATACAGTATGTTTGAATTATTGATTAGCTTTCTGGACGAGTTACACCCAAGAGAGGCTTATTGCATGTAATTTTTTCTCTAAAATAAATTTCTAGAAGTTAAAAAAAGTTCAGCTGACCATCGATCTCAGCATGTGATGCAACTATCTTCAGCAAGCTTTGACAAGCCAAGATAGCCTCGCTTCGTAGCCACGATTACTCAAACCCTGTAGGTTTCTGTTTTATATTTATTTGTGCCTATAACATCACTTCTCCTTGTGTGAGAGCCCTGTTAGCAGATGCTGTATATAGTGTGTTGCTGAAGGGCAGTTTGGAAATTAGCGGTGACATGTTCAAAGCGTCTAGAGGCCTTTTCGGTCTGTGCCTCTTCCCACACAAACCCCAGACGGAGTGTAAAACAATCCCTCCAGCCCAGACATAGCTCAAAGCCTGCACTTTAGTAAAAATGCTGCTTGAAAATAATATAAGCATCCAAAAAATTAAATAAATATCAGACAGAATTACAACATAGTCAATTTCATTCCCAGATAAATGGAGGCCCCGCAATAAATCATATTCATGTCTGGGAGAAATGGTCATCTGAAATAAAAAAAAGCGAGCGGCAGAGAAAGAAATGAGCTTGTAAAGAAGCTGTGGACTGCAAACTATATTAATGATTGAAATTCCTTTACTTTGAAGGATTGGATCCTTTCAATGTGGCATGGAAGCCATTAAATTGGACAGCATTATTTAGACATTCTCAGAGGGAATGCCATCTGATGACTTTTACATGACAGTGAACTCGAGGCATATGATTGGTCAATATTCATGAATCCCATTTCTGATTGGTCAAACACTGAGTGTGCATTCTTAGATCCATCATCTGCTGGATCTGATGCACTTAAAGGGGTTGTTGATCATGATTTCACTTTTTTAACATTAGTTAGTGTGTAATGTTGCTGTTTGAGCATAAACGACATCTGCAAAGTAAGTTCAAAGCAAAGGGAGATATTTTCCTTTACGGAAATTGCTTTTTAAGGACTACAACAAATGGCTGGTAGGGACTACAACAAGCTTTTCCACAGGTTAGTGACATCACTAACCCTAAAATTTACAAAAAAAAACCCTGCCCCCGGGGACACGCAACAAAGGGAGTGAGGCCATGTTGAGAAGAGGAAGCAATGTTGTAGTAAGCACATTTGAGAGTCTGACACTTTGTCTGACTAGTTTACAGTTGAATAATATGTAAATGAAAAATAAAGCATGTTTAACAGACTGTTTAGTGTGCAGACCATGCATGTTTTGTCTGGAGCTGCCTGACCTCTTTAGTGCTGAATAAGAATGAGAATCTAACAGGAGTGCTATGAGAATGAGAATAGTAATCATCACTGTTTCCAGCTGGTCTGCCTGGAGAAATCTAGACGTGGGCTGCATCACTGCTCCCACACGTCAACATCACAAATGCTCTTCTTCGCTCTCATAACTCCGTTCCACACTGTAGTTTTGTGTCTGGTAGGGGAGCCGGAACCGGGGGGCTTCAGGTCTGCATTTCTCTACTTTCAGCCCACTCAACCAAACTTACTCAGACCATATTAAAATGTATACCCAAGTGCATTTCTGATACAGGCTATAGTTTACTGTAAGTTACTGATATTATTTTTCCAAAAACCAGTGTACATTTAGAGTGATAATGAATGCAACATTGATCATTTTTTATTTTATACATTTTATTTGTCATATGATCATTATTTTTAAATTTGTTAAATTATCAACATTTAAATTTTTTTACTATAAAAAAACCAAACCAAAAAACAATCGAATATCCAATATCAGGCCATATCCGCTATACCGTTCAAAAATTTAAATTAAAAATTATTTTTTTTTTTTAAATGTTTTTAAAGAAGTGCTCACTATGGCTGCATTTATTTATACAGTAAAACATTGTGATTAATACTGTATATATATACAATTTAAAATAACTTAACAAGAAACATTTCTTGTTATTATCAATGATGAAAACAGCTGTGCTGCTTAATATTTTTGTGGAAGTGATGCATTTCTTTCAGGATTATTTGATGAATAGAAAGTTCAAAAGAACAGCATTTATTTGAAGTAGAAATCTTTTTTTACATTATAAGCTTATATACTATATACTTAACTATAAACTAAATAACTATCACTGTTGATCATTGAATGCATGCTTGTTGAATATCATCGCTGTTGGGTGCAACCTTGTATCTCCAAAAACAGCCGCGACTGAGGCAGTAAGTGCATTGCATTACGTTTTCAGGTTAAAGAGTTTACTGTAGCAATAAGGGTCGTGTCATTTTGTTTCTGTCATTTGGCCAAAATCCCATGTTATACAAGTGCTATGAAGTATGAAGTGCTTTGCACAGGCTATTTAAGACTAGACTACTAGAATCTAAGACACTCTTCTCCGCTCCTCAAATACATAAAATATTAGCCTATATATATATATATATATATTAGTGTTTTTTGAGTAAAGAAAATCCTGTACTTTTACAAACAAACAGTTCTTTATTTACCCTTGCACTGCAAACGAGCAGAGATGGTCCAAACTGCCTGTATACCATTTCATTCTCGAAAGAGGTGGGTGGAGTTATGAGGTGTTACCTACAGTTTGAGGATCCAATGGAGTTACGAGGTTTAGTCACAAGCTCTTTTTAATACTTTGGGTAATTGTAAAATCAACAGACGGACGTAAAGGGTGAACAAAAAGAAGATTCTGCCTGACATCGCTGGTATTAGCTGATAATATTTGCTGATAACCAATATGTACAAATGTATCATGCGTCCCTAAAAAAGTATTTGAGCCAGACTGACTTGATATTGTATATAGCATGTCAGTGCCAAATCGTTGTGTAATACAAGCAATTCATATTCATGAGCACAGCCTTATCCATGTAGTGACGTCACAACCTGCCAATCCTTCTCAATCTAAAGCTTGTTCACTGTGCTCTCATCTCTCACAATGTTTTAGAACAGCCCTCTGTGTTTGAATTCTGATTCGCCTTTTTTCTTCTTGCTAATTTACATCTTATTAAGAGACAAGATGACATGTTTAAATGTCTTAAATGCCTGATTCAGGTTCTCCTGCCAACTCTAGGGAGATGATGGAACAGGTCAGAAAGAGTGTGTTTTTAGATTCCCCAAAAGACCCACAAGAGCCCTGACTGTGGCATGCATGCTATCTGTCCTTTTGGTTTATTTAGATGGAGTGGACTGATTAACTTTGTGTGCTCTTTGGAACAAAGGTGCCCATTCTTCAGTCTGAGCATTGTTTGGCAGTTGGCTGTTGGCAGTCCTCTGCTGATGTCACAACCCATAGAATACTTGACATGGCCGGCAGTCTGACAGAGAGCTGAAGTTTGAGAGAGGAATAATCCTGCCGTAATAAAATGCTCAACAGAGGCTAGACAGATCAGCCGCTCTCCTCTCACTTTTTCAATGACCTCTGTCTGCATTTTTAGGATGTAGAAAACGTGGGAAAAGAGGGGGAAATCTGTTGGTGAGAGTTGTTAACCTTAATGGGCACTGTGATATTTAAACATGCTCCTGAGAGTACCAGCCGCGCTCTTATTCTGGCTATACCTTTTATCGCACTCCACTCTTCAGTGGTTAAATGCCTATTGTTTTTTTCTCTCTTTATTTTTCTCTCTCCTGTTGATATACTGTAGCTCTGTTATGTTATGTTAGTTTTGAAAGAAATTAATACTTTTATTGAGCAAAAATGCATTAAACTGAAACTAAAGTGACTGAATACATTTATAATGTTAAAAATATTTCTATTTCAAATAAATACTGTTATTAAAAAGGTGCAGTGTGTAGTATTTATAAGGGTCTATTGACAGAAATGCAATATATTATAATATACATATCTATGTTTTTCAGTGGTGTATAAAGACCTTACATAATGAGCCGTTATGTTTTTATTACCTTAGAATTAGCCATTTCTATCTACATACACCGCGGATCCCTTTACAGTTTACGGCGCCATGTTTCTACAGTAGCCCTAAACGGACAAACTGCTCTTCAGAGCGCTAGCTACCCTCTGCTCTGTGTCGGCCACCGTAGCTTGCAACGTGTGCTTTGAAAGGGAGTAGTGAGCGGTGGCCGGTTGCAATTCGCAACATCACCACTAGAAATTTACACAGTGCACCTTTGAAACGTTTTATTCATCAAAAATCCTAAAATATGTATTATGGTTTCCACAAAAATACTGTATAAAGCAGCAGAACAACACTGATAATAATAAGAAATGCTTCTTAAAGCACAAAATCAGCATATTAGAATGACATCACAGGAATAAATTACATTTTAAAATGTATTAAAGTATTTCACAATATTACTGTTTTTACCGTATTTTTGATCAAATAAGCCTTGGTTTTGAAAGACATCTTTCAAAAACATAAAAAATCTTACTGACTCCAGATTAGAATTTTTGAATAATAAACAAGTAATATTTAAAATATATTATATTACATTATATTTAGGGCTGTCAAATCGATTAATCATGATTAATCACATCTAACATAAAAGTTTGTGTTTATTTAAATATGTGTGTGTATGCATATATATAAATATATCAGTGCTGTCAACGCGTTAACGCATGCGATTAATTTAAAGTCCTTAACGCGTTAAAATAATTTAACGCAATTAACACAAATAAATTACAGAAGTACGTGAAGCTGCGTCATTAACGTAATTTTCGTCACGCAGTTAGATGATCTTAGAAGTCATGAGTTTATCACAATCACACTGAGCATCTACAAGCACCTGTAACCCTGGTAGGAGGAAATTTCCATTCTAACTCTTTAACCAAATTCTGCTTCTTAAAACACGAGCTCTGTCGTATTCTGCGATTGTTTCTGAAGAGTCGTACAGTAAGCGCGTGAGAGTCATATAGTTATAGTGTTATATTTGTTATTAGGAATGCACCGATACCATTTTTTCAATTCTGAGTATCGGCCGATACCGATACTAGTCCAATACCAATGCAGTTTTGTTTAAAAATTCTATGTAGAATTTCTTTATCTCAGTGTGTTGAACTGATAATCACTCTTTTGTTAGTTAAACACAATCTACTAAATACAGACAACTTCATTATAAAGAAAGACAACAAATTTAAAAAAAAATATCACAATCTATGACAAAAATACTATTATAAACTAGATGGTGGATAAACTAGATTAGTGGATAATTCAGCAGCAAAAGTTACTCTAGAAAAATCATGAGTGCACAATAATTGTTTAAATTCTAAACATTTAGTGGGGAAAAAAATAAGAAAACAATAAAAGTGAAGTGAAAAGTGTAGCTCTAAATCTGGTAAAAATGTTACACGTTGTAAAATACATTCATGAAAAACAAGTAAATATATTTATAGAAATAGAGGCAGCAACATATTATAGATAGGGCAGAATAAGAAAGGCTATTAATAATCTTTCATAGCGCAAAAGTGTTAGGCCTATATTACGAACGGCTCTAATACAGCGCGGCACAAAGCACGTATGCGCATCCCGTGCGCAGGATGATGCGCTTGAAGCAACATGGAGTCGCAGCGCAGCGCTCCGTCCGCATTGAAAAGTTCAAAACACAAAGGGAAGAGATATCGACACGCAATGTATCTATCTATGCAATATTTTATTGAGCCGTTTCTTTTAACAGTTTAACATTTCAGTTACCGTGTGTAAAGAACAATAAAATATCTAGTCCAGTGTTGTGATCTAACAGACACCCGGTAGAAAGTAACACGATTTACAGCAATAAACTCCAGCAAGATAAAGTCATTTTATGCGAAATCAAATAACGATACTGAGTATCGGAACGGTGCATCCCTATTTGTTATAGAGTTATATTGATGCACAAAGAACAAATCGTGTATGTGCGCGCTCTCGATCACTGATCGCACGCTGCATTCATGTACAGACACAGTACATTCCCGTTGTTTCCACACACAGTTTGAGTTGTTGTGTACGTTGTTGTGTTTATTAATCGTAGGTTTATGCAGTCAAAGCGGTTGATTTAGGAGTGTTTTTGGCGTCTCCGTGTGGTCCTGTTTGGTATCGCAGCTTGACTCGTCTAAAATGAAAACAAACTCGTTGTTGTTGCTCTGTACATATTCTATACACTGTGAATTCGGTAAAGTTTTTTTTCTATGTTTTTTTTTCATGGGTGCTTAGGTGTGTATAAATGTATTATATAATAGAGTTATATGGACTCCTTATAATTGGTTATTTGGTGTCCTTATGGAGTCTCCAATGATCCTTGAAGCTTGCAGAAAATACAGTTTTGTGAGAATCGCCCTTCAATCTGATTGTTTACTTTGCTGGATATAGCAAATGATGAATATGCAAAATGAATGTGTTTAATGAGATAAATGGCATATGCTTAATTTCACGATAAGTGTGCGATTAATCGCACAACAAAAGTGTGATTAATCGCGATTAATTTTTTTTTATCGATTGACAGCCCTATATGTGTATTTATATGTATATAATTTTTGAATAATAAACAAGTCATATTTAAAATATATTATATTACATTATATTTAGGGCTGTCAAATCGATTAATCATGATTAATCACATCTAACATAAAAGTTTGTGTTTATTTAAATATGTGTGTGTATGCATATATATAAATATATCAGTGCTGTCAACGCGTTAACGCATGCGATTAATTTAAAGTCCTTAACGCGTTAAAATAATTTAACGCAATTAACACAAATAAATTACAGAAGTACGTGAAGCTGCGTCATTAACGTAATTTTCGTCACGCAGTTAGATGATCTTAGAAGTCATGAGTTTATCACAATCACACTGAGCATCTACAAGCACCTGTAACCCTGGTAGGAGGAAATTTCCATTCTAACTCTTTAACCAAATTCTGCTTCTTAAAACACGAGCTCTGTCGTATTCTGCGATTGTTTCTGAAGAGTCGTACAGTAAGCGCGTGAGAGTCATATAGTTATAGTGTTATATTTGTTATTAGGAATGCACCGATACCATTTTTTCAATTCTGAGTATCGGCCGATACCGATACTAGTCCAATACCAATGCAGTTTTGTTTAAAAATTCTATGTAGAATTTCTTTATCTCAGTGTGTTGAACTGATAATCACTCTTTTGTTAGTTAAACACAATCTACTAAATACAGACAACTTCATTATAAAGAAAGACAACAAATAAAAAAAAAATTATCACAATCTATGACAAAAATACTATTATAAACTAGATGGTGGATAAACTAGATTAGTGGATAATTCAGCAGCAAAAGTTACTCTAGAAAAATCATGAGTGCACAATAATTGTTTAAATTATAATTGGTTATTTGGTGTCCTTATGGAGTCTCCAATGATCCTTGAAGCTTGCAGAAAATACAGTTTTGTGAGAATCGCCCTTCAATCTGATTGTTTACTTTGCTGGATATAGCAAATGATGAATATGCAAAATGAATGTGTTTAATGAGATAAATGGCATATGCTTAATTTCACGATAAGTGTGCGATTAATCGCACAACAAAAGTGTGATTAATCGCGATTAATTTTTTTTTATCGATTGACAGCCCTATATGTGTATTTATATGTATATAAATATACATATGTATATTATATAGCCTAGTGCTGGGCAATCGATTAATCGCATCCAAAATAAGTTTGTGTTTACATAATATATGTGTGTGTACTGTGTATAATTATTATGTATATATAAACACACACACATGCATGTATACATTTAAGAAAAAAATTATATTTATATATAAAACATATTTATATATATAAGATCAATTATATAAATATATATACAGTATATACATGCAAATATTTCTTAAATATATACATGGAGTGTGTATTTATATATACATAATAATTATACTTTTATGTTAGATGCGATTAATAGATTTGATAGCACTAATTATATTATATTATATTATATTATATATGATATTAAAAACAACATTGTAACATTTAAAAAAAGCTTAAATGTTGAATAGATTTTGTCACCATTTAGAGTTGAGGGAGAAAATCAAATTTCCTAACCTGTTGAGTGTGTCAACTTCATAATAGCTGCTTGTAGGTTGCACAAGCATGATTATTTTGGTGAGACTGTCAGCATAATAAGAACCACTCCGGATATCAAGCAGTCTCTTATAACCTTAGGCTTCCTATATCTTTGTCCCTTCAACATCTGTATTTCTTAATGACTTCACCTTAAAGAGAGTTGAAAGGTGGCCAAAAAGACATGCTTACTAAAACTCACTCATTATTCAATGTCTTGAAAGAGCAAGAATTCTCCTTCCCCCCACATTAGTAGTCTAGACACCCCAGCGACAAGGGAGTGAAGATAGCTGACAAATTTTTGACATGAGGGTTCTGACAGGAACAGCAAAAGCGTCTATTCGGTAGTTAATCTTAATATGAATCTAATGAGAACAATAAACGTGACCTGCCACGGGACCTGCCCGTGGCGTCTCACCTCTAGTGAATATTTCATATGTCTGGAGACGCCATGGCACACGCAGGCAACGACATTGAAGCCAGAAAAGGCATAATTAATGAAGCTCTGCATGCGTAGTGCATTTATCATACTGCTGCTGCTTTGATTTTGCATTCATGAAGGATGCGAAAGAGTTGATTGCATTGTCTGTGTGGTGTTAATCTCATTTGCTTGTCTCTTCTTCTTTTCCTCCAGCATGTGTATGATTGAGAGCTCCCAGAGGACGTCCCGCAAACCAAAAGAGCTTGTGCAGCCCAACGGCTGTGATCACCGGCATGCAGCTGCAATGCAGCAAGCACTTCCATGGCATCCTATTGCAATCGCATGACCTTTATGGGTTTTCCAAGGCGGCAATGATGAGTCTGTTGCTTAGTAGATAAGTCCAGGGGCACTTAGGGCTTAATGAATCGATGTTGCTGGATCGCTGATGGGTCTGATGTATCCTCACCTCTGAATCTCAGGATACAATCAGCCCTGTGCTCTCTGATAGAGGAGCTAAAGTGGATTAGTGATACCGGGGCTCTCAATGGCTCACTGATAACAGCAGAAGATACCTGTGTCTTGACAAGCCACTCTTTATGTAATGGCATGGATCGAACTTCTCCACTATTCGCAGACATAAATTGGTAGAGAGGAATTAAGAAGCACAGGAGTTAATTAGACAAATCTTGCAGCAATTGAATGGCGGTTTTTATTGAGTGTTTTCTCAGAGCCGAATCGTTTCCTTGTGGTAAAACTAAACTGATTAAACAGACATGCTCAATAGATTTACCTACCATGATGTGCTTTTTCAGTACCTGTCTATACCGTGATAGTTCACTCAAAAATGCAAATTATTTTCTTTAGTTAAAAGAAAAATCTTTATTAACATACCTTGATGTTTTTTTTTTTTCAAATTGGGTTTTCTTTTTCATTCATGAAACACAAAAAAGGATAATAATGAAGTATAATAAAAGTTAATGAGGGGTGAGGTTTTCATGCTCCACAACAATACATAACACAAAAAAAGCAACATAGAAGTATCATAAAAGTGGTACATATGCGCTACATTGCCTAAAAGATTTTTGATACCTGTATGTAATAAATATTGTATGTAAATATTTATACATAAAAAAATAAAATGTAAATCAATAAATACAATAAAATAAAATGTAAATCATTATTCACTGAATATCTTCTCACTAGATCAAAATGACTGCATATGCATTTGTAAGAGTTTCCCTTTCAGACACAATATTTATGGGAGGAGAGTATTTAAATGAATCATGCGAGGTGATTTACAAAGGTTTGTGCTCGTCAGTTTACTGGTGTTTGCGCCATTATTTACCGCCCAAAAAAAGCGTGTCTTAAACCAGATGCTAACGGGTAGATTGCGCTGGTCATTATGGAAATGATCCGGCTGCGTCTGTGTTCATTAATTTGTGCGTCGTCAGTAGATCACAAGCGCATCACAGGATTTTGTGATCACAGAATTGCGCTCTCACGCTAATTTGCCCTGTTTAGGAAATATGGTCCCATGTTTACTAGGATTTTTAATTTTGAGTGAATTTGTCCATTTAAGTGCAGGAAGGCATGAAAGAGAGCTCAACTTCAGATGTTTAAACTTCCCACACAGCGTGTGAGTAACGAATTCCCTTTCGCGTGTTCCAGCGTTTGTTAACGCTCAAGTTGTCACAACATTGCATTGTTACAACTTTAAAAATTGTTACCCGCTAACTAGTGACTGACACAGCGTCAATTTTTACTTGCATTTAGCGCTTGGCGAGTGTCAATTTTAGGCCCTGTCCATAAGAGATAAAAATGTAAATCATTATACACTGAAAATCTTCTCACAAGATCAAAATATAAATTATTAACTGAAAATTGTCACATGAGAGATCAAAATTTGAATCATTATTCACTGAAAATCTTCACATAATAGACATTCACATTCACCCAAGTTGTTCTTGACACACTAATAATAATTGAGTTGCAATATTCAATTTGGGAATTAATTGTTCTTTTGAGTCTGATCTTTTTGATGAATCAATTGATCCAGTTCACAAAACTGAATTGTTCTTTACAAATCGAAGATTTGGCTCTCGATTTTGGTTTGATTCTGGTGGTCCCAACAGTTAGCAACTCATTGAAACAGAATAGATTATTTATGAATAATAAATTTTTTTGTCAGTGCCTCACAGAAAAATCTCAAATGGAATAAAAGTATATATAAAGTATAAGTTCTATGGACTACTTGTATGGTCCTCATTCACTTCCATTATTTTTTGATGTATTTTTTTTTTCCTTTTGTGTTCCATGGAAGAATGAAAATCTGGTTTGGAGCGAAATAAGTTTTTTTTATATTAACATTTCTTTCAAATGTAGATCAGTCACTTTTAAGCTTATAGAAACATGTTAGTCACAGATTAAGAGCCTCCATTGTCTACTCCTCGCTGCCATCTTTGTGTCAACGGGTTTCTCTGTATTCATGTCCACGACTAGTTGAGTTTGGATAATGTCCCTGTTCTGTATTTCAACCCTCTGTAGATGGTGCCAAACACTAATGCTCTTATAGAGAAGACTTGTATCATGCTATAAGGCCTTGACGGCTAGATCTTCTGTGAAAATAAATGATTGAGGGAGGAACAAAACAGACTCCCATGATGCAGTGCTGAGCTCTGTGGTCCTGCGCTCCTCAGATTTACTGCCCGTACCGACACTTCATCACTTTACCCCCGCTGTGTGTGTATATGTAGTTATTGCACAGTGGGACTGCCAGGAGTTACCGTCACACTCACAGAGACATAAACAGACATGATTTGTTTGAGTTCAAGATGTCATCAGTTGTCTCTAACTGGTGTGGATCCCAGAGCTGTTCTCACTATTGCTGTTAATGTTGTATGAGTAAAATAATTTTGCTTTGGTTGATTGTTACTGCTGTGTTCATAAATCAAACATGTTCTTCCCTGCCCTATGATGATACTTTGTGCAATGACAGAGTGGTTCAATAAAACCGTACCTGCATTCACAGACTGCAGTGTAATTTGTGAGATGGTGTTGAGTTTGTTTGTTTCTTCAGAGGGCAATGTATTTGGATCTATAGCCATGTGAGACTGTATAAGTGCAACAAGGTTCACTCTTTCTTTTTTTGTTTCTCTCTATCTCTCATAATCCAGTGGATCAGTTTGTCTGCACAACTCCTGCCGTCGCAGATATTGTCATCCTGGTCGATGGATCTTGGAGTATTGGAAGAATCAATTTCCGTCTGGTTCGCATGTTCCTTGAAAACCTGGTCAATGCCTTCGATGTGGGAATAGACAAAACCCGGATTGGTGGGTCCCATGAATTCATTTTTATTCACTTTTAATAATTCAATCACTGTTTTGACCTAAAAATAGATTTACAGTAAGTGGATAATTTATTAATTTAGACGATGTTTCAATTGATCTATAAAGTGACAATGTGTTCCTTGGATGTGTTTTTATTTTTTTAGGACTGGCCCAGTACAGCGGAGATCCACGAATTGAGTGGCACTTGAATGGCTTCAGCACAAAAGATGCAGTACTAGACGCTGTCAAAAACCTGCCTTACAAGGGAGGCAACACTCTCACAGGTAATTTACAGTTTTTTCCAGACTTTTTCCTTTGTTCTAGAGACAGGAATGCAACATATACTGTGCCTTGTGAAACTGTTCACAACCGGTTCTATCATTGTACCGTTTTACAAATTATACATTGCTGTAGGGTTACATTCACATAAACAAATGCAGTATTTTATATGTGTGCAGTTTTTCAGTGCAGAAACCTGCGTTTAATTCACTAACCGACCAGTCCAACATGACCAGGCACTACAGGCGCTATTTAGTATTTCTTATATTTGTGACTTTATTTTTTATTCTTTATTTTTTGTTATGTAATTGTACTTTAATTGACTTTTTCTCGTAATTGTGACTTTGTCTCACAATTGTGACTATTTCTTGCAATCGTGACTTTATTTCACAATTGTGACTATTTCGCGTAATTGCGACTTTGCAATACAATTGCAAAAATTTAATTTCATGTACTGTAATTACAAGTTCACTTTTTGTAATTGCAACTTTGTCACAATTGCAAATTCATGTCTCAGAATTGCAACTTTATATCTCACAATTGTGACTTTAGCATAATTGCAATTTTATTATTACAACTGCGACTTTTTCTTGTAATTGTGACTATATCTCATTGTGACTATTTCTCAATTATGTGTCTTTGTAATACACAATTGCAAAAAAAAATGCCCTATTTTAACGATGCAAGCACATAGTCTGAAGCGCATGGTGCAGGTGCTTTTACCAGTTTAACGACGGAAAAAATGGTCGGCACCTGGTCTAAAATTGTTTTACCTAGTCTCTTAATGAGTCATGGGTGTGTTTTAGGCGTAACGTGCAATAAACCAATCAGAGTCTCATCTCCCATTCCCAGTTACGCTTGAGCCATGGCGGATTCGCTATTTACATGGCGAAGTTTGAGAGCAGAAACACTGAACGCTTCTCCAGAGAGGAATCCTTTTATTTTTAATATTTAAAAATGTTTGTGTGCTGCTGCACGTCCCTGTGTGTAATAAGCAGAGTGTGCGTGCGTTGTGCACCTGCGCATATTACTAACGCTCCCTTTAAATAACAAAAGAAATACTGTGGCATTGACTTTAGACTAGGTTTTTGTTGGTCAATGGCTCAGTCGTTTTCAGTTGCCTCAAAATAGCAACGCACCAACAATGCACCTGAACACACCTCGTTTTCAGACCAGCACTCCCACGGGCGAACAGATGGACGCAAGTGCATTTGCTATTTAAACAACGAGGCGCAGGACGTGAAAATGATAACTGCGTCGGGCTGAAACTAGCAAAAAACACTTGTGTCGCGCCTGGCTTCACATTTCACCAGGTGTATTATAGGGCCCTTTATTGTTTGTACTGTAATTGCGAATTCGCTTTTTGTAATTGGAACTGTCACAGTTGCAACTTCATGTCTCAGAATTGCGACTTTCTCGCAATTGTGACTTTATAGACCGATCAGGCATAACATTATGACATTCCTAATATTGTGTTGGTCCCCCTTTTGCTTCCAAAAAAGCTCTGACCCGTCGAGGCATGGACTCCACTAGTCATTAACATTAACAGCATTAACTTATTGAGCAATTTGAGCTACTGTAGCTCGTCTCTTTGACCGGACCACACGGGCCAGCCTTCGCTCCCCACGTGCGTCAGTGAGCCTTGGCCGCCCATGACCCTGTCACCGGTTCACCACTGTTCCTTCCTTGTCAATCTCAAAATTGTGACTATTTCTCAATTATGCATCTTATTATTTCTCGTAATTTCATTATTTTCTCATAATTGCAACTTTATAACTGACAATTGCAACTTTATTTATTGTATTTACGACTTTTTTTCTTGTACTGAAATTTCAACAAAATTTGACTTTACTTCTTATTTTGAAATTCTTTAATTGAATATTTTAATCTATCTAGGTCTTGCTCTTACTTACATCCTGGAGAACAGCTTCAAACCTGAGTCTGGGGCTCGTACCGATGTTCCCAAAATTGGAATCCTGATAACCGACGGCAAATCCCAGGATGACGTTGTGCCACCCGCTCAGACTCTGAGAAGTGCTGGAGTCGAGTTATTTGCCATTGGTATTAGATGATTCCTCATGCATCTTAGTTCATCTAGTTTCATTTATGCAGTATGTAGAAAAAGTATCCACCCAGTGTTAAATAAACATCCTCAGGCCTGATGTAAAAATGTTGTTGAGCTTTTAAGGGGTCACTTTTAATTTTATCACTAATAATTATTTGCAAAATATGCCAAAAGATTGTTGACTGTCAAAACGGATACATTATCAACACTAGCTATCTCCTATAGATATTCCAGAAACGTTGAATATGACCTTTTTGAATATGTGTGGTTGTGCGCAGGTGTAAAGAATGCTGATGAGAACGAGCTGAAGGCCATCGCCTCTGAACCAGAGGACACACACGTTTATAACGTGGCTGACTTCAGTATCATGAGCACTATAGTGGATGGTCTGACCAGGAAGGTGTGTAATGGAGTGGAGCAACAGGACAAAGAAATTAAACGTGAGTGTTTTACCTGCTGTTTAAACTTCCATTTCTGATGTGTGGAATGGGATCTAATGTCTCATGATTCCCTCATTGCCAGGAGATTCTTCCACTGAAGAGACTGCATCCTCACCCCAGGACTTGGTCATTTCTGAGGTGACTGCACACAGTTTTCGTGTGTCCTGGACTCGTGCTTCTGGAAGTGTGGAAAAATATCGAGTGGTTTACCATCCAACCAGAGCAGACATTCTGGAAGAGGTGACCAATCAGAGACTTTATGCTCAATTACAGCTTTCAAATATGTTACTCAACTATTGTGTAGTTATTTAGCAGTGCTACAGAACATCCACTAAGTGTAAACCTACCACCTAAAAACCACCACTTAAATACAGAGGACCAATAATAGGAAAATAAATAAGGAATAAATGAATACATTTTAATTAAATTTAATCCTGAAATATTTTTTCCTTAATTTAGAATTGTATTCTTTTTTTACTTTAATTACTTTATTTATTTGTTTGATTTTATAATTTTTGCAGGTTTGGTCCTCCATACTTAAAGGGATAATTTACTCATCCTCATGTTGTTCTAACCTATTTTTTTTTCTTCTGTGCAAAGACAAAAGACAATATTTAGAAAAATGTTTCTCTTCATATAATGAAAGTCAATGGGGTCCAAAACAACATTGGACCCCACTGACTTTTACTGTATGGGCAAAGAATCACTGAGATATCTTCATGGAACAAATAAATAAATACAGGTTTGGAATAACATGAGGGTGAATAAAAAAATGACTGAAAGGTTAAAAAAAATATTGTGTTTGGGAAGATAGGTCCTACTATTCATGTCAACTGGTGTTCTCCGAATGTTTAGCAGTCAGTATTTTAGATGTCATTTTTGTTCTTTTCTTTCTTTAAAATAACCACTTTTTTTTCTATCTAAAGCAATGACAGTCTTACATTTTTAACTGTGGCTTAAATGCCAAAATACTTATTAGTGCCAGTTTATTACGCCTCTTTTATCTCCTTTGTTCTATTTCCATTTTTTTGTGATGGGTGCCAGCACAATACTATAAATATTACGTGCTGTACTTTGCCACGTTATTTAACACTGTTGAGGCTTTTGGTCTTATTTTTTATAATCATTCTCAAAACTGCTGTGCTGGGTGTCACAAACCACTGTTGTCTTGCTGTACAGATTGTGGTGGGCGGCACGGAGAATTCAGTCGTCCTGCAGAATTTGAACTCTTTGACTGAATATGAGATTGCTGTGTTCGCTGTGTACCGCAGCGCAGCTAGTGACGCTCTCAGAGGCAACCAGATCACGTGTGAGTCATCCTCAAAACTTGCCACAACCAACATTGACTACAGAACATCTCAAAACACACGTGTTTACAGGCTTGTGTTCTTCAAGATTTCACTGTAAAACAGTAATTACCAACAAACCACATGCCTATATTTATCCTAAATACCCTCTACTGTGCAATTCTATCAGCACCTTCTTATATACAGTTTATTTCCTAACCACTACTTTATAGCAAATGCCTGTCAGTCATCTCAGCAAGACAGGACTGAAGTTTGCAGTATTTAGTGGATGATTGTTTGAAGTCTTTGGTTTGTGGTAGAAGATAGTGTTGTGGTAAAGGCTATACATGTGTGCTTGTTCCAGAATAAAAATCTTGTCTATTTCTGTCCCACTCCATCAAAGTCCTCTCTAACTATCACACTCTTCCTAGAATCCAACTCAGAAAGCACTTTGTCTGATCAGAAATACACACGTATCCAGACACCAAAAAAAAAAAACATAAATAAGAACATTAAATTAAAAGCTAAATGGTGTTAGATAGTAAAACATGTTTTTTTTTTTTTTATATATAATTTCAATTTAAAATAGTCTGTTAAATTAAAAAAATTATATTAAATTTAAATAATGTTTTTTTTTCACTCATTTGAAAATATTTTTTCTTTTTTTTAAAGAATATATAAATATATATATACATACAGTACTGTGCAAAAGTCTTAGGCACGTTGGTATTTTCACACGAAAAATGTTTTTAAGCCAGTTATTTATATCTTTTACTGTAGTGTGTCAGTAGGAAATATCAGTTTACATTTCCAAACATTCATTTTGCAATTAATTGTAATAATCCAGTGAGATCTTTTTTTTTTTTTATGCACAAGAAGTCTGATAGCAGCCGGTATGATCTGATCTCACCATCATCGAGTCTGTCTGTGATTACATGAAGAAACTGAGACAGACTAAATCCAGAAAAACTAAGGCAACGTCTCCCAGACACTTGAGGAAACCGTCCTGCAAAACTACAGTACTGTGAAAAGTTTAGGCACTTGTCAGAATGCTTTAAAGTGAGAATGCTTTCAAAAATAATAACATAAATAGCTTTTATTTATGAATGAACTTCTATTAACTAAATCAAATCGATATTTAGGGTGACCACCCTTTGCGTTTAAAACGGCTTTTGTCGCCTGCATCTGTTCCTACACCTATTCATGTAGTTTTGCAAGAAGGTTTCTTCAAGTGTCTTGGAGACGTTGCCTCAGTTCTTCTGGATTTAGTCTTTTTTCTGTTTCTTCATGTAATCACAGACAGACTCGATGATGGTGAGATCAGATCATACCGACTGCTATCAGACTTCTTGTGCATAAAAAATAAAATAAATAAATAAATAAAAATCTCACTGGATTATTACAATTAATTGCAAAATGAATGTTTGGAAATGTAAACTGATATTTCCTACTGACACACTACAGTAAAAGATATAAATAACTGGCTTAAAAACATTTTTCGTGTGAAAATACCAACGTGCCTAAGACTTTTGCACAGTACTGTATATGTATATATATATACTTATTGGGGTTGGGCAGAATCAGTAACTTAGCGTTTCTGTTCTGCGTTCCTTCTGTAACATTGCAGTTCCAAAAACAGTGTGATTAGAAAAAAAAATACCAGTTAATAATGTTATTTTTATTTTATGCATTATACCTATACATTATACCAGAACTTGAATGGAACTTTATACTTAATAGCTGTATACTAGAGCTTGTGGCTAAACCTCGTAACTCCAGTGGATTCTCAAACTGTCGGCAAAACCTAACTTTTTAGACATCTCTGATTTTTAACAGTGCAAGGGTAAATAAAGAACTGGTTCTTTGAATAAGTACAGTGTTTTCATTATTCAAAAAACATGATGTTTGTAAAGGCTAATGTTTTATGTATTTGAGGAGCTGAGAAGAGTGTGAGTCTAGTATTTGCCCTCTAATAGGCAATACAGCCTGTGCATATCACATCATATTTTATTACACAAGATTTTGGCCAAATGTACTAAACGACAAGAAAAACTGAGCGCCCAACGTAGCTACAATAAACGTTGTAACCTGTAAGTTGATGAAAATGTAATGCTGAACTTACTGCCTCAGATGCGACCATTCTAATGACTGACAAAACACAAATCTCCAACATTTGCTGATGAAAAACCTTGATTTTGGGAAAATGTTAAAAATAGTGCCACAATAATAACTTTGACAACATGGTGTTTAATTATTATTATTTTTTTTAAATCCTGAATAGTAGCGGTTCTAAACTAACCTGCAATTTTCGCTGTTTTTAAATGCACATCACGCTGGATATTACCTGCCATTCATTTTCATAATACTTTAACAGTTGGTGACATATCCTCGGCAAAACTCCTGAGATCCAAAAGCTAATGCCAGCGACTTACCTGTGATGACTTGACAGCTGAGCGCAGGCATTTCACTCACATCGGATGCATCAATGTCACATTTGCATAGGCCGTACTATTTGAATTCATGATTGGTTGACTGTCAAATTAAAATATTAAACAGAATGATAAAATAACGTTATTAACTGTTTAATGGTAATTTCAAATAAGTGTTTCTATTCAGAATGATTGACTTGACTTCGTTTCCGTTTTTTGTTTTCGTTCCTTGAACCGGTTTAGAGTCCTGATTCACACACATGCAAACACAAACAAAACATGTTTGACTGTCCATCTATGTTAAGTATAGATGCCTGATTTGTATGTATGTGTGTATCTCAGTGGCTCTACCCACAGTGAGTGATCTGGAGCTGTACGAAGTGACAGACAACAGCATGAGAGCCCGCTGGAGGGATGCACAAGGGGCTTCTGGGTACATGATCCTTTACGCTCCACTGAGCAGTGAGACTACAGATGAAAGAGAGGTGAGGCTGCAAATTGTCTTTGTGAGTGTGCCTGTCTGTGTTTGAGCAAACGTTAAACCCGCGCTGGCATGGTGACACTTCCACCAAAACAGCATCTTCACTGTTGCACTCTTTTCATGGGAGCTGTAGAAGAAGAATAACAATCATCACGTTTGAGTTCCCTTGGTTGCACTTTTTTTAAAAATCTGTTTCAGCAGCCTTTATGCTGCTCTAAAGGTGTTGCTGTTTTTTTTGTGATACAGCTAAAAGTGGATGAGACGGTGACTGATGTGGAACTGAATGGATTGATTCCTGACACAGAGTACACCGTTACGGTCTATGCCATGTTCGGAGAGGAGGCCAGTGATCCAGCTACTGTTCAGGAAACCACCAGTAAGTGTGTCCAGGCCAATCTGTTTTAAATTTAAACATGCAATCTGTTTTCTTTCAAATGCTATTTATATAATGTCCAGTGATTAATGGCTCTGTTTTGAATTGTGCAGCACAGATAAAGTGGTTACTCAGAATAATGAACAATAATAAACACAATAATGAGTTTAAAGGTGACCCAAGTAATAGGGCTGGGTGGCATAGATAAATACAATAATATTTCAATAATTTTAGTCTTTTAATAGTATTTTAAATATATCTCAGTATTTATGTATTTGTTCTGAAATGGCTTAAAATAGTGTATATAGTTTTATATATAAAAAATACAATTCATTGATTTTGACTAATTCTTTTTTTTTCTTTTTCGGATTGAACATGATTTCAACCAAACACTAATATAGCTAAAACCATTTAATGCAAAGAGTAAATTCTACATTAATTAGAAATAATCAATGCACATTTTCAATTTTTTTACAGAACATTTCAATATACATTACCGCTCAAAAGTTTGCATGTGGTCGGTAAGGTTTTTAATGCTTTTGAAAGATGTACTTTATGCTCACCAAGGCTGTTTATTTGGTCAAAATACAGTAAAAATAGTAATATTTTGAAATATTATTACAATTTAAAAAAATTTATTTTTTTATTTTAACATCCTGTGATGGCAAAGCTGAATTTTCAGCATCATTACTCCAGTCTTCAGTGTCAAATGATCCTTCAGAAATCATTCTAATATACTGATTTGCTGCTCAAGAAATGTTTTTGTTATTATCAATTTTGAAAACATTTGTGCTGCTTAATATTTTTGTGGAAACTATATATACATATACACACACATACTTTCAATTCATCAAATAATTGTAATATATGTGTGTGTATGTGTATATATATATATATATTTTTTTTTTTTTTGCTAAAGATGCTATTAAAACTTCATCTTAACGCTCTATTTCTCAAGGCAAAGCATTCATTGTGATTTTAAATGTTGTAACAAAGCCACTTAATTCCATTGCAGTACAATTATTTTCAGAAAAAAATATCTTGAATATTCAGTGATTGACCATATCTTCCTGCAGTGTCCCTGAGACCTCCACGTAACCTGCGGGTCACTGAAGTTGACCACAGCTCTGTCCGACTCAACTGGGACGCAGTGTCGAGTAAAGTTAAGGGCTACCGTGTCATGTATATCAAGACAGATGCTGTCCAGACCAATGAGGTGATCACTACAGCAGAACCTACTATACATGACAAGCACTTGTTTCACTGTTAAACAAACAAGCGCTTGTTCACTCTCAAACCCAGTTAACCATATACAGTATAATTGAATATTAGTAAAATGCAATATTTTTATAAAGAATATTTAAGTATAAAATAATATTTTATTATTTAAATATACATTATTAATTATTATTTCAAATATTATTAGTCACTATAATAATGTACTCACTCATTCCATAATTTTATGAAGAGCGATGCATTGTGTATTATTTTTCTTCTCTTCAGGTGGAGTTGGGTCCCGTCACCAATGTGTACCTGAAGAACTTGTCACCCTTAACAGAGTACACTGTTGCTGTTTTTGCTCTCTATGACGGCGGCCAATCAGAGGCACTCAGTGGCGGATTCACTACAAGTGAGTCTGTTTAATCCCTGCCATTGGACTGCTTAAAAATGTTTGATGGGTGAATGGGTGAAATCAGTGATTCTGTTTCGTCAGTTGCATTAATGATGCCAGCACATCCTGAGCGGTGGGTGTGGATTTATACAAATTCTTTTCCCAAGCACAGAAGAGACAGGGCCCATTGGTATTCATTATCATGAGCACGGGCAAGAACAAATCTCGTCTACTTGCAGCAATTCTGACTTAACATGTACATGTATGTGCATATTTTTTCTGTATTTTCCTCCAGCAGAATTTACAATTTTCGCTCCACACAGAGTCTGCAATTTACTCCATCTGGAAAGCGGGAATGGATGCTTTCTCTGTCCTGGACAAAGCATCACTTTCTAGGCAGCCTGTTGCATTCAGTAATCATTGATTGACTGCTGGAATCTATAATAGATCTGGGCCTTCATTTCCTGAGTTTCATTGTTCTGTGGGTGTCCTGACTTTGTCGTTGTAGTAATCAGGTTATGCTGTGAAATTTCTAGGGAATTCGTTTGAATTTAAAAATGATTGTTATGGTAAATGCCGTTCGCTCTTTGGAGATGAGAATGTTCAGGAATTCATTCAACTGAATCAAAATAAATTGTTTAAAAGATTAGTTCACACAAAAATGAAAATTATATCATCATTTACTCACCCACATGTCGTTCCAAAGCCTCATGACTCTAACACCGTGTCTACACCGGACGTGACTGCCGCGCCGCAACAGTTAGAAGCTGTCTAAACTGGGCGTGACAAAGTGACCGTTGCAAAGCATTTGTCCTTCATGTCAGTACGTCATAAATCGAACGTGGCATCAGTTTACTGTCGGGGATTTGTCATGTCGCGCCATCCAGTGTAGACCACATCACTGATTATAATGGGTTATATTATCTTTTGTCGTGTCGCATCACACTGCTCGCGTCCGGTGTAGACACGGTGTTACCTGTGGAACACAAAAGGAGAAATGGTCACAGAAACAGACCGAAATGAATGCAAATGGAGTAATAAAAATATATTTATTCAGTATATGCAGTATTCTCTGAAAACAGCCTTTACAATTAGGTTTCAAGTAAATGTATCTTTTTATCTTTATCTTTTAAGGATGATTTATTATTATTATTTGAAGTGAACTACTCTTTTAATTTGTACGTAAACAATTTAAAATTTTGGTGATAAAACTGATTGTAGTTAAGCAAAGGATGTTGGATTGCTTACCCGTTCTTCATTCTCTTAATCAGAGCTTGTGCCAGCACCTTTTAGCCTGATGACATCAGAGGTCACCTCAGAGAGTTTCCGGGTGAGCTGGTCACGTCCTGCCAGGGATGTGGTGCTCTATAAGATGGCCTGGTCACCCACTGGAGGAGGAGACATGAGAGAGGTCTGTCATTTACAAGTATAATGATTAGTGATGAACTAACTAAGGAGGTATATTTTCTGTATAATATAATATAATATAATATAATATAATATAATATAATATAATATAATATAATATAATATAATATAATATAATATAATATAATATAATATTAAAAGATTATATATAATATAATTATATATAATATCTCCTGGCAACTGCCAAACCCAGACTCGTCCATCGGATTGCCAGACAGAGAAGCGTGATTTGTCACTCCGGAGAACACGTCTCCACTGCTCTAGAGTCCAGTGGCGGCGTGCTTTACGCCACTGCATCCCACGCTTTGCATTGCACTTGGTGATGTAGCTTGGATGCAGCTGCTCGGCCATGGATTCCCATTCCATGAAGCTCTCTAACACACTGTTCTTGAGCTAATCTGAAGGCCACATGAAGTTTGGAGGTCTGTAGCTATTGACTCTACAGAAAGTTAGCGACTTCTGCACACTGTGTGCCTCAGCATGCGCTGGCCTACCACTCCGTAGCTGAGTTACTGTTGTTCCCAATTGCTTCCACTGTTATAATACCACTAACAGTTGACCGTGGAATATTCAGTAGTGAGGAAATTTCACGAATGGACTTATTGCACAGGTGGCAACCTATCACGGTAACACGCTTGAATTCACTGAGCTCCTGAGAGCGACCGATTCTTTCACAAATGTTTGTATAAGCAGTCTGCATGCCTAGGTGCTTGATTTTATACACCTGTGGCCATGGAAGTGATTAGAACACCTGAATTCAATGATTTGGAGGGGTGTCCCAATACTTTTGCCAATATAATGTATATTTGATGCTCTTAAAGAAATCTTCTATTATGAAATCCCAGAAGACACCATAATAGCCATTCTAGTTGTGCACCCAGAGGGCTTTGAGAGTAGAGCTAAAATATATTTACTACAAATTTTACTCGCTGCAGCTATCAAGTGTATCACATGCAGATGGTTAAAACCTGGCCCTCCATTATACAACGCCTGATTCAAAAAGTATGGGAGTTGTACGAAATGGAACAAATCACATATGCATTACGACTTCAGAAAACTATTTTCTTAAAGAGGTGGGCTCCTGTAAGGCCTTTAATACTCCAGTTATCAGGAGCTATACTATCATATCCACCCTGTGTTCATCTCTGCCTTTCTCCATTATTATTATTTTTTTGTTTATTTTATTTATTATTATTTTTCTCCGTTTCCTCCCCCTGTACTAGGTGTATTTGTTTTCATTCTCTGTATAATGTGTACGACATAATTAAGATTGAACAATTGTCAATGTTGTTGGAATATGATGGACTTATTAAAACCCAATGCCATACTGACACATATAAACATTGAACAGCAAACATAAACAGAAGCTCAACCAAACCTGCTCGATGCGTGTGAACAAACCTCATGTTTATATGTGAATAAAAACCTAAATTCAATCTGTTCATCATATAAGCAATCATGTCTCTTCACAGTTTTCTACAATGTTTCTCCATTGTTTCTTTTTTTTTAAACACCCATTGCCATATATTAGTTTCAACAAACTATATATGTTGAAAAAGAGAAAGTGAAATATGATTTTTATGAGGTCCTTGAAAATGATTTATGAGTCAATCAATACTTTCTCGTAACCCGAAGCCCGGGGCCAACTGTTACTCTCTATTAGAAATGACCAGTCACTGGCACTCACAAACACCAAAACAACCACCAGCATACTGAACACGTCCCGTCACTGCTTTCCTTGCCACGCATGACCACAGACACAAGCGTGTGTAAGTGTGTGTGATGGAGAAAGTTTTTATTACTGGCCAGGAGTCAGTTCAGCTGTTTTTTATAGATAGCACCGCAGGTCGATATGTTTACCAAGAGCACCAGAGCAGAAAATAATAACATGCTGTGAGGCAAACTGGAATGTGGCTGGGGCTTCATGTCCCAGAGCAGAGGAGTCAGCCCAGAAACACATATTCACTCACATGGGTTTGCTGGGACGGCCCAGAGCTGAAAGAGATCCAAAGCTCTCTTGATAGCTGACTTGCTTTTTAATGCATGTTCTCGTCGTTGTCATGGCATAGCTGAGCAGCCACCAACATTTATACCTGACAAGACGTTTTTGTTCTGTTGAAAATATTGTCAACTTATCTTCTGCGGAATGACGTACATACAATTTAGTAAAAAAAAAAAAAAATGTCTAGAATGAAAATATCTTTTCTCCATTAATTATAAATGCAATCTGCCACTAATCTAATGCTACAACCATAAGCAGACTTCAGTTTAGAAATGCAAAATTATAAGAAAACAATTTGCTAGTCTATCAAACCTCAACGTCCTCCCAATGATGACTATCATCGGCCTCTTCATCAGAACGTCACCTTTGGATCTTTGCTGAAATAGATGTGGCCTTGCTTCAGAAATGAACTAATGGCCATTTTCTTCATCATCGCCCTCAGATTCTAGGAAGTCTGAACTTGTGAGGGAAGATGGTTGTGATAATTCCTTACAATTGACTGTAAAGTGTCCTCTTTGCTGTCAAGTGTGGTTTGTCCGGTCTATGACGTAAAATACAGGCCATTGGCTATTTGGCCACGCATTCTAAAAAAATCTCAGCATCATCCAAATGTTCCTCACAGTGTTATGGCTCTGATTTATAACTTAGTGTGTTTGTGTGTTTATAAAGATGATGCTGAATGGAGCTGTGGACTCGTATGTGATTCAAGACCTGAGTCCTTTTACAGAGTACATGGTGTCACTGTCAGCCATCTATAAAGACGAAACGGAGAGCAGTGCTGTGGTTGTGCTTGAGAATACATGTAAGAGATCCAGTGATGTTGACTGTTTAACACCAACCAACTAATTCACATTATCTCAAACGGGTTAACTTATTGTTTTGTTTTGCTTTGTTTGCTTTTGTTTTGCTTTTGCTGTTGTTTTGTTTTGTTTTGTTTTGTTTTGTTTTGTTTTGTTTTGCTTTTGCTTTGCTTTGTTTTTTGCTTTGCTTTGCTTTGTTTTTTGTTTTTCCATGCTTTGTTGTGCTTTGCTTTGTTTTGTGCTTTTTTTGTTGTTGCATTTTTTGTGTTTGTTTTGTTTTGTTTATTGCAGTGGACTGGACCACAGAAGTTCCAACCACCATTCCCTCCACTACAGCAAGTAAGACAAATGTGACTTCATCGTTCTGTGATTTGAACATTGGATGGATGGATGGATAAGTAGATAGATACCTCAGAATGTATTGTGACTAAATTGAACTGTATCATCTAGTTGTTCATTTGGGAGTGACTAACCTATGGGTGGACGAGGAGACCCACTTCAGTATGCAAGTGAACTGGGAGGTGCTGGACTCAGACGTGGAGCAGTACAAAGTGACATATGTCAGTGCAGACCGCACAGAAGAGACAGTGAGTAAACATAACCACAGCACACAGATATCCATAATGTTAATATAACACCACAAGAGCGAGCTCACTCTTTGTCATCATCTTTTTACTGTCTCCTCGAACCTTTTATCTCCACTCTCTTCTCCATATCAGAGTGCATAAAGAGGGCAAAATACACTTGTCTTATTTGTGTCCCAGTGAGGCTGTTATTTCATAAAGCTACCTATATTGCTCTTGCGCTATAAAAAATATAACAGAAAAATGTATTACCTCTGTGCTGTTGGACTCCAGGCTTATCATATTCCTTCGGGTAAGTGAAGTTGAATGATGCAGCACTGCTGCAGTGTTGTCTGTTGCAAGGGCATATCTTGCTCAAAGTGACCTTTTTAAATGCATGTCCCTGTACTGGAAACCCCCCTTGTCTCGTTCTGCAGTGATTCCTGAAGTGTATAATCATACATTGATGAATTGCAGGAGTGAATTCAGTGAATTCAAATTCATGGCCGTTCCTCTGATGTGGGAATATGCTTTTTTCCATAGCATTTGGCTGACTTTGCCGCAGCCTTGGTCTGGCACGGTTAAGATCTTTCATGGCGTAAAGTTACACTCAGACTCTGTGGTGACTCGTCGCCCCCGACTGTACAGAATATCGACCTCTCCTGGGTTGTAATTCTCCTGGAGAATCATTGGGGGTCAAGCTATAAAGGAGATGGATAAAGGAGATGGGACTGGGAAAAGAGAAATTCTATTATCTTTTCAAGTGCCATTTAGGTCACTGAGCAAAATGTGAGAAGTAGAGAGAGAACATCTAAGAGGGATACTAAAGGAGAACACACTTTATTTGAGGGAAACTTCTAGCAAAGTTCAAAAAGACGATTTCCTGCATTCAGGTTTCAGCACCACATATTGCTGGACAGCTCCGCTAATACGAGTTGTTCTGCAGGACGGTGCACCGAAAAACAGGAGCGTGCCTCGACTTGGAGTACCACTCACCAGAATTGGTGAGCTAAATCTTACCGACTTCTGAACGGTAGTGTATTTAGAAAAAAAGATTTCAGTTGTTTGTATAAAACTTTATTAATTACTTGATAGTGCACTAGTGCACATATAGATAAAAAAAAAAAAAAATCAGATTTTACTGATTATCTCTTCATCACGGCACCTGTTAGTGGGTGGGATATATTAGGCAGCAAGTGAACATTTTGTCCTCAAAGTTGATGTGTTAGAAGCAGGAAAAATGGGCAAGCGTAAGGATTTGAGCGAGTTTGACAAGGGCCAAATTGTGATGGATAGTCGACTGGATCATAGCATCTCCAAAACTGCAGCTCTTGTGGGGTGTTCCCAGTCTGCAGTGCTCAGTATCTATCAAAAGTGGTCCAAAGAAGGAACGGTGGTGAACCGGCTACAGGGTCATGGGGGCCAAGGTTCATTGATCCACGTGGGGAGCGAAGGCTGGCCCGTGTGATCCGATCAAACAGATGAGCTACTGTGGATGCGTTGCTTACTTGGGCAACACATTGCACTTGGATACACTATGGGAAGAAGGCAATCCGGGGCAGTGTGATGCTTTGGGCAATGTTCTGCTGGGAAACCTTGGGTCCTGCCATCCATGTGGATGTTACTTTGACATGTACCACCAACCTAAGCATTGTTGTGGAACATGTACACCCTTTCATGGAAACAGTATTCCCTGGTGGCTGTGGCCTCTTTCAGCAGGATAATGCACCCTGCCACAAAACACAAATGGTTCAGGAATGGTTTAAGGAGCACAACAACGAGTTTGAGGTGTTGACTTGGCCTCCAAATTCCCCAGATCTCAATCCAATCAAGCATCTGTGGGATGTGCTGAACAAAAAAGTCCGATCCATGGAGGTCCAATTTACCTTGCAACTTACAGGACTTAAAGGAACACTCCACTTTTTTTGAAAATAGGCTCATTTTCTAACTCCCCTAGAGTTAAACAGTTGAGTTTTACAGTTTACGTTTTCGAATCCATTCAGCCGATCTCCGGATCTGGCGGTAGAACTTTTAACATAGCTTAGCATAGATCATTGAATGTGATTAGACCGTTAGCATCTCGCTCAAAAATGACCAAAGACTTTAGATATTTTTCCTATTTAAAACTTGACTCTTCTGTAGTTGCAATTATATTACGCAGCGCCTGAAAATAGTCCCCAGCATGCTCCCTGTGCAAGTAGGTTGTCACATTGGTTATGTTGACAGAAGTTTGCCTATTTTCAGGCGCTGCGTAATATCATTGCGCCTGCTGCACCCATGGTACGGCAGCAAAGTTCCTAGCCATATCGGTCTAGAAAATCGCAACTTTTCATTTTCTGTCAGTCTTAGTACACGGTCTTAGTCAAGTTTTAAATAGGCAAAATATCTAAAGTCTTTGGTCATTTTTGAGCGAGATGCTAACGGTCTAATCAGATTCAATGATCTATGCTAAGCTATGTTAAAAGATCTACCGCCAGACCCGGAGATTGGCTGAATGGATTCAAAAACGGTAAAACACAACTGTTTAACTCTAGGGGAGTTGGAAAATTCCCTGTGTTCCTTTAACAGATCTGCTGCTATCATTCAATACTTTTAAAATACAAACATATTACAGTCAGTGAAACAAATTTTGTGTTTCGCAAAGTTTGCTGCTTCAGTATTTGTAGATAATTTTTCACACTTTTCCATGGTATGCTGGAAAACAATGATATGTATGTCATAAATTTTAAACAACCCCACACTTGGATGGTCTCAGGATGCTTCACTGTTGGCACGACACAAGACTAATGGTAGCGTTCACCTTCTCTTCTCTGGACAATTGATTTTTCAGATGTCCCAAACAGTAGGAAGGAGGCTTCAGAGTAAATAGCTTTGCACCAGTCTTCTGCTGTCCAATCCTTGTACTTCCTGCTGAATTTAATTTGGTCCTTGATGGTTTTCCTGCAGAGAAGTGGCTTCTTTGCTGCTCTTATTGACACCAGGCCGTTGTCCAAAATTGTCCTACTGCTAATACTGAGCAAACTCTGCACTGGCGGTGACACGATTCTGTAGCTGACTCCTCAGGAGGAGACGGTCCCAGCGCTTGCTGGACACACTGGGATGTCCTAAAGCTTTCTTCAATGCAGTTGAACCTCTCTCCTTGAAGTTTTCCCTCCTTTTATAGCTATCAGCCTGCTCTATTAATCCAATCAGAATGATAAAGTGATTTCACCTGACTATTACTTGTTCACACTTACATGTGCTGATGATATGATTAGTGAAATTATGTTTGCTGGTCATTTTGCAGCAGGGCCAAAAACCAGTGAAATTTGTGTTTTTGTGATAAAGTTCTCTTTTTTTTGTCCAATGAAGCTTTCTGCAATTATAAAATGCATCTAATAACTGCACAATAATTTAGAAACAATATGAATCAACACCACAACAACTGAAGCAGCAAAGTTAGCAAACATTTATGTCACTGCCAAAACTTTTGTCCAAATGTAAAACTCATACATTTAAAATATTGGACATTTGAAGCCTCTTAATATTTGCATGGTAACATTCACTAAATGACTTTATTTGACTTATTTGTTGTCTGTTCATTGATAGTGCACTCACACAGAGGGAAGCCACTCCACATAATGCAATCCAACATTTCATTATCAACAAGCAATGGACTGCCATGATTGTGTGTGTGCGTGTGTGATTAATGGTGTGTCTGTGGTGAATGACTGCAGTGATTGGATGCTGACTAGAGAGCTGAGTGCTGGCTTTCTTAATTTCCATCCAGCTCACTGAAATTCAGTATACACAGATTTCTAGTCTTTTGGCTTATAACTCAGAATAGCTTTCATGAGAGCTGATCAAACACGCAAATATTTAGATGAAGAAAACTGATGAAGCCTTTGGAATCGTTTAGCTACCGTCTGGCATTTTCTTTTCCCTTGACAGTCACACCATAAATACAATAGCTGAATACACAAGCTGTGAGAAAGTAAGTGCACCCCAGGAAAAGTGTACAATTAACTCACCAGTTGAGCAACACTGATTTATTATAACCCTACATTTATCCCTACTTATCCAGAGCTGCCTGAGCCCCTCTGAAAAAAGTTGTTGAGGCTGAAAAAATAGATTTAAAGCCTTTTAAACAAGCTATCATTCTACTGTACATACAGTAATACTTAAGGAAATGCTTTACAAAATGCGTCAGGAAGTTAACCATTAAAAAGACTGTATAAATCAGTCTGAAGAAGCCTATGCTCTCCAAAAAAAGATTTGATGTTTGCCGTTTAACACCTACGTGAAGAACAGGGCTTCTGGACAAATGAGTCAAAGGACAGATTTGAGCATTTGAGAAAAATAAACTCATCCCCACAAGCACAGTAGTGGGAGTGTTATGATTCTAGGGTATTTTGCCGCTTTGGGGGTGCAAATAATGTCATAACATCAACTATGAATTCTACATTTTACCAAAGAGTGCTTGAAGACAGCGTGAAGCCATCTGTAAAAAAAAGTCAAAACCAAACCGAACGTGGACCTTTCTGCATGATCGAGTTCAGAGTCAAAGTCCAGATTGCAATACAACAGAATAGCTGTGGTGGGACTTGTACGGTCAATGTAAGAGACTGATGGACAATTATAAGAAACACCTACAAGAAATGATATCTGCCAAAGGGGGCAAAACTAACTACTAAATGTGGGGATGTACTTTTTTTTTTAATGAGATATTTATAGATACTACAGATTGGGGTCAGTAATATTTTTTTTATGTTTTTGAAAAAAGTCTCTTATGCTCACTAAGGCTGCATTTATTTGATAAAAATATAGTCACACTATAATATTGTGAAATATAATTACTATTATTGTCCTGTTTTTTAATGTATTTTCAAATGTAATTTATTTCTTTATTTCTTTTGGCAAAGCTAAATTGTTAGCAGCCATTACCCCGGCCTTCAGTCACATAATCCTTCAGAAAAATTGTAATGGTCACTTTCGATCAATTTAATTCAAGCTTGCTGAAAGAAAATATTAATTTCTTTCAAAAAAATTGACCCCAAACTTTTGAACATTAGAGTATGTAAAAGATTTCAAAGTAAACATTAGTGTCATTTGTTAAATTGATACTGTCTATACTTTTGATAGTGTCCAAAGTTCCAATATCGATATGCCCATGGGCCCTATCATACACCCGGTGCAATGTCTCGGTCTCCAGGAACTGCCCGTCACAAAAATGAACCAAAACTCTATAGGCTACTTGCCTCAGTCACGATAAGCAACAACAGGTGTTTTTTACTACTTTCAGCCCAGCGCAGTTATCATTTTCACATCCAGCTCCACGTTGTTTAAATAGCAAATGCACTCACGCCCATCTGTTCGCCTATGGGCGTGCTGGTCTGAAAACAAGGTGTGTTCAGGCACATTGTTGGTGCGTTGCTATTTTGAGGCAACTGAAAACAACTGAGCCATTGACCAACAAAAACCTGCCACAATATTTTTTTGTGTTATTTAAAGGGTGTGTTAGTAATATGCGCCTATATGCAGGTCCACAACGTGCATACACTCTGCTTATTACACACACAGGGACGTGCAGCAGCACACAAACATTTTTAAATATGAAAAATTAAATGATTCCTCTTTGGAGAAGCATTCAGTCTTTTCGCTCGCAAATTCCGGCATGTAAATAGCGAATCCTCCATGGTGCAAGCGCAACTGGCTTTTAAAGGGAATGGGAGATGAGACTCTGATTGGTTTATTGCACGCTACGCTCAAAACACACCCATGACTCATTAAGAGACTAAGTACAACCCTTTTGGACCATGCGCCTGGTGTGCCGACCGTTTTTTTTCCGTCGTTAAACTAGTGTATTCTATGTACTAAAAAGTGTATTCGGACACGCCCTAAGTGCACCTGCGCCATGCGCTTCAGACCATGCACTCAGATCTTTAAAATAGGGCCCCCATATATTGACAAAAAGACAAAACTCTCTGAGGTGTACTTACGTTTTACAACACTGTATATACACACATTTGTCTTTATACTGTATGATAATGGGGTATCTCACTGACTTCTGTTGTTTTTAAGCAAATTAAAAGTTTTATATACTAACCCTAATTAGGGATGGAACGGTATGAAAATTTCATATCACGATTATAGTGACCTAAATGATCACGATTATCAATGTGTTCAAAAAGAACAGATGCACATACTGAAAACATTTCAACATTTCAACATTTCAAGTTTTATATTTGAAAATCAACAAACAACAAATAAATCAAGCAGCTCTATGCACTTTTTTTAAGTAAGATTCTATTCTGTGGGATTTTCCTTCTTATAATGGCCGTCGTCAATAGCAACGCATTATAACACAGCGCACATCTACGTATCACAACGGACGCGCTCTCTCCTTTTATTCAAATGCAACTTGTCAACAAAATCATCTTGTCTGGACGATTGTTTTGTACGTTACGCTGATTTATAAACAGGTAATATTTAAAACATTAATCTCAATTCAATATGTCCCCGTAATTATTTATGTGGTAAAGAAAATCAATAAGTGTAATAAGTGTAACGTACAATGAATATACATTATTATCACTTAAATGTCACCCTAGTCTTGTCTGAACTTGTTAGTTCGTCTTTGGCTCAAAGTCACTTACTGCAAACTTTTCTTCGTGGAAGCTTCACGCTAATTTCAAGTGAGTGAGATAAAATATTTCAACTCAAAACTTTGTGTCCAATTATTTCCCAGACGTAGTTTTGATATTGAAGTCCACTTGCCTTGCATTCGCTTTACAACTGTGGGTTATGGTCATGAAAACGACAGATTTGAAGTGTTTGCCCCTATAGCAGAGACTTTATTTTTGTATGTTCTGCAGACAGGGTGACCATCCTCGATTAAGATTTGGTCAGTACCTTTGTTAAAGCCAAAATATGACCACACCTCAGATTTGGTCCTTCCAATCTCCCGGCGGCCGGTGCTGTCACTGCTTTCTGCCATTTCTTCTCATTCAAAAAACGTCACGTGCTGCGCCTGCGCCGGACAGATGCTGGCTGGACACGATTTACATGATTTCAAAATCATGATAATCAAACACGGTTTTAATGATAATTAAATTTTAAACGATATTACTAACCGTCAGTACATTTTATCGTGGTTTATCGTGAAACTGGTAATCGTTCCATCCATAACCCTAATACTAAACATTCACCATTTCTGCATTATACTTTTGTAAATTATTTACTTCCGTTATGAAGCTGTTTTCCACACAGAGACCTCAAGGACATTTGGTCCTACCAGAAAAACCAAAATGCATCCACACCCACACCGTGCTTGTCTGGTATTGAAAATTCTGCTCTTCTCCAGGTGTTAGTCTCGGGAAACAGAAGAAGCGTGATCCTGCAACCTCTCCTCTCAGACACAAGGTACAAGATCACAGTGACCCCTGTTTATGCAGATGAAGAGTCCACAGCGCATTCCATGTCCTCTTCTGGCAAAACACGTGAGTGTGAGCGAACAAATGCTGCTGCAGTTATTGTAAATTAAATACGTTATGGCCATCTCTTTAAAACGGATGCAGTTATGCTAATTGCATATTACGGTGGCATAATTACACAGTATCGATTTGAGTTGTGTCCTAGCCTTGAAATCATAAAATGAACACTTCGATACTGCTCAACTAATTTCAAATATTAAAAACGTACACAATTCACACTTGCTAAATGTTTAATATGTTCTTGTGCAGCTTTGTAAATATTTAGTGTCTAGTATTCCAGGTTGGAATAAATGAATGTTTAACCCTTTTTTAATAAATCAGGTAAAAATACAACACTGTGCCAGTTAATGTATTAACAGGAGCGTGATCTCAATTGGTTCCATGTTAGTTAGAGATTTCACTGAGTTAATTAATTTGACCTCAAAGCAGAGATGAACATGCCATTTCCTGAGGCAGATTCACTTCTAATCTAACTAATCACTTGATAAAAAATACCTGTTTTTTTTTTCTTTCTTTTTTTTTTAAGTTCAGTGAACCTAAATGGAGCCCCCAATAATTAGTTTTGTTCCCATGGGGTGTTTTATGACTCTTAAGAGGGGTCTATGACTTCCTGTTTGTCTTATAAACCATGTACCTGCTGTTTTTCAGCACCAGATATAAGCGCTTATGAGCTGAAAAATAGATCCTCTTACACCACAGCTCTGGGATACAGTTTATCATCACTGCATTTTAAAGTTAGATGGTCAGTCTTGCAGTCTCGTAAAACACATTCTTTAGCAGATTGAATAATATTGATTTTACCCATTAATAAGCATAATAAGTGTTATCCATTCCAGCCCTGGTCTTCCCACACTAATGAACTGATCAAACCAGCTTGCTTTACTCTGATGGGATTGATTTTCCACAGCTTTCTCCCAGTGATCATCTTCAAATTACAGCCCATTGTCTGATTAGAGATGCTAATGTCACCTCATGTTGAACTTGAGATCAGTGTCTGCTAGTTGCCTTAGAAAACCTTTGCCCTTGTTTCTGATTGAGTTTGAGGTTGAATTAATTATCAGTGGGGTTATATTCTCTGTGGAGGAGTAGTAATTATGTGAAAACATAGACTTTTTCAGAGAATGCTGGGAATTCAGGGTTGAACCAGTGCATTGATTTATTTATTTACCCTACCGTTCAAAAGAAGATTTTTTTTTCTCAAATAAATTAATGCCTTTATTCAGCAAGAATGCATTGCATTCATCAAAAGTGACAGTAAGTGACATTTGTTACAGATAATTTCAAATAAATGCTGTTCTTTTGAACTTTCTATTCATCAAAGAATCCTGAAAAATCTATCACGGTTTCCACAAAAATGTTACTGCCATTTTAAAATATTTTAAAATTTCAAATAGTTATTTTTACTGTATTTTTGATCAAATAAATGCAGCCTTAATGAGCATAAGATAATTTCTAAAAACATTAAAAAAACTTTTCAACGGAAGTGTAAATACCAAATTGATTGAAATTCAATATATTATACAGTATATATTATGTAATATAACATTTATATAACAAATATAAAATTTTCATATATAAATATTTAATATATTTATATTTATATATTTACATATATAAACATATTTCATATATATATTTATATATATTATTATTATTTTTTTTTTAAATAGTGAATTATTATTAATTATTTCATTTTTTTTTTTTTTTTTTTTAAACATAAACATTTTTATGATACAGTATGTTGTGCCATTCAAATCTACATGTGCTAGATTATTATGAAGTTCATTTGACCAGTAATTTACATTAAATGACCACATTGCAAAAGCTAATCATGTTCTCTATTCTGATTGGTTAGTGCCACTTTCTGGTCCCAGCAACCTCAGGGTGTCTGATGAATGGTACAATCGCTTCCGCATCAGCTGGGATGGCCCTCAGTTCCCCACTATGGGTTACAGGGTTATCTACCAGCCTATCTCTGGTATGTACGCACACACACACACACACACACACACACACACACACACACACACACACACACACACACACACACACACACACACACACACACACACACACACACACACACATCTGGTTCACTATTTTTGTGGGGACTTTCCATAGATGTAATATTTGTTTTATACTGTACACACTGTATGTTCTATCCCCTTACACTAACCCTACCCCTAAATCTACCCATCACACAAAACTTTCTGCATTTTTACATTTTCAAAAAAAAAAACTCATTTTGTATGATTTATCAGCTTGTTTCCTCATGAGGACCTCAATTTAGGTCCCCACGGTGACACACGTCCCCATGAGTCTGTGTGCATTCAGAATGAAGACCATAGAAAATAGAAAAACTTGAACACATATCTCAACCCTCCACAGTACCTGCTCATGTCTGAAATGGATGTGTGCACAATCCCATGTAAAATACTACATAATTCAGTATTAAATTCCAGACATAAATGAAAAAAGTCTTGAGACTCTCTAGACATATATAGGCGGGTAGGATGAATTATTAGCAGCTTGTTGGGAGCAGTTTGAAAGGGCATTGGTAGGTGGAGATACTGACTCGTCTGCTGTTTCACGTCTGCTGTTCTGAATATGACCGATCTTCCATCTGCAGTCTGAGATTCAATTGTAAACAGAAGCTGTAATGTGGCCGCAGCACACCAGAGGGAACAAAAAAAAGTCACTCTACTCTGTTTTCCACTGAAGTCCAGCCCAATAAACTCCTTTATTCCATTATATTATCTTAAACCCCCATCTGTGGTGGAGAGTAATGGCTTCTCCACCTACATTTAATGCCCTTTCAAACTGCTCCCAACAGCTGCTAATAATTCATCCCACCACTGGTCATTTCTACTGTCCAGAGCTCATTTTCAGTGTCTTTGTGTGTGTGATCCACCCTTTCTAGAGGCATCACATCGTTGGGATGTTTAGTTTGTGACGGCTAGAAGACATCACTTTAGTTTTGAAGTGTGTTCATGCATTTTTATTACTTATCAAGATCTTTACATAAACATGTTATTCCTAATTAAGAAGTACTAAGCTATTTTCTATCCTGTTTTTGATCCTCTCTTTCGAACCCTCCGTTTTGATGGATGTGTATGGCAAGCCGTTTTAACATTTAATCCTTAAAACGTACTAGTAACATATCCTATCTATTCCATTAAGTACTAGTACTTCTTCATTAGCTACTAGTGCTTATTCTTTAGGTACTTATATTTTACTAGATACTAGTTCTTATTCATTAGCTACTAGTGCCTATTAAATTGGTACCAGTACTTATTTATTAGATACTACTACTTATTAATTAGTTACTAGTACCTATTATTAGACACTAGTACTTATTTATTAGATACTAGTACCTATTAAATAGATACTTGTACTTATTCATTAGCTACTAGTACTAATTCAATAGATACTAGTACCTATTAAATAGATATGAGTACTTATTCATTAGCTACTAGTGCCTATTAAATCGGTAGCAGTACTTATTTATTAGATACTAGTACTTATTCATTAGTTACTAGTACTTATTATTAGACACTAGTACTTATTTATTAGATACTAGTACTTATTCATTAGCTACTAGTACTTATTTAATAGATACTAGTACTTATTCAATAGATACTAGTACTTATTCATTAGATACTAGTACCTATTAAATAGATAACTAGTACTTATTCATTAGCTACTAGTACTAATTCAATAGATACTAGTACCTATTAAATAGATACGAGTACTTATTCATTAGCTACTAGTGCCTATTAAATCGGTAGCAGTACTTATTTATTAGATACTAGTACTTATTCATTAGTTACTAGTACTTATTATTAGACACTAGTACTTATTAGATACTAGTACTTATTCATTAGCTACTAGTACTTATTTAATAGATACTAGTACTAATTCAATAGATACTACCTATTTATTAGATACTACTATTTATTCCAAATGTTACTAGTAAGATTTATTATTTTACTAGTAAGATTTTTAATTGAACTCTACAGTGGTCACTCTGACTAGTCATAACATGAGATGAGTAAAAAAGCAGTTAAGAAATGAAATAAGAAATGTTAATAGTTACGATTAAAAAAGATACAGGAATCTCAAGAAGCGGCGCGCCTCACACGGGCAGGGCTTATATGCTCTGAGAACGGACACTGCACTAGTAATGCAAAACACACAGGTCTGTTACCAGTAACAAGCTCCTATGTTTCACAGTGGATTCATTTAGATTAATAATAACGGGTAACAGGCTTGCTGCGATAGTCGGTGTTACTGGTGTTCAGGCATAACACCGGTTACATCACTTGCCATTTTGATATTTTATAGTAGTAAAAATTTAGTTCAGTTAGAGAACAGATTACAGAACAGATTAACTACAATTAAAAACGGAACGTGCAGCGTGAGCCAAACAAGAGTGGCAGCACAGACCAGCAGCAGGAGTCAGATCTCATTCATCACCAGAGCGAGGAGCTGAATGACAAGACGACAGTGGAAGATTTGGTGAAATGTAAAAGCGCCTATTTAAGGGAGTTTGTCATTGTCCTGTTTTGTTGTTGTGTTTTTCATTAAGAATAATAGGCTAATGAACCTACCATTCAAGCAACCTGCAGCCGAATTGGCACTAATTCAAAACCGAAAGTAAAATGCGCACGGCCGCACTGTCACAAGAACTGTAATGTGATGGTGATGGAAACGGATAAAAAGGCTAATACATTTTGATTCTATTATTCTATTTTCCACAATGTCAAACCAACGCAGCTTAACCCAAAATGCAAGCTCAGGCATGTGCTTCTTCCATATAAGCTTGTGCAGTTGTGCGCTCAGACAAAGAATACTCAGTTGCAGCCTTGCAGGGAACACTTAAGCTAAGAAGCAAATATATTTATTAAGTGTAACGAGGTTGGATTCCTATTCAACTGTTGGCTAGGCTATAAGATAATTGTAAAAAAAGAGTATTGTATTTCGGCAGATTTTATAGTGTAAACATATTCAAGCGCGAATGAGAACCGTTTCGAGGGGGATGCCAGGTGTGCGGAAGGAAAAAAACCCAAAACTAATATATTCGAATCCCAAAATTGAAAATCGAATACCAACCCACCGAACGAATATTCAAATATTCTGGTACAGCCCTAGTTGTGACATTACTGTTGGATCCAATGTAGCTGCCCACCAACCTCGATATTGTCTGACATGGTTTAGAAGGCAAAAAGGAAGCCTTCAGTGATGAGGATGTCCCCGGGGAAAGGTAATTCGCTAAATTCCTTTCCACCCGAGGCATCCACCCGTATCCTTGCTTGCTCAGCCCCTCTACATTCTAATAACTCAAAGCCGAATGGACCAAGCAGACAGAGTATGGATGTCTCCACGCACTTAACACCTCAGTGTCCTGATCTGGGAAAAAGTGAAGGCTCACCAGAGCTGCAGACTTTGCATATATCGCTCAACCTTCCACAGTCTTGTGCTTTGAGCCAGTTTAAACTCAGTCTGGCTTTCATCAGCTCATCATATTCAGCGGTTTGCTGTGTCGAACAGGAAACAGATTACAGTACTTTTATTATTACTTCTAACTGTTTCTACTGACACCACGTCTATTATAACAGAATCACAGATGAGCAATGAGTCCTTGATTTATGTGGAAGAAACCGTTGCGGGGGCTTCCGCTTCTGGCACAAAGACAATAGAGCATGTGGGAGAGAAAATCCCTCACGTTCCACTACTAGTTCCCGTGGGGCTCAGCGGCTCGACTCTCTTCACTCGAAGGCTCGTGACCATCGCCAGGCATTAGAAAAGCGGGCATGGAGAAACACAGAGCTTGAATTGTCTGCTCGGCATTATTCTGCTTACCTTCTATCCTTTTTCACACACTGCTATCTTCACACAGCATTCAAACAAGCGGCTTCCTGAAGACAAATTAGCTGATGATGTGCTCTCAGCTACCCTTCTTATACACTGAGGCGCACCTGTGTTTTGCACACATGCCTCAGACACCGGGTTCCGCGAGGGTGCGTCCCTTTAACGTCAGCAGCTGACTCAGAGTAGAAGTTTCCCTGAAAGGGAACAATTCTTTAAAGTTTAGATACATTTTTGTTTCACAGAAGAAAGTCGGTCATACAGGAACCACATGAAAATGACTAAATGCTGACAAATTTTTGTTTTTGGACTAAATAATCATTTAACATATGAACTATGCTAGTGTTTTTCATTTACATTTGGAATTCTCAATTATAATAATAGCAAAAACAACATAAATGAATTACTTGACTAATATTATAAGTGTACTTCCAGCAAAAAAATGTGTTTGTCACTTTTTTCTGTAAGGTTACTCGGATTGTTTTCAGCTCTTGTCTCTGCCCTGTGCACAGTGTCAGGTCCGGCTCTAGAGACGTTTGTAGGGGATGATGTAAACACCCTGCTGATCCTCAATCTGTTGAGTGACACAGAGTACAGCGTTCAGGTCATCGCCTCCTACACCACCGGATCCAGCCAACCCCTCACCGCCAAGGGCAAAACACGTGAGTCTCTATACTCTGTACAGCTGCACCATCACATCAGATTCATAGAAGTAATTTGCCTCCTCTGTGATCATCCTTGCTAATACGTTTTTTTTCCATTATAATATGCGACAGCGATAATATGGCTATGTAAGCGGACTAGCAAGGACCATCCCTTTTGTCTGTTAATGAAACCTGAAGGCGATCTTTGATAGGCAGCCAGCTACACATATATCAACATTCAGACAGACAGCTCCAGTAATGACAGTCCTTTGCATATAAATTTGATATCGCCAGGTACATCACAAAGTAATACCTGTTTTAGCGATTCTCATCAAAAAGCAAACAGATTATGTTTTCTCAGGTAGTGCTGAGGCCATCCATCAGGACACTGTGGTGTCAACATCCCACTATCAGTCACCACTGTCTTGTTTCAGTCTAGTCAGATAAACAGACACAATGCTTACAACACCTGCGTCTGCAACTGGCAGACAGCTATCACAGAAAAACATTCATAATAAGATCATAATATATAAGGCATGTTATATAAAATATTTTCATCAGGGTTCATCCTGTAACTTCCACAATCAAGGGTGTAAACTGCACTGATACATTTTATGTAAGTTAAAGTATGAGTGTTAAAGCTTATTTAATTTAACTTTTGATTTACTTAACTTTATTTTATTTAATAAGATTATGCCTATATATATATATATATATATATATATATATATATATATATATGTTTATGTTTTATTAACAAAGTTCAGGAGGAGCACATTAAGATAATTAACCTTAATTATCACGGGAGGAGTACATTCAGTTAATCAACTCAATTAATGAGATAAGAGGTATATATACAGTAGACCTACCGCTGTTCCATGACAGTTTTCCAGCATCCCCATCCCTCCACCACCCCATCTCCTCACTATTCCTAACTCAACCTGGGACAGAGGGAGTACTTTGGGTTCGAGCCGAATTCCGAGTTCGGAGCCCTCCCCTCGGATAGCACGTCAAATACACTCACCTAAAGGATTATTAGGAACACCTGTTCAATTTCTCATTAATGCAATTATCTAATCAACCAATCACATGGCAGTTGCTTCAATGCATTTAGGGGTGTGGTCCTGGTCAAGACAATCTCCTGAACTCCAAACTGAATGTCAGAATGGGAAAGAAAGGTGATTTAAGCAATTTTGAGCGTGGCATGGTTGTTGGTGCCAGACGGGCCAGTCTGAGTATTTCACAATCTGCTCAGTTACTGGGATTTTCTTGCACAACCATTTCTAGAGTTTACAAAGAATGGTGTGAAAAGGGAAAAACATCCAGTATGTGGCAGTCCTGTGGGCGAAAATGCCTTGTTGATGCTAGAGGTCAGAGGAGAATGGGCCGACTGATTCAAGCTGATAGAAGAGCAACTTTGACTGAAATAACCACTCGTTACAACCGAGATATGCAGCAAAGCATTTGTGAAGCCACAACACGCACAACCTTGAGGCGGATGGGCTACAACAGCAGAAGACCCCACCGGGTACCACTCATCTCCACTACAAAAAATGTTGCCTGGTCTGATGAGTCTCGATTTCTGTTGAGACATTCAGATGGTAGAGTCAGAATTTGGCGTAAACAGAATGAGAACATGGATCCATCATGCCTTGTTACCACTGTGCAGGCTGGTGGTGGTGTAATGGTGTGGGGGATGTTTTCTTGGCACACTTTAGGCCCCTTAGTGCCAATTGGGCATCGTTTAAATGCCACGGCCTACCTGAGCATTGTTTCTGACCATGTCCATCCCTTTATGACCACCATGTACCCATCCTCTGATGGCTACTTCCAGCAGGATAATGCACCATGTCACAAAGCTTGAATCATTTCAAATTGGTTTCTTGAACATGACAATGAGTTCACTGTACTAAAATGGCCCCCACAGTCACCAGATCTCAACCCAATAGAGCATCTTTGGGATGTGGTGGAACGGGAGCTTCGTGCCCTAGATGTGCATCCCACAAATCTCCATCAACTGCAAGATGCTATCCTATCAATATGGGCCAACATTTCTAAAGAATGCTTTCAGCACCTTGTTGAATCAATGCCACGTAGAATTAAGGCAGTTCTGAAGGCGAAAGAGGGTCAAACACAGTATTAGTATGGTGTTCCTAATAATCCTTTAGGTGAGTGTATATAACATAACCTTTACTCTATTGTTGTTATATGTAAGTGTGAATTCATGAAACTCTTTTTTATATGTACACACACACACACACACACACACACACACACACACACACACACACACACATATTAAAAATATATCATAATATATATTCAAGTATCAAATTGCTATAGAGTGGTGCTCAATGTGATGTTAAAAATCTATCATGCCTATGCAGAGACTGGCTAGAGACCTAAGGAGTTGACCTAAGGATAAAGACTATTGACACAAAAAGTCACATTGCCAAGGGTGTCATGCCTTTTTTAGGGGTCACCTGTGGCAATCCTGCCTCACTTAGTGCCCTAGGCAAGAAAACACATGAACAAAGAAAAAAAGTATTTTTAAAATCTTGTAATAAATGTTAGTCAAGTGGTAGTAGTAGAAGTCAAAATGCTATTTATTGATTTATTAATTAATAAAGTAGTATATAAATGGCAAAATTATAGCATATCACATTTTATTTATTTATGTAGCCTAGCACAATTGCAACTGATCAAATAATAGGTATTTGCTGCCACAGCATTTTAGACAAATAACTTTTGTCTTTGCCTTGCTTACTTTATTATTATAAATTATATACACTTTTCAGAATCTACTTGGCTCGAAAATCTAAAGTCTAAATCCATCTCCGCTTCTGCATGTCAGATGTTATGACACCCTGAATTGTGCCATTAAGCACGGACAAAACTTCCAGCTTTTAGCATGAACTATTATTCCATTCACACTCCGTGGCTTTCTAAGGAACCTCCCATATTACCTCACCCTACATTATGACATCTGCATATACTGCCTGCTCTGGACCCCCATCAATTTTTCATACGTTTTCTGTTTGACCTTTGAATAATTGAATTCACAATAATGGATTTCTTGTATTAGTATCAGCCAGAGGCCCTTTTTGCATGCATATAGTTCATTAAAATAGTTTATATAAGGAGGAAAGCTTGTCACATGCATTATTCAAAATCTCGACCACTGTGCACCATATGTTTTGTGCACAGTCTCCATTTTAATCTGAAATCTCCCAATCACAAACGCGACTGACATGATATTCTGTTGTGTAGCGTGAATTTCAATGGACAGCTTGATTGCATAAGTAGTTCCTTTTTAGGATCTGGCACTTATATCAAAGCTTAAAGAAGGACAATGTTCCACCACATGGACTTTTTCCAATACAAGCTGAATTTGGGTTCACCACAACTTTTGGCATATAAAATGCGTGGGACTCTGTTGTGACATGGCCACAATTGTGTTTGTGTTCCAAATAGTACAAACTCCAAAGATGAGTATTGTTTCGTGCGACTAATGTGGACCATGTGCTGTGGCTTGGGCTTGTGTTTTAAGGGCATGCTGACCAAAAATGTGATAATTCCAAAATAAGCCTATTTTTCTGCTTTTAAATGAGTTTTCTTTCAGACAGCACATTCTGTGTGGTTTGCAAAATGAGAAAAAGAAAAACAAAGACAGACATGCTTAACGCCATTTGTGGCTTTTAAGTGGAGAGCATATTTGTTAAAATCCTGTTTGAACTTCTCACTTTTCTCTCATATGTGTTTTTCTAGCCATTATTTTTGCCTGACTTGCAGTATTTAAAGAGTATCTCACAGAAATCTGAGTAGATCAGAAATGGACTGCTGGTTTCGAGAGAAGTGAAGCCTACAGGTTTTACCTCATAACCTGCATCACAAAGGAGCCCGCTGACTACCCTGTGGCTCATTAGCATTACTGTAATACATGTGCTTCTTTTTATTTTAGAACATGAGACTACATTAAAGAAGAAAAGCTCAAGGCTTCCCTCTCACTACAGTCCAACTTGTACTTTTAAAAGCATTCATACAGGTTTAGTACACTGCTGTTCAAAAGTTTGAGGTCTATAATGTTTTTTTTATGTTTTAAAAAATGATTGAAACATACAGTAAAATCAGTAATATTGTGAAATATTATTACAATTTAAATATTACAACTTCTATTTGAATGTATTTTAAAACTTAATTTATCCTTGTTATGACGAAGCTGAATTTTCAGCATCATTACTCCTGTCTGCAGTGTCACATGACCCTTTCGAAAACATTCTAATATGCTGATATGGTGTTCAAGAAACATTCTTATTATCATCAATGTTGAAAATAGTTGTGCTGCTTAATACCCCGCTAGAAATTTTACATTCCCAGGATGTTCTCAGAATGTCCCCGCTGGTGTCATGGACATTGCCTAGTAACGTTCCCAAAACGTTCCGAGACGGAACGTGATGTGGAGTTCTTTAAAGGGGTCGGGAAGTTATTTAGCGGACCTTCATGGAACATTCAGGACGTTTACGGAACATTTAGGGGACCATATTTTATTTGGAAATTTGATGTTCCCAGAATGTTCTCAGAACGTCCCCACTGCTGTCAAGGACATGACCTAGTAACATTCCCAGAACGTTCCGAGATGGTCACGATGTGGAGTTCTTTAAAGGGTTGGGGGGATGTTATTCGGCGGACATTCGCGGAACATTCAGGACCATAGGGGACCATATTTTATTTCCAGAACGTTCTCAGAACTCTTCGTGATCCAACTTCATATCCAGAACACCTTACTGCACAGTACTGCACTTTAATGTGTGTTTGCAAATCGCCTTTCTGAATGTGCTAATGTGGCCATTGTCTCTTACTGTATTCACAGAGACCAGAGCTTGTTATTTTTAGCCCGAAAGTGCTCACCGCCTGGACAATTCAGAAGCGCACTTTTATTACTTCTTAAAAATAAAACTAATGACATAGCTCTGATCTCTGTAAATACAGTCAGAGGCAATGGTAACTTTAGCCACATTAGCCGTCAGCGTGCTAACAAGCGATTTGCGTACATTCACAAAATATAATGTGCGGTACTTACATGTTCTGATTATTAAGTTGGACAAACAGTTGGTACTGATCCATCAGTTGGAATTGAAGCAACTTTTGTGCAAATCCTGTGTTTTACTGACCCTCATTTGCAAAGCAGGCCAGTCTACATTGATTCAATCAAGCATGTTCTGAAAACATTCCGTAAACCTGATGGAAGTACCTAAATAGGACCAAAAAATAACATTCTAGGTTGGTCCCCTTAAAGGGATAGTTCACCCAAAAATGAAAATTTGATGTTTATCTGCTTACCCCCAGGGCATTCAAGATGTAGGTGTCTTTGGATTCGTATGTGTATGTTTTTTTACTCTCATAGTCCTCATACTCTCATCTCTTACAATTGACATGCATTATACGACTGGCAGACTAAAACAGTTGGAGTTAAAAATCTCCATTTGTGTTCTACTGAAGAAACAAAGATACCTACATCTTGGATGCACTGGGGGTAAGCAGATAAACATCAAATTTTCATTTTTGGGTGAACTATCCCTTTAAGGTCCTGCAAACATTATGGGAATGTAGTGTAGAGACCACTGCACTGAACAAGATATGTTGCAGCACAGTCCTGAATGAAACGTCCCCATCTGACTAACAGGGAACTGTATAGGAACGTTCTGTTAATGTCCCAAATATCCTCTTTGTAACATTGCTGTGTGACAATAGAAAAACCAATATGGAATGTCCCCCTAAAGTCATATCAGGAACATTATTATATGACCAACAGAGGACCATGTAGGAGCATTCTGTTAACGTTCCCAAATGTCCTCTTTGTAACGTTGCCATGTGACAATAGAATAACCAAAATGGAACGTCCCCCTAAAGTCATATCGGGAATGTTATCATATGACCAACAGAGGACCATGTGGGAACATTCTGTTAACGTCCCAAATACTTTTTTTGTAACGTTGCTATGTGACCATAGAATAACCAAAATGGAATGTCCCTCTAAGTCATATCGGGAACGTTATTATATGACCAACAGAGGACCATGTGGGAACATTCTGTTAACGTCCCAACTGTCCTCTTTGTAACGTTACCATGTGACCATAAAATAACAAAAATGGGACTTCCCCTTAAAGTCATATCGGGAACATTTTTATATGACCAAGGTTCATCAAAATGCCTCTATCTGTGTTTCATTCTGCCACAGCAATAGCTGGAGACATTTGTCCTTATAAGGGATTTCCTGAAACGACATAAGGTTTATGACGTCCATGAGTCTCATGCTGCATTCATGGCATGTTGTAATTACCATAGTCTCAAGATGACAACACATGACGTTATATTTAGAGCTGTTCACGTCCTCAGACTGGGAATTATGCATTTCTATGGCACCACTATCAATGCCTAAATGAATCTGCAGCAGTCAGGTTGTACAAGTAGGAGCTCTCAAACAATTCCCATCTTACAAGCTGTAATTACGTTGAAATTACGTAATTGCGGTAATTACGACATGGCGTGAACACACCTTTACTTGTGGACTTTCTGCTCGAAGGAGCCCTCTGTCTATGAATATGAATGAAACAGACATTATACACATGTACTCACTACTGCTCACAATCAAGTCACCTTTATTTTATTTTAGTGCTAGGCAGTCGATTAATAGCGATTAATCGCATCCGAAATAAAAGTTTGTGTTTACATAATATATGTGTGTGTACTGTGTATAATTACTATGTATATATAAATACACACACATGCATGTATATATTTAAGAAAAAAAATATATTTATATATAAAATATTTATATTTATAGATAAGATCAATTATATAAATATATATACAGTATATACATGCAAATATTTCTTAAATAAATACATGAAGGAGTGTGTATTTATATATACATAATAATTATACACAGTACACACACATATATTATGTAAACACAAACTTTTATTTTGGATGCGATTAATTGTAATTAATTGATTGCCCAGCACTATTGTATTTATATAGCGCTTTTCACAATACAGATTGTTTAAAAGCAGCTTTACAGTAATAACAAGAAAATAATGCAACTAAGTTTGTTTCAGCTGTACAGCAGATCTAGAAGAAAATCGTGTCATAGTCCAGCTTAAGTAAGCTCTGTGATGGTTCATTTCTGTTGTAAAAAAGTTATTAATTTAGTTCATCTATACAGCAGCTCTGGAGAAAACAGTGACGTCATTGTCCAGCTCAGTACAGTTCTCGTACAATGGTGTCAATGCAGGCTGATCATTAATATTGTTGAATATTAAGTGTCCCCAGCTAAGCAATCACAACAACTGCACTACTTGTGGTTGTTTTCAGAGATGGTAATAGACGTTTTATACTTGTGCTACAATTGTGTGGCCTGTGCTACAAAACTTTCAACCTCTATCACCAGTGCTATGTGCAAAAAAAAGTTTACGTACATCCCTGGTTTATTAGAAAACAGGATAAAGATAATGATTTTTATTATATTATATTAGATATTATTTTGACAGTGTATATCATTGCTGCATTTTATTTACATATGTGTGCTTTATTGCAATATTTTCATGCAAAGTATCTGTGTATTTTACATATGTCTGTTTTCTTCTTTCTCTTTGCAGTGTTCCTGGGGGTGAAGAATCTCAGCACAAAACAGGTGCTCAGTACTAGCATGTGTGCCCAGTGGCAACCTCACCACCATGCCTCCGTCTACAGAGTCGTCATTGAGTCAATGCTGAGTGAGTGACACGCACGCACGCATGCGCACACACACACACACACCTACACACACCTACACACACCTACACACACACCTACACCTGGTTTCCATGTTTTATGGGAACGTTCCATAGACATAATGATTTTTATACTGTACTGTATCTTCTATCCCCCTATACTAACCCTACCCCTAAACCTACCCATCACAGAAAACTTGCATTTTTATATTTAAAAAAAACATCACTTAGTATGATTTATAAGCTGTCTTCCTTATGGGGACCAAAAAATGTCCCCACGAGGATTTTGGATTTTGGATTTTGCCATCTTTGTGGGGACATTTTGTTTCAATAATTGTTAATGCATTGCAGAACAAAGCCATAAGGTGGCTTCCTGTTTTGCAATATTGACAATTTTGGTTTTGTTAAATTTCAGTTTCAGAGGTAATGGGATATTATGGCTTATTTCAGCACAGACCTCTGAGCCTCTGGGCTGTTCAACAAAACTCTTTTTTTGTATGCATATTGCTCTGCTGGTGTGTGACATGACTTCGATTCAAATTTAAAACAGCAGAGTCAAAAGCCCATTTCCCAATAATGCTTTTCTTATTCCTGCCTGAGAATGCCTCACCGGCTCAGCTTATCTCGCAATCCTGGAAATCTTCTGTTCTTCTTCCAGCGTGTGACTGCTCAGATGGCTACCAGCTCAGTAGTGCTATTAAAACCAGATCCTACTGGGGTGTGTGCATGTGTATAACATATCTGAATGACAATCATTGCAGCAGAGTTCTCAAAGAGACACACAAGAACTATAGAAGAGATTTAACTATATATACTTGCAGTTCTTTTTTGGCTGTTGTAAATCCTGACAGATTTAATTCTCAAATGTGAACCGGGTTGATATGACTTTCAGATCATAATTTAAAAATACTTAATAATAGTTACATTTCTGATGTTCAGACTCCTTTTCTGCCCTTTCAGAGATATAATCTCACTTCAATTAAAAAATAATTACCACAATTTTTTTGTTTTCTCAAATGTTTTTCTTCAGCTAGGACACATTGAATTGACGTAAAGTGACAGTAAATACATGTATAATGTTACAAAAGATTTGTTTCAGATAAATGCTGTTTTTCAAACTTTAGTCATCAAAGAAAAATGAAAATAAAAGTATTACAACTTTTTTCAACATTGCTAATAATTAGAAATAATTTTTGAGCACCAAATTGAAAATTCAGCTTTGCTATCACAGGAATAAATTACATTTTAAAATACATTTAAATATAAAACGGTTATTTGAAAATGTAGTAATATTTCAAAATATTACTGTTTTTAACTTTTTTTTTTTTTTATCAAATGCAATGCTTGGATAGCATAAGACAAAGATCAGTTCAAAGCTAAAAACAATCTTACAGGCTACCTTTGAATGGTAGTATAAATACCAAATTAACTGATAATTAATAATATTTTGAGTTCTTAGGAGGATGTTAAAAAGTCTGGGTGGGGAATAAAAGTTAATTCTGGCGAACCTTTATGCACCAAAAGTGAATAATATAATATAATATAATATAATATAATATAATATAATATAATAATATAGAAGCCATTTTAATCTGTCCTTCAAAATCAGAATATTATTTTCTAATAAGCATTTTCTAGCTTCAAATTTCTAGTGGGAAAAATCTAATCTACTTGAAGAATAACGGATACAACCCATTACCCTGTAGTCATGATAAACTATGCCTACACAAATAAATCAAAACTACTGCTGAAATGTGTAAGAGTAATATGAATATGTGTATATTTCTGCAGTACTAAGATCCCAACTGCCTCTCTTCTGACCCTCTTCTAGTCAAATAATGCCCAAACTTTGGTAACCAGTAGGAACAGCGGATTCATTATTTGCCATCTTGCTTGTATTGAGAATTTGACTGTGGAATTTCAGCCAGACATATGAATCTTCAGTGCCGAGCGCTTGTGGTGTAGTGAAGCATTCCTGCTTGCAAATGCAGGGAAGAGAGGAACTGTCCTGCTTGTGCCAGAGATGTGACTGGACTGAGAAGTGCAGTTTGTTGAAACAAACGCTTAAAGGAGGATAGCTGTTTACTGAGCCGAGCAGCAGCACTTTCCAGCTACTTTTCCATAGAGCGAAAATGCAATAGGCAAATGTCACATCCCATTGTTTGATCAGCTCAGCAATCAAAGCATGTCAGAGCAAGGGAATATTGTTGATGTTATTATCGCATTTCAAGTTTTGCAGTCCATATTATCATTGGAAAATGCAAAGAAAATACCTTAATAAATCTAAAAACAATATGTATAATGCAGTCCAGAGCTTTTTTCCCCCAAGATCATGGTCTAAATGAAGGTGCTTTGGGAAATATCTTATTAAACAAAACCTTTTTGCTGTTTTTTTCTCATTTAATAGTGGTATAATACTGCTTCTGAACAGCCCAGCCATTTATATTCCCCATGGACACAGCTGTTTAATGGCAGACAAATTAAGATGTATGAACCAAGTCACGCTGCTGGATATTAATGTCTGCCATCAGAAACAAAACAAAGAGATCGATGAAAAGAGATGTAGAAAAAGAGAAAACCAGAAAGAAAAGGAGTCCAAGTCAGTGAGAACACCTTCACATTTGGAAAGAAAATTCCACTCTTTTCTTTCTTATCACGATGCACCCATTTCCCTGCAGTCTTCGGCCTCTGATTAAAGCGATTAAAGACCTTTCCGTTGAACTCTATGAGCTGAATACAAGGTTACCTTTCCTGAGCTCAAGCAGCACTGGCCATTTTCTCAGCTTTGGAAAATAATTACAGCTATGAAAATGATAAATAGCAGTTCTGCTACCTTTTACCCTGGGATCTGAGTATCAGATTTCTTAAAACATGATTTACTCATAGTTCCTTTCATTTAAACGACCAATTTGTGAGCAACAACACATGCCTTTTAAAAATAACAACACTTCGGCATGTTGCTGTGGTGTCGATTCTGTCATTTCCAATTCTAGGCTTTGTTTATAGCCTGAGGACTCTAATGAAACTTTTCGTTAATTAGCACAATTGTTTGCTTGAGGAAGCTGTTTTAATTGCATTTTACTTTACTTTAGTTGTTGGTTGAATGGCGTTCCTCCCGTTTTTACTCAACTCTGCTTCTTTATTTCGTAGACGGTCAGAAACAGGAAGTTAGGCTCGGTGGCGGGGCATCCAGAGAGTGCTTCTATAACCTTTCCCCCAACACCCAGTACAAGATCAGCGTCTACACCCTTTCACAGGACACAGAGGGCCCTGCCGTCACCACCATGGCCACCACTGGTAAATACAGTCTGTTATCTATAAGTTTTGCATGGCATTATGTAACTATAGACCAGGTGTTCTCTACTATGGCCCTAATGCTAATCAGTCTTCAGGATTACCAGAAAGCTATAGGCAAGGTTGAAGCTGAACTCTGCAGGAAAGTGGACCTTGAGGGTCAGATTTGAGACCCCCTGCTTTAGATTTTAGTCACGGTACACACCATATTTAATTGTAAATGAATATGAGACTCTAAAGGATACAGTCTGTTTAAGTGTTTTTTCTGTTTTCTATCCCTCATAATAACCTCATTTTCTGTTACCTCAAAAAGATTTGCTGGGGTGTTAAATGAGGTCAGATACTGTATTACACCTGCTCTGCGTCTTTTAGGCACCAACAAAACACCTGAAGATGACGTAGGCTACATTCAAGCTTTAGTGCTCAATTCGGATTTATTGCTCAAATCCATTTTTTATTTTTGTTTGGCTGTTTACATTTTTTTTCAATGTCAGATTTGAGTGTGAACTGATCATGGTCCAGAACTGACCCGTATACGTATAAGAACAGTAACAAGATTCTTATTTGCCAGATTTACTAACAGCTTGCACCAGCACAAACCCTCTTTTGGCGTTAAATAACTACTGTCAGGATTTACTAATGACACGCAGTGATAAATTAGCGCTATTTTGTGACCTTATTGCATATGCATTTGTAGGAGTTTACCTTTCAGACGCACAATTTATGGGAGAAGAGTATTTAAATGAATCATGCAAGGTGATTTACTGGTGTTTGCGGCATTATTTACCGCCCCCAAAAAAGCATGTCTTAAACCAGACGCTAACTGGTAGCGTCATTATGGAAATGATCCGGCTGCTTTTTTGGAATTGCGCTCTCACGCTAATTTGCGTTTAGTAAATCAGGCCCCTAGATTGTGGAAAAAATTGCACAAAATAAATGGCAAAAAATAAAAAAGAATTTTGACTTATATCTCACAATTCTGAGTTGTATTGTAGAATTTCTCACAGTTTTGAGTTTAACATCTCACATTTATGACTTTATTTCTCATAATTCTGAATCTTGCAAATAGGATGTAATAAAGGTATAAATTGACGTTATAATGTCGCAATTACCCTTTTTATCGATTACACTTTATTTTAAGTTGTCCTTGTCCTTGTTATATATATATATATATATATATATATATATATATATATATATATATATATAGGATTATGGTTAGGAGTAGGGTTTTGATTTAGGGTTGGTTGCATGTAATTATGTGTATTTTACTTAAATTTACTGAAAGTTCAAATAATGTATGTAACAAAGACTCTAAAATATGTTACCATCTTATCTTGCATAAAAGTGTTACTATCTTATGTAAAATGTTACCATCTTGGCTTACATAATTTTGCTTTTAAGGTCAATTTATATTATACTGTATAAAAATATTATATATAAAGAATATATCAAATATTTTAATATATATACATACTATACATCAGGGATGGGCAACTTCAGTTCTAAAGGGCCACTGTCCTGCAGAGCTTAGCTTACCCTTTTTTTTTTTTTTTTGCATTGTATGGGGTCTCGAGATACATTATCCTGCAGAGTTTAGCTCCAACCTTGTTCAAACTCACCTGCCAGTAACTTTCTAGTAATCCTAAAGATCTTGATTAGCTTGTTCAGGTGTGTTTGATCAGGGTTAGAACTAAACTCAACAGAAAAAGTGGATCTCGAGGGCAAGAGTTGAGAACATCTCGGCTACTGATGTAACCCTCGTTCCCTGAAGGAGGGAACGGAGACGTTACATCGATACTGGCGTATTGGGGTCTCACATGGGAGCTCAATACATCAGTATTGACATAATGTCAAACGTGACTGACTGAATCGGAATTCATGTGTTAGCGTGTCAATTATGCGGTAGCAACATTTTGATGATACAGGTAATTTCCAGCCAAATAATTGAAAACAACATCCCCCCTGACAACATACAGTACACTCAATCTTTGCCTGAGAAACTGTGAACCACAGTCAGTAGACCAGTGTGTCATTTTTCTTTTACAATTGGGTTTCCGTTGAGATCACAAATCTTATTGTGTGTTTAAATAAAGTGAAGACAGCCAGGCCCTGCTCTGGTTTATGTATTGTTTTGTTGTTTCTGTAGCTCCAGCACCCACCCAGCCACCAACCGCACCACCCACCACGATCCCTCCTCCTACCATCCCCCCAGCCAAAGAAGGTAGGACACCAGCGTGGGAAGAACTGGCTTGTCTGCCATTGTTTTTTCCCTGTTTGCTGGCCATGTCCCTATGTGTAATGTGACCTTTCACTAATGTACATCTCTGCTGACAGCTAACCTTTTCTTATTCTTTGAGCCACTCCGTTCTCAATAGCTTTCCCAACACACCTGATTCCAGCACACAGATCTTATTTTCCCCCACTATACAGATCTTTTTTAGATCCCTCACCTCCCACTTTATAGCAAATAGATTTGCTTCAGTCTGACCGAATGGTGTTTAATGCATCATAAAGTAACACCTGAATAATTTCTTGGACTGAAACCAAATGCTTCATTAGATCTATTTGTTACTTTTATATGGTTTTATCACTTGGCGTCTTGAGTAGTTAACTCAAATGCTTTGCCCTGTACATTACTCTTGAGGACAGGTCACATTGTAAAAAGTGAAACTTTTCTTACCTTAAATATCTCATGAAATCAAAATAAGAGTTTTGTGGATTTGAGTCCATGTGTGTTATAGCTTCTTGATTAAAATGTGATGTCTCACAAACTTGCTGTTTTAAAGGTGCGCTGTGTAAATTTTAGCGACATCTAGCGTTCCCTCCCACTGCTCACCCCTCCCTTTCGAAGCACATAGAGAAGCTACGCTGACCAACACAGGACAAAGATGTCATCTGAAACAGCAGAGAGTAGCTAGCGCTCTGTAGAGCAGTTTGTCCGTTTAGGGCTAATGTAGAAACAGAACGGCGCAAAATGATGACTTCACTGTAAGGGGACCCGTGGTGTATGTAGATAGAAATGGCTCATTCTAAGGTAATAAAAACTAGGGCTGGGTAAAAAATATAGATATCTCGATTTTAATTGATTCTCATTTTTATGAACCGATATCGATATTCGAAATCCCACGAATCGATTAGTCATCCTGTTTTCAGTTGATGAATGAACGGGACATTGTAGCACGCCTCCCATCCAATAAATCGCAATAATCTTTGTGCTTTGTTACCTTTGATATGAAACAAAGCCTCAGATTTCAAATTACGTCCATTTTATTACGAAATCGGCACGTGAACAGATCATCTCCTCCGCTTTAATATCAGTTACAGCGAAAAATAAACATTAATAAACATCTGAAGGTAAAAGATAGAGTACAACGTACTGAAATCCTTATCACATCACATGTAATCACTAAATCAGTGTTTCAACCGTGGAAAGATGTCAGTAAAACAGCTTGTGAACAATATGTCACGTAAGGTCACATTTACCTCAGAAAAACCATATCCAGCGTCCATAAACTCATTAGTCAGCTAGAAAAATTAACTCTAGAGAGGAGCATTTTGATAAATATATGCACCACATTACATATTCATTATCATTTTTAATGTTCTTCAATATTAATGCATGTTTGAATAAATCCGTCGAGTAGAAATATGATTATGTAATTGTAAAGTTAGTATTACAACTTTATTATTATAAAAAAAATCCTTTTGTATTTAAATCAGTTAATTTTAACTTATTAATATAATAACAATATTATATTAATGTTGTACCAACTGACTCCCATGTAGCCTATATTTTAAAGCATTAGTTTAGATTTTTTTTCCTCAAGAAAATTTGCCATGTACTGTATCTGATATATATCCACAATAATCGATATTGAATTGACACTGCTCACCCCTCCCTTTCGAAGCACATAGAGAAGCTACGCTGACCAACACAGGACAAAGATGTCATCTGAAACAGCAGAGAGTAGCTAGCGCTCTGTAGAGCAGTTTGTCTGTTTAGGGCTACTGTAGAAACAGCATTATATTTTAAAGCATTAGTTTAGATTTTTTTTCCTCAAGAAAATTTGCCATGTACTGTATCTGATATATATCCACAATAATCAATATTGAATTGAATCGAAATCGGAATCGAATCGAATCGAAAGCTTGTGAATGGAAATCGAATCGAACCGTGAAATTTGTGTCAATACCCAGCCCTAATTAAAACATAGCGGTTCATTATGTAAGGTCTTTATACACCACTGAAAACATAGATATGTATATTATATTGCATTTCTGTCAATACATCCTCATAAATACTACATACTACACCTTTAATAAGCAATACGTCAACAGAGGAAGTAAATAGTAGGGATTACGATTCATCCCAGTGAGCCTTATGAGTCAGTTTACTTTATTTGTTCAGATTAGTTCACTGATTGATTCAGTCAACCCTTTCTAAAGTTTACACTACCATTCAAAAGTTTGAGGTCGGTACAATTTTTTTATGTTTTTGAAAGAAGTCTCTTATACTCCCTGCATTTATTTGATCAAAAATAAAATAAAAACAGTAACATTGTGAAAAAGAACTGTTTCTATTTTAATATATTTTATTATGTTATTTCTTCCTTTGATTGAAAAGCTGAATTTTAAGCAGCTTTTACTCCAGTCATCAGTCACATAATCATTCAGAAATCATTCTAATATGCTGAATTGGTGCTCAAGAAACACTTGTTATTATTATGATCAATGGTTCTACAATGTTGACAGTTCTGCTGCTTTTATATAAAAAGACTGTGATACTTATTTTCTCTCTCAGGATTCTTTGATTAATAGAAAGTTAAAAGAATTTATTTGAAATAAAAATAGATTGCTGATAAGGGTGCTTTTTGTTTATTCTGAGTAAGCCACTGATGCCTAATGAGATGCCAGTTCATTATTTCAAGTTGTTTACGAACACAATGCCTGATTCATTTAGTTCATTCACAAACAAGGAGTCTTGATCAGTCCCGCTCTTGTTAAGACTCAATATAGCGACTTGTTCAGTGAAAGGGTCTTGTTTGTTTAGTAGGTCCAACCGATGAAACGCTCCGTAAAATGCACCATAAAGCAGGGAGGCTCATATTTATTGCCTGAATATGAATCAGTGCAATACGGAAGCCCTGAACTGCAAAGTAGAAAAAAAATTCTAGCATTTCGAGATTAAAGTCGAAACAGTTCGAGATTAAAGTCGAAACATTTCGAGAATAAAGTCGAAACGTTTCGAAATGAAAGTCGAAACATTTCGAGAATAAAGTCGAAACGTTTCGAAATTAAAGTCGAAACGTTTCGAAATTAAAGTCGAAACATTTTGAGAATAAAGTCGTAATATTTTGGCGTTCTGCGAGAGAGCGCCCTGCGGCTTTAAACTGTCGAAGTTACACTACATAAGGCTCACATGATCATCTCATTTTGGATAAATCCAAATCCGTCAGGTCACGCATATCTGGTCTCTCTGAATTTAAATCTAGATTTATCCACATTGACCCATAGAAATCTTTACGTGAACACATCCGAAAAAAGTGTGGGGGTTTTTAATTAGATTTTGCTCTCAGAGCAGATATTAATGTATAAGATAATATTGATAAAAGGGTTTATTTAATTATATTCACAATCACAGCAGTTTAGGCCTATAATCATTCTTCTTGAGCCTCACTAACAGGCGCTCGCAGTTTAAAACTCCTGTAGGCCTCAAGGTTTCATGAACATTGAGATAACCTGAACACTACGTTTTATATTTCAATTTTATCTCTTGTTTAGTGATATTTACTGTACATTAAGGACAATTACCTGATGGATGACGAAAGTTTTCGGCCTCCTGTTCAAATACACTGGCGGCTGGCACAGGGCTGTAGTGTGTGTGTTACGTCAATGAGGCTGCGTTTGTAATTTTGACTTTAATCTCGAAATATTTCGACTTTAATCTCGAAATATTTCGACTTTAATTTTAAAATATTTCAACTTTATTCTCGAAATATTTCGACTTTATTCTCGAAATATTTCGACTTTATTCTCGAAGTATTTCGACTTTTATCTCAAAATATTTCGACTTTAATCTTGAAATTCTATAATTTTTTTTTTTTTTTTTTTTTACAGATTTTTTTTCTACTTTGCGGTTCAGGGCTTCCCTAGTGCAAAGAAGTAAACAAGAAATATTTGTTAAAAACGGCAGAAGAAAAAACTTTTTAAATGGGGTCTTGAAAGTCGCAATGAAACTGAAGTAGCAAAAAATAGCTTTTTTCCTTATGTAGTGCTGGGAACCGTTTCTAGCTATCGGTTGTTAACTAAATGAAGGCAGACCTGAATGTGAGCTTGCAGTCAATTGTAATAAAGGTGCGAATAAATTGTTCACATTAAGATCAATAAAATGCATTTAGAAAGTAGGGTGAATTTTCAACCTAATTTTATCCTTAAACATTAATTTAATCAATATAACTTAAAGGGTTCGTTCCCCAAAAATGAAAATTCTGTCATTAATTCCTCACCCTCATGTTGATCCAAACCCGTAAGACCTTCGTTCATCTTTGGAACACACATTAAGATATTTTAGACAGCAATGTAATTACCACTTTCAAGGTCCAGAAAGGTAGGAAAAACATAGTTGAAATAGTCCATGTGACTCCAGTGGTTCAACCTTAATTTTATGAAGCGTTTAGAATACTTTTTGTGTGCAAAAAACAAACAAAAATAACGACTTCATTCACTGTGTCAGTCTTCATTCGTAGAAGACTGACACAGACAAGAAGAAATGGTTGAATAAATTCAACAATTTGTTGCTTCATAAAATTAAGGTTGAACCACTGGAGTCACATGGACTATTTTAACGATGTCTTTACTACCTTTCTGGACCTTGAAAGTGTTAATTACATTGCTGTCTATGGAGGGGTCCGAGAGCTCTCGGATTTTATCAATAATACCTTAATTTGTGTTCCGAAGATGAATGAAAGTCTTTGGGTTTGGAACGACATGAGGGTGAGTAATTAATGACAGAATTTTCATTTTTGGGTGAACTAACCCTTTAATGTATTCAGATTGATTCAGTCACTAAATTATATTTTTAATAAAACCAGTTTATTTAGATGTTACCACATGAAGCACATTTTTAGGTTACTGACAGTTTATGTGTTTGTCCCCAAATCCTGCAAAGCAACAGTCTGGCAGAGCAGAACAGAGGTAGCTGGGAATTAATTAAGCATCCTTGTTTTATCCAGCTAGCTGTGATGGAGATCCTGTCAGTGAGAAGAGGAAGTGTTTTGAATCATTTGACATCTGTTGTACTGCGGCGCTTACACAGTAATGAGAATTTCTTATTTTAGCTAGTGATTTTTCACCTGCTTCCTCTCTCTCTCTCTCTCTCTCTCTCTCTCTCTCTCTCTCTCTCTCTCTCTCTCTCTCTCTCTCTCTCTCTCTCTCTCTCTCTCTCTCTCTCCCCCTCTCTCTCTCTCTCTCTCTCTCTCTCTCTCAGTTTGCAAAGCAGCCAAGGCAGACCTGGCCTTCCTTGTAGATGGCTCCTGGAGTATCGGAGATGACAACTTTCAGAAGATTATCCGTTTCCTATACAGCACAACTGGTGCACTTGATGTGATTGGACCCGAGGGAACACAGGTATGCTGCACGTAAAATATGCCAACATTCAGTCTACTTCATACTGTTTTTATCTGTTCATGACCACCATCCTGAGCTTCCAAATGCATGTCCTTGAAGATAAAATCAAAAGTGATTTTTTTTTTTTGTCAACACAAATCACTTTGCAGTAATACTTTAGCCTATTTTAAAAAGAGTACTTATTACAGGATATAATATACTTTGATGAATATACAATATATGGTCTGAATGTAATGTTTTTCCAAAAATGTATGAAAAATCTGTTATAATAGAAGACTTTGGTTCATCTTTGAAACACAAAGATATTTTTAATAAAACCTGAGTGGTTTCTGTGCTCGCATTGAAAGTCCAAGTAACCAAAAATGCAAAAGATCCAAAAAGGTGAAAAATCATAAAACAAATGTATAGGCTATTAATCAAGCTTTATATGATGAACAGATTTAATCTAGGCTTTTATTTACATCTGAACATTAATCGACACATATACATATGCATGGGTTAAATACTGAAGCTTTGTTCCAGCATGGAGTTACAATTTAGTACATTTAATATATATAAGCTTTAAATGTAATATCGAATAACACAATACAGCAGGGGTCTCAAACGTTTTTCAGGGCAAAGACCCCTAAGGCGATAGAGACAAAATGTGTCAGACAAAGCTACATATTAAGCATGTAGCCTTCAATATTAATAGAAACTAACTGTATTATGATTAAGAATAAGTTATATTATGTTAAGACAGTAGATCAGACGTATGCACATTATTGCTGTTGCACGCATGACTGTATATTACTTTTCATTGTTAAAATTTACATTTATGCATCATAATAAACAACATGCTGCGATTAAAAACGTTCACAATTCATTAGTTGTTTGCAGTTGTTGTAAATTATTTTAATTGATTTGCAGAGTAGTACATTTATTTTACTAATGGACAGTTAAACATTTACCTGAACCTTAGCTACAAGTTTATTAAAAATTCACATTTTAATTTTACTGTCAGATGGACAATTAAACATTTACTTGAATTTTAGTTTCAAGTTTACTCAAACAACATTTTAATTTTACTGTTAAGAATTAAGAATCAATTTAGAATCAAATCACTAGGCTATAATACATATATTGATGCAAATATTTTTTAATCTATTAGTCTGCATTTACATCGCTTATCTATTTTGACATGCCATATTTTTGTCCCGTGCTAGTTCAATTTCGAGAGTGTGTGAATCACGCATTTATATGTAGACGTCACTTCTAAAACTTTTCAGCGTGTAATTGGCCGTCATTCCTCTTAGCAGCATGAAAAACAATACTTTTATTTAATGGATTATAGCTATATAGCCTCGAAAGCACGAAAGAGCGCTCACTTTAACAATTAAGCTGTCACTCATCTCCGTTTGTGATCTCACCGCGTTCCGTCAAAATCAGTAAAGTTGTCTACACTGAATAATTTCTAACTTACATTGTGTCTTTGTTAATGAGAGAATTCACGAGAGCGAGCAGAACTCAGCACTGAATAAAAACTCCAGCGTTTTGAGCGGTGAGTGGATTCTAAAAAACACCTCTGATTGGCCATTGCATTCCGCGTTTCGTTTCAGGGTGCTTATATTCACTTTGTGATGTTTTTTCCCCATGTTATAATTTTTTTATCAAATAATTATTTGTGATGCATTATTGTGAATTGGGAATATGCTTATTACATGTTCATTCTATTGGGGTGAAGTGTTCCTTTACAAAGTGACATCGCCAACTACTGGCCTGGCAGCATAATACAGCGTTTTAGGCATTTTTGCGGATCCATGTGAATGGGGAACGGTTTGACATTGTCGTCTGTACACGAAAAACCATCGCTGTCTTGTAAACGTACCCTTATTTTTTTTCTTTTTCACAAGGGACAGATCTGTAATAAAATTGTATATAGATTATAAAACATATTACAAATATATAAATTACATAAAAATTTAGTAGGGCCTATTGTAAATTTGTCATGTCATGTACCACATGGGCTCTACAAGCTCTGCTTTAGAACTTCTAATGTCTGGTTTGCTTTAACAAGGTTTTTGCTTCCCTCGGAGATTGCTTTTGGACTGAGGGATCATGGGAATAGCTATTCTGAGCTGAAGACCACACTACCAAGCATTTAACCTAGTAGCCTGAGAGAACATTAAATAAAAATAGCCTTTGTCTAGACATGTCAGTCCAGGATTCAGAATATCTTCATCACAAGCCATCAGCAGCTTTAGGGATCACTGCAGTGAATCTACTAGAAGGGATGTGAAAACAGGAGAACAAGCATGTTTGAAGGTCAGGAGCTAAAGTAAACAGAGGAACACGGCACAGATAAATGTCTCCTTTTACACATAGATGTTTGCATTCTGTCCTCTGCTGTAGGCCAAGTAGACATGTTTGACTTGGCTCAAACCGGTTCAACATCAGAAAACTCCCATGCATAATGACATGGCTTTTGTGTCTCTCTTTAGAGTGTGGCCTAGTGGTTATGGATCTGAGCTGATAATCACAAGGTTGTAGGTTTGAACATTGTCATGTTCATTATGTGACATTGTCGTGTTTATTATGTGACTGAGCAAAACACTTAACCTCAGATTATGTATTGCAGGGTCAAAAATGAACTAGGGCTTGGGCAAAAATTATGCTAAAAGTCAATGTGGTGGGGAAAAAGGCCTTCATAGACAATTTCTCTGACAGTTTGAATTCTGATATTTTAATCTGTTATCTAGTCTCACATAGCCAGACCTTCAGACTGACGGCAGAAGGTCTGGACTCTTATCGCAGCTTTCTTTGGTCAAGGACCACCCAAGAGGACGTTTGACTGACATGTAATGCAACCAATCACAGTTCATTTTGTTCCGCGTCATGTTTAGGGGTGTGAAAATTTTAAGTCGATGTTCCTGCAATAACAGACCGGCGTACATCTATAAATTATTCATTCAAGAATGTTGTGCAAGTTTACTGCAACAATGGAGCCGCAAACTTCAAATACTTTTGAAAATCCAGCGTTTAGTTGATCCTGGTAAGCGTTCTTTGTCACAGTTGTAAACACGACGGCGTTATTCTTCCACAAGGGAGTTTCCAGGCGGACTGTTAAAAAACTCAACACACACGGACATCCTGTAGAATTCAACCATTCAGAGGATGACTTTGAAAATCCTGAAGTGTTTCTAGATAAGTGTACCATATGCATCAGACGTTCAGCTAACGGTCCGTAGATCTGTTATCTAACATTTGATATACCGTTTAAAAGTCATTTTTTTAATTAAAGAAATTACTACTTTTTAATAGTGGCACATTAAATTGTTAAAAAGTGACAGTAAAGACATTTATGTTACAAAAGATTTCTATTTCAAATAAATTATGCTCTATAGTCATCATCATCAAAGTATATAGTCATCGAAGAATGATGAAAAAATGTATTGCAGTTTCCACAAAAACATATAAAGCAGTTTTCAACACTGATAATAATAGTAAATGTTTCTTGAGCACCACCAAATAAGCATATTATAATATATTATATATATGTAATTCAGCTTGCGCCATCACAGGAATATGGCAAAAATAGAAAAGTTATTTTAAATTGTCTAGTTATGGGTTTATACAATGCAGTGATCCTTCAGTAATTGATTTGAAGTATTAGGCGTAAATGCACAACATGATGTGTGTTATACAGTGAACGCAGAAGAAAACATACAGTATTCCCTTGAAAAGGTACAAAAATGCCCTTCAAAATCAATTCCAGGGGGAAATACTTCCTGATATTGGTGTACTGTCACTTTTAAACATGTCATAAATGGCTAGTACTAACTTACTTTCTACAACTGACAGGTGGCCATTGCTCAGTTCAGTGATGACGCCAGAACTGAGTTCAAGCTCAACTCCTATAGCAACAAGGAAGCTCTGTTGGATGCCGTGCAGCGAATCACATACAAGGGAGGAAACACCAAGACAGGCATGTATCGCTATCCTTACAGTGGATTCTATCCATCCATCCATCCATCCTTCCTTCCTTCCTTCCTTCCGGTAACGCTTTAGATTATGGTTCAATTCTCACTATTAACTAGTTGCTTATTAGCATGCATATTACTAGGATATTGACTGTTTATTAGTATTTTTTAAAGCACATATTAATGTCTTATTTAGCATGGCTATATTCTACATCCCTTAATCCTACTCAATACCTAAACATAACAACTACCTTACTAACTATTAATAAGCAGTAATTAGGAGTTTATTGAGGCAAAGGTCGTAGTTAATAGTGAGAATTGGACCCTAAGCTAAAGTGTGACCATCTTGTCAAGTAAATGCATCTCATTTTGTGTTTAGATATTTGTATATACTGGAAAACCAGACATAAAATAAAGGATTTTTTGTTTTTTTGTCTGAGGGTAATTTAGCCTTTAAGGCATGGCTTTTAAGGTTCTCCTCTAATCACATGTTGTTTTTTCCTGGTAAAAAGCATGCTGGTAGATCTGGCCAAATTATTACTAACCAGCATAAACCAACTTCTTCTATACTGTACCAGTGTGGCAATTCATGCTGGTCTTTAAGCAGTGAAATCTCTCTATAATGGGTGTCTAGATTTTTTCACCCTAATACTTTTGCAAGCACGCTTTATTAATGTCCTGTTTTAGAAGCTCTAGACCAAGAACCTCAGAGTATGAGTTTGATAAAAACGGCACGGCTCTAGCTCGGTGAGCAGCACGTTGTGTCCCTGCGCTTGTGTTCATGCTGTCTTGCTGTCAGTCTTTGTTCTAAAATGAAACACCTCTCATTTCACACGGTGAAGGAACGGCAGCCCCAACCCCGCTGTGTCCTCACACACACGAAACGTCCCTGTATAAGATATATTCTCCATGGCAATGAGCCCCCCGTCAGTGGGTGGGCGGCAGTTGCCGTGCCTCATTGGTGAGAGCAGATACATGTGGACATATGTGATCCAGGCATTATGAGCCTGGTGCATTTATCCATCCCGGCTTTAGCGGACTGCTCATTTGAAACATGAGCATGACTTATTTTCTGAGGGTATTAGGGCTAATCCCTCGCCTGCATTTTCATACATTCATATGCAGAGGATGAGGTGAGGATCAAAGTGATTGGCCTCATTCAATGTGTTTAAACTCTGAAAAGAAAAAAGTCAATTCTGAGTATTAAAGTCTGAATGTTTCTCTAAAATGACTTATATATTATATTTAAATAGGATGATGATGTTTTGATGTTCAAAGTGTTCAGAAAAGGTTTTTTTTTTTATAGTTTTTTATGTGGCCTATGGTGTGACACTAACCCAAACCTTTTCTCATTAGTGTGTGTGTATATATATATATATATATACAGTATTATATATAATGTTTATATATGCACCGATCAGGCATAACATTATGACCACTGACAGGTGAAGTGAATAACACTGATTATCTCTTCATCACAGCACCTGTTAGTGGGTGGGATATATTAGGCAGCAAGTGAACATTTTGTCCTTAGAGTTGATGTGTTAGAAGCAGGAAAAAAGGGCAAGAATAAGGATTTGAGCGAGTTTGACAAGGACCAAATTGTGATGGCTAGAAGACTGGGTCAGAGCATCTCCAAAACTGCAGCTCTTGTGGGGTGTTCCTGGTCTGCAGTGGTCAGTATCTATCAAAAGTATTCCAAGGAAGGAACAGTGGTGAACCGGCGACAGGGTCATGGGCGGCCAAGGCTCATTGATGCACGTGGGGAGCGGAGAGTGGCCCGTGTGGTCCGATCAAACAGACGAGCTACTGTAGCTCAAATTGCTCAAGAAGTTAATGCTGGTTCTGATAGAAAGGTGTCAGAATACACAGTGCATCGCAGTTTGTTGCGTATGGGGCTGCATAGCCGCAGACCAGTCAGGGTGCCCATGCTGCCCCCTTGTCCACAGCCGAAAGCACCAACAGTGGGCACGTGAGCATCAGAACTGGACCACAGAGCAATGGAAGTGGCCTGGTCTGATGAATCATGTTATTTTTTACCTGGGGAACACATGGCACCATGATGCACTATGGGAAGAAGGCAAGCCAGCGGAGGCAGTGTAATACTTTGGACAATGTTCTGCTGGGAAACCTTGGGTACTTTGACACGTACCACCTACCTAAATGTTGTTGCAGACAATGTACACCCTTTCGGTATTCTCTGGTGGCTGTGGCCTCTTTCAGAAGGATAATGCACCCTGCCACAAAGCAAAAATGGTTCAGGAATGGTTTGAGGAACACAACAACGCGTTTGAGGTGTTGACTTGGCCTCCAAATTCCCCAGATCCCAATCCAATCGCGCATCTGTGGGATGTGCTGAACAAACAAATCCGATCCATGGAGGCCCCACCTCGCAACTTACAGGACTTAAAGGATCTGCTGCTAAGATCTTGGTGCCAAATACCACAGCACACCTTCAGGGGTCTAGTGGAGTCCATACCTCAACGGGTCAGGGCTGTTTTAGTAGCAAAAGGGGGACCAACACAATATTAGGAAGGTGGTCATAATGTTATGCCTGATCGGTGTATATATATAAAATGTGTATATATTCACAAATGTATAATATTATTATTTATCATAATTGATATACAATCATATTATAAATAATTATAACTTGTTTATTTATTTAGATATTATTTGTCTTTGTATGTCTCTGTATTTCAAGTGTTCAAAGGTCAAACAATAAGAGGAATATACTGAAATTAAGTCATATAGATTACTTTTATGGTGCATTTATAGGATGGTTTTGTCATTTTGAAGCTATAATTTCTATTCATATTATAATAATACATTTTTGTTTATACATTATAATAATATACAGTTTATTTGTTTATTTTTGCCAGATTTTATACATTTTTGTTCCTCAGACCACGACATGAATGTAAGGGAGTGTGCTGTGGGGGTTATAGTTGATTTATACTCACTAGTCTCCTCTCAAACAAGAGTGAAAAAACTCACAAACACAAATGAACTGATAAAGTCCAAGCACACTTTTGACTGATGATGCAGTCATGATGTCGTGCTCATCTGCCAGTCAAACAGCAGTGCTGTTGCCCCCGTCAACTCGAGGCCACCGTTGGCCACAATTCCAATCTGCAGTCTAAATTCTTGTTCTCACCTGTTACTTTTTTTAAACAAAATAACTCACACTTCACACGGTGCTGCCGTCTGCTTCCTTAGTCCGTCATTTGTTTCCCTCTGACAGGAGCTAAAGAAAAGCCAGAAAGAGAAAGAGGCAGCCTCAAAAGTCAGTCAGGCATAGCCACAGGGTCCCCTTGTTCAATTCTTCGCAATATATCATCAAAGTGCAGCATCTCAGACACCTGTCCATATTTTATTCAGAGTGCAGCTTTTGTGAGGGGATTTTGTCTAATACTCACTGATCCTGTGGAAACCTAAGACGTTTCAGAATGATTAGAGATGCAAATTAGAAATGAGAAGCCTGGCTGATGTCTTGCACCTGCAGTGCCAAGTTGGTGATAATGGTAAAATATTGAAATGGGTGCAATGCAGCTTGTTAGATCCTACAGTTCAGGTCTGCTGGGAATGATGGCTAGGACGTATCATGGAATAAGTGGCTTTTATTAGGGGTCTGGCTTTGTTTTGCTCTGTGCTAAATACTTGCCGTTTTGGGAGCTTAAAAATAGTAGGTGAGACCGGGGTTGTGAGGTCGCGCAATTTTCGTTCTTTATTAATTATCCCCAGTGGAACAAACGTTGACCCAACAAGGTGCAAATGAAAGCTTAAGTTCTTCATTAGGAACTGAGCAATAGCTACCTGTCAGTTGTAGAAAGTAAGTTAGTACCTTACATATGATAAATTACAATTGTATTAATAAATGATATTTAATAATTGTTTATAATGATAATTGTTTATAATTTTTTTTTACTTAACCAGTGGAGAGACTTTAAATGGGTTTATTAATCCATTGCCTGGTCAATTATTAATTATTTTTTTTATATTACATTCCATATCCACATTTCTTTTCAAATGTTGTTTTCCAGGTGACATCATATTTCCCAGGCTTTATGTATGTAAATAATAAACTATTAACTTAATAAAACTGCTTCCCATCTCTAACAAAATGTTGTATTTTTTAATTATATAAAAAATTAAATATAATATTTTATTTGTTTTGTAAATATTAGTTTACAGAAACCTGGTAAAGTTACCTAGAAATCAGCATTTTTAAATCTTGCTGAGAAGGGTCAGTAAGTGGCTTAAGAGGGCAAACATTACTTTTTTCTCACAATACAAATATGTACCAGAAATTAACACCCGCCAACTCTTCTAACCAACCAACCCCTCTTCCCTAATCATAACAAAACACTTTTTCTTTGGAGACGTACCTCAAAGTTAAACAGTCAGATAACTTTAACAACCTTGTTGTTTATTTTAATTCTTAAAAATGATGAATAACAGAAAATGTCCTGACTGTTTGCAATAATCCTGTCATGACACTGACATTTTTTGAGCAACGCTCATAGAAGGAAAAGTATCAGAAACCACTTGTCACAACAACATTATTTTAACAACATTTCAAGGAAATTTATTGTCAGACCCAGACGTTTTCAATATTTATTTATTGTCAAAGGTTTTGTTCTTTCACCTCATTGATCATCATTCCAGCTCTCTGCAGGTACTGGCGTGAAGTTTCAACAGAATATGTCTCTCTGGCAAACGCAGATCGCGCTGTCAGGATGCAAGTTCCTGTAAAATCCATCACTTGTTGGCGACCCAGAGTCCGTGAAGTGGTGTAAATCCTGCTCTTGGCACAAGGCAGTAACATCTATGTTTATAACTCTTGATTCAGGCCGAGCCATTAAGCATGTGAAGGAGGCCATCTTTACTGAGGATGCGGGCGTACGGAGGGGCATTCCTAAAGTGCTGGTGGTGCTCACGGACGGGCGCTCTCAGGATGATGTCAACAAAATCTCCAAGGAGATGCAGATGGAGGGTGAGTAATCTCAATATTTCTTGAACATATTGAGTTCATTTTCGTGTCTTATGAATATAAAAATGAGCATAACAAACAGCAGCATCTGAAAAACACCAACTGTCTAGTGGTTTGGTTGTTTCTGTCATGTTAAAAATAGAACTTTAAATTCTTTAATAAAAGTAATGTTTTCTTGTTTCACTGTAGGCTACATCATCTTTGCCATTGGCTTCGCTGATGCTGACTACGGGGAGCTGGTGAACATCGCCAGCAAGCCTAGCGAAAGACATGTGTTTTTTGTGGACGATCTGGATGCCTTCAAAAAAATTGAAGAACAGCTCATAACTTTTGTCTGTGAGGCTGCAACTGCCAGTACGTCCCTTTGAGAATACACAGAAACTTCCTCTTTCAGTGCGCTGTGACATGTGGTTGAACTTGCTAGTTTTAAGCAATAATCTCAGAGATACAGTACATGCTATATTGTGAATGTAATCATGGCTAAATGGTGGTACAATGCACAATATAGTATGGTCTGCATTGCCTTAACGCTTTTATTGCTTTTTAACTGTTGCTACACAGTAAGAATAGTAATAGTACATTTTTTTTATTAAGTGACATCCTTTTACTAGAAGAGAGAATCTCTGACAAAGAATGTATCTGAATTTGAGAACAGACGCTGATTGATCAATGCTGGATTGATCAATCAGAAACCAGATCCAGAACTATGTCTTTTACAAGTAATGGGTAACACTTGACAAAAAAGTTCTCATTTGTTAAAATTAGTTAATACATTAGCTAACATGAACTAACAATAAGCAATATATTTTTACAGCATTTGTTAATCCTTGTTAACATTCGTTAATAAAAATGACGATGGTCATCCTTTATTTCGATGGTCCACTGTAGACATTCTACTAACTATAAGTAACTTTGCAACTACAGTACATGCCAACTAACTTATTAGAGTATTAGTAGACTGTCTGCTTAATATCTGCTAATATTTATTTTGACATTCTGCTGACTATAAGTAACGTCTCGGTTACGTTTGTAACCCTCGTTCCCTGAAGGAAGGGAACGGAGACGTTACGTCAGTTACTGACGAAATGGGGGTTTCGCTTAGAAGCCAATCGCCTTTGAGCTCTACAAAACGAGCCAATGGCATGAAATTGTCTTCCAGCGTCCTGCGCTGACCAGGGCTCCCTGCCGTGAGTGACAGCACGAACGAGGGGCTAGGCTCAACGCTACCAAGGTACACTGGGAAGCATATCCCACGTGGAGAAATGCAACACAATGCCTGCCCGAAGGGAGGACTCAAGAATACACCTATGACCCCCGAAGGGACTGCATAGGGAACACTCTGGGGTATCCAGCCGCAGGTGGAAATATTTCAACCCCAGGCGTGGCAAGGTGTCTTGTCAAGGGAAGACACTTACCGTGGAAATACACATGTAGGGGTTACCCAACGGGGGAACCATGCACACGGCTGCACCTAGCCGAACACGAGGGCTGACCAAGCGGGCATGGACTCTGGTGTCGACATCAATAGTGCTGGAGGAGCTCAGGGCTTACTGAGAAGCTCACCTGAGAAGAAATGCGCACGTATCCAGTCCGTGGAGTGGAATGGCGCAGCAAGCGGAGACACCTGAGCCTGTCCAGTTACTGGCCACTTGGGGCGAGTACACGAGAGGACACGGGCTCCACTCGGAGATTATAAAATCTTGCGAATGTATTGGGTGTCGCCCAGCCTGCAGCTCTACAAATGTCTGTCAGTGAGGTGCCATGCGCTAAAGCCCAAGAGGAAGCAACGCTTCAGGCATTCCCTGAGCCTGATATGCCAGGACAAGGGCGGCCTCGGCGGGGAGCAGACTGAGGCTTCTGAGTCGGCGGCTGGGTGGAGGCAGCAGCTGGCCGCCGGGGCAGAATATGCTTAATCGCCTCAGTCTGCTTCTGAGCGGTCGAGAACTGTTGGGCGAAGTCCTGGACCGCCCCGCCGAATAGCCCATCCTGGGAAATGGGAGAATTGAGGAAACGGGTTCGCTCTGATTCTCGCATATCAGCCAGGTTGAGCCATAAGTGCCGCTCCTGGACCACCGAAGTGGACATCACCTGACCGAGAGAGCGAGCGGTCACCTTCGTCGCTCGTAGAGCGAGGTCGGTGGCTGCCCGCAACTCCTGCATTAATGCGGGGTCAGCATTACCTTCGTGCATGTCTCTGAGCACCTTGGCCTGATAGACCTGTAGGGTGGCCATCGCATGCAGGGCGGACGCGGCCTGGCCCGCAGCTCTGTAGGTCTTCGCCACCAAAGTAGACGTAAACCTACAAGCCTTGGACGGGTGCTTTGGGTCACCACGCCATGTTGCAGTGCTCTGCGGACACAGTTGCATCGCAACAGAGCGCTCAACAGGGGGAACCCCAGTGTACCCTTTCACCGCGCCGCCATCGAGGGCAGTGAAGGCGGAAGTGGCTGCCGAGCGATCGCAAAAAGTCAAGGGAGACTTTCACGATTTCGACACCTCTTCATGCACCTCCGGGAAGAATGGCACTGGGGGCTGACGGGCGCCTTCGGCACGGGCCGCCCCCAGATACCAATCATCCAACCGAGATCGTTCGGGACATGGCGGAGGGTTCCACACAAGCCCAAGAGCCTCGGCCGCCCGGGAAAGCATGGCTGTGAGCTCCAGATCAGACTCAGGCAATGCTGGAGCTCCCGAAGGAGGCAACACAGCCGAATCGTCATCTCCGGAGGAATCCAGCACACCTTGTGATGCGCCGATCGACATGGAGTCCTCCGCCGGTGCGCCAAATGAAACGCAGGGCCCCGGATGGGAAGCCCCAGCGCCCTCATCAGGAAACATCACAGGTTGCAGTGTGCTAGAGGGGGGTGTGGCCCGAGGAGGATTCGTCGGGTTGGCCTACACCGTCACCCTCAGATCACCCTGACCACCAGCCAAAGTATTCCCTCTCGGGGAGGAAATAGATTGATGTGTGGTAGAGGGGACTCTCCCTCCACTACGGAGATCACTGAGTCTCGATCGCAACACTGCGATGGCCATGTTCCCGCAGTGGGAACATGACTCATCCATGAACGCGCGCTCAGCGTGCACGAGGCCCAAGCACGCCAAACAGCGATCATGCCCGTCAAACGGAGCCACCAGCCGACCGCACCCAGAAACGGAGCACGGGCGAGACATCTTTAAAAAGACGTGCCACGTGCAGCTCTTTTAGAGAAGAGTGTTTACTCTGCAGAAATGCCCAGGGAGAACGCGCACGCTGTGCTAGATCACTGCACAGATCAGACAGGAATGCGGAACTCGCTGGAACGCGCCGTAATACCAACACTCTGGAGAGATACTCGTCTTGAAGAGAAAAAACGCTCAGGCAGTAATACTCGGCTCTGAAGCAGAAACATAATGCGAGATTGCCACGCAATGCCCTTTATACCAACGCGGTGGGGCGGGGTTGCGGCATGCAAATTCCGCAGACCCATGGCATTTTCATGCCATTGGCTCGTTTTGTAGAGCTCAAAGGCGATTGGCTTCTAAGCAAAACCCCCATTTCGTCAGTAACTGACGTAACTCGTAGTGTACTGACTGAAAGGGAACTTTGCAAGTACAGTACCTATCAACTAACTCTTATTAGAGTATTAGTAGACTGTCTGCTTAATATCTATTTTTGGGAAAAAAAAATTATTTCGCCATCTCAGAGTCAGACAGCTTCCTTCTAAAAATCAGCATCCTTACACCATGTCTACACCGGATGCGAGCGGTGCGACGCAACAAAAGACAGTAGAACCCATTATAAACCGCGATGTTGTCTATACTGGATGCGACGCAACATGAACAACAAATCTCCGACAGTAAACTGATGTCTCATTCTATTTATGACGTGTCGACACGAAGGACAAATGCTTTGCAACAGTGTAGACAGCCTCTAGCTGTTGTGACGTGAGCGATTATGGTCGCGTTCGGTGTAGACATGGTGTAAGAAACGCTTTGAATAACTGAGAACGTCAGTGGAGAAAGGCATATAGTTCATCTTAACATAGTAATATACATCATATACATAATTATTAAAGTCGGCCTGAAATGGAAATTCACCTAGTTCACATCTAGTTTCTAAATGTTATAGTTGTTACCGTGAACAAATAATCAGTGCACATGTTTATTTTTGTAATTTTTTTTTTTATGTTTTCGACCTCATAATGTTTAATCAAAATGTCATAACTGAATCTTCCAGTGAAAAATGGTAACATATGCAGGACCTCTCCAATCATTTAGTTCACTTAAAAAGATCTGTCACTTCTTCCGTTTCATTGCGACTTTACAGTTAATAGAGTGCCATGTTTGACATTTGCTGGTTAACATTATTCAACTAGGCAAGTAATGACTTTGTGAGATTATTAAGGACGAATAAAGTTTTAAAAAATGTTTATATCACAGGATAATTGCTTTTGGATTACTTTAAGTTCTTTGTTCTTCTGTTCTCTGAAACCTTCCCTTGTGATATGAGTTTACGTCAAGTATAAAATACAAGTTTGAAATCTATTGCTGTTAAAATGGTCTCTGCACAGGAAAATATTTGAATGCATCATTATGTAACGTGTAATTTTCGAAAATCACTTTGTTCTTGGGAATTGATAAGTTTTGCACTCTGTTCTGTTTTTCTTTTACAGCTTGTCCCTCAGTGTTAATGAGTGGGAACACTTTAGCCGGTAAGACAACAATAAATGCGCCTGGCTCACAGTAACCTCTACATAAAACACACCAGCAGTGAGCTCGGTGCGAGGATAGGATCTGAGGATTTTTTTCAAGAATTAGATCTATTCATCCACTGTCAGTATTTAACAAGCCCTTTACTTAATTAGGACCAGTGGTTCATGTTATTATCACACCATTATTTAGATCTTGAAACATAATTTTGCTTAAATTTTCCACCTATCTTTCACTAGATGGACAAACATAGTCCTACCCTTAAACTCACACCATTGTTTGTTTCAGCCTGATTCAGGCAGTGTTTTTGCCACAGCCACTGTTTACACTTAATACGCATTAAAAAGATCATTTATATTATAAATATTTATAATGTTATTATATTTCTAATATATTAATACATTAATATTTTATATATTTTACAATATTTATAATCTCATTTATAATTTAAATGTAAAGCTGGTAAAGCAAAGTGTTTTAACATAGAAAACTTCTATAGAAAAAGCCATCTGAATTATTCCCCTTTTCAACATTTCTGATGTACATACAGCACTATACAAACATTTGGGGTCAAATATAATACATTTTTTTATATTATTTTATTTATTAAGGATGCATTAAATTGATCAAAAGTGACAGTAAAGACTTTTATACTGTTATGAAAATGTCCGATTTCAAATAAATGCTGTTCTTTTAAACATTATATTCATCAAAGAATTCTGAAAAAAAAAATGTTTCATGGTTTCCACAAAAACATTATGCAGCCCAACTGTTTTCAAAATTGATAATACTTGGAAATGTTTCTTGAGCAGCATATTAGAATGATTTCTAGTGACATGATCATGTGACACTGAAGACAGGACTAATGATGCTAAAATTCAACTTTGCCATCATAGGAATAAATTACATTTCAAAATATATTACAATAGAAAACAGTTATTTTAAATTGTAATAACATTTTACAGTATTACTGTTTTTACTAGTTTTAATCAAATAAATGCAGCCTTGGCAGCCTCAAATACAAACTTTTTTTTTAGATTAGCATTCTTGACATTTTTCTGTTGTCCTTTTCAGGTTTCCATATGATGGAGATGTTTGGTTTGGTTGAGAAGCACTACAGCAGTGTGCAAGGTGTCTCAATGGAGCCTGGGACTTTCAACAGCTTCCCCTGCTACCGGTTGCACAAGGACGCCCTCGTCTCCCAGCCTACCAGGTATGTGTGTGTGTGTTTCTGTATGTGAGAAAGCATACCATTACGCTCAACTGAAACTCTGTGAAATTAGAAAAATGTATATTAGCTGTAACATCACCTGTCAAATCGAAGCCATAATATAGATTGAGTTTAATCAAATCTAGATGAAGCGCCTTAAGTTAGGGTTAGGGTTAACATAAAGAGCGATCGTGCTTCTGTGGCTGATCCCTGAGCACTGACCCTCCTTCTCCTCCCCAGCATGTGATAATATTTAGATTAGGTTCACTTTCCTGCGCTCAGGGGGAATGCTGTTATTACAGTGGAGGGTTTCAGCACAAGGGTCTCCTCTCCTGTAAATCTCGCAAACCACAGCCTCACTTTAACTCGCACTCAGGCAGCTGGGAATTACTACAACACTGTTATTATGATAATCTCATCTGTGATTATGAGAAAGGCCAATGACTCACAGGGTAATGGCAGTGCTCTGGATACAGTTCACATATGTTATTTAGCAGAAGGTGCTCTTGAAGTAAAAGATCTGTTTTACTGGCTGTGCATGTTCTATTGCAGCACTCAGCCATAATTGTTTCTTTTCACTTTAATATCGATCTATTTATTTGAGTTATTTGTTTTATTTAATCAAATTTCAGTTCCTGTGTTGTTATATTTGACATTGACAATTTTGTTTTGACTGTTCTACAGCATTTGTGCCATGTTGGGTGATAGAGTAAAAGGTTTGTGTTCCTGTTGAGAAATCATAAGAGTGGTATCTCTCTCTTTTTGTTAACTCACTAAAAATAAAAATGAAGAAAAAATAAATACAGACAGAATTATGTGATCCACTGTGAATGTCAAGACTTTCAAGAAAAAAATTAATTAACAAATTCTCATATAGTCTGATGCCTGCCAAATTTAGGTCTAATGGTCTTTTACTAAACATTTTTAATACCAAAACTATTCACATAAGTCTGATGCCAAATGCGATATTTGGATGAATTGTTCAGTATGGAGCTCCGTACATGGCATGTGGAAATAAAATAGTTATCAACTTTTTTGTGCCTGCTCAATGGCACAGCGGATTTCCCACAGTGGTGAGGGCTCTTTGACAGCATGTACCCTCCTTCCTCCCAGGTTTTGGCACCACTGTTACAATGTTAAAACTTCGGAGAAGAAGGGAGCGGGAACTGGTGAACAGTAAATGTAACTTTAATCACAAAATAAACACAAACAACAAAATGAAAGTAAAGTGGCAGTTAAATAAACTAAACTAAAACAAAACAACAATAAAGTCCAGGCCTGGTCCTCTCTCATTCTTCACTGTCGTCACTCCTCCTTTTATCCTTCTGGAGCTCTTCCATGGGACTCGTGACTGATGTGGCGTGCAGATGATGCTTATTAGCACTCACGTCACTGGCCTTGCTCCGTTCCCACGGCTCTCGGCCTGACCCTGCTTGCCACATAACCCCATCGCCCTTGGCAAGGCACGAGACTGCGCTCTACTCCAGGTGTCACGGCGGCTGCAGCATCTGGCGGTAAGAAAAGGAGACGGAAGGATGAGGAGGCCTGGCAGTGGTGTTGGATACCCCTTGGTGGATGGCCCTCTGACTCCTCCGTCCTCTGTTGGGCGGCGACGGCGCCTCTGGCTTTGGGCACTCGGCAGCGAATCCCCCCGTTCCCTGCTCCTCCCCATCATGGCGGACCGCAAAAGGCTAAGGCCTCAGGCATACAGCAGCAACTCCTCCGTCCCCTTTTGGACGGCAGCCGCCCCTCCACAACCCAGGTGGATGACAGCGAGTTCAACCGGCCCACCTGACAAGTCACTTCAGCCCACCACCTCGAGCATCTATGGCGGCAGACTCTGCTCAGCTCGATGGCACCACGGATTTCCCACAGTGGCAAGGTCTCTTTGATCGCGCATTCCTCCTTCCTCCTGGGTTTCACAATGTTAAAGGCTCAGAGAAGAAGAAGGTGGGAACCGGCGAACAGTAAACGTAACTTTAATCACAAAATAAACACAAACTCATCATTCCTTTTATCTTTCCGGAGCTCTTCCATGGGACTCGAGACTTTCCCAAGGATCTCTGCCCTGCCCTGCTTTCCATAAAGTTGTTCCATTGTTTAGGTAAATTGTGGCCACATTGTACTAAAATGAGGTAGTGAATTAGTACAACATGGCTACACTATTTACGTAAAACAAGGGAATAAATTATTAATTTGTGGCCATCTTGTTTCCCTACCCCCAGTTTAGTTTAGCACCTCTACAAAAAAAGAAGAAGAAAAAAAGAACTGAAATATTACAGTTTCAGTTCATTGCTTCAAACATGATGCGAAGGAGATACTGATTGCACAGCTCTTGAAGATCTGTATTTTATCCTAAAACTACTTATATGTGATTTATATTTACAGGTATCTACATCCTGAAGGCCTTCCCTCCGACTATACTATATCTATGCTCTTTCGCATACTGCCTGAAACTCCTCAGGAACCTTTTGCATTGTGGGAAATCCTCGACAAAAACAATGATCCTCTGGTGGGCATTATCCTGGACAGTAAGTATTATTGTTATGCTCGTGTGCAGTCCCAACATAAAATATTGTAAAAATAAATAAATAAATAATTCATTAATTAAATAATTATTTAATAATAATTTAGATTATTTAAATATTCTCTACTATAATGCAAAACATAATGTTTTTTAAACAGTGGTTCTCAACTGGTGGGTTGCAACCCAAAATGTGCAAATCTGCTAAATGCAAATAATAAAATGCAACCAACTATATAATCATGCAAAATTACATTGGAAAAAGACATGGGCTTATCCGCTTTCATAAAGGAGAAGAAAACACTTGTTTTGATGTTGTTGGTGTTGATGGCTGCGTATCTAATCAAACTCTGAGGTCCTTTGGCACAAATTATACAGATTATGTATTCTCAAATACCATATACAAATGTACACAAGGTAACTAAGGCTGCATTAATATGGGTTTATAAACCATAAGAATAAACATGGTTTGTGCTTAACACAGTGCATAAATTATTCGCTGCCGAGAGCATGGAAGCACTGTAATATTTTGGTACAATAAATCATTTTGATACTGTGTGGATTCGCCACTTGATGTGCATCTTAGTCCTGAAACAAAACCAGTTGAGAACTGCTGACTTAAGACACTTGAGTCTAATTTTTTTTGTCTGTCTTCAGATGGAGGGAAAACATTAACCTTTTTCAATTACGACTACAAGGGTGAATTTCAAACGGTGACTTTCGAAGGAACTGAAATTAAGAAGATTTTCTATGGCAGTTTCCATAAGGTCAGTCTTTCTCCCATTTAATGTATGATTCAGCTATGACTGTGATTAAAGAAACTGTACTGTACATTCATTAGTGTTTCTGTCTCATGGTTCAGGTTTTCTTTTCCTTGTCAGGAGAGTCATGATTTATGCTGGACTTTGGAAATGTTTGAATTATAGTAACCAAAGTTACTAATGTTAATTCATGCTACAACCAGTCAGTGCGCCAAATGACCAAATACAGCTGAATACACTAATTTCCCTTTATAAAGTTACCTCATTTTCTTTAAAGTTGTGCCTTGACAGTCACAACCGAATATCACAGATTTTTTTTTTATATATATTTTAGCTGTCTGCTTTGTCTCATTCTCATCTACTTATGTACGGTTTTGGACGGAAGACAATTTTTTTCTGTCATATAAAGTTGTAGTTTATCCAATGTGCAGTGAATTCACAATGTTCAAACAGCTAATTGGTTAGTCACTGTAACAACCAATTTCTGTAACCTTCATATTTCATCTCTACATTTTACATTCTATACATTTTGTTCAAAAAACGGTCTGCACATAAAAAAAATTAGAAAAAGATAATATGCATTAAAATACAGTATTATATTAAGCTTTAATATTTCAATATTATTACTATACACTATATTGCCAAAAGTATTGGGACACCCCTCCAAATCATTGAATTTTAGAAGTTCCAATCATTTCCATGGCCACAGTATAAAATCAAGCACCTAGGCATGCAGACTGCTTATACAAACATTTGTGAAAGAATGGGTCTCTCTCAGGAGCTCAGTGAATTCAAGCGTGTTACCGTGATAGGTTGACACCTGTGCAATAAGTCCATTCGTGAAATTTCCTCACTACTGAATATTCCACGGTCAACTGATAGTGGTATTATAACAGTGGAAGCAATTGGGAACAACAGTAACTCAGCTACGGAGTGGTAGGCCAGTGCATGCTGAGGCACACAGTGTGCAGAAGTCGCCAACTTTCTGCAAAGTCAATAGCTAGAGACCTCTAAACTTCATGTGGCTGAAACTTCAGATTAGCTCAAGAACAGTGTGTTAGAGAGCTTCATGGAATAGGAATCCATGGCAGAGCAGCTCATCCAAGTGCAATGCAAAGTGTCGGATGCAGTGGTGTAAAGCACGCCGCCACTGGACTCTAGAGCAGTGCAGACGTGTTCTATGGAGTGATGAATCACGGTTCTCTGTCTGGCAATCTGATGGACGAGTCTGGGTTTGGTGGTTGCCAGGAGAACGGTACTTGTCTGACTTCATTGTGCCAAGTGTAAAGTTTGGTGTGGGCTTGGCCCCTTAGTTCCAGTGAAAGGAACTCTTAATGTTACAGCATGCCAAGACATTTTGGACAATTTCATGCTCCCAACTTTGTGGGAACAGTTTGGGGATGGCCCCTTCCTGTTCCAACATGACTGTGCACCAGTGCACAAAGCAAGGCCCATAAAGACATGGATGAGAGTCCTGACCTTAACCCAATAGAACACCTTTGGGATGAATTAGAGCGGAGATTGCGAGCCAGGCCTTCTTGTCCAACATCAGTGCCTGACCTCACAAATGCATTTCTAGAAGAATGATCAAAAATTCCCATAAATACACTCCTAAACCTTGTGGAAATCCTTCCCAGAAGAGTTGAAGCTGTTATAGCTGCAAAGGGTGGGCCAACTCCATATTAAACCCTACGGATTAAGAATGGGATGTTATTAAAGTTCATGTGCATGTAAAGGCAGGTGTCCCAAAACACTATATATATATAGTGTATATGATTTATTAGCATATTAATATAGACCAGTCTTACAATGCAACACTTATTTTCATACAACGAAAAGAGTTACAAGTTCTAAAAGCTTCCTTATCCTTTCAGGCCAAGTACACTGCGGGTCAGTAACAGACAGGAAGTGATGGTGTCAGCCATATTTCTGAAATGTCCACCAGGGAATTTCAATTATTATTTCACCCAGGGCATGCGCTACAGAGTTCTGACAGTATGAAAATGGCTTATGATAGCCCTGTCCTGTTCATTTTATGTATTCTTTCTTCACATCCGTGCTGTTGAAGAGCTCTCTATCACTCTTCCGCTCTCCAGTAGTTTGGAGAGCCTGTCTGATGTATTCCAAGACTCTGTGTGTTGCCTATCTGGTTATAATTCCCTTTTCCTGCCAAGTGTGTTTTACCTTTGAACGCATGACAAGCCGTCCACAGCCTTTGATGCAGTGGCGTATGTGTTTATGAATATTCTCCTGACATCACTTATGATGTGTTTGTAGGGTAATCCTTCTTGGCAGAGCTCGTCAAGATTAGAGTCTGTGAGTAATACAGATTACTTCAGCACTGTCTCGGCTACGGATTCTGAATTAATAAATAAACTACTGCTCGTCTCATCTGAATGCTGAGGAATAAGCAGGATTTAGAAACTTTCATTGAAGAATTTCACCTGTTATTTTTTTTTAATTGCTCGTGCAATAGTTTTCTGAAGTCAACTTTCATACTTTTTTTGTGCAGCTGTGAATGGGTCATTCTCAAATTATGACAAACGTGTCTCTTGACTTTTCAGTCATAAAAATAGTCATATAGTCAAGAAACTCCATATAAAAGATTATTTAATTTTTATGTCCCTTTCATTTGCTATACCACTTGGGTAACTCTTTACAATAAGGTCTAATTAGTTAATTAGTTAACTACTTTAGTTAACATGAATTAAGAATGAACAATATTTCTACAGCATTTATTAATCTTAGTTAATGTTAATTTCAACATTTACTCATGCATTATTAAAATCAAAAGTTGTATTTGTTAACATTATTAAATGCTCTGTGAACTAACATGAACAAACAATGAACAACTTTATTTTTATTAACTAACAAAGATTAACAAATACAGTTACAAATGTATTGCTCATTGTTAGTTCATGTAAGTTAATACATTTAATAATGGTAGCGAATGGGACCTTATTGTAAAGTGTTACCACCACTTGTATGGCATTATAATTTTTTTTTCTCTCATTTTGTTTTAATAGGTTAAACTTAACTATTAATTTAATATTTTTATATTCTAGAAAAGTACTTCCAAGTAAAAAAAAAAAAAAAAAAGTTTAAATGTGCATTTGATAAATGTTCCCTCTATGTTGAAGAAGTTGTTCATAATTGTTATTTTATTTAGTTAAAAAAAATACTTTTGGTTCATTTAAATGTGCCATTGCTCTTACATTGTTTAATGTTCACTTGAAAGATTTTCAGTATAAAGGATTTAATTCAGTAATTTTATTTATTTATTTTTGAATAAATTATGTGTTTGTATTGACATTTATTAGATTATTTATTAAATGATTTTTGATTGTTTATATCACACATAAATTAATAAACAAATGTCTTAATTATCCTTTATAATTGGTCATACTTAAAATAAACACTCATCATCCACTTTTATGGGAGAAAATTATTAAATTGAAAAGTCAACATTTTGTAAATCAAAAAATCTATTGTTTGAGAATGATCCAAATAAGAGTGCTCAACAGAGTGACAAACACAAACTAAGACGGTAATTTATCTCTATTTAAATTTAAGTGAGCGTTCAGCACACAAACTAAATCTGCTTTATAGAGTGACGCTACAGCATTGAGTTGGCACGGTTTCATTTTGTAGTTGCTAATGAGATTTGTATTCAGAGCTTTGTGGCTAAAGCTGTGAATTTATCTGGCCACAGCTGAATCTGATTTCCACAGTGTAAACCCTCATTGCACAGCAGAAACTGTCCTCAATACTGCTGACCCCAAGTACAGCACAGTTGGCTTGAGTTGTTATGACAGCTTTTAAACAAAACACCCGACTTGGAAGAGATCCTGATGATGTGAGCAGAGGGTCTAGGACTCTTGTCGGCCCTCTATTAAAAACGCCCCGTTCCTCTCAACCATGACTTATTCCGCACTTTCTAAAGCCAGTGCTGTGCTGAACGGTTGTAATTTTGCAAGGTCGTGAGAGGAAGTCATGTGGATACTGTGACTCATCAGTTATTTCAGTGGTTCATCTTATGGATGTTATTTTGTACTGTTGTCATGCTGTTTGTGTGCATTTTGAGAACTTCGTTCAATACATTTGGAGGAAGTGCTGACAAGCACTTTTGAACCGAGTGAAACAAGGCTACTCTGTCAACACTTGTTGTTCATAAACAGAATAAGTCATGAAGAAATATAAAGATACATGCAATAAATAATGTGTAATCATTCACAGTGTGCTTTCTTTATCACACACTAGCTCTCTGGGTGAATCTAGAGTTTCAAGAGCAGATCTATTCATTACCTTTTAAATATTTGTTTCCATTCGTTTTTTTCTATTTAAATGTGTCATTGGTGCTACATTGTGTGAAAGATTTTTAGTCGGAAAAAATTATTACAATTTATTGATTTTTGTTCATGATAAATTGTGTGAGTTTTGAGATTTTTTCCCCCCAAAGAATTGTCAAAGTTGTTTTGTTTTTTTAATCCAATCCAAGTAAAGTAAATTATCCAGTAATAATTTCAAGATGTAAATAAATACTCGCCATTAGCTTTTAATGAAGAAAACGTCTCGGTTACGTATGGTAACCCTCGTTCCCTGAAGGAGGGAACGGAGACGTACGTCGGACGTCACCGACGAATTGGGATCACTTCTGGGAGCCCCTATCAACTTCGAGATATAGAGAACGGGCCAATGGCCATTGGCGTGCGAGATTTGCATCTCGCGCTCCGCCCCGCGCTGCGGGTATAAACAGGAGGCGAATGCAGCGCACTATTGTTTTTCACTGAGGAGCCGAACTAGTGACTCGGCCATGCAGTGATGGTACAGCAACTGTGGCGACGGGACGTACGTCTCCGTTCCCTCCTTCAGGGAACGAGGGTTACCATACGTAACCGAGACGTTCCCTTTCAGTCGGTCACGTTCGACGTACGTCGGACGTCACCGACGAATTGGGATCCCTTTGGAAAACGCCACAGTTACTACCACTTCCAGCGCCCAGCGAGAGCCCCTCAGACCCCGTCTGTTCCGGGCGGGGAATTCACGCAGGGAAGTCACACTGCTGTTCCGCAAGACCCACTTCAGCAGACTATTGGATACCGCTGGGAAAGCGTGCCCAGAGGGACGCTGCGGAAGCCACATCATGCCCGAAGGGAGTTACCATGTGGAAAATACACGTATGGACTGGCCGTGGGCAGTGCAACATACGGAAGTCCCAGGGGTGGCCCCGGCCAAACAGGCGGGGGAACAACACCTAACTGAGACGGCAGAGAGCTCTGCCGAGGGAAAGACACGGGCTCGCCGTAGGGAGCCGTACCGTGGAAGAATACACATATGGGACCGCCGTGGGGGTCACAACATATGGAACCCAGCCTAACACAAGTTCCACCAAAGCATACGAGTGTTAGACCTGGCGTCGGACGCTCCGCCACATCCGACTGCCGCGGGTTGCGGAGGACTCAACAGGGTTCGCCGTTCTGGGGAACTCGACTGGAGCATATAAGCGCACGTATCCGTTCCAAAGGGAAGGGAGTGGCGCAGCAAGCCGACACTTAGAACGGGCACTTCGGTGTTACTGACTATGGGAAGCGAGCACACAGGAAGATACCGGCTCTACACGGAGGCTATAAAATCTAGCGAACGTGTTAGGTGTCGCCCAGCCCGCAGCTCTACAATATCTGTCGGCGAGGCGCCACGAGCCAACGCCCAGGAAGAAGCTACACCCCTAGTGGAGTGGGCTCTTAACCCGAGCGGGCAGGGCACGTCTTGGGTTTGGTACGCCAAGACGATGGCATCCACTATCCAGTGGGCCATCCTCTGCTTGGAGACAGCCTTTCCCTTCTGCTGGCCTCCATAACAGACGAAGAGCTGTTCTGAGGTCCTGAAGCTTTGCGTTCTGTCCACGTAAGTCCGCAGAGCGTGGACTAGACAGAGAAAAGCTAGGGCTGGGTCTGCCTCCTCCGAAGGCAGCGCTTGCAGGCTCACCACCTGGTCCCGGAAGGGAGTGGTGGGAACCTTGGGCATATATCCGGGCCGGGGTCTCAGGATTACATGAGAGTTACCGGGCCCGAATTCCAGGCACGATTCGTCGACCGAAAATGCCTGCAGGTCCCCTACCCTCTTGATAGAGGCCAATGCAGTCAGGAGTACTGTCTTCAGAGACAGGATTTTTAACTCAACTGACTGCAAAGGCTCAAAGGGCGCCCTCTGCAGTGCGGTTAGCACCAGAGTTAAGTCCCAAGAGGGTATAGAGGGAGAGCGAGGCGGTTTTAGTCTCCTCGCCCCCCTCAGGAACCTGACGATCAGATCGTGCTTCCCTAGAGACTTACCACCTACCATGTCATGATTAGCGGCGATAGCGGCAACATAGACTTTGAGGGTGGAGGGAGACAGCCTTCGCTTCAACCCGTCCTGTAGGAAGGAAAGCACAGAACCGACCGAACATCTCCGGGGGTCTTCTCAGCGAGAAGAACACCAGTCGACGAACAGGTTCCACTTCAACGCATAGAGGCGCCTCGTAGAGGGAGCTCTAGCGGAAGTGATGGTGTCTACCACAGCCTGTGGTAGGCCACCTAGAACCTCCGCGTCCCGTCCAGGGACCAGACACCGGACGCGGGTGCCATAGGGTGCCCCGTCTCTGAGTCAGGAGGTCCTTCCTCAGAGGAATGGGCCAGGGAGGTGCTGTCGCGAGAACCAAGTCCAGTTGGGCCAATACAGAGCAACCAACAGGACTTGCTCCTCGTCTTCCCTGACCTTGCACAGAATCTGTGCAAGAAGGCTCACTGGGGGAAACGTATACTTGCGTAGGCCCCGGGGCCAGCTGTGTGCCAGCGCATCCGAGCCGAGGGTCCCCTCGGTCAGGGAATAAAACAACTGGCAGTGGGTCGTGTCCGGGGCGGCAAACAGATCTACCTGTGCGGTCCCGAAGCGACTCCAGATCAGCTGGACCACCTGGGGATGGAGTCTCCACTCTCCGGGGAGCACTGGCTGTCGTGAGAGCTCGTCGGCCGCACGATTGAGCAGGCCCGGAATGTGAATGGCACGAAGCGACCTCAGATGCTTCTGACTCCATAGGAGGAGATGGCGGGCGAGTTGAGACATGCGACGGGTGTTGTTGACGTACGCAACGGCCGCAGTGTTGTCCATACGGACCAGAACGTGCTTGCCTAGTAGCGCCGTTTTGAAGCGGCCCAGCGCAAGACGAACTGCTAACAACTCGAGGCAATTGATATGCCATTGCAGTTGAGGCCCCGTCCACAGACCCGAAACTGCAAGCCCGTTGTACGTGGCACCCCAGCCGGTGGATGAGGCATCCGTGGAGACAACAACATGCCTGGACACTTGTTCTAGGGAAACTCCTGCCCGTAGAAACGAAGGGTCCGACCACAGGCTGAAGGTTTGGCGGCACCTCGGAGTCACGGGGACACGGAGGGATCCGCTGTGCCACGCCCATCTCAGGACTCGGTCGTGTAGCCAGCGTTGAAGCGGTCTCATATGAAGCAATCCGAGCGGCGTTACAGCGGCTGCGGATGCCATATGCCCCAGGAGCCTCTGAAAATGTTTCAGTGGTACCGCTGTCCTGCATTTGAACGAATTCAAGCAGTTCAACACCGACTGGACACGCTCCTCTGAGAGACGCGCTGTCAGATTGACCAAGTCCAGCTCCATACTGAGAAAAGAGATCCTCTGCACGGGGCAGAGTTTGCTCTTTCCCCAGTTGACCCGAAGTCCCAACAGGCTGAGGTGACTGATCACCGTGTCTCTGTATTCACACAACAGGGACAGTCCTGAAGGGAACGACCTTCAGGTCGATCGCTGCAAACCAATCTTGGGGACGGATGTACTCGAAAGTGCGCTTCTGCGTCAACATCTGAACGGGCGGTTTGTGAAGGGCCCGGTTCAGGACTCAAAGGTCCAAGATTGGTCATAACCCACTGCTTTTCTTGGGCACAATGAAGTAGAAGTTATAGAACCCCAACTTCATGTCGGCTGGAGGGACCGGCTCCAATCGCGTCCTTCGCCAGTAGGACTTCGATCTCTTTCCACAAGATGGGCGTCGCAGCTCCACACAACAGTGAAGTGGACGCCCAGAACTTGGGAGGATGCCGTGCGAACTGAATCGCATAGCCGAGCCTGGTGGTGCAGGTGAGTCAGCGGGACCGTCCCGGAAGTGCTAGCTAGGCTTCCGGAAACCGTACCATGAACACACCCGCCCCACAGACGTACCCGCAGTAGGGCAGCGAAGTGGAGGGCAGGGACCCGACCCAAGAGGCACAGCGTCCTGAAGTGGGGTCTGAGTGCGCACGCAGCACCTACCTGCCCCCACGGTTGGACGGAGGGTATGAGAGAAGGCATGGTAGCGTTCTCAAGCCATACGCTGCGGTCCGCTGGCGACTGAAGGAGGGGCAGAGAGTGGCAAGGCTTTGTGGCGTCACACACTGCCTACCTCACCTCCTTCCTCAGCGGGGAACAAGAGTGGCGAGGCATAGCGTCGCGCACTGCCGTCCTCACACCGCTGAGAAGAGGGGAATGAGAGTGGCGAGGCTCCCCGGCGTCGCACACTGCCATTCTCGCCCTCTTGTGGGGAGGGGAATGAGAGCGGCGCGGCTTCATAGCGTCACACGCTGCCATTCCTGAACTCCCGAGACCCAGAGGTATTGGAACTGCTCTTAAGAATTTGGGTACCACTGGCTGTAACACCGGTGGCGGAACAAAATTTAGCAATGATTCTCCACCCGGCCCTCCTCCGGGGAAGAGCAGCTTCAACCAAGTCCAGGTCACCCGTCTCAGCTGACTGGCAGCCAAGACAGGTGGCATCGTGGGATGCCCATGGCGAGCAGACTGAGGGGTTCCATCTGCTTTGCACTGTGGAGGACTGCTGCACAGTCACCGACAGTGTCGCCGAAAAGGGTCACCTTGTGAGATGTGAGCATCGAGAGAGCGTACTCTGGCGACGTCTCACACCCCTGCAAGGTAGCCCAAGGGTGTTTCTGGACCAGGGTGGACATCGTCTGGCCAAGGGCCAGCGCTGTGACTTTAAATGTAAATCAGTCACGGTGCGCAGCTCAACCTCAGCTCAGAACTACCCTCGTGCACTAAGAGCGCAGGGCAGAGGTGGCCTGCCAGTGGCACTGCCACCTCACCGATGAGGGTAGTGAGAGAGAGGAAAACTTTATCCAGATTATGGCACCATTGGCACCCCATATTTTGGCACCAAATAGTTCCACACTGCCAAAGCTTTCCAATGCACATCCGGGAAAAAGGCAAGGGGGCGGGCAAGGCGATTTACGCGTTGCACTACGCCTCAGCCACCCAGGAAAGCATGGCTGTCAAGTCTGAATCTGATTCCGCATGAGCACACACCATTATAGTGGGAAACTCAGCATCATCTTCATTTCCAGCTTATAACAGCCCTCTCTCCGATGCAGCGATTGACATCTGTCCTCTGCTAGAGCCCCAGATGAAACGCTAGGTCCCCTTTATTTATTTATTTATTATTATTTTTATTATTTTTTTTATTTTTTTGGAACCAGCAATCCCACCTGTAAGCTACCAGCAGGCATGCAAGACTGTGAGCGTGGCCGTCGAGACGGCACACGGCGCGCTGAACACTCAAGCCCCTATGAAGAAGGCGAGACGAACAACGCGCCGACGTGGTCATGCTCTCATGAGAGAACATGAACCACCCACGAACACAGTCTCAGCATGCTTGCGATGCGATAGAGGAGTGAGGGCCCACGGAGATGTACTCGGCAGGGAAGCCCCACTGTAATCCTCAGGTCACCAAGGCTTATTAGCCGAAGTAGCCCCTTTCTGGTGCACCAGAAAAGAAACTAGATCGGGGAATAGGCGAAGGGACTCAACCCCGTTTGAGGTTTAAGTCTCGACCGCGCATCTAAAGCGCCGAGTGACGCGCTGGGTTGCCGTGACAACCCGCGCTGTCAGCCGGCAGCTAGACGGCACACGGCGCGCTGAACACTCAAACCCTCACGAGGAAGGCGAGACGAACAACGCGCCGACGTGATCCCGTTCTCCTGAGAGAACATGGATCACCCACGAACGCAATCTCAACATGCTTATGCGAGAGGGATCGTGGCCGTCAAAGGACAGGAAACAACCGCATCCAGAAACGCACGGGTGGAATGACGTCTTGAAAAAGACGCAGTCACACCCGCGCTGCTCTTTTAGAAGAAAGCTCTTTTAAATGTGCTGAAGCACCCAGGAACGACCGCGGCAAAACACAGGAGAGTAGTGCAGCCTGTGTATGCACTCACCGTTGGGAACGCCCTCACCAAACCAACAGTGCTGTAAAAACAGCAGTTTATCACTGTATCAGTGAGCTCGCGGCCGCCGCTGATCGTGCCTTCTCTCCCAGCACTCAAAGAAGCATCTTCTCTCGTTCTCTCTCTTTCTGCTGAAGCAGGAACAGTCTCCTTCATCAACACCGTGTTCGGCTCCGAAGTGAATGACAATAGTGCGCTGCATTCGCCTCCTGTTTATACCCGCAGCGCGGGGCGGAGCGCGAGATGCAAATCTCGCACGCCAATGGCCATTGGCCCGTTCTCTATATCTCGAAGTTGATAGGGGCTCCCAGAAGTGATCCCAATTCGTCGGTGACGTCCGACGTACGTCGAACGTGACCGACTGAAAGGGAACTGAAATGATTTTAAAACTTAAAAAAATAATTCCTTGGTCAACCAGCTAGACCAGCACCAAAGCAACATAAGGTAACTTAGATGTATTAGATTTGAGTATTTTTAGAAAGAAAACATGCTTATTTTTTCTTGCACGTCAAAAAAGCTATTGTACATATTTGTGCTGATTGGGAGCCCAGCAAGCCATAGAAGTCATTTCACCATCTCGGTTAAATATAGACCAGATATAGTCCGGCTATGAGTAACCCACTTCTAGCCAAAATAACCTTGAATTTGGTTGTTTTTGCCAAAATAACTTGCAAGATGTATGATATTCCATCATGTAAGCAAAGTGATTACAAGGTGTTTGGTTTCATTTCTTTGACATGTTCATGTTCTAGATGACTAGTCTATACTTGGGCTATGGTTAGACGTCTATAAAATTTTCACTGACAGCCCAAATTTTGTCTTGTTTTAGCCTAGACGTCTTTTAAATGCAAAATTGCTTTCTGGGAGGTTTGGCTTGTTTAGTAGTTCCGCACCAGCACCAGCAGGGCGATTTATAATACCATTCTTGTCCATTTGCGTTATTTTGTTGTTGTTTAAATGTAATTTTGATAGAAGTTTAATGTATTTTATATATCTCTTTCCCCATTCAAGCATATAGTACTGTACTTGCAGGACTTGAAATAGCTGCCTGGGGGCGTTTTGAATATGGCCATTGAGTGAACTGACTTGCCTTAAAGAGGCTTTGTCTGTAATGCTTGCCTGGGTCTGTCCCTTAGGCCATAAACAGAGACTCCACTGATCTGCCAATAACATCTATAAAATCTGTAAAGAAAAGAAATAATGGGATACAAAGGTTGAGGAAAGGCAAAAAAGACCAACATTGGGGAAAAAAGTTTTTTTAAGCAGTTTTTGTTAGTCTTCTGTTGTTCCATTGAAACACAAGTTAAACGTGCATATATATACAGCTCTGGAAAAAATTAAGAGACCACTCCAAGTTCAGAAATCAATGTTAAGTGGTCTCTTAATTTTTTCCAGAGCTGTATATATATATATATATATATATATATATATATACATACACCGATCAGGCATAACATTATGACCCTTGAAGGTGTGCTTGAAGATGTTAGCAGCAGATCCTTTAAATCCTGTAAGTTGCGAGGTGGGGCCTCCATGGATCAGACTTGTTTGTTTAGCACATCCCACAGATGCTCGATTGGATTGAGATCTAGGGAATTTGGAGGCCAAGTCAACACCTCAGACTCGTTGTTGTGCTCCTTAAACGATTCCTGAACCTTTTTTGCTTTGTGGCAGGGTGCATTATCCTGCTGAAAGAGGCCACAGCCACCAGGGAATACCGTTTCCATGAAAGGGTGTACATGGTCTGCAACGATGCTTAGGTAGGTGGTACGTGTCAAAGTAACATCCACATGGATGGCAGGACCCAAGGTCAGCTTGTGTCAGCAGAACATTGCCCAAAGCATCACACTGCCTCTGCAGGCTTGGCTTCTTCCCATAGTGTATCCTGGTGCCATGTGTTCCCCAGGTAAGTGACGCACACGCACCCGGCCATCCACGTGATGTAAAAGAAAATGTGATTCATCAGTCCATTGCTCCGTGGTCCAGTTCTGATGCTCACACGCCCAATGTTGGCGTTTTCAGTGGTGGATGGGTCAGTATGGGCACCCTGACTGGTCTGCGGCTATGCAGCCCCATATGCAACAAACTGCGATGCACTTTATCTTCTTGAGCAATTTTAGCTACAGTGTTCTGTCATTTAGTAGGTACAACGATAACCTTAATTACAATACAACGTTTTTTTTTCCCATCACAGCAAAACGTGTTCTGTAATTATTTTTCCCTAGACTAGAAGGATGGGGTAGGCTGCCCAAAACCTTCAACTGGGTGTGGGGATTATTCCCATTGGCCACTCAGTGTTTATAGTTAGTATCTCTAACTATATTCAATGTCCTTTAGATACCCAGGAGGTGCTCTAATAGTCTCGTACATTGCGCAGTCGGCCGGCATACCTTCTGAATTTCTGCCCCTTGGTGTCTCTACGAGATAAGATCTGGGTGTGCCAGCAGTAGACACAATAGTACCCCTGGTTGCAAGTGCGTCATGTCATGTGCTTTCGGTCGAAATTTTGTTTCTGTTTACGTCTGTATGTCAGTTCTTTCTTTTTCAGCTTTTCCAAATCTGCACACTTTAGACTGAGCTGAGACAGGATCACAGGAACTAGTGTCCTTATCTTCCTTCCCATAAGGAGCTCGGCAGGACTGTTACCATTAGCAAGAGGAGATGCATGGTAAGCCATAAGTGCAAGGTAGGGATCACTTGCCTTTTTGAGGAGATTTTTGATTGTCCTCACCGTTCACTCTGTCTGTCCGTTGCTTTGCGGAAAATGAGGACTCGACGTCTCAACCTCTTTACTGAGACCTGGCCACCAAACTGACTGTTTAGCTCTCTCCCTGCGCTTTGTTATGCCAAGATGTCCCTCATGCAGTTTCTTTAGTATCTCGGCTTGGAGTGACACCGGAATTACAATCCTGAATCCATTCAATAATAGTCCATTTTACACAGAAAGTTCTCCAGCAAATGACAAGTAAGGCTGGAAAGCTTTGTCAATGGAGAATTTATCTGGCCATACTTTCACACAGTATTTCTTTAGCTGCTGGAGTATGGAATCATCGTCTTGGTGTTTTTGGATCTCTCTGAGTCTTTTTTCTTTAGCTGGCAGACTTGATTTGCAGCATACAGATTGATGTCTTCTTCGGAAAGCCCTTCTGCTGCACTGCTTATGGGAGCTCTAGATAACACATCCGCCATTGCAATGTTTTTGCCTGCGCGCAACATGCGATATGGTGTATGAGAACCTCAACAAACGCATACGAAGCAGCTGAATGCGTGGAGGGAGTTCATCCAATTTCTTTGAGCTAAGCAGAGAAACTAGAGGTTTATGATCAGTTTCGATGTGGAAATTTTTCCCAATGAGAAACTCGGCAAACCTCTCACAGGCCCATATGGAGGCCAGCGCCTCCTTCTCTATTTGCGTGTACAGCTGCTCTGTATTACTGAGAGACTTTGAAACATACACCACGGGTTTCCACACGTTGTCTGCTTGCTTCTGAAGGAGAACAGCTCCTAGCCCATATGAAGAGGCATCCGCAGAAACAGCTATATCTTTGTTTGTATCAGTTTGTCAGTTACACCTTGATTTTCTCAAAGGCCTCTTGCTGGTGTGACCCCCAGACCCACATGTTGGACTTTCTCAATAAGTCTCTGAGTGGTTGTGTTTTCTCTGTCAGATGTGGTAAGAATTTACCAAGGTGGTTGACCATTCCCAAAAACTGCCTCATTTTGCTGACATTACATGGTTGTTTCATGGCTTTTATTGCTTCCCTCTTATCTGGGTCTGTACTCACACCTGACGCCTCAATGATTTGTCCAAGAAACTAGATTTTTCTCTTGGAAAACTCACATTTTTCGTTGAGTATGACACCTGCTTCCTGTAGTCTTGAGAGCGCTCTTCGCAGCCTCACGTTGTGTTCACTCTGAATGGACCCCCAGATGAGCACGTCATCCATTTGACAGACAACACCTTCCAGTCCCTCAAGAATTCTGGACATGCGTTTTTGGAAGTGCTCTGGTGCAAAAGAGTTTCCAAAGCATAGACGGTTATAACAGTATTGTCCAAATGGCGTTATAAAGGTGGTGAGCAAAGAGGATTATTTTGAAAGTGGAATCTGCCAAAAGCCAGCATTGGCGTCGAGCTTGGAAAACACTTTGGCTCCTGCAAGCTGTCCTAATGTGTTCTCCACAGAAGGGAGAGGATGTTTTTCCCTCATAACTGATTTGTTCAGTTCAGTGAGATCTGTGCAAATTCTCACTTTCCCTGTTCGCTTTGGCACCACAACCATGGGAGCACACCATTCTGTTGATTCCTCCACCTTTGAAATTACCCCCTGCTGTTCCATTCGGTTTAATTCTTAATTTACCTTTGGTAAGAGAGGGAGGGAAATGCACCTAGGTGTTAACAGAGAAAAGAGTTTTGCTCCTGGCTTTAGCACAATGCTGTACTCACCCTTCATTTTGCCTAAGCCGCTGAAGAGTTTTGGAAACTCCTCCAATCTTTCTTTTGAGCTTAAGCAGACATCATCCAGCCTGGCAGGCAGCTGAAGTGCAGCGACTGCTGGTCGGCCTAGCAATGACATGTACAATCCGTCAGCAACATAAATGTCCTGTTTTGTCCATTTATTGTGCTTACTGAGGGTGGCTGTAAATTTCCCTTTTACATTCAGTGACATTCCACCTGGCCCCTGGAGGATTTTGCCCACTTGTTTCAGTTTGTTGAACTGGCCCTGGTTGTACAGTGTCACAGGAACTATAACATCTGCTCCAGTGTCAATTTTAAACACTGCATCGAAATTGTCCATTTTTATCTCAGTCATCCATGGACTTACTGCCATATTAGTTGTTACTGAGCCTAGGAATGCAGTGTCCTCATCTGCATCCTCAGTGAGCGTGGCATTATTCACCTCATACACTTTCTTTGACTTGCACACCCTAGCGTAATGTCCCTTTTTATGACATCTCTTGCTGGGCATTGCTGCAGGTTATGGCCTTTTGTGTCTCCACATCTTGAATACTGAGTCCCCTTTTTAGAGCTTTCATGAGGCGTTTTCTTTGCCAACTGTCTATATTGTGGCTTCACTTGTTTTGATTTCACATTACTGTTCTGTTTAACCTGTACACTATCCAGCTGTTCATTAATTATTTCCCCTTTGAAGTTTGACTTGTCCAGTCAGCCCCTCCCGCTGACAGAACAAAACGAAACTGAGACTAAACTAACTATACAACTTCGGTTTAGTAGGTCCTCCTTTTATAAAAGAGGACGACGTGACAGCCAGCCATAACTTCTGATAATTTTTATTCTCATGCCTACAAGTACTGTAACACACTCAGTATAGGTTGCTCACATTTCCTATGTATTCTAATACTACCGTATAGAACCTAATACTACAACAGTAGCTCGTCTGTTTGATCGGACCACACGGGCCAGCCTTTGCTCCCCACGAGCATCAGTGAGCCTTGGCTGCCCATGACTCTGTTGTCGGTTCACCACTGTTCCTTCCTTGGACCACTTTTGATAGATACTGACCACTGCAGACCGGGAACACCCCACAAGAGCTGCAGTTTTGGAGATGCTATATATATATATATATATAAAACAAGAACATAACTATTTGTATATTTGTGTCTTAATATCTTATGTAATTTTGCTTCTCAGTTAAGGATACTCCTATATTTTTACTAGGAAAACCCAACAAAAATATCCATCCATCCATTCAGTTTAAAAATATTATTTATAATTTTTATTAAAATATAAACAATTAATGTTTTAAAAAATATAAAATTATGTTTTCAAATATAAATAAAAACTATTTGCCAGTGTCTTAAGATTGTATGTAATTTTACTTCTCAGGTGAGAATGCTTCTATATTTTTACTTGGAAAACAAGACAAAAACACGGATTAACAACCAATCATTGCACATTTAAAAGGGGAGGTTGCAGGAGCAGTTGGCTTCGTAAGTCATGAAGCCTGAAATGGGCCAGTTCATCATGTTGAAAACAGAATTATCCTGAAATTGATCAGGAGGCAGATGTGACCATCAGTGACTGAGCTGGAAAAGGAGAGATGCTGACCTCTCATTCCCTTTTGCCACTCCTGCTTAGCAGATCATCATTACCACCGCCAGACCAGCTCAGACACACTCATAAACACTCAGCACCACTCTAAGGTTAAACACATGGAGCACATGGACCCGTCCCTGCCTAAACGGCATGTCGCTGCTGCAGCTGCAGAATCTAATTGGCTTTCATTGCCAAAACACCTGCCACTCAGAAAATGGAAGGTGATATTCAGTATGAAAATCCATATTTGCCAAAACATAAGCATACCACCTCACAGACTTAACCAAATCTCATCTGTCTTTTTTTTCTACCCTGATAGAGAAGTTTAATTTCTACGTATTAAACAGCCTCCCTTCATAATGCTTTATAATTGACGTTAATGTGAGACTTCACAATAATGAGCTTGGTCTGAGTCTGCTATCAAGCCCGCCTGTCTGACAGCACACTCGCACTTACAATTGCATCCAGTGAACTGGAGAAAATTAAGTTTTAGACCCCAAATCCATTAACAAGCAACGTGTGCTGTCTCATACTGAAATCAACTCTGACATACAAATATGAACTTTTGCTAACTCTATTTTAGCTTGTTCTGTTTTAGATTTTGTGGTTGTTTCGCACACATTTACAGTTTCTCATCTGACTGCAGTGTAGTATATGGGATTAACAATAGCACACATTGTAAATCAGGAGAGACAATGAATGTAGACATGGCAAGGTTGACTTGGTTTTCATTGTGTGCATTAGTGAACGTTTCTGTAAGATTTACTAGTCTCAGAGTAAAATTGGAAAAGGTATATGGAGATTTGAGCTGTTTTGAATTTGACATTTAACCCTGTCAAGCTTGAAATATGAAATAATGGTTAGAAAAATCCTTGAAATGTAACTATTTTACTATCGTATACATAACAGGTGATTTTTACAATAGTGACAATAGCTTGTGTTTTTATGCATCACATCAGGGTTTTATAGTTATTTATTGACCACCACTTTTTTTGTATTTTGCATTGCATTTCTAATCTTTGAACAATTTATTTAAAATAATCTTTGTTATTAAAGGAACTTTTTAATTTAGCTTTGTGGTAGTGAAAATATATGGTAAAATATATTACAATGATGATTGAACTCCATATACCTCAAGTAAATATAAAAATAAATGCCTCAAATGTATTAAATATTAAGTAGTCAATTCCCTGAATATATCATTAATAATATTAAAGTTATTCTTGCTGTTACTTTATCAAAATAAGCAAAGATGTTTCAGCAAAAAGACATGCATACTGACATGAAAGAAGACATTTTGGAAATGTTATTAAAAGTACTAGAGCATTGATAATGATAATTTGTTTTCAAGATGAATGATAAATAGTGTTGTTACATTACAATGTATGTAAACCCTCTTTAATCATCAACATCATTGCCTTATTCACCATATTGCTTAAATAATGATCATCTATCACTATCAGCTAAGCTTTCTATATCAATACGTGCTTAATAGTTATTAATCATTGCATATTCCTCGCCTAGCTTCATGTGGCCATCAGCAAAACCGCCGCTAAAGTGGTGATCGACTGCAAAACGGTTGGAGAGAAATCCATCAATGCCGCAGGTAACATCACCATTGATGGAGTGGAGGTTCTGGGACGCATGGTCCGCTCACGTGGAAAGAGAGAGAACTCAGCGCCGGTAAGAGCAAAGACATTCAGCCTCAATCCTAAAGGACAAGTTTTGTCCATAACAGGGCAAGCTTTTGTCTCATACAGACAAAAAGAACTCAGTATTCAAGTGCGGGAATGTTTCTGTGGAATCTTTGTGTGCAGTCTGATAATTATTAGAGATAGTCTGAAACTCTGAGGCTTGAAAGCACAAACGTCCTCTCAGATTCACCCGTATAATGATAATGGTGTGGAATTCAAAGCATGGGCGCTCCGTTCAAGATAGTAAATACAGACTTTATGCATTTTGGTTTTTCCATCAGAATGTGTGGATCATTATGTCTAATTGTGTGAGTGCGTCTGATTTTATTCTCCTCCGAGGGTGCCAGCACAACTGATGAGACTAATTGTCTTTGTAATTATGCTGGTGGGGGTTGTAATGTGAGTTTGTGTGGAGTGAAAGTTTAAAAACTATTAGAATCAGTCATTCAGCCCAAACAAATAATCAGACACATCTCACTCGTGGCTGTTAGTAAACGCATGAAGTTTCTGCTTGTTTAGATTTCATTTATTTTTAGTTAGCCCCCGTAATTTGTTTAGACTTCATAAAATGGTTGTGTTGATAACATTTATGATGCATGACAATTGCTTTCATTGCTAAATAAGTGATTACAGTTCAACAGCCTTGTAAATATGCTCTGTTTGTGTGTGTTTGTTTGTTCCTGTCCACAGTTTCAGCTCCAGATGTTTGACATAGTCTGCAGTTTATCATGGGCCAGTCGGGATAAGTGCTGTGAACTCCCAGGCTTGGTAAGAGTGACCAAATAGCATATTATTTCATATATCAGTTTTATATGATCAGCAAACTGTACAAGCCACATTCTAATTAGCTTACATTAATAGTGCAGTTCTGTCACTGATGAAGCCCAGGGACTATCAGACATTTAACCCTAAACATCTTAAGTATGTGAAATTTAAATATACAGAAGTACCCACATGGCTGAGGTTGACTTGGAATTGATTATTAATGCATTAATAAGTGTTATTGCTGTTGATGTACGTGCACTGACATTACAATTTTGGCAACTAGGCAAACTATAGATCCCAGAATTTATCCTCTTTTCCTCAAAATATTCTGACTGAAAATATTATTTTTTACAGTAAAAAACTGGCAGCTGTGGTTGCCAGAAATTCACCGTAAAAAATGTTGTGACATTGTTTTTGGAATTACGGGATTCCTGTATGTTTTACAACTTAACCATATGCTTTATTAAAAGGATAGTTCACCCAAAAATTCTGTCATCATTTACACACCCTCATGTTGTTCCAAACCTGTATGAGTTTCTTTCTTCTGTTGAACAAAAATTTTTTTTTTTTTAAAGAATGTCGGTAACCAGAAAGTTGACAGTAGCGCCATTAACTGTTTGATTACCAACATTCTTTGTTGTTAAAATACCTGTTTCAACTACCAATATCAACAAAAACTTAGCCTAGTGGGAGATGTAAATATAAATGTATTTAAATTTAAGTTCTGACTGTTCTGACATTGTTGTTGCTTATTTCAGTTTTTACTTGGAAATGAGTAAAAACTACTATAAAGGGATAGTTCACCCAAAAATGAAAATTACCCCATGATTTACTCACCCTCAAGCCATCCTAGGTGTATATGACGTTCTTCTTTCAGACAAATACCATCTGAATTATATAAAAAAATGTCCTGGCTCTGTCAAGCATTATAATGGCAGCCCAAAATTTTCACTTTTTTGGGCTTCAAATTTTGGGCTCCCATTCACTGCCATTATAAAGCTTGGATTAGGATTTTTTTTTATATAACTCTGATTGTATTCGTCTGAAAGAAGAATGTCATATGCACCCAGTATGGCTTGAGGGTGAGTAAATCATGGGGTCATTTTCATTTTTGGGTGAACTATCCCTTTAATGTAAGAGTCTTTAATCAAATCTTCAAAGTAAATATTTTAATAATATAACTAGTCTTCAAATGACTAAGCTATAAAACTAATAAAATGACCATAAGCAACCTTGTAATTGGCTATCACTATTTATTATTGTTCTCTGCTACCATAAAAATATTGATATGTAATGGTTTTATGTACGCCAGTATTGAAGAAATCAGTATCATCATACATCAGTGATATCACTTTTTGTCTCTTTTTGGTCTACTTCTATAATCCTGACAGAATGTTTTCTAAGTTATCTCAAACCAGCCATTCTGGCAATTGTCCCTAACTTTAAAGATCCATGACCACTCTACAAATAATTCAATTATGTGGTCTTGTAGGAGACAAATAGACTTGGTCCTCCATGGGTAGGAAGAACAATATCTCCAGATCACTTGCTGTGTTTGTGCGCTCACGAATTAATGACTTGAGGGAATTGCACAGACACCCATGGTTGACTTGGACAAATAAAGTTCTGTTAGATTCCAAGAGAGGAAATAATCTGGTGTTTGAAATGTTGTACGACATGTTGTTTTGTTTGTGCTTCCCTCAGAGAGTAGAAGAGGACTGTCCTGCCATGCCCCATGCCTGCACCTGTGCTCAGGACAGCAAAGGACCACCTGGACCCTCGGGACCACCGGTAAAACCACTCTCACATACTTCCAACCTTAGAACAGTGGTACTAAACTAAGGGGCTTTCGCACCGGAGGAACCATTTCATAGTTCCTAGAACTAATGGAGGAAGTACCCGCTTTTTGGCGTGTTCACACTGCAGGAACTAGGAATGATTTTAGTTCTAGGAACTCATTTAGGTGGAACTAAATTAGCTCCTACTTCACAGTAGGGTCTAACCCAGCACAATAGGAGCTACCAGTGACATAAGTGTACGCTGATTGGCCGAACACGTGCACCCGCCATTTAAAAAAAGCTGTGTACAAACACAGATTATAGCCTATATATTTACTCCACAAACTAACTCTACAAACATGGAAAACAGTGATAGATGAACCTCTCAACCTTTACGCTAAGGGGAAAATACATCGCAACTCTGTATTTCTGCTCAGCTAGCCACACTGGGTATCAACAGCATGGCAAACGCTAATACTTTTTTGTATACTGTCTACTTTCTTTGTATAACAGTTCTATATAATAAAATATTAGACAGGACTGTTAAACAGATTGTAAACTAATGAAGTCCGAGAACGTGAGCTCTGTGTGCTCAGGCTCTGCCATTCTCAGTGCCGTCAAAATAAATGTCCACCGCGCCGTTAATGAATGTTAATGAATATTATATTATAGAACTAGATTCAATATATTTATGAATATAAATTTCATGAACTATGAGTAATTGACACAATCTATTTTCTATTAATGTTACATCTGAAAATATATCAAAATTTGTGTAATAAACGACTTATAAATATCAATCCCCAAATTTCCCTAAAATCTAGCTCTTCTTTTTTTAGCATAAAAGCTAACTGACTAGGCTACTCTAGTTAACAAACTTACTCTCACACTCCAACATAAAAGCTAGCTAACATATACGTTAGCTGACAAACTTGCTATCATACTTTAGCCTTAAAGCTAGCTGACATACTTTAGCTGACAAACTTGCTATAGCTTTTGTTTTACATAACAGCTTTTACATGACAGTGATCAGTCTCCAGGAACAATTCAGGTTTTAGCGTCTTTCTAACAACAGTAATTGTTCAAGGCTAGTTCCTTGTGGGGATCGAACCAGAAACTTTTAAGCTTTTAGTCTTAAGCTTAACCACACCACACCTCTTTAGGGAAAAACACAGAACGTGTTAAGAAGGAGCATAAAGAGATTAGAGATATAAAATAAAATGGAAAGACTATGTAAGATATTGAGAAAAAGACCCAGTATTAGATTGCTCAATTCAGCCCGTGCTGCAGGTTGAACTCAATATGGCGGGAACAAATAAATGAGCTCATTTGGAAGGCAGCATCGTATGCACCCTGAGGGAAAATGTATTTCTGAGGCCTCGAAAAGGCCATGGTTTATAAACAGCAGTTCTTTTGAGAAAGTCATTACGAGGAGATCGATTTATCAAAACTGATTAGTCCACTCCTGTCCTGTCTGTGTTTATAGATTCCTTCATCCATGCAAGCAAGCCTATTTCCATGACCAAGAGGTGGTTTCAAGGAAAACGATTGCATTTCACTTGTGTATATATTATTCCGGCATCTTGATATTTGTGTTCTGAAGCCTTTCCTATGATTACGTGTCCTGTTAAGTCATCACGTGCGTCTCTCAAATGAATATTTATGCTGTGTTCTCAGCTTCCACCGTCACCAGCAGGTTTTGTTAGATGTGTTTTGAGCAAGCTTATGAATCAAATTTGACCATAGTCTTCAGTGATAAAAATCTTATTGCAGCCGTTGCCACTGGGGATGCAATTAAAGTAAACACAGGAAAAGGAAGACGTGCAAACAGGGTTAAATTACTAGTGTTTGCCTGCAGCAGTGAGGGCAAGAGTTTATGAGGGTCATAAGCAGGTGGGATATTGTTTTAACCAGGTCAAGGATACTCTGTACTGGACTACAGGCAGATTCCATTTCACTGATACTTTGAACTATGATCCCCCCCCCCCCCCAGTTTTGTTCACCTCTGACTTCCATTGTATAAAACATTTTAAACATTTTAAAAATAAATTGAAAGTTTGCTGAGTCCCCCTAGTGGGCCCCGGCCCCTTGGTTGAGAACCACTGTATTAGATTATCGGCCTGTTACCTTAACAACATGCTAACATCAAACTCTGTTGAAATGAGGGTCCATAACTGTGCGTTCACACCGCCGCCGAGAGTGTCACAATTCGCTCTGGCTGCCCTGCCAACAATGCTGTAGAAAGATTTGTGGATGCTCTGACGTAGATCGAATGCTTGGTCTTTTTTTAAACTTTATTTAAATGCCCGCAAAGCGAACAAGCATGTTGATCGGTATTTGTGCAGACTGACCACAAGTAGGGTATAAGTTAACCTCATGAAATCTTTTAAATGTGAAAGTAAAAAGAAATTGATCGATGGAAAGAACAATTACAGTTACATGTTTGCTAATGAAATAAACCAATTAAAAGCCATTTGTGTGGTGTGGCTTTTGTGTTCATGGTAAACCTGCCACAGCAATGATCAACCTCTCCTCCATTTTGCCTGGGAACTAATGTGGTCAGAACCAAAGTTTACAGGACTCGTTCTCTGGAATCCTCTCAAGCGGAGGACTTCTATATTCCGATGACGATGCCGCCGAGCCGCGTCATAGCTCATTACCATAATTTGAACCGATTTTAACTCTCCTCGATGCCTAAATTGTCCAAGACGCACTGTTGCTCGCTGGAGCTCGGCGCCGGCTCACATTGAAAATGAATGACTTCCGGCCACTTTGACGCTCTCGCCGTCGGCGGTGCGAACGCACAGTAATGCTTAGCACACTGCCTATGTAGGCAGCAAGGCAGCTCACTATACTTTGGAACAGAGCTAGAGACAGTGTTTAAAATTGCTGTTTTAACATGTACCCCAGCTCTGGTCATTAAGAAAATGTATTTGCTTATCTTGAGTCTTTCGATTTGTGTTTATCTAATTGTGTGTCTGACTCCCAGGGCGGTCCTGGTATCAGAGGTTCAAGAGGAGATCGGGGGGAGCCAGGCTTGACGGTAAAGTATACATATTCTTCCACAGTATCCCATATGCAGGGCCACCCAGAGTTGTCATGATTTGCCAAATAGACAACAGCTCAAAATACACACAATGCATGTGCCTCCATGTTGTTTTTGGAAGGTGAGAGTGAGTAAATCTCGCTCTCTCGTTCAGATTTTTTTAAGAGCTGGGCTTTTTTTATTTGTATCTCTTCGTCCAGCTGTAGTTTCCTCTACAGTAATGTCCCTCCAGATGTGTGTGTGCATGCACAGAATGCATTATGCTCTAGTCCAAATAAAGCCATGCTGGGGCAGACATAATTTCATTTCACGCTCCAAAGTTTTATATAAACTTGGTCTAAATGACCATCACTAAGAAGTCTGTCACAAGCTAGACTGTGACGAGTGTCTTTTGCTTCCTTGATTATTGCATCCCTGATGGAGAAGGAGACTGCAGGGCATTCACACTTTGTTTCAGCAGCCCGGCTGGTGGTAGGCTTGAAACGTTACGTAATTATATTGAGGAAAATAAAACCGGCAATGAAACCATGTTAATTTTATAATGAAGTTATGTTTATTAAGATGATGTCCAATTTTTATGTTCAAGGGGCCTCAAGGGCCAACTGGTGAGATGGGACCTTCAGGACCACAGGGGCCACCGGGTCCTCAGGGGCCAAATGGACTGTCCATTCAGGGGGCGCCGGTAAGTTCCCAGGGTCCTTCATTTCTTCTGACTACATGGATTGTTACGCAGAGTTTGTTTCATTCTTTGTATTCATTTTGCCCTTTTTTTTCAATTCCTTTCTCATCAGGGGGCTTCAGGAGAGAAAGGAGAGAAGGGTGAAATAGGTCTGCCAGGTCCTCAGGTACAGAAAAAAATATATCGCCCGCCTTTCTCATCAGCACTCACGACAGCTTTATAACACCCACACAGTCTCTCATTAGCTAACCCCATTCCCATCCGTTAGAGAGTTATAATTATAGTGTCTGCGTGTGTGTAGCTCATGACTGATAAGTCGTGCATGTGTGTGTCTGTATGTGCAGCTTATCTTGAATTTAAGAAAATTGGCTCCCAGAAAAGAGAACATACAAATATAGATAATTTGTAATTCGTTGGCTGCCTAATAGAATCAACTAGTGCCTTCATGAATTACTTAACTCTTCTGAAACTTGCTTGTTAGAGCAGGAAGTCTGCTAGTGTTAGAACTGGGATACGCTTCTGTCAAATAATGAGAAATATTTAAAGCAGGCAGGAGGAAATATGTGATTTATTAGAAATTACTTTTTGAAATTCTCCTCTTCAGAATATAAAAAAAAGCACTGTGTAGCACTAACCAAGTTAAGTTAACTCGTTACTAAATTCAGTCTCTGCCAAATTATACATTATGATTAGCTTAATTATGTGGTGTTTTGAAAATAATTGTCAGTACAAAAATAAAATAACTCAAATATTATAAAATTTTAGATCAAATAGTATGTAAACCCCTAGCATGACAGTGTCATCAGATATTTTCAGAGAGAGGTCTTTTTTGCTCCCCTTGTATTCTCATTGAGGTTCGTATATGAGGTATGAATATGAGGGTGTAACTGGTAGATACAGTAACTAGTAAATACAGGTGAAAAGTCATGTGAGAGGAAGCAGTGCCTCCATGTCCCATTGATTGGCTGATAACCCTGTTGATCTGACAATGCGCAGAACCTGAATGGGTGAACCTGATGAAAGTGGATGAACAAATACAGTAAAGTACACAACTCACCAACTTAGACATCGGCAAAACTTTTATTCACATTGAAATTAGCATGAAATAATGATCTTGACACTTATTCTTTAATCAACAATTCAGCTTGGTTAAATTGAAAGGTGTATCCCGACATCCCCTGCACCTTCATGCATTTTTTTAATATTTAATTTAAATACATTTTTTTTTTCCAATATTAATATTATAGTATTGGTTTCTTGTTGATTGTCTCAAATATATAGTAATATGCTGTTCCATGTGGCTTTAACTGGGAAACATTTGTGCAAACATCAAATGGGACTTAAAGAGTTTTCATTAATACTATACATTACTTTTCAAAAGTTTGGCCTGCATGACATTGATCAAATAGACATTTTTAATGTTACAAAAGATTTCTGTTTCAAATAAATTGTTCAATTACACTTATGAAGGTAAATTGATGCCATAAAGAATCGCATGCGCAGGGTAAGATTTGTGAAAGTGTACATAAGATTGCAAGCGTAAATTAAATTTGCATGCACAAGAGAAGCTTTGTAAATGTGTAAATCGTCTTTCAAGTGTAAGAAAAAAATATTTGCAGCAGTTTACTGTTATTCGTAAGTGTAATTCATGTATTGTGAAACTGCAGCTTCATGCTAAAGCAAAATAAATATCTGTATTCTTCTGACTTCCATTTTTCCGCACTTACGCTTTTGACACGTTTCTTTCGCCAAAATATGGCCAAAATCATTGCACGCCTGTGAACATCAGGAACTGCAAAATAGATTGACCGCGTAAAACCAACCTTTGGGTAAAAAAAATAAACTGTTACAAATGTCTAAATGACTTGTTGGGTCCACCTTTTTCTGGTTGGGTCCACCTTTTTCTAGAGCCAAAAAAATGAGCTGCTCGCTGACTCCCGATTTACTCTTATCTGATTGGTTGTCCTGGTCGCACTGTCAATATTGATTCTGATTACTATAGTGTGACTGATCAAGCTATTATATGTAGCTATTATGAATAACAAAATTCTTTCTTTGTGTCCAAATTTGACTGTAAGCTAATACAAAACTGATACTTCAAATCAATATAAAAACTCAACTTTGACAGAGTAGTCTTTCATAATGTCTAAATATACATATCCAAATCAAATGCACACTAATTATGTCTGAATCAAAACCCAGCAAACAGGGAATACACAGCCATGTTGATATGTTTATATATAGGGATATACAGCCATCTAGAGGTTAAACGATGGTATTACAGATGATAAACGGTGCATAATTTAGAGATGCCCTTAAAAATGTTAAAGGAAAAAATATTATTATTATTAACTAAATTTTAGTAAAATACTACTACTACTAATAATAATAATAATTCTGGAATCGCCCCTGATCAGTAGACAGGTGAAATTATGCATGCAGTAGTGCAGACACTAGGTCTACTTTTAGCAGCATGAAGATTACAAACTATATCATGGCAGGAGGAGGTTGATGATGATGATGATGATGATGATGATGATGATGATAAGGATGCAAGCACTGAATACACATACATTTTCTTTCTTAACACACCAGCTCGGAATTCAGAATGAACACATATAGTCAGCGTAATGGAGCACAGCTTATTAAGCAATGCTTTATTTTCATTTATTTATTAATATGTATGTGTGCATTAAAAGTAACATTTCGGCAGCGAGAATAATGCTGAGCCAAATGAAGATAAATATGTGTTCTGGCGTCTGGGGTGTTTATTGAACCAATCAGATAAGAGTAAATCGAGAGTCAGCGAGCAGCTCATTTGATTGGCTCCAGAAAAAGGGGGACCCGCCTTCCTCTTTGCCTTGCAAAACTCAGTAAGTGACAGAATCGTGCCAAAACTGTAAGTGCAGCTAAAAGAAAGACGGAAATCGGTTTCTTTCAGGAACTTTTTTGCCCTACTTACACAACAAGTCATTTAGACATTTGCAACAGTTTATTTTTTTTACCCAAAGGTTGGTTTTACGCGGTCAATCTATTTTGCAGTTCCTGACTGTTGTTTTTGCTTGCAAATCGATGTTCACAGGCGTGCAATGATTTTGGCCGTATTTTGGCGAAAGAAACTTGTCAAAAGCGTAAGTGCGGAAAAATGGAAGTCAGAAGAATACAGATCATATTTATTTTGCTTTAGCATGAAGCTGCAGTTTCACAATACATGAATTACACTTACGAATAACAGTAAACTGCTGCAAAAAAAAATTTCTTACACTTGAAAGACGATTTACACATTCACAAATCTTACCCTGCGCATGCGTTTCTTTATGGCATCAATTTACCTTCATACTCTTTATTTTACAGTAAGTGCACTTACGTGTACTTACAGTGTACTTACCTAAGGTAAACACATGGGTTAAGGTTAGGTTTAGGGCTAGGTTCAGGGTTAGTACCTAGTTATTACCCAGTTATTGTAATTACTATAAGAAGTACATAGTATGTACATGGGAAACCAGTTGTTCTTTTGCTGTTCATCAAAGAACACTGAAAAAATGTATCAGTTTCCACAAAAATATTATGCAACACAACTGTTTTCAACATTGATAAAAAGGCATCAAATCAGCATTTTAGAATGATTTCTGAAGGATCATGTGACACTGACTGAAGACTGGAGTAATGAATGCTGAAAATTCACATAAATAAATAATATTTTACAGTATATTACTGTATTTTTTTTTATCAAATAAATTCAGAAATGCAGCCTTAGTGAATATAAGAGACTTCTTTTAAAAACATTACTAACTTTTGAAAGTTAGTGTACATTGAAGAACCAAACTAGGGATGGACATTTTTGTCTAGCGTTGACCCTACTGATAGTTCTCAAAAACAAGTACTCGAATACTCGGTGGTGTGGGGTGTCCGTCATGGCAAAAAAGAAAATATTTGAATTAAAACATAACCTGTACTTGTAAAACAGAACTAGTACTCATGCACATCCCTAAACCAAACCCAGATAAACCCTACTCATTCCAATCCACAACACGCCACTGCCAAATCATAATCTAGTGTTTGAAATTGTCATTTGATAATCTTATTTTAGGGAGAATCTAATGAGCCTAAACTCAAAAGACAGGCAGGATGGAATTCATACTTTTGCCTCAAGCAGATCTCTTAGACTTTTATGCTTCTAAAGCCTTCTTTCAGAAGCTTGTTAAAATTCCTCCTTTCTGCTACAAGCGCTGGTGTTTAGTTTTCTGCTGAAAGTGTCACCAAAAGACTTCTAAAACATTCACAGTGACAGTTCCATTTGTTGAGGAATGACTGTTTGATGTGAAGCCAATGACAACCACTCAAGAAAAATCCCCTGGAGTTCTCTGGGGTGATGAAAAGAACATCTTGGCTTTTCCAGTGGTCAAAGTACAAATACACACACACATGCGGTCCTCAGCCTTCCAGTATAGACGTCTTGGCTTGAGATGGATATTCTCCTTTAAGCAGAGGGGCCATCCGCACCCTCGCTTCCATTAGCACCAGGCATTGAGTTCTTTCAGAGTTATGTTGGCAGTAAGGAGGAAGTGGTCTTTGCCGTACTGCAGCAGAGACTCTTAGTTCTCACTCAGATCTAATCTATCCTGTCAGCCTGTGAATTATATTTATTGGCTGCTGCTTGCCAGTCCTCCATATCATGTGCTGCATCTCCTCCTCAGTCTGTCTCTGCCGCTGGCACTGAGAGCCCAGTATATAATACCGTTAGGGGTGCCCTCACACACAGTTTCAGAATTACGAGTCCACTCGTGAAGGAAAGAAGCCCATTTTAGCCTTTGCGACAGTGAGTGTGTGGTGCTGATATATGGGGTGATGTGGAGTTGAACGTCTTGATTTGTAATATTGTAGCCTGAGCAATGAAATATTGTATCATTATGAAGAGGAAGGCTGTTTCATTTAAAACAATGTATTTTTACCTGTCCACCCAGAGATGAACAGGCACTTTCAGTTCATACTGTATAGGAGCTGAGCGGCTGGGGATTGTGGGATTGTTAAAAGAGTGATGCAAGTGAAGCAGAGAAATGCTCAACTGAGAGACTGAAAATGCTAATTTGTGAGGTGGAAGCAGTGACGTCTGAGGTAGACATTTCAAACTGTGTCATAATTCAGATGTTTTTTACTTTAAAGGATAGTTACACTCATGTCTTTCCAAACCTCTATGACTTCATTTGATCTGTGGAACACAAAATAAGCTTTCATCATGTTTCATTAATTCATGTTTTTGCAGCCCCAGTTCTAGGCACCTATAGAAGGGTGGGCTGGCAGATATCCTGGGTGGGCTTTTTTTGGGTGGGGGGAGGGGGGTATACGGTAGATAGATAGATAGTTAGATAATTTGGAAATAAAACAGAATGGAAGCCTACATGTTACTATAGCAATGAATGCAACTTAAATTGCGTCGACAGGGGCAATTAAATGCCACAGAGGATGTTTTTTTAATTCGCTACTTTTATATAGTTTTTTAATGTAAACGTCACCCTAGACCATTAGACTGTTGCGCTGCATCTCTTCCATACTTTTGCAGAGTATGACGCGGCTTTACAAGTTAAAGTTAAAATAACTTTAAAAAACGTGTCTCTAGACCTGCATCTTGTGTTTTTAACCGTTAAAAACGCATCCTGTATGAATGGCCCTAAACTGATTAAAAGATAGTAAACAGCGCATTTTTATTTCAGTGCTGTTATTTAAGCAGACAGTTTGCCTCGTACATCCAGTTTACAGCATCAACAGCAAGCCAAAGAGGGCAGGGTTTCAACTGAACTATGCATTTGCATTTTAAACACTTGGCTACATTATGTTCTAGCTCTGTCCATGCAATAAATGCACATTCTTAAGTGAGCAAGTTTTTTTTTAGCTAATTTCAACTTGGCATGAATCAAAAATCAGATCAGAGCTGTATATAAATATTTACAAGATACATATTCACAAATACAGCTCCTCATAATTGCCTTAATAGCACGTAAATATTTCTGCTCGTTTTCATTCGTGTGACTGCAGCCTCTGCTTTTCTGCTACAGACTGAAGCGTGCGAGTAGCAAGTTTAGAGGAAAAAAACCCTGCAGATTTCTGGTGTTATTTTTGTGATTGCTTCGGGCGTTCTACAGCCCTTCATCAAAACTTTCAACACATAGCTCACCTCAGATTGTTTTAATCAATGCACAAATCGTAAAAACAAATGAACACTATCAGTTCCTAAATTCTGATTGGGTGGGCAAGGCTCAGCCCACCCCTGCCCATGCCTAGAACTGGCCCCGTGTTTTTGTCCGTTTTTTGTCCAAAACAACGCTGGACCTTATTGATTTTCATTCTATGGACAGACAATTTTTAAAAATATCTTTTCTGTTCCACAAGAGAGCTCACAGTCTTTTGGTCACCAACCAGATCTTCATGGACTAGGCTACATGTTTTTATCTAAGATATCATACCCTTCAAATCACAATGACTCAGACCACACAAACTGTCCTCATTTTCGATTACCTCCTTAACTCTGAGATTGAGCACTTAGATAATGTCAATACCGTAGCTATTGAAAATGGAAGACATTCCATTTTGTATGGCTACGTTCACGTGAAACAACAGGGTCGAACATTTATTACTCAGCAAAGGCCAAACATTTTGTGAACATTGATGTCTGTCATTGATTAAGATGCATTGTTTATTTACTTTCAGGGCGTACCAGGTGCCAGTGGAGGACCAGGCCGAGATGGGCCTCCAGGACAAAGAGTAAGCAACTTTTGTAACTCAATTCAAACTGTACTGTATGATGTAAAAAAAAATACAATTATAAATTATTTTGTGTGATTCCAGCCTGGTCTCATTGCTAATACATTTTCTGACATAGCAGACTTTCTCTGTAGCTCACCTGGTACAGCATTACACTTGCGATGTGGAGCACAAGTACAAGTCCCGTGACACATGAGTCATGATAAAAGAGCTCAAAGACTTGTGGAAGCAAGCTAAAATGGCATGGTTGCATCAGCAAATGCGTTTTTATTTCACGTTTGCTTTGGTTAACACTATTGGATATGTTTAAGGTTTAGTGAGGTCAGTGGTACATTATTTTCAAACGCGATAGAGCATTAACCTTTTAGCACCACATTGCAATTCAGAACTGCCGCGATATGTACAACAACCAGCGTAATAAAACGTTGCCACATTCACGTTCGTCTGTTTCGGATAAAATTTAACATGCTTTTAGCGCCACGTTTTGGACATTTCACTTTTGGTACTTCAAACTTCAATTGTTCCCTTAGAAGAAAAATTACTACGGAATTTCCATACTGGTCAGGGGGCATGATTTGTTAAATTGTGTTAATTTTGCGCTAATGCATTCATTTGTAGCATGATTAAAGGGGACATATTATGCAAAATTCACTTTTATAAGGTGTTTGAACACAGATGCATGTCCACAAATCATTTTACGCATGACTGCTTCACCAACGAGGGTCAATACCACTTTGTGCTCTAACTTCATATCAAGAACAAGTAAGAATGACACTTCATATTTTGTGAATGTTTGCAAATTTCCTTACTGAATGAGCTTTCTAGAATGCTGTATGGCTAATATGGTTCATAATTTAATAATTTCGCAGACGCTTTTATCCAAAGTGACTTACAAATGAGGAGAGCAATAGAAGCAATCAGACAAACAAGGGGCAACAACATGCAAGTGCTGTAACAAGACTCAGTTTGTCTAGCACAGAACACAGGTTTTTTTTAATTTATTTTTTTATAAAAAGAAAAACGAATATAATAGTTAAGTTAGTTAAGTGCTGGTCTTAATTGGTCAGGTGCTGCTGGAAAAGATTTTTGAAAATGGCTACAGATTCGGCTGCTTGAATTGGCAGGTTGTTCCACCAGGTGGGAACGATCCAGGAAAATGTCCAAGAGTGTGATTTTGTGCCTCTTTGGCATGGCACTACGAGGCGTCGTTCACTTGCAGAACGCAAGCTTCTGGAGGGTGCGTAAGTCTGAACAAGCGAGTTTAGGTATATTGGTGCATAGCCTGTGCTTGATTTTGTAGGCAAGCACTCTAGTGCCTTGAATTTGATGTGAGCGGCTATTGGCAGCCAGTACAAACGTAGCTTGGACCAGGAGTTGTGTGGCCTGTTCTGATAGGAAGGGTATAATCTTCCTAATGTTGTATAACGTAAATCTGCAGGACTGGGCCGGTCAGTGAAGTTTAACAGATCATCAATCACAACTCCAAGGTTCCTGGCTGTCCTGGAAGGAGTTATGGTTGATGAGCCTAGCTGAATGGAGAAATTGTGATGAAGTGCTGGGTTGGTTGAAACCACAAGCAGTTCGGTTGAGTTGAAGTTTATGGTCCTTCATCTAGCCAGAAATGTCTGTCAGACAGGCTGCAATATGAACAGCGATTGAAGGATCATCTGGTTGAAATGAGAAGTAGAGTTGAGTGTCATCAGCATAGCAGTGATAGGAAAAGCCATGTTTCTGGATGACAGATCCTAAGGATGACATGTAGATGGAGAAGAGAGGTGGTCCAAGCAATGAGCCCTGAGGAACTCCAGTAGCTAGATATTGTGACTTGACACCCATGACACCCTAAAGGACCTACCTGAGAGATAAGACTTGAACCACTGGAGTGCAGTTCCTGAGATGCCCATCTTCATGAGTGTTGATAGGAGGATCTGATGGTTGACTGTGTCAAAAGCAGCAGACAGATCCAGCAAGATGAGTACTGTGGATTTGGAAGCTGCTCTTGCCAGTCTCAGTGCTTCAGTAACCGAGAGCAGGGCAGTCTCAGTTTAGTGGCTGCTTTTGAAGCCAAATTGGTTGTTGTCCAGGAGGTTGTTCTGTGCAAGAAACATAGAGAGTTGGTTGAACACAACTCGCTCAAGTGTCTTTGCAATGAATGGAAGAAGGGATACCGGTCTGCAGTTTTCTAAAAGTGACTTCTGCCTCAGAGAGTGGAGAGAAGGAGGGGAGAGTGTGTGTTAGCTGTTAAGATGTGCGTGTCAGTTTGTGGTGTGGGGGGTTTGAAAAGTGTGCAAGAGTCAGAGCAATTGTTGATTTTGTTGTGGTAGTATGTTGTTTTAGCAGTGGAGACATTTGCAGAGAAGGAAGAGAAGAGACTGATACAAGCTAAGGTCGCGCCACTTCCTCTCTGCAGCCCTGAGTCTAGAGCGATGTTCATACATCGGACAGCCAGGGGGCAGAGGGGGTGGTGCGTGCTGGTCTGGATGAGATGGGGCAAGAGTTGTCTAAGCAAGATGTTAGAGTGAAGCAAAGAGTGTCAGTAGCACTGTTAGTGTCCAGTGCTGAAAACTGAGCAGGAGGAGGAAGTGAGGATGAAACCATAGTGGATAGGCAAGAGGGAGAGAGTGAGCGAAGGTTACGCCGAAAAGGTGACCTGCGGAGGAGTCTGTGTTTTGTCAGGAGTTAGTATGAGGTTAAAAGTGATGAGACAGTGGTCTGAGGTGTGCAATGGAGTAACTAAGGTGTTGTCTGTGGAGCAGTAGCGTGTGAAGACAAGGTCCAATTGGTTATTTGACTTGTGAGTAGCCGTAGTAGACACTCGCTTGAGGTCAAAAGTCCACAGCCTGGTGGTTGTCAAGGTGGATGTTGAAGTCACCGAGTAGTACCAGAGGAGTACTGTCCTCTGGGAAGTTAGAGAGTAACACAGCCAACTCCTCTAAGAAGTTACCCAGTTGACCTGGGGGACGATAAACAACTACAAAGTGGATTTTAACAAGGTGTGTAATAGTGATTGAGTGTGACTCAAATGAGCTGTTGCCAGATAGAGATGGTAAAGGATTACATTTCCATTCGTTTGAGATAAGCAAACCAGTACCTCCACCCCTCCCAATCGGGCGAGGGGTGTGGGAAAAAGTGGAATTAGTAGAGAGGGCTGCAGGAGTGGCAGTGTCCTCCAGTTTGATCCATGTCTCAGTTAGGGCCATGAGGTTGAGACTTAAATGAGTAGCGATAGATGAAATGAAGTCTGCTTTATTTACAGCAGACTGGCAGTTCCAGAGACCAATTGGAATAGAGAGTAAAGTAGCAGAGGACATATGGATACCACACAGATTGTTAGGATTGCACTGCCTCAAATGTACAGGGCATGATTAACAAGTGTTAGTAGTAATAGTAGGGATTTGAAAGCACATAAAAATAAAAATAAAGAAAACAAGCAGTACAAAAAGAAAATAAAGGGAAGGAAAAAGCAATACTCAAGTGCCTTGTCAGTGTCCTTGCTTTGGTCTTCACATGATGAGGGCTTCACACGAGGGCTGCTGCGTCTGCTGCCGTGGAATACTACTCTATTTTATACTCGCTTGATGTGTCGTTATTGAATACAGCTGGCCACGCCTTTCTCCCCAAACTACTTTGTTTACAAACGTGAACAAACGCTAACTCGAGAGACTTCCACAGCACGACTACAGCACGTGACCACAGTAAACAAACAAACTTTCTTAGTAACGACAACTGAGCTAAAATCAAATGAGGAAAAGATACAAAACACTTACAGTTGACCTACAGTCTTCCCTGTTGTTAGATAGCTTCTCTCTAATGCACATAAACGCACATTTATTATGCATTGTATAGTCGGGTGATGGACGTGTTACGTTCCCACAAAAACACCTATACAACAATTTATAGATTAACATGACGGTACATGCTAGTCGATGCGTTGAATCAATGTAACTCCACAACAACTAACGTTATATAAATGTATCCACTAACCATTCAGAAACATCCAGGTGCAGTCTAAAACCTCATCTGTGTCCGACTCTGGTTCAAAAATGTAAGCTGCTCTCCACAACTGGTTATTTCTGACATTTAGGCTGCGTGAGATTCATTTTGTTGTTGACGTTGTATCCAAAGCTGAAAGGGGGCGGGGAGCAGCAGCTCATTTGCATTTAACGGGACACAAAAACGACATGTTTTTTGCTCACACCCAAATAGGGGCAAATTTGACAAGCTATAATAAATGATCTGGGGGGTATTTTGAGCTGAAACTTCACAGACACATTTTGGGGACACCAGAGATTTATATTACATCTTGTGAAAAGGGGCATAATATGTCCCCTTTAACGCTTTAATGCACAATTAATGCAAATGTTATATTAAGTAAACACACTTTTCAGCCCTCCGTGTAAGAATGATTCCACAGAAACTCATCAAATGAAGCTTATGTGTTGTTCTGTGTCTGAACAGATCTGATTATGCTGAAGGAGTCACCGCCTCACAGATTAAATTTACAGGACTGCTAGTCAATAACACCACAACCTGAACTAATCAGATCTGCTCCGCTAGACTGTCATAATAAACGCCGAACGTGTTTGTTTTCGTTATTGATTTTGTACCTCGCCTCCAAACCAAATTAAGCAACTTGTGAGCAAAGCCTTATTTAACATTACAGAATCACACCTGTGATTCACAGATTCTTGAGGTGATTTTGGTATGAGCTCACGTGTAATATATATATAATATAATTGCATCCTCTTAGTCTGGGTGTTTTGTGCTGCATGTTTCGTCACAGATAAAGAGGTGTTTAAACTTTAATATTGCCATTTCTAAATGGAATAGTAGTCTATACAGATTAAACGCCACTGGAGACTGAACAAAAGGAACACTAGACTCATTTTGTGAACTGTAATGAAAAATATGCATGAGGTGGTTATTCGATTACCATTCCCAAAGCCGTGTAGTGTAATTAAATGTTAATGTCTTGGTGAGAGAGCGCAAGTTTGCCATCTCTGTTTAGTAATGAGCAGCCTGAGTGAAAATGTTTGAATAAATCTGTCAGTTTGCATCAGAAAAGAAAAACAAGCAGCACAAATGGAGGTGTTCAGACCACACTGCTGCTTACTGAGCTGATTTAAAGCAGGTTGAGGGATACATCTGCTGTGGTTTCATACACAGTAACTCACAATGACAGTTTAACAAAGAAAGCAGATGTTTGGCTTTGAACTTATGATAATCTCTAAAAAGAACATTTGTAAAGAATATTATTATTGTTCCAAGGTTAACTAATGAGTTGTCTTATGTGTAAGCGGCACAAAATGAAGTGCTAAAGTTATTTGATACTTTTGGGATTTTTACCTACAAATAGACATCATGGAGACACTAGAACAATTGTATTGCATGGTAAAAAGAGAAATTTCTAGATTGACATTAGGTTCAAAGTGCAATTGTGTGTGTTCTGGTTTTTGGACAATCAGACTCGGGGCACCAGTTTCGCTGGATCTTTTATTTCCTGATATGCAAAGAACAAACAAGCAGCTTCTTAGAGTGAATTGCCCTTAAAGGATTAGTTCACTTTAAAATTAAAATTTCCTGATAATTTACTCACCCCCATCTCATCCAAGATGTTCATGTCTTTCTTTCTTCAGTCGAAAAGAAATTACGTTTTTGAGGAAAACATTCCAGGATTTTTCTTCACATTCAATTGCAACCAATGGGTTGAAGGTCCAAATCAATGCAGTTTCAAAGGGCTTTGAAGGGCTTCAGAGGCTCTGAACGATCCCAGCTGAGGAATAGGGTCTTATCTAGCGAAACCATCGGCCATTTTCAAGAAAAAAAATAAACATTTATGTACTTTTTAACCTAAATTGCTCATCTTGCGCTGCTCTGCTACATGCCACTGATTGCGCAATCATGTCGGAAAGGTCACGCTAGACGTAGGCAGAAGTACCGCCCCAAGCGAACGTGCAAAGACTAATACAAACGCCCTTTACACATCGACATCGTTTTTTGCTAAAGGATGTTTGTATTAGCCTTCGCACGAGCACTTTGTAAACATGGGGGCGGTACTTCGGCCTACGTCTAGCGCGACCTTTCCGACGTGATTGCGCAATCCGTGGTGTGTCGCAGAGCAGCGCAAGATGAAAAAACTTAATTTCTTTTCCACTGAAGAAAGAAAGACATGAACATCTTGGATGTCATAAGGGGTGAGTAAATTATCAGGACATTTTCATTTTGAAGTGATCCAATCCTTAAATGTTATCTCTCCCATGAGGTTACATTACAAAAGGGCCAGAAAAAGAGGAGCATTTTGCTGGCAATATAAAATGAAGCAATATTTGATGTAAATGCAGAAAAAGTTGATACGTTTAAATCATTTCTGGGAATCTATTTAAGATTTATTGTTATATTGGAGAATATAAATGGAAATGATTAAATCTTTCTTGTGTTCATTTGGTGAAAAACTTGACCTGATCATTTTTAACTAGATTATATTTGTTGAATACACTAACGTTTAAAAGTTTGGAATCTCTTGAGGAAGGTTCGTATCCACCTCGACACACAGAGAGAGAGAAAAACTTCTATGACCTCAAGCACTCATATGGGACTGCATATGTTGCGTGCACCAAAACTGTTCAGAGGCTTTACGCTCTTGAAGTGTGGTACTCCAAAAGTATGCTACACTTGAGGCGTTTTAAATGTTACATTGTTTTCCTTCCCGAAAGAGCTTGATATTTAGGGCAATGAAGCATGTTGAGTGGAAAACCACTTAGACTCAGTTGGATCACTGGCTAAAAAAGAGCAGCCAGAACCGTATTATATAATTTGTGCAGACAGAGTCCCTATCCCCTACTGAGGTACTTTCGATGCATCCCAGCATTCTACAGTAAAACAGTAGTCTAGTGGATGTTCAAGAGGAGTTCGTTCTACTCCTTCATTTCCACCTGTTCTGTTGTTACTTTGCTGTTAGCGTTGTAGATCTGGAATTTTGCTTGGGAATCGCTGGCTGTTGAACTGTTCCAAAAGAGGTTAATGCCATGAATATACAGAGGTCAGCCAGAGTTGAACACATGCTGTTACTTTTGTGAGTCGCTGATGGATTCAGTGAGTTTTGTCAGGCTGATTCAAACTGTGGGTTTGAGTGTCATTTGCTTGTGAATTAAAACAGGGGTGCTCACAGGATTCTCATCCGTGGTACACAAAAACAAAATGACAACAACAACATTTAGCCACCTAATTAAAACTTTGTTCCATTATAAGCAGGGCAAATATGTTAAGTATAAAAGTTAGACTTTTAGGGATAGTTCACCCAAAAATAAAAAAAATTCTGTCATCATTTACTCGCCCTCAAGTTATTCTTTTTTTCTGTTAAACACAAAAGAAGATATTTTGAAGAATGTGGGTAACTAAACAGTTACCATGGTAAATGCACAATACCCAGCTAACACACGGTGTACCAGTTACTTTGGTACTTTGGTAATTTTATGACTTACTAATTGACAGCGTAACTAGGATGTTGCATGCTCTGAATTTTATTTGCTCTTTATATATAGTGAAGTGATTGATAGCATGTGCCGGCACATTTGCACTCGCAATTGAAGAGTGCACGACGTGAGCACAGTATAACGTCTGACAGGACAGGAAAGTTTGTTTTTCTGAGGTGAGAGACTTTTTATTTCGTAACAAGTTATGAAAATGTTGTTAGAATAATGACACTGACATATAGCCTGACGACATCTCATCTAACAGCAGATACTGAATTCTTCAATTCTTTCTTTACCTAAACTACGTTTGACAGAAGAGTCAGCAGCTTTCACGCACGTCTTTCAAAATAAAAGTATTGTATCAGAAAAAACAATTAGAGTTACATTTGTTGTTGTTGTTTTTTTGACTACACACTCTGTGATCCACTCAAATCGGGTTGAGAAACACTGCCATGATGTCTTCCTTCCTTTAGAGGGAAATCTTTCCTTTAGATTTCCTTAAGAAGACTTGGGACCCTCCGGGTTTTACTGTTAAAAGAAGATGTTGTGTTGTATTTATATTGATGTTCTAAAGATTTGTAATTTAAACAAAGCATAGTGATCATCAGAAAGTCTTTCTTTTTAGGGTCTACCGGGTAAAGATGGACCCCAGGGACGACAGGGCCCTCCAGGACCAATGGTATGTAACATGATAAAATCACTAGACCAGGGGTGCAAAACCACAGCCCTGCAGAGTTTAGCTTTAACTATAATTAAACGCACCTGATCCAACTAAATTCCTTCAGGCTTATTTGAAAATTACAGGTATGTGTCTGACTTTTGCACCCCTGCACTAGACTCTTTAAGTCTTTCTGAGACTTGGTCATGAACTTTTTGTCTTCTCAATATCTCATTTTAGGGCAGCCCTGGTGCTCCTGGGGCTCCAGGATCAAGTGGACCACCAGGGCAAATTGGTGATATGGGGCAAACTGTGAGTATTGCATTACAGTCATGTTAAACAAACTGAGCTCAGAATGTTGTAGACTGCTGGTCATGCCTTCAGGTTTCTTCAGCTTACTGATATTATTGGGCTCAGTTCTATAAATGTGGTTTTGTGGAGTTTAGTAGAAGGAACTTTGAATTCTGGCAGACTGTCCTGCCACTGAGTCATTATCTTGAGTGTCAGATTCCAGAATTATTCTTACTGAGGTACCAGACCACCCAAAGATGAATAAAAGACCAGCATAGTTGGTGACCAGCATGTTTTGGTGTTGGTGTGCCGATGTTCTCATTAGGCTTCTCAACTAGCTTAACCAGAAAGCCTACTTTTGGCAGGGCTCAAGAATAAGGATGGCCAGTTGGTCCAGGGCCAGCACAAGACAGGCCACTTGACAGAACTTTAACCATGTCTGTGTTGCCGCCTTACATTCGGTCTTACATTTGTTACATCCATTGTTATGCCTTCAAAAAAAATGACATTTTTAGATTTCTGTGCTGCCAGTAAGAATGTCAGTAATGTTTTCATTTCATTGTATGCCATCATTTTATATCTGTATATTTTCCAGCTTGTTCATGTTTTCTTTTCTTTTTTGTAAATGTCTATGTTTCATTTATGGCAACTCTCAGAACAGTTCTAGCACATTGATGGATATGACAATATTAATGTATTTGGTCTTGGCGGACTAGTATGGAAGTATGGACTTGCTACTGCTATTAGATACACTGACACGCTGCTGTGTGTGTAAGATATGCTGCTGCATGAATAGACATACAAAAATCTCATAGCAGATCTAGACAGGTGGAGTTGGGGGAGGTGGAAATTTTCAGAGGAAATCAGGAAATCTAACCAGCTTACAGCAACACTGGACCAGACAATTTAAATGTTGAGCAAGCAATGCCATTGGCTGCAGAATCAGCAGAGGACAATAAACTTGCCCCATTGAATAAATAATGTGATTGCATTTAAAAGAGTTATCAGACTTATCATTGCCATCTAGAGTTTTATGACTGAACTAGATATATGAAAGAATTTAATTATTGGAGTTTTCAATTAAATTATCTATTGTTATGCCTTGAAAAATTATATTTTTAGTTTTCTGTGCTGCTAGTAAGAATGTTATTCATTGTATGCCATCATTTTATAGCTGTATATTTTCCAGCTTTATATGAAAATATTTTTAAAAAATTGTAAATGTGTTGTGTATATTTCAAATATGAAAACTCTCTGAATAGATTTAGCACAAGTTTACAGCAGAAAAATCCTTACTGCTGGGCTCTGCCTTGGTGAACCATATGTGCCAGAAAGACATACTGGTTGGCCAAACAAGATTTGATTGAACAGAATGATTATGATGGTCCTCCAGCTGGAGTAGGGATATCCAATTCCACCGGTGTAGGGCCAGTGTCCCATTGAGTTTAGCTCCAACCTGCCCTAACACACTCGCTTGGAAGTTTCTAATAATCCTGAAATATTCATTAGCTTGTGCGTTTAGGATTGGAGCTAAATTTTGCAGGATAATGGCCCTCCAGGAGCAGGATTGGACACCCTCGAGCTGGAGAAACACCAAACCTGTCCTGCACTAACCAGCATGGACTAGCCTGATATTTTCAGCAGGGGGGGTTTTCCTTCAAAAATCATAGGTGTAGAAGCTAGAAATTGATCTACACTATTTATCATGAATTAAGGAGTCACTTTATTTATCCCTAGAAATCATTTATGAACGCTGGAGCGGACAGCTCCACATGAGATACTGTATATCCTACAGACTGCTAGAGTTTTGGCTGTGAAACTCTTATTGAAAAATGTACACCATATACAGTCTGACCGGTCAGAGAGAGAGAGAGAGAGAGAGAGAGAGAGAGAGAGAGACCTACAAACTGAAAATCCTCAGGTATTGGTTACTCAGAGCCTCGGACTGAAATGTTTATTTCTCATATGCATGTTAGAAGCACATGAGGGATTCAGTGATCTGAATTAACATCAGTCTGTATTCGTTTCCTGCTGAGTGACACCTGTATTAATGTTGGAGCTCTATTACCTTGCATTTGTTCTCATAGATTTGTAAAGTAGAACCATATGCTTCACTGCAGTCTTGAGGAACATCTGCAGAGCTCGATTGCAGCGTGGCCTTTCAACGCTGATTTGAAACCTGTACGTCTTTCTCTTTATAAGCCCTGGAAGAGAGATTGTCAGTAAGATGACAGGTTTATGATCAATTGTAACCCAGTTTATAGTAGAGCAGGGCTTTGTTAATTCTACTACAATAGAGATATAGAGCCATAACCTCTTGCTCTGATGTGTGAAATTACATGCAGTACTTTAAATAAACTATGATCATATTCTCACACATTCTGACACAAGAGCAGCATAACCTCACGATGAGTGTCTATGCACCCTAGAGTCTCCAGTGAGGGTTACATCTCATTTTTACGCAGATGTTATGATATCAGAATTGTTTAGCAGCCACGGCGCTCTGGCCACAAATCCCCGTCTGTTTGCCAACACATTAGGTCAGCGATGCATCCATTTTATGCCTTTGGCTCCGTGATCAATTTGGTCCACTCTCACATTCAAATCTTCCTCTCCAAACAGTCATTAATGCCTTTGTGTTTCTTTTGTCGTTTTCTTCTCCGATCGGTGACTCACCAAGAATTGAGAAATGTTTGTCTTCATTCTCGTTTTTTCTTTTTGCAGGGGCCTCCCGGTACCAAAGGCGAACGAGGAGAGAGAGTGAGTCTCCAATCTGCATCTAAACTGTCATGGAGTTTAGATTGGGGTGGTGGCACTCATAATGGTGGTTTATCAGCGGCAGGATTAAGCAGCTCGCTGACAGGCCTCTAGATAAAAATCACAGCAGCAGCGCTGAATTATAGCTCCTTTATTCACACTTTCTTTATATGCATGGGTTTTTTAATTCAACCGCTGCGGGAGCATTAAGAGTAGTACTGGTACCGCAAAAGTTGTCTATCAAGCTTCACAGTAAGACTCAGTCCAGAGCTTTCACAACAATATATTTGTGTTTTTATTCAGATTTCTTCACTGCTGTGGTAGTGTGGAGAGTGTTAAATTGGGTGAATTAAACACCCACGCTGTACAGGCTATTAGCCTCCCTGTAAAGCAGCTAAAGCGTATTTTTGTGTTCTTGGTTTTTGTCACAGCAGCTTGTGGTCTTAATCCAGGATGAATGCTTGTTTTTTAGGTGTTAATACGGATGCTAGTGGGTTGAAAAAGTCATTAGCACACAGAAGAGTATGGTCAAAATAGTTGTACTTTTTAAATTTTGGTCACACTTTAGTTTAGGGTCCAATTCTCACTATTAACTAATTACGACCTTTGCCTCAATAAACTCCTAATTACTGCTTATTAATAGTTAGTAAGGTAGTTGTTAAGTTTAGGTATTGGGTAGGATTAAGGGATATACAGTGTTGGGGGTAACGCATTACAAGTAACTCGAGTTACGTAATCAGATTACTTTTTTTCAAGTAACTAGTTAAGTAACACATTACTTTTAAATTTACAACAAAATACCTGAGTTACTTTTTCAAACAAGTAATGTGAGTTACTATTGACTGACAGCTCTCTTGTCTCATGTTGATTGAAATCGGGAGTAAGTACATCACAATCAGTGAAATGCAAAATCAGAATACTACGCAAATCTCCAATAATTAAATGTTAAATAAAACAAATATTTTTATGCATTTAATCTCACTTTATTGACCAATGTACTTTCTGCTGACCTTCGATGATTCAGTTAAACCATAAATGACCAAATTGAGTTAAACATTTTTCTCCTTCATCCTATTCTTCTACAATCCAGAATGGCAGCACAGCTGAAATGTTTATTTGAGCTGCGCCCTCTACTGTCCATGCATGAATTTGCATTTCCTTCAGCCTTCAAGTAATGAAATTAATTTTTAACAAAGTAATGCAATATTGTAATGCATTACTTTTAAAAGTAACTTTCCCCAACACTGGGGATATAGAATATGGTCATGCAGAATAAGGCATTAATATGTGTTTTATAAGTACTGATAAACAGCCAATATCCTAGTAATATGCATGCTAATAAGCCAAGAATTGGACCCTAAACTAAAGTGTTATCTTTATTTTTTATTATCATTATTTCCTGTAGTTTGGCATGCAAGAAAGTGGTTGCTCTTGCTTTTTCTCAGAAGCTTTCATTGTTGCAGCGTGATAAAAACTATTTCTGGCAGACTGATAAAAAAAATTGACGCTCACAATGTGTGTAGCAGAAAAAAAAGTCAGAAAGCAACTGTTGATTTTTTCTAGCTCTTTGCATTTTTTGTGCAATTTACATTAGGTGGACTGTAAATGGTCCATGATCATGCTGAGGCTGATAACAACCACGTCCGCCTGTTTTGTGTTTTTTTGTTTTTTAGAAGTATAGCAACTAAAGCATAAACATAATTATAAGAGAGAACAATATGATTAATCTTTTTTTTTTTTTTATCAAGCCCATATCTTTAAAAAATGTACTTATTCATACAAACATTCATATTAAGATGGTACTGCAGAATGGACTATTTCCCACCCCCTTCACCACCACAGAATATGTATATAATATAAACTTTTTTCCGTCAAGTTTGTTGTTGTTGTTGTTTTTAACAAAAACATAGCTTTACAATCATTACAACATTCATTCATATGGCTTAGAAATAGGTCAATGAAAAATGTATCCACTTTTATTCATCTGCCACTTATCTCAATGACCTATTGTGTAAGGGACACATTCTTTTGCCGTCGTTCTGAATCACAGAAACACTATGAATCCAGTATTTCTCTGTAAAAATTCACCACCCTAAAGCTCATCCTCAGAACACTGTCCAGACTTTGAGAGCAAACAGAATACCTTGCCTTTTTATCAATTGTAGTTTTTGCAGCTCTCTCTTTTGTGCAGCCAGCATAGAGGAAACAGAATAGAGGGAACTGTAAAATCAGGCAAATCAGACTCGTACATGTTCTTTGTTGTAGCTTTGTTCAAACAATGGGTTAAAATGATTATAACATTTAAATTAAAATGACAGAAAAACTGTGACACTGTAAGTCCCTGCCTTAATCCCATGTTGTTTGTTTCTGAAGGGTGACATGCAGTCCCAGGCCGCTGTTCGCGCCATAGCGCGACAAGTTTGTGAACAGCTAATTCAGAGTGAGTTGATAATTTGTATATTTTTGCTTGCTTGTTCCTTGTTTACTTATCCTACACTATCATATTTGAAAGAAATTGTTACTTTTAGTCAGAAGGAGTGTATTAAATAAACCAAAGTTACAGTAAAGGCTTTTATATTGTCCCAAAATATTTTTTTTTCAAATAAATACTGTTCTTTCTATTTATCAAAAACCATGCAAAAAATGTATCATTGTTTCCACAAAAAGTATTAAAGGTGCAGTATGTAATATTGACAGCTAGTGGTTGAAATTGATACTTCAGTCCAAAATTGGAGAAAGTTGTTTCCCCCGCCCCCTCAGACTCAATACTCACGCAGGTTGCCAGATTAAGGACACGCAACAGGAACGAGCACAATTGACAATGAAAAGCAGCAAACCTTACACTGTAAATCGATTAATTGATTTATCCACGTTTTTCCTCATAGGCTTATTAGGCTTTTTAGGTTGGGTAGAATCTGCAATGTTTGCAATACATTGGGTTTTTTTTCCGCAACTGGCAACCCAGGGTGTCAAAATACTATTGGGTAAATTGGCAGTGGGCGGGATCACACAGACCAAAACAAAGACAGAAATTCTGAATTTCCGACACGGAATGCACATTTCTAAGAAGAGTAACTTTGTGTAGCATTGTTTTTTGGAGAAATAAGTATGTGAACATAGCATGCTATTTTCTTGCTTTAGAACAGACAAAAAGAAAAAAAAATACATACAGCACCTTTAAGCAGCAGAATTTTGGGCACCAAATCAGCATATTAGAATGATTTCTGAAGAATCATATGGCATTGAAGAAAATTCAGCTTTTCCATCACAAATTAAAATGTTAAATTATATTAAAATAGAAAACTGTTATTTTAATTTGTAATAATATTTCACAATATTACAGTTTTTTTTCTGTATTTTTGATTAAATAAATGCAGCCTTGGTGAGCAAAAGTCCTTTCAAAAACATTCAAAAGTTTGAATGGTTAATAAGATTTTTTTAGTGTACAGTATGTGAAAATATATTAGATCTAACGCTATTCATTTGCCAAACTCATGACTCATATTACTTCATATAACTTCTGCTGATCCACAAATTGAATGTTTTCTCTCCTAATTTCTTTTTCCTCTCTCCCCTTTAGGTCACTTGTCTCGCTACAACTCTATTCTGAACCAGATTCCCAGTCAGTCTGTTTCAGTACGGACAATACAAGGTCCACCGGGTGAGGCTGGTCGGCCGGGACCTCCGGGGTCACAGGGAGAGCAGGGTCCTCCTGGCAGACCAGGATTCCCTGGAGCCAGTGGGCAAAATGGCCGCCCAGGAGAGAGAGGTAAAAAAAAAATTTCCATTTGAAACCTACTGCATTGATAGATACTGTGAACTGCATAATGCTACAGAACATGCATGTGTTTTAAATTTGTAGGCATTAAATTGTTGGGTAAAAAGGCTGAAACAGAATTTTTGAAAATAAAATTGTGAAAAATAGTGTGAATCTTTGCAAATAATAGCAAAATTAGTAGGTCAAAGAGATATTAGATGCATAAACAAAATGCACAGTGTATACTGGAATACTTTCATATCTAGTATGAGTAGTAAGAAGAATGATTAGTTAATGGTCCTCGAGAGAAATGTTGCCCCTGCAGTTCAAGGTTAAGCAGTGTTCTTGAAGCTATAATAATATTGACCAAATAGCATGACCTCAGTGACCCAATACGCATCTGATTAAGTCCCATTTCTCATATACACCATTTCTCCTTCACAAATCTGTGATCATAAACAATATGTAAACTACTGTCTTTTTTATGCTTAATGTTAGTAAGATTAAAACAACTACTTCAAAGACACTGCAAAAACACACACACACACACATATAAATACACAGATCAGAAATAACATTATGACCACCTTTCTAATATTGTGTTAGTCCCCCTTTTGCTGCCAAAACAGCCCTGACCCATCGAGGCATGGACTCCACTAGACCCCTGAAGGTGTGCTGTGGTATCTGGCACCAAGATGTTAGCAGCAGATCCTTTAAGTCCTGTAAGTTGCGAGGTGGGGCCTCCATGGATCGGACTTGTTTGTTCAGCACATCCCACAGATGCTCGATTGGATTGGGATCTGGGGAATTTGGAGGCCAAGTCAACACCTCAAACTTTTTGCTTTGTGGCAGGGTGCATTATCCTTCTGAAAGAGGCCACAGCCACCAGGGAAAACCGTTTCCATGAAAGGGTGTACATGGTCTGCAACAATGCTTAGGTAGGTGGTACGTTTCAAAATAACATCTACATGGATGGCAGGACCCAAGGTTTCCCAGCAGAACATTTCCCAAAGCATCACAGCTTGCCTTCTTCTCATAGTGCATCCTGGTGCCATGTGTTCCCCACGTAAGCACCCGACCATCCATGTGATGTAAAAGAAACTGTGATTCATCAGACCAGGCCACCTTTTTCCCTTGCTCTGTGGTCCAGTTCTGATGCTCACATGCCCACTGTTGGGGCTTTCGGCGGTGGACAGGGGTCAGCATGGGCACCCTGACTGGTCTGCGGCTATGCAGCCCCATACGCAACAAACTGCGATGCACTGTGTGCAATTTGGCCCTTGTTAAACTCACTCAAATCCTTACGCTTGCCCATTTTTCCTGCTTCTAACACATCAACTTTGAGGACAAAATGTTCACTTGCTGTCTATTATATCCCACCCACTATAACAGGTGCCATGATGAAGAGATAATCAGTGTTATTCACTTCACCTGTCAGTGGTCATAATGTTATGCCTGATCGGTGTATATATTTAGTGCAAAAAAAAAAAAAAAAAAGTCTGTATTTTTTCCCCCCTGAATAAGAGTGTACACAATCTGCATTTGATCTACATGAACTTCCTGCCTAAAGCAACTCTATTATGAGTGTGTGCACAGTGCTTAGTCTCCTGTTCGCAATTAGGACAGCTCTGACACAGTCTTTGGTTTCAGCATGAGAAATTTCACCATCATTACTGCTTCTTCTCTCCGATCTGCGCACTCAAACATTCAGATATCAAAAAGGAACATGCAGAGTATAGATAAGATGCATTCAGGGCAAAACAGATCTGCTAATGAGGGATAACATAGGGATATTAGTCTGTTTATGTTAACATGGAGCCTATAATGAGGAATCCCATTCAGAGGTTCTTTTGTAGATTGTCAGTCTTGTTCAGACCCTTAGAGACAAAACATATCTCTTTGAGTAAGTCTTGTTAGCAGTTCCATTCATTTCAAGGTCATTTTTTGTGACCACCTGGATTGCTGTTTTCATATCCACTGTCAACTTCTCTTTTGCTGTAGCTGATAACTACAACAAACCTGTCAATGTGTTATAAACACCAGTCAGGTGTCCCTATAGTCTTCTAGGGGTGTGGAATGGGTTAAATCGCAGGGACAGAGAAGGATACAGCTACTTCAGATGGGTTTGCATGTTCTAACAGCTCTCCGTCTCTTTGTCTAGGTCTCCCAGGAGAAAGGGGAGAGAAGGGCAGTCCAGGTGTAGGGTCACAAGGCCCTCGTGGTCCTTCAGGACCCCCAGGTGAGAGACTGTTCAAATGTTACATTTAAGTCAAAGTCAATGACTTCTTTGTCCTCAAGTAGTAAAAATTAATTACAGTTCTTCATACTGCACAGACTCTGTCAAAAGAAAACACAAGCTTGCAAACTTTTAATAACCTCTGCACACATCTTGATCTGCTTTTGGTTCCTTTGATTCCTGTCTAGAATATCAAGCAGATATTGAAACAATATTTGGGTCAGAGAGAAATGTTTTCATATCGATTTTAGCAGTACGACTGGTCGGCAGGCTTTGAAAAATGTCAGCGACGGCTCTCTGTTAATTGTGCTTTGATCAATACTCTTCACAAATGAGATTCATTGAAGCAACATAGCTGTAAGAACTAGTGACATCTGAGAAGGATGTGGACTGGCAAAAGCTAAAACTTGTATTTTGTGAGGAAGAAATCCAGACACACTATGGGTGTGGAGTTTAGTGGGGCTTTATGAGGCAGATATTAATGCACAATGTTTTATCCCTCTCAGGGCCTCCTGGAGAAGGTCGGACAGGAAGTCAGGGACCTCCAGGGAGACCTGGAATTCAAGGCACCTCAGGTCGTCCAGGTACCCCTGGTAGCCCTGGTGCTGCTGGACCCCCCGGCTACTGCGATCAGAACTCCTGCCTCGGGTACAACGTTGGAGGTAATCCTCTCATTCTCTTCTTCTGTCTCCCAAAAACTCCCTCTATTTGCCAAAGTTTCTCAATTCATTCAAAACTTATTCTACCAGATACATCCAGTGGGCCTAATTCACTAATAATTGTGTTCAAGTAATCTTATGCATGAAAAAAGGTTCTCGGGAGAAATCTCCACCAGATTCAGAATGGGCATATGGACATATTTGTTCTTATGATGATGAATGCAGATATGGAGCAGTTAGCATAACACACACCCACATGCACTGACACACAAATATAAAAAACAGCTCCAGTCCAATCCACTCTCCACTCCGCTTTCTGAATTAGAATTGAGGTAGCAAACATAATGTAGAGTTGACATTTGAATTTGATTATAAGTAGAATCAAATATAGATGGATAGAAATCTGTTTAAATAGATAGACAGACACAGACAGATAGATAGACGGACGGACAGACGGACGGTAGATAGATAGACAGACAGACAGACAGATAGATGGACGGACGGACGGTAGATAGATGGATAGATAGATAGACAGACAGACAGACAGACAGATAGACGGACGGATGGTAGATAGATGAATAGATAGACAGGATAGGCTGACTAGATAGATAGATAGACAGACAGACAGACAGACAGATAGGCTGACGGACAGTCTCTGGCCAATTTGGCTACTAAATTTTTAAGTTACCGGCCATTCAGAACTTCTACTAGCCAAAGTAACAAACAAACAAAAAACAGATTAACTATGTCAGAGCTTTTATATATATATTTTAATTTATATATATATATATATATATATATATATAATTTGTATTTCATCAGTCATTTCTTATTCAAACAAAATCCTGTCATCCAAGCCATCTCCTCCCTTCCTCTTTCATCCCCATCCTTTTCACCAAAAATGTATTTTAGGTGGAAAGATCAATACAGTACAAAGAACATCAAACACTACGCAGAACAAAACAAACCTGTGGTCTCAGGATAAGTCATGGGTCTGCTAAAGTTGTAGGATGTTAGAAAATAACAATGTATTTTCTGTTAACCAAATGCTCAAATGTCCTCAGAGCTCTCATCTTCACAGTCTGTATCAGTAAGGAAGTGCTGTTCGCTGTATCGCCACATTATTATGTTTTTTTTTAAATCTTCGCTATTGCTTCAATGCAAATGTACAAGCGCGCCGTTATTTGTTGCATAGTGATGTGTATGTTAAAGTAAGCCAGATATGCGCAGTAAGCTGTATATAATATATCATGATGACTCACGAGTTGAGTATTTGTGCTAAATCTGTGCAGATTTGGCTTACACGAACTTCCCCAGTAAAGTGAGTAAACATAATAAAGTAACCCACCAAATTGGCTAGTGATTTGACAGCGTTACCCACCACAGTTTATTTTTACCCGCATTTTGTGGGTTGGTGGGTGTTAAAGGGGTCATGAATTGAGAAATCAACTTTTCCTTGAGCTTTTGATATATAAAAGGTTGATATATAAAAGCCGGCTCATCAAACGAGGGATCTGTGAATTTGCCTCTCTGTGACGTCAGAGAGCACCGCCTCAACAGAAGACCAACGGCTAATTCTGTAGCCCCGCCCACCGATTCACGTATGGCATGTAACATAAATAACATAGGCCTATGGATCAAGCTACCAAGCAATAAACATGCCGTTGAAGATTACAAAATACAGTGCAGTGCCTGGTTGTGGAAGAACACAGTCGCTGCATAAGCTTCCTTCGGATTCCAATATTAGCAATGTGTGGTTGAACTTTTATTTTTAATGAAGTTCCAGGTCACATGGGTAAGACACTGTACGTTTGTTTGCTTCGTTTTACCGCGGATTCTTTTGTAAACAAGACAGGTTGAGACTGGATTTGCGTGAGAATAAAAAAAGGATGCTGTGCCTTCTACATTGGATCCGACAGGAATGGTGCAACACACTTTTGTGACTAATTTTTTTTTATATGTTATAGTATTGCATTGTTACAGATCGTTTGATATCTACTGATTATGTGTACGTGTCTAACTAAACATAATTAACGATAACTTACCACACTGTCACAGGCCGGAGTATCCTTTGTATTTGAGGTGTTGTTGGTGGTTCATTGTCCATTGTCCTACCTTTTCGGGATCAGACTCTGGGTCGAACATGTATGGGCGAATCATTCCGGTTGCCGTTTTTCCACATTGGAAGTTTTTAAAACAATTCCCCACGTGTACTGACGGGGGAGTCGTAACTCATTGTAATATGCAAAAGTTTACTTCTAAGTTTTCAATGCGGCACGTCCATAAAAACCGAGCATTTCAGGAGCTAGGCTTAAAACCCTATTACTTATTCATTATGAAGTTTTTGAATGTAAAAACCACGCAAACGTCATAAGTTGACCTCAGACAACAGTATAAAAAAATGTAAAAAGCCAGTTCATGACCCCTTTAATTTCAAACCCTGGTTATGTGAATTAAGGGAATGTTTTCACTGTTTTACCATTTTGCAAGTATTATGGGAGCGTTACTTTTGAATGTTCTCTGAACCATCTGAAAAAAGTAGCAAGTAATAACATATACAGACTAACGTCCAACTAAAATGTTTCAGAAAAGCGTTCTCTGTGTAAATAAGTTTTTTGTGCTAATAATGTTAACATTATTAAAAAAACAGATAACTTTGAACAAACATTCTGTTAACGTTACTGGAATAATGTTTTTTCATAACTTTGAGAGAACCTTGCCAGAACATTACCTAAAGTTCTAATGTTCCCTGTTAGCTGGATAGACAGACAGAAAGACAGACATTCATGTTTTATGCACAAATAGGTGCATATGCCCTGTTAGTGAATGAAACCCAATGTACATGTAGTTATCAAGGTAACCATGGATACTGTTCATCTGAAAGTCAATTATACATTTAGTCAGGTGACAGTGTTCCCGACGAGTCCTTATTGAGCTGTGGGTTTAAGACTGCTTCAGGCTTCACTGATAATAATCACAATAGAGCAAACTGATGAGAGAACATAGCACACCATCATCCATACTGTTATTCTCTGTGGCCTTTTGAAAGTGCTTCTCCACATTCTCGCTTGAGATTGTATTTCCATAACTGCCTATGAATGGCAAACCCATTGCTGTAAACAAGCTCGTGGTCTGACTCAGAGATTTTTGTCCTATTAAACTGGCCCTTCCCAAACAATTATTCTACTAATAAATTTCTCATGGAGTCTATTTGCTATCAAAGTTTAGGAGAAAGCAGTGTACTTTGTAAAATTTTAGTATTTCAGTATCCATTTTAATATGAGAAAGGCTGGACAGAAATGGACAGCACTCTTTATATAATTGATTTATCAGATCCTAGCAAAGCTTTCTACTGAACGCCTCACAGATTATTGCAGTTTTGTATTATGAAAAAAAAAATGCTAATTTTCTCTGGGGTTTCTGCCATGTAAGGCTGTTAAATGACAGTGTAATATTCCACTCAATAAATGAAATACTGCATCAACACTTTTAAGATCTATAAAGGTTATAGCTTTAAGCTTTCACAGTCAGCATAAAATCTTGCAACACAGCTTAATAGTATTGCAAATGGTCCTGTAACTTATTCAGCCCTCATTCTCTGGGATAATACTTCATTTCTAATGAGAGAATGTAAGTTTTATGTGTATTGACCAGGTTTTAATGCCTTATTGAGAATCCTCTGAAATGCCACTATGTGAAGATTACAGCATGAGAGTCTGGCAGTCGAGGTGTTGCTAAAAGCATCATGTGGGTTATATCAGGCTCACACTTACCGTATTGTCTCTCTCCTCTTTTACCGGGGCGTCACTGTCTCACACCTGCATGTGAAGGTCCAGAGCAGTATGAGAATGACTACTGAGAAACAGTAGAGAGCCACCTGCTCTTCTCCTCTCTCCCTTCATTTCTTCATCCCACCTCCTTCCATGGGCCAAAACCAAAGACTGTATCCGGGGAAGGTGTTTTCCACACAATCCAGAACATAAAATCCCCTCAAAAATCCCATCTACCTGGTTCCCCAACCTTTTAAACGTCACCACCATTGAAGCCCCGTGCTTTTTAACCCATTGTGCAAACCTCAATTTTTGTGTTTTCAGACAAACGATGAGGCGTTTTCAACCTTTTCTGGCTTTAATGTGCTCTTATTTTGTTTTATGAGATTGTTAAACCCACGTCTAAACCAATGAGGTCTTTAATAATATTAATAATATAATAATAAAGGTTTTTTTGAGCCAATCACCGAATCACAGAAGCCATAACATTCTGTGTGACTAATCACTCTGGAGCTGCAGGAAAATTATGTCATGATTATGCTGATTGGCTGATGGCAACACAACTATGAACCTTCCAAAATTGATCCGTAACTCCACCTTATTTTGCTGAAGCTACTTTCTGTGAATCTGTGAGACTTCTGATTCATTAGCCACTATCAGGGGCGTAAATTTCATCTAACAGTTGGGGGGGACAATAAACATAAAATTTCTCAAGAGCAATTTTTGAAGGGGACACAAATAATACAGCCAAAATCGTACTTGTAAGGATGTGTACACAAAGTAAAGCCTTACTACTATATTATTAGTGTAGCATGGAGACCGTGCCATTATCCTTCTTCTCAAAGTTTCTCTCTGGTTCAATGAAAAAGCTGACTAAATTGACAAAATATTCTTCAAAACCATGTATTTATTGCAATATTTAATGTTTAAATATGAGTAAGGTTCACCACACAGTCATAAATTATCTTGCGTCCTCCACATAGTATTTTATACTATGATATTCAGATATTTAGATATTCAACTGCAGCAAGCCCTCTGATCTGCCACATATCATATTGAGCAAAACCCAACCCAGATCTGACAGTGCGGCCGTGCGCATATACTTTTTGATTTAGAATTAGCACCAATTCGGGGGTGGCAGTTGCTTGAATTGTGGGATAATTAGCCTATATTCTTAATGAAAAACACAACAAGAAAACAGTATGACAAACTCACTTAAACAGGCGCTTTTACATTTCGCTTTGAAACCAAATCTTCCGTGATCATCTTGTTTGTCAGCTCCTCACTCTCATGATGAATGAACTCTAACTCCTGCTGCGTTTGTGCTGAGACTCTCGTTCGGCTCACACTGTATTGAGCAGAAACATTCAGTTTTTAATTGTTGTGTCTGTTCTCTAACTGGACAAAATTATTTTACTTACTATAAAAGTGGGCACCGACTATCGCAGCAATAAGCCTCTGTATTAAAGAGAAAAGAATCACTTAATCTGATGTTTAAAGTGAATAAAATAGCCTTGACAGCCACTTACTGGTGTTTCACAACTGCTGTCTGAAGAGCTTTGTTCTCTCCCCAAACTTGTCTGGTAGTTGCTATTTTTTACGGTCTATAGGTAGTTGAGGTGTGGGGGGGGATGGTGGGCACTTAAAATGTTTCTAAACTTAAAGCGCATTTTTTGCCCAGTTTGTATTGTTTTACTACTTACACAGTTATTTTAAGTATATATTATTAACAATACTCAGCATGTTTTTTAGGGGGGGACAGCCCCCACCCCCCCCCGCCCGCGATTTACGCCACTGGCCACTATAATATATTTGCTCTGCAAATTAGTGTTTTTATGATTGCAACAATAAATTATAATAATATAGTAACAAATACCAGTTTGCAATAACAGACTTTTGTACTACTACAATAACTGGAAGCAGATGACACCAGAATTCTTGCACATTCAAGTTACTAATGGCTGCAGCTGCTCTTACGTTAAAAATAAGGTGGATATTATAGTAGATGTTTTAATGAAATATTTGCATTCTGTCGGAATATATATCGACACTTACCATATATGCTAACCCTCGACACTAAACTAATCACAATAACAACTCCCTTTTTCCTTTCTGATCTGACTTTGTGCCTTTATCTCTTTGCCGTTTCCTTCTCTCGCTAACTCAACGCCTGCTCACTTGGTGGTGGTGACTGAAAAAGATGGCAACCGATCTAATTCCCCCATGTTCCCATAGTACAACAGTTACCCTCCAACCCCTACCAAAACTACGGCCCCGCCACCAACTACGACAACGAGGAGGATGACGAGGACCCTTACCGTGGCTACCGTGCCTACCCTCCTCAGTACTACCAACCCAGCTACCCTGACCCCCATGCCTCCAGGCTTGGCCCCGCCCACCCTGGTGACACGGTGGAGATGAGGTCACCTGGCATGCGTCGCTTCTCCCGCAGCACGGCCGAAGAGGGGAGCATCGGTGAGTCGGAAGTACAAATGAAGTCTGAATAGCCTGGGTGGCCAGCAAACCAACTGTCCACATACAAACACTTTTCATCAGAATATCCTGCAGGATAGGACTGAGGGAAATCCGAAAAGTGCCTGCAATATGCATCCTTATAAGGGTGGGTGTGTGGATTAGAAAATGAAACTGTGCCGATATTCATTCAGTGACTTTTCTGTCTTTTGTGAGGCTGCATGTAGCCAATGAGATGAAAAGCAAGTTCAAAGAAAGAAAACATGAAAAAAAGATAATTCTTAATGAATATTTTTGTCTTGATGTCCAGTAAAAAAAATATTTAAACATTCTTTTAAAAAAAAAGATACATTTGCTTGAAGCAAAATTGTGTTAGATAATACAGATTCCCCCCACAAAATATAAAAAGTATATTAATTATATATATATATATATATATATTAGTGCTGTCAAATCGATTAATCGCAATGAATCGCATCCAAAATAAAAGTTTGTTTACATAATATGTGTGTGTACTGTGTATAATTATAATGTATATATAAATACAAACACATGCATGTATATATTTAAGGTTAAAAATTATATTTATATATAAAATATTTATATATATAATATAAATTATTTAAATATATATACAGTATATACATGCAAATGTCTCTTAAATATATACATTGTATTTATATACATAATAATTATACACAGTACACACACATATATTATGTAAACACAAACTTAATATTTTGGATGCGATTAATTGCAATTAATCAATTTGACAGCATTTATATATATACATACAGTACTGTGCAAAAGTCTTAGGCACGTTGGTATTTTCACATGAAAAATGTTTTTAAGCCAGTTATTTATATCTTTTACTGTAGTGTGTCAGTAGGAAATATCAGTTTACATTTCCAAACATTCATTTTGCAATTAATTGTAATAATCCAGTGAGATCTTTTTTTGTTTTTATGCACAAGTCTGATAGCAGCCGGTATGATCTGATCTCACCATCATCGAGTCTGTCTGTGATTACATGAAGAAACTGAAAAAACTGAGACAGACTAAATCCAGAAGAACTGAGGCAACGTCTCCCAGACACTTGAAGAAACCTACCTGCAAAACTACAGTACTGTGAAAAAAGTTTAGGCACTTGTCAGAATGCTTTAAAGTGAGAATGCTGTCAAAAATAATAACATAAATAGCTTTTATTTATGAATTAACTTCTATTAACTAAATCAAATCGATATTTGGGGTGACCACCCTTAGCGTTTAAAACGGCTTTTGTCGCCTGCATCTATTCCTACACCTATTCATGTAGTTTTGCAGGAAGGTTTCTTCAAGTGTCTTGAGACGTTGCCTCAGTTCTTCTGGATTTAGTCTTTTTTCTGTTTCTTCATGTAATCACAGACAGACTCGATGATGGTGAGATCAAATCATACCGGCTGCTATCAGACTTCTTGTGCATAAAAAATAAAATAAATAAATAAATAAAAATCCTAAAAATGCCTAAGACTTTTGAACAGTACTGTATGTATATATATATATATATATATATATATATATATATATATATATATATATATATATATATATATTTTCATTCCAAACTTAATTTGGCAATTTTTTTCTTGATGTTTAAAGCATTTCCCTCACTATATTTAGATTTATGCTTAAAAATGTCAATAAAAATACACTGAAAGATTTATTCTCTGAAAACAAGTCTTAATATCTTATATATATATTGCTCTTTGCGTAAATGTTGCTTTTTTAAGGATGTTTAATGATATTTTTGGAAATCAACAAAAATGATTAACAAAAGGATTCTTGCAGCGCAGTGGTTTTGAATTGTGTAGTCCATATCTTTTGTAAATGACAATGGGGGTGTCTGTACAGTTTGTGTATTTTTTTAAGTGCATATTAGTGATCTATGTTACAAATTTCACAAATGTTTACAGCATTTTGCAGTTATTTGGAACTGGCTGCTTAAGTTATTTTATTTAGAGAAGAAATACCTCCATTAATGCTTTTGATGTTCTTATCACTAGCAGTTATTTATGAAAAGCTGAATTCTTAATCACACTTATTAATGAACCACACATAATCTCCTAATTTTTCATTGGTACATCACAGTAACACCCTGTGTAACACCACACAATGTGTCTGAATTGTAATTGTATTATCACACATTTATGTGAACTTCCTTTACATATGGTCTTGTAAGACGAAGTGTCATGCAGGGGATGCAGTGAAAGCTCTCAAAACTGTTTTTCTATAAAAGAAGAGCTCAGCATGGCATCCTTTCGTGTCTCTGTCCTGTGTCTATTGGGTCTGCTCACTCGGAAAGAGTCCTGAAGAGTTAAGAGTTAGGCCTGTGGTCTACCGTCCTTTCAGAAGGAATCAAACTGCATGTGTATAGGGCGCCAGTGGAAAGACTCATCACTAGACCTTTGAATCTACAAAGTAATTTATTTTTACTTTATTATTTGTTTTTGTAACCAATAAAACTGTACTGCAACAATGACTCGAGATGATGTCTCGTCTGGCCTTTGTGGTTTTCCGTTCCGTGTGCTGCTAATTGGTCGCCCACAGATGGTTTTAAAAATTACATTTTATATTTAAAACAACACATTTTCTTTTGAATAAACATGTTTGGTATAATGAGCTCAAATAATGGAACATGCGCTGAAGTTCCTGCTTTTTAAATTCACTTTATACAAGCAAACTCAGTTTTACCTTTAAATAAAAAATTTAACAATCACAAAAGACACCAGAGGCTAACAAGGGCGTTTCGTTTCCATCCCAACACAATGTTTTTTTTTAAAAGTTAAGCAGACTTCAAAAGGCTAAAGTAGCATCAGAAAGGGCTTATAGAGACATATGAAGTTAATTAGGGTCGAAGCGGCAGTTGAATTAGAGCTGGATCAGGCTTCAGAGAGGCTGCTAAAGCCATTTGCGGAACAAGCAAAGGCCAAAGATTCTGAGCTCCTACAGAGTCACGACTAAATTAATAGGGCTGCAATTTGACTACCTCTGACTGGGCCCAGGTTTAGATAAATACACATTGTCAAAAAAATGTATCTCTATTAGGTATGTTATGTGCTTAAATATCAAACATAACCAAAAGTTGACAAATGAATGGTTTATTTTTATAATTGAGGGACATAATTTATTTCACATTAACAATATATATATATAAAAAAGGACATTTCCAAGTCCCAAATCCTGGACAAACTAAGACGCAAGATCCAGGAAACTGCATTATGATGCTCATTTCATCCTGTAGTCTTCTGGCCTGTGAACACACAATAGACAGAAAAATGTACTTATTAATATTGAATATTATATATATACATTATACATATATATATATGCGCGTCTGTGTATATGTGTGTGTGTGTGTATATATTTATATATAGTGGACTACAACGGCAACCAACGGGTCCAAGGTCCAAACTACAGTTTCAAAGGGCTCGATGTGATCCCAGCCGAGGAATAAGGGTCTTATCTAGCGAATCGATCAGTCATTTTCTTTTACATAAATAAATAATGTATATACTTAACAACAAATGCTCGTCTTGGCACTAGCGTCCACGACTTCACGCATTACATAGTCACGTTGGAAAGGTCACACTGTGTTTACACAGTGAACGTCCAACGCTCTTTACACAAAAAAAAAAAGGGTAAAACAACGATGTCGGATGATTTTGAAGTTGGAGGAGAACATGAGATGGAGTTTTTCGCCTTTCCCTCACTTTTTAAACCGGAGTATACAGACGAACGTCACGTCATGCATAACCTTTCCAACGTGATTACGTGAAGTCGTGGACGCTAGTGCAAGATGAGCATTTTTGGTTAAAAAGCATATACATTTTTATAGTTTTTAAAAAAAATTGACCCTTATTCCTCTAGAGCCCTTTGAAGCTGCATTGAAATGCTTTGCATTCGGACCTTTAACCCATTGGTCCCCGTTAAAATCCACTATATGGAGAAAAATCCTGGAATGTTTTCCTCGAAAACCTTAATTTCTTTTCGACTGAAGAAAGATAGATATGGTCTTGGATGACGTGGGTGAGTATTATCGGGACATTTTAATTCTGAAGTGAACTAATCCTTTAAGAATGCCAGGAGAGAGACAATGTATAACTTGACATCACATCCTATATTGTTTCATCTCATTTACATGACAACTGATTACAATTATTTATTTATTTTGCTGTAAATGTTTAAAAAAAAAAAATTGTGTCAAACTAATTCATGATTAGTTTATTTATTTATTCAAAAGTTTGCAGGCAGTAAGAATTTAAGGAAATTTGTACTTTTATACAGCAAGGGACAGTAAAGACATTTATAATGTTACAAAAGATTTCAATTTCAAATAAATGCTGTTCTTATAAACATTTTATTCTTCAAAGAGTCCTGAAAAAAAGTGTCACAGTTTCCACAAAAATATTAAGCAGCATAACTGTTCTCAACATTGATAATAATAAGAATTTTTTCTTGAGCAGCAAATCAGTATATTAGAATGATTTCTGAAGGATCATGTAACACTGAAGACTGGAGTAATGATGCTGAAAATCCAGCTTTGCCATCACAGGAATAAATTACATTTTAAAATATATTAAAATAGAAAACACTTCTTTTAAATTGTAATAATATTTCACAATATTATGGTTTGTGTATCAAATAAATGAAATGCTGCATTGATGCGCATACTTCTTTCAAACACATTAAGAAATCTTACTGATTCCAAACTTTTGAATGGTATTGTATACGTGATGTCACACATAGGTAGGCCATCTGGTACTGAGGAAATGAAGGTTAAAAATTCACCACCCTGTCGTTGCCAAGTCAGAGACAGTCCCAAACATGGACAGAGGGGTCAGGGGCCCAGGGGCCTGCAGAGTAATGACACTGACCCACATTAAGGATCTCACTCAGAGACACATCCATCACCATGACAACTGTGTCACCTTGTCACCATCCTAACCACTGCCTCAGGATGGCATCTGATCACTGCTGATATTGCCGTGTCCAACACTGAAGGGCATTTTGCAGTTTGAATTATAATGGAGGAAAATAGCATATGTCTACATAAAGTATGAACTGAGTTACATGAATCACATGAAGTGGAAAGAATGTAATTAAAATTCAACCTACAAGAATAAGATAACATTCATCATGTCTGAGTTTTTTTTTTTTTTTTTTTTTTTAAACATTTCCAATATATTCAGAAAAACATGACAGGATTTCTCTTCTAGGTATTGCATGGCAAACATTGTCTGAGGAATGTCAGACTCGCGTTTTTGTTGTGGAGTCACCAGCACACATACAAACAGCATATTTGTGCTGTGCTGTGTAAAACAGCCAGCACATCAGCAAATCTGGATATTGTGATTCAAACAAGGACCTGATCCAAATACATTGTAAATGTCAACTTTTGGTATTTCAGATGACTGCATGCATTGTGTCTAAGAATGTGTTGTATTTTTTAGTTTACTACAGATTCAAGATACCAACCAATCAGGTTTTTCTTGAGTCAGATATCTGACCGTTCCGGTGGAGGGCTTGTTGCACACATACACACGAATGCAAGACACTGACCTTGAACAGGTCAGCTGAGATCAATAATCAATTAGAAACTCAATTTCATGCTGAACTTCTAATAATGCGTTGATTGAAAGCTCTTGTAATTAATATAAACTAGCCATTACCATGCCACCTTCTAATTCATTTCCGTGAGTACAACAATAATGGAAACTTTCATTATTTTGTGACGACGTCTCACTGTTGACTGAACTCTATATAGTAAAAAGACAATTGCATGCTGGGAGCCAAGTTTCTCATTAGAGAAACAATATTACAAGAGAATGAAAACAAGTGGATTTACATTTACAAATACTGGTACTTGCATGGCAGCAAAAAAATCATGTGAAAGTTTTAGTTAATCTTAGGTTAAAACTTTAGTTCTGTGCATGAAGAGCCACTGTTGCAAACAGTAATCAACACAGGAAAGTTCACATTTTTTGCATTTCGCTGCTTTTAAATTGTATTAGATGCAGCGTCTTGTGCATCAGTACTGATTTTAAAATGCAGTGTCGAGTTAAAGAAGTTGAACTTGTTGGTCACGGTTTCGGTATGGTTCGGTATGTTCAGGGAAATAAAATAAAAATAAAATAAAAACAAATAATCAAAACTACAAGCAACAGCACAAATAAATGCAATAGAACAAATATACAAATAAAATAAACTGTGCATTTCAGATTTTTTAGGCATCTAACAGTAGTTCAGGTACAGAAATTGAATCAAAGATAAAATAACATTGTACATAATCTTCACTGTATAAATTAAATAAAAATAAATCATTATTAAGGTTACATAAGCTATTGATTCCCTTGTCCTTTGTTGTTTGATTAACATTTAAAGGGGACTTATTATGCCCAAGATTTAACAAGATGTAATTTAAGTCTCAGGTGTCGCCAGAATGTGTCTGTGAAGTTTAAAATACCTCACAGATCATTTATAAATCCATGTTGTTAATACCCTGTATTTCTGACTACAGTCAAGAACAGGCTGTTTTCGTGCATGTGCCTTTAAATGCAAATGAGCTGCTGCATGCCGTCCCCTCTCCACACTCTGTCAAATACTAACAAGACATCTGCTTGGTTTTGATTATCATCTATATAGCGTTTACTCTCACGGATAACATCACTCTTCTTTCATCTTTAAAGTTTATTATTTCCACGCGTTTTAAAGCTATTTTAGTTTAAACTTCTAATGGATCATTTTCTGAGCGCACTTATCTAAAGCACATGCACACAGACAACTGGCTGTCAGACGTCAAGTCTTATGAGTAACTTCTCTTTCACATTTTTTGTTGTATTTAAACTGTCAAACACAAAGATCTTATTTTTCTGGCGCGCATCCTCTTGCAGTTTTCCCTCACAGACACTCTCAGCACTTCAGGTGTGTTAACACCAAACCAGAATTGCCATAATTACAAGATTTCAACTTGTAAAAAGCATTCATGTCCTCACCCACATCCTTTTTCTGAGCATTTTTCCCAGGCTTTTACACACCATATCTGATCGCTTCTCAAGAAGGCCATTGACAGGTCATATGAGCAGATCATATTTGCGCTCTAGTCTCTTTTTAAACGCACGCACATCATAGATACAATGCTACACAATCATGAAAACTTGGAAATTTAACTTGGAATCTTAAAATAGTGAAAAATCAATTTGTGTTGCCTTGAGCTTCAGTGAATGTTTGCAGCTTTTGATCATCCAGGTAACAACACTATTAAGAATTAAGAATAAAGCATATGTAAACTTCTGAACTAGATCTTGTGTGTAAATTCAGTTATTATTATGTTGTGTGGTCTATATGTAAACAAAGATCATGTGACTTGAACTGTTCCTCTCACTTTTTGAGGGGGAGCAAAAATGCAGTTTGTGTGTGTGTCCCTTTAAATGCAAATAAGCTGCTACTCCCAGCCCCCTTTCTAGAAGAGGGTGGAGCTTCAAGAGCTTGTGTTAGCAGCTCCGATTACCTCACGCAGAAACGCACTGAAAAGGTAAGAAACTGTTCAGCCTTTTATGTTAAAACCGGAGCCGGACAACGATGGAGAGACTCAAAGAAGTGACGTAGAATGCAACAGGACGTTTCTGAATGGTTAGTTGATGAATTTATGTAGCTGATGTGGAGTTCAAGTCGTTGATTAGCATATTCTGTCATGATAATCTATTAATCGCTCGTGTGGGAACTGTTGTAAGCGAATACAATGAATATATGCTGAACAGGTATAGTTTAGTTTAATTACAGTTATAACTTATGTTGTCATGCTTTTATGACATGCTATTGCATTTGTGTTACGTACTGTATTGCAATAAATGTGAGAAGACGGATGCGACAGCTTGAGCAGACTCCCAAATGTGCTCTACTACAACAACTCTTCCTTTTCTCAACATGGCCTTTGTTGCGTGTTCCCGGGGGCAGGGTTTATGTAAATTTTAGGGTTAGTGATGTCACTAACCCGCGAATAAAGCCGTTTGTTGTAGTCCTTAAAAAGCGATTTCTGTAAAGGAAAATATCTCCCTTTGCTTTGAATATCTCCCTTTGTTTATGCAGCAACATTACACACTAACTAAAGTTAAAAAAGTGAAAAATAACCTACTATGTTTGCTTGGATACTCGGCAAGATAGGCATGTTGACAATTTTTGTGTGAATTTGTCCGTTCAAGCGCAAGACTTGAAAGAGAACTCAGTATTCGAACGTACGCTTCGGATAAGTGCACACAAATCTTCTCACAGCGTGCACGAGTTCTCATTCACGTCTTCTTTGAATGTTTCAATTAGCAAGGCTTAAATGAGTTGAGTTTAAACACTGATAGTAATGTGTGCCGTTCAGGTCACACCTGTGCTCCTGTGCCATCAACATCAGGGTTGATGATGGTGTAAATGAGTGGTCATACAGAGCATACGGCACTCGCACTGAACAAAGTTTAGGGGAAGCCAGAATGCATATCCATCCGCAGAAACATTCATTAGCTGAACTCTGTATGTCTGTTTTATGCACTGTTATTTTCAACAAGCCATATTATAGATGCATCGATCGATTTAAGATGAACCACAGTGCAAGTGCGTGTGAACCGTGGGTGCAGAACAGAATATTAATACAGTACTATCTTAAAAACACTTAAAATGATAATCACAACACTTAAATAAAATGAAATGTGGTCTGCAGTTTGGGAACTGTGCATTTAACCCTGATATATGTAAATTACATGATATCTACAATCATAAGGAACAGTGTGTGCAGAAAGAGAGACCGAGAGAGAAAGAAAGATGCATTAGAGGTCAAGTAAGGTTGAACTCTCAGATCTCTTGGCACAGAAGGAGAGAGAGCTGTGGTTCAGCCACATTAAATAAAGCAATGCCTTCCAAATGCCTTCTTTAAGCCTTAGAGGGCAAGTGTGCCGCACACATCCTGAAAAGTGAAGCCAAAACATTTCAAACGCTCCCTATTGGCTGGATGACGTATATGTCATAAATCACGCCCTCTCCATGTAAAAAAATCCAATTACACAAATTATTTTTTTCCGAAGATGGTTTCTGTCATCTTATCACGCTGCCGTATGCTCAAATGTTTGTTTTTCCACTCATTTTGGTTTAGTTTACTTGATGCTATAAAAACTGTAACGTCATGATTGACAGCTGTGCTTGTGATGGAGTGAGCGGCCGGACCTTGATACCGTGGCTCCACCTCAGGATCGCTACTGCGCAGACTCGGGCTCCGAATGATGTAATCTGCAACGCCCGTACAGTGAAAGGAAGTGGAGACACGTCGTCCATCTTTTTTTTCTGTTTTTTTACAGTCTTGGCCTAGTGACACATTAAACTTCCGCCCAGTTAATACCCTATATGTCAAAATGCATCTCTTTAGCTATGTATTTACTGAATGAGCTCTGTGCTTTGTCCGAACTGCTTGCATTTTATGTTTCAATTTAACCTTATTTTTATTTGTGGTTACAATTTTATTTATTTCTGAAGAAAAAAAAACGGGGGGGGATAAGAAGTTTCTGGAAGAGAAATTGAAACTGTGTGGGTGATTAATCGGAGCATGGACTGATATAGTCCAGCTCTGCCTGACCGTTTTTAGGTGAAAGATCAGAAAGATCTGCTGGGGACGTCCGACAAATTATTTAGGTGCGCTGAAAGAAATCCACAGAGAAAGAGACGACCAGTATGGGGAAGTCCTAGAGCAAGTGTGGAAATTAAATAAATACAACAGACAAACATAAATTATTCTGATATATTTTACCAGATGAGAAGTTTATCTATGTATCTTCTTTTACTCTTTTAATTCCTTTTATAACGGTTTTATTTTCCTTACTTTTATTTTGTGATTATTTTAATTCTCTTGTCTGTGTAAAGCACTTTGAACTACCATAGTGAATGAAATGTGCTATATAAATAAACTTGCCTATATATGCTGAAGTAAAATTTACAATCTTTTTAATGTCATATTTATATAATCTGTTGTGGAAAAAAAGATGTTTTGACTCACTAACTTATCAGCCAAATCAAATGTTACAAAACAAACATCACCATGCTTTACTCCAATTTAATTACCAGATATCTGCCCGTCACATTATCACATTGTCGTCTCCTTCCCGCCGATATGTTTTAATTACACGCTCTATGTGGCTCCTCAGGAGGGACCGGCTTGTGTGAAATAATACAAATGGAGACAACAAAAAAAAACAGCCATACAGGCATAAAGAGACACAGCTGGCTGCCTCAGTGTTTGTTGGAGAGGGATATGAATTCTGGACAGCACACAGCGACCCCATGCTAACACTCAAAGAACCACATATACATTTGCTCCAGAACCTCAAATAACAGTCACCAGGACTGGAGCAGGGTCAAAAAGACAACACAATGTGGGAAAAATTATATAGAAACAACACCTCACTCTTTTTGTTGGAGGCACAACTGCAAAGAACTTTGTACAACATTAGGACTTGGAACAGGGCATTTAAAAATTCTTCGAACAATCAATTTTTATGAGCTAGTTCTTTTTAGTGATTCAAAAGCATACAGTGCAATCAGAGAAGTCTGACTCTCGAACAACTGATTCTTATGAGCTGGTTCTATTTAATGAATCAAAAGCAAAGAAAAAAACATCAGGAGCGAACAATTGGTCATTTTGCGCTGGTTCTTTATAGTGTATCAAAAGTAGATAAAGCACATAATGTAGTCTGATTCATGAACAATTACTACTGATTCAATTCATTATTTTTAATGAATTAAAGACCATACAGAACAACCAGTGTAGTCTGATTCTTGAACAACTGATTCTTATCAGCTGGTTTGGTAACACCTTATTTTAAAGTGTCCTCGTTGCATATACTTACTGTAGTAATAACAGTAAATTCATTCATTTTGCTCAGTACTTGTGTAGTTCACGATCAAAAGTGACCGAACACCTAAAATGTAACTTTTATTTTCAGTAAAATCAGCGTTATATATATATATATCATAAGCTTGAATTTAATGAGTACTTTATTCATTATTAATAATAACAGAGCCTGGGGACATGAGGAAAATGTTACTGGAAATTACACGAAGTACACTGAAGAAAAGGAAATAAACAAATTTAACAGACGGAAAAAATAGGGTTCAAGTTCTCCACTGCCCATACATAATATAATGCTCTTGACAGCATTTTGGTTGCAGTTACTCAAACGAAGGCAAAAGAGCCGCTTTAATGTTTGGAGGAGTTAATTCAATCGAAACACCCCACTGCACACCTCAGGAAAGATCAAATAATGTGCAAAAATGGATAAAGTGACTGTTATTTAACAGGAAGGGTATGCGTAATTAAATTTTATCATCGCTCATTATTTGTCAGTTGAATATAAGTTAGTTGGAAGACTAATAGCACTTTGCCTTGCCTTAACAAAGCAACACTACATATACATTTCCAGTGTACATCTTATGGCACAACAAACTGCCTTTGAAATATCCAGTGTTTCCCATTCATTAACTAGACTGTGGTGACATATACTTATGACAGTAAAGGCTCATATTTGGTTAGATATTCTTTAAAATTTATAGAGACCTCTAAGCATCTGTATAGCCTATGGTGTGATTTATGCATTTGTTCAGAAATAGCCTGTATGGGCAGATTGATCACATAATGTAGGCAGTATACAAGTTTTGCAGATGCACTCTCATCTTTTTTTCTGTTAGTTATTAACATGTTGGGTTGTGTGCATTTTTCTTAAATGCATCAACTGAATGCCTAATGTTGGTTTGCTTGTTACATGAGAAAATAATTTCTCCCTGATGTAGTATTTAATGTGGATGCGGTTTGAGTGGCAGTCTGTATGTCAAACGAGTCGGGTCTAAAAAGAGGGTTGAGTCCACTTAAAAATGAAAATTCTGTCATCATTTACTCATCTTCAGAACACAAATGAAGATCTTTTTGATGAAATCTGAGAGCTTTCTGTCCCTCCATTGACAGCTACACACCTGACACTTTGCCGCTTCAAAAAGTTCATAAAGAGATCGTAAAACTATCCATATGAATTGAGCAGTTTGGTCCAAATTTTCTGAAGAGACTTGATCACTTTATATTGTCTCGGTTACGTATGTAACCCTCGTTCCCTGAAGGAGGGAACGGAGACGCCACGTCGGAGTACCGACGAATAGGAATCTCGCTCGCGAGAGCCAATCTACTTCGAGTGAAACTAAACGAGCCAATGCACATTGGCATGCAATGATTGCACCAGGTGCTCATGCCACGCAGCGCGGGTATAAATGAGACACAGGTGTTTGCATCAAGTTAGCTTTTTGCTGAGGAGCCGAGTAGGTAGACTGGCACCCCAGCAGGGTGCAGAGGGCATGGCGACGGGACGTGGCGTCTCCGTTCCCTCCTTCAGGGAACGAGGGTTACATACGTAACCGAGATGTTCCCATTCAGTCGGTCACTCTCGACGCCACGTCGGAGTACCGACGAATAGGAATCCCTACCAAAGCGCCATGGCCTCTGCCCCCGTCCAGTGCCCCGTGTGAGCCTCCAGCTCTCTTACCTGATGAGACGGGGCTCACACAGAGAAGTCCATCACTGCTGTTCTGCATGACCCGTTCAGTGACTATTGGATAACACTGGGAAAGCGTGCCCTAGTGAAGGGAACGCTGCGGAGCCCACATCGTACCCCGAAGGAGTTATGTGGAGTACAATGCTGAGCCGTAGCCCGCAATGGAGAGAGGGGGCTCAGTCCCAGTGACGGGAAGGCTCTCCCAAGGGAAAGACACGGGCTTCCCGTAGGAGCGACCGTGGAAAAATATATGGGATCCCCGCAGGGTCACTCATATATCCCCAGCCCAGTACCGGTTCTCAAGGATTCAGCGGCAAGGGGCCTGATGCCAGACGTTCCAGCACGTCCGGCACCGAGGGAGATGGAGGACTCGACAGAGTTTGCTTCTGGAGAATTAAAGCGCCGGGCGCAGCAAGCCGACAAGAGCCAGGGCCTCTCAGTGCTTCTACCCGTTTGAGGCGAGAACACAGGAGGACACTGGCTCTACACGTAGACTATAGAATCTAGCGAACGTGTTGGGTGTCGCCCAGCCCGCAGCTCTACAGATGTCTGACAGCGAGGCGCCACGTGCCAGCGCCCAGGAGGATGCAACACTTCTAGTAGAGTGTGCTCGCACCCTGAGCGGACAGGGCACACCTTGTGCTTGATAAGCCAAGGTGATGGCATCCACTATCCAGTGGGCCATCCTCTGCATGGAGACAGCCTTTCCCTTCTGCTGGCCTCCGTGACAGACAAAGAGCTGATCTGAGGTCCTGAAGCTTTGGGTTCGATCCATGTAGATCCGCAGAGCGCGGACGGGACAGAGCAAAGCTAGGGCTGGGTCTGCCTCCTCCAGGGGCAGCGCTTGCAGGTTCACCACCTGGTCCCTGAGGGCCAAGGAGGGGCTGTCGCCAGGAGCATAAGTTCTGGGAACCAGGACCGGTTGGGCCAGTAAGGCGCCACCAACAGGACCTGCTCCTCGTCCTCCCTGACCTTGCACAGTGTCTGTGCAGGCTGGGGCCAGCTGTGCGCAAGTGCATCCGTGCCGAGTGTACCCTCGGTCAGCGAATAGAACCACTGGCAGTGGGACGTTTCTGGGGAGGCAAACAGGTCGACCTGTGCAGCCCCGAACTGTCTCCAAATCAGCTGAACCACCTGGGGGTGGAGTCGCCATTCCCCTGGGAGTGCAGCTCGTGAAAGCTCGTCGGCCACACGGTTGCTCACACCAGGGACATGAATGGCCCGAAGCGACCTCAGACACTTCTGACTCCAGAGGAGGAGATGGCGGGCGAGTTGCGACGGGAGCGTAGACCACCTTGTCGGTTGATATACGCAACGGTCGCGGTGTTGTCCGTGCGGACCAGTACATCTTTGCCCCGTAGCAGCCTTTTGAGGCGGCTCAGAGCGAGATGCACTGCTAGCAACTCGAGGCAGTTGATGTGCCAATGCAGGTGCGGGCCCGTCCAAACCCCTGACACTGCATGCCCGTTGTACGTGGCTCCCCAGCCCATGGCAGAGGCATCCGTGAAGACCACAGCATGCCTGGACACCTGTTCCAGAGGCACTCCGGCCCAGGGGTCTGACCATGGGCTGAAGGATTGGCGGCTCACCCGGTGAGTGCCGCGTTGCCACGCCCATCTCGGGACTCGGCCATGTAGCCAATGCTGAAGCGGTCTCATATGAAGCAAGCCGAGCGGTGTTACCGCCATCTTGCCTTGAAACGTGTTCAGGCAGTTCAGCATCGACTGGACGCGCTCCTCTGTGAGGCGCGCTGTCCGTTCGACCGAATCTAACTCCACACCGAGAAAAGAGATCCTCTGCACGGGGGCGAGTTTGCTCTTCTCCCAGTTGACCCGAAGACCCAACTGGCTGAGGTGTCTGAGCACCAGGTCCCTGTGTTCGCACAACTGATCCCTGGACAGTGCTAGAATGAGCCAGTCGTCGAGATAGTTGAGGATGCGAACACCCTGTTCTCTCATGGGCACAAGGGCCCCCTCCGTGACTTTCGTGAAGACACGGGGGGACAGGGACAGCCCGAAGGGCAGGACTTTGTACTGATATGCTCGACCCTCGAACGCAAAACGCAGAAACGGCCTGTGTCGAGGAAGAATCGAGACATGAAAGTACGCATCCTTCAGGTCGATCGCTGCAAACCAATCTTGGGGACGGATGCATTCGAAGATGCGTTTCTGCGTGAGCATCTTGAACGGTAGCTTGTGAAGGCTCCGATTCAAGACTCGCAGGTCCAAGATTGGCCGTAACCCACCGGTCTTCTTGGGTACAATGAAGTACGGGCTGTAGAAGCCTGTCTTCATATCGGCTGGAGAGACCGGCTCTATCGCGTCCTTCGCCAGTAGGATTGCGATCTCCGCACGCAGGACATGGGCGTCTGCGGCGTTCACCGAAGTGAAGCGGACGCCCTTGAACCTGGGGGGGGCGCCGGGCGAACTGAATTGCATAGCCGAGCCTGATGGTCCGAATGAGCCAGCGAGACAGACTGGGGAGCGCTAGCCAGGCTCACAGAGACCGTGCAAGCGGGACCAAAGGGACCACCGGCGTACCCACCGTGGGGCAGCGAGGTGGAATGCAGGTACCGGGCTGGGGCAGCTGTCTCGTGGAGGCGGCCTGCAGCGAGGTGTGAGTGTGCATTGCAACACTTACCTGATTCCACAGGTGGGCAGAAGGACCGTGAGGGGATCGTCCACTGCTGCCCGCTGGCGAAGGGGGAGGATGAGTGTGGTCCGGGGTTTGACCAGCCACAACCCTCCGAGCCCCCTGGTGACCCGGAGATAGGGGAAACTGCTCTTTTATTGAAAATTTGGGTACCGCTGGGCGGCGGAACAGAAACAAAACGGAACACAAGATTATTCACCCGGCCCTCCTCCGGGGGATGGAGCGGTGCGGTCACCGTCTCCAGAAGAGCAGTCCTCCCCATCTCCAGGGGGGATGCTTACGCCCGGCTCCACGACGTCGCTTGGGTGGAGGCTGCTGCTGCGACGCGGGAGCGGAGGCAGACGCAGGCGGCCGCCCTCGGCGACGAGCAGGCTGAGGCGCTGCCGGCGGCGGGGTGGAGACAGCAGCTGTCTGCCGTGGCAGGATGTGACTGATCGCCTCAGTCTGCTTCGGTGCGGCCATGAACTGTCATAAAGAACTGTCAGCCAGACACAGCCAGAGATGGCGTTCCTGGACCACCATAGTGGACATCGCACGACCCACTGCCCACTGTCCTGGAGAACTGCGGGATCATGACCACCCTCGTGCAAGGTCTTCAGTGCCTGGGCCTGATGGACCTGCAACAACGCCATAGCGTGTAAGGAGGAGGCAGCATCCCCACAAGCCTGGTAGGCCTTTCTGATCAGATCGGACAAGTACCTACAGGCCTGGGAGGGGAGACACGGGTTCCCCCTAGAAGTGGAGTTAGGGCACAGTTGCATAGCAACGGCCCATTCCACGGGAGGAACCTGCGTGTAACCCTTATGCGCTCCCCCATCGAGGGTGGTGAGGGAGGAGGAGCCACTGGGCCGGTTTCGGGCAGTGAAAGGTGCCGTCCATGACCTAGTGAGCTCGTCATGCACCTCCGGAAAGAAAGGAACCGGGGTGGGGCGCTGAGAACCAGCACGGGCCACCCCGAGAAACCAATCGTCCAGCCTTGAGGGTTCGAGACACGGTGGAGGGTTCCACACGAGCCCGACTCTCTCAGCGGCCCGGGAAAGCATGGCCATCATTTCCGGATCCATATCGGGCACAGCGGATCTTCCCGAAGGAGCCCCCTGCGCCGTGGGTGGCCCACCGCGTTCCAACGGCAGCTCTACTGGCTGCGAAGTGCGGGAGGGGTGAGGGTTCCCCGGGGGTTGGTTCCCTGGGGGAAGCGCGCTCACTGTAATCCTCAGATCACCCGCGCTACTGCCTGAAGTAACCCTCTGTGGAGGATTAGATCGAGGCAGAGGCACGGGGACTCCACCCCTTGCGAGATGGAGTCTCGACCGCAACTCCGAGATGGTCATGTTCCCGCAGTGAGAACATGAGCCATCCACCAGCGCTGCCTCAGCGTGCTGAACGCCCAAACACGAGATACAGCGCTTGTGACCATCCCTCGGATAACCACCGCATCCAGAAACACACAGATAGAATGTCATCCTGAAAAAGACGCAAGCTCTATCTGTGTTGCTCTAATAGAAGGACGCTCTCCTTGGTGCTGAAGCACGCAGGGGGAGGGGTCGCGGCGACACAGTCAGGGGATAGTGCAGCCTGACGTGCGCGCTCTCTCTCACACGAAGGCGCTCTCTTACCAGCCGTAAGAACGGCTTTTCAGCGCTCTCCACCTAGCGCACCGAACCAGCTGTGAGAACAGCCTTTGTGTTTGCTCAGAAAAGAGAAAAAGAGATGATCAAAGAACCACACGACCCGCTGCAGTGCCGTCACACCAACACCGACTGAAGAGATCGCTTCCAAAAGGGCAGGCTTCTTTTCAGTCAGGACTGCGAAGTAGAGAGTGATATCTGGCTGAACCATCTACCACTCGGCTCCTCAGCAAAAAGCTAACTTGATGCAAACACCTGTGTCTCATTTATACCCGCGCTGCGTGGCATGAGCACCTGGTGCAATCATTGCATGCCAATGTGCATTGGCTCGTTTAGTTTCACTCGAAGTAGATTGGCTCTCGCGAGCGAGATTCCTATTCGTCGGTACTCCGACGTGGCATCGAGAGTGACCGACTGAATGGGAAAGGCTTTTATTCATATATAATGATTGATCAGTGGACATAAACAGAAGCTCAACCGAACCTGTTTGATGCGCGAGAACAAACCTCATTGGTTTTTGAGGAAGCTCAAACGTGCTGCATAACACGAGAATGAACCTCATTGGTTCTCGCATGTCAAGCGAACATGCTTGAGCTTCCATTTACCACAAGAGGCTTTATGCCGGACATCACATGTACAAACAGGAAAACAGGTCTCATTGCATCCGCTTGTCAGAGAAAGTGGTAACTGCAGTACGAACTGACGGCGATATCTATGGACTTTTAAGGTAATCAGCGAACCTACCTTTTTATTGTTGCTATTTTATTCGATTTAAATATCTAAATGTTAGTGGGAAGAAGAAAATAAATAAACTTTTAGATATTAATCTGCATATGCGATGAATTTATGCTCATCTTTGCTCGCTCATTTGAAGGAGGCTCTTTATTTAATGCAGCACATACAAAAGACCTAAACCAGAAGTGATGAGACCTGTTTTATAGAATACGGAAGTTTGTTGCGCATAACACCTATTGATGAATGTTTGTATGTGAATAAAATCCTAAATTCATTCTGTTCATCTTATAAAGCGATCTGTCTCTTCACTAAATAATTTCACAAAAATTGATTAAAAAAAAACTTGCAACAGTTTCACTTTGTAATGTCAGTGAATCATTGACAAATATAACAATAAGAGAATAATAGATCAGAACTTTTAATTTAAATAAACAATTTTTTAAAATATTCTAGTGATGCTTTGGGTGAACAATATATAACAGTGCCAATATATAACAGCTTTTGACAGCATCTCACGAGCTCAGCTTCCTGTAGGCCTACGTCTTCTCACCTGAACACAATAGCAGCTTGTGATTCCGTTTGCTGAAGAAGTGCTTTTCTATGGTGAGCAACTTCAATGTCAGGCTTGTTCAGACGGTGACAAGTCAACGGTCTGAAGAAGAATGATTCAGTGGAATTGGCGTTCTGTGCCGCTTTATAAAGGCAAAGCACCAAATGCTGTTCACACACTTGATCGCAATTACATTTTTTTTTTTTTACCCCCTGCTGATCTCCCGTGCCCAGAACCACTGAATTAATGACATAATTTAGATTTTTGGGAGAACTTACCCTTTCAGGTGCAAGTCAATGCACAGACTTTTTTCTTTGTTCCCTTTGCACACTGATCATGGGTTGGAGCTCTTAATTGTGAACTCTCAAAGTGCACCAGATTGATCAATTTAACTTTAAAATGTACAAAATCATCTTTTCCGGGGAGGGGAGGTCATAGTCATAGCCATAGTCTCACAAAATCCTATGGGAAACACTGAAATCTGACAGAGGAGTCTACCATCACTTGACTTTCAGTGTTCAGTGTTTAAACACTAGAGTAGTATCAAATCTACAGAATATCAGAGTGTGTAAATCTCCTGGAGCTGAAGCTCAAAGCTCCTCACAGCAGTCCTCTGCCGCACCACACCTTTAGCATTTAATTCTGACTGTTATCTTTTTTTACCTCCCACAGTGAGACTGCAGTTTTTGAATCTCAATATCATCTACAGGAGCTATAAAGCCATTTCATTTCATACCTTGAGATTCATCTGACCACACTATGATAACGATTATAATGAAACCATCAGTCACCTATTCTATGCAAATAAAAGTTCAATAAAGGCTACAGGAAGAGCAATGCCCTTTTCAGTCATACAATATCATTTGGAAAACAAATACAAACCCTGCATTAAAAAGGCAGGGATGCTGAGAATGGTGCTTCTATGCAAAAGTTTTTCTATCAAGTTCAGAAGTAATATAGCCAGGGGAAGATGAAATATGCAGGATGGGAAACTTTATTGTCTATTGATGGGGGACGATCTGCACAGATGTAAAGAGTTTATGAGGTGTTTAACAGCAGTACAGCAGCGGTGACACTCTCAAGTGATATAAAACGTCTTGGAGGATCTCATGTGTGCTGCCAAACAAGGCAGAAAAGTATCCCAGGTGATATGCACGTCAAACAAAGCACTTGACCTCTAAAATGAGTTTTTACTTCATGTGAATGTGTAACCCAGGGGTACTTAATCTGGATTTTTGATCACAACGTTTGAACAGTACATAATTAAGTTTTGATAATATTGAATTATAATAGATAATGATTAATGATATTCAGAATAATACTGGTGTCAATAAAGAAATTCTTAAACCTTGCTGATTGGGGGTACAAACTAAAAAAAAAGGTTGGAAAACACCAATTCTAAAAAATATTAAATAAAAATAAACTGCCAGTCTACTATATCATAAGACAAGTAGCTAAGCAATTAGTGTGCAAAAGAAAGTTTCCCACTGTGACCTCACAGGCATTGTGTGATTGGCTGGCCTCCGAGCCAGTGCCTCGGCTCTCATAAATCTGATTGGATGTCTGCAGTGTGGGGACCAGCAGAGCAACCATCCAGAAAAGTGCAGCTTCACATAAGGATTATTAAACATCAGTTCTTTACGACCTCGCTGCCAGCCATCCTCTCTCCCATCAGGAGTCCATCCACACAGGACGACGCCTCAGCTATGCACTAAATCTAACATAACTTTGATTCATGCTCTTCAGAAGCACCAAGGAAACACGGTACAGCAGAAACAAAGGCTAAGAAAGACTAAAAAAGAAAAAGACCAGAAAAACAAACTCACGGGGTCCAAAGCATGGGGAAAGAGTCCCGCTCCTCCTGCGTGTACTCGCTGAGCTTGCGAGGAATCTCTCTGGGTTGAGGAAGTTCCTCTGTCAGGTTCTTCAGAATATCCTCAGGAAGGACCTAACATGGGACACACAGTGAGAACACACACACTGCTGTAACAAAAGATTACTGCAGAACTACAATCAGAGACAGGGGTCTGACTGGATTCTGTCTAACCTTACAGAAACAATGTTGATTTACTGCTTTCTCTAATTTTTTTTATTTTTATAAAAAAATTAATTAATAGATTAATGTAGATGTAATTGTGCTGTAGGGTATTACTATGTGTTTTTTTCTATTTATGCAGCTGTAGAAAACATGTCGTACTGTAGCTTCTTAATCGGATACATCCATCCTCCACTGAAACATTCATCAAACGCACTGACATGTTTCTTCTTCCCATACATGTCAAGCTTTGGACAGTGTATCGATGAACATAAATCAGAGCATCAACTGAGAGCTTACATCATCTGGGAAGAGGTGAAGCCGTTGCATCATGGTCCTTCTGGTGAGGTTTTTGGGAAGCATCCCGTAAATAGCCAGTTTAATGATCTGTCAAAAAAAAAGGCCAGAGATTTGGCCATGATTTTAGTCAATTTCTCTCTAAAGAATATATGTGGACATTCCGGCCTTTTTATTCTCTAAAAAAATTAATAAAATCATTATACATATAAAAATATATATATTTCCTCTGTTTTTTTTTGAAAATTATACACACAGTACTACCAGTCAAAAGTGGTCTCTTAATTTTTTTCCAGCACTGTATATATGTGTGTGTGTCTGTGTGTGTGTGTGTGTGTGTGTATACACTAATCAGGCATAACATTATGACCTAATATTGTGTTGGTCCCTCTTTTGCTGCCAAAACAGCCCTGACCAGTCGAGGCATGGAATCTACTAGAGATGTTAGCAGCAGATCCTTTAAGTCCGAGGTAGGGCCTCCATGGATCGGACTTGTTTTGTTTAGCACAGCCCACAGATGCTCGATTGGATTGAGATCTGGGGAATTTAGAGGCCAAGTCAACACCTCAAACTCGTTGTTGTGCTCCTCAAACCATTCCTGAACCATTTTTGCTTTGTGGCAGGGTGCATTATCCTTCTGAAAGAGGCCACAGCCACCAGGGAATACCATTTCCATGAAAGGGTGTACGAGGTCTGCAACAATGCTTAGGACCTAAGGTTTCCCAGCAGAACATTGCCAAAGCATCACACTGGCTCCACCAGCTTGCCTTCTTCCCATAGTGCATCCAATTTGAGCTACAGTAGCTCGTCTGTTTGATCGGACCACACGGGCCAGCCTTCGCTCCCCACGTGCATCAATGAGCTTTGGTCTCCCATGACCCTGTCGCCGGTTCACCACTGTTCCTCTTCCTTGGACCACTTTTGATAGATACTGACCACTGCAGACCGGGAACACCCCACAAGAGCTGCAGTTTTGGAGATGCTCTGACCCAGTCTTCTAGCCATCACAATTTGGCCCCTTTTTAAACTCGCTCAAATCCTTAAACTTGCCCATTTTTCCTGTTTCTAACACATCAACTTTGAGGACAAAATGTAAACTTGCTGCCTAATATATCCCACCCACTAACAGGTGCCGTGATGAAGAGATAATCAGTGTTATTAACTTCACCTGTCATCACTTTAATGGTCATAATGTTATGCCTGATCACCGTATATGTATGCATGTATGTATGTATGTATATGTGTATATATATATATATATATATATATATATATATATATATATATATATATATATATATATATATATATATATATATATATATATATATGTATATGTATATGTATATATATACACACACACACACACACACACACACACACACACACACACAATGCCTTGCAAAAGTATTCACTTTTTAGCAGATATAACAGATTAGCATAAGGCTACAGCATAACAAAATGAGAAATAAATGAAGGGGTACGAATACAAGATGTGTTGGTGAGATGTTATTTTTACACAACCAAAAAGTAAAAGCCAATCATGCCTGTCAAATTAGAAATTCAAATATTCTAAGCAAATGCAGTCACTCCACTGGTTAAAAAAATAAAATAAAAAAATATCAGTCCCATTGCTACCATGTACACACAAGTGAGTGGCCATTTTCTAACTCGTCACCCAGCTATCAACCAACCCAACCCCATCATTCTTTCATCAAGACATTAATCAGGGATTTCTTTTTTCTCTCTTCTGACTGGTATATGTTTGATGGATGAAAGCTGTCTGAGGGAGTAATCGCTCTTCACAACTCTGTCACCTTCCTCTGATCATTATCCACAATTATCCCCGATACATTCCCCCCTCGACTGGAATAACTCAGCCCAAGTCGAGCATTCATCTTGTTAATGACAGAGAATGAGCAGAGCGCTGGAGAGGGTGGAGGGCGGCAGCGGGCTGAATTTGAGTTGAGTTTTCTTTCTCTGGGCCACGGCGCAGCACCTACATGCAACTACTCTTCTTTAGGTGTGTTATTGGTTGTGGCCCACTGAAGAAAGCCCATGACGGCTCAACAGCTTGTGTGCCTGGACTACGGATGGGCTCTGACAGTGTGAAGTAACAGTCAAGGTTACTTTAAGGAGGTGAACAACAGCAGAGAGAGATGGGATATGCACTCTACATCACAATAAAGTTGAACAAAGAACGAACGCGGTACAATTTAAGAAATGTATTGGCAACTAACTAAAAACACAGATGCATTTCCCCACTACAGTAGTGAAAATGCTTTTAATGTTATTTTCAGGCTTTTCCTTCCTCGATATAGTAGAGAATTATACAAACACAAGCTAGACTTAAACTTTTATCACCTACATGTGTCATAAAAATGTGTGATGACCAACATGCCACATCTCTTGAAATATCATCATAAAAAATAATTCTACTGGGGAAAAAATGGTGTACAAGCAATTTTCACTTGGAAATTACTAGTAGACTTCACATTTACAAAGAAATGGCAAGTGAGACATTGAAATAAACATTATATTTTGAAGTAGTAGTACTGAAATAGTATTTCTTGTAAAAAAGTACTCAAATAATCACCGTTTTATTTAGAACTTTGAAAAATTATGTTTTTACAGTGCACAGATCACTTCAGCTTCACTTCAGCCATCCTCATTCAACGCAAGAATATAACGAGAAGATTTAAAGCTCCTTGAGATTTGTTATTCTCCAAAAACAGGAGGGTTTGATTCACAGCGCAAGCTGAGAGAGAGGCTGTTATTCAATCCAGGCACGTCAGCGGCAGGTGACACTTGTAGAGGTGTATATTAGAAGCAGACAGGCCAGGAAAGACTGCTGTTTTAATAACGTTGAGGTGTTTGAGCCTTGAAAGAGCACTTTAAAATCTCTCAGACACTGAGAGAGAAAACTATTTCTTAGTTGGGTGAAGGAAAGACTGGGAAAATAGTGGGAGAGATAAGCACTGGAAGAAGGATGGAGAACTGCATTTATTATTCAAATGTGTGTCATGCTGATTGTGAGAGAATATTTTGCTCTGCAACTGCCACTATCTGAAATTATTTAAAAAACATTTGGGCATCATTTACATAAATTAATAAATTAAGTCGATTTTCACCTCCCGCCAAGGTGCAAGCAATTTGAATCAAATTATGAACAGGTTTGAACCAGTGGCAGTTTTGTGAGTGACATGGGGATGCTGTTATTGTAGAAATCAGAGCAAAATTGAGAAATGTCCAGTTCAACAGCTACATTTACAGAAGGTTACTCACAGCTGTCGGGTCTTTTTTGTGCATTTGGGCTGCGGTGAGCTGTTTGAATGATCCAGGGTAACTGTGGGATGAAAAAGTAGATCTTTAGTTTTTCAAATCAGACCTATAAGTCACAGTCTAAAGATTTTGGAAAGCAGCATATTGTTTCTATTACATGCACCATGCATACAGTAAATCATGTGGTTGTAGTGGTTCCGATCTCAAATTTCCTTTTTCTTTTTTTTTGTCATTGTCAGCACAAAGAATAAACAGCCGAGAGCAGGGCATACATGAAAGATTATTTAAAAAAAAAAAAGCATAGGTTTACCCAGTGTGAGACGAATACACTTTCTGTTCCCATTTATTTCCAGAGAAGGCGATGTGTCTGGTGTTCATGACCACCACATGATCTCCAATATCACCTGGGAACAAGACATATGTATGTGATAAATCCACACATTCAGCTTGAACTCTTGATATTAACCCCTGCTGAGGAAACACTTCGCAATAGTGAAATTTATTGGTGTCAAATGTACTGGTTCTTTGCTACCAAGTCAATACTAATAATATATACCATTAATAGCCAATTATTATTATTTGCTCTTACTTTGGCATTTTATGACTGTTTCCCTGAACAATTACTTGGGAAAAAAAACCTGTAACATTATATATCTTACCAGCTTGCCATGCATTATATAATTACATTGTTTTAATTTATTATTATTATTTATACGTACATACATATATATACACATACACATACACACAGTCATGGTCAGAGTTATTGGTAACCTTGGTAAATATGATCAAAGATGGCTGTAAAAAATAAATCTGCATTGTTTATTCTTTTGATCTTTCATTCAAAATATTCACAAAAATCTAACCTTTCATTGAAGTAAAAGAATTGAATGTGGTGGTAAATCAATCACATTATGAAATAAATGTTTTCTCCAAAAGCCAAAATTATTGACACCGCTAGAAATTCTTATAAGTAAAATACCTTAAGTATATATACATCTATCTCTGGAAAAATTTAAAAATCTCTTAATAAGGTCTCTTAATTTTTTCCCAGAGCTGTATATTATTATTTTATCAGGCATGACATTATGACTACCTTCCTAATATTGTGTTGGTCCCCCTTTTGCTGCAAAACAGCCCTGACCCGTCGAGGCATGGACTCCACTAGACCCCTGAAGGTGTGCTGTGGTATCTGGCACCAAGATGTTAGCAGAAGATCCTTTAAGTCCTGTAAGTTGCGAGATGGGGCCTCCATGGATCAGACTTGTTTGTTAATCACATCCCACTGATGCTAGATTGGATTGAGATCTGGGGAATTTGGAGGCCAAGTCAACACCTCAAACTCATTGTTGTGCTCCTTAAACCATTCCTGAACCATTTTTGCTTTGTGACAGAGTGCATTATCCTGCTGAAAGAGGCCACAGCCACCAGGGAATACTGTTTTCATTAAAAGGGTGTACAAGGGTGGTCTGCAACAGTGCTAAGGTAGGTAGTACATGTCAAAGTAACATCCACATGGATGGCAGGACCCAAGGTTTCCCAGCAGAACATTGCCCAAAGCATCACACTGCCTCCGTCGGCTTGCCTTCTTCCCATAGTGCATCCTGGTGCCATGTGTTCCCGAGGTAAGTGACGCACATGCACCCGCCCATCCATTCATCAGACCAGGCCACCTTCTTCCATTGCTCCGTGGTCCAGTTCTGATGCTCACATGTCCACTGTTGGCGCTTTCGGTGGTGGACAGGGGTCAGCATGGGCACCCTGACTGGTCTGTGGCCATGCAGCCCCATACGCAAAAAAACTGTGATGCACTGATTATTCTGACACCTTTCTATCAGAACCAGCATTAACTTCTTGAGCAATTTGATCTATAGTAGCTCGTCTGTTTGAACGGACCACACGGGCCACTCTTTGCTCCCCACGTGCATCAATGAGCCTTGGCCACCCATGACCCTGTCGTCGATTCACCACTGTTCCTTCCTTGGACCACTTTTGATAGATACTGACTACTGCAGACCAGGAACACCCCACAAGAGCTGCAGTTTTGGAGATGCTCTGACCCAGTCGTCTAGCCATCACAATTTGGCCCTTGTCAAACTCGCTCAAATCCTTACGACCACCGGTCATAATGTTATGACTGATCGATATATATATATATATATATATATATATAAAAGAGTAGGTTCAATTGCAGTTTGGCATTGAATATTGCAACATCCATGTTGTTGAAATAAGTTGGAAAAACAGGGGCTACATGAATCCAATGTAACACGGAATTGTTATTTATTATGTACACACAGGTGTAACTGAGCAACTGAAAAAATGTCTGGCCAAAAAAAAAAAACCTATTCCTTTAAACCCTTTAAATGAAAACACGGCCCCTCCTTCCTCCGGCTTGACTGCCTGGCAGAATAACTGCACAGCCTGGAATTTTCATCTCTTGGTCTGCTATGCTCATTCATCTATCAGAGAGTGAGAGTTTCATTAAAAACTCCCAGCATGTCTCAGGAAGGAAGCACCATCAGCAGGGTCGGAGCGGAGGAGGGTGTTCTCGTCTGTGAGGGAGCTGCAGGCACATATAGCGTGCAGCTCCAGACTAATGTATCAATTCCAGAGCCAGTCGGAGTCAGAAGTCAGGACACCTTACATCTCTCTGGAATTAGCTGCCACACTAGCAGCTTTTCACATTCAGATCAAGAGAAGAACTGTAATTCCTGTCATGAATTTATGAGAATAAATCTTCAGAGTCAGCTTCAGAGTATAATTTTGCAACATGTTTACTTTTACAATTTAAACATTCTGATTAAAGATTCAGCCTTTCATGTTAGATATAATGTTACATAAATTAGACGCCTCCAACTCTTGCGAGGATTATAACGCAAACTCTGAATCAACATGCACTAAAGCTAAATTTTTCTATATATCCTAATCATTTGTTAACAACATGTATTCTTTACCTCAATGAGATCATTGTTTCTGCCATAAATTAATAAAATGTTAGCTAACTGCGTGATTTGTATATATACATTTCTGAAATACATAACTTGGACACAGTCACCTCTGATAACAGATCACTCTAAATTGTACTGTAGACGCATGCATGTATTGTGAAAAGCGCTATAGAAATAAATGTGAATTGAATCATAATGATCATTGTAGTTAGTCTTAGTCTGTAAAAACTAAATTTCTTAAAATAAAAAAATATAATGTGCACTATAATGTTAACTAAAATAAGATAGATAGGCAAATACACTAGACTCCAGTTATTAGCTAAGCTAAACTAAACTATAATTTATTTATTTTTTGTTATTTGAAATGAAATTAACTATATATAGCTATAATATATAACTATAATAGTATCTCAATGATTCTAAATAGGGCCCAATTAGTTGAATTTTAATTTTTTTTTTTTTTTTTTTAATTGTATGCATGTATGTATGTATGTATGTATGTGTGTATAATAATTATATATATATATATATATATATATATATATATATATTATTATTATACACACACACACACAATTAAAATAAAAAAATAACAACAAATTCAACTAATAGTAAAAAGAACTATAATAGTATCTCAATGATTCTAAATAGGGCCCAATTCTTACTATTAACTAGTGGCTTATTAGCATGCATATTACTAGGATATTGGCTGTTTATTAGTACTTATAAAGCACATATTAATGCCTTATTCTGCAAGCCCATATTCAATATCCCCTAATCCTACCCAGTTACCTAACTTAACTATCTTACTAACTATTAATAAGCAGTGATTAGGAGTTTATTGGGGGAAAAGTCATAGTTAATAGTGAGAATTGGACCATAAACTAAAGTGTGATCGATAACACTGCTGGGCTCTACATGTTTTGGTTGCATAGAGCAGCACTGCCACTATTTAAAACGTGATCGTTTACTTCCATCTTGTGGCCACTGGGTTACTACACATTCTCAGAAGTCAATGAATCAGCTCTGCTAAGTAAAGGTGGGAAAAAGAGAGAGACTTTGATTTATTTTAGTAATCACATTTACTCACTCAGTGGATGGTAAATGGGTTTATGCTTCCCTTGAAGCCGCACTGAGCACATAGAGGCGATCTTTCCTGGAGGCTGCATCCTAGCGTCTATTAGGAACCAGGATCTCGCAAAGGTCGCCCATTGCTTATGGGAAAAAGAGAAAATAATTTATGCAATGCAAGCTACCCTTATCGTTGACTGAACATAATAATAATAGTTCGATTGAAATAGGATTATGCTACTAATCCGTATGACATCGTCCGTGGAACATTAATGCAGAATGACAGGTCAGTTAGTCCCCATTCACTTTCATTGCATGGAAAAGAAGATGCAAAAACATAACATCCCCCATAATATTTTGTTTTGTGATCCACAGAATAAACAAAATCACACGGATGTGAAACAATATGAAGGCGAGAAAAATTATTTTCATTTTAGGGAAAACTGTTAACCTGTCACCGAAATCATTAGCACACATTTATCACACTTATCTACCATCACTAATTTCCAAGAACGTCGGTACAGACGCTACACTACAGATATCTAATTTATGAAGCTATCCAAATAGATCTAATGTTGCTATGTGCCATAAATGCAGACATTATACAAATTTCTCACTTCTTTGACCATAAAGCTTGGTAGCGCAAACGTTCAATAGGACGATCACGTTTTCCATTCAAGAAGCATTTATAAATGACAGCGGACCAGTATGACAGAAAGCAATAACATCTCACCTGGGCTGATCTCGAAAAACTAGACATTTTACATAAGCATTTGAAAAATTTGACCTCAATGTGGTTGTAGTAGTACAGCAGCAATTTACGTCCCCCGCGAACAACAGGCTAAATATGTCGTTCCTTTTGCTATAGCCATACATTTATGTTCTCAGATAAAATATTTCACGTTGCTTATGTTATTTAAATAACAATAAATATATAATTATATAACGTATAATATAATTCGCCATCATCACTGCGTATTGTTATTTATAAGCTTGTTTTAATCTGTTCCTATCGGCTGTATTTTTTGGTAGCGCGCGCGTCATCTCGAAACGTCCGTGTTGTCGTAAACGCGCGTAAATTTGTTTTTGTACTAAAGTCTGTTTCGTTCTGTATCAAGTCAACATTATTTTACATGAACACGGCAGCATACAGTTATGGACAGATACGTGCTGGTTGTTATAATCAACCTAGAGCCGAAGAGAGATAGTGCTTTCAACGGTAAGAGGCTTTATTGATGATAAAATCTCATATCAGAACTAAGTTACGTAATTTTCAAAATTTCAGCTTTGACTCTCTATTGATGTATTGATGTATTGACACATTGACACGTGTTGATTTATTGTAGGGGTTGATGAAACCAAAAAAGTGTTTGATAACCTCAAAAATATTTCCGGCTCGAGTTTAACACGAGTTCCTCTCTTTCCAGGTAGGTTTATTAATTACAACCTTATTTGCCACTCCATTTTTCACCAGTTTTAGTGTGAAATTTGATTTTGTGTTTGTTTCAATCTATTTAGCCTGCTCTCTGAGTGGTAGTCCTGCTCCACAGAGATGGTACTTTGCCATTCAAGCCAGTTATGGTACAACACAGGTAATTAACATATGCATAATTGCTTCTTTCACTTTAAATTGATTACAAGTGTTATAAATTGGATGGGACAAACGTAGATTACAAAGTGATAATGTAGTATAGGGCAGGGGTTTTCAAACTGGGGTCCGAGAAACCTCAGGGGACTAAAATTGTTTAAAAAGTGTAAAAAATAAATAAATTCTATATAAAAAATACAATTAAGATAAATTGATTAAAATAAGTAAGTAAATAAATGGAAATTAGATTAAATAATAAAAAGTAAAATAAACATTGATTAAAATAAGTATATAATATAAATTATATATAAATAAATAAATAATTCAAAATTAGATATAAATAATAAAAAACATTAAAATACTGAAATGTATAAGAAAAAAATGAGATTAAAATAAATAATAAAATGAGATTAAAATAAATAATAAATATTACATCTAACAGTACGGTACTGAAATGTGTAGACGAAAAAATAACTTAATAGAAACAATATATTTTCCAAATAATATTTTCAATTGGTATAGTATACCTATTTAAATTAGTTTAAATTGTGTCTTTATACATGAAAATACATAATTTAGAACGGGGTCTCTTGCATAAGGAAGATCATATTTGGGTGTCCATGGTATCTAAAAGATTGAAAACCATACCAAACCTATACCATGGTATAGTCATAGTGCATCCGGTCATCCGCACACACACGCTTTACTGTGTATTTCCAGTGGTGCAGCTCGGAGTGGGAGGAACTGTGTTCCCAGCGCAGTGACAGTGAAGAATCAGAGCCATCTTCTCTAGACAGCTGCATCGCTGCCCTTCAGGAGCAAGAGGAAGAGAGCGTGCTCACAGAGAACCCGTCCCACGCAGAGTGAGAGTTCAGATTGATATTGTCGCCCATAATATATCAAACAACCTTATAGGACCAAAGAATCAACCATGTTTCACTAATAATTTGATGGCAATCATGAGTTTATAATTGAAAGCTGTTTATCTACATTTACTTTCCAATTGAATCTGTGTTTTTTATTTAAATGATGATTGACTATCATGGTAGACTCTTTGAAGAGGCAGCTGAAGGTCTTCATCAATTAGCAGACAGACTTCCTCATCCAGGTACTATTTTTAACATTAAATGGTTTATAAAGGCATTATAAAGTTATTATAGTGATAGTTTCTATATTCTGTCTTGCAATATCTTTTTGTCATGATATTACTGTTACACCATAGAGATGTTTTTGGTGAGTACTTAGTTTTTATTGTATTGATGTAATGTTTGTTCTTGATGGCAGGGAAGTCTTTGCTGGATGTGATTGTGCTATGTGTGGGCGAGGAGGCGGGGTTAAAGGATATGTTGCCTGTGATTGGCTCTTTGAAGCACATGAGGGCGTGGCATTCTGCACAGATGATCATGGTCACTGAACACAGTGCAGGGTAAAATCTAATAACACCAGTAATATTCTTTATCACTGTTGTTTCATTTTAGAAATAATAAACTGTTCTCTATATGTATGAGTTTTCTTGGTAACACTTTACAATAAGGTTCATTAGTTAACACTAATTAACTACATTAGTTAACATGAACTAATAATGAACTGCACTTATAAAGCATTTATTTATCTTTGTTAATGTTAATTTCAACAATTACTAATACCTTATTAAAATCTTGTTAACATTAATGCACTGTGAACTAACATGAACAAACCATGAACAGCTGTATTTTTATTAACTAACATTAACAAAGATTAACAAATACAGTAACAAATGTACTGCTCATGGTTAGTTCATGTTAGTTAATACATTAGTTAATGTTAACTAATGAAACCTTATTGTAAAGTGTTACCGTTTTCTTATGTATTATGTCTCTGTTTCTCTTATTTCTGCACTGTTAAGGTGGCAGAAAGCAGCCATGTACTTGGACGCAAGCTTATGTTCTCCATCAGTGATTGACAACTACGTGGATGGGAGGGAGATCTGGAGAGGTGGACTCCACATTAGAGAGAAAAAGGTACTTTACACTAGTGTTGCCACTAGTGTTAATTTCATCAGCTAGTTTTTAATTTAGTCTCAGTCTTAGTCCTGTGTCAAATGTGCTTTTTAGTTTTTATCATTATAGTCAACCTTGTCCTGTTTTTGTTTAGTCAAGTTTTAGTCGACTAAATGTCTGAGCATTTTAGTCTAGTTTTCGTCAATGAAAACGTAGTCACATTTTCGTCATGCTGCATTGATGATGGCGATTATTATGCTCCAAATTATATTCACAATGATTGTTGTCATTTGAGAAATGTATTTTTTACATTTCATCAGAATTGTTGCACTTTCACCTATAAGCACAAATCAAGAGAATGTCAACCCATAGCCTATGCTTTATTTTACCTCATCTAGTTTAATGATTTATTATAGGCTATTTATCATATAGGCCAAATGGAAAAATAAGAAACTTCTCTAAAAATGTAAAACACTGAAATTCCACATTACTTTAATGCTTTTCTATTAAAACAACAGCAAAAAAGGACTGTATTGTCACACAGAGTAAGTGCAGTTATTCAGCAAACACAATCGCAAATAGTCGAGAGATCCATGGTTGGATTTATTACAGTTCATCACTAAGAAGGTTTGATAGCAGATTTAGTTGCACAAACAGCACAAGCTGCTCGTGAGTCGTGAGAGAACACAGACCGACTGAATGACGCTTTAATTTAAGCAGAAAATCTCAAATGGATTTTGTGAAATGCAGCTTACTTGTTTATTGGTGTTTTTAGATCACCTGTGCAAGAAAGAGAGCTTGCGTGCACATGGTTGCCAGATTGGAAATTTTAAGTAAAACGCCGGATAGAATACGCATTCTTTTAACGGAAAAGCTCTGGTTGGCGGATTTAAATTATTAAAATCTGGCAACCACGAACACTCGAACGCTCCTCTTCCCCAAACTTATTCAGTCAAGAGCAAAGAGTGACTTTATCTGTCTTTTGTTCTCTGATTAACATGACAGACAGCAGCAGGTTTATTAGGCTGCTGTCACTATAAGAGCATATGCACAGATATACTGTTACACAACATGCGTTTTCTCAACTGTTTATGTTCCAAAACTGACTGTGTTTACCTGAGTACTCGCCAAGATGGGCATTTTGACAAAATTTTGTGTGTAATTTACTGTTTAAGCGCAGTAAGCCACAAAAAATAACTAAATTTGGTACTATTAGAGACGGTCTGAGCTGTTTGAGAGGGGGCTTTATGTGCGTGCCACTTATATAGATCAGTGGTGCGCACTTTTGATGTGAGTGTGAAACCTGCAGACTAAAATTATGTGCAATACCTGCAACCCTGTGCCGAGGGCGAGATATGCCTCGTCATATTTTCTTGTCTTGAGCCAGCATTGCCAATCCATTTGTCAGTTGCGGGAGTGCTTGGAATATGTCAGAAATAGAATTGACATCAGTTAACTGTCAAAATTTGTCATGTTGCGCCGCATCCAGTGTAGACAGCATCACTGATTATAATGGGTATGTAATGAGGTATGTTGTTATGGGAAGGAGGCGGCGGGAACCGGCGTACATTCAAACACATAAATTAATAAATAAACAAACTGAAAGTAAAAACATAAAGTAAAAAGTGAAACATAAAGTCCTCTCTCGTCCTTCACTGTCATCGCTCCTCCTTTTATGCGTCTGAGCTCCTCCGTGAGACACAAGACCTATGCCGTGCGTAGCGGTCCCTTTCACATTCTCACGGTCCCTTGGCCTCGACTGCTTGCCACAGGGTTCTATTTGCTTTTATTGTGTCGCGGTGCTCACATTTGGAGTTTGAAGTAGATTCATAGTCTGCTTTAAATTTACCTGTCACTGGCAGTCCTTTCACAAACTCCATGATTATTGCAGAAGCATGCATCATTCATTTATATTTTCACATGGCTCCCTGCAATACTCAATTCTGACTCTTTAATCGTGCCATCTAGTGGTCTGTTATTGCATGACAACAACCACTACAACTGATAACAGGCAATGTGAGGTAATAAAATGTGTTTAAATATTTACTTATGTGTCAAGTAGCTGCATAATAAATGGGATAATTTCGCAGTGGAGTCTTGTATCACCCTGAAGAGGTTTCTTTTGCGTAACGATATGCTTGACTGTACACTATCCTTTTAGTCTTTCTGCGCCCCCCTTTGCATTACTTTATATACTTTATATTTTAGTTTCAAGGTGTATAATAAACTGAAGAGGTTCATGAGGTTAAAACTGAAGTGTGTCATTTCTGTGCCACTTTAGTCATTAGATGGAACTACAAAAATATTTTTTGTTAAAGCTGAAATAAAAATGAAATATAAATATTAGATGGAAAAACTTGAACAAAAATTTGAAATGTTACCTTGGCAACTAAATAAAATAAAATAAGTTGAAGTAATAAAAATACAAAACTAAAACTGATATTCAAATAAAATAAAGCTAAATAGAAAAAAAAATGCACATAACATTACTATAAAAATAGAAAAAAAGAATTCAAATTATTAATAAATACTGTAATAGTATATATGTAATTATACTTTAGAAATCTACCTAATAATTGCTTTCTCATAATTGTCTCTGTGAGAGAAAAACGTTGCTTTAACTAAAAAAAACAACAACAAAAAAACACATTAAATGAACAGAACCAAAGAGTAACTGTAAAATTCCTTCTGTCCAGCAGAGGGCGAACACTTGCAAGAAATAGTCTGTAAGAGAACAGAAACTCCTGCTGATTTCTGAAACCATAAAGACAAAGATGGAAAGACTTAGTAAGTGTGGCCAATGTAAAGAAAACATTTTGATTCAGGGAAATTCTGAGCAGGGAAATTTTGTGTCTAAGCGGGAAGAGAGCTGTTATACAGCAGAGTGTGTGCTTTGGTTAAGGAAAGACATCAGGACCAGTAAAGATCTGAAGCTCTGGTTCTTCTGGGCCAGCCTGAAGGGAATTATAGTCTTTAATACAGGAAATGAACCTAATTCTGTACAAAGATCATTCATGTTCAGGGTTTTGAGTTTGGATTTCCAGTTCTGTCATTTTGGATCGTGGCTGCTGGCTGCTCGGAGAGCTGGTCAGTGTTACTCTGAGAACTAAAATCTCCATTAGCTCATGTTTTTGCATTTTCTTAGACTGAAACATGAAGAATTTTGTCTATTCCAAGAAAGTGCTTGAACAAAAGTTAGTTTCTGTCACTCTTGTGTTGTAGAAACAGGACAAGTATTGTTAAAGTGTAGACTCTTCTACAAGTGACACTTGTAAATCTCTCTTCAGCTCATTCTAAATGGCTTTGTTGTGTTATTCTTAGTTTGTCTCAGAGCTGAAGTTTGAGGGATTCTGTCTGAGAGCTCAGAGGAGAAATCACTGGAGTGATGCGCTGTATCCTCACACAGACCCACAATGCCACACTGATCATAAACTACAGCATGAGGTGAGCAGCTTCATTTTAGTCCAGATTTGAATGGATTCTTGCAATTAATCAGTTTTGTGTTTTTTCAGAATGCTTAAAATGTTTGTATTTGACACTAATTCTAATGTTTGTAATATTTCATAATTTTACTATACCCACCAAACACTGTTAAAAAGTAGGGACATGGTGTTTGCAGTTCAAGTAAAAATCTGAAATAATAGTGGACTTAACCAGGAGGGGAAAAAATCCTTACTTTTGAGCCAATAACTAAAGCCAATAACTAAATAATAGAAAGGAATAATGTCAAACAAATAAAACATATTGTTTGTGAATCACATTTATGACTCTTCAGGTGGCACATTTTGAGTCAGTACTACCCATACCCAGGGAAATGGAAGTGAGCTCTCATATGAAGCTTTTAAAATTTAATATCAATACTGAAGATTGTTTCACAGGATGACTGAAATGCATTTGTGGCCCTGTGAAAGAGGCGCTCTAAAGTTTTATATTGGCTGTTTCCTGCTCTCTCTCTCCATCTCTTACACTCTCGTTCTGTCATAAAAGTGAGAGTGTGGAATGTAATCGTAATGGGTTTTCCACTCTAGATTAATCACAGTGGCATTAGTTGGCATTAGAACCCCTCCAACGGAGCAGATTGCACCCCACAGTCTGTTTACACAGGGCTCGTGCTGTACATTCACTGCCTCTATGCTAATTAGTACCATTAACTTTTTTATTTTGCGCCCACAGTACTTATGAGCCTTATTATTGTTATGGGCACCACAATCAATATGAAAATGCTGTTCTCTCCTGTATCAGAGTAAGACATAACCTCCCATCTGCCACCACGACCGCACGTCTGATGAGAGATGACAGCGCTGGACATTTATTCAGAGCTGTTCCAGTAATTACAAACACTTAATACTGTAATGTGAATTGGAAGGGTGGAAATAACTCTTCCTTTTTATAACAAAAACTGAAAAATAGATGATTCCACTTAGGGGTGGGCAGTATGACCATAATTCAACAAAAAAAATAATTTTTACATGATATTGTAATGACAAGTTTTTGGATAATCTAGTGAATTAAAAATTATGTACTTCATCTCATTTAATCATTTTCTCATTTTATGTGCTGACCAAATTTGTTTTAAATAAGTCAGCAGTAAAACGAATAAAATTAAATTAAAATGGATTCTGAGCCAAATTCAAATCCATTATAAAATAGCCAGTTGAACTCGCTATTAATACAGAGAGTTGTGATGCTTATTGGATGTCATAAAAAAACAAAACTGTTTTGGATTAACAAGTTTTTTTGGAACACATAATGTAAAGCAGCCCTGCCCACTGCAAATATATCTACCATGGTAGACCTTTTTAACTTGTTCATAATTGTTAACATGATGTTATCATCATCTTCCTTTCCGTCTCATAACGCTAAGGGATTTGGAACAGTATTATTAAGACTACTTAAAATGTAGCTTTAAACTAATTTCACCATGTTGCATCGCACTTGTCTTTTCTGTGGGCCCAGAACTACTGAATAATGGAGCAGATCTTTTCAGATTGACTTCCTCTTTCTTTGCTCGGCTTCTCTTGTATAGAAGCTGAAAGAGCTGATAAAGAGTTAGAAATGTTGCCAACTCCCTCTCAGCCTCTCATTTTCCAGCCCAAAAGCTCTGGTTTAGTCCTGCCTGAGCACAAAGCTGATTTTGTTTCAACACTCAGGGGCACAAGCGCCCAGCGGCCCCAAAACAGCTTTAACTGTTACTCTACTAATGGCAAATAAACCGTAAAGAGCCATATTTGTTTCTTCTCATTTGCCAGCTGCTGTCACAGCCAGTAACACTTTAATCTGTTGGTCACAGCCACAACCCTTTGCTTTGCTAAAACTGCTTGGTCATCTAATATTTTCCTTTGGTTCTCTTCCTTTCTGCTTTTAAAAGAAAAAATTTTTTTTTTTTTGAATAATGCATTACTGAACTGACAGAATCTAGAGTCCCTAGCACATGCCGGTGTGTGTGTGTGTGTGTGTGTAATATATATATATATATATATATATATAATTTTTTAATGTAATTTTTTTTTTTTAAACTGTGACTCTACAGCTTCCAAAAACACAAAATGTTAATTTCTCTCTGAACATAAATATTTTATGACTAGTTGCATTTGCTGTTTTTTTTTTGTGTTTTAGGTTTTTCAGTGTTACCAGCCTTTGTTGGAACTGATTCAACTGGTCAGAATCACAGACCTCCCGATTCTCCTCCATTCCAGCACAGAGTTTGAACTGTATCTTTCCCAAAAGACACAAGGCTCCAAAAGTGTCAATTTTAGTGCATTTTATTTATCCATAAACCGTGCAGTCTGTTGGAGGATGCAAAGGTGGCTGACACTTCTCAAAATGATCTCTTACCAAGACACATAACTCTAAATTCACATAAGGCATAAACATATATATGATTTGAATATAATGCGTAATGATTTGCCTATGCAAAGGTTAATTCAAATTACTGTATGGATGCCAGAGAAGACCTAAAGTCGTCTCATATGCGTAAATGGACTAATCAGAAAGACTATCATTTGTTTCTTAAAAATACATCTGAAAAAAAAGGACATAAGTTTGCCTCTTTTTGTATAAATAACCAGTAATATTTAGGTGGTGCCTGTATATGGTACTGCTTGATTTATTCCATGGTATGCTATATTTATAAGAATTTGGTTGAATAATCTATTTCACATTATGAATTTTATCCAAAGCGACTTCATAAGTATAGAAACTATCGTTCAAATGTGAGGGGTTAGTATACTTAATATATAATTTATTCAGAAAGGATGCAATTGATCAAAAGTGACAGTAAAGACTTTTATAATGTTACAAAAGATTTCTATTTCAAATAATTGCTGTTCTTTTCAACTTTCATTGAAAGAACCCTGAAAAAAATGCATCATGGTTTTCACAAAAATATTAAAGGTTTAGTTCACCCAAAAATGAAATTTATGTCATTAAATACTCATCCTCATGTTGTTCCAAACCTGTAAGACCTTTGTTCATCTTTGGAACACAAATGAAGATATTTTTAATAAAAATCGGAGAGCTCTCTGAACCACCTATAGGCAGAAACGTCATTGCAACTTTCAATGTCTAGAAAGGTAGGAAAGACATCGTTAAAATAGTCCATGTGACCACAGTGGTTCAAACTTAATTTTATGAAGTGATGAGAATACTTTTTGTGCGCAAAAACTGTTAACTGTTAACTGTTATTTCCCCTCTACACTATTCATTACAGCACGGTGTGCTAAAGGGTTAGCGCATGAGCAGTGCTCCGTTCTGTGCAGGTGACGGAAATGGTGGTCTTGTGAAACTTTACCGGGCACTAAATAAATTTTAGCGAACTATATAAACGTTGTGTTTATTTTGAGTAACAAAACCCCCCAAAAATAACGCCTTTATTCTAAATTTCTTCTCGTCTGTGCCGTTCTGCTATAGAACTCGGAAGCGCTGGACTGTATTTACTACGTCAACAGCGTCAGAGAATGACACAGATGAGAAGAAATTTTGAATAAAGTCGTTATTTTGGGGTTTTTTTGCACACAAAAAGTATTCTCGTCGCTTCATAAAATTAACCACTGGAGTCACATTGACTATTTTAACGATGTCTTTACTACCTGATTTTATTAAAATGACCTTAATTTGTGTTTCGAAGTTGAACGAAGGTCTTGCGCGTTTGGAACGACATGAGGGTGAGTAATTAATGACAGAATTTTCATTTTTGGGTGAACTAACCTTTTAAGCAGCACAGCTGTTTTCATCATTGATAATAAGAAATTAACCATTTACTAATTGTACCAAGTTTCTCTCAATGTCACACAGTGAACTCTGCACTCAGAGCTAATGATTGTTGAGACGGCATTTTCCTCATGACTGTTTATACTGTAAACTGTGCTTTCATTTTCCTCTGTGTATTGTTTCACACCTTGATGTGCTTCTACAGTGGATTGGCTTCCAAATCTGTCAAAGCTAAGCTACTCTTGGACCAACTGTGCACATTACGTGGAGAGGTAGGCCATCTCAAACACGATTATCACCAATTATTGTCTTCAGGCCAGATATATACTCTCCCTGACTGAGAGGCAGCCAAAGCTGTCAAAGTCCTCTGAGACTGATGGTTGGATATTGATAACTTGCAACCAACAACATATTTCCCATAGCTGGAACACTGGGGTGACAATGATGAGAAGTGTTTCCTGTTGCAGGTGGGAGCTTTGTTTTCTTTGTCCTGCGTGATAAGCACTGAGACTTTCCCAGCAGCCTCCCAGCTCAGCTCCTGTAAATGGAGAGACTTCATGTCCAAACGTCCTAAGGACTTACCTGGTATGAGCAGTGTTTAAAAGAAAAAACTTTTTTAGCCTTACTCTTTGTTCTGAAGGCTCTTAATATGTATAATTGTACCATGCACATGTGAATGTGCCGCCCAGCGCTCACATCATACGTTGTTAAATTATATGCTGACATTTATATGGTGCAGTTGCCTACTTTTATTTCTGTGTATTTGCTAGTGTGCTATTAACTCTTCATCCTTCCAGTGCCTGATGTGGAGGTAAAAGGTGAGAGAGGCCACTACCTCTTCTTGGTGCAGGGGGCGGAGTCAGGAGGCTGCACAGCGCGAATGATACACACAGCCAATCAGATCAATGGAGCCGCTACCCTGGCAACCCTTAATGCCCTCATCAGGGAAAAAGTTCCGCCTTCCTCAGGTATGATCACAGTCATTTAAATGCACAGCCGATGCAACAGTACGCCTTTGAGCATAGTTATAAATCAATATGTACTCTTGATTGAGAGAACTAATACGGTTCTTCTAAAGTAAGTTGGCCCCGTGGCGTTCAAGAACCGCATTTATTAGAGTCAGATTAAACAGCCTCATCTATCACAGCAGCAGCTGAGGCCACCTGGACGTCACCAAGATGACACAGAGGAGACATTATACTCCACTAAGACCAGAACTGCTCATAAATGTAGAACACATTACTTTTTCTCATTAATATGATTTTTGAAAACACTGGATTGGAAAGAACACAGCCAAACTTATAATCTTGTTTATAAACCACAGTGTTCCTGTCAAAAGCAGCAGTTTGGTATGTAAGGCTTCAGACCTTATCAAGTTAAACACTTCAAGTCCATATTTTTTTCGATAGAGCAAACCGAGGACATTTAGTCCTGGACAAATTTCCAAGTAAACAAACTCGGGAATATGATAAGGATGTAGGACATTTTTGATATGCCTATCTCCTCACAAAATATATTTTCCCCTTGTTTTTTCCCACTTTCCATTTTTGCAATATAATATTTCATGTAAAGTATCATTCTTGCACTGCTGTGTCCTCTCATTGATTAACATCTATTTGTAACTCGTGTAATCAGGTGGTTTGTGGTTCACCACTACTCTTAATAGCTCTTTGTTCAGCGAGAATTTAAAGTGGCTGTATTTAAGCCCACCGCTGGAGACCTTTGTTGGGGTAAATTACTGCTCTTGAGATCAGAGAATGTGTGGGTTTGCTCAGAGCCTCCTGTGGAGCTCAGAAACTTGCCCCAGATCCATAATTCAACCATGCTTGATAACTAAAGGCCATAGATTTTTTGTTATGCCGAACACAGCAATTCAGCATTGGGATTACTTTGTTTGTCCGAACAATGGACAAAACATTTTAAGGAAGAAAAAAAAAAGAAAGAAAAATGATTGGATGTTCAGCTCATACAAGAACTTTGAGGAAGTGCATTGTTATGAGCACTCCAGGAAACCCCTCAGGTATGTGTGCTCTCTGAATAGATAAAGAGGTGCTTGATCCCTTCTATAAGCAGCTTGCCACAAGCCAGTCAGATTAAAATATCATCAGTGCTTTTTGGGGTAATTTTTAGGTCTTCGTTCCATTTTAGAAAGTATTAAGCATCTTAGAGTGGCAATAAAAGTGTTATAATTTAACCAACAATTTACCACTTTACAAATTGTATGTTTAAAAAATGAGCTTATACATAATTTGCAGCCTCTGTCCCTGGTTAGGCTTTTAAGTTGGAAATGTTATTTTCAGGTCTATACTTAAAAAGTGGGACTGTCGGTTAAAACCATAGACTGAATGAAACAGTGGACATACTGACGTCAGGTGATGTGACATCACCCATAGGTTTCTGAAGAGCATTTTTGAAGCCCAAAGTGGGTGGAGCCGGCTGACGCCATCTTGGCAGCACGTGTCACTCCCAGATAAACGAAAATGGGCAAAGAGGCGGGATGTGGGTGGAGCTGACGTGCCTGGTTGCTGAAACCACGCCTGCCTAGCTCGACCACAGTGGCAATCCACCTGTCACACAAGTGGCCACACCCTTAATTATCCAGAACTTTAAGGCTTAATATAATTTAAATGAATGAGTTATACAAAAATTCACCCCCCTCACAGTTGTCAGGAAGGGCAAAATTTGCTGTGTCACTGTAGTGGACATTATATTTTAGTGAATTTCTCTGACATCATACATGTCAAAGAGCACATTCAGGCCTTTGCAGAGATACCAAATGTTTGGAGGATTCACCAGGACAACAACAACTTCTTGGTCTTTAAAAACGGCTGACATTTAATGTTTAGCACTCTTATGGAAATATGATAATATTTTGTAATTATAATTTAAATCGGATTAATTTTCAAATTGTTTGGTATAAATCAACATCTCAGGAAAATGTTATGGGATTTCTAATCAAAATACGACTTTCTGTTACAGAACAGGGCATTGATTTCATAAATGTCCACTGTAGCGGACACCAGGACTTAAATCGTGTTTATCAGGCATTTTGAAAACACAAGAAGTGAATAGGGAAAGAAATTACATATCAATATTTCTTTGTAATATTAGATATTATTATGAAAATGTTGCGAATTATTGCTACCATTATTACACTTATTTTTTCATTACATGTTGCTTTAAGAACACATTAAGTCCTGGTGTCAACTACAGAGGACATATCATAACATATGAATAAAATATTTTTTCCATTTGTTTCTTATGCTCTAAACCAGGGGTGTCCAAACTCGGGCCTGGTAGGCCACTGTCCTGCAGAGTTTAGCTCCAACTTGTCTCAACACACCTGCCTAGAAGTTTCTAGTATCCTTAATAAGACCTTGATTATCTGGTTCAGATGTTTTGAATTGGGTTGGAGCTAAACTTTGCAGGACAGTGGCCTTCCAGGATCAGGACTGGACACCCCTGCTCTAAACAATGTAATGACATGAAAAAATACTAAATTAAAAAAAAGAAGGGGGGGGGGGGGTCTATTGGATTGACTCCCTTTTGGAGCCTGTCTCTAGCAGCCACTCAATGAATTGCAGTTTAAGTCACTTCCGTGTTGGATTCAAGAGAGCAACCGAAAGGTTGTAACCAAATGCAGAAAAAATGAAACCATGTATAATAATCAGTGTTCATGGATCTTGTTTGAGTCATTTTTTACACTTCTTTTTAAACTTTGCTTTCAATTCTGGGGAAAAAAGTGATAAATTCCGAGTTATACGTTTTATTTTACTTGTATTAATTTCATACAATTATATATTTGAATAACATTTCTCACAAATATTAATGCATCTGAATTTTTTATTTAAATATGGTGGTTAATGTAGTAATAACATGGTAATAACACAGTAACTTTAATATCCCCTAAATATTTGCACATTCACATGTTGCTAAGACATTATTAATCAAATATGATGTTGTTTTAGTTGAAAATTAAGTTATGATTGATTTATAAGCTTAAGTTTCACTGGGTCAAAACTGACCCGAGAATGCAAAAGGTATATGCAGATTGTGAATTCACTGGGGTTAATAAATTGTAGTCTGAATTGTTCTAATTAACAAGTACCATTTGAAATGAATCAGTTTGCAGTTCCCAAATCTGGCATGACATAACGTAATAAAAAGATTTGTCCTAACCAGCTGTGATTGTGATGAGCGACAGGAGACTTTGTAGATAGTTGGCTTTCTATTTCTGCTGTGTCATGCTCAGTAGCCTTACCCACAATGAATGTACATTTAAACATCACATATCTTTTGATTAGCTGTGATTGTGTCCGCCCTTACAGCAGTTTCTATCAAGTGTGGACATGCAAATGCTTGTTGTTACTGGGAACTTGTATGGTTATGAAACTGTTATCATGGTGTACTTCAATTTTAGCTCATGTTTAAGTGTCAGTAGTGAAAGTGAAGTGAAAATAGATAATGGCTCTTCTAAATAGTACACATGTAAGAGTATTATTGTGATCAAAACAAATCCTGTAAGAAAGAATAACAGCATTTCAGTGCTAAATCTAATGTGGGAAACTTTAGATTGGACATTTTGGACAAGCTTCTCTCCTGGTTCTTTGCTTTAGACATGATTAACACCTCTCTCGACTCAATCTTCTGCATTCTCAGACTCTTATTCCCTATTCTTTCTCCACAGAGAGCAGCACTGCTGACTGGCTGCGGTCCGTGCCGTATCTCCGTGGAGAGCAGTTTTTGCAGAGGGAGAGAAAGCTGGCCAAGGTGCAGACCCTGGTCCTCAAGGAATGCTGCCGTATGTGTTTCCCAGGCAACGGAAACCTTTCACTAGGACCTCCAAGTATTCTCACGCTGTTCTTCAGTCACCCCAGAGCAGCACATAGCTAATCATATTCCTCTGGTCACACATTCTCAGTCTCACCTGAGCGCTTTCTGAAAATTAGGATCTCTTTTGAGCGGTAAACAATAGAGCCTTTGTCAGAATCTCGACACCTGTGTTAACAGAGGTTTGTGATGCATGATAGACCATGTGATTGATAGAATAATTTTGGTATGTCAGAGCACTGTTATTAGGCTTGTAGCCAATAAATTCAGGTCAGTTTCAATATCCAACTCCTTTGCTCTGTAGGCCCTGCATGCCCTTTTATAAGGCACTTGAGTTGCTCCAAGAGGAATGTTATTGTAATAATTGATTTGTAAGTTAGTTGTGTGTTATAACAAACAAAATGAATGACTGAATGGACAGAATGATAGCATGATTACTGAGAGACATTTAATGATGGATCTCATCTGTGGCTAGGGCGACGAGAGGAGGTCCAGAAGCCTGCCGCCATTCCTGTAAATGAATTGAAGGCTTTGCTGAGTCTGGCCAGAGAGCAGTACCTTCAAATGCATGATGCCACACTCCCTAGAGCCTCTAAATGCATGCGCCTGGAGAAGAACCAAACTTCATCTTCTAATAAAAGCGGTGAGGGGTACTTTAATACAGAGCATTTGACTTTAGGGGTGCATCATTTATAATAATTTTTATGGATAACGATGGAAAATAATTGTTATATTATGATCAGTAATTTATATGATTTATTATATTATTAAACTCTGCAGGGCAGTGACCCTCCAGGGCTGGATTTAAAGGGATAGTTCACCCAAAAATGAAAATTCTGTCATCAATTACTCACCCTCATGTTGTTTCTTTCTTCTGTTGAACACACAAAAAAAGATATTTTAAAGAATGTTGTAACCAGACAGTTGACGGCACCCATTGACTTCCATAGTAGGACAAAAAATACTATGGAACTCAGTGGGTGCCGTAAACAATTTATTTTTTTGCCTGTTTTTTTTTTTTTTTTTTTTTATGTGACTGCACATGTAACCCAAATACCGATGACAGGTAAATATGCAGCAAAATGTCAGAGTTTAATTGGAGACACCTTTGTGCCTTTGATGTCAAAAGATATAGGAGGCCCTTATATTATTCACTTCCATTATTTGGGCAAAAGCTAATGTATTTTACATACTTGGTTTAACATAGTGTTTTAATTAAGATTCACTTTTATTTACTCCACCTGTTGCTCTTTCTAACCATTACATGTTCTTCCAAAGATGTAAAACAATCTTCTCACGCAGAATGGCCAGAGAGGAGCGTCCTACAAAACTACGAGACTATACAGAGAGTCAGACAAAGGTCCAGGTAAACAGTCTTGTACCATATCACCTTATATGAAAACTCAGAACAATGTTTGATCACCACATTGAGCCTTGGATTATTGTCTTAGTTGAGGGCTTATTGAATCTCAGAACAATGTATCAGATGAGGAAATAGTTTGTGCATTTGTTCAGTGGTTGGAAAAGTACACTTGTGGTTGGCTGGTTGGATGAATAAATTTCAGTGTCATCCACAGGTGCAGACTGTTCAGCAGTGGTTCCTCTGAGAGTCTGATGGGGCCTAAAGATAGCCAGAGGGGAAGTTCTACACTGCTGGATGCCAGAGAACTGCTCAAACACTTCACCTCTGATGGGCTGCCTAGCGGAGAACTACAGCCGCTGCCAGTGCTTAGAGGGTTGGTCATACACACAGTTTCTGACATGTTATCTCTTAATGACTTTTTCCCCCTAACTTATTAAATTCAAGCCATTCAAGTCCCTCAAAACAAGAGTGTACATGGTAGAAAGTTTTAAAACTTTGCATCTTTATTTTATGCTTGCACTGGTCTTGAAGAAATAGTTCAAAAATGAAAATTGTTTTATTTACTCACCTTCACACTGTTTCAAACCCATGACTTTCTCCTGTGGAACACAGTACGTGAAATTTTTAACTCTTTCCTTGCCATTGACAAGTTATCTTGTCTTTTATGAGAAAGCGATTCCTCGCCAAAGACGTTTTTCCGGCTTTTTGTGTTTTCACTGTTATAAGGTAGAGGTCCCTATTAAGCATCTTCTGAAAGAGTACTGAATCTCCTGATCAAAACACAGGCGAAGAAGATGCTGAAACAAACGATAACATATGTGATTAAATGCATATGTAAAGTAATGCGATCATCATTAAACGGCATATCAAATTAAATATTATATATGAAATGTCAATCCAGGATAAGCTACAGGACTGCAAGGTTTGGAGGTGTTGATGGACTTGATCTACTCCATCTATGTTTTCTATGACATAAACGTGATTTTTCTCAGCTTTTTGCTTAAAATGTTGCTTTTTTTTATGAAACTTAATCAATGAAAGTGTTGATTAAAAAAAAGAATGCATGAAGCTAGATTTATTTGTTTTTTTTAAAGCAGATATTCATACAACAAAATATTCTGGGGGCCATGAAAATGATCAAAAAACGCTGGCAGGGAAAGAGTTAAAAAATATTCTGTCCACCACTTTCCATATCCTCCTGACTATTGTCCACTGTAGTGGACATTATATTTTAGTGAATTTCTCTGAAACCATACAGACACTCAGTTTTAGCCTGAGTGTCCTGTAAAGAGCACATTCAGGGCTTTTCAGAGATACCAAATGTTTGGTCTTTAAAATGACTGACATTAGTGATCAAATTTATCACTCTTATGGAAATATGATAATATTTTGTAATTATCATTTAAATCAGACTGATTTTCAAATTGTTTGAAAACATTGAAAATGTTATGGGGTTTCTAATATGACTTTCTGTTACAAAACAATGATTTCATAAATGTCCACTGTAGAGGACACCAGGACGTGTTTATCAGGCATTTTGGGAGACACAACAAGTGAATAGGGAAAGAAATTATACATAAATATTCCTTATTATGAAAAAGTTGCCAATTACTACTCCCATTACTACACTTCTTTTTAATTACATGAAAAAAGAACACATTAAAATGGAAAATTAGAAATAGTGTATAGATACATTGTATTGAATGGGAAAACCCATTTATTTACCCATTTTACCCACATATAGCATAAAGTAAAATGGTATATCAATTAATTCCGTTATATCTTTAAAACATAGTTGATAATTATCTTTTTTCAAAGTTCTGAAACCTAAAAAATTGATTGGTGAATGAAAAAATCCCATTGTTTTTGCCTATACATGTCATTTCATGTCATTTTATTTTTTTGTCCTGATGTCCACTACAGAGGACATGACATCAGAGATGGGCATAAATACATGGAAATGTATTTAAAATACAAATACAAAATACTGTGTGGAAAAATGTATTTAAATACAAATACAGTATTTTGTATTTTGAAAATACATGTGAAATTGGCGATTCAGTGCAGGTAAACCTATTAGGCTGAAATCTATCTGGGCCTCTTCTGAATGCCAATAAGCATTTAGATGTGTGCAACTGCTTAGAAACTTTAGTTTTCATTTTATATACCTCTTCCCTTCCCCTGCCCTGTAGGAAATAAAAAAACTACAAAAAAAGTTAACATAATTTTTAACTTTTATTATGTTTTATCACCATCATTACTTGGTACTCAGTAACAAGAACTCAATAACACAAAGTCAATTATATTTTAAATAACTGATGGTGTACTCTTCCAGGTGGTGTACCGGATGTCTGAAACGCATAAATCTAGGCGATACCCTTTAGCACCATGACATCCTCACCTTATTCCAGAAAAGCTGCTGATCCAAGGCTGGGTTGTACAGCTGCGGCTCACGTGCATGAATGTTGGGGTTGGGGGGAGGGGCGTGTCTGGTCTGAACTAGTTGATGCATGAAAACAGCACCCTGATAAAGAGGTTGACTGGCTCAAAGTATTTTGAGTATTTTGAAAATACAAAAATACTCATCTTAAATGTATTTAAATACAAATTACATTTGATTTTTTCCAAAGGCTTTAAAATACAAAATAGTATTTTGTATTTCAAATACGTATTTTAAATACATGTATCTGAAATACTGCCCATCCCTGCATGACATAGTATTATATTTTAAAATGTGTTTTCCCCCCATTTGTTTCTTATGCTCTGAACAATGTAATGACATGAAAAAAAATAATAAATTCAAAAATTCTGGGTCTCAGGAAGATATAATAAAAATGTCCAAAATGACAACAAAAAAAAAAAGCACTGTAAAAGTATTGAAAAATTGGTCCGTTGGACTTGTGCACTATACAGTAGTATTATATGGCTTTGTGTGAGGAACAGACACATGCAACAAAAATGGCACATTGATGGCAATTGCATTGGTACTAACCTGCCAAATGTTGCCAGTAAATCTTGACATGGCACACAAATGGCCATATTGAAGAGCTACAGAAGGGAAGATTTATATATATATATAAAACTGGTATGATTTTTTTGGCTGTTAAACAAACCTATCATATGATTTTAGAAGACTTAGGCATGAGTTGTATGGACCACTTTTATGATGCTTTTTTGGTGTTTATTTTGTGATTTGAGCTAATAATAAAAAGTTAATAATTAAAGTTAATAATAATAATAGAAAATAAATAAATCAAGTTTTATGTCATACGCGTTTGGAACGGAGGTAATGTACTAGTTATGTACAAGAGCACAATACCAAATATAAAGAAGTCTTATTGTTTTTTTTTTTAAGTGAAAAAAAAATAGATTAAGATTTCCAATTTGCCCTCTACCACACAATCTCTAGAAATGTATTTAAATTCCTGAACTGACTCTCTCTGAATGTGGTGTGTTTTTGTTGTATGTGTAGCGAACATGCATTTCAGTTGTCTCCTGACCTCACACCAAGGAAGGTGACCAATCTCCCATTCTCAAAGGCCGCCAGATCCCACTACCACGGAATAGAGTAAGCGTGCATATGTGTGTGCGTCTACATAAAAAACAATGCAATATAAAATCTATCCTCCCTATTTCCTCCTCCATCTTCTCAAGTATTCTCTGGGTGTGTTTCAGGTTCTGTCTGGATGAGTGTAAGGCTCTTGAGCGAGACCGTGGCTTTGTGAAGCTGCAGTCTCGTCTAATAAGATATGAGACCCAGAGTACATGCTGTAAGGAGCCCTGCCCTGTGCCGTTCACCCTCAGCCCTGCACCCTCCCCAGCTGTGCTGTCTGAACCGGGCAGTGTGCCCGATGGTGAAGCTCTGCACAGCGAGCTGCCCCGCCTTAAACACCGTTCCCGTGAAACAGACCTCCAGCAACACAAGAGGTGAGAACACTGTATGCATACTAATGATGAAGGCTCATCTCTTGTCTTTTTTCCATGTATGAGTCGTCTTTCTTTTATATATATTTTTTGCGTCACTTAACCGCAAAGAGCCCCGCATTTCCTTTTTAAAATGGATGTATTAAAGGGTTAGTTCACCCAAAAATGAAAATTCTGTCATCATTTACATACCCTTATGTCGTTCCAAACCTGTAAGACTTGTTCATTTTGAAACACAAATTAAGATATTTGTGTGTATTTTAATGAAATTTGAGAGATTTCTGGCCTTTCATTGACAGTCTACACTTCTACCACTTTGATGCTTCAGAAAGATCATAAAGAGATTGAGATTGGGTAGTCTAAATTTTCATTCATCAATGCACACATCAGATATGGTAAACGGAAGCTTATGCATGCTTGCCTGACGTGCGAGAACCAACAAGGTTTATTGTCGTGTGTTACACAGCACGTTTGATAGGGCTAGGACAATAAAGCGTGATTCGTGGAGATTTTCGGTATAAATCGCGATTCTCTCCCCGATCAATTTTGACCTTAGTTTTTATTTTATTTTTTTATTTTTTATATATTAGTTTACACCATTGACTAAAAAAGAAATGCTGAACCATTTTTTTAAATGTTAAATTTAAGGTGCACCAGTGTTGCAGTTTTATTGGCGTTAACATGAAACATGTGCCTTGGTAAGCACTTTTTTTTTTAAATGAAAGTGAGCCAATGAGTGGTCCACTCCTGTCATTTACTGGTTATGTTCATTTTGTCATTCTACTCACTAATATAGTTATTTTCAGACAATATAAAATCACTATTATAACATTTACAGTATAATCACATTTTGCCAAAGTTTATCACTTAATTTTTCCATGGGTATCAGTTGACAATTGTGCCACATTATGATTAATATGAAACCTGAAAATGGTTTAATACAAATGAGACTTGAGTAAGAATTTTTCTACCTATGATTTATTTAAAATACCTATATCTACAACAAAATGTGTGTGCATGTGTGTGTAAGCATGCTTATTGTGCATTATGTATTATTATTTTACCCTTTCATTTTTTGTGTGTGTGTTTTAGCGTATTCTCCATCATGGCTATTTCTTGGTGTCAGCCCTACATTTCGGGTCGCCTAGACCTTAACAGCACCCATGTCATAAAGGTCTTAAAATGCTTGAATCCCATTAATTGCTGCTTGCTGCTATATTTTTTTCTATGCATTTTGAACTAATTAGTTCACTCGTTTTGATTTAACTAAAACAAGGGAATTTTTACAGCATGGCCAGGGTTTAGTAAAACGAGGGAGCTAATTCTTAATTTGTGGGAACAAATTCTTAATTCCTGACCACGATATATATTTTCATGTGCGGGGCTCTTTGCGGTTGGAACGAATTAGTAAATTTGAAATGATCAGAAATGATAAGTGTGTTTTAATGATATTCTGTCTGTCGGTCTTGACATAAGTCTACCCATCGTTACACACCACTTCTCACCAGTGCTCCATTCAATTAGACAGTCAAACTAATGTTTTTCTAGTTACTCAAATTTTCTGAAGCTGAAGTTAATTGATTTTTCCTGTGTTTTCCTGTGTTCATTCTAGTTCTGCCTGCTCATCATTGCCTTCCTCTGCCCGTCCCACCACTTTACATGCATTTGAATGCATCATATGTCAGTCACAGCGAAATATATAGATATATATATATACATATATACATATAGATCTGTGCTTGATGGCTTTGTCAAAGTGTGAAATGAGCAATAACTGAAAATTACTGAGCAGCGCTGCAATGAATGTCAAAGTTTCATCCTTTCCAGCATTTTTAGTTGAAATCACAAAGTCCATCTCTAAATGTGCTTCAGATATGGCAGTAATAAAATGTCTAATGTTTGGCCTTCTTTGTTGCCGCAGAAGCCCAGTGTGCATTAGATGATGTGTTGTCAGGACATGAGGTTATTGACTTTTTTTTATGCTGACCCACTGCAGAACTCCAGGGGCCACATTAATTTTAAGGCCTATCATCATCTCAGACTTTGCTCCGCTCCGCTCTGAAATTACCACCGCGGTGTCACATCATTGGGAGCTAAACGCACAAGCCTGGAAATTTATGTTTTAAGGCTGATGCTCCTGGAACTGAGCAGTTTCTTATTAAATGACCTTAGAATGAGAGTGCTAGAGCTGAGATCTCCAGAAGAAAAAGAGGTAGAAGTGTGTGCCCCAGTGCTTAAGTAGAGCATCACATCAAGTCATTTTGATTTAGAGTTTTGATGTGAACAACAAAGTGAGATTGAGGGATTGATGATCTCAGAGAAGCAATATCTTACAGCATCCACCTCATCCCCATTAAAATCCTTTTCTGCCACTCTCAGGTTCTGTAAATCGGAGAGCTCTGAATCTCTGGGCACAGGTGGCACTCACCGTGCAGTGGGGGCTCTACGGCAGCAGGCGGCCCACTCCCGCTCTAGCTCGGGTCTGGCCAGACGTTCTGCTTCTGTTGCTGACCCCTCACCCAGTCAAAAACCCAGCCAGACCCAGACCGAGTCCCGCTCCCAGAAACACAACAGGGTAAGTGCTGATTACCAGACCAAAGAAAATTCATACCTTCACATTTTCTGCTGAGATTTGGGGTAAAATCTACATTAGCAATGCATTAGGGATGCACTATATATTGGTACCATTTTGTTTATCATGTGAGATTAGATCATTCATTAGAGATAGCGTTTTATATTAGATATCGGTTATAAATGGGTCAATATTAGGTATTTAATTGTTCATGCTTAATGTTTCCTATCTTTATATTTGGATTACGTTTTTCCGTCATTCAATTAATCATTAAAAGAAAGATAATTGAATAACACTATTGAATGTGATTTTAGCAAATCTTTTTTTTCATACTGTAATATAAAGTTTATAGTCGTGCCTAAATTCATTTGTAACATTCAAAAACATTTGCTTTTAGTTTTTAGTGTTTTAGACAATAAAATAATAGGAAAATAGTATTAAAAAAATAATAATTAAATATTTTAAAAACATTAATAAACTAATGATTGGCTAGCATCCCTTTAAGATATTTAAACATGGAAAAATTTGTTCAATATTATTGATAGTGGAAATCATCCCAAATAAGTTTATTTTCCAGACACTGACTGACTAGCTGTGCATTATCCTGCTTCCACCATTACAACTTGACAAATAAATATATGGGTATGAAATATTGATTCAAGCGCATAAAACTAGTACAGCTATGTAGGAAATTGGTTGCCAGGGACAATGGTCAAACATGCAGGTTTGGTCATTATACCAAAATATCTGCCCACTAAATGCTGCAATTTGACCAGTTAGAATCAAGTATTCCAGAGAGCCATGTGATAAGCCAAAATAGCTCTAAACCCATTTAAAACCTTGTGAATTCACTACTACAGTCATCAGCAAATGTCAGGTCTTTATGTGAGGCTGTAAATGCAATAGTTACGTGATTGCGCACCGTTCTCATCCGGTGTTTCTGCTTCAGATGCTGAGGGAGGTGGTTGCTAAGACGCTCGATAAACGCGGGATCAGCAGTGAGCACAAGTGCTTTGAAGCCTGCAGTCAAAGACTGTTTGACATATCAAAGTTTTATCTGAAGGTGGGTATGAATCGCTCTTGCACCCTGCTGTCCTGCCTTTAGGATGTCTTTGAAGCTCTCAAAATATGCTGTGTAAACGCTGCTGATTGATGTTATCTACATCATTTATCCATGACGGGAGCAAAAACAATTCGCTTTGTTCCTAAAGCATTTTGTGAGGGGAAAAAATATTTTTTTTAGCACTTCACGATTATTTAAGGTTTTTTCGTGCACCATCAATTTATACATGCTGGCTTTGCTACTGTACCTTTAAGACCTTTTAAAGATGGCCTTTGTTATGATGGGCTAACCTGCATTTACCAGCATCTTGCTGTTTTTCATCACGACTGGTCAAATCGCTGAATACTGAAAAGACATTGATGTACTTTATAAACATAAGTTGCTATAAGTGCTCATGGTTGTGATGTTATCAATGATTTTTAAACCATCCATTTTTGATGTTTTGTTACAGTAAATATTCTGAGTAGAATGGTAGGGGAGCTTTGTGTGAATACCTATTTCCTATTTAAATATATTTTAGAATGCAGTTTATTCTTGTGATGGCAACTTAATTTTCAGCATCATTACTCCAGCCTTTAGTGTCACATGATCCTTCAGAAATCATTCTGATATGATTTGGTGAGACATCAAAAACACATTATTATCAATGTTAAAAAAGGTTGTTGTTAATATTTTTTTCAGGATTCTATGATGAATAGAAATAGAACAGCATTTATTTGAAATAGAAAATTTTTGTAACTATGTAAATGTCTTTACTGTTCATTTTGATCAATTTAATGCATCCTTGAATGAAAGTATTATTTTCTTTCAAAAATCTTAAGCCGTTATGCCTCAGCAACCTGTGTTTGTTCTGCAACAGGATCTGAAAACCTCACGTGGCCTTCATGAGGAAATGAAGAAAGCAGCCAGTAACAATGTCAAACAGGTAAAGCACACACTTCAGTTTAGTGTATTTTGAAATGCCTGGTACACCTGAGTTGAACATGACAATTTACAACCATGTTGTTTTATTTTGAGTGATTTGTTTTTGTAAGATGCCCTCAAAATTGATACAATGTCATATATTTTCACGCACCCGCTCTTCTCATCCACAGGTGATTGATTGGGTTGTGGAGAAATCTTCTAAAAGATGAGCAGAATAATTTTCAGTCAGAAACATTGAAGGAGACCTGCAGCAGGACATCATAAGAACAATAAAATAAATAGAAAAGGCTTGTAGAAGAGAGCTTCTAATGCTATAGAACTTCTCACAGCATTTATCACGGAAATGTTCCTGACGGGAGGCATGTACATAATCATGTTTCTGTTTTTTTTTTTTGTATTTGTGATAATCATAGATTTTAATGTATTAAAAATGTATTGTTTTTTATGATATGGTTTTCACTAGAAAAGTAATGTCATGAACTCTTAAACACTCTGACAAACAACAGCCTAATATGGCTGCACGTTTTCTGAGAAACACTGTTTTGCATCATGAAAATCAGTCACAGGGCGTTTCTGACCAGATCACATTTCAGTAATCAGAGTTCACTCAAATCACCACTCGAGCAGTAAACAAGGAACGCATTAAAGTTTCAACTCTGTTTTTCCAAAACCTCATCATGCCCTCTGATTACCACATCTTTTTGTTTATCACACACAAGCTATCAGAGCTAAACCTCCACTGCACAGATCTCCAAGTAGTTCGCCCCAAAATTACTGCTGTATTGGGATCAAAAGGTCACACTGAGCTGAGGTCATAAAGAGTATCTGCTCCCTGGTACTCCTTGCCCAGAGAAGGTTGAGGGTGTCTCGTTTGGCAAAGTTGCCGGACACATTCCAGTCCCACACAGGGCCATTGTTCTCGCTTCTGGGTGCCCAGAGGGGTGATGGGAAAGAAGGGAGGGGGTTGCACATTACATTGGCAGCCCTGAGAGCCCTCAAAGGCAACATGCAATATGAACTCACTCGCTACTTATCAACAGAGCTGCTCTAGTTAATAGGGTGGAACTCAATGTTATAATAGTGAATAATAAAACAGATTATTTTAATAAGGTTTCTGTTTATTTCGATACATTGTGATACTCCATTGAATCAATATTTTGACCTGTGTGGGTAAACTCTATCAAGCTGCAGACTTGTTTTCTGACAAGACAATCTTTTCTACAGTGTTTAAGCATCTCACTTTGTTCTCCATGCTGATGTCTTGATATAAAAGGGTTTATATTATGAGGAATCAAATTTTCTGCGATCTTTTCATAAGAGTTCATTGTACTATGAAAACATGCTGTCATTTTCAGAACTCTAAACTTCCTCCCAGTGACCGTTTATTGAAACTTAAGCTGAAAATGAGGAAGTATAAATAATGTTATTATTCCTAAACAGTAGAAGTAATGAGTAAAATACGGAAGAGTCTGTCAAACCTTGTGCCGCTCCTAGATGTGTATAGAACCTGCTGTTGGAGAATCTGAAAATGTATACAATTCACCCCATCATTTACTCACCTCTTATTCCATACCTGTATGAATTTGTTCTGCTGAATTAAAAAAAAAAAAAGGTATTTTGAAGAATGTTTGTCCAAATATTTGGATTTGCATTGTTCAGTGTTTTGATTGGTTTAAGAGTGAGTAATAAAGAGTAATTAAGTCACTTCAGTAGACCTAAATATACCAGTCAAGTTGTATGTATTTAAGGTGCGTTCACATCATGTCAAAAATTACAGTAATTACGAGATTCCCGACTTGTAAAAAGCGTTTACATCATAGACCACTTGACCACTGCCATGTCATGTGGAAACACTCAAAATGTCTAATGTCCAAATAAATAAATTATATGTTTGTTAATAAGGCATTTGCATAACAACTGTTACTTGTATTGTTGTTTATTTTGATTACTCAAATTACTCAGATTAATTTAGTTGTTAACAGTGTTGCCATACAAATGCGTAACTTTGAGTCAGAGGATGTTCCAGCTTGCCACTAGTAATTATGACATGGCATGAATGCAACACTACCTGTATGTCCTTTTGGAGCTTAAAGGGATAAGAGAAATGATTCCATAATTTACTCACCCTCAAGCCATCCTAGGTGTAGATGACATTCTTCTTTCAGAGGAATACAGTTGGAGTTATATTAAAAATGTCCTGGCTCTTCCAAGCTTTATAAAGGCCAAAAAAGTGCATCCATCCATTATAAAAGTAATCAATACGGCTCCAGGGGTTAATAAAGGCCTTCTGAAAGCGAAGCGATAGGTTTTTGTAAGAAAAATATCCATGTTTAACATGTTATAAAGTAAAATATCTACCTTCGGCGGACCGCTTTCCATATCCAGCTCCCATCGATTTGCTTCAGAAGGCCTTTATTAACCCCTGGAGCCGTATGGATTACTTTTATAATGGATGGATGCACTTTTTTGACCTTTACATTTTGGGCTGCCATTCACTGCCATTATAAAGCTTGGAAGAGCCAGTAAATTTTTTATTTGTATTCGTCTGAAAGAAGAATGTCATAAACACCTAGAATGGCTTGAGGGTGCAAATCATGGGGTAATTTTCATTTTTGGGTGAACTATCCCTTAGACTTTCATTAACTTTCAAAATTGAATTGACTTTCATAAATTTGGACAGAATCAATCTTCAAATTCATCGTCTTTTGTGTTCCAATTTTTGGAGTTTGAAGAGTTTGAAATGACATGAGTGTGAATAAATGACAGAATGAAATATTTCTTTACTGTCGAAAAACAGATTCCCAGGCCTGTGACTCCTGGATCTGTCATGTGTGCTGGAATGTGGCAGGGACGGTTTCACAGATGAGACAAAGGCTGTGCCACAGGGGCCCTGCTGTCCCCAAATCCATAACCCCTACATTGGAGCAGCACTCTGGGAAAGCTCAGTGCCTGACAATGGACACTAATTGCTGGTTAACTTGGAAACTCTCAAGTACTCTAATTTATAATCTGACATCCGAAGTACTTCAATGGGCTTTGTGTGTGTGTATATGACCACAGGCCAACGAGAGCAAATATGAGCCTCCACAATAGTTGTTGTGCTAGCGTGCATGCATGCACATCTCACAATAATTGAGAACATTCTTCTGATGGATATTAAAAAAACAACTACACAAATGTGGCAGTTACTAAAGATTTCTTTTGCATGTCACAAGTTTGTACAGCAGTACTCCAGATTTTGGAAGCGAAACATTTGTAAAAGTCACCGAAACTCCATTTGTCTGTGGAAACAGATACAGTTCTGAAGGGGAGGGCTGACCCTGTCTCGATTTTCCTCTTTTGTCAAAAAGGCCTTGTGAAAGCAGACAGTTTGTTGACATGCCTCTTTGATGACCGGCACTCTAGAATGTCCTTGTTGATTCTGCTCAACCATCGGTGTAGTGCGTTTCCCGAGTGAAAGTACCAGAAACTAAATAAGATGTTTTAACTTATATGTGCATTAACAGGGTTTTAAACTAGCCTTTCTTTAATCCACATTAGCTGCCAGACAGATGTAATTACTGACAGCTGTCATACAGATGGCCGCCTTCCCTACCGTTATATAGAAGTTAATGGTACTGTAAGTGCTGAATACTCTGCTGTATTGGATTCTAAAATAATACTTCCAGTATTATGTTTAGCTCCAATCACAAGCTAGTGTTCATTATATAGTTAGATTTTTTTTCTTAGAAAATCAATGTGAAATTGTGTTTCACTATAATTAATATTTCTCTGAAAAATACATAGTTTATCATTAATGAAATCATTCAGAGGTCTGGTTTACAGCGTCAGTTCCGCATCATCACCCTCACTCAGTCTTGCGAGTTCCACCACGTTCTGGATTTCCCTTCTCAGTGTTGAAATAATCACGCCACTGTTTCAGTCTATGACAGTTCAATCTCAAGCTACCAATCCTAATCTTGCAATCTTGGCTGATAGGAAAGAGTGGAGGATAAAAACAATAGGCTTGGGACAGGAGTGCAAGTCCAGTTGCTGTGAACAGAAAAAAAAAAACAAGGTATTAAGCAATGAAGGGAAGTTCCTGATGTGACAAACACATGTTGAGAGCAACAATCAGGCAGATCTTCTCAGGAACTTCCAGAGATGGGCCATCTATCAGTACAGACATACATTTCCTGTTCTCAAGAATTCCTCTTATGGATGGATATATATACACACACACACACACTGCATGTTAGGGCTGTCGATTTAACGTGTGAATGTAATTAATTAGTTATGGGAAAAAATAATGTGTTAAAATTATTAAAGCACCCGCCCCAGACCTCCGTAGGTCATCTTACATTTCATCAATTTGATTGGTCACGTGATGAAGCAGGGCTGCGTGGTGGGGTTATAATGCCCCTAAAATTCAAGATATCAGGGCAAAAATGTGTTTTTGTCTCATATTTATATCACAATATAGAAATAAATCACACAAGGGCTGTTTTTGTTCCAAATAGCATGAATGTGCTATTGATTTTATACTGTTCAATAAATAAGAAGGTAATATTGTGCTATATTTTAGACACAATATTGTCTGCTTTTGCTCTATTTTGGCAATGAAAATATTACCTCTAAAGCCAGAGCAGAACTGTTGTGCGTGTCCGAGCAACACACAGCAGTGTTTAATTTCTGAATGAACCTGCGTTTTGAGCGAATCAATCAGGTGAACCAATGATTCAATGGCCCATTTATAATGAGAGCCAATTACTTCATTCCTGAATGAATCAGCCATTTGAATGAATCTTACTCATTTAGACATTTACCACCACCTTCTGGCAGTTTTAGTTTCTTATTTAGAGTATAATTTCATTAGAAGAAAAAAATTCCATATGAATAAAAAACCCATTACAAGTATAGTTTACCCAAAAATGAAAATGGACAATGGCTGTTGAAGCCTAAAAGTTCATGTGTAATAAATTCACAATATGAATCAAATAATTTTTTTTTTTCTAAAGCTACTTTTTGCCATGTCTATTTGATGCTTTTCTTATGTAATGACTTTAAAATCTTTTGGGGGTAAATTATTTTACCAAAATTGATGCGTGAATAATTTGCAATTAATAAGATTAATAAATCGCCACACCATGAAATTAATTCGATTAAAACATTTGAATCGCTTGACATGTAAAATGTCACACTAAGACGTCTATGAACATTTACTAATGACCCACTGAATCAGATTCATTTTGTTTTGAATCAGTACACTGAAGCTAAGTAAATGATCAGATCAGTAGTTATATATTGTTTTTTAATCTAACAAATAATAGCAAAACAGCACTCTCAGCATGGATGACTAATTTTGTGGCTGCTGAATGACCCTCAGATTTTACTCACAATTTCACCCTCGTTCCCACCGAAATCCAAATAGAGGATCCGTACGCCGTCGTCAGCAGACATCTTCAGTTTTTCAAACGGGTAGCTGAAAAGTGGCTGTGCCAGAGAACTGTCCTCTCCATCTGTTATGACAGAGAAACCTCGCTCATAGTGAATGACCAACCGACAGTCCTGACCCTGATACATACAACCTGAAGGAACAGAAACACAGAAGGTTTAAAGAATATTCCAAATTCAATACAGCTGTCAAAACTATGACTATTATAAAAAATATATTTGGACTTGTCATACCAGAGGGTTAAAAAGCACAAAATGTGAAGTTCATATTATTTTAAAACACTTACAGGAATTATTTAGTAAAAAAGATCTGTGAAATTGTCCAAATCCTTTTAAGGTGTGACTACTTTACTTGGCGAATGAAATCTAGCCCCACCTCAACTTTACAGATCTAATAATAAACATTTTTACTGAATTATTCATGCAGATGCTTTCACATTTCTGCTAGAAATATATTATTTTATAGAAGTATTATAAAAAATACAATAAAGTATAAATGATGCATTTCTGAACTGCCTTTCTGGTTAATTCCATTAAGGTATGAATAAAATGGAAGCGGATTCCATCTGTAAGATGAATGTCCTTTGATTCGCCTGATAATTGGTACATTACTTATCACCAGTAATCTCTGCTCAGTATCTTCCTAGTTCCATCAAATACATCCCAGGACTCCATGTATCTAGTATCACTCCTCTAGGTACATTCAATTACAGCTCATCAGGCACCACAGTATGTGTGGAAACCTACTGTTACCATGTCTATTGTGAGCATGCCAGTGATCCACTTCTGCTGTTCCCTCCGTTTGCCCCTCTTTGACCGGGTAATTGCAAGCCTAGTGTGTTCTTTTCACATTGTGTATGTCTGAGAAACCCCTCGGCTCTGGCTACAAACCAGTCCATTAGGCTGATTAGATCATCACAGCAATGAAAAAGCATCTTCTTCTGCAATTTACCCATTAAATCTGAATTACACTGACATTAAATACTCAAACACCTATTAATTACTTAATTTAATTGAGGGGCTCTTAAAAAGGCAGATTTCAGAATATTGTTCCCATGTTACTCTTAACAATACTGTAACCTTATCCCCATCCTAACAGCTTGATCTTCAGGACTGAGGGACTCTTTCCCACCAGATGGGCTTTTTAGTCACAAACTGTGTCCCTTTTAACATGAAAGGACTAGCATAGGAATTTTTCGGCTTCTTAGCTACAATAGCCCCGATATAAGCGAAATCCAACAACGAATTGGTGTGACGTAATTTCAAACAATATCAGGGCAGAACTTAGTTTGTTCCAGTAGTTCCAGTTGTTCAAACAGCTTCAAACTACCATTGGTCCGTGATGATTACGTAATAGGTAGGTGGGCTCTGAGGCTCCGCCCTGGAAATCTTTTCTAGTAATTTTCCTCTGTTGAGTCTGTCGAGGTCAGATGTCCGTGTGTGAAAACATAAACATTGGAGAGATGTTTTATAGTAGAAACTGAAGTGTAATTCGAATTGAACGCAGCACTGACCTGTTTTTTCATGTTTAATACTGTAAAGCTGTTTGGTTTAAAGCAATGTTACACTTTTTATGAAAATCAACCAATCAAACAAATGGTTTACTTATAGTTGTCTAATTACTTTATTAATATGTATTTATTAATAATTTAACAGCAAAAACATTAAATACAATAAGGGTATGTTTACACAACAAAGTAAAAAAAAAAAAACGGACGTTTTTCCTCTGCATTTTTGCGTCCAGACGACAATGTCAAAACAATCCCGTTCACACGGATCCACAAAAACGATCAAAAACACTGTTGCCAGGCAATGCCACATTTTGTAAAAAACCCTACACGCCTATAGACTGAAACACTTAATACACGTGTGTTTCACATTTTTGTTGTTTACTTGGAGACAATAACGGTATAATTTTCAAAAACTTGCACTTTGAAACCCGTTTTCAGTACCCCAAAGCGCCGTTGTCGTGTAAATGAACGGCCAAAACTCATTAAAAGTTTCCCATTTTAGTTGAAAACGGTGTTGTGTAAACAGCCCCATAGCTGTAACAGCTCAGTTTACTATTTTTTATACCCAACTTGTGGCCAACTATGAAATCAATATATGAAATCACTGAATTTTTACAGAACCCTAAGAAACTGTATCTTTGGAGACACAATTTCTGAATAGATTACAAGATTAGACTAAACACAGGTAATGGAACATCAGCTGCCAAATGGGCCTTTCCCATAAAATATGGAGCAGCTCCAAGATTCTGATTCAAACAGAATCTTTTTAGGGGAAGAAACATGTCAAATCCAGTCTAACTTGTTATTCGTTGTGATAAAAGAGGTCTGGTTTGTCTTGAGAGGATCTGCATCTGTTGCTCTCTCCTACAAACTCAAAGTAATTATCATGTTCTCCCAAATGTATTAATTAGTGATTCTGGCATGTTGTAACAAGGTCAGTCTATTTTCATTGCGTTTATCCACACCAATGTTAACGTGCTTAACTCGTGACAATAAAATTAACATTAATAATCGCTCAGTTTAATCTCTATCGACTTGCCATTCCAGCTTTGTAGGTTAAGTGGAAATTATCTCAAAGCCTGATCTCAGAACATATGAAAATATCTGACAGAAGGGGAAAACCGCGAGATATCCAAATAAGGCGCTGTGATCTCCAGGGGTTTGCAGGCAGTTCAGCAACGGCAGATCATTTCCTATCAGTCTAGCCTAAGGGACTGCCTGAGAGCTTCAATTCCCAGAATGCTTTGCTCGGTGCCCCTCGCCTGCTGCATTGAGACCACAAAGGAACTCTGCCATGGCATTCCATTCTAAAAATACACTCTTTACTAAAACGACTACAGTATAAATAACATTCATCTATAAGTCAGAAAAAATGTTGTAGTGCAGCACAGAACGGACCCACCGACCATGACATCAGACGGCCGAGACGCATTTATCTTTGCAAGTAACCACAAATCTACATTTGACACAAGTATGAGTATAATTTTCAAGAAACTATAGCTGAAAAACTAATGTAAACAGAGGAAGCTGGATGAAAAAAATGCACATAATAAATGAGATCATTCACTTATTGTGAAGTTCGAGACTAATGCTAACTGAAACTGAAATTCTGATGTGACTAAATGACACAAATGTGTAAAATATTTCACTCTGATGCAAAAATTTGAGTTATTAATTAATTTCTAAGAATTCTTTTGTAAATAAATAAATAAATAAAATAACCTTGCAAAGAAATGGCAAATAATCCTGGTATAATAGATGCAGTTTCATTTTAAACCCGTATTGTGCATGTTTCTCATGCTGAAAATTATTCTTAGCTGTGAATACTCACTGGTAGTGACTTCTTTGATCATCTCGGCAGATGCATGGCAGCCAGTGACTATGTGTCTGGTCCAGATAGACAGGTCTTTGCAGGTCTCTGCTCTGAAGAGGTGCGTTTCAATACCCAATCTGGTTCCCGTTCGTGTAGCAAAGGACAACTCGCCACCAGGCTGTGGTGAACCCTTATCTGGACCAGAATGCACCAGCCTATGTTCAAAAAACTCAACATAAGAGATTTGTTTTCCTGTTGTATTATCTCAAAGGCATCACTGAGGAATAGCTTCCAAACCCAAGCTCCACCCTACTTCCATGTTCCTTTAAAGCAGGGATTTTCAAAGTTACACAATGTGGAAAACGCGGACGGAATCACAGAATTTACAGTATAACGTGAAATGTCACAGAATTTGGCAAATGCTCGTGTGTTTTTAGCGTCTGTTGTCTCACTATAAGGACACATGAACGTAGGGTCAGATTTAGTAACAGCTTGCGCCAGCGCAAAACCCTCTTTTGGTGTTATAAAACTACTGTCAGGATTTACTAAAGACACGCAGTGAAAAATTACTGCCGAAAAGGCGTGGACAGCTGAACTTATTGCATATGCATTTGTAGGAGTTTCCCTTTCAGACACAAAATTTATGGCAGGAGAGTATTTAAATGAATCACGCGAGGTGATTTACTAAGGTTTGCACATGTCAATTTACTGGTGTTTATGCCATTATTTACCGCCCAAATAAACACGTCTTAAACCAGACGCTAACTGGTAGATTGCGTTGGTCATTATGAAAATGATCCGGCTGCATCTGTGTTCTTTAATTTGCGCATCGTCAGTAGATCACAAGCAGAACTTACCACTCCCATCTGCACTTTTTTGGAATTGCGCTCTCACGATAATTTGCCTTTTAGTAAATCTGGCCCTTAATCTTCAGACCTGCTTCAGTCCCGCTCACTTCACCAGCATTACACCATCTCATTTGATGATAACTATCGTCATGTCATATGCATACAGAAACTCAAAAGGTCTTAACGACAACACGTCAAAGTTCGGTTTAACTTGAAGAAATTATAACAGAAATATATTACTATTGTACAGCAGAATGTACTTCTCACAGTAATAATAATAGTAATAATAATACAATTATTAAAACTTTATTTTTTAAGGAATAATCAATTTTCTTCCATGTTTTAATTTTAAAAGAAAAAAAGATTAGCCTTTATTTCATTACTGCCTTTTTTTGATAATACATTTGTATTAAAACATAAAAATTAAACATTTCATAGGGCCCTGTTAGTTCAGACATTTAAAAAAAAATTAAATGTCTTTAATTTAAAGTATACCATGGAAATCACTTACAAGAAAGAACCTAAATGTTTTTTTGGTATTTGGTATTCTTGGAAGTACCTTAGAGTACCATGGTGTTACCATCTGAACATCACAGTATTTTTTTATTTTTAAAATAGGTTTTATGAAATTCACATGGAACTCCAAGGTACTTCAAAAATACTATGGTAATACTATGATAAATGTAAAAAGAAAAACATGATAATTACTATGGTACATTTTCAAAAACATAAAAGTACACCATGAAATTTAAGTGGCATAACGTTACCACCATTGTACCAGCACAGAATATTATGTTAGAGATCCAAAAAACATAGTAGTAACTCATTTCAAAATGACGTCAGGGATTTTTCATGCAATACATCATGTTTCTCAACATCCATTGGAATCAGTGTCTCCTAATTCAGGTTTAATGTTTAATAGAGTGCAACAGTTGGGATTCAAAAGTAAATATCCCATTAATTTTCTCCATGGCGGAACTGATTTTTAATTAGAACTTATAAACCTTTAAAGACAGACTTATTGAAAGCTATGAGGTTGTTAATCAATGATATATACTTTTATTGAAGTCCTCACCAAAGGAACACTAAGGTGCCCACCCACTTTCATGAAGCACAGCAAAGGCCACTGATAAAGTGGACGGGTACTGTCGCATTCTATATACAGGCATGGGATTTGGTCTAATGAGTTTTCACTGTTGGCGGGGCTGCCTGGCTTGACAGAAACTTGAGATTTCACAGAGGAAGTCGAGCCAAAATAAGTTTCAAAAAGTTTTTAGAAAAAGCACAGCTACACTTTCAGCCATTTTGGACAATCTCAGGGTCAACAAAATATTAACACATGCCGACTGAGCCTGTGATAACTGCCCTATCTGCCCTAGAGGGAGATCTGGGCTGCAGTCCAGTTAAACTTGGACTTCAAATCTATGCCTTGTAGAAATAGCTGCCACCTCATACAACTTCAACAGGCCTTTAATAGTCGTAATGCTTTTGTACTGTTTCTTTCCAACTGGCTGAGAAAGACTGCAGTTGTGTATTTCAGTTCCCAATTGATCAGCACTGCCAACTGGCATGCAAAAAGGGTGAGTGTTTGCATGTGTGTGTAAAGAGGCATGTGTTAAACAGAAGGGTGTGCAGGTGTGTGTACCACGATTGGTTTTCCAAAGGTGTGTTTGTATGAACGAGCAAAAAGACAGCCGTAACTCTGTGTGAGAGTGTGTACCGTGTGGCGAGCAGAGGGTAGGTGTGTGACGGGCTGAGCCAGTGTTCTCTCATGCGTGGCATACTGTCAAACAGCAGCAGGTCTTTCTCCGTCAACATCAAGAGCACCGGCTTCCAGCGCTGTCTTTCACTTTCCGTCTGAAACACACACACACACACACCTTGAATGAATTGTGCATGGCCAAATCTATGCCTATTCAGGTACTATATAGTCTATTTTGACCTAATATTAAGAAAACTCTTGTGTTAAGAAAACTCTACCTGTGTAAAATGTCAAGTTCAGACATTAAGTTATTAATTAATGCTGTCAAAGTGATAAACCTTAGAGTAACCACAGCAAAATACCTTCAGAACAAAGTAATGTTGCAAAACCATTCAGCCTCTTCAATGTTTACTGATGCATCAGCAAAATGAGCTCTGAAGTCCAGCAGCAAATGTTTATGTGATCGGATATGCATATTTTATTTAAATTAAACCTTTCAGATGACCTCAATGAAACAATGTCTCATCATGGTACAACATGTTTAACCCTCATCCCTCGCACTTTGTAACAAAATCCTACCTTCATGGGTCAAAATGACCCGAAGCCCTTTATTTGTCCAGAAAGCTTATTTCATTTCATTTTGATAAGGTTTTCTATTTTTTAATGCAAATTTTTATTCTATTTACCTAAATTGCTAGATTTTATCAATAAATAATAATTTAAGCACATTCTTCACATTCTCAATTTAAATTCAAAATAACTCACAATTTCATGCATAACCCCTTTAATTTAGCTCAAAATATCTTACATTGGTTGTCTTTGCCGACCTCTTGTGGAAAAAAATAAATAAATAAATAATAATATATATATATAATATGACATGATATTTCATGACTCTTGCCACCTTATAGCTCTATATGAAGCAAATGAGCTGAGTTTATCTCTTTAATATGCATTCAGATACACATGTAGACATTATAAAATAATTTTTTGGTAAAGTTTTAGCATTAAGCATTTAAGTTTTTCTATGTGTACTGAAGCATTCCTCGCATTCCATTAATTCCTATGGGGGTCAAATTGACCCGCAAGAGAAGGATTTGTTACTTTTTTAAATTTCAACCACAAAACTCCTTGAATCCAGTAAATTGTTTTGTGTATTCATGGTTCAAGTACGACAAAAGTCCTAGGGTCCACTCATTGGACCACTCCGATGAACACTCAATTTTTAAAACGGGAAGGATGAGGATTAAAGCATCAAGGCAACTCCAACATCTTAGTCAGCAACCATGTCATGGCTTTAAAATCAACATGAATTCAAAATAAACCCCATTTTTCTTCTTAATGCCTTAATGTCTTAATTCCTCATACTGAAAACATGCACAGTATGCACACAAAAGTTCTCAAATATAGAAGACCTATACATAGTTCACTTTATTTATCCCAGTTCGTGGGGGGATTGCGGACACATGCACAATCTTCATTCCCCTACCCATCTCCTCATCGAAACAGCCATACATGGTGCTTACGCACATCCTGATTTTACCAAGTTAGATGTGTTCCTGGGTCAACATATTTTGTTGATCCTGGAACAACATTCCTGTCCGAAAATGAAAGCTACCCCTATCTACCCCTAAACCTAACCCTACCCATAACTTATTCCTAAAATCAGATGGAAATTACAGCGTGAATAGCACTGATGTAGAAGCACCAAACCCTGGTTGTAAGCCTAAACTTGACATAAACTGTAAACTTGTCCCTCATATCTGATTGGTTGATAGGAATGTTGTTCCAGGATCAACAAAGATGTTGATCCAGGAACATGCTGTACTTGATGAAATCAGGTGGTGCTTACAATGGCTTTGTTTTCATGCACAAACACATCAGCACACATGCAAAAGCATCTTTGTTTTCTATTAGAAGCATTCTAAAAAACAAGATCAATTTACCAGAGAAGCAACAAACTTTTAAAATAAGTGTATTATTCTAACCTCAAAGGAAAATCATTTTTACTTTAAGCGTAACCCATCTTGCAATTGTTATTGCTTTTCTCCAGTTCTGCATCTCTGACCACACTGAGTTTCAGAGGGTATGCTTACAAAATGCTTTCTCATTATTTGAACTGAGAAATGATATGAACGAAAAAGCAAGTAAACAAAAAAATGATGACATTAAGTATCAATACAATATTATGATGAAAACAATGGCAATATATTAATATGATTGTATCAGTCCTGTGAACGATTCATCTGTGCAGGTTATTCCAGAAAAACAAGTGTTTGTCATCACCTTTAATGAAAATATAATAACTTGCTTTACCTCTGAAATGACTTCCCTTTTCAGATGACTTCACAAATCCCTCTTTACTTTCACCCCTCCCCTCTAACCACCATTCTGTTGAGAAACACCCACTTAACATGATCCAATCAATTCCAGGTGAATAAAATTAAGCCCTACTCAACATTTTTTCCCCACTGGAAAACATTTTTCACTCTGAAATCCATCACATTACAGAAGTAAAATGGGTTATGAATGACATTTCACGTTGACTTCACTAAGCTCAAAAGTGAACCTGCTTTACGATTGAGTAATTGTTCCAAAAGTTTTCCAAATAAGACCGTAAGTTGAGACTGAATGTGATTTACTGCTGAAGCTCTCGTCTATGACAGATGTCTCCTCAGGGCTTTGATAGTCTGACAGACCACTCAAATCTTCACAAATCACAGGGTTTCTCTTCAGAGGGTCAGTTTGCCTCAAGGCTAAAAAGAGACCCCAGTGGGGACCGAATGCATCAGAAGCAGATGCGTAACCACAAACAGGCCCTTGTTATAAGCTCCGGCCTTTGCGCAAAAAAATCTGCTCGCTGTCTGTGGGCATTCAGCACACTGGAGGTTTTTTCCTCTCGTATAATTATTCATCAAGGGGCCGGCAGGTTGGTAATAGGAGACGGAACGGGTGAGCTCTCATTAAAGGGCAGGCCGAGACGGGGCTGCCCACAGCCCTGCCATCATTGCAGTTCTCTATTAGCCGGCACTGCCAGGCCTCAGCTAATGAGACGGTGATGAAAAGAAGATTTAATAGGGAGTAAAAACCTGCGGTCACACTGAGAAGAGTCATCCTCCATCAATCGCTCTAGAACCTGCTCACCACGATTTCTGAGAATTTCTAGGAGGAAAAAACACTTCAGAGGGACTGTCTGTTTTGAGAATGTTAACCATGTTTCTAACCAGAGTGTAAGGTATAACCAGGGACCTGCTAACATGCTTGTGGTGTGATCATTACAGTTTGTTTTAAATCATGTTCTTACCATTTCCATAAGTATGTGGCAAATTTAAAATGTGGACCATCAAAGAGGTGGCCAATGGGAGGGAAGCAGAGAACTGGTGTCACATGAAGTCCTGCTTCACTGTCAAACAATAAACGGGCCTTATGGCAGAGGCAAGAGCTGCACGATTTGGGGGAAAATAATATAATTGTGATTTTTCTAATAAAAATTGTGATTTGTGAGAATTGTGAGACTGAATTTTGAATGCATATATATAAAAATATATATGATACAAATGTAACCAGGCGTACCTCTTACAAGTGAAAAACAAAATGATCTTGTAAAAAGCACTTAAATGCTTTAAATGTACTCCAAATTGTTTTCTGTCAATGTACTATTTTTTTACAACTGAGTTTTAAGTGAATGTAGGTTTTCCACACAGTTATTATTATCATGACAGGAACCTTTTACAGTGGAACACTTACATCAAACCAAAGACCTTGAGCTAATGCTGGGTTTTTATGCAAGATATCCTTATGGGTCTAGACAGCTTACTTTTACAAATTTTTCATATCATACGGCTAAATGACATGCAGTAGAGTTAAATTTTCATGCCATGCAGATTCTTTCATAGGCAGAAATATCATTAAGCTGAATTGATGTGCATTTATATGCAGTTGGACAGTTGGAATGGGTTGGTGACAACACAAGTTCAATCCAAAAATAATTTTACATTTTCTTTTACCATCTTGATCAATGTTTTTCTCTCATGACAACTCTTGGAGTGTTTGGCATGGTAATGGATATGACAATTTTGATGTTTGGTCTTGGTGGAATAGATCTGCTACGCTGCTGCAGCAGAGCAAGTACGGGTCTTGCTACTGCCAATACATTCACGACACACTGCTGTGAGCAAGTAAGACATGCTGCTGCTGTACAATATAGTGTACATGAATTACCCGTAGCAGATCTATACAGGTGGAGCTAGGGAAGGTAGAGAGTTTCGGAAAGTGAGCTGCAACAGCTACAGCAAATGCTAACCAAGTATTTATAGGTTGAGCAGCGAGCTCATTGGCTACTGATACAGCAGGAAACAATCAGCTGTGCCCTATAGAGAATTATGTGATTGCAAGCAGATTGAGTTAAGGACCAGCCTGTGCCATCTAGAGTTTCATGACAGAACTTTGTATATATGGTCTCAGGTTTTTACAAACTCAGACGTCTCACTGTGAAAGTCAATAGCACAAGTACATTCATTATATTGTTTAAAATCATCACATTTAAATTGCATTCATCAAATTGTATGCAACGAGTTTCCACCTTTTCAGCTAGCCAGCCGAGGTGTCGGATCTCTCGACTCCCGGCGATGCCGTGGCGGCCTGCGTGTTCTCGGAGTTCGCTGATGACTTTGCTGGTAAGGTTTGTGATGGCAGTTTGCATGAGAGTGAACCAGGTCTGGGCAGAGGCTGTGTCTTTATGTCTCATGACTATAGTGTGCTTTGCGTCCGAAGAGTGCAGCTCCATCTGCCTGAAACACAAGAAAGAAAAGGAACACAATTCAGCTTCCGTTTTAATCAAAATCCAGAGTTCACTGGTCAAGCTAAGGGGTTATTAACTCTTTTTAACTCTAAGTTTTGGGATGCCTGCCTTTACATGCGCATTAACTTTAATGACATCCCATTCTTAATCCGTAGGGTTTAATATGGAGTTGGCCCACCCTTTGCAGCTATAACAGCTTCAACTCTTCTGGGAAGGCTTTCCACAAGGTTTAGGAGTGTGTTTATGGGAATTTTTGACCATTCTTCTAGAAGCTCATTTGTGAGGTCAGGCACTGATATTGGAAAAGAAGGCCTGGCTCACAGTCTCCTCTAATTTATCAAAATGTATTGTTCTATCGGGTTGAGGTCAGGAGTCGGACTCTGTGCAGGCCAGTCAAGTTCCTCCACACCAAACTCGCTCATCCATGTCTTTATGGGCCTTGCTCATGTTGGAACAGGAAGGGGCCATCCCCAAACTGTTCGCACAAAGTTGCTGTTGTTCCCAATTGCTTCCACTGTTATAATACCACTAACAGTTGACCATGGAATATTCAGTAGTGAGGAAATTTTAAGAATGGACTTATTGCACAGGTATCAACCTATCACGGTAACACGCTTGAATTCACTGAGCTCTTGAGAGCGACCGATTCTTTCACAAATGTTTGTAGAAGCAGTCTGCATGCCTAGGTGCTTGATTTTATACATCTGTGGACATGGAAGTGATTGGAACCTGAATGGAATGATTTAGAGGGGTTTCCCAATACTTTTGGCAATATAGTGTATATCAAATGAAAAGAACAGACCTCTGCTTTTAAACAAAAAAACTTTTTTTATTCTAGCTTCATGCATTCTTTTTTTATCAACACTTAAATGTGGGTTAGTTTCACAAAAAAAGCTAAATTTTAAGGAAAAGACTGAGAAAAATCGCATTTATGTCATAGACTACATCCAGATCGGATTCAGAATGATGATCAAAACAGAGATGGAGCAGATCAAGTCCGTCAACACCCCTAATGCTTGCACAGTCCTATAACTCATCCTGGGTTGACATTTCATTCAGTAACATTAGGCAGTTTTGATTTATATGCTGTTTAATATTTATGATCGCATTATTTTACATATGCATCGGCTTACATATGCTATCACTTCTTTCTGCTTCTTCTTCACATGTGTTTTGATCAGGAGATTCTGCACTCTTTCAGAAGATGTCATAGCGCCCCCTACCGTATAACAGTGAAAACACGGAAAGCAGGAAATTTCCGTCAATGGCGGGGAAAGAGTTAAAGGAATAGTTCAACCAAAAATTGCAATTTTGTCATTATTTACTTACAACATGACTAAGTTTGGCAGACTAAAGTTTTACAAATATTAATAAGCAGCTTTGTTTAAAATATCTTTTTTATTTAAAAAAATAAAATAAAATAAAGATTATGCCAAACTACATTTAGAAATCAGAATCAGTACAGTTCTATTACTCTGACATATGTGACGTTATACCCTCAAAGAAAAAAGAAAATTCATTTTAAATCAAACATTTTAAAACATGTTCATTATAGGAGAGATGCATTCAAGTCAATGTATGTACTAGTTGCATTTTTAAAGTATATTTGAACACATGAATAGATCTAGATACAGTATATTTGCCTGTATGAAAGCAACTGATGGAAAAATAATTACTGCTTCTATAAAATTAAATATAGTAGAGTTGAATGTGTTGAATATAGTACACACTTGACAAAATGTACTTAAAAATAAGCCATCTGAGTCGATTTAAAGAAAGCAGACCGTGCTTAAAAGGAGCTCTGGAGTCAACATTAACCACCAGAATATCAGATCCACCCAGTTCAAACAGAACCATACATCAGTTGCACAGGGAGTTTACAGTGATAAATACTCCACTCATACATCATCTAGAGTAAAAGTCTTAACCTTACACTCCACAATATCATTTTCAGGTGCACCATGTAGGTAAAAATAGATCTACCTTCATGAAGACAGAGAGTTTGGAGGGGCTTAGGGGGTGTAGGCACAGATGGAGCTGATGGTGTTTATAGTAGACTAGAGGAAAAAGCTTTTTGGATGAGGCCCAATGAGTTCTGCCCTTTAAGACTATAATTGGGAGAATTTCACAACTAATGGAGCTGCCTGTGTCCAATTTAGGAAGTGAATGTTTCAATTCCTTTTGTGGCCAAATGAGATCTCTCTTAGGTAGCATGCAAACCTCAGAAAGTTAACCTTCAAATTCAACCTCATTACATAGAGGTGTCAATGATAGGGCCAAACCTAGTTCTTGGTTCAAGTAATTGTAGAGAGGAAATGTGCCAGTCCACTCTAGACAGAGAAGGAAAAAATTTGTGATGTGGTTTTCATAGTTACTTTATATATAGTTACTAATATATGCATGGAGGTCTTTTTTGAGAGGTCACTGATTTAAAAAGTGGATGTACCTGAAGAAACGGCTCAACATACATTATGGAATACATTATTCCTATGCAGAGATGCTTGAAAGAGTCAATAACAGTGAAGTCTACAATGAGAAGCAGAACAAACACTGAGTATTTCACTGAAATGGCCAGAGACAGAGTGAAAAATGTCAGAGTGAATTTTATAGTCATAAATTACTAAATTATGACTATAAAAAAAAAAATACTGACTACTAATTAGTAAAAAAAAAAAAAAAAAAAAACACTTTACTAACATTAATGGATATAAAAAAAAAAAAAACTGGAAGTCAGCAGCAATTCTGTTTATCGCCATTGGATTTTTTCCATGCTCGTAAAATGGAAAATATTAGATTCACATTAGGGGCGGGAATCTTAAACCATGTTCCTCACCTCACGAACTGATATGACTGAATTGAACTGAACAATTATTGATCTACATTTTTATTATTATTATTAATTAAAGAGTTTACAGACTTTATTGAGACAATAGAATTTGTGCTTTATTTTTGTCTCTGTGTGTGTGTTCTTGTGTATATGGTTTATGAGGACACATGTATAATGACATGGGCATTACAATGTAAACATGGTTTAAGGACACTTCCCCTGTCCTTGTAAACCAAATGGCTTTAAAAAACAAAAAACACATACTAAACTGTTTTTTTTTTTTTTTTATTATTAAAAAAAATGCCAACATTTTTCTGTGACAGCTAAGTTTAGGGGTAGGGTTAGTGTAGGGGGATAGAATATACAGTTTGTACAGTATATAAAGGTATGCGCATTTATAAATAGTATATAAAGGAGTCCCCGTAAACCACATACACGTGTGTGTGTGTGCGTGTGCATGTTTATGTGATTTATGAGGACACAAATTTGTTTAATGACATGGGTATTACACTGGTATTACAACGTAAACGTGGTTTATGAGGGCATTTCATGTGTCCTCATAATAAAAATAGTTTTAAAAACTATTAAACATACTAAACACTGTTTTATTAAAAATGTAAAACTGTAGAATGTTTCCTGTGATGGGTAGGTTTAGGGGTAGGGGTAGTGTAGGGGGATAGAATGTACAGTTTGTACAGTATAAAAACCATTACGTCTATGGAATGTCCTCATGATAGGTGCACCAACGTGTGTGTGTGTGTGTGTGACTTTCTATCTTCTTATTACCCCTTTAAGCTTCTTTTATTCAATTTTCTTGTGGCAAAACATTTATTATTTTAAGTGCAAAAACCAAACACAAACTGTATATAAAAATATATTTTGGATTTTTTTTTTCTCATAGGAATGAATGAGTAATGGTCATGTCAGAGCATGTGTGCAAACCATAGGCCATGGCTCTAACAAAAATGAATTCACTTTTAATTAAACATTTTGGGAGGACGCTCTTCTATTTACCATCAACATCCCCATTAATGAGCCAAAGAGGACAAAACAAAGATGATGAACTAAATTTAGATGGTCTCCAAACACAATGTGTCAAACCTAATAAGAGCAGGATTAACACAAGACAGATGGAAAGGTCACTGACACATCTGTCGTGGAGGAACATCTCCATACCCCAAACCTCCAGCTACTCTCACTTCCACCAAAACAACTCCAGTTACAGATCCACTCTGGACCATCAGAAGGGGGCACATTCTATTTTTATTCCAGATGGATTTTGTTTAGGAATTTGACAGGAATCCTCTCACAGTGTGGCACTTGAGGTAAGCCATGAATGTCTGCAGCGTTGATAGAGCTCCGCATGAGCACCACAGTGATAGATGGACTAAAAGACATGGGACACAATGGTGTAAATTGAAAACAGAGCTGGAGGGTGTGAGCTGACGACCTGGCAGCTGGTCTGCAGAGAGCTCCTTATTGACATGGCAGGGGTGGAGTCTTTCGTCTGTCTGTCAGTCTGCCTGTTTATCTCGCCATCAGTCTGCCCACGCCACATATTTAATCAGTATCTTATGAGCAGGAGTGCTGTTGTACTGAATACTAACAAGGGCTGTGATTCCTCTGAAAGCATTCAGTAATGCGATGTTATATACTTTATAGTAAATATCAGCACTCTTAGAAGAACACCACTTGACAAATCGACTGAAGACTGTTGTATAGATACTATTGGGTACAATATTGCAACACAGCGAAAAAACTAAAGTTATGGTCACATATACATTTGCTATGCAAAATTTAGCATTTTAAATCCAGACATTTCAATAGAATCTGCATGACTGGAAGTTTTGAGTGAGTGCAACACATACCCACATAGATTTTGCACCGGGTTCGAGTTGGTTATGTTTTTGATAAGTTATTAGAAGGCAGTATGTTAAAATCGACAAGAAACAGAAGTTGCAATAGGCTTTTTTATTCTCTATGGTGACGTTTATTTGAGAGAAACGTCTTCAAGAAGAACAAGAAAAAAGGCGGGACTTGATTTTTTCCATTGGAAATTGATTGGATGGTTGTGGTTTGTGATTGACAGGTTGCCCCGCCCTCATGCCAGTAAACATGTCATCAGAGAAAAGAGGAGATATTGATACAAGAGGGAGGGGAAGTTAATTTGATTAAAGATTATGAGGACACACAAAATATTATGTGGATGGAAATATTATTTATAATAAAAACTGCAATATTCCATAAAAAAAACAAAAACAAGAATTGTCTATTTTGAGTCCATGGTGACTTTAAACATTCCACTGACGCAAAATCTCACAGTGTTTTAAAAAAGATGTGGCATGTTCATCCTGTCTTTATTGGCAAGCAGCTCAGCACGGGTACATCATCTTTTAACACACTTCCTGTGAAATGGTTAATCTCACAAACCACAATGTTCGTTTCTCTCACAACAAAAGTACAATATAGTGCAAAAAAATAACGAAGCTTGAGAACAAAAGCAGTGTGGTTGGTTAGTTCGCTAGAGCAAAAACACTTTCAGCAACACAAAATAAAACATCTAAGATAGTCTAATAATAGAAGAAAATATTTGCATCCTCGAAGTATGAATGAGAAGTTCCCTCTTAGCTGTTTGCTCAAGTATTAATTTTTGTTTATATATCAAGACTTCTTGTTTTGAAAATGGTAAATATGTTTATTGTTTTCAAAATGGGTATAATAGCATACAGTGTTGATATAAATTGAGGAGACGTTGTACACATTATAGCGCATTGATACTGTATCAATGATACACAACAGACCAGATAATTATATTCATATTTAAATAGGTCATGTACACATACACTACAGTTTAAAAGTTGTTACGTTTTTAAAAGAAGTCTCATCTTCACAAAAGCTGCATTTATTTGATCAAAAATACCATAAAAAGAGTAATATTGTGAAATAACTGTTGTAATTTATTCATGTGATGCAAAGCTGAATTTTCAGCATCATTATTACAGTGTTCAGTGTCACATGATCCTTCAGAAATCATTCTAATATGCTGATTTGCTGCTCAAGAAACATGTCTTATTATCATCCATGGATGGTTGTGCTGCTTAAAATGTTTGTGGAAGCCATGATACATTTTTTAACGATTCTTTGATGAATAGAAAGCTTAAAAGAACAGAAATTATTTGAAATAGAAATCTTTTGAAACATTATAGATGTCTTTACTGCCATTTCATGCTAATTTAATGCATCATTGCTGAATAAACATATTAACATCTTTCAAAAATAAATTAATAAAATAAATCTTACTGACCACAAACTTTTAAACACTAGTGTACATATCTGCATATGTCCTCATCTTTTTTGTACATCCTGGATAATACAATTGTCTGTAACATATCTACAGTGGTGTGAATAATGACACTCATAGTAGACAATTAAGCTATAAATACAACCATATAAATGTTCCAGTTTATCTACTGGACACTGCTAATCTGAAAATATAGTGTTACCTCTTACCTTCCTACCTTCTGGCATTTTTATTTGTATTTTTTACTATTTATTCTTTGGACATGGTGTGTATATTTGTCATAGGTTTGCTGTTTGGCTTCATTCCTTGCATTTCGTTCTGAGTGGTTTTTGGGCCCAGTTCAAGCACTCTGGCAACATAGGAAAACTTTGAAGTCATTGTTGACATGGACTTTGATGTTGTTCTCCATCACTTTTAAAGATATGAAGGTTCATCCACTGACAAGCAGAGGACACTAGAACTCTTTAGACATCAAACATGACAGAGTGAGCGACCAGCATAAAGCATTTGTTGTGTGGAGTGCATTACCCATGGGTTGTCACATTCACCCTCTGAATAATGAGACCCCTTACTGCTCATCCTGAAATGGCATTACAAAGAGATTGTCTAAAACATCACTTTTTTCCACCATTTTTAACAAGCATGTCCACACGCAGGGTTTTAGAGATACCAAAGTCCAAAGTCTGCGATTGCTTGCTATTTTGATTCTCCTGAGACGTTTGGAGTAATACGGTCAAATCGGTTAATCGCATCCAAAATAAAAGTTTGTGTTTACATAATATATGTGTGTGTGTACTGTGCATAATTATTATGTATATTTGAATACACACACACATGTATATTTTTAAGAAATATTTGCATGTATATACAGTATATACACCGATCAGGCATAACATTATGATACAATATTCCTAATATTGTGTTGGTCCCCCTTTTGCTGCTAAAACAGCCCTGACCCGTCGAGGCATGGAGTCCACTAGACCCCTGAAGGTGTGCTGTGGTATCTGGCACCAATAAATATTTTATATATATAAATATAACACATTTTTCTTAAATATATACATGCATGTATGTGTATTTATATTTACATAATAAATATACACAGTACACACATATAATGTTAAAACAAACTTTTATTTTGGATGCGATTAATTGATTTTGACAGCACTAGTTTTGAGGGCAAATATTAAACAACAATAGCTTAAAAAATATATATTTTTGGGTTTTGAATTATAATTTACTAAGCTTCATTTCCATGGCTAAGTTTAATCTATACAAGGTTTAAAAAATTCTTAAGACCTTTATTCATAACTGAAATTACACGTTACTTATTTATTTTAGTTAGTTGCATATGCAACATTTGTGATTTAAGTTTCCTAAGAGAAATATTGTCAAAGAATGATAACCCAATTTTCCTTTGTAGGTGAACTATCCCTTTAAATTGTAAGCACAGTTTCTCAAAAAAAAAAAAAAAAGTCAAAAAGGAGAAAATTAAAGAAATAGAGTAGGAGACAAAAAAATGTATATAAATATTCTATTTAACAGAATCCACTTTTCAAGAACTACAACAAACTTTTGTACTACAATTGGTTTTTTCCGGATCTTATGAAGTCACAATGTTACTAATTTAAATAAAACACAGAATTCGCAAAAAAGCGGGCGAGAGAAGATGAAGAGTGTTGTCGCTGTTTTTTCCACCCCAAAAAAAGTTTGTCCTAAGGCGGACGAACTTAGAGTGGTTAAAATGTAATTTTTACACTGTTCCTGAACATTATAACCCCAACGTTTATCTGTGTGCTGTACATTTTACTAAGCATAGCTTCCAGAACCTAAGAGAGTACAATGCAGGGCAGGCTACGCACAAAAGCTTCTCCTGAAAGACATAGCCGTTCCCATTTTGTTGGGACAATCTTGTGTTTATGGATCACAACAAGTATGTCTTATTATTTGTAGTTGTGTTTTCTATTAACAGTTCCAATTATACGTTTTATGTAGTTGCTGTGATGTAAACAAAGGGCAAAGTTTAGCCTCCACTAGCCTGCTAACTAACATTACAGTATTGATGTAGTGTTTACTGTAGCTTCTGTAAGCTCTCGCTTTTATAAGACTGTTCACCGCCCTTTAGGAAAATTATCCATGATTTTGTGATCGATTACTCTTTGTATCTCCAGAACTTTTTCATTCACTGTTCCTGGCTGGTGGAACGATCTTCCCACCTCCATCCGGATAGCAGAATCACTAACATCATTCAAAAAACAGCTAAAAACCCATCTCTTCCGCGAGCACTTAATCTCATCATAAAAAATATCTTTCATATCTTTCTCTACACCCTCCCTATTCTAGCTTAGGCTACTCTGAGCAATGTCCGAAACGTAGTATAAGGCACTTTTTGCGTTTCTACGCCTCTTCATAACGGATCGCTTCCTGTACTCCTCAGTTGTAAGTCGCTTTGGATAAAAGTGTCTGCTAAATGCATAAATGTAAATGTAAATGTAAAATATGATTAAATGGTGGATAATATCATAACTAAAATCTATAAGAAAAAAAACCACTCTGAAACATCCTGTGAAATCCGTGCTTGCAAAGATCATACTTGAAATCCGAACTGCACGATCCTCTTGTTCGCTAATATTGTCAGGGTCTGATATTCTTAATTATTTACACCAGAGCAGAACTCGCTGTTATGAAGGGGCGTGACATTTCCAGAACACACACTAAGTTGTGCCAATTACAACACACTGGGCCATCTAACCAATCACAACACATTTTGTATTTCAGAAGGAGGGGCTTCATCGAAACAGGAACTAAATGGCTTATTCGCATAGACAGTAAAAGAAATGGACACAGCGACCCCATAGACTTCAACAGAGAAATATGAAGTCAATTAGAAGCACTCACTTCCTGATGGCTGAGCGTACTGCGCAGCCTCAGACTGAGCTTGACGACGTAGATGTGACGTGAGCAACCTGTCTGACAGTTGTAAGTCTTCTAGTAGTTGTGCAAAGTGAAATCTGAATCACCAAATCTTGCAGAGACGGAGAGCGTGAGCAGGAGCAACTTTTGGTAAGTATTCTGATTAATTATTTAGTCATTTTGCATAGTATTTATTTATTTTAAAATTTAACGCCAGATTGCCTGCGAGCTTCTCCTCCTGTCTATACGGGTCTATACGGTAATTTCTCTACTGTGCGACAGAGAGTCGTGTGGTTATGACGCAATCGTTAGCCTATTTTTACAAAAATGGCTTCTACGGGGCGATAGTGTAAGATACAAGGTAATGGAGCCTTTTATACACTGTCGTGTTTCTTTAGACATAAACAATGGACAAATGGAGTCTTTAAACGCCTCAGATGTAAAGTTATTTGCTGTCAAAGTGACGCCAAAATGAATGGGAGTCAATGGAATGCTAACAGCAGGTGATGGCTTGGTTATCAATGGCTGCCCCTATGGAAGGTACGCTTTCCGTGTGCTGGATTACCCCCTTGCTTATTCAAGCCAGACAGGGGAAAGAGGAGCTGTAATTTGGCATATGTGAATAATAATGCATTGTTTTGAACAATCAAGCATGAAAACATATTCCAGTACACCCCAAAAACAAAACCAAGACTTCGTAAAAGGGCATAATAGGACCCCTTTAAAGAACTAGATTGTATTGTAAAGCAATGCATTTGGTCTATTTGGAAATACGACTGTCCTAACCACAACCTATAAACCCACTTGTCAAAGCCACACATTTGACCATATTCTAGTGCAGAAGTGAATTTACTGAAAGGCTATCAAGAAAATGCAACCAAGTTCATTAAATTTATTCACAATATGCACACATTCATTCTTATGCATAATATGCTGAAAATATTACTGGATACTCCTGGATATTAAAACTGTTTAATGCACAGCTAGCTGGGAATCATCCCTTACGCATTTCATGACATTAGACTTTTACCTCAGAAGAAATACAATACGATTACTGTTGGTCGTTTAACATTTCAATCATAACACAGTTGTCAAATATTTAATGTTTAGCCAACTACACCTCACTTTTTGACCATTAAAACGGAAGCTTTATTCTGTAATTCACACTCTGGTTCTGTAAAAAGTAACAATCATGTCCACCTTCTTTGATTCGATTACCCATCTCAGTCATTCTGACATTAGCCATGTTTCCATCCACCTATTTTTTTCAATTATTGGGATATCGCACTGGATAGAAATGGCAAGATGTGCATAAATTCTAAAAATGCGCATAAAAAATGTATGCACTCAATTGAGGCGGATCATTTTTTTTCTGAAATTCCTAAGCCAAAGTCTGTCATCAAAATGGTTGAGTATAATGAGCTCCCAGAACTGGCGCACATGATTCTCTTCCCAAAATTTAGGTATCCGCCTCCGAAAAGCAAGATAGATTCACAGCGTTTATTGCTTTTGGTCTGCGTGCTCTGATGCCCAAGTTTTATTATGGATATTTTGAGACAACTACAACAACCACAAAGTGACAATTTTGTTATCTTGAACACGTGAGATGGAAATAATGCTTTATTCGTAAACATTTTATGCGATATTCCAATTTTGCACAGAAGTTTGCAGCTTTGGATGGAAACAGCTATTGCCAAGCACTGATAAGCTCAAGAGAAAGTCGGTTATCTTGACGCTATTATTAGGCAATTATACCATGGTCTGTCTGAATATTCGAGGTGTGCAATAAAACCGTTTAATGCACAGGTAGTTCCACAGTAAGTTGAATCACCTTTCTATATTAAATGTTTCCATTGAGACACACACACATAGGCTTACGTCACTTGCATACAAAGAGTGGATATCGTGCTACGCACACACACAAACATTCAGGAGCACAGAAACTTGTTTTCAGCACTGCTCTCTCTCTCTTGATAATTCATTCAAATAAATGTAATCTTATGCACTACTTTATCTCTGTGTCCGATTCAAAGCGGGCAGAATGGTAGATCTAATGAGCCGTAACTCATGAAAAGAACAAAAATTTTACCCTGAATTGCGGTCAAATATTACTCTGCAAACATCAATAACAGCTTCAAGTTGTCACTGTTGGTAAATGACCATGGTATAAGCAAATTCAGTATCTCAGAAAATTAAAATATTACTTAAGACCAATACAAAGAAATTTTAGAAATCTTGGCCAACTGAAAAGTATGAACATGAAAAGTATGAGCATGTACAGCACTCAATACTTAGTGGGGCTCCTTTTGCCTGAATTACTGCAGCAATGCGGCATGGCATGGAGTCGATCAGTCTGTGGCACTGCTCAGGAGTTATGAGAGCCCAGGTTGCTCTGATAGTAGCCTTCAGCTCTTCTGCATTGTTGGGTCTGGCATATCGCATCTTCCTCTTCACAATACCCCATAGATTTTCTATGGGGTTAAGGTCAGGCGAGTTTGCTGGACAATTAAGAACAGGGATACCATGGTCCTTAAACCAGGTACTGGTTGCTTTGGCACTGTGTGCAGGTGCCAAGTCCTGTTGGGAAATGAAATCTGCATCTCCATAAAGTTGGTCAGCAGCAGGAAGCATGAAGTGCTCTAAAACTTCCTGGTATACGGCTGCGTTGACCTTGGACCTCAGAAAACACAGTGGACCAACACCAGCAGATGACATGGCACCCCAAACCATCACTGACTGTGGAAACTTTACACTGCAACATGGATTGTGTGCCTCTCCTCTCTTCCTCCAGACTCTGGGACCCTGATTTCCAAAGGAAATGCAAAATTTACTTTCATCAGAGAACATAACTTTGGACCACTCAGCAGCAGTCCAGTCTTTTTTGTCTTTAGCCCAGGTGAGACGCTTCTGACACTGTCTGTTGTTCAAGAGTGGCTTGACACAAGGAATGCGACAGCTGAAACCCATGTCTTGCATACGTCTGTGCGTAGTGGTTCTTGAAGCACTGACTCCAGCTGCAGTCCACTCTTTGTGAATCTCCCCCACATTTTTGAATGGGTTTTGTTTCACAATCCGCTCCAGCGGATTATGCGGTTATGTTTGTGAACAGCTAGCCTCTTTTGCAATGACCTTTTGTGTCTTGCCCTCCTTGTGCAAGGTGTCAATGGTCGTCTTTTGGACAACTGTCAAGTCAGCAGTCTTCCCCATGATTGTGTAGCCTACAGAACTAGACTGAGAGACCGTTTAAAGGCCTTTGCAGGTGTTTTGAGTTAATTAGCTGATTAGAGTGTGGCACCAGGTGTCTTCAATATTGAACCTTTTCACAATATTCTAATTTTCTGAGATACTGAATTTGGGATTTTCCTTAGTTGTCAGTTATAAACATCAAAATTAAAAGAAATAAACATTTGAAATATATCAGTCTGTGTGTAATGAATGAATATAATATACAAGTTTCACTTTTTGAATGGAATTAGTGAAATAAATCAACTTTTTGATGATATTCTAATTATATGACCAGCACCTGTATTAAATGCATGAGAAACAGTACCTGTTTTCTGGGTCAGGGACGGTCATACTGCGGGTGATGTAGCACATTTTGAGGGGGATGTATCTGCGGTCACCCTGTAAGTACAGTGAGGGGGGGCTGGGGATATCGAAGTGAGGACTGCCGAGACGAGGCGACTCAGGAGGAGGGGTCTCCCAGCCAATCTCAGACACTGGTGAGCCTTTTTTCACATATGGCGTCGCTTCCCGCATGTATTTCACTGGAACAAAAAAATAAAGTGGTCAGCTGAGGGTCGCAACATTATTAAGAGTATCTAAACTACTGTGAACTGTTCGCACATTCTCTTCATCTAAGCTTCTTTGATGAAAAGAAAAAAAAAAACAGTAGACGCACATGCCTAAAGAGAACACAAAACAGCTCTGCGAGTTAATTTTCCATCACATGTGTGCACTGGGCCTTAGCCAGTCAGAAATGAAAGCAGGAAACCCCTACGCAAACCACTTCACTCCCACAGCTGTCCTGAGTGAGGAAATCACAACCGCACATTTGCATACTATCCTATTGCATTTCTAGACGATTACTGCTGGTTTTATGACAGGGCAATGAACTTGAGGCTGAAGCATCTGCACATGAACGTGCTGATAAAATGCAATAAGGGAATTACAACTGGCATGCTTCTCAGGTGAATGTCACGCTGAGGGCCAATTATTCCCATTCCATATGACAGCTTAATCTTTACAGGAAGCTGTTGACCATGCCAGCACAGGGCTATTTCACAATACTAGAGGCATTTCACAATTACCCATAAAGGAGACAAATTAGAATTGGCTGTTTGGCTATTTGGCATGACATCAATTTGGTTAAAACATATTCATTCTGAATGCCTGGGGGCAACATACCAGTTGCATATTATATAAATCCTTCTCTCGACAAAAACTTTTGCACATATATGCTGCAGTTATATATGCTGCTAAGTAAACAATTCCTAACTGCAGGACCAAGTAATAAAAAAAAAAATCAACAGAATGATTTAGGATGAAAAAACACCTTCCAAATACAGGAAAAGTGTACTTTTTAAAGGACTAAAGGCACAAACCCTATTTTTTTCCCATTCACACCAAGAACTAGAACTAGATAGATAACTATATAATGATAATTATTGGCGTCCACAACAGCGGACAATAATGTTCTATTTTGTTTCACGCCGTTATGTTGTATTTAAATGTGCACACTTTTTAAATCGATTCGGATTGGCTGTCAATGTTTTTATCATTTATTAGCTGGGGGGGGGGAATCGCTCTGAAAGTGATTCCAATGATATATCATTCCTCTCTGTGGTTATCATTATAGTTGCGGTGTGGACCTTCCTATTCTCATAGAATTACAACGTTATTAAAGGGGTCATAAACTGGCTTTTTAAAATTTTGTATACTGTTGTCTGTTGTATTATTGCATTATTACAGGGTTGCAAAATTTTCAAACCTCAAATAACAAAAAAGAAAAGAAAACAACATATAATATTTAGTTTGTACCTCCTTTGGTACCTTTCTCTGACCATTTGTTTGTATTTGAGCATCTTTTATTGTGTGCATCCAATCACTGTTTTGTCAAAAAATGTGTCCTGAATTTAGGATAAGAAGCTTGTGCAATTATGTGCTATTGCTCAAGTAACACACACACACACACACAAATAAGTGACGATAAGACAATGACATGCATTTTCCTCTAACTATACTCATTATGTGTTATCATGACCTTTAGTTTACATGTTAAAACAGGAAACACAACTTACAAAGCTGGTGGCTAAACGTCTCAACAACTGTCTTTACAACTTCACACTGATAAGATTAAGAACAAAACAAAGCAAAGCAAGATAACTACATAATCCATATAACTCCTGAATGCGGAAGCACAAAAGTGATTCAGAATGCCACTGCCAAAGTCTCAAATGTAACTGTGTACTTCAGGGTCAAGGATTCTTCAGTCAGCTCTTGCATAAAACATTACAACTCAGAACATTAGAGTCCACCACACAGCAGGTGGAACTCCATTCACAGGGCTAAAAGCTCCTGCGGTCCTTTATCCTCAAGGACAAGCTAAGAGACTAGCTACAAACACAAACTTATGAAAATATTTTCTATGTTCTACAAAGGCAAAGGGGTAACTTTATGGTAAAACAGTTAGTTATATCTTCTCTTTGCTTATTGACTTAATCATGTTACTTTAGTGGCAGTCAAAAGATGTTACGCAAATCTCCTTACCAAAATAACCTTCTGTAAAGTCCTAAAAAAAGCCTACACTATTTTTTTCTACCCAAATGCTAGGTTGAGCCTGTTGGGTCATTTTTTTCCAGTGTTGGGTAGTTTTTGTGTTACCCAGTCATTGGGTTTGGCTGGGGCAATCTCACTGATAGTAGAAACAATACACACCTCCCCCACCCTCCCACAGATAGGCTATGGGTGCTTCTCAATATCCCTCCTCGTTTCCTCACTCCTCCGTCCTCCATCCTATGACCCGGAAACCGATCGAGCTCAGCCATCTCGTAGGACATCTCAACTCTATAATTGCACCACGAGAAGGCGAGGATCGAGGAGTGAGAAGGCTTCCTGAGGAGTCATGAGCGAGGATACACAGGTGTATCCTTTGTGGAAGTGTTTTATCGACTAAACGTGACGCATGTATAAATTCTCCTCCCCCTTCATATCCTGCCACAGTTTATTAATTATTATTATTATAATTATTATTATTGTTTACATGTACAAGATGCAAATGTATGTCAAATTACAACAACTGTAGTAGGACAGCTGCAGAATTAAATCAAAGCACAAGAAAATGAAAGAAAATTAAACAAACTGTAATACTATACAACAAATAAAAAGCAGTTAATAACTGAGAATTAATTCATTGTTAATAATAACTGGTAATATAAAAAAAAATATGGACAAATGTGGTATTTTTTTATGGAGGTTGAAACTATTACAATATAAATAATTATCTCTAATATTCAAGAATCCCGACGTGCAAGCTAAATCCAGCGGTGTAGCGTCATCATTAATTGACGACGCTTTGAAGTGACGCTAAAGGGAGCGAGGACATATAATTTCACTTGATTCTATTCCTCCGTCCTCACGTCTTTTCCTTGCATCCTTCCCTTGCATCCTGAAGGGGTGGAGCTAAGAAGCAAGGAAAGGAAGCTAGGAAAGGAAACGAGGATGTACAAATAAGAATTGAGAAGCACCCTATACGTAGATGCCACATTGGACTCATTATTCACTCACAGTTAGTGAAGGGAAGTTCGGATCATTTTCCTGACTCGGATCTTTGAGTCTCGTTCAGCAAAATCTTTCAGTCCCTTCAGCAGAATATAATTGAAATGTTACATGTTAATAGCCAAATTCCCCTTGCGCAACTTGCGCAAACTCTCAAAGAAGAGTTTAATTCTCAAAGAAAAAACTTTCACAGGTGAGAATGTGTTGGTTTGTGTTTATGTATTAACTCAATATTAAAGGTTTCTACTATGTTACTTTTTAATGTTTCTACTTTTACTATGGTAACTTTTTTATGTTGTGTTAGCTGACATCTTTGTCTTGTTGTATTGTGGTTTAGCAAAATCATCTACTGAAGTCTAGTGCAGATATAGATATTCATACATTTATTGCCAACGCTCAGTCAACTTGCTATCGAGTGTTTACAGACCACCTTTGACCGTTCCAATATGGCGGACGGCTTACATATAGCGGCCCATAGAAACAGCCGTTAATGAGGCACTATGTATAGATGCTTGTGTATATATATATATATACACACACACTATGTATACATGTATGAGGTAAAAATAAGCTAGTATTACTGTACAAATAAACTACCATAAATCAACCCATAATGCAGAGTTAAATTAACAAACCAACATGATAGGTTAGAATAACGTCCATATTTGACCCAGAAGACTTTTGACCCCATGATTTAAAAAGAGTGTAAAAAGAGATTTCCTAATACTGTTGACTCATTCATTGAGCAATAGGTTTCTAAGATTTAATTTTGAGATTTAGTTCCAAGCAAAATGTAAATTGTGATAATTAGCAATAAGAAATGGTGACGTGTTTATGGTTGACTGCCTTCAACATACACACTTTAATTATTTTATTGAAGAACAGTCCATGACAGATCCATTTTTCTTGAACATTCACATTTGTGGATGTTAATTGCTCTCATTATGATGTGCACTCAAGAGAGAATGTTAAAGTGCAAAAGCTGAGAGCACCAACAATGAGAATTTAAATAGAAAACTCAGTTGCATGACCACAGTAAGCACCATTGAAATATCACAAATCTGTCCATACATTCAAATGTGGCATTTTTTTCTCTTACTCAGTTTCAAAACCTGGTAAATTCAGTTACGTGGATGAAGCATGAATGATTTTGCTATCAGGGTGATGCCAAACTAGTATCCATTAGAGCTGAGCAGTATCTTTTAACAAAGTCTCTTAATGTTCAAAAATATTCAATATACCTGCTACCGTTCAAAAGTTTTGGGTTGTTCAGATTGCTGAAAGGGTTCATTTTCTATCATCAATTACTCACCCTTATGTCGCTCCAAAACCGCAATTTTGTTCATCTTCAGAACACAAATGAAGATATTTTTAATAAAATCTGAGAGATTTCTGTCCCTCCATTGACAGTCCATGCAACTACCACATCGATGAATAAACATTAATCAACACATACATCAGTTATGATAAATGGAAGCTCAAGCATGCTTGCTTGACATATGAGAACCAATGAGGTTCATTCTCGTGTGTTACGCAGCAGAATGCAAGAACCAATGAGGTTTGTCCTCACGCGTCAGGCAGGTTGAGCTTCTGTTTATGTTCGCTGATCAATGTATATATGAATAAAAGCCTAAATTCAATCTGTTGATCATATAAAGTAATCGTGTCTCTTCAGAAAAATATGGATTCGTTTTACAATCTCTTTATGAACTTTTTGAAGCATCAAAGTCGTAGTTGCATAGCTGTCAATGGAGGGATATAAATCACTCAGATTATATCAAAAATATCTTCATTTGTGTTACGAAGATTAATGAAAGTCTTACAGGTTTGGAATGACATGAAGGTGAGTAAATGATGACAGAATTTTCAACTAACCAAGCAGATCTCGGCAGCCATTGACTACCATAGTATTTTTTCCCCCACTATGGTAGTCAATGGCTGCCGAGATCTGCTTGGTTACAAACATTCTTCCAAATATCTTCCTTTGTGTTCAGCAGAAGAAAGAAATTTATACAGGTTTGGAACGACTTGAGGGTGACTAAATGATGACAGAATTTTCATTTTTGGGTGAACTATCCCTTTAATCAATCGCTGCGGCAATTCACGTGAAACCAGACTTAATACACCCCCAATGGAAAGCACATTTACACTGTCTGAATCGTTCCCTATCCCCCATATAGTTCATCATGTGCCATTCACCACATAAAAAAAATTGTAATTGTGTGAACAAGTGACCGATTTTAGCATTCAGCTTGTTCATTTATAATTTAGGGGGCGGGACGCTTCAGATTCTAGAGAGCATTTGATTGGACAGAAAATCTGATGAGAAGCTGAAGTGTAGCGTGATGTCATCAAAATCATTGATCCATATTGGCGGAAGTGAGAGACTAAGTTTTGAATGCTTATTCTAAATACCAATTTTGTCATTGTTTTGGAGCACACAAGATTATAAATAACAGTAAGGTTATTCAACTTCAATTTTGATTTCATGGTGACTTTAAGAAGAGAATAGCTGTGCTTGAATACCAATATTAAACCTAAATGACTTCTGCTCCAGGTGGTTTGTGCATTTAAAACATGAGATCAATGTTACATGAAACCAGTTATTCTAGTCTTGTGGCTGCTGTTCAAATATCTCTATAGTTTACCGTGTGGAGTTTACTTTATTTAAGAATATACATTCCTTTGTCTCCTGACCTTTGTTGAAGGGAATGTTGGGAATTGAAGAGAATTGAAAAAACTGGCCAAGTTGCATTCAGGTAGGATCAAGGAAATGATATTGCAGTGGATTGAACTTACATTTCCCTTAACCATTAACTAACTGGGCAAAAAGTACTGAAGTAAACTGAGAGAACGGTTTAGCTTGCAAGTACAGCAAATGTGTCGTCCCTGCTCCCAGTATCTACTGCATGCTTTGAGGATGAGGTCATGTGACTTGCTCCCTGTGTAACAGACTAGACCTCACTCCAATCCCCGTCTCATTCTCTCTCGCTTTATCATCTATGTACAATTCTGAATAAGTGAGTGTATGCGAATGAACAGAAAGCATAAGGTGCCACATTCCAGGAAAGATTTATTCGTGACTTTGGCTCATGCATCTATCTTAGGTATATAACTAAAACAGTTTGTAGAGTCATGTATGCTGTGCTGTCACACTTTGCACTAGTAATATCGAGAATGTGCTTTGACTTTCAGAGTGTTTCATTATCCCTATTTCTTTGCCTAGGCTTCTACAGCGAGTCTTCGCTTACGACTGTAATTGGGTGGTTTTAGAGAACAGTGATTCTAGTTTAAAGCAAGAACATTTAGCATCTAAGAACACAGATGCTAAATTCCATTTTTTTCTTCAAAACATCCCTGGGCTACAGTACTATTATTTTTTATGCAATTATTTTACATTTACACAGCGCTTTTGTGCGCTGTGTTTTTCTAGTCAGACTCATTACAAGCTGACTAAAATTTGATTCTTTGTTCAAAGAGGAAGAAAATGGCCCTTTTGACTTCAATTGGCAAAATGCTAATTTGAGGCATGAAGTTTGAATGCATAGTGATTAAAAAAAAAAGTCATTTTACTTGAGTCATAACTAGAGAATTGGGCCTTTTTGGTGCAGACAGGAAGCTATAAACCTGTCAAATCCCTTGAGACCTAACTTATTTTTGTATCATCCAGAGACCTTGACTTCAATATGACTAGCTCTGTAATTTTGCCAAAGACATTGACTTGTCCCCCAGGACAAATGTGTTTCTCAAGAATATATAGAAAAGACAAAGACTGTGGAAGGGCATCAGGGAATCTGTTAAAAGACGACAGTGTTGATTGATAGAGTGGTGACAGGGTAAAATACAAGTTTGGTGTAGTAAATCTGTAAGAGTAAAAGGATGTAAGAATGTGCAAATATTTCTGGCAAGAAATGTCAAAGTGAATTATTCAAAGAAGCCAAATCCCAAGGACAGGAGAAAGGAATCGTGTGCCTTGATTTGACATGCAAAACTCGCTTGCTTGTGCAAATAGCGAACTTTATGGACAACAACTGGTTATATTGGATGCTCTGTTCACTGAAATTGTTTTGCATTTTTCTAAACTACTGTATGTACTTAATTGACCTACGTACATGGTAACACTAGTTGGAAGTTTTGTTTTAAATCAGAATTTCTGTCTGAAGATTTGCAATGATGAATCTAACTAGTGAAATATGCTTCATCAATTTTTCAAAGTGTACTGCTGATAACATGAGTGCTCCACAGGAACCTCATTTTCTGCTTTTCCAAAAAAAATAGGTGTAAAACCTGTTTTTAATTAGTTAAAATTAGTTTTTATATTAGATATGTAAAAGCTATGTAAAAGGGAATAAAATTACAATTATAATTACATTTTTATGGTCAAATCAAGTCACTTTTATTTATATAGCGCTTTATACAATACCGATTGTTTCAAAGCAGCTTTACAGTTATAACAGGGAAATGATGCATTTTGGCTGTTGTTCAGTGTTGATTAAGTTCCATTGTAAAGATCATCAATTATTAAATTAGTTCATTTCATCTATAAAGCAGGTCTGCAAAAAATGATGTCATCATCCAGCTCAGTTCAGTTCTCATACAACAGCGTCAGTACAGTCAGATCTAGAATATTGTTGAATATTAAGTGTCCCCAACTTAGCAAGCCAGAGGCGACAGTGGCAAGGAACCCAAACTTCATCAGTTGACAGAATGGAGAAAAAAAAAACCTCAGTCAGGGGGCCAGTTCTTCTCTGGTCAACGAACGAACACAGTGTGATCATGATTCTGCTGCATCACAAATCAGTATTCATCTAATACAAAATACAATACAAGAAATACAAAAGATGTTGATGCTGTTCTTTTTTTTCAAAGAATAAAAGAGATTGGTGACTAGAGGGCTGTCAAGCTCCAAAAAAAAAAAAAATTTTATACTACTATACTACTAGAGCGCTAAATTCAAAGTCTTTCTGAGGTCGTATGAGAGATTTGTTTTGAACAGGACAAAATGTATTATTCACTTAAAATCCTGGCATTCGCCATAGCTCTCAAATCTTATTCATGCAATTTGAATATGCACATATTCAAATTTGGTCCACCAGGATTGGTAAATGAGACACATGAGAGCAAAAAAATTGTTTAAATAGTTTAAAAGGATAATTAACTTTGAAAATGAAAATTCTGTCATAATTTACTCACCCAAGTTTCTATGTTCAGTTGAACGCAAAAGAAGATATTTTGAAGAATGCTGGCAACCAAACAGTTGCTGGTCCCCATTGACTTCCATATTATGAAAAAAATATACTATGGTAGTCAATGGGCACCAGAAATTTTTGCCAGGTTGGCAAAATCAGAACAAAGAAACTAATTTACAACAACTTGAGGGGGAGTAAATGATGACAGAATTTTCATTTTTGGGTGAACCATCCCTTTAATATCATTGACATCAAACCAGCATGACACGACTTGATGTGCCATATTTGACATCCCCTGGTCGCTGTTCAATATCACCCTATGAGGAAATGCCAACACAACACTTTGGAGAATTTGTATTAATTTGTATATCTCGTTTGTAAATTTTCACACGGTTATGTTTAGGTGTAAACCTTTATGCTCAATTTTTTCTAAAACCGTACATTTATGAATTTATACAAAATCACCAATTAATAAAATAGTTACATTTTCTCATGAGATCGGGTTGGAAAAAGCAGTCAATACTTTACTAAACTTCCCCTTTTGTGTTCCATGCAGGACACAAAGTCATATAATACTGGAGTAATATGACGGAGAGTAAACGATGACAGAATGTCCAATATTATTTTATCCTGCTAAACGTGGATACCAACATCTGCCCATCAGTGACTGAACCACAGTCTGATATGACCCCCGGGCCCCGAAGGCAGTTCAATTCTGAACAATGAGGATATGCCAAAAAAGTTCAGCACATCTGTGTTCACTTAGTCACAAAGACGTCAGGTGGGGAGCTTCAAAGTCACTGAACAGGCCTGGCCAAATATAGATATGTAATATTGGTATTAGTTGCATGAATCAGCTTGAAACCAACAAATTGAAATGTTTCATTTCCAAAGTAATCTGGCAGAGTTACTTTCTGTCATGCAAGCCTGTCAAACTTTTATGGCGTTTCAACTGGGAAACTGCAGAAATCAAAACTGATGCACACTGTTCTTCTCCACGGCTGAGTTACGATGCCATTTAACTGATTTACAGAAAGTGACTAATCTGACCCTTTAGGTCAGTGTACAGGAAAATCCTTGAATATCATTAAAAAAAAAAAACAGTAAAGTGCTGGTTAGTATGAGGTTAAAGTCTTGTGTAGCAGAGAGCAGCTAATATGACTGATAGTGTAAGAGCCTTTACATAAATTCCCCCATGCCACTAACATTATACTCTGTGACTGGGATTTTGAGATGTACAGGTCACAAATATGGAAATACTGAACAGGATGCATTCTTACAATAACATCTGTTACAGAATAAATACAATACATTCACCTGAATTGGTGCAAATTCTCCCATATTTTGATCTCAATAACAATACATATTTTGTAAATCACAATCAAGAGATAACTTGGATTTAAAAAAAAGAGATAAATATTTCCCTACAATATGCTAGGAATTTAGCTTTAGAACAATTTTGCTTATTTTGCACATGGTTTGAAATACGTCCTTTTTTTTAAAACCTGTATTTCATGTACCAGGTATTTTAAGTCTAGCTGCTGTTGCAAAGCAATTGCTCACATATACTATGTCTAACCATATTTCCTAGGATCCTCAGCTGTATTGTGAAAGGCATCAACATGACTGAGCGGAATTAAAGTTATAAACGTCCCTCTGAAATCTGTGCTATGCTTTTATAATGCAGTCAGAGGGAATTTCACAGCTTTGTCACTCTCAAGGGTGCTTTCATCCTTAATGTACAACACTGGAGGGCACAGCAAACACGTCCATCACTCCAGCATGTTTGCGGTACCCTCATGTACAGTCCTGCTAAAAAGCACACACAACTTAAACCAGCCTGACCTGCTGGTCTAGCTGGTGTCTGAGATGGTAGTTGGTTTCAGCCGGTCAAACAGTATAAACCAGCCTAGCCTGTGAGCTGGTTTTGGAGAGGTATTGTGCACAGACCAGCTTAGACTGGTTACGATGCCATATAGAATTACCATTTTGGGTTCCAAAAAAGTGTGAATTGCAGCTTGAAGATCTTTTTTCACTACAAAGAACCTTTTGTACTTTGGAAATGTTCCATGGATGTTTAGGTTCTTCTTAGAACCATCAATGCAAATTAAAGAAACATTCATTTTAGTTTTGTGCATGTTGTCAATGCTTCAGTTCTCAGTTAACAGGTCCCTCCACAACTGATAAACCTCCAGACTTAAACTCAACAGCCCCACTGAAAGGTTTTCTAGCTTTTCTCCTGTCCTTACCTTCCAGGATAACTTCTCTGCCCGCTTTCTTCAGCACCTGCACCGCGTCGTCGTGCGTGGCGTCCCGCAGATTGATCCCGTTCACGGAGAGTATCGCGTCCCCCACGTAGAGCGCTTGAGTCTGATCCGCTGCCAGACCCTTGAATATTTTACTAATAAGAATAGGCATCTTGTTCTCCTTCCCACCTTTGATGCTTATCCCTAATCCACCGACCTCCTGTTTGATAACTTTGACACATCTTTTACGGTTCGCAATTGCTTCGGGAACTTGTGAGTCCGTAAAAGGAGTCCTTACTGTATTGGGACTGTTCGTGGGGTCCGGCTGGTCGTGGGAGCCGTTGGTGGTGATGCCGTTCAGGTTGACGCTGGTGTCTGCCGCGGGTTCCTCGCAGCTGAGCGTCAGCGACTCGTCGCTTAAACTGGCCAGCACCGCGTGCCATCGCTCCCGTACTAGCACCTCCAAACATGCACTTTTCTGCACTCTGTTACCACAAACCGCCATCTTTGAAGCATTCTTAAAATGCCATGTGATTTCATAAACACGCACAGGACTTTACCCCCGACCAGGGAAAAAGTTGTGATTCAGATTGAATAGTTTCAGCCCCTCTACAGCATATCCTCTTAGGGTGGAGCAAATGTCTGAGATGTCCTGTGTAGCCATGCTGAACCCTCTCGCTGTCAGGAAATGTTTGGATTGTCTGTGAAGCCTGTGTGATTGTCATATAAATACATCATGTTTTTACCTAAAATGTGTTTAACACTTCTTCCTCTAATGAAAGAAGAGAAAGAAGCAATTCACATCGTTCAATCGGCAACATATTTTCATGTTTGAAGTGTGAATTGACAGTTTGTGATTCATTCATGATGTCTTTCAAGGGAAGTCGACGTCTGGATATGGATATGTTCCGTCTAACGAAAAGTGTTTTCCGATTACCTCAGGTGAACGCGGTTTCTGTTCACGAGCGTTTATTTACCTCGTGGAAACGCGCTGCCACTTGTAATCACACTTTTGTGGTTACCGGAATATTTGTAACTCCAAATATAATAAAACAGTACACTATTTAAAAAAGAACATCGCAATACACCTTTTAACACCGCAATAACCACCCATAATTAGTGCCTTATGTACAAGTATGAAACATTGATTTCCACTGGTCTTATTCACACTAACAGGTTTTAAATGAAACTGAAAGATATTTTGTATCTTCATTGATGTTGTCTTGGATGTACGTAATGGAAAAAAAAAGTTATTTGTGGTGATTATCTTCAAGCAAGGTGGCAAATATGGATATATGTGTAAACAAAACGCTGCAGTGAAGGGTAGTCCGCACGGCTTTCAGTGGCGCTAGAAGTAGAGTTTTTACTGCCATCTAGTGTTTATTCTTGGTTACTGCACTTATATGCTACCAGTGAGGGAAAGTAATAGAGCAAACAAATTGTTTTTTGTTTGTTTGTTTATCATGTCAATTTGTGGACAATTTCATGTTTTTGTCAATAATGAATTAAATTATCAGATTTCACTATGACCTTTCCTCAGGATTTTTTATCCTTATTTATTTTTTATTTATTTTTGCATTTTATTAACTTTTTACTTGTAAGTCGATTTTACTTGATATTATCTTGTATGTGAACATTTTTGTCCATAAGCTACTGTGAAATGTTGAAACAGAATAAGATTTATTTTTTAAATTACACAAAAACATAACAAAAAACATTAAAGAGATAGTTCACCCAAAAATGAAAATTCGCCCATGATTTACTCACCCTCAAGTCATCAGAGTATAGAGCAAAACAAAACTTGGTTCTTGCGAGAACTAGCATATTCTCACCGGAGCATCCTACATCACGCTGGAACGTCTCTCGTGAATGCGCGTACGACAGTTAGCGGAAGTTAGAGATTACAGTTTGTAAAGTTTTAAATATGGATATTTTTCTTACACAAACGCATCGCTTCAGAAGGCCTTTATTAACCCCCCGGAGCCGTGTAAATATATTTTATGATGGACTTCAAAACAGAAACAGCCATTCACTGCCATTATAAAGCTTGGAAGAGCCAGGACATTTTTTAATATAACTCTGATTGTATTCGTCTGAAAGAAGAATGTCATATACACCTAGGATGACTTGAGGGTGAGTAAATCATAGGCTAATTTTCATTTTTGGGTGAACTATCCCTTTAACTGACAAAGTCATGCAGTCGTTGTTGGACTAAGTATTTTATACGTTTGTTTGTTTGTTTGTTTACCTTTTTTTTATGAACAATTCGTTTTTGTGCTTTACTGCTTGACAAATAAAACCAGAAAAATAAATAGCTGCAGACTAAATTAACCCCTCAAAATAGGCATTTTCTGTATAGCAGGTTATATTTACAAAACTGATGTTGAAAATCTTTGTTTGTTGCACTTTCACTCTTACTTCAGAAGCTGACTGTGAAGCAAACACTTTGATCAAAAACAGCAGTCAAACATGATCAAAAGTACGTATCTAAAGTTACTGAGAACAACAGTAGTGTTGCTGTGAGTCATAGATGCCCTAAACATTGTTTTATGTCACTCTGGGTTTGATTAAGGTTAAATAAAGGATTAAGAGTACTTGCATGAAATTTACAAGTTAACCCCACTACAACTTGCAGGAATTTGTGCCTGTAATTTACAAGGGCTGCTGTACCCAGGGGAATGTTTTTTCCTCATTTGGTCCTTTCTAAATTGTGCATGTGCTTTTTGTCGGTCCCTCATGATTGTGAAACAGCAGGGAGGCACATGCAGCTCATTAGAGTTGAAATAAAAGGCCATGTTGAAACGTTAGTGCTCTCCTGTGGATGGTGAGAAGAGAATGAATCAAGAGTGAAAGACAGATACAGCGATGCACTTTCATTTCTTCCTCACTACCATCAAGATTCTCTCTATGTGCCGTTTATATAAAATTATCTTAAAATAGCCTACTAAATAAATCAGCAGTGACGTGACAATTATTCAATGACTTTTCAGTTTTATGTCATAATTTTAGTTTGAGATTTAAACAGGAATTTTTTTATAGCCTTATATATGTAAATGAAAAATAAGACTACGTTTGATTTGTTGATGTACTGTCCCACACTGCTACTTAAAGTCGGCATGAAACGGAAGTTACGATAGTTTTTTCTTCCCTTTTGTGACGAATATATCTGAGTGAAACTGCTTCTCGAACAAAAAAAGAAAAAGAAAAAGAAGGACGGGACTTGATTTTATTCATCAGGAACTGATTGGATGGTTGTGGTTTGCTATTGCTGTGATGTCATGTGAGTGACAGGTTTGTCCCGCCCTCACGCCAGTAAACACATCATCAGAGAAATGAAGAGATGTTGCTGCAAGTGGGGAAGTTATTTTGATTAAAGATTATGAGGGCACATTATTTATTTATTTTTTTAAATAATGATGTGCATGGATAAATCGCATATAATAAATGCTGCAATATTCCATAAAAATGTGTTGATTTTGATTTCATAGTGACTTTAACTGATCCTTAAAGTGCTCAGTAGTCTACTATCGCTACCTGCTCAGGCAAATGCACCTTCTGTTGGGACTGGGAGACTCTATTTAGTGCATTCTGTGAATTTCCACGAGCAAAATCCAGTCATTTCAATAGGAATCCACATGATTTGTAATTTTATGAGAGGGCAAAAAGATTTACCCCTAGAAGATTAACCCTTTTTTTTGGTTGGACCTTTCTTTTGCCCTCGAAATTTTGCTGTACCGTCCTTTACCAATTAAATATTTGTGGTTACTGAAATATACGGTAAACATGTATTTATATACTTATAAGAAGTTAGAATAGTATACTAATTTTTTGTATATATTAAGTATATCCGTTTGTTTTTATTTTTCTATCTGGCTGTCATTGTACATTGTCGGGTACTGCTATTGCATTGCATCATTGGAACATCATAGTGGATGACCAAGCTGTAATGCAATAAAAGTGTATTAGCCTATTAGAAATTCAGTCCAATATGTCAGGGCGATCTATTAGAAATGTCTGTTATATCAGCATGTGTATTTTGGACCTCTTTTGTGTAGTTCGGGAATGTGCTGTCACATTCATTGCTGGAAAACTGTACTAAGATAAATTGCCAAGGAATTCTAAACTTCATTAACTCCAGCAGAATCTAAGAATAACTGTATAAGGAATAGGTAAGCAAAATGTAGTGTTTAAGGCATTTAAATGCACAATCCATCATAGCAACTGACTGGCCATTTTTAGCACACCTTTAAGCAAACAATGCCTATGAACTTGCAAAACAAATGTGGTCTGAAACAAAAATTTAATTCCTGGCTTCAGATGTTTCTTCTGTTTAAACTAACACATAGTTTGCTTTTTAAGCTAGGGTAGAAAATGTAAAAAAAAAAAAAAAAAAAAAGGCCTACTAGTTCAAACTCTCTGCACATCCTGATACCAATCAATAAAATAATTGGTCTAAATATAAAAAAAAATTAGCCTACATATGTCTTCTGTGGAAGTCCCAGGACCAAAACATTTGGTCCGAATGTCCTAACTGCTAGTCAACATACACTATATGTTTTGAGACGCCTGCCTTTACATGTGCATGAACTTTAATGACATCCCATTCTTAATCTTTAGGGTTTAATATGGAGTTGGCCCACCCTTTGCAGCTGTAACAGCTTCAACTCTTCTGGGAAGGCTTTCCACAAGTTTTAGGAGTGTGTTTATGGGAATTTTTGACCATTCTTCTAGAAGCGCATTTGTGAGGTCAAGCACTGATGTTGGACGAGAAGGCCTGGCTCGCAGCCTCTGCTCTAATTCATCCCAAAGGTGTTATATCGGGTTAAGGTCAGGAATCTGTGCAGGCCAGTCAAGTTCCTCCACACCAAACTCGCTCATCCATGTCTTTAAGGACCTTGCTTTGTGCACTGGTGCGCAGTCATGTTGGAACAGGAAGGGGCCATCCCCAAACTGTTCCCACAAAGTTGGGAGCAAGAAATTGTCCAAAATGTCTTGGTATGCTGAAACATTAAGAGTTCCTTTCACTGGAACTAAGGGGCCAAGCCCAAACCCTGAAAAACAACCCCACACCATAATCCCCCCTCCACCAAACTTTACACTTGGCACAATGCAGTCAGGCAAGTGCCATTCTTCTGGCAACCGCCAAACTCAGACTCGTTCATCGGATTGCCAGACAGAGAAGCGTGATTGGTCACTCCAGAGAACACGTCTCCACTGCTCTAGAGTCCAGTAGCGGCATGCTTTACACCACTGCATCCGACGCTTTGCATTGCACTTGGTGATGTAGCTTGGATGAGCTGCTCGGCCATGGAAATCCATTCGATCTCTACGCACCGTTCTTGAGCTAATCTGAAGGCCACACGAAGTTTGGAGGTCTGTAGCTATTGACTCTGCAAAAAGCAATTTCTGTGCACTGTGCGCCTCAGCATGCGCTGACCCCGCTCTGTGATTTTACGTGGCCTACCACTTTGTGGTTAAGTGGTTGTTGTTCCCAATTGCTTCCACTTTGTTATAATGCCACTAACAGTTGATCGTGGAATATTTAGTAGTGAGGAAATTTCACAAATGGACTTATTGCACAGGTGGCAACCTATCACGGTACCACGCTTGAATTCACTGAGCTCCTAAAAGCGACCCATTCTTTCACAAATGTTTGTAGAGTTTGCATGCCTAGGTGGCCATGGAAGTGATTTGAACACCTGGATTCAATGATTTGGAGGGGTGTCCCAATACTTTTGGCAATATAGTATATGTATTTGCATACCTCCGCACACCCTGCTCGCGCAGACATCGCACGTCATCCGTGTGTTTCATGAGGCTATGCAGAGTTATGGACAGACAGTCACTGAGCACCGCAAACAAACAGCAGTCACCTTTTACAGTTCCTCCTGAACCAAAACAATGAGCTTATGCTGCGTTCACACCATAACAACCATGGTAACCTGACATTCTTCTTGGAGCTGATTTATGTGTTTTCATGGCAACACTATCAACAGCGAAATGAATGAGCCTTGAAATTGTCTACCTTACTTTTAACACTTGTTAAACATGTTAAGCTGAACACTGATGCCAAATGCTCTTTGATTTCAAATATAGCTCAAACATATTCATATGAATGCATAGTTTATAGGAAGCCACATTAAATGAAAACTGCACATCCATATTTGGGGTATGTGGTGGTCTTATGCTAGTGATATGCAGCACAATATTGTGCCAGAAGTGTGCTCATTAAAATAACACATCTAAGAGACCTGTATTTTTCTTGTAAATCCATTTATGGATTTTATTTTTTATGGCTAATCGTTCTCTCTCCAACCAACATATTTTTAAGATCCTAAAAACAGAACTTACATGGCCAAGGATTCAACCAAATTTGATCTTGAACATAACAGTTGTCAAAATATGGAAATGTGGAGCAACATAATTATAAAAACACCTTATATAAGGTAATTAGAGAAATTAAATTTATATTGCTTAAGAAACTCTCGGGGGAAATTATTTGTGTTCATGTGTTCATTTTACAATTCAATCATATTATGACAAAACAAGTTCACCTATGGGGCTATAAAATAGAGCTTATGGAAGATAAAAGCAGTGGCAAAATAAGTCATTCAGGAACCTCTTTATAATAAAATGCTGCCATTAGAACAAAAGGACATTAAGTTTTATGCTGTCTAAACACCTTCATCATTACATCTCAAAATGTGTTTTCTGATATGATTTTCACTGTATTGTGATCACTTAAACAGCATTATGAACTTCATAAAATATGATGAATAACTTACTTTGACAGAATCACGCAGATCCAGGAGTGAAATGACTGCTGGCATTGCTAAGGCAACACAATAGCCTTCCAGCTGTCATAGAGTAAGATTTCCATACTTGTGAATTGCTTATTTTACAAATGCTGTGAAAGAATGATTTAAATGGCCAACCATGACACCATATTCTTCGAGGCTGACAGCATGACAGAAGAACTGTTCACAGTTTCAATGCAAAATCCCACTAGCTGTGTATACTTTTCCATTTCGGTTCAATTATTTTGTTATTTTTAGCTGATAGACTATTAATTTGCCTGAGGCATTGTGGAATAATATTATCTGAGCTGGTGTATAGCAAGGTGTGTGAAGTAACATGACCACAAGCTGACCATTAAAACATAATGGAAGGTCACTGCAATATTTCTCTTTCCATTGCATGATTTAAGTTAATTAAAAGCTTTACTGTGCTGCTTTACATCATGATGTGTCTGTATGTGTTTGCAATTTTTGTATGTATGTATGTATGTATGTGTGTATGTATGTGTCAGACTTTGGGGTTAGTAAGTTTTTTTGAGAAATTAATACAGAAAGGATGCATTAAATTAATTTAATAACATAAAATAAAACAATTTTTTAAAAGATTTCCATTTAAATTCCTATTAATCAAAGAATCCTTTTTTTGAGCACAGTATCAACAAAAATAATAAAGCCACGAGCAGCAATTATCGGGGTTCAAGCGCTTCAAGGCCTTTAAGCACATTCATAAAAAGGTATTTTATTTAGCAAGCATGTAACCACTAGATCACAGATGGAAAAGACCACTTACAGCCAATACAGGCAATTTACTAAGGAAATATAGCAGTTTTAAAGCTTTTTAACAGTTATTGAGGTTGAGCAAAAAACCTAGGACTAGTTCGCGAAAGTAGGTTTTTGAAATCTCCAATATTTATGAACGGTTTGATTGATAGCGGTGGTCCTAGAGGCAAAGTTGCTCAGAATGAGGAATTCTACCATATGGTATGAATGTCATGGGCATGTGCGAAAAATCGCATAATATGCAATCCTTTACGCATGTGAAAAATGCGAAGGTCCCCCCCGGTGGCCAATTGCTTGCGAATTTCTCACAGGCTTCTAGGGCCTTAAGTCAAACAGGCCCAGCGAGGTTTGTTTCGGTCTCTGTTAACCTTGTCTGAAAGCCACTTGAAATTCATTGGCCGATAGAGGCCGTGTTATTCGAGATAAGCAAATGTCCTCGTAGAAAATTGCGGCACCTTGGATAAAGACACTGCATGCTGGTCAATTGGACTGATTGTTGCGTAGCTATAGCCGTTTTTTTTCATGTGACCAACAATTGAGCCCATAAACATTGGTACGAATTTGGTAAAAATATTTCATTACGTTCAAGAGTTACAGCCATTTTAGTAAAAGTGGCCCCCGCCCACTTAAAACATTTTGCTGTCCCTTATAGCGACTGTGAATTAAAATTGTATTGATATTTAGACTCCAGAGAATCTTTCTGCATTGGTTTGGTTCCAATCGGGCGAAACATCTAAAAATAACCAAAAATTTAGCCAGATATTTAGCAGTGTTTTGTTCATCTTGAGCTAAGGAGTACAACGATATAAGACACTTGAGCCTGCGTCGAACGGTTTAGGAGTTATGAGTCATTACGTACTTTTGATCGCTGTAGCGCCACCATCAGGCTTATTGGGATAGCCTGGTGACTTTGTAGACGGGGTGGGTACTACCTTCCCTCAAAGTTTCAAGTCTCTACAACTTACGGTTTGGTCTGCCCGATCACGTTTAGGGTAGAATGCTAATCCTCAGAAATTTTAACAATTACAATAGGGTTTCAGCGCTATTTGCTTGAAATCCTAATTAAGCAACTGTTTTCAGAAAGTTTCTTGAGCAGCAAATCAGCATAACAGAATGATTTCTAAAGGATCATGTGACACTGAAGACTGGCTGCTGAAAATTTAGCTTTGAAATAAACTACACTTTAAAATATATTTCAGAACAAAAAAGAACAAAAAAGTGTCATAAAATTTTACAGTATTACTGTTTTTTATATTGTGATTTTTATCAAATAAATGCAGCCCCTGTTCAGCATAAGAGACTTATTTAAAAAACGATCAAAAATCTTATCAACCCCAGACTTCTGAATGGTAATATAATTTATACAAAATGTTTTACAATGTTGCTATATTCTGACCTTAATTTAAACAATGCATTTAAGTTAATCTTCCCTCCTTCCACTATCTTATGCTAAGATACGACCACTCTGTGCTCTCCTCCTGTTAGCATGTGCAAGATGTTATTGTGAAGCCCATGTGGAACCATTTGATGGCTCCTGGTTTAATTCTCCCCGTGTGGGCAGCATAATACTCACCAAACTGCTCTGATACAGGTCCTGGAAGAGTAATGACTGTCGAAGTTGTATGTGTAAATCTGTTTCAAATATTTATGTTTTGACAATATATTTTGTGTGTATCAGGAGTAGGTGTGTGGCAGGTGTTTAGATATAATGATGATCAAATCCTCAAAGTTCACTACTGTCGGCATTTATGTATAACCCAAAGTTTTACAGTCATGGTGTGTGTCATTATTGGAAACGAGTTTAACTGACAGCAAATCCAGCAATATAAAATCACATCTGGCTACTCCACTGTTTGAAGCCAAAATCAGAGCTGAAGTTAAAAGATTCTGAGAACATCATGGACTCTTTATTTGTTCTGATTGCTCTATACCTGACAAATGAACATTTTAAAAAACATGTTTAGTAACTTACATTTTTGACACAACATAGCAAATGACTGTCATTGAAAATTGTTCCACAGAATTAACCATTGCATCGCACATTTTCTAATGAATCATTGTTTTTGAACAAAACAGTTGAATGTATAATTCAATGATACACAAAAGTCAGTAATCAAGTTGGTATTGTATAACCGACATTTTAGACAAAACATTGCAAGTTACTTTGTCTATTTTTGGTTCACAAACAAAAATATTTCCACAGTATTACTTATGGAGTACCGCAAGGGTCTGTCCTTTGCCCTCTGCTATTTTCAATATACACTCACCTAAAGGATTATTAGGAACACCTGTTCAATTTCTCATTAATGCAATTATCTAATCAACCAATCACATGGCAGTTGCTTCAATGCATTTAGGGGTGTGGTCCTGGTCAAGACAATCTCCTGAACTCCAAACTGAATGTCAGAATGGGAAAGAAAGGTGATTTAGGCAATTTTGAGCGTGGCATGGTTGTTGGTGCCAGACGGGCCGGTCTGAGTATTTCACAATCTGCACAGTTACTGGGATTTTCACGCACAACCATTTCTAGAGTTTACAAAGAATGGTGTGAAAAGGGAAAAACATCCAGTATGCGGCAGTCCTGTGGGCGAAAATGCCTTGTTGATGCTAGAGGTCAGAGGAGAATGGGCCGACTGATTCAAGCTGATAGAAGAGCAACTTTGACTGAAATAACCACTCGTTACAACCGAAGTATGCAGCAAAGCATTTGTGAAGCCACAACACACACAACCTTGAGGCGGATGGGCTACAACAGCAGAAGACCCCACCGGGTACCACTCATCTCCACTACAAATAGGAAAAAGAGGCTACAATTTGCACGAGCTCACCAAAATTGGACAGTTGAAGACTGGAAAAATGTTGCCTGGTCTGATGAGTCTCGATTTCTGTTGAGACATTCAGATGGTAGAGTCAGAATTTGGCGTAAACAGAATGAGAACATGGATCCATCATGCCTTGTTACCACTGTGCAGGCTGGTGGTGGTGGTGTAATGGTATGGGGGATGTTTTCTTGGCACACTTTAGGCCCCTTAGTGCCAATTGGGCATCGTTTAAATGCCACGGCCTACCTGAGCATTGTTTCTGACCATGTCCATCCCTTTATGACCACCATGTACCCATCCTCTGATGGCTACTTCCAGCAGGATAATGCACCATGTCACAAAGCTCGAATCATTTCAAATTGGTTTCTTGAACATGACAATGAGTTCACTGTACTAAAATGGCCCCCACAGTCACCAGATCTCAACCCAATAGAGCATCTTTGGGATGTGGTGGGACGGGAGCTTCGTGCCCTGGATGTGCATCCCACAAATCTCCATCAACTGCAAGATGCTATCCTATCAATATGGGCCAACATTTCTAAAGAATGCTTTCAGCACCTTGTTGAATCAATGCCACGTAGAATTAAGGCAGTTCTGAAGGCGAAAGGGGGTCAAACACAGTATTAGTATGGTGTTCCTAATAATCCTTTAGGTGAGTGTACATGCTGCCTCTTGGTAATATTATTAGAAAACATGGAATTAGTTTCCACTGTTATGTCGATGATACTCAGTTATACATTTCATCATGGCCCGAGGTAACTAGAGTACGCTGTAATCATTATGATCACTACTTGCAATAATTGTTTTAATGAGATCATAGTTTCTGCCTAAATTAAAACACTGTATGATATTAGCTTACTGCATGATTTGTATGATCTTATAATGGTAATTTTTTGACATATGGATGTTACTTTGAGTCACCTCTGATAACAGATTACTCTAAATTGTAATGTAGAAACATGCATTTTACTGTAAAGCTGCTTTGAAACGATATGCATTGTGAAAAGCTCTATAAATGTGAATTTAATTATTAATCGTTGCGTGTCTCAGGGCAAGTAGTGGTGTTTCACTCCTGAATTAATAATTTTTTTTAAATAATTGGTTGAATGAATGATTCAGTGACTCATAATACACAAAAGACAGTAGTCACTTGTTGCCAACTAGTGCCACCTGCCACTACATTATAGACATAATAGTGTTACTTTAATTGTATTTTTTTACTCCGCAAATGTTTGTCCCACAGTAGAAGTAACCACCACGCATCTCCAAGCATCACACAGCAGTGCCGTTTTGTTCCCAAATAAATCATAGTTTTTGAACAAATCGGTTGAATGCATGATTCAATAACTCATTACACACAAAAGAAATTTGAAGACTGGGTCTAACTGTTGTATACATTTCAACCCTATAGAGTTTGCTTGGTGGTTCTAAAATCAGGATAAAGGCCCAATATACTCACGGTGAAGTTCTTTTTCGTTCTTCGTTTAGGGGTAAAACGAAGTTGTCACAGCCAACACCTACCAACGTCCATGCATTGTCACCAGATCTCCACGCCCCACCCACTCATTCACAATCCCCTGAATACTGATCACCGGCACCTGCACCTCATCATCACAGACACTATATAGACTCACACTTCCTTCACTACAGTGTCTGGTCTCGTCATACGTACCTGGACTACTTACCCGCTACTCACCTGAGAATCCATCATCTTCTTCCTCGTTTCCAGTTCCTCTGTCCTCGTGTTCTCCATTCCCTGCAAACGACAAACTCCATTATCTACAGCAAAGTGACTGTTCAGAAGTGCTTGTTTCTAATACTCACCTGAATACCTATTGCAACCTGTGTTCGTGTCTCTGTCAATAAATATCACTTGAGTTCACCTCATCCTCTGCCTCTGTCTGTGTCGTGACAGAAGTTTGAAATACGTGACCAGCGATATTCTGTTAGTGAACATCTGACGCCGCCCACACTGCTGAGAACGACGTTTAGATGAAAATGCTGCGTGCTTTCCTCTCAATAACAAAATAAACACACAACAAAATTGAGAAAACAGCAAGCATTTTAATAAAGCAAAAGTAAAGCATCAGATTATATCAATGTGGATGTTTGCACAAGCTCTACGGCACTCCAGTAAAGTCACGCCACATTTATTTATATATCACTTTATACAGTGGATAGCTTAAAATCAAGCAGCTTTACTGTATTAAACATGAAAAAGTCTTAATTGTCTACTAAAAAGCAGCTCAACAGTGTGTTCATGTTTTTATGTTTATAGTGAACAGGCCAAATGAGCCAAAAAAGATTTTCACGTGAAAGAAGGCGGAGCCTCTGTGCAGTCGCGCACACCTATTGCGTAATCACCATGAACCAATGGTAGTACGAAGGTGTTTAGCAGCCAGAGCGAGCTATTATGGAAAGTTTGTTTTGGCAAGCTGTTTTGAACTCCCAAAACAAACTCCAAACAAACTTAGTTTCGGCCTGATTTTGGTCGAAATGACGTCACATCAGTTCGTTCTTCGATTTCGCTTGAAGTATATCGGGGCCTTAAATGCCTAGTTCTGTCATGAAACTCTAGATGGTGCAGGCTGATGGGTCCTTAACGAAGCTGATGATATTTACAGTGTTAACTACTCGGCACAAGCTGATTGGTTCATGTCACATCTGCAGCCAATGAGCTTGCTGCTCAACATTTAAATGGCTGTTTACCATTCACTATAGCAGTTTGCAGCACGCTTTCAGAGTACGTCTAAAACCCTCCACCTTCCCCAGCTCCACCTGTATAGATCTGCTATGTCTAATTGATACATGTTATTTGTGCAGCAGCAGTATGTCTTACATACTCACAGCAGCTCATTGGCAGTAGCAAGTTCCTGTACTTGCTTTGCAGCAGCAGCAGTAATAATCTAGAACAACAGCAATAATCAACAGCAGCAGCCATTCAGCAGCAGCGTAGCAGATCTATTCCGCCAAGACCAAATAAATTAACATTGTCATATCCATTACCTTGCTATAAATCTTCCGAGAGTTATCATGATAGAACTGTATATTAAATGATTTTGCAAGATGACTAAAGTGCCACACTCTCACTCTCATTGTCACTCTGTGTGCTCACAGATTTATTACCACTCTGTTAATCTCTCTGTTCGGAACAGACCCAGAAATGCATGTGTTTGTGTAAACAGAGTAATTTGATTCTACTAATGGATGTTGGCAGTCTGTATTCTGGCACTAGTTAAATGTGCAGTTCCAGAAAAAAAGAGATGATAAATCTTTTCAGACCAAATGAGCTCTCATGCTCCTTTTGTCTGTAGTCATTAGGTACAAAACCTAAAAATTAATGTGTCAAAATAATATTATTTGTTTGCGCTGCATTATCTGGCACAGCAAAACAGTAACAGTGTTTTTCCACATTTTTCACAGCACACAGTTTAAACTCCCCCTCATCCCCCCCGCTCTGTTTCAACACAGCTGTGCCTGTCTGGACTGGAGTCAATATTAAGTTATTTAGACATTTAAAGTCAATATTAGAAATATAAGTATGGCTGAACAAGTATAGCTCTACATGCCATATGGGTCTGTGAAAGTAAATTCTACACCCACCGCTCTCACATCCCTCCACTAGAGGGAGTTGCACACACATTTTAAGTGTTGCCTATTGAGGAAAAAGAGTGTGAAATATGAGTCTCAATATATCTTTATTGAAACTGCCTGGGATACATTCCCATACAGAAAATCCCTTCGGTTTGCTAAGAACAAACATGGGGCAATTATTGGTAATTTATGTGAGTGTTTATGTGTGTGTGTATGACTGGAGAGTCTGCATGAGACCCGACCCTGGCAAACAATATTGGCATGGCACCATTTGCTTTAATGGCATCCTTCCACTTTACAACATTGTGGGAGCCTTTTCTTCAAGACGCTTTTGTTTCAGTTAAATTCTCCCTCCATAACTGACCGTCAGTAGGTCACTGAGTTCAGTAGCTCCTAAAAAACATTCCCAGAGCTTCTGTGTTCACTATCCAAATGCCAAATGAGGAATTTGTTCAATTTGTTTTAAATTACAGCTGCAAACGATAAGCAGTTTTATAACTGATAGCGCTTCTCAACAGCTACATTAATCTTGATACATTCGAAAATGGCGTTTTTGTTTCAAAACGCTCTCTGTCCATACTAGTGCTCTAGTGTTTTCAAGCATTTTCCAAAAGTTGCTCATCCACACCGAAATTTAGGGAAGCATTTAAATCATGCCCTGCTGAAAGAAGAATAAAAAATAAAACAGCTAAAAGCCAGCCCATGCTGGTATTTGCTGGTTTAAGCTGGAAGTAGCTGGTCTCCCAGCCTGGCCAGCTGGTGTTCAGCTGGTGTTCAGCTGGCTTTAGCTGGTTGGTCAGCTGATCTTCCAGCCTGACCAGCTAAAGTTTTGGTCAAAACCCCTCTAAATCAGCCTGTGAAACCAGGTATGACCAGGCTGATCAAGTTAAGACTGGTTTTAGCTGTTTTCTCAGCAGGGTCTGCATGCATAAAACACAATAAAAGCTCACTGAGATGATATTAAGAGACCAGACATAATAAAGTTCAAAATATCCAGTAATATTCCAACACTTACTGGTGCTTCCACTCAAAAAATGCAAGCGCCCTTATGTTTTGCTGCAGAAAGCAATTTTCTGTCATCTTTGTAGAAATGTAATATGAAGATTGTACAAAGTAAATTAAATTTTTAACTACACAAAATGAAAATGAGTATCAGCCACAACAATGGCAATATAAATTTCAGAAATGTACATATGCAAAGCACACAGTTAGCTAACAATGTATTATTAATCAATATAAAATAAATTAAGGCACAGAAAATGGGCTATGTGAAATAAGAATACATGTTGTTAACAATGATTAGGGTATATAGAAAATTGCAATGCAACAATGCAAAAACGGAATTTTAAAATGTATGCACTTGGGACAGTTTCGCAGGACAAATATGCAGTCTCAGTGTGGACAGAAGGCCAAAATGTAGAGAAAAAGATGTGTTTTCAAATGTATCCCGTATCCTCTAATCAACTGATTCAGCTTTATTCTTTTGCATTTATTTAAGTGTCAGTTCTCCCCGAAGCAAACAGCTTGGCCCTCACTGACCACAGAGCTGTGATCGGGTGTCTAATGAGTAGAGAGGCTGACTCAGGGTTCTGAGGAGTGTAAAGCATGATTGTGCGAGTGCATTTAAGTGTGCATGGAGTGAGATCACACACAGCATGAGTAGTTGGCACAGCGCTATAAGCCCTGCACATCTGTAAGACACCACTCTTTGGAGATTTTCAGCTGCAAGGAAAACAGCCAGACACATACACACCTGCTTTGCTATTACCTCACCACCTCTGCAAGGGTTGGAGGTCACACCTGCGGGTAAACCGTGCAGGGAGTGGCTTTCAGTGGAAAGTCGCTGTTAAATCAGTGCTCTCAGCTTAAATCAGAAGTGTAAAGAGAACCTGAAAACCATACTTGAGTAAAAGTATGGATACCTTACAGAGAAAATTACTCCATTACAAGTTACTAGTCACCAATTCCAATACGACTTGAGTAAAAATCTTAGAGTATTTTACTCATACTGAATCAAAATTGAACTCAGAATTGCAATAAATCACAAACACTCAAGTCTCAGTTAAGCTCAAGTGCTCAAAAAGGGCATAAGTAAACCAATATCCTTCAAAAAGGTATGGAGAAATAAAATATTGTTAAGTCAAATTAAATAGTCAAAGCCTACTTGCACTGGACATGTTGGTTTCGACCTCATCACCACAGCAACTACCTGTCAATGCACTCACATTCATGTAAAGTAGCCTTGTTGGCAAGTTTAGGAGAGTAAGGGCGAAACACACAAAATATAGTACCTTTAATGCCCTGTAGATGACAATATCATTTCTTTTGTAGCAGAAATAAACTGCTGCAGAAAGTTAGGTGCCATGCAAAATATAGGGCAAGTGCACTTAGGGCATGTCCGAATCCACTTTTGCTAGTTTAACGACAGGAAAAGCGGTCGGCACCAGGCACATGGTCTAAAAGGGTTGTCCCTATTCTCTTAATGAGTCATGGGTTTGTTTTGGGCATAGCATGCAATTTAGAGTCTCATCTCCCATTCCCTTTAAAAGACAGTTGCGCATGCACCATGGCGGATTCGCTATTTACATGGAGGAATTTGCGAGCGGAAAGACTAAACACTTCTCCAGAGAGGAATCCTTTTATTTTTAATATTTAAAAATGTTTGTGTGCTGCTGCCCGTCCCTGTGTGTGTAATAAGCAGAGTGTACAAGCGTTGTGTACCCGCATAGGCGCATATTACTAACGCTCCCTTTAAATAACACAAAAAATACTGCGCTATTGACTTTAGACCAGGTTTTTGTTGGTTAATGGCGCAGTTGTTTTCAGTTGCCTCAAAATAGCAACGCGCCAACAATGCGCCTGAACACACCTCGTTTTCAGACCAGCATGCCCATCGGTGAACAAATGGGCGCAAATGCATTTGCTATTTAAACAACATGGCGCAGGTCGTGAAAATGATAACTGCGTCGGGCTGAAACTAACTTGCATTGCATTGTGCCTAACACTTGCATTGTGCCTGGCGCCGCATTGCGCTGGGTGTATGATAGAGCCCGTAATGTGTGCATTACTCTTCACAAATGTGTTGGAGTAAGGAGTACATATAATTATTCAAAAATTTAGTCAAGTAGAGAATAAAAGTAGCTAATATCTTTAATACTCAGTAAAACTACAAAGTAGCCAAAAAGGTTCTTAAAGGGATAGTTCACCCAAAAATGAAAATTAGCCCATGATTTACTCACCCTCAAGTCATCCTAGGTGTATATGACATTCTTCTTTCAGACGAATAAAATCTGAGTTATATTAAAAAAGTCCTGGCTAATCCAAGCATTATAATGGCAGTGAATTATTGCCTCGTTTATGAAGTCCATAAAAGTGCATCTATCCATCATATAACTGCTTCACACGGCTCCCGGGGGTTAATAAAGGCCTCCTGAAGCGAAGTGGTGTGTTTGTGTAAGAAAAATATCTATTAAAAATATCTAGTTTTAATATTTAAAACTTTATAGACTAAAATAACTAGCTTCCGGTGGTCAGCTGTGCGCGAGTCGATTTGCTCTAAAAAGAGTAATCCCCGACGCTACGTTTTGTTTTGCTCTATCCTCTGCGCTTTTGCATTCGTCAATACGCATACGTCAAGGGTCAAGGGTTATTTCGCCGGTAAATTGATGCATACAGTGATGCATCGATGGACTTCATAAACGAGGCAACAATTCACTGCCATTATAATGCTTGGATTAGCAAGTCTTTTTGAATAACTCTTTTTCTGCAACTGTTGTTGTTGTTTTTTCAAACTTTTATACAATTTTTTTACGTCTGCTACAAATTCAAATTGTTTTGAAATCTATGACTTGTCTCTAAACTGTGTGAATGAATGTCAAGTGCGAATAGTGATGTTTTTACAACCTACACTACTGCCGGAAACAGGCGGTCAGTACATGCACACTAGAAAGCTATGTCTTTGTCCAGTGTTTGCGCCATTTCTCTCCTAACATGTCATCAGTTAAAATGTTGTATGTACATTTATTTTGTTAATCAAATTTACTTGTTAAAAAAATATATAAGTGTAACGGAGTTCGTTGTTATGGGAAGAAGGAGGCGGGAACCGGCGAACATTTAACAACTTTTTTAATAAAATAAACCAACAAAATAAAATAACGACAGCAGCCCCTCACGGACGACTGCCGCCTACATACAAAACCAAACATAAACAAAACACAACGTAAATCCAGGCCTGGTCCTCTCTCCCCAGTCCTCATTTCCTGTGTGGCTTATATCCTGTCTCTCCATGCCAATCTCTGAAACAAGAGACAGATGTTTCTCATTTAGCCTTGATTCACTTTTGTGCCGTAATATTTTTATATTATAAGTAATTTTGCCTCTGTCCCAACTTTTTTGGAGTGTGTTGCAGCCAAAATTAAGTTGTTCAGTGAAAACATTGGAAATCTTTTCTTTGTACTTTTGTCAGTTAAATACAGTTGAAAGAGAATTAACAAATCACAGATTCTTGATTTTATTGCATTTTACAAAATGTCCCAACTTTTCTTGATTTGGGGTTGTACATGCACACGTTCATAATTGTGTCAAATATCACATTATTCAATCTGTGGGTCCAGTATTTAACAGGTAAAGTGTTAAGGCCTGTTCACACCAAGAATGATAACTACAACGATAACTATAAAATCATTCATAACAACAAACAATAATGTTCTGTTTATTCAACCTGATCTCCTAAGAAAATATGGCTGTTTTACAGTTTGGCGAATTGGTGGTGAATTTGTAATATTTGATTCATAATAATAAATAGCCAAAAAGTTAAATAATTTCAGTGTTGCAACATTATAAACACACACTGCAGTTTTGTCTTCTGCTGCTTTAATGTGCAAGCATTTTAAAGGTGGATTCTGATTGCCTAGTCCAATGGTATTGTTTATCTTCGGTGTCATTATCGTTATAGCTGACAAATGGAATTTCCTCTTCTTACAGAATTAGAATGATTATTAAAACTTTATTGTTATAAGTATCATTAGATATCATCCTCAGTGTGAACTGCCCCTTTGAGCCCTTCAACCATAATATTTCAATTTTTTTAATTTTTAAAAAAAATTATTTTTTTTTTTTACATATAATAGTTTTGAGTATGATATATGTAAAATGAATCAAGAGAATCATCAGATCCAGATGATACCAGTTCTGTCATTTAACATACATTAACTGGATCGCAAATCAAATTATAATCCAGATGTAGCCTAACATGGATCCTTCCACCTAAAATTATTTTATTTGTTTTGCCGTTTGAGTCTATTTTGTACTTCTATTGTCATCAGGAGGTTCATGTATAATAGTGATTTCAGCCATCTACCTAACACCCCATGTTACAAGCATCTGTCCTCTCTACTGTTATACTTACTGTTGTAAACGGTTGAAAGGATGTGTTGCAACACAATGAGCTGTTAGTGATTTTCTTAGAACTGTTTTTTAAAGGAATCCATTTATACCAGTTTAATGGACTAACTGAAGGTAATTATTCAAACATTTCATTTGACGCACAATGTTAAAAAATACACATCTGTTTATACATTTGTGAAGTGTCCTATTTTTCCACCAGCTTTATGCTTAAGATTATAGGCTACAGTACATGCCTGTAGTGGCAAATGGGTTTGTAAGGGTTGTATACAAAAGCCCTGTATGTGTTTACCGCTAGATGTCAATGTTAGATGAATAACTTCCTGTGTGTGTCTGCACTTAAACCACCCAGATCGGGTCCATGCAACTTCACCAACGCCACATCTCTACAGACTGTGAGAGAGATTGTACAAGACTTGTATTGAGTGTATACAGTGACCCACTAACTCGCCAGTTCTGATGGAACTCAATGGAAAGTGTGTCAGAAGAGTTTCACAGTCTGGCTCCCAGAGCTGCTGTGATATTGAGACTGAAATAAGGTGGCCAAGTGGAGCTGTTTGGATTAAACCACTCTAATGTTTCTCTTTCTTTGTCTCTCACACCCTCTTTCCTCTCTCTCTCTCTTGCTTTTTCTCGTGTTTCATTTCATTAATCATGCTGAAGTGATTCAGCCTGGACAAGTGCTAGATTTTGATGCTATATGACTTTATATGTTGGTTCTAGGGGTGTGACGAGATCTCGCGAGACTAAAATGTGACGAGATTTCTCGTCGAGGTGAAAAGCTGTCTCGCGCCATATTGTCAAGACGAAGTGTGAGGGTGAAGTTAGGATAGAATATGTCACTGCTGCGTTTACATTACGCCTCCACTGTTGTTTTGCTTTTTATAGAAATAAAAACAACTTAATTCATGTAGATAACGGTCGCTTCAATTCCATCAGCTCATCCAATACATAGCCGTACATAGTGCGTAGCGCTGATCACGTGACGATAAGTCTGACAGGACCGCGGCGGAGGATTCGTTGCACAACAGAAGCGTCAGACAAATGTCTATTTTAAAATGTGCTTTCAGCACTATTCATCAGCACTATTCATCAGCACTATTCACAGAGTACGTAGGAACGCGAAATTGAAAGTGAAAGTAAACGCGAGCGCGCATTCAAACGCAATTTCAATGCGTTATCAATGTTTGAAAGCGGCTCCCTGAGGCATGTGAATATCTCTCAATATGAAAACTATCTGTGTAGTTGTAACAATCTCTTAGCTCTGTATCATGCTTGAAGAAAAATTTGGTCTCTATTTGCACTTTGAATATTTGAGTACTTTGATTATGGTTGCTCTTATTGTTTGCACTTGATCTATCAATTCGTGGGAAGGAGTTTAGTTAGGAGGTCAAAAGTTGTAGAAGCTCATAAATCATGTGCAGTGAAGAGACAATCAAAAAAGAAAAAGAAAAGAAAAGCCAGTCAGTTGAGTTTGTGGCAAAACCTTTTACAGTGCTTGAGTATTGTTGTCTTTTACTGCATATGGCGGCAAATTCATACTTTAGAAAGTAACTGAAATGACATTCATTACAAGATGATGAGTTAAAACATTTTGAATGCACATGCAAACTATTTTTCTAGTCATGTATTTTCGTCATTGAGGATTTCTTAAAAATACTGTGTAAAAATCTCGTTCTCGTGAACCCAATCTCGTGTCTCTTCTCGTGAGATAAGTGTCTCGTCACACCCCTAGTTGGTTCCATCTCCATTTTGTGTTTTTGTGATTTTAGCCTTTTGGGAATGTAAGCTGTAAGAGATACGTATGTGTAATAAAAAAAACAAGTAAAGAAGATGATCTGGTAGCATTGATTCAGCATGATAGCAAAGAATTAGGTTATCCTTTATAACCCCTCATTTTATATCAGTATATCTTCCCTTCCGAGACGCCATTCAGTTTTCAGTTCAATTTATTTGTATAGCCTTTTTTTAGTACAAAGCATTGTTCCAAAGTAGCTTCAGCAAAAAAAATAAAAAAATAATAAAGACTATAAAATATGGGGGAAAGAAAATCTGTGTCTCCTCTATACTAAATTCCCTGGGATGTGTAAGTACTGTAGATGAGGAAGATGCTGGGGAGGGGGTTGTTAATTGACTATTGCCTGTCATTTATGCAAATTTCATATTTCATATAAAACTATTATCTATTTTCTCACAGTAAGATATGCTAAAAACAAATGTTGCAATGTTTTACTGGAGAATAAAAACAATTAACTTTGAATATTAAGTTGCATGAGGGTGAAAAAACAAACTCATCCTTATTTCGCTTGAAACTAATGTTTGGTGATTATGGATCACAGCTGGCTGTCAAGTTCAGTTGCAATTTTGGTTTACTAAATAAAAAATTATTGGAATGTGGGTCCATTTACATTGAGACAAAATCATCTCATATATATAAAGGCTATATGAGTTTGAGCTTGTGCCGTGTCCCCGGTCTGCAGTGGTCAGTATCTATCAAAAGTGGTCCAAGGAAGGAACAGTGGTGAACCGGCGACATGGTCATGGCTCATTGATGCACGTGGGGAACGAAGGCTGGCCCGTGTGGTCCGATCAAACAGGCGAGCTACTGTAGCTCAAATTGCTCAAGAAGTTAATGCTGGTACTGATAGAAAGGTGTCAGAATACACCGTGCATCACAGTTTGTAGCATAAGGGCAAAATCTGATCCATGGAGGCCCCACTTCGCAACTTACAGGACTTAAAGGATCTGCTGCTAACATCTTGGTGCCAGATACCACAGCACACCTTCAGGGGTCTAGTGGAGTCCATGCCTTGACAGGTCAGGGCTGTTTTGGCAGCAAAAGAGGGACCAACATGATATTAGAAAGTCATAATGTTATGCCTGATCGGTATGCTTGAGGCCCTTGGTAAATATCCTCCCTGAAGACTGATTTCAGAAGAGCATATTTCATGATTTATTGTACACAAGGCCAGTGCTTTGATTGCTATCAATATCAGCTGTAATTTCAGGAGGCTTTGTATGCAATCACTTTTCATTGTGCTACACAGTCTGAGATAGCACACCATCTAATGTTTCATTTCTTTCTTGAGACACAAAAGCTTTGGACTTGATTTATATACTTACTTATTTGATTTTTTTTGTCAGTTCAGTGAAGTGGGTGCTTTGAGAATAAAGCAGTGTTCTTGATTTATGTTAGAGTCACACAGCTCACCTGTGAGTGATTTGCTGCAGTGCCACGAGAGGCAACAGATTTAGCCTTGCATTTGCAAGTAACCCAAGGTAATCTCTGTCATTCATACTGTACATGATCATAGCTTTTACAGTAAGTTAGCAGGTCCAATAGCATAATTTTTTTACAAGTAGCGGTGTAGCAAAGCAGTATTTTTGTCACCCAAGCATCAATAATCAACACGGAATCTCTAGGAAGTCCAATTCGATTGTAGTAAAAAGGTTTGTTTGGACATGTCCAGTGTCCTATCAAGTCCTATAAGTGTCCTTTTCACTATCAAAGCTGACGTAATGCTTCTTCGGGCAGCATTTTTTGAATGTGCATAGGATCTACGGCAAACTTATAACGCAGTATATTCATCATGACAATAACATTCCCATGCCCAACACATCTGTGCAAGATGCCAAAGGTTTCTTGTTGAAAGCAATGGAGTACACTGCACGTTGAAAAATGATTTTAAAGGGTTACCCTGTGTGTTAAAAACTGACGGCGAGGGATCTTGACCAAGCGTCAATATGTGATGTGTTGGGAGTGAGAATGGGTTGCAAAATGATATTGCCTAAATAAAATAGCTTGAATTACATAACAAGAAATATCAATACAAACAGTGATAAATATATAAAGGTACATTAAATCCACCTTTGTAGTTGTAAGGGGACCACCTGCAGGCCAAATAAAAATCACAACCAAGGACTTGCATTAATAATATTGATGTTATTGCATCATTTCTTGGCGCCAAGCTTTTCACTCTGTCATTCACTGGCCTTTCTTTCATTTCTTTCTGTCTCCCTCAAATTTGGGTCTTATGGCCCTCGTTAAACTTCAGCACATGTGCACATGGGTCCATTTCTAAATTGAATAGTAGGGCGTTTCTCATTTCTTGTGTATCACTCTCTCTCTTTGTTGTTCTCTCTGCCCTCTCTCATCCTTAATGCAGAACAGGCACCTGGCTTCCCCAGGGCAGATCAATACTCTGCTCATAAGGTTTCCCATGATGCAAGACCATTAATTAAAGCATCTAATCAAATAATTGTGCTCAAATGCTTTTTATGAACTCTAGATAGTAATGTATTACACATGTTGAGATATTGCTTTGCTGCTCCTGGCTCCTCTATAGGTTACATCACTATCTTTTCCTTCTACCTGCATATTAAAAAAATAGTCACAGGTTTAGTGTCTTGCACAATGGTTTATAAAAAAAAAAGGTCAGGGTGATACAATATTCCTCATATCATATTGTATAAAAAAATGCTTTAATGGTCTTGAAAGACTTTTGGCAGCAAAATCAAGGTCATGTGGTCCAACCAACATGCTAAAACATGTTTAAAACAAAACATAAAACAGTAAATTAAATCATAGAGAGGACCCCTGCAGACCCTCAGGACTGTGTGTCAAGGTCAATAAATCTTAAATATAGGGAAGGCAATTTTTTTTATAAACACTTTTTGTTATACTGGTTGAAACTCTCTTCACATCCCAATAGCAATCAAAAATAGAAGTGGTCTAAATATTAAAACATTTACATATATCTTCTGTGGAAGTCTCCGGACCAAAAATAGCATCCGAATGCATTGATAGGATGTCCTACCTGCCTATCAATCTATGTATTTCCATACCTCCGCGCACCCTGCTCGATCAGACATCACACGTCATTAGCTTATGCAGAGTTGTCCCGGACAGCAATCACCTTTTACAGTTCCTCCTGTTCGTCCAGTTTCAATAAGCAATGAGCTGTGTTCACGCCATGCCATAGCCGTAATTACAAGATGGAATAAAATGATTCTGCAGCAGTCAGGTCGTACAAGTAAGAGCTCTGTAAGTTGTTTATGTTTATTATTTTTGTAATGTTATGTGCTTTGAGAAATGAGGTAGTTTAACAGCGTCTCTCTTGACACTTTGCAGATTCAGTTCTGGCTGTGCTCGTGCATGTGTTTTGGAGGAGGTGTGGCTCTGGAGATGCTCTGAAGGGAGGGTAGGATCTTATGCTTTCAGAGCTAGCTTGTTATTGCTAGCCTCTTTAAAATTGCCTACCCTACCTTTAATAACAGATAATATGACCTTTTTATGATAAGCAAGGTTAGTCAAAGATCTGAAATTGCATGTAGTGCAACTCTCAAAAACAAAAACAATTCATTTAATTTATAAATGAATAAATCATAATATTTGTATCAATACTTTTTACTTGAATAATATATATCATTTTTATTTGGTTATATCTTAAATATAAAATATATTTTGGGTATATTTTATATTTAAGAATCCAGGGGTGTAAGGAATCCTTTTATTTTTAATATTTAAAAATGTTTGTGTTCTGCTGCGCTTCCCTGTGTGTGTAATAAGCAGAGTGTATGCACGTTGTGCACCCGCCTATAGGTGCATATTACTAAAGCGCCCTTTAAATAACAAAAAATACTATTGACTCTAGACCAGGTTTTTGTTGGTCAATGGCGCAGTCGTTTTCAGTTGCCTCAAAATAGCAATGCGCCAACAATGCACCTGAACACACCTCGTTTTCAGACCAGCACGCCCATGGGCGAACAGATGGACGCGAGTGCATTTGCTATTTAAACAACGTGGCGCTGGACGTGAAAATGATAACTGCGTCGGGCTGAAACTAGTTAAAAACACTTGCGTCGCGCCTGGCATCGCATTGTGCCGGGTGTATGACAGGGCATTAAATTATTTTAGTGGGCTCCTCCCCTAGTGGGCGGTGTCAGGTTTCATATTACACAGTTTATTTGAATACTTTATAGTCAAAACATTTTCTAATCTTGACAAAACACATACTGTCGGAAAGGTCGAAGTCTCATGGTTCCATATTTGGTGACTGTTTTGATAGAATTTGGAAAAAATATTTGGACAGAAATGTATTCATTTGTTACAGGAGAATGCATAAAAAAAATCACTGGAATGTGGGTGACACCCCGTGGCTATTTTTGGTACAGCGCCTAAACAAAATCTCATAGAAACTTCAATTGTTGTGATATCAACTTCAAATTTGTAACACAACTTGGTTAGACATATTTTATAGTAATTTTAGAGTAAAAATTATTTTGTAAAATATACATTTTATATAAAATTATAAAATAAACATTTATATAAAATTTAACATTTAAACTTCCATAACTTTTTCATACTTTAATTTATTGAATAATCTGTTGAGTATCTTTAAAACAAGACCAAACTTAGGTCTGTATCCCAAAGCATTCTTGAATTACAACCATTTGAGTTTGGATAGTGCATTTTCCTGTCTATTCTCAAAAAGGGGGTGACAGTTAAGGGGTTTAAAATTGCATAAAAGTTTTTAAAACTATATAAAACTAACACAGATACAAATATTATATTCCAAAGAACTTGAGACATTTTTAAAGATCGTTTATACATCATTGACTCAGGCAGATAGACCATAAAACTTCAGTTAGTTGTACAAAAGGTCCCTCTGTGCATTTGTTTGTTTTGATTTGGCCTTACAAGCCGTGACCTCTGTGAGAGGACAAGTCCAGGATGCAAATTCTCCCCTGCCTCTGCCAACAATGCATCCTCTGTACACCAACATATGATGACCAGAGGCGGGTGGAAAGGTGGCAGTTTATGTTTAAGCTCTCTGGCAGCTCCAGCTCCCTCATTCCTTCTGTCCCACAAACAGAGAGGTCCGTGTGTGACCCCTGCAATAACGGACCAGTCTGTACACTCCCTGTTACCTCATGCTCAAACAGGAAATGAGGCTGTGACAGTTTGAAGTGATTCTGTACATCACAAAAAAATGCATGATTTAAAATTTTTAATCTATTTGTATTTCTCTCTAAAATAAACGCATCTGATATATGCAAATGTGAATTGTACAATATGGCAAATTCTGTACAATAAAGTACAGAACAAATCATGAAGTACAGTTCCAGATGCATAGTTTTATTGGTGAAATAAGTTATTTGGACTCTGTGAAACTGTTTTAATCACCTTGAAACTATAGGGTGAATTCAGAGTGATTGGGACACTTTTTCCAAGTCATCTCAATGGCGAAAAGTGTCCCAATCACCCTGAATTCACCCTACATCATCTATACAACTTGTATAAACCAGGTGATAAAGTTGTTTGGTTATTCAGAACATAAATCATAGAGTTTTCAGAAGACGTTTTTGTAAGGCTGAATGACTGATTGCACTTTAAAACGGCTTCGACAAACATGCGAGCATACATGCATGTGTATGTGTAAACAGCAGAAATAATTGGATGTCTGTTACTTCATTTGACGCTGACCTTCTTCACTCTTTGCTAATGACATGTCTGAAAAAGTACCTCATGTTCAGATGATTATGAAATCACTTCAAAGAAAAACTTTGATGAACGTTTGGACTTGGAAAAAAAACCCCTCTGAAAACGGACACTTAAGAGGCTAAGTAAATATAAAGGCCTCAAAGAAAATACTAATATATTACTAAAAGTCAAAATGAAATTAAAATGTATGTTCTTGGCATCATTCTGAATTATTTATTGGTGC